>CP106712.1:119196673-120546734 GCA_025503065.1 Gossypium bickii | reverse complement strand
TAACAAGTGTTGAGGGTGTCTAATGAAATTTCAAGCCAACATAGAGGAACCTATCTCTGCTCTCAAGTCAAGCATGGACCACTTCTTAAAGAAATCAATCAAGTTGCTTCAATTTTACTGTTTTGTCTTTGTTCTAGTGGACCCGCAGACACAACACCCAAAACAAAGAAGAGGTAAACATTCATAATTGAACAAAAGGTTGTTTGTTCCTTTTATGGCTAACTCTCAAGTGTTCCAAATCAGGGCATGCCCCCACTTTCACCTTCTTTTTTACTGTTCACCTACTCATTTCAATTTAGGGAAAACAGTATGAATCTAAACTAGCATGTGTAAGAATTATAATTATCATACAACATAAGTAACCGTATAGGATAAAAATTATAGCTGCCACAGTTTGTTCCAATACGTTTACGATCTGCATATTCCTATAGATTAATGCCAATCATTGACTAAAAGTTAACTATTCTGATGATTTTTCTGTAGGTTTATACATATTTTTTTGGGATTCTCCAAATGCCCCTATTTATGAGGACAAGCAATATTTCCTATGTGTTCATAATTCTACTCATCAGCTATATGTGATACTGTCTGTATTGTGAATAAATACTGCTTGCACTCAAATCTTTGTTTATTGCAACCTGAACTTGGCATAAATGCAGTTAACCATTTCATGCTATTTATGCAAGTTATTTTAGCTATCAACTTTTTACTTTATTATGATATTGTATTATGGATTATATTTACTGCATGTTACTACTAAGTTGCTCGCGAGTTGAATTGTGAGTTACAAATAAAAATATAAGTAAAAGTAAAACAATAAACACGAATTAGTTCCGTTGTTCGAAACCTTTTTCTACATTCGTGGGATTTAATCTAAAGAGCAATCTATTATAATTCAACAGTATAAAATGTTATTTAACTCAACTTCCTCATCATGTTGCAACATTACTACTATGCAATTATCTTGATTCACTCACCGTTAAAATTTTTCCGTTGAAAGCTTAATCACAAATTGATCAAAACAACATATTTGCAAATCCAAAATGAACTCAAAACAAATTCCTCTATTAAACAAATTAGTGCACTTTCTAAATTGTAAATAAAACAGTAAAAAAAATCTTCAATATATTGAGAGTTGTAAACTTGAAAAACCAAACTAGTATAATTGAAATATATATACCACCAAAGTTTCACTCAATTAAGCATTTAAGATGACAATTAATAAAAGGAGACGTTCACAAATTAAACTTTTATGAATTTAAATCTCTTTAAATAGGATAAATAAATTATACTAGGACTTCTTAAAAATAATCTTGCTTGACAGAATATATTTATCAATCATAATTTCAAAAATTGTTACTCAATATTTTTGAAAAATGCTTAAAAATAATCAAAATAATTGAGTCAAAATATGTTAAATGGTAAATTGCATTTCGTCCAGGTTGTAATTATAAACATTGACACATACATGCGTAATTGCAACTAACATTATAACTAGCAACATTGACACATGCATGACAAATGAATCAAATACTGAAGGTGTAAACTACCATAATTTTACTACACCATTAGTAAACAAATTATAAAAAATAAAAAATAAAACTAAATTCAGTTGACTTCAATTTGATCCTCTAGTTTATTATGATCTAAACAAGTACAATTGCGCCCAGAAGTTCAATTATTCCGGTAAATAATTAGTCAAAGTAAAATAAAATGATTTAGCTGAAATTGCAAGGTTAAACTGGCTTAAACACTTATTCAATTTATGAGCTTGCCAGCTCAATGAAGCAAGGGAATTTCAGACAGTATGGTCCAAGCTTGAAATTAGAAAGAAAATCCTTAGTGCTTGGAGGTTTTTGAAACATTTTTTATTCTTACAATATATTAGCAAATTCCTAAAGAGATAAAAGGCTAATTGAGACACAAAAAAGAGATTATACAAGTCCAGACTCCAGGAAGTGTGGAGGCTTGGGATTTGGGAGACTAATAATAGTGCCTCACATGGAGTTTTTGGTTCACATGCTCAATGATGTTATCTTACTTAGTCTTCAAACAACATTTTTATTGACTCCTAATTATTCAGTCACACCTAAAAACATCAATGTGCCCATAGCTTCCTTGCTACGGACTATGGTAGCATCTCTCTCTCTCTCTCTCTGTCTCTCATATTACATTTGGTTCAGAGAAAATGGATGATTAATTCTTCACAAGTGAACAAATTTAGAGAGGAATCCATGAAAGGGCACTGCAAATAAAAACCCCAAAGAGAAAAGACTAAAATTTCACGTCAAACTTAGTCAGAAAAAGAAGCACTTGCTTATCATTCATTCTGCTACTTTCCAATGAGGAACCCTTGGGCTAAGCATGCCTACCTACAGGTTAGAAGTGTTTCATTATGAGTTCATGAGACACGCCCAATGATTGTGTCCCTTGGAAAATTTTCATTGCTTTAAAGGGATTTTCAAGCTTGACTTCAACCTAAGTAAAAGGATGTTGTCCAAGTGAAAAACAGCCCAGGTATTGTACTGCTTTTCTTGCCGGTTTGTCCTATTATCCCATTATTACTAGATGCCTAAAAGCTTGTTCCCATTACTTGAGGTATTTAAACCAAGCTGGTAAGTTCATGTGGTAAGCGGACAATTGCAGTCACCCTCTCCCGTACTTTTCTTCCAACTATGCTTGCTCCTTCAAGTGTTGAAACCCTGGGAGGTCATCGTCAAGGCCTTAGCAGCAGAGATCCATCACTGTTCCGCCACAAGTTTAATGACGTTTTCCATGTCAAATATATTTTGTCTTATGCTGTCTTCAACTCTTCATGGTATTTCCAGTCTCCATACTTTATACATATTTATGGGTCTGCAGTTTCCTATATATGATTCCCTATCTCATATTTTCACGTCCAACTCTTTGCAGAAAGATCTAAAGAGTCTGCAAATCTGAAGGAGATACAATTTCTTGCCTCCATCTTATTCCATCTTCTTGAACAGGTATGTAGCTACACCTAAGGTATCCTGCTAGTAAGTAAAGATTATTCCAATTATGATTTTTTTCCCTTTCTGGGTGCAACATGAAAGAAAAACTTAATTCAACCTGTTTGTATTTCTCCATAAACTTTTAGCCAAAAATATGTGAATAAAGAATGGCTGAATAAATACTAGCATCAGGGATTTAAATTGCGGTCGTGGCCGCGTTTTAGGTCGCGTTGCGTTTATCGCGGTTGTGGACATAACGGATGCTATTGCGGTCAATGCGGATATTGCGATCGTGAATTTTAAAAAGTAAAACATAATAGCGGTTTGAGCCGTAGCGATTTTAGACGGTGCCGCTACCGCTATATAACGGCCGCTATTTCAGTAACGGACCGCTATTTAAATCCCTGATTAGCATCTAAATTGATTATATGTTAAAATCTGGGAAGTAATAACAAATTTTCCATTAAAATACACATGCATCCTCTCTTATCTCAGATTTGGTGGTGTATGACCATTATATTGCTTTGTGCCACGCTTTCATTATCATTATAGCTCAACATACAGTTTTTTAATTCAGCATCAAGTACTTCTGCTCAGCAATTAAAACTATTATATTAGAAACAAGAAGGATAAAACTTTTGTTTACACCTATCAGCCTTCAGAAGAAAACGTACGCATACTATCACAATTATATCAAGACCACATCAAAGACAGGACCAAACTCCAAAACACTCAACTTCAAGAACCTGCATACACTGTGCACAAGCTGAGTCAACCACCACAAACATTGCCTGTAGGACTGATATAGCTACTAGCCATTTTTTTTTTTTTTTTCAATTTTAATAACTCTCTGAACTGCTGGCATTTAGCTTATCTTCATTGCACGTATAATTAGTTAAATACTACAATGCTCAGAAATGAACTTAAGATAAGGTCTCATTTAGCTTGAGATGCATAGTGAGTGTCAAACTTTTTTTTTTTATTATTATCAAAGAGGATTGAATTAATTAACTTACTGAAGTGAAAAGTAAACCATAAAAACATAAATGAAAGTTGCAATATTTGCAGAAGCTTTACCAACTTGTAAACATATAAGATCTAAGAAGAAGATAGAATACAGTAAGAAACCCTTCATATATTTATATATTAAGCTGCGTAATACATTCGATATTAGGTCTAGTCAATCCCAAAAGGGCGCTCGACCAAAGTCCATCATCTAAAAGTACTAGTTTATTGTACTTGCATGATGTTCAATCTAATAATATCTGCATATGCCTAGTATAAATCAATACGTATAAAAGGCACCAGCAGTCCCATAGCTAATGAAATACCATTATAGTTTTATTATGTACAGCAACCTGGATTAATGACTTCTTTTCTTATAAGTTTGCTACCTATAATTAATTAGTATATATGCTCTAATTGCTGGAATATGGTTTCACTTCCACAGATCAATTTGACAACTCGAAGTGGATGTGGAGGCATATTCCTGATGAGCAATTTCTGGCCTTTTGGATTCATTGGACGCTAAATTCATTTGTTCAGCCACATAAAAGCTGGTGTCTGCATTGCAGTAGTTGTTTTCCTTTGAAGCTTCCTCATGGCTGAGCTGAGAGGCAACAAACTTGTCAAGAACTCGCCAATCTGTCACTTGATCCACTGCTTGTTCAGTAGTGCGGTCATAGAAAGACTTGAGATTTTGCTGATGCGTTGGGTGCATGTGTTCTTCTTGTGTGAGGGTTGAGGACTGCAAAGTGCTTCCAGTTTTCCCATCGTAGTTACCGTCAGGAACAACTGAGTTGCAGCTTAAACTTGCAGCAGAATATTGTTGAACATTGGGATTTTCCAGCTGAGGGAGCTGAAAGGTAGGGTCATGAGGCGAATTATATTGCAACTTAAGCTCAGGCTTGCAGGGATAACGGTGATAGTATGATGCATAAGGCTGAGGAATTCGCCTTGGGGAGTCGAGTTCCTGTATGAATGAGACCTGGCCATCGTACCAACATGAAGATTCGTATTCACCCATTTTTCGCACCGTTGTCATTCGCTTCTTGAACACCCTACAAATCACCCATCCTTCTTCCTGGTGGAATAACAAAGATATCAAATTAATCATAACTATTAAAACTAAAAACATCAAGGAGATTGCATATGCCTACATGCTTATATATTTATTTGTATATATTGAAAATGTGCACAAATGGAAGTTCATCATCAAGTGTGTCTGAACACAGAAAAATATTATAAGATAAAAATTATGTAAACAGAAACCTTTCTAATTCCTTAGATAAAACAGTGAATATACACATGTATATATGTAGAATAATAACCTGAGGAGTTCCATTTTCATTTGTTTCTAGTCGATACTCATGCATGATCCAATCGGATTTTTGTCCATTGGGTGCTCTTCCTTTGTAAAAAACTAGGGTTTTCCTCATGCCAATAAGGCTCTGCCTGGAGTAAATAGGTTTGTCTCTTCCAGTAGCTTTCCAGAACCCTACTTTTGTTGCTCTATTAGTCCGAGTGCCTGTTGGATACTTCTTATCCTTGTGGCTAAAGAAGTACCATTCATTCTGGTCTTCAGTTCCTATTCTGCACAATTCTATATACATCCGGACCAACCAAAATATGAATTAGCTGCCTCAGATTGTTGTTCTTTTATATGATGTGTGAAAATGGGAAATACTACTATACCTTGCAGGTCCCATGGTTCGATTTTATAAAGATCAACATCTTTGATGACATCTAAATCTATCTTCGAAGCAACCTTTTTTCTAAGGTAGTAATCAACGAGTTCTTCATCTGTAGGATGGAACCTAAATCCTGGGGGAACGTGTGAAAAGCTATTCATGTTGTTCCAAGACCGATCAAACCTGCATTACCACGGCGCACTATAATATTTCAGCAACATATGTGTGTTCATACAATTGGAGAACTAAATTCTTCAGAAACACATGCAGATATCAGATTGATCCAAACACATGCAAATTATGGTATGAATATGAAGGATCTTTGAGCATGAGTTTATTTGAATAACGTCTAGCATTCAAGAAGAATTTGGTACCCAACAAGAGTTCTGTTCAACCAACGAATTAACAAGAAATAACAACAACAACAACAACAAAAACTGTTCACTGTAGCCAGTAATGATTAACTTGTATGTACTTCTAAGACAAGTTTTGTCAGATGGAAAGAGCTATCATTTCTTATGCTTAACCTTTTCAATGCACAATATATTTAGAGTTTCAGTACCATATCTTAAAGTTGCCTACAAAATGTTCATGCTGTTCCCTATGCTACCAAAAAAAGGTGAAATCGATCCCATATGCAGTTATGCATACATAGAATAAAATAGTAATTTTATCTTAAATTACTGACAGATCGAGGCTTTAGGTTATAAATAGCCTCTTTAAGAGTATAACAAAGATGCCAAGACTTGTTTGGAACACTCAGATAACATGGATACGGGTCCTGTCATTCCTTCTTTTCCTAATGATAAAAAAGGAGTATAACACTGATGCTTTTAAGTTATTACTCCAATCTTCTTATTTTTTCGTATACAATTTAGGGTAATTAGCTCTAGGTTTCAAACTTGTAACTAATCTTGGGATGGTTGGTTATTTTTGGTCGCAACTGGGTTAGCTGGTAAAGAATTATAATAGAGATAAACTCTCGAAAAGATGAGAAATTGAGAACAAGAAATACTTTAAAAGGCCATTTACTTATGAGTTTTAACTAATATCATTAAGTAACAAAATGTGCAAAATAGAACTAAAATATTCTTGTATTTCAGCTATATGTTAATAAATGGAGAGTAGACAACCAATGAATTAAGGCTTTCTCCACTCATACAACCATATGGTTAAGATACATAAAGAACTTGAGCAGATCCCCCATAAAATCTGAAAAATGATTTTTAAGCTATCATCTAATTTATATGAAGTGAGATCTGAACTCAACCATCTCAAAACTGCATACATTTACATGCGATATAGAGAAACAGGATTTATTCTATAGGTTATAATTTAGAAAGAAAAGGCGACAGTTCTCTATGCTGGAGAGAAGAAAAAGATACATATATAACTTGAAAAACCTAGGAAATATGATGAACAAAAAACAAAAGCATAAAACATCAGCAATAAACAGACTAGGGATCTATGAAACAAGTTTATACAAGGGAAACAAAAAAATATCATCGAGATCGAACTGAAGCCACTTGAGCTAAAAGGCAAATCTTGAAGAAGGGGTGAATGAAATAGTGAAACACATCATATCTTATTTGCTTAGCTTATACCAAAAGTATCTCCCACTCTTTTCTAGATAAACTAAAAAGGAAACAACAAAGGACGAAAGAAGAAGAGAAGCTCACGATGACACAAGCTTGCTAATATTGTGTGTACAGCAACCCCCAATACCCTAAACCAACTCAAAACTGGCTAATCCTCAGAGATCTGACGGAAGACCAGCATCGTGTGATTGTTAAAGCTAAGAAATTAACTTTACGCGAACTTTTTTGTAACTTTTACGAGGCGACAATATATGAACCAGACAAAAGAACACACCCAAGGACAGAAAAGCAAGAAAGTTGTGGGTGTAATGAAAAAGTTATAAGCCTCGGGAATTGAACTGAAAAACACCTCCAACCCCTATCTCTTTGTAGAATAAGGAAGCTACCCACAAGTTGTCGGAAGGGGAAGAGGAAAGATCAGATCCCAACGAAGGAAATGGGAAAGAAAAAGGGAATAAGGAAATGGTAGTCGAGGACTGACGAATGGGAAGAGATTAAATAAGGAGGGGTAAGGGGAATGAATATGAATAGTGGTAAGAAACACACATTCCCCAATAATCTATCCCTCTCAAAGATATTCCCTCTGTCTAATTCTAAATTTTATCCTTTTCTATTTTTAGATTTGAGAAAATAATATAATTGTTGATAAATACGTGAAATTGAATTATTAATAAATTGTTAAGCGGGTTAAGGATTTAATTGGATTGAGTTGTAAAATTTTACAAAGTAGAAGTAAATAAAGATATTAACTCCTCAATTCATAAATATTTATAATATCATCAAGGGGCTTGATTGGTAAAAAAGCTTTGCGGAAGAAAAGGGAGGCGGAAGATTGGTAATAGAATTAGAGAAGGAAGCGGCAACCTCCAATGGCACCCACCAGCTACTGATAAAGACCAAAGCAGAACCTGTGTTTTAATTTGCTTTACAAAAATATCATAAAACAGATCTAACAATGTTATAACCAGATGATCCGACGGTGAAGATTAATTGTGCAGCTCCAAAAGCCCTTCTCAGAAGCCAATCATTTTTTCTCTTTTAATTACAAACATGATCACCACTCTCTTCCTTCCTTTTTGTAACTCTCATAATTTTAAAGCAAAATATATTTTCTTTCCTAAAAAATATTGCATTTTCTTGTTCATAAATAAAAGCTACAAAAAAATAATATTGATCGATCATATTTTTGGTTGTGCTCATCACTCATTCTTTTACTTATTTCTTTGCACTTATTACTACTACTACTATTATTATTAGGCTTGTTATACTCTTGTATTCTCCTATACAGCGCGGGATATATATTAGACTAAGAAATTTTAGCCTTCTAGAATATATAGGATCAATTACATGCTTAATATAGTGCAAGGACGGTTTTTATTGTTTTTTTTTAACAACAACGTTTTATGTTTAAATGTGTTGAAGGGTCGAACTGGACCGGTTGAGTCAGATTTAAGCATAATATGAATATACTTTATATTTGTTTAAATTTGGTTCGATTGGAAATATAAGTCTTAAATTTTTATCTAAGTCTGTCCATTTTTGTAATTGATTGACCCAATCCCTTTTGAAACTCACCCGTATTATTTTTAATTTTTTAAAAATATATATTTATATTATTTTAATTTAATATTTAATATTTTTATATATTTTTATTTTTTAATTTAATATTTTTTAATTTTATATATTTTTATTTTTAATTTAATATTAAAATTATCTTTACAATTTATAGTATTAAAGATTACTATATATTTAAAGATTACTTCATATAATCATCTTTACAATTTTTTATGTTTACATTGTAATAGTATTAAAGATTACTATATATTTATTTTTTTATGTATTATTAATTACATAATATATAAAAATAACATAATACAAAACATTACAAATTTTAAAAACGAGTCGGGTCAAGCTTTGAATGTTCAAGCCCGAGCTCAACCCACAATTTAAATGAGCCTAATTTTTCGGGTTTAATATTTTTGCCTAAACAATCCCAAATTTTGCACAATCCTTCGAACATGGACGATAACATGCCCCATGAATAGATCTAATTATATTGTTGATTTGATAAATTTAGTGGATTTGAATAAAATAATTAATAAATGTATATCAAATCAAATTAATAAATATTTAAATTTAAATCTAATAGAATTTTTTAAAATAGATACGCAATTTGGAAAGAGTATTTAGTAAAAGAGTTTAACTTCGATTAAATGAATTTAAAAAGTCACTTTTTTAGATATTTAATAACATGTCCCATCATATTTTTTTAGTGTTTGAATAATATAAGATAAGATAAATTATCAAAATAATCACTTTTGTTTGTCTCAGGTTATCTTTTAGTAACTTATGTTTGAAATGTTATGTTTTAGTTTCACACATTATCGTGTTGTAACATTTTAGTTATTGAGCCGTTAATTACCGTTAATGGTGTAATGGTAAGCTGACATGGCACGTTAAATCATCATTTCAAATGAAAATTTTAGGTTAAATTCTACAATTGGTCTCTATATTTTTTTTTTCATTTTGAGCAATTTAATTTTTTAGTTTTATGTTCTTTTAACTTTTTTTTTTCCATTCTCTTATGCTTCTCCCTCTATTTTCCTCTCTTCTAAATTTCTTTTAACGTAGTTTTTCTATGCTTTTTATTTGTTAAAACTAGTCCACAAGCTTGATTCACTTTAAAAAATTAAATTATTAAAAAAATAAAAATATAGGGACTAGTTTTAACAAATGGAAAACATAGAAAAACTATGTTAAAAGAAATGGAGAAAGGAAGAAAACAGAGGGAGAAGCAGAAGAGAATGAAAAATAAAGAAAAAAAAGAAATTTAAAATAGCATAAAAGAAAAAAAATTAAATTGCTTAAAATGAAAAAAAAATGGGGATCAATTGTATAAATTAACCTAAATTTTTTGTCTGAAATGATGTTTTAATGTACCACATCAGCTTACTGTTACACCGTTAACAACAAGTAATGGCTCAGTGACTAAAATATTACAATTAGATAACATAAGTGACTAAAACGTAATATTTTAAACATAAGTGACTAAAATGTAATCTGATGTAAATAAAAATGACTATTTTAATAATTTACCCTATAATATATCAAGAAACATAAAATTAACTCTTATTAGTATTTTAACTCTAAAATTAATAAAACTAATTTTTTTATAAAATTCTAAAATCACGGTAGTATACCTTGAAATCTTAGACCTTTTAAACCCTATATCCTAATCTAACCTTTTCTTAAAATCATAAATCATAAAATTCTAAATTCTAACCCAGAAGTCAAAATCCAATTGAATAGAAAAACCATAAACTTTGTGTTACTATTATTATTTGTTAATATTATTTAATTAATCAATATTAGGAGTAAAATATTATTGAGGATATTTGATCTAGTATTAGAAAAGGTACGATGTTAATTAGAAATTATTTTAAAGAAAATGAAGCCACATATTTTTATTGAAAGCATAAAAAAAATTAATTTTCTAATATCATCCTAATATAAATTAAAGTCTTACTACTATTTTATTTAAATTTAATTATAAAACTTCTCTTCTAATTGCTTATAAATCTTCTCTAATTTTTGGATTTGCTTAGGATTGTAAAATCAGCATTCGTGATGGTGAAATGAAAAAACAAAAATCAAGATATCAGTAAATATCAAGTGAATATTGATTTTTTTTTAATGATAGTATACGATAATTTCATGGCATCATAAATATCAACTAATTTTATTTGCTTGTAAGATCCTTATAGAATATCTAATTATACTTGGAAGATTATAAAAAAAAAATGTTATTGTTGATTTTAGTTGGAATGTTAAGATTTAACATCTAAGTTTAAATTTTATCTTGTGTAAACTATATGTGAATTTTGTCTTTTTGTTTTTTTTTTTAGTTAAAGATTTTTGCCACATCATGTATAAAGCTATCCTTAAATTTTATTAAATGATTAAAAGATTATATCTATTTAATCTCAAGTCGAAAAGTCTATTCCAAATAAAGTTATAAACACTTGTAGAGGGTGAGTATCTTCTTTGGAATGTCTCATTCTCTCAATGGAAGGTATTATCCTTCTCTCATACTTCGAAGAAAGTCTAGTCAAATGGTATCATGATTGTAGAGGTAAGGCTTTAATGCCTTTGTTGGTGGTTCGAACTCCCATAAGTACAGTATGAATAATTAATATTTCACATAATACCAACACTTCTCTCATAAGTTTGCAGATCGAGTCTTTACTAACCAATGTGTTTTTTAAACTCTATAAACTCTTAAAACTGATCTTAAAATATGAAAGACAAAACTCTAACATGAAAACAATAACTAGTTACGAAAGTAAGGTACTTAAAACTAAATATTCTACCTCAACAACACTAAAACGATTTGATAAAGTTTAGAATATATTTTGTTGCAACTTGTAGGGTAAAATATATATTTACTGGATCATTTTCGTCAATCTTCAACCAATTAGAGAGGTTTTGTATATACGAAATTAAGTTATAGAATAATGATGTAGACTCAATCAAATTTGGAAATGTTATGTAATGTAACATTCTCATCTATCTTCGTAATTGCAGTATGATTCAGAATTTCCTTTGCATAAGAAAATTATAAAGCTGTGGTATGTATTTAGTAGAAATAGTAGAGAGTGGAGAGTGGAACCAGAATGCAGAATGATATGGGGTGGTGGCTAAAGTTCAGTCTGTGATCGCTTGTGGGCCTCTATAGCTTATTTTCATTTCTTTTTATAAATGGTATGTTGATAATCCTAATAGGAAAATTCCAACTACCCAATTTTTTTAATGGGCATAACATTAGTAATAATGAAAAACTATAAGTTGACCCGAGAATTTGGTTATGTTTAAAAGATGAATAAACTGTTATGGTGTTCATATTATGTTTTAAATCATATTCGCATCAATAAATGCAATGTACAACCCCAATTTTGCCCGGGTCTACAAGCCCATACCCAAACCCATTACAACAAATCTGACCTAACAAGACCCTAAAACCCGAAGCCCAAATCGGTGGCCCACTAAGACCTACTCGGTTACAAACCCTAACCCACTCGCACCTAGCCCAACAAGCCCAATCAGAAAATAAACAAAGAAACCCTAAAAGTCTGCCTAACTCCTGCGCCGCTTCTGCCCTCTGCCCTTCTGACCCCTGTCCATTCGTGTCCTATCCACTGCCACTGTCAGAACAGCACCGCCACCGACTCCACTTGGCCACTTACCTGCAAGCATTAAACAAGAAAGGACATAACCGAGTCCAACTTGTAAAACACATGGCTATAAAAGCCGATTTGCATTTCTTTGTAAGGAGGTTTTTTTTTTTTTTTGGAAAGAGAATACAAGCATTTTTTAAAAAACACGCAAACAGATTCAAAACAAGGAAAAAGAAAATCAAAAGCAGCGAGCCAAGGTTAAACAACGAAAAAAGCAGAGTTTAAACACTAAAAAAAAAACACTAAAAATCAAAGAATACAAAAGCCGAAAGGAGGTAATATCTTCTTGTCATTTTCGAGAATTTTTGATTGTTTTACTCTTCTTGTTAACATACATATATATAGATCTTTTTTAAACAAAAAAATATACCTTTTTTTACACGGTGGCCGGAGCGACGGCTCTGGCGACGGCGACTTACCGGAATCCCCTCCTTCTTTTAGACCTGCAGAGAAAAAAAAAGGGAGAGGGGTTAGTTTTTTAAAGCAAGCAGCTGAAATGAAAAAGAAAAGGGAAAATTTGCTTTTATAAAGGGGACCAAAACGACGCCGCTTTTTAGGCTGCTTTGATCTTCCCAAAACGACGCCGTTTGGCGTGACCCGATTCGACCCGACCCGCTCCGGCTTAGGATTCGCGTGTTTTTAAATTAGAGGGGAAAATTGCGCAATCAGCCCTTATACATTTTTAGTTTCCAAAATCAAGTTTTCCATTATTGCAATATTGGCCCAGAGATTTCACACGATTTACGATTCGGTCCCCCCTCAAACGCTGCGTTTTGTTCACTGGGGAATATTACCTCTTTGGTCCCCCATCTTTCATGCGTGTTTCTAATTTGGCCCCTACCCTCTGTTTTATTTACAATTTGACCCGAAACTTCCGTTTTTAATGCAATTTAACCCATTTTTCAATTATTTTGCAATCTTTACTACTATTACTATTATTTGATATTATTATTATTATTGGTTATTTACTATTTATTATTATTATTATTATTACTTGTTATTTTCATTATATTTTACTACTATTTTTTTATTTATTGTGTGTGCTATTATTTTATTTTTTATTACTAATATTATTATTTTATTTATTATTATTTTGTTTTCATTATTATTATTATTATCTATTTTTATTATTATACCATCATTATCATCACTAATAATATTATTATTATATTTATTACCACTATTAATGTATCTTTATATGTATATTGTTATTACTACCATTTTATTTTTCTTTTCTTTAAAATTATTACTCTTATTTTACTTCCATTATCATTTTTTATTAGTATTATTATTATTGTTATTATTATCATGTTACTATTATTATTTCATCGTATTTTCTACAACGGTTAATATACGTAATACTTTCTATATATTATCATTACTTATACGTATATACATGTATGTGTCTTTCATTATTCTTTTCACGTGTAACATCTCATCATTTGTCGCATTAATCTTTCTCGATGCTTCAGGTTTTTAAAAAACAATCGATACTCCGTATTAGCAATTCGAGTGAATCGAGCCCTAACTTACTGGGTTCCGATTTTTCTCGTTTAAGTTAAACAACGGAATATCCCTTTCAAAAATCGCAAATTTAAGTTTTAAATCGATAGTCCGTGTTAGCAATTCGAGTGAATTGAGCCCTAACTTACTGGGTTCCGGTTTCTCGTTTAAAGTTAAACAACGGGATATCCCTTTTGAAATCGCAATTTAAATTTTAAATGAAACACTTAATCTCAGAAATTCGAAATGTCGTGCCCTAACTTACTGGACTCGCCATCTAGATACTTCGATTAAGTTTTTTTCTATTAAAATAGAGGCAATATTCTTAATTTGGACCTTCGAGAAAACAAGCCCTAACTTACTGGGTTTTGATTTCTCGTTTGACAAATGACGGAAGATCCTCTTCAAATGTAAAACTAAGTTTTAAAAGGCAAGCTTAGTTTCGGGAGTCTAAAGTATTGCGCCCTAACTTACTAGACATGATGCTTTATCTCTTCGAAAATAAGAGAGCCTTAAACGTCCCTTCCAATTCTTTCAAGTTTTAGAAATAAAAAGTATCTATTTTTAAATCATTTCAAAGTTTTCAACATTAGGACATCGATCAATCAGTTTGGTACCGATTTCGGGCGTGTCGAGGGTGCTAATCCTTCCCCGCACGTAATTGACTTCCAAACCCATTTTTCTCAAATTTTCGTAGATCAAAAGCATCGTTTTAATAAACTGAGACGTTTTATTAAAACAAAGATGATTCGATTACACCCAAATAAAGATCGGTGGCGACTCCCTTCCTTTTCATTTTTCAAACCTCGAGCCGACCGCGTCGTTTACTGTTTTACCCAAAAAAAAAATGGTTACGATAGCTTGGCGACTCCACTGGGGACTTATTCGTTGAGAGTCAGGCCATAGATTGATTGATTCTTGTCCTTTTGATTAAAATGGGAAAATGGTTTCGGAATTCATGTTTCTTTAAATGCACTTTCAAATGTTATGGTGGATCTCTTGAATACTTTGGCATTGCATTACATGACCATTGTGGTCACACCTTTAAGTGGAAGCGAGAAGCTATGCCTTCGTGAGGTTTTCACCTCCGCATGGGCTAGTGGACTGCTTTCGGGATACATCCGTACCTATGTCTTCGTGAAGTTTTCACTTCCGCATGGCCATAGGGAAATGTATTCCTCTGAACCGAACTCGGTCCGTATGAGCCTATAATGGGTGAGGATCGAGGAATCTGCTGGTTCAGGTACCTCAAGCTTTAGAACTAAACCGCATATAGTAAACCCTAGGAGCCCACCTTAGGTAGAGATATGTCAAACCTTAGTGGTCACCTAGATAGGTGTTTGTTTATTTCACTTGCTATTCCATGGTACTAACTTTTTGTGTTTTATTCTTTTTTGCACATATCATTTCATATTTTAAGAGGCATCGATTCACGGTCAGTTTCTGAGTTAGAAAGCAGGTTATGGAAAGCGAATTCCTTGATAAAGTGGAAGACAATGCGGCCGCCCGCACATGGTTAGAGCAAAGCCAATTAAGAGGCATATCATTTCATATTTTAAGAGGCATCGATTCACGGTCAGTTTCTGAGTTAGAAAGCTGGTTATGGAAAGCGAATTCCTTGATAAAGTGAAAGACAATGCGGCCGCCCGCACATGGTCAGAGCAAAGCCAATTAGAAAAAGGGGACAGCTTAGCCGAGGGATATGTGTCGGAACTACGTGATTTCACCAATATCAGTGTCACGCAGAACGAACTCCAGGAGTTGAAAGAAATATGGACCCAGTGGGATGACGAGGCAAAGCAGTTGTTCTATAGTACCTACAGCGATCTACCATACCTGCTTGATGTTAAAATAGATAAGCACCTATTCCGAGCAGTGACTCAGTTCTGGAATGCCGCTTATAGCTATTTCTCATTCAAGAAAGTAGATTTGGTTCCCACGGTAGAGGAGTACACGACCTTGCTACGTTGTCCGAGAATTCAAGTTGATAAAGCTTATTCCAAAGTAGTTAATAGCCCGACTTTTGTGAAGAAATTGACGAATATCACGGGAATGAGCGAACAATGGTCTCAGCTAGAATGCAGAAAAAAGGCGAAGGCAAATGCGTACCTTAGATATGTTTGAGGGACCTGATCCTAACGCATCCCGATGCAATAAAAAAGATTGATGTCTTGGCCTTGTGTATTTACGGTTTGGTGATCTTCCCAAAAGCTCTAAGACACATTGATGAAGCAGTTATTGATCTATTCGGCCGATTAGACAAAGGGATCACGCCTATTCCTGCCATCTTGGCCAAAACATTTAGATCATTGACTGCATATCGGAGAATGGGTGAGGGCAGGTTTATTGGATGTGCGCAGTTGTTATTGGCCTGGTTCCATAATCACTTCTGGAAAGTGGAGAAAGTGTCTTATCGGTTTTTATCAGAGAATTACTCCCCGTTGGATGAGATAGTAGCTACGCTTAGGAAAGAAGACGTGTCCGAAGAAAACTAGATAGCACTCCTTCAAAACTTTCAAGAAGACGTAATCAAGTGGAAGGCTCCTTGGATGATTTCCGACAAGATCCTTTATCATTGTGGAAGCTTCGACTGGGTTCCTCTACTAGGAATTTGGGGTGCCACTGCATATGCCCCTTTGCTGGTCCTAAGACAGTATAGTTCAAGACAGTTCGTACCGACGACCTACGGGCTAGCTCAGTGCGAGTTCTTATACGAAGGGAGAAGCTATAAGAAAAGGGTTAAGGAGATCTCTAGTGCCTAGAATCAGATTCACAGAATGAAAAGATTATCCGCAGGCCCGATGACGACCCCGGAGTACAGAAAATAGAGGACTAGGAGGATCAATGATAACATCCCCGAGCCGAATCCAGAGGGCGCTCGGCCAAGAGAGGAATATTTGCGAGTAGTCCCATCAGAACTGGAGATCGTGAAACGAGATTTTGAAAGGATGAGTTTGAAACTCGAAAGAAAGATAGAGAGGCTGGAAGAAGAGAAGATGCTCCTCAAGTTAGACGTAGATGGACAAAAGTCGGAAGCTGAGAAGCTAAGAAAAGAAAAAGGGAAAATAGAGGAAGACCGAGATGATCTGAAGACGAAATTTAAGAAGATGCGTTTGACAATGAAAAATGCCAGATTAGGAAAAACTCCAGAGCAATGGCGACGCGAGATCCGAGAGGAAAGAGCCAAAGCTAGTAGTTGGGAAAAAAAGTTCCAGGAAATGCAAACACAAAACGAGGTTCTAAGAAAAGACATGGCAGAAAGCCAAAAAGAGAAGAAATGACTAAAAACTAGGGTGGCTGAGCTCGGACGGTCCCTGCATCACTACTGAAGTCAAAACTCGGAAAGCGAATTGAAATTAAGTCTAAACAAAATCAAGGAAATGAAAGGCAAGATTGAAGAGTTAGAGTTAGCATTACATAGTTACAAGCTCCGAATTGAGCTTTTGGAAGCAAGAGAAGGGCATTGGGAGGAGGAGCTTCACCATTCTCGTAATCAAGTTAGAGATCGAGACTACTTCATGGGTGAAGCGATAGTTCAGATTCGGGAAGTGACTGATCACCTGCAGACCCTGGCGGCACAAGCTGAGATCCTAAGCATGAAATACGAGCTACAGGCAGATCGTAGCCAAGAGCTGACCTCTTTACTTAGAAAAATCAAAACTCTAGGCTTAAGGGTGAAAGCATATTTGTAATCTGTTTTATGTAAAGGGTTTTGCCTTCTAATAAAGTTTTCTAAAATGAAGTTGATCAGAATCGATGTCTTCTTCTTGCATTCATGCATTTGCATTGCATTACATTACATGCATTTAAGTTTATAAAAAGGGGCCTAATTAGCTAGAATTATCAGAGAGAAAAGAAAGTAAAAAGAGAAAATCTGGAAGCGGAACATCACTATGGAACACGAGCTAAAACTAGAAAAATGGATCAAAGGTTCGAGCAATTCCAGAAAGAAATGCAGGAACAAATGCAAGAGCAAATGTTGAAACTCCAGCAGGAAATGAGGGACCAAATGTTGGAGGTCCAGAGGAATATGATGGCCCAAATGGCCCAAATAATGAACGTGGCAATGGATAAAGGGAAAGGACCAATGCCACCGGTCGAAGAGGATAGTGATGGCGTCCCCCCGAGCTTTACCCCGCCGCACGCGAGAACACAGCCTGAAGAATATCTACAAAGGCCACCGGTTACAATCAGACCCCAGCAAGGGCAGAATGACATTAGACCTCCCGTGAGCTATCACATAGGCTCAGGATCCCAGGCAGGCGATAGCCCGGCCAACCCTATTGTACCCGATCTAGATGCAGTAGAGAAAATAGGGTCGAGAATAGAATCCTCAAGACAACTAGAGGATCGTTGCAAATGGCTGGAGGAAAAATTTAAAGCGCTGGAAAGTATCAATCATCATCAGGGGATCGACACAAAAGATTTAAGTCTAGTTCCCGATTTGGTACTGCCCCATAAGTTTAAAATGCCTGAATTCAAAAAATATAGTGGGACTAGCTGCCTGGCAGCCCACATCACCATGTTCTACAGGCGAATGGCTGGTTACGTGAGCAATGATCAACTCTTAATCCACTGTTTCCAAGAAAGTTTGGTGGGCGCAGCAGCTAGATGGTATAACCAGCTTAGTCGGGCCAACATTAGTTCCTGGAAAAATTTGGCTCAAGCATTTACGAGTATTACAACCACGTCACGGATATAGCACCGACGAATTACTTTGCAAGGCATGGAGAAAAGACAAAATGAAAGTTTGAGCATAAGATGCGCAAAGGTGGAGGGAGGTCGCCATGCAGGTCCAACCACCCCTCTTAGAAAAAGAGACCACCATGCTCTTCATTAACACCCTGAAGGCCCCTTTCATAACCTATATGATAGGGAGTACGACTAAGAGCTTTGCCGACATAGTAATGGCAGGGGAGATGATTGAACATGCCATACGGGGTGGCAAGATCGAGGCAGGAGAAAGCACTAGGAGGGCCGCTCTTAAGAAGAAAGACGGTGAAGTAAATGACGTGAGTACATACAATAAGGGGTACTCGAAGGCGATCACAGTTAATCAGCCAAAGACAGTTACAACTGGACAACAAGGACCGGCAAGATAGGAATCGGGAACCAGACCGAATACTGAAAAGATTCAATTTAAGCCAATTCCAATAATGTACAAGGAGCTATACCAGATTTTGTTCAACGAGGACATCGTGTCCCCGTTCCATTTACAACCATCACAACTCTCATACCCTAAGTGGTACGACTCTAACGCTCACTGTGATTACCATACAGGGGTGGCGAGGCATTCGATAGAGAATTGCCTAGCCTTTAAAAAGGTAGTCGAGAGGCTAATAAAAATAGAGGTTATAACACTCGACGATATGGTAAAAAAGGGGAACCCACTACCCAATCACGAAGATAGAGGGGTAAACGCGATTGGTGAGGTAATGGTGAGGAAAATCAAGAAGGATGTCACGGAAGTGAAAACCCCATTGCGAATAGTCTGGAAGGAGATGGCGAAAAGAGGATTGATAGATTCAGATCCTGTAGAAAACGGGAGGCATATAAAGAATTACTGCGAACTCCATAGGACAAAGGGGCACGAGATTCAAGAATGTGCCGAGTTTAGAATTTTGGTGCAAGGCCCTATTGACAACAAAGAACTGGAGTTTTATGAAGAAGGAGTAGAGGAAGAGAACATTTGTGCGACCGAGGAAGAACTGACAAAGCCTGGAGTCAATTACCCGAGAATCATCATCTTGCGAAACACGGAAGGCGGGGTACAGGGAAGGCCGAAGATTATAATTCAGAAACCTGCTTCTTTTCCCTACAAAGACAGTAAAAAAGTACCCTGGAACTACAATTGTAATGTGACGATACCAAGGGCGGAAATCTCTACTAGCATTTCTGAGGAAGCTAAGAATGAAGGATCATATACGCGTAGTGGGAAGCGTTACGATCCTAGAAACAGAGGAGAAGAACCAATGAAACCGAAGACTATGCTGATTGGGCGGAAAAAGGAACTCGAAGCCCCTATCAAAGAACCCGTAAGAGAGGAAGAGGCCAAAGAATTTTTGAAATTCTTGAAACACAGCGAATATAGCGTGGTGGAATAACTGCACAGACAACCAGCCCGTATCTCCGTGTTAGCCCTACTTCTAAGCTCAGAAGTGCACTGTGAAGCATTGATGAAAGTACTAAATGAGACCTATGTTACTAAGGATATATCCATCAACAAGTTGGACCGTCTGGTTAGTAACTTAAGCGCTGACAATTTCATCTACTTCAGCGATGACGAAATCCCACCCGGAGGCATGGGATCAACAAAGGCCTTACACATAACTACCCGCTGTAAGGGATACACTCTACCAAGCGTGCTAATAGATAATGGGTCAGTGTTAAATGTTCTACCACTGGCTACACTCAAGAGGTTGCCAATAGACAGTTCTCACATGAAAGCATGCCAGAACATAGCGAGAGCGTTTGACGGCATGGAAAGAGGACTGATGGGGAGAATGGACATACCTTTATTGATCGGGCCTAACACTTACGTAGTGGACTTCCTGGTCATGGATATCAAACCCTCGTACAAGTGCCTGTTGGGGAGGCCATGGATTCATTTGGCAGGGGCCGTACCCTCATCGCTGCACCAGAAACTGAAACTGGTAACAGAAAATCGGTTGGTAACTATAAACACGAAAGAAGACATCATAGTGACCGTTACCAATGAAGCGCCATATCTAGAAACGAATGAGGAGGCCATCGAATGTTCCTTCCGATCCTTAGAGTTTGTAAACGCGACGTTCGTCTTGGAGGGAAGTGAAGTTCCGATGCCCAAGCTATCCAAGACCACCAGAATGGGATTACAAATGACGATGGGAAAAGGAACCCTACCTGGAAGAGGATTGGGCAAATATCTCCAAGGGAAAGTCCAGACCCCGATGCTGAAGGAGAAAAAAAACCGCTTTGGTTTAGGTTTCAAACCAGATGCTAAACAAATGAAGAAGGAAATGGAAAAGAAGCAAGAAAGGAGAAGGGCTCGGCTAAATGGAGAGGACGTTAAGTGGGAACCGATGACATTCCCTCACATATCTCATACCTTCATATCAGAAGAAATAATTTATCCTGGAAAAGAATCTCCTGGAGATGAATATCCTCACATCAATGCTATACACGATGAGGAGACTAATCAAGAAAATCTTTCGAGCATTCGCCCGTATGAACCTGGAAGCACTTTAGACAATTGGACTGCAGAGGAATTTCCTATAGTTTTTAGAGATTATACAGAGTAATATTCGGAACACACTAGTTGTTTTTAAGCCTAGAAACAATGAGATTTCTTTTGTGAAATAGGCTCATGTTCGGACATTTTGTTTTAATGAAATACATCTTCAATTCTAGTAAACATTCTCTCATTTTACATTTTTTATTATTTATCCTTTGTCTCATTCATATCACGTGAATAGTTGTCCTCAAATTCATTTGTTCTTTGTACACTCTTTGACACCCATCACAGGTCTCTAGACAGGTCTTTGTACACACTTTGACCCTGTGAGCAACGATACTACAGATTCAGAAGTCCACTTTGAGCAAGACATGTGTTCAGAGGAATCTCAGGATTTTGAAAATGACACAGAATGCGACTTGCCTCCAGATTTGTTGAGAATGGTAGAGCAAGAAGAAAAACAGATCCTACCCATAAAAAGTCGGTAGAAATGGTGAACCTAGGAGAGGGGCAAGAAGTGAAGATTAGAGCCCGTATTACTGCAGAAACCAAGCGAAACATCATCGAATTACTCCATGAATTCAAGGATATGTTCGCGTGGTCGTACCAAGATATGCTCGGACTAAGTACTGATATCGCAGTACACCGATTGCCCATAAGAGAAGAATGTAAACCAGTCCAACAGAAGCTCCAAAGAATGAGACCGGACGTTAAAAATAAAAGAAGAAGTCTAGAAACAATTTAACGTTGGGTTTTTGCAAGCAGTTAAGTACTCAGATTGGGTGGCTAACATTGTCCCTGTCCCCAAGAAAGACGGAAAGGTACGGATGTGCGTGGATTACAGGGATCTAAATAAGGCCAGCTCGAAGGATAATTTCCAATTGCCTCACATCGACACATTGGTAGACAGTACAGCAGGCTTTTCGTTTTTCTCCTTCATGGATGGTTTCTCGAGATATAACCAAATAAAGATGCATCTTGAGGACATGGATAAGACAACGTTCGTAACCATGTGGGAAACATTTTGCTACAAGGTAATGCCATTTGGGCTAAAAACGCGGGAGCGACATATCAAAGAGCCATGGTAACCTTATTCCATGACATGATGCACAGAGAAATTAAGGATTACGTCGACGATATGATCGCCAAGTCCCGAACTGAAAAAGAACATGTGCAGGTTTTGAGGAAATTATTCTTAAGACTAAGGAAATTCCAATTGAAGCTTAACCCATCAAAGTGTACCTCCGGAGCTCGGTCTGGGAAATTACTTGGATTTATAGTCAGTGAAAAGGGGATTGAGGTTGACCCAGACAAAGTCAAGGCCATACAAGAATTGCCTCTGCCACGTACCCAAAAGGAAGTTAGAGGTTTCTTAGGAAGGCTAAATTACATCGCTCGGTTCATTTCACAACTAACTGAGAGATGCGACCCCATATTTCGTCTCCTCAAGAAACATAATCCAGGCACGTGGGATGAAGAATGCCAGAAGACTTTTGACAAAGTAAAGCAATACTTATCCAATGCCCCAGTACTGACGCCGCCGCATCTAGACAAGCCATTGATCCTTTACTTGACAGTGCTTGATAATTCAATGGGATGTGTGCTTGGTCAACACGACGAGTCGGGAAAGAAAGAGAAGGCAATATACTACCTTAGTAAAAAATTCACCAAATGTGAAATGAGGTACCCGCCAATCGAGAAATTGCGCTGCGCCTTGATTTGGACAACTCGGAGATTGAGGCAGTATATGCTGTATCACACGACATGGCTCATCTCGAGGCTAGATCCTCTTAAATATATAATGGAATCTATCGCCTTGAATGGAAGGATGGCCAAATGGCAGATTCTACTTTCTGAATTTGACATCGTTTATGTAAACCAAAAGGCGATAAAAGGGAGTGCGATAGCGGACTTTCTAGCCAGTAGAGCCCTTGAAGACTACGAGCCTTTAGATTTTGATTTTCCTAATGAAGATTTGATGTACGTGGCAGACACTGAAGAATGTACCTCTGAAGACCATCCCTGGAAACTAAATTTCGACGGGGCATCAAATGCCGTGGGCAATGGAATTGGGGCAGTCCTGATGTCCCTAAAAGGAGACCATTATTCATTCACTTGCAAACTAGATTTTGATTGCACTAATAATATGGCTGAATATGAAGCTTGCATTATGGGTCTCTGCACCGCTATCAAATACAAAATCAGGGTATTGGAAGTTTATGGAGATTCTGCTCTGGTAATCTATCAACTCAAAGGAGAATGGGAAACTAGAGATCCAAAACTGGTTATCTACAAAAGATTGGCCCAAGAATTGATCAGAGAGTTCGATGGCATCACTTTCAATTACCTGCCCAGGGATAAGAATCAGATGGCTGATGCTCTGGCCACCTTGGCTTCCATGGTCCGAATAAACAAAAACGAAGATATGAAGCCAATAGAAATGAGCATTCATCAAGACCCAGCCCATTGCTACAATGTCGAGGAAGAAGAGAAAACTGGCCCACCATGGTACCACGATATACTACGGTATGTGAAAAATCGTGAGTACCCAGATCAAGCGACTGAGAATGATAAAAAGACGCCGAGGAGACTAGCCTGTGATTACGTCCTGGATGGAGAAGTCTTATACAAGAAAAGGAAAGATCAAGTGCTGCTGAGATGTGTGGACGCCGCCAAAGCTAAGTTAATCCTGGAAGAAGTCCATGAAGGTGTCTGTGGAACTCGCGCTAATGGTTTCACAATGGCCAGACAAATAATGAGGTTTGGATATTATTGGTCCACTATGGAGGGAGACTGTATCAACTATGCCAAGAAATGTCATAAATGCTAGATTTATAAAGACAAGATTCACGTGCCCTCGTCACCTTTACATGTTATGACTTCTGCATGGCCATTTTCCATGTGGGGCATGGATGTCATTGGACCAATATCTCCGAAGGCTTCGAATGGACATCGGTTCGTCTTTGTGGTCATTGACTACTTCACAAAATGGGTAGAGGCGGCTTCATATGCTAACGTCACTAAATCAGCAGTTAGTCGGTTTTTAAAAAAGGAGATCATTTGTCGATATGGAATGCCTGAGATGATCATATCAGACAATGCACTGAACTTAAACAATAGCACGATAGCAGGGGTTTGTAGCCAATTCAACATCAAACACCACAATTTGTCACTGTATCGTCCAAAAATGAATGGGGCAGTGGAAGCAGCCAACAAAAACATCAAAAAGATAGTGGGAAAGATGACTGAGACTTATAGAGACTGGCATGAGAAGTTGCCGTTTGCACTCTATGCTTATCGGACATCTTTCAGAACCTCTACTGGGGCAACACCTTTCTCATTAGTCTATGGGATGGAAGCGGTTCTACCTATTGAAGTGGAAATACCTTCTCTTCGAGTGTTGTCGAAAGTAAAACTGGATGAAGCCGAATGGATCCAAGTTCGATATGATCAGTTGAATTTAATTGAAGAAAAGAGATTGAGGGTCATTCGTCACGGTCAGATGTATCAAAAACGGATGATACGAGCTTATGACAAAAAAGTTCGACCAAGAGAATTTCATGAAGGGGACCTCGTGCTGAAAAAGATCCTTCCTATACAAAAGGATCACAGAGGAAAATGGATGCCGAACTGAGAAGGGCCGTATGTGGTAAAGAAAGCTTTCTCGGGAGGTGTACTGATTCTGACTGGGATGGACAGGAAAAGCTTGCCCAATCCCGTAAACTCGGATTTGGTTAAAAAGTACTTTGCTTGAAATAGAAGAGGCCAAGGTGAAAACCCGCAAAGAGCGCTTTGAGACTTCGAAAAAAAAGAAAACAGAGAGGCCAAGGCGAAAACCCCCAAAAGGGCACCTTGAGACCAAAGGGCTTTTGAGTTGAAAACCCGAAAAGGGTGGTTCGAACTTTGAATGGACACGTGGCAATCTTGCAGCGCTAGAATCAACAAAAGAGGAAGCACTTGCATAATTGGGGCATCAACGAAGTACTTTGAGTCTTGTAAACACGTGCTAAAGCTGAAAACAGTCTTTATGAAACTTGTATAGAAGCCTAATCGGCGATGTCTAGGGTGTTTGATTTGTGTCTTGCTCATTTTTACTATTGTTGGATTCTTCTTCTCCGTAAAAAGGATATGTTCCCGATCAATTTCCTTGTATCATTGATAATTCTTTTTAAAACTCTCCTTGAAATTAATTTGTTGTTGCCCATCATTCATAAACATGTTGCATTGAAATAATAATTGATGAACTGACAATTTCACAAAAGAAAGTTCTACGTATTACTTTGGAAATCTCTAGATAAGACAAGAAACCGAAACAGAACAAATGTTTAGAATTTCCATGTACATAGATTAAAGACATTGGAGAAAGAGGGGTCTTAATGGAGACCATTTCTTCAAAGTTCCTCGCCCGATTCAGTAATCGTGGCAGGGTGAATAATGTAACCTAGTCACCCAGAAAAGGTATAACAGGCCAGTTTTAGACAACGAAATATTTAAAAACCCTAAATCACTGTGGAACGAATCCAAAAACAAACCAAGTCGGGTATTCTTCGAGTAAGAGTTGTGATTGCCGAGGAAAACAGTTAGAAGTCAATGCAGACCCGTGTCCCGAAGCCTAAAGGAAAGGGGCCTTGAAATTTCTACAGGGGCAAGTCATTCATACGAAAATGGTTACTACAAGGGAAACGAAGATGAAACTTTGACGGATAAATAGATGATAACACCTCAAATGGGAAATCGCACTCATAACATTCTGACTTATCATACTCATGGCATCCTAATCATTAGGCATAAGTATGTACTCATTCTACAGGTTATGTCCTCAAAAGGACACTATGGCAGAACAGATTAAAGAATAGCAGATCTTGTCTCACTGGGGATGCAGTGGAGCGGATTGAAAATAGTAGATTTGACCTTCCTAAAGTTGCAGGAAGCAGATCGAAGACATCAGTCTGGTGATCCCTGAGTTTGCAGGGATCAGATTGAAAATAGCAGATTTGACCTTCCCGAAGTTGCGAGAAGCGGTCGAAGACATCGATCCGTGATCCACGAGTTTGCGGGGATCGGATCGAAAATAGCGATTTGACCTTCCTAAAGTTGCGGGAAGTAGATCGAAGACATCGATCACGGTGATCCACGAGTTTGCGAGAGATCGAGTTGAAAATATCGATTTGACCTTCCCGAAGTTGCGGAGAGCGGATCGAAGACATCGATCCTAGTGATCCACGAGTTTGCGGGGATCGGATCGAAATATAGCGATTTGACCTTCCCGAAGTTGTAGGAAGCGGATCGAAGACATCGATCTGGTGATCCTTGAGTTTGCGGGATCAGATTGAAAATAGCGATTTGACCTTCCCGAAGTTGCGGAGGAAGCGGATCGAAGATAGCGGTTTGACATTCCCGAAGTTGCGAGGAAGCGGTCGAAGACATTAGTCCGGTGATCCCCGAGTTTACAGGATCGATTGAAGATAGCGATTTGACATTCCACGAAGTTGCGAGGAAGCGGATCGAAGACATCGATCACGTGATCTCCGAGTTTGCGGGGATCAAATTGAAGATAGCGATTTGACATTTCTCGAAGTTGCGGGAAGCGGATCGAAGACATCGGTCTAGTGATCCCCGAGTTCGCGGGGATCGGTGAAGATAGCGATTTGACATTCTCCTGTTGCAGTTGCGAAGCGGTCGAAGACATCAGTCTGGTGATCCCCGAGTTTGCAGGGATCAGATTGAAGATAGCAGATTTGACATTTCTGAAGTTGCAGGAAGCAGATCGAAGACATTAGTCTGGTGATCCCCGAGTTTGCAGGGATCAGATTGAAGATAGCAGATTTGACATTTACGAGTTGCGGGAGGCGGTCGAAGACATCGATCGTGATCCACGAGTTTGCGAGATCGATTGAAGATAGCAGATTTGACGTTCCTAAAGTTGCAGGAAGCAGATCGAAGACATCAGTTTGGTGATCCCTGAGTTTGCAGGGATCAGATTGAAATAACAGAGTTGGCGATTCCTGATGTTGCAAGATCATATCGAAGATACAAGTCTTATCTGCATGAAGTCGCAACAGTACAAAATTGGAGCTACAAGTTCTATCCCTCTGGAGCAACGGTGGAAGGGATCAAAACAGCAAGATGCGGTGGACAGAATGAGGCTATCTAACAAATAAAAGCACCAAAATAAGTTGCGACTCGGCGGGACCAGGCAAAATTGGTTTTAAAGTCTTTGCTTTGTTCCCGTTACATGACAAAGAGCAAAGAGGGGCAGCTGTACAACCCCAATTTTTCCTGGGCCTACAAGCCCATACCCAAACCCATTACAACAAATCTGACCTAACAAGACCCTAAAACCAGAAGCCCAAATCGGTGGCCCACTAAGACCTACTCAGTTACAAACCTTAACCCACTCGCACCTAGCCCCACAAGCCCAATTAGAAAATAAACAAAGAAACCCTAAAAGTCTGCCTAACTCCTGCGCCGCTTCTGCCCTCTACCCTTCTGACCACTGTCCGTTCGTGTCCCATCCACCGCTACTGTCAGAACAGCACCACTACCGACTCCACTTGGCCATTTACCTGCAAGCATTAAACAAGAAAGGACATAACCGAGTCCAACTTGTAAAACACATGGCTATAAAAGCCGATTTGCATTTCTTTGTAAAAAGGTTTTTTTTTTTTGGAAAGAGAATACAAGCATTTTTAAAAAAGACGCAAATAGATTCAAAACAAGGAAAAAGAAAATCAAAAGCATCGAGCCAAG
Organism: Gossypium bickii; assembly: GCA_025503065.1. NCBI lineage: Eukaryota > Viridiplantae > Streptophyta > Magnoliopsida > Malvales > Malvaceae > Gossypium > Gossypium bickii. The sequence goes on along the minus strand of CP106712.1, from coordinate 120,518,774 downwards.
GTTAAACAACGAAAAAAGCAGAGTTTAAACACTAAAAAAAAAAAACACTAAAAAATCAAAGAATACAAAAGCCGAAAGGAGTTAATATCTTCTTGTCATTTTCGAGAATTTTTGATTGTTTTACTCCTCTTGTTAACATACATACATATAGATCTTTTTTAAACAAAAAAATATACCTTTTTTTACACAGTGGCCGGAGCGACGGCTCTGGCGACGGCGACTTGCCGGAATCCCCTCCTCCTTTTAGACCTGCAGAGAAAAAAAAGGGAGAGGGGTTAGTTTTTTAAAGCAAGCAGCTAAAATGAAAAAGAAAAGGGAAAATTTGCTTTTATAAAGGGGACCAAAACGACGCCGTTTAGGGCCTGTTTCAGTGGCCCCAAAATGACGCCGTTTGGCGTGACCCGATTCAACCCGACCCGCTCCGGCTCAGGATCCGTGTGTTTTTAAACCAGAGGGGAAAATTGCGCAATCAGCCCTTATGCATTTTTAGTTTCCAAAATCAAGTTTTCCATTATTGCAATATTGGCCCAGAGATTTCACACGATTTACGATTCGGTCCCCCTCAAACGCTGCGTTTTGTTCACTGGGGGATATTACCTCTTTGGTCCCCCACCTTTCATGCGTGTTTCTAATTTGGCCCCTAAACCTCTGTTTTATTTACAATTTGACCCGAAACTTTCGTTTTTAATGCAATTTAACCCATTTTTCAATTATTTTGCAATCTTTACTACTATTACTATTATTTGATATTTTTATTATTATTGGTTATTTACTATTTATTATTATTATTATTACTTGTTATTTTCATTATATTTTACTACTATTTTTTATTTATTTATTGTGTGTGCTATTATTTTATTTTTTATTACTAATATCATTATTTTATGTATTATCATTATTATTATTATTATCTATTTTTATTATTATACCATCATTATCATCACTAATATTATTATTATATTTATTACCACTATTAATGTATCTTTATATGTATATTGTTATTACTACCATTTTATTTTTCTTTTCTTTAAAATTATTACTCTTATTTTACTTCCATTATCATTTTTATTAGTATTATTATTATTGTTATTATTATCATGTTACTATTATTATTTCATCGTATTTTCTACTACGGTTAATATACGTAATACTTTCAATATATTATCATTACTTATACGTATATACATGTATGTGTCTTTCGTTATTCTTTTCACGTGTAACATCTCATCATTTGTCGCATTAATCTTTCTCGATGCTTCAGGTTTTTAAAAAACAACCGATACTCCGTATTAGCAATTCGAGTGAATCGACCCTAACTTACTGGGTTCCGATTTTTCTCGTTTAAGTTAAACAACGGAATATCCCTTTCAAAAATCGCAAATTTAAGTTTTAAATCGATAGTCCGTGTTAGCAATTCGAGTGAATCGAGCCCTAACTTACTGGGTTCCGGTTTTTCTAGTTTAAAGTTAAACAACGGGATATCCCTTTTGAAATCGCAATTTAAATTTTAAATGAAACACTTAATCTCGAGAATTTGAAATGTCGCGCCCTAACTTACTGGACTCGCCATCTAGATACTTCGAATAAGTTTTTTTTCTATTAAAATAGAGGCAATATTCTTAATTTGGACCTTCGAGAAAACAAGCCCTAACTTACTGGGTTCTGATTTCTCGTTTGACAAATGACGGAAGATCCTCTTCAAATGTAAAACTAAGTTTTAAAAGGCAAGCTTAGTTTCGGGAGTCTAAAGTATTGCCCCCTAACTTACTGGACATGATGCTTTATCTCTTCGAAGATAAGAGAGCCTTAAACGTCCCTTCCAATTCTTTCAAGTTTTAGAAATAAAAAGTATCTATTTTCAAATCATTTCAAAGTTTTCAACATTAGGACATCGATCAATCAGTTTGGTACCGATTTCGGGCGTGTCGAGGGTGCCAATCCTTCCTCGCACGTAATTGACTTCCGAACCCATTTTTCTCAAATTTTCGTAGACCAAAAGCATCGTGTTAATAAACTGAGACGTTTTATTGAAACAAAGGTGATCCGATCACACCCAAATAAAGATCGGTGGCGACTCCCTTCCTTTTCGTTCTTTAAACCTCGAGTCGACCGCGTCGTTTACTGTTTTACCAAAAAAAATGGATACGACATGCAATATTAATAAAATTATAAATATATGGATTGCCTTAAAAAAATAAAATAATGAGTGTTTTGTGTTTGGGGCAAAGTATAGATCGTAGTGAAGCAAAAGTCTATAATGTTATCCAAGTGTCATCTTCGCCCTAAAACATAGTTTTATTTATTAATGATTACAAATTTTGGAGTATTAGCAAGGTTGAGTTTTAAATTGTATTATATTAACAATAAAAAGACAGGAAAAGAGAACATAATGGTTAATTAGGGTGAGCTTTTTTAAAAGTGTAAATTAAAAGAAGAATGTTGTTAGAGCATTAAAGTAATACATTTTATTTGATTTAAATTGGATTTTATTAGGCGTGGTACGGATAAGAAGAAGAATGTCTGCCAAAAATAAACACAAATTTCAATTCCCTTTTGTTTTGGTGGCTTGTAGCAGCATAATTCCTATTTTCGTATCTGTGGCATTGCAAATGCAAAGGTGCTGTGAAACAAAATAAGGGGCAAAAAAGCAAGTGCTGGGCTCTGATTTAATCATTGCTCATATAAACCCATTATTGTTTTGGACATTTTGGTTCCCCACGTTTTGCCATGGGAATGGGCAACTCTTCACAAAAATGCCTAATTAAATGCTTTCCATGTCCCTTCTCCATTGCTCTAAAATATTTTTCTTAACCCAACAACTCTGATTAATCTCTCAAAACCTCTTTTCTACATGCATTAACCCATTGTATGTTGTATGTGTCTAGCTTGGGCATTTGTGTTTCCAGCAAATCATTCCTATAATAAAGTAAGGCACATTAATTCCCACAATAAATGATACTTTCATTTATTTTTTAAATTAATTAAATTTTGAAATCATTTCTGTTAGGTATATTTTTCCTTTTACATTATTACAAATTATTTTTTATAGTTTGTAGGTTTCTAATTTTTTTTATTGTTACAAATTTAAATTCACATGGAATAAAAATCATTTTAATATCAATTATCAAGATTTTAAAATTAAATGTATATTTATTTAATTAATATATACAACTAATGTACCAACAAATGGGGGTATGGAGTAAAACTTAGGCATTATCAAGTAGGCCATATGTTTGATTCATATAAAAAAGAAGATTATATTATATGATAAAATATCTCAAGTATTTTGAACATCAAAGTCGAAGACTGTTAAGCAGTCCAATATTCAAAGGGATATGGGTTAGATTTCCCTTAGAAACTTAATTCAGTTGGCAAGTATGGTTAGCGTTAATAGGAATGTAGACCGAAATAAATTCGATGTACATATATTATTTTCCAAGCAGCAGCTGGGAAAGTTGACTAATTTTGAACTAGGATGTAAGAAATATTAATTATTAGGCCAATCCTATCTAAGGTTTGATTTGAGCAGCAAAGCTGACTTGACTCATCACAAAACAAGCTGCTCAGCTGTTTCTCTGTTTATATCACTGTCTTTGTCCACGCCGCCCACATCAACTTAGCAGCTGAAAATATTTTGGCCTAAGTCACAAATTACTACCTAAATTATATTTAAATATTTTCATTACTTAAATCACCCAACCAATTAAAAATTATGAAGCGACACAAATTAAAGTCGTATAAGCATTCTCATGTATTTATTTATATAAAATATTTCCAAAAAGAGTAATTAAAGAAACAATTTTATAATTTTTAAATATACATGAGATCCAGAAAATATATTTATTAAAATTTATTTCTATAATATATTAATTATATAAAATTTTAAAAAATTCATGAAATTTAATTTATTTATATTATCTAAATTATATACAAATAAAAATATGTGTTTATATAAAATATAAATTAAAAGTTTACCAAAGTTGATGGGTGAATATCAATGGTTAACATGGCAATCTTCATATAGTTTTTTTATGCCATGGTTGAGCCACATTATTATTATTGATGAAGGTACTTACATAAAAAAAAATATATAAATACCAATAGCTTAGACACATTTGGTAGATGAAATATTTATTAAGAGTCACTGTACAGTTATTACGAAGGAAATATAGAGGTGAGTAAGGGTTAGGGTAGGATGTGTGGTTTTTAGTATCTTACTTGCAACCTAAGATCTTGTGTGCATGGAATTGATGAAATGTGTGTGCTTCACTGATTAATATCCAAGGAAAAGAAGACATTTGTTCTAAATTTTTATGATTCAACTAATCCTCAATTAAAAATAAAATCTAAGAATACACCTGGCTAATAACGAATATAAGTTTAAACAAACAAATAATATAGAAATTTGTGATACGTACTGTGTAGAATATAAATTATGATGAGGGGAGTATATGGGATAATTAACATTATCTTCATCTCATTATCCCAAACTATTGCAACCAGTGTTCACTCTTATAATATAAGGATTAGTTTACTTGAATTTAGCATCTAATTTTATATATAGTCTTAATGAGAGCACTTTTTTAAAATTACCTAATATACTATTTCTTATTATAATAATATTGTATTGAATATGATAATTGATAGTTTTTCAATAAATTAATTTCAGTAAAGTTCTCTAATCATCTGCCTGCAGGGGCGAAGGCAGGGGGCCCGGTATGTCCCCGAGGTCCCCCTAAAATGTAAAATTGTTATTTAGATGTTTAGAATTTTTTAAAAATTTTAAATTAGTAAAGATAAAATTACACTTTAACTCCCCTAAAATTATAAAAATTCAATTTAATCCTTTACAAATTATAAATATATAAATTATAAAAAAATTAAAATTTTATCCGACCCCCCTAAAAAATTGTTCTGACTTCGCCCTGTTTGTCTGCACCGGCAAGAAACACGTTTTAAAATTTTAAGTTTTTTTTTTTAATCCATGAAAAATGAATAAAAGGTTGATTATTCACTTTCAAAGGTCAATCAGAACTCAAGGCTTGATGGATAATAGTTACTGCAACTTTAACGTCTTTATTTTGAAAGGTAATATCTTTATTTTTCCTACTGAGTTTTGGCCTTTTTAGGAAATTAATAGGTAAGAAATATATTAATAAAAAGAATTGATGAAAGGTAAATAAGGATTTAGTTGAAATATAAAAAATCATCATATTTATATATTTTTTTCATAATTTCTTAACTAACTTTGAGAACCAATTTAATTAGACACTTAAAAAATAGCATAGATAAAATGTAAATAATTAAAGTGGTCTATACTCTTCTATAACTTTTTATATACTAATATTTTAATGATTTAACTGTTAAATATATTAAGATGTTTTTATTTTGTCATGCATATAAATCTTTTAATCCATCCAATATCTCTATAAATATTGTCTATATTAATCTATATTTAAGGGCTAAAAGTTCTTTTACATAAAACATTTATATGGATTGAACATATAATTTGTTAATTATGACTCCTATTTTAGTCAAATTCAAGAAGTAATCTCCTAGTTAAACTCTGTTTATTTGTTTCAATCAAACACTGATTAGTTTAGATTATTTTATTATTTGACCTATGGATTTAGCCTATAAATAGGCTCTTTTACAATCTTAGAAAATACACCCATTAGAGATTAGAACTCATAACACATTTAGAGAATTTTGTGTTTACGTTTTGAGGGTTCTTTATTTTCGGGTTTTCGGGGTTTAGTTTTTATCTCCATCTTTTGTACTCTTCATTCTGTTGCCATTATAGTAAAATTATCATTGCCCGTGATTTTTTATCCTCTTTGGAGGAGTTTTTCCACGTTAAATTTGTGTGTTCAATTTCTCAATTTCTTCGCCAATTTTACTTGTTCGTTGCTTAATCGGACGATCCTAACAAGTGGTATCGAGCTAGTTCAATTTTCATAAATCAGCCCATTCGGATATGGCGGCAACAAAGGTTTGAAATTGAGAAGTTCGATGGTGAGACAAATTTCAATGCAGGGCAAGTTTGGATGATGGCAATTCTAGTTCAATCCGGTTTGAAAAAGGTTGTTCTGGGAAAAAGCCCGAGAATCTAAATAAAATGTAATGGGAAGAGCTTGATGAAAAGGCTTTGTCTGCAATCCAGTTGTGCCTCGCGAATACGGTATTGCAGGAGGTATTGATGGAGAAGACCTCATCTGCCTTATGGAAAAGGTTAGAAACTCTTTATGCGACTAAGTCTCTGGCTAACCGTTTAGTGTTGAAACAACGTCTATTTACGTTTCGCATGAACGAAGGTGAGCTTCTTAGAGATCACATCAGTCAATTCATTACTCTTTTAAATGATTTAAAGAATGTTGAGGTTCATATTGACGATGAAGATCAGGCTATGCTATTATTGTGCTCTTTACCCCCTTCATACAAGTCTTTCAGGGAGACCCTGATTTATGGCAGAGACAAACTCTCGTTCGAAGATGTGAAGGGTAATTTGTTGAGTAGAGACAAACTCGACAATGAGCTTTATTTGGATAGCAAGGCAGACAGGCAAGCTTCCGTTTTGATAGCATCAAAGAAACGAGACAAAAGGTGTCGCTATTGTAAAATGTTAGGTCACGTCAAAGCAAATTGTTATAAACTGCAAAAGAAAAGAGTTGTTGAGAGTAATGAGGAAGATGTAGCTGGTGCTAATTTGGCCGATGAAAGCGGTGATGATTTCTTGTTAGTGTCAACGAGCGATAACTCCAAGCTCACGTCCGAGTGGATCCTAGATTCAGGATGTTCTTTCCACATGTGTCCCAATAGAGAATGGTTCTCCACATACAGTTCGGTTGAAGGTGGAGTTGTGTGCATGGGAAACGATTCATCTAGTAAGGTAATTGGAATTGGTACTGTTAAAATTAGGATACACGATGGGACAATTAGGACACTCTCAGATGTCAGGTATGTACCTGATTTACGAAAGAATCTTATCTCCTTGAGTATTTTAGACTTGAAAGGATGCAGAATCAACATCGAGTCGAGCGGCATTAAAGTATCTCGTGAAGCTCTCGTTCATTAAAAGGTAAAAGGATCGGCGATCTTTATATTCTCGGAAGGTTCTCTGATGTGACCGGTGAAATCGGACGTCCCTCGTCTGTTACAGAGTCGAAGTCAACTCATTTAGAGCAGAGGCAACTTGGTCATAGGAGGGAAAAAGGTATGACCGTTTCGTTGAAGAGAGGTTCTCTTTTAGATGTAGGTTTTGAAAAGTTAGGGCACTGTGTTCGTGAAAATCAAACCCGGGTTAGTTTTGATTTGGCAGTGTACAAGTCGAAGGCTAGAAGTCTTCCAGCTTCTAAGCATAGAATTGACTCAGTTAATTCCCTGCATGGTTCAAGATAGGCTCGTGGCGGGCTTTGGCAAAGATGGCATTGTGGAAATATGAGTCAAGGTGGAGATTTATTAATTATGACTCCTATTTTAGTCAAATTCAAGAAGTAATCTCCTAGTTAAACTCTGTTTATTTGTTTCAATCAAACACTGATTAGTTTAGATTATTTTATTATTATTTGACCTATGGATTTAGCCTATAAATAGGCTCTTTTACAACCTTAGAAAATACACCCATTAGAGATTAGAACTCATAACACATTTAGAGAATTTTGTGTTTACGTTTTGAGGGTTCTTTATTTTCGGGTTTTCGGGGTTTAGTTTTTATATCCATCTTTTGTACTCTTCATTCTGTTGCCATTATAGTAAAATTATCATTGCCCGTGGTTTTTTATCCTCTTTGGAGAAGTTTTTCCACGTTAAATTTGTGTGTTCAATTTCTCAATTTCTTCTGCCAATTTTGCTTGTTCGTTGCTTAATTGGGACGTTCCTAACATAATTTAATGGTTAGATCATTAAAATATTAATTGTATAAAAAATTGGAGAATGACTTTTTAAAAAAAAATCAACAGGGAGGATGATTACATATTGGTTAATAAGTCCCCTTCAGAATAATTGTAAGAGAACACATTAAAGAACAAAAGATCAGTGGAATTGGAATAATTGGCAAAACAATTTCAATTTCATCTCCATGAATTTCACAATGATGGACGCGGCTAAATCTCCACCAAATTAAACTACATCTTTCCCTGTTTATGAAATTTAATCTATAGTTACATTATTTTGGTAAGTGATTCAATTATTTTATTCAAAGATAAAATTATGTACGTAAAGTCAATCATTTTATAACACATTAAAGCAAAATAGGGATATAGCGGTGGAATTTAGCGGGGTTTATAGGAGAAATGTCGCTAGATCAAACGTTTAGCGGTATTTAGGGATGTTTAAACATTTAATCGATCAGTTAATTAAATTGAACTAATATTAACTGAATTAGTCAAATTGAAATATTTCAGTTAATTCAGTCGTTAACCAGATTAACCAAAATTTATATATATATTTTTTTGTTAAAATAAGTATAAAACATATAAAAGGAAATAAATTTATAATGTTCATTTGACCGAATTAACCGAACTAGTAATAACCTAATACATATAATATATAATATTATTTATTAAGTTCGGTTAATTTGATTAATTACCCGATTTTAAACCGAATTAATCGTTAACCGAAATTTCAAAAAATCTTTAACCAACCTCCAAAAAATTAGATCAATTAACCTATCATTAACCGAATTAAATTGATTTGATCGATTAATTCAATTTAACCGAAGTTTGAACATCCGTAGCGGCATTTATAAAAAAAAGTGCTAGATTCAAATCTTTAATGGCGTTTATGTTCAAAAACGTTGGGAAAACCTAATCCCCTAATATGGGATATTTGACTTACCACGAAATTGTTTTAGCGGTATAATTTTTGCAGTGTTTACTCAAGTAAGTGCTCATGGACAAACGCTATAAAAAATTATGAGTAAAAAAAAATGGTTATTTTTTTTTTTTAAAATTGTTATTCACATAGATTTGGTGACATTTATAACTAAAACGCCACGATATGTTTTATGGTAAAATTATTTAGCTATATATATTACAATATGTTCATTAATTATTAGAAAAAAATATAATTAATTTAGAAGAAATCGATGTAAATAATAACATTCATTTAAAAGTTTTATTTTACATAAATAAAGAATAAATGATACTTTATATTATAATTTAAATCAATATTTTAATAAAATAATTTATAAAAATATTGAATTACTTTATAGATAATATTTCATAATAATTTTTCTTCCTTCCCATTCGTATTTTTAATCTTTATTTATGTTTTGACATTTTTTTTCATCTTTAAACGATAATCTAAAAAGAAATTAAAGTTTATGTTATCATAAAAATAATGTAAATATATTTTTTGTCAATTAGGGTATTCGTCGCCGGTAGTAGTGACTAATCCTCTCACCACAGGTGTTCTCTAAAGAGGTAATGATTAACCATGAAATATGCTCCATTTCTATGGGCAGGGATTGAATCCCCTACCTCATGACTAAGGAAATGAGGTGACCAATGATGGGCGTCAAAACCACCAAAAATAATTTTTACAAAAATAACTCTAAATTGTAGTAAAGAGTGGTAGTAGGGTCGAGTCTACAGGGATTGAATGTTGTAATCAACTTCCGTATTTACTTATGAACATAATGTTCGTTGTGTCAAAGGTCGTGGCAAGAGTCATGCCCACGACTCCAAACGTACCTGCAACAAAAATAAACAAGTAATCGGGGGGTTTCGAGGGTGTTTAGAAAGTAAATAATCTATCAGCGTAAATAAACAATTAAATAATATTAGAAATAAATTTAGTTCGGGAAATAAATTCAAAATTTTGCAAACAGAAATAATAAGCCTTAGCCTTAGACTCGGTAAATTCTGTATCAAGAATCGATCCTTGAAAATAAATCTTCTCCTCCAACGATAAGTTGGTTATAGTAGTTAAGAACGTCCTAACCACCAATTCTTTCTCTCATAGCTAGTCCCGGTACGACCTGCAAACTAACCCTTACCGATTATCTAACCGAGATACATGAGTTCCCAATTCAAGATTCCAGCAGCCTTGTGTTCTGAAGAACCCAACTCGAATTAATGACCTCAACCGCGTGGGTCGTTTAAACCCAATCACTTCTTCCTTGATTTGTTCTCGGAGATCCGAATACAGCACGACCGACTCGTTTCTCCAACTATCAACAAACACGACTCCAAGCTAATGTGCACTTTGACTTGAAATCGAGTTTAACCTTAAGGGATGATTGGTCTATCCCGATACTTAGAAAAAAATGAAAACCGATTGGAAGGATTTTTAGCACGAATTCGTATATCACGATTCCAGACCAGAAAGAACACCGGCTTAAGGATAAGATGAAATTTAATGAAACATGAAATTATTCATGCTTTGTAAACTTTGGAAAGTGGTTTGATCATTATGGTGAAGAAAGGAACGGAAAGGACTTGGAAAGAAATTAGCCCAATTTTGTAAAAGCAAGAAAAATGCAAATGAAAGTAGTAGTATGCTCACGCCAATTTGAAAGACAAAAGAGAATAATTCAATTTCAAATTGAAGTAGGAATGTAGAATTAAGTGATGATTTTCCTAAGAACATTAAGGCCTATTTAAATACATAGAATTTTCTATTTTTGGCCTTAACTAATTTAATATAAAATCAAAATAAAAAATAAAATAAGATTTTAAAATTGGTCGTGTGGATCTTTTGACTTAGTTTTTAAAATTGAGAAAAATCGACAGTGAGTTACACGGCCTGGCGACACGGTCGTGTAACCTACACGGTCGGGACACATGGGCGTGTCCTTGGCCGTGTGGAGCTTGGGACTTAATTTTTCCAAAAATCAACAGAGACACGGCCGTGTGGACCACACGGCCTAGACACACAGGCGTGTCCTAGGGCGTGTGAAACCTGGAGCTTAATTTTTCAAATTTAAAATAAGCCAGAGAGTTACACGGGCAAGGAACATGGCCGTATGGGAAGCCACAAGGGCGTGTGGGCGGTCACACGGACGTGGAAGAAGCAAACGAGATTGCACATGACCGTGTGACACGGCCATGTGAACCACACGTCCCAGACACACGGGAGTGTCCAAGGCCGTGTAAAAACTGGGCTTGAATTTTTAACGTACACGGGCGTGTGGGAGGTCACACGAGCATGTGAGGAGCGAAGGATATTACACATGGCCTGGACATATAAGTGTGTCCGAAGCCGTGTGAAGACTGGGCTTATTTTATTAATTGCACACGGGCTAAACAGGAGACCACACGGGCGTGTGACACGGCCGTGTGGCCCAACACGGGCCTCACACGACTATGTCACCTTTTAAAAACACTAATCCCTTTCTTTTTCTCTTCTTGTTTTGTCTTTTTCCCCATCTCTACCCTAGCCACCGAAGTCCTCAACCACCTTTTTCCGACCGTCGTACCATCAACTTCACCCCTAGCTTCGAAACCTGTAACAGCCAAAGTTAGACCCCAGTTGAACAGTGGTTTCGGGACCACAAATCCGAGTCAAAAAATTTTAATATTATATTTGGTGTCTACAGTATGTTAATTTATGTGTGTGAAAGTTTCGTGTGAAAATTTTATCGTTTGTGTGCTCCATTTAATTAAAAGGACTTAATCGCGTAAAATGCAAAATTAGCATGCTATATGTAAAGGTATCTATTTGCTATGGCTTTTATTATATGGAGTCCTTATGTTTTAATATAACCATTGGAATCATGCATGGACAAAAATAGACAACCATTAATAGTTTCCTAATTAAATACTTAAGGTTAAAATGGTAAAATGTATAATAACATGAAATATAATAAAACAAAAAAATCAAAGTGGCCATGCATTCATCTTTTTATGGCTGAAATTTCAAAGGAAAAACAAAGAGAATAAGAAAACTAGGTTCGGCCCTTGTGTTCTTCAATTTAGGTATGTGTTTAGCTTAGTTTTTGATGATTTTTACGTTTTTGAGATTGTTGCTTCGTGTTTTAGCTAGCCCATGCTTGAATTTTTGAATTGCTTGTATATTTTGTGATTTTTCATTGAAGAGAGCTTGTTGTTTTTGTTGTTTGATGATGAAAAATAAATATATGTTGTTAAATTATCAAGTTTAATTAAGTGATTTTTAGTAAAAATGCCTATTTGGGATTAAATTATGAATTTTGTAAATTGAGGGGTTAAAATGTGAAATAAATGAAATAAATGGATTGCTAAGGACCTTAGTGAAATTCGGCCAAGCATGGGTGTGGTGAAATTTTGAATATTTTGTGTTTTATGAAATAGGGACTAAATTGTAAAAAATGTGAAATGTTAGGGGCAAAAGTGTAATTTTCCCATTTATGTGTTTTTGAATAAATTTGAATGAATATATGATTAAATAAGTCAAATTTTTATTAATTTAGATCAAGAAAAGAGGAAACTAGATTTGGATCGGGGGAAATCTAAAGTTGTTAAATAGTGCTCCGGTCCGTTTGTATTTGTCCGAGGTAAGTTCATAAGTAAATAAATATCATTAAATTTGATTGTATATATTTATTTGTGCTGAATTGAATTATTACTTGTATATATATATTCATGTCAAATTTGTATAAGTATGGGAGAAGTATTTACAAGCCTGAATCGATCGAGTTACGACATCCGAAAGTCCCGTATGAACCTTAGGAATAATTAGAATACATATGTCATGACATAGGACTCTGATATGTGATTTCGTGTAAGACCACGTCTAGGACGTTGGCATCGACTTGTGATTTACGTGTAAGACCCTGTCTGGGACAGTGGCATCGACATGTGATTACATGTAAGACCACGTCTGGGACGTTGGCATTGTACGAGCTTTCTGACTATTCGAGTATCCTTATTAATTTCGAATGGTTCAACGGGCATTATCTAGTTAAGATCGAATGTGAAAACTAACTAAAAAGTTCAAGTACGTACTGTGTTATATGAATATGAAAGTAAGGTAATTATATGTTTGAGATGAATATATGAATTAGACATGATAAAAGAGAAATTTCTGTGTTTAGGAGTATATGTACATTCGGCCATTGATGTTATAATGCTATTGTATATATGATAATGTTTGAGTTTACAAGCATAATAAATGTACATTTGGTTAAGGTTTGTTTAATTTGTCTAGTTGATTTAATGTTAATGATCATTTGATTATTTTTTGCTTATGACTTACTAAACTATTCAAGCTTACTGTGTGTGTTCATTTATTGTTTTATAGATTTTGAAAGCTAGTTACGAGCTCGGGGATCGTCAAGAAAATCCGTCACACTATCGATCACTATTTCGGTATTTTAATAGCTTGAACTAAGAATCTATGGCATGTATAGGCTAGCATTTGTTTTGGTTGGTCTTGAAAATTGTATATATTTAGCCATGTGAAAATGGCTTGATCTTAATACTAAAGATCTAATGTTTAAGTAATTTTGGTCATAGTATATGTGTGTGGTATGTTTGGTATATGAATTCGATATGATGTAATGATATATATATATGGCTTATGATTAGTTCATTCTGGTAAGCTTGATATATGGATGATAGATGTGTTTTGGTTGTGGTTTGTTAATGATGCTAATGATAGTGAATTTTCGGTCATGTAATAGCTTAATTTGTAATTGTGATTTATGGTATAATTTGTGTGATGGAATGGTCTAGAGATTTGACTTGATTAAATTGGTAAAATGCTAAATACATTGAAGATGAAATAGTGGTTATTTCGATTTATGTGATGTAAATATAGGTGATGCTCATAATCTAGTTTGTGATTCAGCAAGGGTGATTAAATCATGTAGTTAAGTGTTCAGTCATATGTTAATTTTGAATTTGGTTGTATTCATTATGTGTGGACCATGCTATGCTATGGTTATTTGACAATTTGATATTGTTAATTTGAGTCAATTTGTAATGGTATGAGTGCATTGGTGAAATGGATTGAAATGAAAATCAATGTATTATTGTATATTCGGTTGATGATATGTAAATAAAAACATATATATGCCTTTGATAAGTTATTTGATAATTCGGCATGTAAAGGACTAATGGTTTATGATGCTTGAATTACAAAATGTATTATATATATGTAGTTGTATGATCGATTATGGTATTTGACTTATTATTATAAGTATGAGATTTGCATCAATATGTGTTCTTATATGTTATGTAATATTTATGTCATTACTATGATTTGACTATTTAGGCTCAATATAGGGTGGCAAATATTGTATGTGATTTAAATTTTATATGCAAGTTAATTTGCATGACCGAATATATATAATGAATTGATTGACGGTGTAAATGCATTATAGGCATATTATTTAGTCTGCGAATTGAGTTATACTTGATAGGTTAAATGCATATATAGTTAGTATGTTTTTAAAGTTAACTTGACTATTTTATGAAGTTGATATTGTCGTATATGTTAATGAACAAAAATCCATGTGGTATGATTTATTTGGATTAATATGCGTGTGAATAGAGTTATGAAGTAAAATATTTTGGTTTTCATTAGGTAATATGCCATTAAGGTGATGTACTTATGATTCGAATTACGTATTTATAAAGTATTTATATTCATAATATATGGTTTTGAGGTATGATTTGTATATGCATTATTATTAATAATGTATGTTTAATATTTAATCACCCATATGCTTTATTTATACGAATATGATCTGTGAAAATGTATGAATGTTCGGAAGCTGTGTTTTGTTCAGTAATGCCTCGTAACACCAATCCGGTGACAGATACGGGTTAGGGGTGTGACACCCCTAACCCGTAACTGTTGTTGATCTAGGGTTAAGAGGCATTATCGGACAATCGGAAACTTTTACTGACATTTCATAGCAAAATCTGACAAAACACATCAAAGTGTCCCTTAAGTAGGTCTACGAGACCTTAATCATGCTTTAGAATAGGTTCGGGACTAAACTGAACACATATGGAAATTCTCGAAATTTTAAAATTTTTTTTCAAAGTTAGAAAGGTCACATGCCCGTGTGGGCAGGTCGTGTGCCTCACACGGCCTCAGACACGCCCGTGTGTCTGAGCCGTGTCAAACAGGGCATACTTACTGACTTGTCCACACGGCCGTGGACATGCTCGTGTCACTCACCGTGGTCGCTCTCGACTTGCACCACCACGGCCGATCCTGCGCGCGTGTGTCTGGCAGTGGTGGTCGAGTCTGACTTGTTTTGAATTTCAACCACAAGGGACACGGTCGAGCCACATGCCCGTGTGCTCAACCGTATGGGAAATTATAGGCCATTTTTAAGGCCAAAATGCCACCCACACATTGGGTTATCCCTACAAACAACATACCAATTCAATCTAAGCATTCTAGGCAACCAAAACATACCAAAATGTTCATCATTTCTAACCACTTATAAGCTCAACAATCACACAAACATTTCTAAACATAACTCATCCACAACTTACCATCAACAATATGCTATCTATGCATCCATAAGCTTACCATTAACTTGACCATTTTATTAACCACCAAAACATACCAAAGCTAAGCATTATAAGACATGACTATACATTCATAACTTAACCATTTATCTAGCCATATCACATGGCTATACACATGTCTCAAACATAATCCAAAACAACTAGCTTATACGTGCCATACTTTAATATCTATACATTTTCAAAAGGTACCAAAATGTGATTTGAGTAGTGTGATGACAATCCTCGACAACTCCTGAGCCTTTTATAGCTTTGATGATCTGTAAAATAGAGTAAACACACACAAAGTAAGCTTTCCAAAAGCTTAGTAAGCCATATACAAATAAACTTAACATATAATTCACATTATCATATTAATACATGAATCATTAACGTATTTCAATAGCAAATTCATAATTCTTCATTGGCTCATTATTTAGCCATTGCTTATCAACCATCATATTTCCATCTATCTCATTTACTCTTATCACATTCATTCATATACACATTTTAGCTCATTACATCTATACGTATTTAACCACCTTTCATGCCTATTCAAAGCATATATATCAAACGTACCTGAAACGGATATACAACTCACATAGTCATTCATTTCTCGGACTTGTCTGTTGAACCATTTGGAACTAAATAGGATACTCAGAATTCTCAAAATAGTCATACAATGCCAACGTCCCAGACATGGTCTTACATGTACTAAGATATCGATGCCATTGTCCTAGACAGGGTCTTACATGAATCAAATACGATGCCAATATCCCAGACATGGTCTTACATGTAACTCTCATATCGATGCCAATGTCCCAGACGTGGTCTTACACAAAATCTCGAATCAACGCCAACGTCCCAGACGTGGTCTTACATGATCTCACATATCGGAAACCTATGCCATGACATACATAATCCTATCTATTCCTAGGTTCGTACGAGACTTCTCGGACTTTGTTATACCATCAATTCTTCTTCGGATTTCATGAACTCATCACCTTATACACATTCATCATGATAAATTTTCATATGAACATTCAAATATCAATGTAAACACATTTATTTGTATATAGACTTACCTCGGATTCGGTTAACGGAAACGAACTCAGCTACTCAATTACTTTCATTTTCCCGCGATCTAAGTCCGTTTTCTTCGGTATTGATCTAAACATATTCAAATTTAACTCATTTATTCACTAATTCATTCAATTCAATCCAAAAACACATATTTAGGGTAATTTACAAATTAGCCTTCACATTTTCACATTTTGACATTTTAGTCCTTATTTCACAAAATTACAAGATACACAAAATTTCTATACACCCATGCTTAGCCGAATGTTCATGTAGCTCATACAAGTCCATACATTTAATTTATTTCACAATTTAGTCCCTCAAAATATTATTTTCTCAATTAAGTCCAAATTACTCAAAATCACAACTCTAAAGACAAACTATGTTAATCTAACACATATCTTTCATAATTCATCTTTAAACATCACAAAACTCATATGTTCATCAATGGCACATTTCAAAATATTCATCAATTCACAAAATTGAAGCATGGGTTTTGAAAAACACAAAACAACGATTACGAAAATGTAGAAAGTATAAAAAACCGAACAAAAAAACTAACCTTGAATCAAGCTTAAATGATAGTCCAACCCTATTTGCTTCTTTTCCTTTCTTTTTTTCTTCAATATTCGGCCAAAGGTGATGAATATGGCCATTTTCTCATGTTTTTTTTTATTAATATTTACTTATTAAACTAATTACCAATTTAACCTTTATAAAATCATTTATAATCCACTAGCATATGGCATTTTTTGTCCAACTAAAGTTTCCTTGGTTTAATAACTACATAAGGACTTCATATAATAAAAGCCATAACAAATAGATACCTTTACATAAAGCATGCAAATTTTGCATTTGATGCAATTTAGTCCTTTTCGCAGATTAAACACACAAACGATAAAATTAAATCACAGAAATTTCACACATTCTTAATCATATACTGCAGACATAGAAAATAATATTAAAATATTTTTCTAACTCGAATTTGTGGTCCCGAAATCACTATTTCGACTAGGGTCTAAATCGGACTATAACAAGGGGTGTTACAAAACCTCCTCCCCTCCGTCGGATTCCTCCTCTCTTCCCTTCTTCCCCAAACCGTGCTCCCAGCCCTATTACCCTTGCGCACCAAACTCCACCCTAGCCCCCTTTACGTCCGGCCATTGGCCGAATCACCACCCCCTCACCCTCGCGCACACAACCTTCCTTTCCCCGTGTGTGCCCGTCCCCATCTGGCCTCTGCCTTCCATTTCCCTTGCTCATGCCCCCATCGACCAACCTTCCCAAACCATGTGCACGACCCACCGACTAGCCACTGACCCTAGTCGACCGACCCACGCTCCTCCATCCTTGCGCTGCCATCACCATCTAATTCAGTCACCACCCACCATTGTTTGCCTCTTTTATTATTTTATATTTTATTTATTATTTATTATCCTTATTATTAGTTGTATTAATTCATTTCTTATTTTTTATTTTTATAGTTATTTATAACTTATTCTTTTAGTTCAGGTTTTAGATTATTATGATAGTACTTGTTATTCTTTAGTTAATTATTATTGTTCATAATATCTACATTTGGTATTTCAATTTACTTTCATTCTTAATTTTATGTGATCTACTCTTTTTTATTACTGAAATTTCATTAGTCTATTGTCATTTTAGTTTCCATTTTGTTTCGTTCGTATTACTATTAGTATTATTATTGCATACTAGATTTTCATTCATAGTATTTTATGAGCCGATTCTCTTTTTCGGATGTTTGAATGTTGATAGCCGTTTTAGGATGATTCTTAGTATTGTATTATACTTTCCATGACTATTCCTCTGATTCTTTGATTGTTTATTTGGTGATGCCTTATTTATTAATGAAGTATTTTACTTTTTCAGGCACACCATGACAAATACTCGTGGTAAGACCAAGACAGTCGTTCCCGCTTCGAAAAAGCGAAAGGGACTCGGTGGGACTTCCTCCTCGAGCACTTCCGTCGAGGCTCGCCACCCTTACCTCCGATTTGTAGCGGGCCTCCAAAAGGATCTATATTAGCTCCATCGAGTATGACCACTCAGCCCAGGACGCTGCATTGATTGGGTCGTGTTGGAGTAGGTCCGTTTAGCTGATGATGTGTGCGCCATTACTGTTATAGCTCCGTTAGATAGATTCTTTGCCATCATCGGGCCCATCTACACGGAGCTCACCTTGGAGTTTTATGCTACATTTTCAGTCCAACAGGTCATGACGGTTCATGACGAGCCAAGCACCACCACCTTTCGCCTTGGTGGGTTGGTGCAACATATGAGCGTCCCAGATTTCGAAACTACTATGGGACTCTACATAGAGGAATTCATGAGCATCGAGGACTTCCTTCAGCTTCTTCGGCACATCCATTACTCGCCCTCGCGTTGTTGGACTGATCTTATCAGTAGTCAAACACTATACGACGCGAGTCGCTCGAAGGTGACTTCTCTCTCTACGGCCTTATGATACATTCACGCACTTCTTGCTCATGCCTTGACAAGACAGAGAGAGAGCACTGGAGTCGTTAGCACGCACGGTGCATACTTTCTCTGGAGCATGGCCCACGGCCATATTATTGATTTGCCGTACTTCATCGCTTTATCTTTCCGCCATCAGAGTGACCACCACAGGAGGGGCCCCATCTGCTTAGGCCCTTATGTGACTTGTATCACTCGACACTTCGGTCTCCTCGACACACCGGAGCAGTCCTCCACACTAGCACTTGTCAGCCAAATGTCCCTTCAAGAAATCCCGAGCATGATACACATGAGGATGATCGAGCGACGTCGTGGATTTGATCCTCGTTAGTACAGATTGTTTCATTCTGACGCTCAAAATGACCCCGAGGACTTTGTTGATGATGTTACTCCCTATCACGAGGATCCACCACAGCCTTCACCTTCGAGTCACCGACCTGTTCCATCTGCTGCTAGCTTCTGAGGAGTATCGTCCGAGGAGTTTACTAGCTTCCGTCAGCATTATGCGACTTTACAGCAGATTTGTCAGCATCTCCATATTGCTCCTCTAGCGCCACCGGTTCACGACATTGATGAGTCTGATGATTAATAAACCGTAATATATACATATTTTAATCTTACATTTGGCATACTTTTGGATGATTTATCCCTTGAATTGTGGAATTTGATGCTCCTAATCCCTTAATTTCATGTTTTATACTTAGGAGAGCATAGGAGGATGAAAAGAACGAGAAACAGGCCAAAAACGGAGAAAATGAGCCAAAGTAAGAAATCAACACGGCCTGGAGTTCACCACACGGGTAAATCACACGGCCGTGCCACTTTAGCAAACTTGAACATGACCCTAGGCTCGATTCACACGGGTGTTTCACACGGGCGTGTCCCTGCCGTGACCTATTTTAATTCCACTCGGAATAGGATACTTGTGGGGCAAGTAAGGCATCCCAAAAGCCTATATAAACACCCTAGAGGGCAACCTAAAAGGGGAGTTGGACAGAAGGCTTCTGAGATGTATTCTTTTATAAACATGAACTAAACCCCTCAAATACCTGAGGGGGATGAAACCTAAGATGGATCTTGTTATTGTTTTCTGAACTGTATGATAAATACTTGATTTGTTCTTAATTATGTGTTCTTAATTCTTGCTTTAATATTTCAAGATATTGATTCAATTATTGATGTGCTTATTCAGAGGAGAAAAAGTCCCTATTTAAGAGTAGATCTAGCATAATTAAACGGAGTTGATCGCACTCCTAGAGATAGGATGACGAAAATCTGCCAGGTTAGGGTCAAACCTAATATGGGAGTCCATAAATCGAGTTAATGCAACACTAGGGGTTTTAATTAGAAAGAGATTTCAATTAATCAACCTAGGGTTAAACGTTAGTAGCCTCGAAAGAGGTATTAATATAAATTAGGGAATCCTACGGATCAAGTCAAGTGAATAAATCGTCTGGTTTAGAGTTAAATAACAAGTGAAGTCTATGTGGATTCTTCCTCGGGTATTGTCTTAATCAATTGATTTTCTCAAAAGTATTTTCCCAATTCATTTTCTCAAAAGTATTTTTAGTCTTGGCATCCTTAGATTAGGAATTAGTTAGATAAATATCAATCCCTTTTATTTTAGGCTAGATAATAGAAAGAAAGTCAGTACTAGTACTTTTGGTTCCCTTGGGTTTGACATTCCAGTCTTGCAACTAAGCTATACTACTATTCGATATGTGCGCTTGCCTCAATCGTGGTGATAGTTAGTTTCTAGGCTTGATCATTCATTATATAAATATTAAAACTCTCAGACACGATCAATGATGAGGACCATTGAGTCCATTTGTCTTTATTTTTATTTTTTATGTTTTTTTATATTTTTAACTATATTTTTCTGTTTAATATTTGTTCCTAATCGAGTTTTAATCCTTTGATCATCTTCAGCAATTGTATTTATTTTATTATCAGTTACTTAGAATCATGCTCTACATTTAACTTTGTCTACTATTCCGTTTTTCACTATTCTGGGAATTTCATCAATTATTCAAGGCAGTTTCAGTTTTCTCCCTCTCTTATGATATTCTATTTATATTGTGATTATATTTGTCTGTACATTGAAGACAATGTACATCTTAAGTGTGTGGAGTTTATTTATATGATTATTAGAAAATCCATAAATTATGTCTTGTGTTTAAATAATTTTTTCATATTACTATTAGAATGAATTCTTATTGATTTGTGATTATCTTTGATGTGTTTTAGATTAATTTCATAGGTAATTGTGCATTGATTGTTTAAACTTTAAGACATGAGAGAATCAAGCATGATTAGTCTATTTTCAGAATTAAAAATTTGTTAGGTTATTTCCGTAAATTTAAGTATTACCTTGAAGTTTGAGATTTGCAAGATTGACATCAAAAACCATAATTTTTTGTGAGATTTTGAGCCTTTAAGAGCATACACTTTTCTTGCTCACTTTATTATTGGTTATGAGTGTGTCAATATTGATTTGGTTATTCTAGAACTTGCTTTGATTATGCATGTCGAGACCACACATTTGATTTGATATACGGAGATGATAAAGGCAGCTAGGTTTTAACCTACTTATCCCATAAGCCTACCTTCATAATTAACCTTAGTGAACCCCCTTTAAGCCTAATAAATCGTTTCTTGATTCACCCATTAATATTAACCCATAACTCATTTTTGATTCGTTGAGAATTGTTCCCGTTTTATTGACTCCCTTTTTGTCGAGATTTGATTTGGTTAGTTACCTAACTATGTTATTTTGTTCCAGTTGTTAATTTTTCTCTTATTATCTATTGTTCTCAAAAATAAAAATAAAAAAGTGAAAAATAAAATAAAAATATACATATATGTTGATTATTACTAGTTCTATGTTTTTGAGCTTAAACAATAAATTTCATATTCTAAGAAGAAGCTCATATTATTCTTAAATGATTTCGATTGATGTAATTATTTAGTATTAGTTAAATTTTCTAGTTAGGTAATTTATCAATTTGATCTTGATTCTAACCTTCTTTTTCAGCCTTTATCCACACCTTTAACCCAAGCCCTATTGCAACCCTTTAAAGACCTCTTGATTTGTGTATCATCTCATTTTATAGTGGTGGAGATTTGATTTTCATGCAAGCCTATGGTAATAACTTTTCATGTTTGACTTTTGAGTGCTTAATTTTTAAACCTTAAACACTTTGAGTGATTTGAATGAATCTTTAGTGAGGATGTCAAATCTTGTCGAATTTTGACTTAAAGGTAATTACTTAGATAAGGGGAAATTCCTATGTTTTCATGCTTTAAAAATGTGTGACTTGTATTGTTGGAATCTTTAGTGCTCTTTTAGTTGAATTATCAATGTGTGATTATTTGTGAATTATGATAAAATATTATTGATGAGAATTATGAATTGAGAAAGTTTAATTTTAATTGTGAGTTGAGGATTTTGCTTGAGGACAAGCAAACGCTTAAGTGTGGGGATATTTGATAAACTATAAAATGTAACATGTTTTAATCCCATGCTTGGCATGTTTTTGGATGATTTCTTACATAATTTGGTGAATTTGATGCTCCTCATCCTTTAATTTCATGTTTCTATACTTAGGTGAGCATAAGGGAGCAAAAGGAGCGGAAACTGGGCCAAAATCGGACAAAACAGGCTGTCTTAAGGATCCACATGGCCAAGCCAATCCCACACGGGCTGGGCACACGCACATGTGCCAGCTCATGTTGATATCGCCTCCTATTTCTCTTTTACACGGAAAAAGCCAATTTTTAGGGTTTCTGAGCATTTCAAAGTCTATAAATGCACACTAGAAGAGGACCTAAGGGGGCACGCAGAGTAGGAAGTAGAAAAGACTCGAAGAACGCCAACAGATTCAACTCAGAAGTAGGATCTCCTTTAAGACTAAAGATCTCCATTCAATTTCTCTCGAAGTTTTTGGGTTTCTTTATGTTTTGTTGTTTTCCTAATTTTGTGATGTTTTCCTTCCAAAGTATGAACTAAACTCCCTAAATACCTAGGGAGGATGAAACCTAAGACGGATGTTATTATTTTATTTTTCTGAATTACATGATAAATATTTGTTCTTGATCTCAATTATGAGTTCTTATTTCATATTTTAATGTTTTCAGGATATTAATTCATGATTGATGTGCTTATTTAGTGAAGCAAAAGTCCCTGTTTAAGAGTAGATCTGGCATAATTGAGTGGAGTTGCATGCAATCCTAGAAATAGGATGACATAAATCTACCGCATTAGAGTCAAATCTAATAGGGGAATCCATAGATCGAGTTAATGCGACAATATGGGTTTTAATTAGAAAGAGATTTTAATTAATCAACCTAGAGTAAGTTATTTTTACTCTCGAAAGAGATATTAATATAATTTAGGGATTTCTATGGATCAAGGCAAGTGCATAAATCATTTAACTCAGATTTAAAATAATAAGTGAAGTCTAGGTGGATTCTTTCCTGGGTATTGTCTTTATCATTGATTTTCTTCGAATATTTTCCCAATTCATTCTCTGTCTAGTCTTTAGTAATTTGTTTAATTTTAGAATAAAAACAACTCTTCAGTTTATAGGCTAGATAATAAAATGATAGTAACTATTAGTACTATTAGTCCTCGTGGATACGATATTCCCGACTCACCATAGCTATACTACCATTCGATAGATGCGTTTGCCTTTGTTGTATTTTAGTTAGTTCGTGACGTCATTATTACTCCTAGAATATAGAGATAAAAATGTGATTGTCTAGATTAACAATGCATTAGATTATATCCAAGTTGAATTAATCCTAGATCTCTTTATAGATTAATTCATTTGTGATGTTCATAGTGTGGCTTATCTCAATCCTAATTAAGTGATTGACTATGTGCGCATAACTCAGCTTTGATATATTAAAAGTCTGAATTAAAATAACTAAATAGCAGAAAGTTGGTATGTTAGGTAAACAAATTTGCATGACATAAATTCATTTATAATAGTGAAATTCATAGCCCAATAAAGGGTAAATGGTACCCTCTGTAACACTCTTAACCCGTATCCGTCGTAGGAACAGCGTTTTGGAGCATTACCAAGTAATTGTAATCTAATCATTCATTTCAAACATTTCAAAAATCATAAAATGATTAAACATTAACATGCATAAAGTCCCTTAATAAGCCTTTGAGAGTTTGAAAACACTTAAGAAATTATTTGAGACTAAATCGGGAACATTTGAAATTTTTTGGAAAAAGCTAGAAAATTTTTAACTGTAGTGTTCACAAGGTCGTGTGGCATTCAAAGTAGGGACACACGGTTGTGTCCCAACCCGTATCTGTGCCTGTGTAACTCTTTGACTTGGGTCACACGGCCAGGCAACACACCCGTGTACGAGGCCATGTACCTTTTGAAATGGCCTCGCACGCCCTTGTGCTAGCCATGTGTCTCACACGGCCAAGTCACATGCCTGTGTGTCTAGCCGTGTGGACCTAAAATGTATCTTAAACAACAAGTTTACCAATTCCTATATGCTTGGACATTAAACAACTCAAAAACCATTCGTTTAAACTGTTCAAAACACGATCAAACACATTCAAAACATGCCAAAAAAAATCATCCTAGGTGCCTAACCAATATACCCTCTCTGGTACCACATTTATATAATCAATTCATATCATCAAAGCATTATTCAAATCCAAATTATAAACATTCAAAATTCAATCCATTTTGCCTAGTGCATAAGCATTTAAACATCAACCTAAATTCACATGCACATATCTAGATTTGGTTCTAATTACCATGCCATAATATGGTTTCAAACACAAACACATCTTTATATGTATATACCAAACCAACATTACATTTATAACCTTAATTACAATCCAACCACAAAATAACTATCATTTAGACATCTTAGGTACATGCCGACACAAAAGATAAACATCGCCACATTTGAGTTCGGGATCATTGTTGGATGCTGAATCAGCGATAAAAAATGAAGTACCAAATCTGCGCACGAAAAAACAAAACAGTAAGCTGAGCAAAACTCAGTGGTATTTCAATAACCCGAACATGTAAAGACAATATAATATAATATGCACAATTGAATTATAAGCAAATATTAATGTCTAGTATCATAACTATCAAATGCTAGTCTTTTTAATTCATACATATTAGCATATCACTTTATATTATATTCAATTTACACATGCTATCATATTTCAGTTGTTAAACAATGTCCCAATTCACACAATTGCTATATAAATAGTTATTCACATATCAAACTACATTTATTTGTACAATGGCATTAGCCATTCAATACTCAATTCATGAATACATTGTTTCATACCATACTCAATTCTCATCACTTGCTATATAATAGCTTTTCACAATTTGATCCACATATCATTTACACAATAACATTATCCATTCCATATCCAATTCATGAGTACATAACTCATGTATCTCATTTTCATGTTTCAAATCACTATCCCAATTTCAATTCACATACAATATCATCCAATATCAATCATATCACAATTTATTTAATTACCCCTATTAACACGACTCGGACTCGGACGGATACACGGATCCAACCAACACACCAGTTTGGCACCCAGTGCCTCATCGGATAAATCCGAAGTAATATGCGCTCAGTGCTATATACATTGACACTTAGTGTCTCATCGGTTAAACTGAAGTAAATTGGCACCCAGTGCCTCATCGACTCGAGGCCTAAGTAATCTCTCAACTCTTCCTATGATATGGCATGCCATCTATATCCGACTCAGCCCGATACAGTTAATAGGTTTTAATTTCACATTTCAGATATAACCAATATTCAATACTAATTTTTCATATAATCACATATATACACATAAATTAAATTCAATCTATAATAATCAATATCCAACTTTCACATTAACACATATATTCATTTCAATTCAATAATCAATACATTCAATATGTATCTACCAATTCAATCCATTTCAATCAATTATCAAAATGTCAATTATTCACCTCAACAATTACCATATGCATTAAATTGAATTATAACAATTAACAACTAAGTTCGGATTATAGAAATACAAACCAAGAATTCCGAGCTATTCGACATTGATTTTATTTCTCTTTTTTAGTCGAGGATTTCGGCACGACGTTAGCTACGGAACTAAAACAATTAAAATTCATCAATCCAATAAAATTTCAATTTTATATTGAATATTGAATATTTAAATTTTTACTCAATATTTTTCTAAATTCCAATTTAATCCTTAAGTCGACACTAATTTTTATTATTCACATTTAATTCTATATTTTCATACAAATTCCACTTTAAATTAAATTTAAATCTTTATTTTCACTTAAACCCCTAAATTATAAAATTTTCACAATTTAGTCCCTAATACTCAAATTTTACAATTTGTTTTACAATTTAATCCTTTTCCATTTCTAACTTAAAAATCTATCAATTTAATCCTTAATACAAAAATTATTCAACATTGACAACACTTAAAAACTTAGTAATTGTTGAAATTTCAACATGCGTAGGGTAACTCTAGGTACCGGGATTCCGAAAACATAAAAATTACAAGAAAAGGGACTAAATTGAGTAACCAATTGAACTTTGAAAAATTGGAGCCCTAAGGCCGTGCGTCTTCTTCTTTTCTTCTTTCTTTTTCTCTCTCTCTTTTTTATTTGTTTTATTATACATTAATTAATTATTATATTACATATATACATTTACTTAATTATTAAGTTTTCTTAATATTATAATATATTTTAATTTTAACTATTATAATATATAAAATAAATTTACACATATAAGTCACTAATATCGTCCACTTAATGGAATAAGGTATAATTGCTTCTTTAGTCCCTTTAATTATTTTTTAATCTATAATTAAACTTTCACCCTATACACAATTTAGTCCTTGTACCTAATTACTTTTAATTCAAGTAAATTCGCTTAACCAAAACCTAATTAACTACACAACTAACTTCGTAAATATTTATAATTTACGAGTCTGATTTACGGGAATGTAGTTTCGAGAATGCACTTTCTGACACCCCTGACTATTGGGTCATTACAATTCTCCCCCTTAATTAAATTTCGTCCTTGAAATTTACCTAAAAAGAGGTGGGGGTACTGAGATCTCATCGGCTCTTCCAGTTCTCAAGTCGCTTCCTCAACACTATGACTACGCCATAGTACTTTCACTAACGAAACTCGCTTATTACGCAACTCTTTCACCTCACGCCCCAAAATCTCAACTGGTTCTTCTTCGTATGACAAATCAGGTTGAATCTCAATATCTTCCGTCAAAATAATATAAGATGGATCCGGTCGATATCTTCTAAACATTGAAACGTGAAATACGTCATGCATTTTCTGTAGTTCCGTAGGCAAAGCTAAATGATACGCAACTAGTCTCACTCTTTCCGTTATCTCATACGGTCCGATAAAACAAGGACTCACTTTCCCTTTTCGACCAAATCTCAAAATTTTCTTCCAAGGCGAAACTTTAAGAATTACTTTATTGCCAACAGAATATTCAATATCTTGACGTTTCAAATCTGCATATGATTTTTGTTTATCGAAAGCTGTCTTCAATCTATCTCAAATTTTCTTTACAATGTCTTTCGTTTCTTGAATTATTTCCGGCCCAATCATTTTTCTTTCACTCAATTCTATCCAACAAACAAGTGTTCGACACCTATGACTGTATAAGGCTCCATACGGAGCCATTTGAACAATCGATTGAAAACTATTGTTGTATACAAATTCAACCAAAGGTAAGTAACTCTCCCATCCCTATTCAAAATCAATAACACAAGTACGAAGCGTTTCCTCCAAAATCTGAATAACACACTCATATTGTCAATCAGTCTGTGGGTGAAAAGCTATGCTAAAATTAAGTCGCATACCAAAAGATCCGTGCAACTGTTTCCAAAATCTCGAAGTGAATCGCAGATCTCGATCAAAGGTTATAGACGTAGGGATAATGTGCAATCTCACGATTTCTTTAATATAAACTTCAGCAAGCTTTTGAAGTGACCAATCAGTCCTGATCGCTATGAAATGAGTTGATTTCGTAAGTTGATCAATAATCACCCATACAACATTTTTCTTACTTGCCGATAAAGGTAACCCTGTTACAAAATCCATCGTGATACGATTCCATTTCCATTCAGGAATAGAAATAGGCTGAAGTAATCAGGTGGGAACCTGATGTTCTGCCTTAACTCGCTGACAAGTTAAACATTCAGCCACATATTTGACCACGTCTCTTTTCATTCCTGACCACCAATAAGATTCTCGCAGATCGCAATACATTTTCGTTTCTCTAGGTTACAAAGCAAAAGGACTATTATGAGCTTCGTGAAATATCAAGTCTTTTAAATTAGAAACATCTGGAAAGAAGATTCAGTTATGAAATCTCAAGCAATCACAATCATCAATGCTAAAATTTTCTAATATACCATTCTGAACCATTTCTATTTTCTTCATCAACTTGTCATCATCTAACTGCGCTGACTTGATCTGATCAAACATCACTGGTTTGATCTTTAATTCATCTAGTAGGCTTTCATCGTTGTTGATACTAAGTTGAGTAAACATTGCTTGCAATTCAACAGCTGTATTTCTACTCAACGCATTAGCTACAACGTTAGCTTTACCAGGGTGGTAATCAATAATGCAATCAAAATCTTTCAAAAGCTCTACCCAATGATGCTGTCTTAAATTAAACTCCTTTTTAGATAGGAGGTATTTGAGGCTCTTATGATCAGTATAGATATGGCACTTTTCGTCGTACAGGTAGTGTCTCTAGATCCTTAGAGCAAAAATCACAGCAACTAGCTCTAAATCGTGCGTCGGATAATTACGTTCATGCGTTTTTAGCTAACGAGACACATAAGCGGTCACTTTCCCGTCTTGCATCAAAACACAACCAAGGCCGCTCAAGGAAACATCACTATAAATGACAAAATTCTTTCTCGATTCTGGTAAAGTAAAAATCGACGCTTCAGTCAACATCTGCTTCAATTTCTTAAAGCTTTCTTGACAATGATCATCCCAGACGAATTGAACATTTTTATGTAACAACTTTGCCATCGGCAAAGCTATCTTCGAAAATCCATTTATAAATCTTTGATAATGACCAGCTAGTCCAAGGAAACTACGAACCTTTGACACATTCCTCGATGCTTTCCACTGAACAATTGCCTTGATCTTTTTCGAATTAACTCTAATTCCATCTGCCGATATAACATGACCTAGAAATACAACCTCTGATAACCAGAATTCACACTTATTAAGCTTTCCGTATAACCGTTTCTCTCGTAACACTTGCAAAACAATTCTGAGGTGTTGCTCATGTTCGGATTCGGATTTCGAATAGATCAAAATATCATCAATAAAAACTACCACAAATTGATCCAAATATGGTTTGAAAATACTATTCATGACATCCATAAATTCCACTGGAGCGTTCATCAACCCAAAAGGCATCACTAAGAATTCATAATGGTCATAACGTGCATGAAATGTCGTTTTCGGTACATCACTATTATAAGCACTAAAATTTTTCTGGCTCAACTACATGCTTAATTTTCAAAATTTTAAAAAAAATTGAAAAAAATACAAAAAATAAAAATTACATTTTGACCCCTAACTTTTCAAAAATTACATTTTAACCCCTCATTTTTCCCAAAATTACCTTTCGGCCATTAAAATTTTTAAAATTATATTTTGACCCTTATCTTTCTCAAAATTACACTTCAACCCCAAAAGTTTCATTGCGTTTGCAATTTAGTCCTTCTGGCAGATTAGGTGATTTGGGGCACCTACCCTCCGTGATTTCCGGCCACCGGCCTAGGGCATGGCCTCCCTCCTCCCTAGCCACCTGCTACCTGTAAGAAAATAAGCATAAAAGGGGTTCTTATCCCCCAAAAATGGGCCAAGCAACATTTTCAAAAAAAAAAAAACCCACGAAAAAGAAAAAAAAAGAGAAAGAAAAAGAAGAGAAAAAGAGAGAAAAAAGAAGAGAGAAGGAGAAGAAGAGGGGACGTCGCACCACCGGCAGAGGAGACGGTGACCACGGCGGCGGCGAGCTAGGAGGAGTAGAAGAAGAAGAAGAGAGAAGAAGAAGAAGAAAAAGAAAGAAGGAAAAAAAGAAAGAAAAAGAAAAAAAGGAAAAAATAAAAAAAATTAAAACAGTCGGGCCGACCCGTGACCTGACCCGCACTAGCAGCCTATCATAAAAAAAAACAGCAGAAAAAAAGAGAAGAAAACAGGCCAAAAGAAGCAGCCCAAGCCACAGCCCACTCCCCAAGTAGAGGCCCAATACCACCAAAGAATTGGACTGACCAAATGAACAACACTTCATGAGCCAAAAGTTTGGGCCTTGGTAATTTTATTTATTTTTTCTTTTATTTGGTTATTGGCCCATGTTTTTATATTGTTTAATTAATGTTATTTTAATAACTTTTTTTTAGCATTATAGAGTGATTTTATTTACAAAATTTAATTTTTAGTAAATTCAATTTTTAAAGCAATGAATCGATTTGGCATTAAATCATCGATCTCACTGCTATGTTAGGTGGATATCTTTGATTTTGTGTCAAATATAAAATGCATTTCGAAAAAAATAGAAATTTTAAATTTTTTTAAAAAAAGGGTAATAATAATAAGAGGTTTATTAAAAAATTATCAAAATTTTATTTTTAGATTATAATACGTCAATATGTTTTCAAAAATTCTCGTATTTTCAAAAATTCTCGTGTTTCAAAAAAATTTTTGTGTTTTAAAAAAAAATTCGTGTTTTAAAAATTTTCGTGTTTTTAAAAAAATTTTTGTATTTCAAAATTTTCTGTTTTTTTAAAAAAATTTTGTGTTTCAAAATTTTCGTGTTTTCAAAAATTCCTGTGTTTCAAAATTTTCTTGTTTTCAAAAAATTTTGTATTTCAAAAAATTTTTTGTTTTCAAAAATTTTCGTGTTTTAAAAATTTTTGTGTTTTCAAAAATTCTCGGGTTTAAAAAAATTTCTCGAGTTTTAAAATTCTCGTGTTTTAAAAAATTCTCGTGTTTCAATCGGATCACGATTAAATATTAAATTGAATTTGTATTTTTGAAAATTGAGACAACGTGCGCTTAACGAGATACCAATTTTGGGCGTTGCGAGGGTGCTAACACCTTCCTCGCACGTAACCGACTCCCAAACCCTATTTGTCTCTGGAATTTTTATGTAGACCTAAACTTGGCCTTTTTTTAAGAAAATTCAAAAAAAAATAATTTTTCTTTTAAAAAAAGGATTTATTAGGTGTCCGATCACACCTAGGAAAAAGGATCGGTAGCGACTCCCTTTTTTAAATAAAATTAAACCCTGTTTTCAAATTTTCAATAATCGCCTCAATTAGCGCCTGAACAAATTTTACGTCGCTACAGCCGGCGACTCCACTGGGGACATTTTTTTAGAGTCGAGTCTGGAATTAAACGCGTGTTGTCAAAATTTTTGAAACTCCTTGTTCAAATTAATATTTAGTTGTGATCCTTAAATTTTATTTTTTTTAAGTCATGCATTTGCATCATGTTGTAAATATTTTTTTAACTTATTTTATTTTTTTTGTTTTTCAGCTCTAAGTTTTTACGATTTTAGTTTTTTTTTAGTTTTAAAATAAAAACGAAAAGGTTTGTGAGTTTCTCCCCACACACCGTGCACTTGCATTTTTGCATAACATGGGCTCTCTACCCGGGTTCCGTCCGCTTAAGTGGAAGTACACGCTATGCTTTCGTCAGTTAACTCGTCCCTCTGCACAGGTTAGTGAATACTTCCGGGTTACATATGACTTATGCTTTCGTGAGTTAACTTGTCCCTCCGCATAGGCTAAGTAAATGTAATCCCTCGAATTGAGCTCGCGAGCCTATGATGGGCGATAACCGAGGCTCTGTACTAGCCTTAGTAGGCGACAGTACGGACAATTCGAGTACCTTTTTAGAACCGAAACCGCATATAGTGAACCCTATGAGCCACCCGATTAGAGCCATGTCGAACCTTCGTCCGTTTAATAGTCACCAAAATAAGTACATGGGAGAAACGCCTCTTACCTTTTATTTCTTTTACATTTACACTTTTTATGCAAGGTAATCAGGTCTGTTTAATAAATTAGATCGGGTAGATTATTTGATGAGCATGTGGGGTAGGTTTTTGTAAAGCATGATGGGGTAAAAAAAAACTTAGGTCAGTTTCACCAAAATGCACGATTGAATAGCTTAATTTGTTAGATTTTCCATAGTTTTTCTCCGTTTATATTTGTTGTGATTACTAACCAAGGTTATTTGTCTTCATTTTTATTTTATTTTATTTTTTTCATCATGCATCATAGGCATCTTATTAGGAATGTGTTGATTAGAGATTGGTTGCCAAAAACGGGTTTCTGATGGAGGAGTCAATTACATAAGTAACCGAGAAAAATGCCGTGGTTCGAGACTGGTCTTTGAAAACCCAGAAAGCAAAAGGAGACAGTTTAAAGGAAGGATGTATCTCCAATCTTCCCGAGCATGTAACTATGAATGCTCGTCAGAATAACCTCGAAGACTTGACTAGGATCTGGAAACAATGGGACTCAGACACTAGGGCATCTACACTGAAAAGTACGGGGATATAGTTCACTTGATCACTGTCAACGTAGACGAACATTTGATTCAAGCTATGGTTCGATTCTGGGACCCAGCTTACCAATGTTTCACTTTCAATCAGGAAGATATGACTCCAACCATAGAGGAGTATGCCGCCTTGCTTCACGTTGACAATGCACAATTCAACAAGATATATGTGAAAGAGCCCAAACCTATGACCTCCAAGAAAAAGCTAATGAAGTTGACGGGAATAACTGATACATAGGCTGAAAAATAGATAAAGAAAAATAACAAAGTCAGTTGTGTTCTGTGGTTTTCTTTTCGAGACTTGGTTCAAAACCATCCATATGTTTTGAAGAGAGTAGATCTGTTTGCTTTGGCCATTTACGGATTAATCATCTTCCCAAATGTTCTTGGGTATATAGAAGTTGCAATAGTGGATTTCTTCAAAAAGTTGAGGCAAGGAATAAACCTCTTTCCAAATATATTGGTCGAGACTTTTAGATCTCTAAGTAGTTGTAGAAGGAAGAGGAAAAAGCTGCGCATGCTATGATAGAGTTAAGGAAGAAGAATATTGAATACGAAACCGTGTCTGCAGAATTAATGACTAGTCAGTCTGAGCGTCAAGACCTAAAAGGGAAAATACGATATTTAAAAAATACACTATAAGCTCATCAGCAACATTTGGATACTCTCCTAAAAGCCCTAGAAGAAAAGAATGGCCAGCATGACAGAGACGCTCATGCCTACGACAGAGCTCTCCAAGAAAAAGATATGCATCTCGGCGGTTTGATCAATGGAATTCGCAAGGCGGCTGTGCAAATCGTGCGATTATCAGATAAAACCTAAGCTCTCAATTGCCAATTCCCTCTGAGCCAATGATCAAGCATGTCGGAATTCCTAAAACGAGTGAAGAAACAAGGCGGTGTGGCCAGGAAATTTGTGTAACTGTTAAATCAGAGATGGCAAAATGTTTTGTAATGGACTCTTCTGATTAATGAAATGCCTAAGTATGGGGCTATCTTGAAATCAACACCAAATTCTTGCATATTTATTCATGACTAACATTCATTTGTCATTTATCCATTCATCCATTCATTGCATGTGCATATCACCCTAATCATTCACTGAGGCTAAAGCCGTATAATCCACAGTTACGACACCACGAATCTGGAATCACGTCATTCTTATAGGACGCGTCTAAGAGCTAGAGCTATGGATTCTGAACTCAATGAAAGAATTGAAAGGATGGAAAGGATCCAAAGAGAGTTATAAGAGCAGTTGGCCAAGTCACAGCAGGAAGCAAGAGATCTGATGGTAAGATCTCGAGAGGAATCGCTCGAGCAAAAGGATCAAATGGCCAAAATGATGGAGATGATGATAGCTTTGGTCTAAGGAAAAGGACCTATGTAGAACCCTGATATCATGGAACCCCAGCCAAGAGCTAATCAGGGTTCGTTCTATCTCCCAAGATTCACTCCACCTCACGTCCATGTAATGCAAAGAAGATATCCTCAAGGGGAACCTGCAGGCCTGGAGCAACGACCTATACCACCTCCTCAAGAGGGGCAAGGTATATTCGTATCAAACCTCGGAGCTAATCCTGCTGATCCAATTGTTCCAGATTTGGATGATCCTGTAGAAATAGCCAGGTTAAAAATGGATGATCAAGATGCTCAGGATAAGTATAGGAGCTTGGAAGAAAGGTTAAGGCGATAGAAGGTACTGAAGTCTTCTCTGCACTGAGTGCCAAAGAGCTTAGTTGGGTACCTGATCTGGTTCTGCCTCCGAAATTTAAAGTGCCAGACTTTGAAAAATATGATGGAACAAGATGTCCAAAGGCGCATCTTATCATGTTTTGCCGGAAGATGACTGGTTACGTGAATGAGGATAAATTGCTCATACACTGTTTCCAAGACAGCTTGGTCGGATCGGCTCTTCGATGGTATAATCAACTTAGTAGAGAAAGGATCCGATCGTGGAAAGACTTAGTATCAGCATTTTGTGAACAATACAAGCATGTATCCGACATGGTGCCTGATTGATCGATGAAATCAGAGCTTTAAAATTTATAAAAGAATGATCGAACCTGGAAACGAACTCTGACAATAATTAAAGGAAAGTGTACCTATCGAACAGTAGTATAGCTTAGGCAAGACCGGATTGTCGAACCCAAAGGAACTAAAAGTATTAATACTTTCTTTTTATTATTTAGCCTTAAAAATAAAGTGAAATTGTTTTAATCTAAATTAACGACGACTAAGCTAAGGACAAAGACAAAAAGAATGAATTGGGAAATAACTTGAAGAAAAACTCAATTGATCACGACGATATCCTCAAGAAGAATCCACCGAAACTTCACTTGTTATCTAACCCTGAATCATATGATTTATTTACACAGCTTGATACGTGAGACTCCCTAACGTATATTAAACCTTCTCTCGAGGCGAATAACGTCTAACCCTAGGTTAATTAGTGGAACTCTCGTTCTCTTATAATAACCCCCTAGAATAGCAGTAAATCGATCTATGGATTCCCATATTAGGTTTCACCCTAATCCAGCAAAATCTCGTCACCCTATCTCTAGGCGTGCGATCAACTCCGCTTAATTACGCTAGATCTACTCTTAAGCAGGGTCTATTCCTCCTCCACCTAAGCACATCATATTTGGATTAAGCATGCATAATTAAGAACAAACTAAGTATTTATCATATAATTCAAAAATCAAATAACAAGATTCATCTAGGTTTCATCCCCTTCAGGTATCTGAGGAGTTTAGTTCATAATGAATAAAGAAAACATCTCAAGAGAAAAGATAAAACAAAACATAAGAAATTCCTAAAACTCCCTGAAGGAATTGAAGGAGAATTCTGCCATCTTGAGTATAATTCCGGCTTCTTGAGATGGATCAACTAGCTAACTTCAAGCGATTCCCACAATTCTGACCTTTCCGGCTTGGCTCATTGGCCTAGCTCGATGCCCTGTTTCGGCTTCTGCCGAACTCCCTTTGCAAGTTGCCCCCTTAGTTGTTTATATAGGCTTTGAGATGCCTTACTTGGTCCCTAAGTATCCTAATCTGAGTAGTATTCCTACAAGGGTGTTTGAATAGGCTTTAGAATGTGTTTCTTTGTCTCCAAGTATCCTTTCTCGAATGTAATTGCTCTTTCCAACGACAGGGACACGGCCATGGCACACGCTCGTGTGAATCGTGGCCAGGCCATGTTCAGACTTTTAATGAGACACGACCGTGCAAGTTGGGGTTAGGCTGTGTTCTAGATGCTTGGTGAGGCACGATTGTGTGGTATTGGGCCCAGGCTGTGTCGATTTTGTGATATGGCCCATTTACTTTATTTTGGGCCCGTTTCTCGTTCTTTTTATCCTCGGGTGCTTTCCTAGGTATAAGACATGAAAAGAAAGGATTAAGAGTACATTTTTATATGAAACAGAGGATAAATCATCCAAAAGCATACTAAATGTGGGATTAAAATATGTTACTTTTACGGTTTATCAAATACCCCCACACTTAAGCTTTTTCTTGTCCTCAACCAAAATTCTCAGTTTACAATTAAAACAAACTTTCCATGATCCATAATTCCTATAACAATGTTTCATAATAATTCAGAGATAATTTATACATGGATAATTCAACTCAAATAGTCCTAAACATTCAAACAAGATAAGTCATGTATTTGTATCACAAAAACATAGGTGTCTCCCTTTATCTGAATAATTATCTTTAATTCAAAACCTACAAGGATTGACATCCTCACAAAAGATTCACTCAAATCACTCAAAAAGTGTTTAAGGTTCAAAGTCAAAGGATCACTCATAAGTCGAACCTGAAAAGTTAATCCCATAGGCTTGCCTGAAAATCAAATCTCCACCACTGAAAAATGAGATGATACATAGATCAAAAGGTCTTTGTGAGGGTTGTAACGGGGCTAGGGTTAAAGGTGTGGATAAAGGTTAAATTAGAGGGTTAGAATCGAGATTGAATTGATAAATTACCTAACTAGAAAAATGAACTAATCTTAAATAATTACATTAATTTAAAACTAATAATACGAAGTTTTCTTCAAGATTTTGAAATTTACATGTATAAGCTCTTTTAACATTGAACTAATAATGAATATACTTCATTTTTTTTAAGAATAAACTATTAAGAAAGAACTTTTACAACTGAAATATAGCACATAGTTAGGAAACTGTTCAAAGTCAATTCTCGACAAAAAAGGTAGTTAAAAAAATGGTGATAACAAGTATAAAGGGGTTTTTGGGTTAAAATTAGCGGGCGCGTTAATAAAAAGGGTTATTAGGATCAACGGGGTTCACTAGGGGTTAATTGTGAAGGTAGGCTTTCTTTGTGGAGTAAGTGGGTTAAAATCTAAGTGCCTTTATCATCTCGGTATATCAAATCATAGATGTGGTCTTGACATGTATAATCAAGGCAAGTTCTAGAATCACAGTTCATAGTTGACACACTCGTAATCAATAAAGTGAGCATGAAAAAGAATGTATGCTCTATAAAGCTCAAAATCTCACAAAAATTATGGGTGTTTTGATATCAACCTTGTAAATTTCAAACTTCAAGATAACGTTCAAATTAAGGTTAACAACCTAAAAATTTTAATTTTGAAAAATAGACTTATCATGCTTGATTCTCTAATATTCTTCAAATTTAATTATCAATGCACAATTATCAATGACTTACTCTAAACACATCAATAAAAATCATAAATCATCAGAAATTTCATCCTAATTAGTAATATGAGGAAATTACTTAAGAACTAGGCATAATTCAGGGATTTTCAAATAATACTATAGTTAACCCCCTCACACTTAAGATGTACATTGCCCTCAATGTACAAATATAGATAATATCAAAATAATCATAAAATCATAAGATAGGGAGAGAAGTGAAACTTCCTGAATTATGGATGAGATCCTTGGAGGAGGTGGAAAATATGTTGCAGATGAATGTGGGGTAGTGCCTTGAAGCATTTGAAATTGATCCTCGAAGCAGCTGGTCGAATTTTATTGCGTCCTAAGCTAAATCTAAATGTCATAAAGAATAAGAAAAAAAAAGAAATAAAAATAAAAGTAAATAATGGAAAATGAAAGAAGAAAAATGACTGGAAAAGAAAAAGGGAGAAGAGGGTTAAATAAAAATTATGGATCTGGTGGTTGCCCCCTCCCTTATACCTTCCTGTGGTGGCCACACGGCCACAGCCATGGCCGTGTGGTATGGAAGTCTGCACTTTGGTTAGTTTATGGTTAGGTGCTAAAAGGAAAAATAAAAGAAAAAAATGAAAATGAAAATGAAAAATGTAAAAATGGGGTTAGTGCTCGGGTTGCCTCTCGAGAAGCGCTCGTTTATAGTCTTAAGCTAGACTTTACCTCTCATTCATATGGTTATGGTGGTTTGAGGAGGTGAAAATCCTTTCTCATGCAATCAATTCGGTTATGGATATAGAGTTTAAGTCGAGTAATGTTTACCTCAAAAGTGATGGATTTAGGATTGCTTACCTCGACTGTGCTGTATAAGAAGACATTAAGTACCTCAAAAATGATTTCTTCATTTGCCTTGAGGTCTGAATTGGTGATTCGAGGGTCTTCCTTATTCAACAATACATGATCCCCTATTTTGAAATGATTTGTTGTTCCTATCGGCTTGTCTGGGGGTTCCTTCGGTTTTTCTTCGTGCGATTTCGGTTTCTCTTTAAAGTGTGTCTTCCAGTCTTTTAGTTTGTCGACCTTAAGGCTTCGTTCCTCATATAATTCTTCTTTATTGGCACGAGGTCTATGATTCGGCTCAGGTTTGTGGCTTTGTGGTGTTTCCTGTGATCAAAGTTGAACAAATTTGTTATCAACTAAATTTACTTTCTCAACTTCATTAGTTGATGTTCTGGCCGAGTCAAGAGCTTGTAGACTGATTGATTCATCACCTATACGAAGAATGAGTTCTCCTATACCAACATCAATTTTAGTCCTGGCATTTGCTAGAAAGGGTCTTCCTAAAATTAAAGGAATCGAATTGTCCTCATCCATGTCTAAAACAACAAAATCTACTGGAAAAACAAATTTATCGATTTTGACAAGAACATCTTCGATAATACCCTTAGGAATTCTAACAGTTTTATCAGCTAATTGAGTACTCATCCTAGTTTGTTTGGGCTTCCCTAGACCTAGTCGTTTAAACAATGTATAAGACATGACATTTATGCTTACCCCTAAATCGGCTAACGCATTTTCAACATTTAAACTACCAATTAAACATTTTAATTTCCGTGGTAGTCTATTTTATAGAATTGCTGAGCACTTTGCGTTGAGTTCCACATGTGGCTCTTCGTCTAATTTGCGTTTGTTTGTCAAGAGCTGTCTTAAAAATTTCCTCGAGTCTGACATCTGGAAAAGAGCTTCAAGAAGTGGTAAGTTAATATGCAATTTCTT
This sequence comes from Gossypium bickii, assembly GCA_025503065.1. Taxonomy (NCBI): domain Eukaryota; kingdom Viridiplantae; phylum Streptophyta; class Magnoliopsida; order Malvales; family Malvaceae; genus Gossypium; species Gossypium bickii. The sequence continues at coordinate 120,479,673 of CP106712.1, read as the reverse complement.
TAGAAGTTTAAGAAACTTATCAAAATGTTCCTCTGTATCATCTCTTTTCATTGCTTTAGGATAAGTATGCGAGGTTGGTACTCTTTGATTACCGGTTTTGGCTTTTCTTGTGTTACCTCTACTTTACCTTCATCTACCTTGGTTTCTTGTATTGGATTGGATTCGTCTAACCCTTTACTCTCATAAGCTGAGATGGCTTGAATCTGCTCCTTTGGGTTAATCTCGGTGTTACTTGGTAGAAGTCCTTGCGGTTGTTCTGACATTAGCTTTGCGAGTCGTTCGACTGCATTGGTGACTTCTTTGACTAACTTAGTAACTTTTTCAACCGACGTTTGTAGGTCTTTACGTATTTTCTCATTTTCTTGGAAACAGTTTTCTGTGTCTGCCATGAATTTTGTCAGCATCTCTTCGAGGTTTGGCTTTTTCTCTTGTGGATATGGCTGATTTTGGAAGTTTTTAGGAGGTTGTTGTCTTTGATTTCCTTTATTTCCTTGGCCTCCCCACGAAAAATTTGGGTGGTTCCTCCAACCTGGATTGTAAGTATTACTATAAGGGTTATTATTAGATCTGAAATTATTACCTATATAGTTCATCTGTTCGCTTTCTGCTCCCAGTTGGTAGGGTGGGTACTCGAGTGCCACGCTTCCACTTGCGTCGCCTTTGCATTCTTCGGGTGTACCTACAAAGAACACAAATTATCAAGCTTTTTATTCATTAGCTCCATCTGTGTTGATAGCATGGTCACTGTGTCTATGTTGAAAGCTCCGACTGATTTCGTCGGCTTTGTCCTCGTAACTTGCCACTGATAATTATTCAGTGACATCTCTTCAATGAACTCGTATGCTGCTTCAGGAGTTTTGTTGTTCAGGGTTCCACCAGCGGTTGAGTCGATTAGTTGCCTCGTTGAGGGGTTTACACCGTTATAGAATGTTTGGAATTGTAGCCACAAGGGTAAACCATGGTGTGGACACCTTCTCAAGAGATCCTTGTATCTCTCCCATGCGTCGTATAATGTCTCTAAATCGATCTGCACAAAATAAGAGATATCATTCCTTAATTTGGCCGTCTTGGCTGGTGGAAAATATTTTAATAAAAATTTTCGGTCATTTGTTCCCATGTAGTGATTGGCCCTCGTGGTAACGAGTTTAACCACTATTTGGCTTTATTCCTTAATGAGAAGGGAAATAACCGAAGACGTATGGCGTCATCAGAAACGCCATTTATTTTGAAGGTATCGCAGAATTCTAAAAAGTTAGCTATATGAGTGTTTGGGTCTTCGTCCTGCAAACCATTAAATTGAACAAACTGTTGAATCATTTGCATTATGTTAGGCTTTAATTCAAAATTATTAGCAGCTATAGCGGGCCTAACAATACTTGATTCTGCTCCTGTTAGATGTGGTTTAGCATAACCAAACATAGTACGTGGAGCATTGCGTTCCCCCACATCATGGGGTCATGGAATAGTCTCGTCCATCCCTTCGGTAAGATTGGACCTGTCTTCTTGATTTTCCTCTGTGTAATTTAGGGCTCGCCTGATTTCTCGGCGATTCCTATGAGCGGTTGCTTCAATATCACTGTCGTATACTAAAGGTCCTCTCAGGTTCCTTCTAGTCATAAACTAGAGGTTCCTGAAAAGAAAAGAAAGAAAGAAAAATTAGCAAAATTAGAATTTTACCTAAAAACAAAAATAAATTTCGAAAAATAAAAAATAATGGCTAAAGTAATAAAAATAGAGTTTTCTTAATATTTTAGTTCCCCGCAATGGCGCCAAAAACTTGATCGCTAAAATCAGAGCTTTAAAATTTATAAAAGAATGATCGAACCTAGAAACTAACTCTGACAATGATTAAAGGCAAGTGTACCTATCGAAGAGTAGTATAGCTTAGGGAAGACCGGATTGTCGAACCCAAAGGAACTAAAAGTATTAATAATAACTTTCTTTTTATTATTTAGCCTTAAAAATAAAGTGAAGTTGTTTTAATCTAAATTAACGACGACTAAGCTAAGGACAAAGACAAAAAGAACGAATTGGGAAATAACTTGAAGAAAAACTCAATTGATCACGACGATACCCTCAGGAAGAATCCATCTAGACTTCACTTGTTATCTAACCCTGAATCATATGATTTATTTAATCAGCTTGATCCGTGAGACTCCTTAACGTATATTAAACCCTCTCTCGAGGCGAATAACGTCTAACTCTAGGTTAATTAGTGAAACTCCCGTTCTCTTATAATAACCCCCTAGAATAGCAGTAAATCGATCTATGGATTCCCATATTAGGTTTCACCCTAATCCGGCAAAATCTCGTCACCCTATCTCTAGGGTGCGATCAACTTCGCTTAATTACGCTAGATCTACTCTTAAGCAGGGTCTATTCCTCCTCCACCTAAGCACATCAGATTTGGATTAAGCATGCATAATTAAGAACAAACTAAGTATTTATCATATAATTCAAAAATCAAATAACAAGATTCATCTAGGTTTCATCCCCTTCAGGTATCTGAGGGTTTTAGTTCATGATGAATAAAGAAAACATCTCAAGAGAAAAGATAAAACAAAACATAAGAAATTCCTAAAACTCCCTGAAGGAATTGAAGGAGAATTTCGCCATCTTGAGTATAATTTTGGCTTCTTGGGATGGATCAACTGGCTAACTTCGAGCGATTCCCACAATTCTGACCTTTCCGGCTTGGCTCCTTGGCCTAGCTCGATGCCCTGTTTTGGCTTCTACCGAACTCCCTTTGCAAGTTGCCCCCTTGGTTGTTTATATAGGCTTTGAGATGCCTTACTTGGTCCTTAAGTATCCTAATCTGAGTAGTATTCCTACTAGAGTGTTTGAATAGGCTTTGGAATGTGTTTCTTTGCCTCCAAGTATCCTTTCCCGAATGTAATTGCTCTTTCCAGCGACAGGGACACGGTCATGGCACACGCTCGTGTGAATCGTGGCCAGGTCGTGTTCGGACTTTTAATGAGACACGACCATGCAAGTCGGGGTTAGGCTGTATTCTAGATGCTGTGTGAGGCACGACCGTGTGGTCTTGGGCCCAGGTCGTGTCAATTTCGTGATATGGACCATTTACTTTATTTTGGGCCCGTTTCTCGTTCTTTTTATCCTCAGGTGCTTTCCTGGGTATAAGACATGAAAAGAAAGGATTAAGAGCATATTTTTATATGAAACAGAGGATAAATCATCCAAAAGCATACTAAATGTGGGATTAAAATATATTACTTTTACGATTTATCACTGATCGACTAACTCTGCAGATGATGGAAAAGAAGCCGACGGAGACTTTTAGGCAATACGCGCAAAGATGGAGGGATATCTCGACCCAAGTAGAACCCTATTAACTAAAACTGAGATAACGGTCCTCTTTATCAACACTTTGAAAGCTCCGTTTTACGATAAGTTGGTAGGAAGTGCCACGAAAGACTTCGTAGATATTGTAATATCCGGGGAACTTATAGAGAATGCCATCAAGAGTGGAAGGATGGAAGGCCCTAAGACTTCGAAAAGTGCAGTACCCATAAAGAGAAAAGAGGCAGAAACCAATATGGTGGGGACTGAGAGCCACTATACTTCTAATCCGCACCCTACCCAACCACGACCTCGATATGGCCCACCTCCAAACTTCTATTTTCCTCCCCAAAGCCCTTACTATCAAGCACCTCCTCCTTACCCCATCTACGCCACAAATAACCAAAGACCACTCGCCATGTTCCCACCAAATACCATGCCTGCTCAAAGCCAACCAAAAAATGAACAAAGACCGACAAGACCCAATTATGAAAAACCTCAATTCACCCCTATTCCCATATCATACGGAGAGCTCTTCCCAAAACTATTGGAAAAATAATTAATATCCCCACATTATATGGCACCCCTGAAGCCTCCATACCCAAAATGGTATGATCCTAATGCTAGTTGCATATGCCATGTTGGAAACCAGGGGCATTCTACAGAAAGTTGTCTTGCCTTTAAAAGGAGGGTTCAAGGTCTTATTGATGCAGGCATTTTACGATTTGATGGTGCTAGTAATATGGCTGGAAATCCGTTCCCTAACCATACTGAAGGGAACATGAGCGCGGTTGCAAAGGAAGACAGGTGGCGAAATAAAGACACCTTTGTGGAAAGTTGTGTTTCTGAAATAAAGACACCTTTGCGGAAAGTATGTGAAATAATGGCTAAGAAGGGTTTGTTCTGTCCACTCAACAGAAGTTTCAAGGAAGAAAGTACAAAAGGTCAAAGTTTTTGTGTCTTCCATGGCATAGAAGGGCATGACATCCAGTCTTGTGAGGGATTCAAAAAATTACTTCAAGACATGATGGACAACAAGGAGGTCGATATCTTTAACAGAGTGGAAGAGACCGATGAAGGAGAAATATGCGCTTTTGATTATCAATCATTAGGTTCCCCTTATAGCGCCGATCGACCTTTGGTGATCAATTACAAGGCAGAAAAAGGAAAAAGTAAAACCAAAAATGATAATTGAAGTACCATCTCCTTTCCCTTATAAGGACAACAAGGCGGTACCATGGAAATATGATGTCAACATTATCATACCCGAAGGTGAAAAATCCAAAGCTACGACTGGAAGTGTTGGTGAAGTGGGACACTTTACTCACAGTGGGAGATGTTATTCTCCTAAGGTGGTTGAACCAAGGAAGAAGACTGGTGACTCAAACCAAAAAGGAAATGCACCAGTGCATGAGGCTGAGGTCGAGTTTGAAACTCCGTCCGAACAAGAAGTTAAAAACCTGTGAATGAAGAGGAAGCACATGAATTCTTGAAGTTCATTAAGCACAGTGAATATAACATCGTAGAATAATTAAACAAGCAACCGGTGTGAATCCCGGTATTATCTCTACTGTTGAATTCAGAACCACATTGGAATGCTTTGCTCAAAGTGTTAAATCAATCTTATGTGGCGAGCAATGTATCTGTTGAAAAGCTTGATAAGTGGGTGAACAAATTGAATGCAAATAATTTCATCTCTTTCAGTGATGACGAAATACGGCCAAATGGTATGGGCTCCGTAAAAGCATTGCATATCACAACCAGTTGCAAGGGTTATATAATACCGAATGTGCTCATTGACAACGGGTCTGCACTCAATGTCATGCCTTTGGCCACACTTTCTATGATGCCAATTGATATGTCTTATCTGAGGCCTTGTCATTCCACAGTAAGGGCATTTGATGGGACACGATGAGAGGTCATAGGAAAGATTGAAATTCCTCTAGAAGTGGGCCCATGTACAATGATATCGAGTTACAGGTCATGGACATCATGCCTTCGTATAATTGCCTTTTAGGGAGGCTTTAGATCCATTCTGCTGGGGCAATTCCTTCATCTCTCCATCAAAAAGTAAAGTTTATCATGGTTACCCGCTTGATCACTGTCACTGGTGAAGAAGACATTGTTGCATCTATCTCTAATAACGCACCCTACATCGAAGTAAACAAAGATACAGTAGAATGTTCCTTTCGTTCCTTCGAATTTATCAATGCTACATTTGTTGCTGAAGGAAATAGCATTCCTACACCCAAGCTGTCAAGGAATACCAAGATGAGAATTAAGCTAACTGTGGGAAAGGGAGCCCGAGCGAAGAAAGGTTTAGGAAGAAATCATCAAGGGATAGTTAGAGCACTAAAACCAGTACATCACAAGGCTCGATACGATTTAGGATTCAAGCCGGATATGCGACAAAGAAGAAAATAGTTGCAGAAAGATCAAGAAAGGAGGATTGCAAGAGCCTCAGGCTGAGAATTGGAATGGGAGCCCATAGCATATCCTCCTTTGTCAAAAACATTTACATCTGTAGGAATTATGTACCCAGGGCGAGATAATGTACGAAGCACACTGCCATAAATTGAAAGGGGTCTTTAGCACGTCAGTATAAATGTTATTGACAAAGGAGATGATGATGATATGCCCTTATCCTCCTGGATTCATTTTGAACAATTGGACTGCTGTGGACCTTCTTGTAGTTTCTAAGTCCTCTCCAGAGTAATGATCAATGTTAACTCTCTTTTTTTGTGCCCCTAAGTAATAGTGGGATTCTTTTGTAAGAGCTTATGTTTGCTCTTTATTATTTAAATGAACATTAATGGATGTATTTTGTCATGGTCTTTTCATTCTCATTAACTTCATAATTATTCCCCATTCTCATAACTTGTCCTTACATGTATCTCATATCAGGCCATAACATTATGCTTGTTGATACCTTGATGCTCCTCTATAGTTTTCTTTTCCATTTACCTTTCAGGTGCTCAGATATCAACGACATGAGCAATCCCGTTACAAGTCCTAAAATCGATTTCGAGAAAGCTATTTGTTTAGGAGAATTCGAAGCTGGGGAAAATGCTAAAGATTATGTCTCGTCTCCTGACTTAATAAGAATGATAGAACAATAAGATAAATAAATTCTACCCCATCAAGAATCTGTTGAGACAGTAAACTTGGAAAATGAAGAAAAGAGGCAAGAAGTGAAGATTGGGACCTCCATTTTAGAGAATACCAAACATGATTTGATCGCCTTGCTTCGTGAGTACAAAGATGTATTTGCATGGTCGTATCAGGACATGCCAGGGTTGAACGAGGATGTAGTGGTCCATAGATTCCGACTGAAACTAGAATGCAAACTCATTCAATAGAAGCTAAGATGAATGTGACCTGAAATGCTGCTAAAGATAAAAGAAGAAGTCAAGAAATAATTTGATGCTGGCTTCTTACAAGTCTCAAAATATCCAGAATGGGTAGCTAATATAGTCCTGATATTGAAGAAAGACGGAAAGGTACGAATGTGCGTAGACTATCACCATCTGAATCGAACAAGCCCTAAGGATAATTTTCCTTTGCCACACATTGATACATTGGTGGATAATATAGCAAAACATTTTTTATTTTCTTTCATGGATGGTTTCTCGGGTTATAATCAGATAAAAATGGCTTCCGAGGATATGGAGAAAACTACATTCGTAATAATGTGGGGAACGTTCTGCAATAAGGTGATGTCATACGGATTGAAGAATGCTGGGGCAACATATCAGAGGGCAATGTTGATGCTATTCTATGACATGATGCACAAAGAAATAGAAGTCAACGTCGATGATATGATTGCCAAATCCCGGGAGGGGGGGAAGAGCATGTTGGGAACCTCAGGAAGTTGTTTGAAAGACTAAGAAAGTTTCAGCTGAAGCTTAATCCAGCCAAGTGCACGTTCGGGGCTACCTCGGGAAAATTTCTAGGCTTCATTGTCAGTGAAAGAGGTATTGAGGTTGATCCAGATAAGATAAAATCCATACAAGAACTACCACCTCCGCGCATACAAAAAGAAATCAGAGGATTTTTAGGGAGGTTGAACTACATCACTCAGTTCAATGCTCAACTTACCAACCAGTGTGACCTAATTTTTTTACTCCTTCGAAAACACAATCCTGAAGAAAGGAACGAGGAGTGTCAAGTGGCTTTTGACAAGATAAAACAGTATTTGTCTAGCCCCCAGGTGTTAGTACCACCAACTCCCGGGAGACCATTAATATTGTATCTGACTGTGTTTGAAAACTCAATGGGTTGCGTACTAGGGTAAAATGATGAGTCAGGGAAAAGAGAAAGGGCGATTTACTACCTCAGCAAGAAGTTCACAGAGTATGAAGCAAAGTATCCGTCAATTGAAAAATTCTGTTGTGCTTTGGTCTGGGTAGTTCGAAGGCTCAGACAATATATGTTGTATCATACGACATGGTTAATTTCAAAGCTAGACCCAATAAAGTACATGATGGAATCAACTGTACTCTCAGGAAGAATGGCACGATGGCAGATCTTACTATCGGAGTACGACATCGTATATGTGAGTCAAAAGTTGATAAAGGGGAGCGCGATAGCTGACTTCTTAGCAAGTCGAACAACAGAGGAATACGAGCCATTGAGATTTGATTTCCCAGATGAAGACTTGATGTGCATTACAGAAAAAGAATGTGAGTCGTCAAAAGAGTAATCATGGAAGATGAGCTTTGATGGTGCATCGAATGCATTGGGGCATGGGATTGGAGCAGTCTTAGTGTCACCAGAAGGGAACCATTATCCGCTCACTGTCAGATTAAATTTCTTCTGTACCAATAACATAGTGGAATATGAAGCTTGCATTATGGGACTTCATGCATCTATTGAACGAAACATTGAAATCTTAGAGGTGTACAGGGACTCAGCGTTGGTGATTTACCAAATTTGTGGAGATTGGGAAGTGAGAGATTCGAAATTAGTTAAATATCGCGATCTAGTTGCAGAACTGATTAAAGAATTCAAAGAAGTGACTTTTAATTACTTCCCAAGAGAAGAAAACCAATTAGCTAATGCCCTGGCCACTTTGGCTTCAATGTTCAAAGCAAACAGAGAAACGGAAATAATGCCTCTCCAAATGAGCATATATGAGGTCCCTGCACATTATTTTAGCATTGAAAAGGAGGTAGATGGACTGCCATGGTTCCATGATATCTTAGAATATATTAAGAATTAAAGGTATCCCGAACAAGCAAATGAGAACGACAAAAGAACAATCAGAAGAATGACGGTGGTATATGTCCTTGATGGGGATATCCTGTACAAAAGAGGAAAAGATCAAGTACTCTTGAGATGCATGGATGCTACTGAAGCCAGAAAAATACTTGAAGATGTCAATGAAGGAATTTGTGGGACGCATACCAATGGTTTCACTATGGCTAGGCAGATTATGAGACTCGGTTATTAATGGCTAACAATGGAAAATGACTGCATTAGTTACGCACAAAAGTGCCACAAATGTCAAGTTTACGGCGATAAAATTCATGCAGCCCCCTCGCCCCTTCATGTCATGACTTCTCCGTGGCCTTTTTCTATGTGGGGCATGGATGTTATAGGGCCAATTTCCCCAAAGGCTTCTAATGGGCACTGATTCATTTTTGTGGTTATAGATTGCTTTACAAAATGGATAAAAGCCGCTTCGTTTGCTAATGTGACGAAGACTGCAGTTTGCAGGTTCTTAAAAAAAGAGATCATATATCGATATGGTTTGCCTGAAAGAATCATTTCAGATAATGCTTTGAATCTGAACAACAAGATGATGAAAGAAGTGTTCGAGCAATTTCAAGTAAAGCATCATAATTCCTCACCCTATCGCCTAAAGATGAATGGAGCAGCAGAAGCGGCTAACAAAAATATTAAGAGGATTATTGGGAAAATGACCGAGACATATAAAGACTGGCACGAGAAGCTATCATTCGCTTTGTATGCATATCGCACATCTGTGCGGACATCTATGGGGGCAACTCCTTTCTCTCTGGTCTATGGAATGGAAGCTGTGCTGCCTATCGAAGTTGAGATCCCCTCTCTACGAGTCTTAATGGAGTTGAAACTAGAAGAATCAGAATGGGTTCGAGCTCGATATGACCAGCTCAATCTTATCGAAGAAAAACGCTTAAAGGCAATCTCTCATGGACAGACGTACCAGAAGAGAATAATCACGGCCCATGACAAGAAGGTGTGGCCAAGAGAATTCCGCGAGGGAGAACTCGTACTGAGAAAGATTCTCCCAATACAAAAAGACTTTCGAGGAAAATGGGCACCAAATTGGGAAGGGCCATACGTCGCAAAGAAGGCTTTCTCGGGTGGAGCTTTGATTATCACTGAGATGGATGGGAAGGAGTTACCTAATCCAGTGAACTCAGATGCCGTGAAAAAGTACTATGCCTAAAAAAAAGATCAAGATGAAAACTCGAAAAAGGGCGTCTTGATAAAAAAAGAGAAAAAAAGAAAGAGAGATCAAGATGAAAACCCGAAAAAGGGCGTCTTGATAAAAAAAAGAGAAAAAAAGAAAGAGAGATCAAGATGAAAACCCGAAAAGGGCTTCTTGGTAAACAAAAAAGATTAGGATGAAAACCTGAAAGGGCGTCCTAATGAAGGGGGTTCGGACTTAAGGAGCAAAACATTTTGAACGGGGAGTCAAATGGAGAGATTACAATATTTGAAGCATTCTCGGGAGCTCGAAATCTTCTACACAAGAATCTTTGCTCGAAAAGATCCAGGATGAAGAAACGTGGAGAAGTTCATGCGTTGGATATCTAGAGCATTTATGACAATTGAATATGCTTTCCTTTCTTTATAATGTTTTCTTTATTGAACTATTCCTTGTCAATTTTCTTTGCTTGTTGCTTTTGAAATAAATATGAATGTGAGGAATTTCTTTCGTACCTACTGTGCAATTGTCAAGCATATCATGTTTGGTTCATTTAAATAATAAATAGTGAAATGACATACTCTAAACAAAAGGAATGTTGAGCATTACCCGAATGAGAATTTGGTAAGTACAAGAGCCTCAAAGCAAGGACAAAGTTCAACAGGGGACAAAAGGGTGATTATGAGAAACGCAGATTACTCGTAAAGCTTGAGGATGGGTACAAAACCTGAAAGGAAAGCCAAGAATCGAAACAATGAATGCAGACCATCACAAAAATCGTAACGAAAAGGGATATGTGACAAACAAGTCCAGGGCGCATGGCATGATCATGTAGGCATACAAGCATTTAAGACAAACACGTGCATATCATGATAATATCATGCATGACATATACAGGTACTCCAGTAGAGCAAGAGGTGTTGATAATAGCTGTACTGAATCAAGGAAAAAGCAGACATCCGAGTTTCACCAGATGATATGTTTTGAAATTCTTATACTTTTTAAATTTATTTCAATTTCTGTTTTTCAAAAAATCAACTCATATTGCGATAGGTGAGTTGAGCCTCAGGTCACACGCTGAAGTATTTTTCAATTTCTGTTTTTCAAAAAATCAACTCATATTGCGAGAGGTGAGTTGAGCCTCAGGTCACACACTGAGGTATTTTTCAATTTCTATTTTTTAAAAAAATCAACTCATATTGCGAGAGGTGAGTTGAGCCTCAGGTCACACGTTGAGGTATTTTTCAAATTCTGTTTTTTTTTAAATCAACTCATATTGCAAGAGGTGAGTTGAGCCTCGAGTCACACGCTGAGGTATTTTTCAAATTCTGTTTTTCAAAAAAATCAACTCATATTGCGAGAGGTGAGTTGAGCCTCGGATCACACGTTGAGGTATTTTCAATTTCTGTTTTTCAAAAAAAAAAATCAACTCATATTGCGAGAAGTGAGTTGAGCCTCAGGTCATACGTTGAGGTATTTTCAATTTTTGTTTTTCAAAGGTCAACTCATAATTCGAGAAGTGTGTCAAGCTTCGTGTCGCATGACGAGCTATTTTCGATTTCTATTTTTCATTAAAAATAAAGAATAAGGATTGGACAATCGAACAAAATTTAGTACTTTTAAATCTTTGCACTATCCCTGTTTCACAGCGATGAACAAAGAGGCTCAGCTGTAAGCATTAAATTTTGTCAGGCTCAACTACATGTTTAATTTTCAAAATTTAACAAACAAATTAAAAAAATACAAAAAATAAAAATTACATTTTAACCCCTCATTTTTCCAAAATTACCTTTCGACCTTTAAACTTTTCAAAATTATATTTTGACCCCTTATCTTTCTCAAAATTACACTTCAGCCCCAAAAGTTTCACTGCGTTTGTGATTTAGTCCTTATGGCAGATTAAGTGATTTGGGGCAGCTACCCTCCGTGATTGTCGGCCACCGGCCTAGGGCAAGGCTTCCCTCCTCCCTAGCCACCTACTACCTGCAAGAAAACAAGCATAAAATGGGTTCTTATCCCCCAAAAATGGGCCAAGCAACATTTTCAAAAAAAAAAAAAACCCACGAAAAAGAAAAAAAAAAGAGAAAGAAAAAGAAGAGAAAAAGAGAGAAAAGAGAAGAGGATAAGAAGAGGGGACGTCGCACCATCGGCGGAGTAGACGGCGACCATGGCGGCGGCAAGCTAGGAGAAGAAGAAGAAGAAAGAAGGAAAGAAAAGAAAGAAAGAAAAAGAAAAAGAAAAAAGGAAAAAATAAAAAAATTTTTAAAACAGTCGGGCCGACCCGACCTGACCTGTGACCCGACCCGCACCAGCAGCCCATCATAAAAAAAAAAAACAAACAGTAAAAAAGAAGAAGAAAACAGGCCAAAAGAAGCAGCCCAAGCCACAGCCCACTCCCCAAGTAACGGCCCAATACCACCAGCAGCTAGACCGAACCCAGTTGAACAACACTTCAGCAGGCCAAAAGTTTGGGCCTTGGTAATTTTATTTTTTTTTCTTTTATTTGGTTATTGGCCCATGTTTTTATATTATTTAATTAATGTTATTTTAATAACTTTTTTTTAGCATTATAGTGTGATTTTATTTTAAAAATTTAATTTTTAGTAAATTCAATTTTTAAAGCAATGAATCGATTTGGCATTAAATCATCGATCTCACTGCTATGTTGGGTGGATATCTTTGATTTTGTGTCAAATATAAAATGCATTTCGAAAAAAATAGAAATTTTATTTTTTTTAAAAAAGGGTAATAATAATAAGAGGTCTATTAAAAAATTATCAAAATTTTATTTTTAGATTATAATACGTCAATATGTTTTCAAAATTCTCGTATTTCAAATTTTCGTATTTTTAAAAATTCTCGTGTTTCAAAATTTTCATGTTTTCAAAAAAATTTCGTGTTTCAAAAAAAATTGTGTTTTAAAAAAAAATTCATGTTTCAAAAGTTTTCATGTTTTTAAAAAATTCTCGTATTTCAAAATTTTTGTTTTTTTTAAATTCGTGTTTCAAAATTTTCGTGTTTTCAAAAATTCTCGTGTTTCAAAATTTTATTGTTTTCAAAAAATTTCGTATTTCAAAAAATGTTGTGTTTTCAAAAAATTTTGTGTTTCAAAAATTTTTGTGTTTTCAAAAATTCTCGTGTTTCAATCGGATCACGATTAAATATTAAATTGAACTTGTATTTTTGAAAATTAAGACAACGTGCACTTAACGAGATACCAATTTTGGGCGTTGCAATGTTGCTAACACCTTCCTCGCACGTAACCAACTCCCAAATCCTATTTTTCTCTGGAATTTTGATGTAGACCTAAACTCGGCCTTTTTTAAGAAAATTCAAAAAAATAAATTTTCTTTTAAAAAAGGATTTATTAGGTGTCCGATCATACCTAGGAAAAAGGATTGGTGGCGACTCCCTTTTTTAAATAAAATTGAAACTCTGTTTTCAAATTTTCAATAATCGCCTCAATTAGCGCCTGAACAAATTTTACGTCGCTACAACTATCTTTCACTTTTAAATGATAGTAACCCAATCTCAAATCAATATTTGAAAAGAAAGAAGCTCCTTTTATTTGATCGAATAAGTCATCAATACGAGGTAGAGGGTATCGATTCTTAATCGTCAACTTATTCAATTTTCAATAGTCAATACAAAGCCGCATCGAGCCATATTTCTTTTTGACAACAAACACTAGAGCTCCCCAAGGCGATATACTAGGGCGTATAAAGCCACGATCCAATAAGTCTTGCAAATGTACTTTTAAATCTTTCAACTCTGTGGGTGTCATACGATAGGGAGACATTGACATTAGAGCTGTACTAGGAAACACTTCAATTGCAAACTCAACCTCTCGGTCTTGTGGTAATCCTGGTAATTCATTTTGAAACACATCAGAGAATTCGCAAACAGTTCAAATTTTACTGCACTGGCTATCACTAGAATTCGAGTTGATAACATAGGCTAGGAAAGCTTCACAACCTTAATTAAGAAGTTTATCAGCTCGAATTACTAAAATGATACGAGTTGAACCACTCGTTCAAACACCATTCACCGCAATTATATCATCGTCTTCATTCTGAATAATAAACTTCTTTTTACAACAATCCAGAATCACCCGGTGCTCCGTAAGCCAATCCATACCCAAAATCATATCAAATTCGCCAAACAGCATTATCAACAAATCAACAGGGAATGTTATATTCTGTACCACTAACGGACATCTCCTACACACCTTATCCACTAACACAGATTGACCCAATAGACTAGACACCACTATCGATACTCTAGACGTCTCGGATTTTAAACTTCCCGACTTAACCAATTCAATATTAACATACAAATGCGAAGATCCTTGATCTATCAAAGCATAAACATGTTTTGAATGTAATAAAAACATACCTGTCACAACGTCATTAGCATCGCCATCCTTATGAGTCAACACAACATAAGCTCGGGATGGCGTTCTGGCCTCTAATTGATGAGTAACATCATCATTTCCCTTTCTAACACCCCCTCTCAAAAATGAACCACTTCGACTCGACCTACATCCCCTAAGAGCAAGCATAGATCTTTGAGAAGTAACAAGTGTAGCTTTCTCATTCTTTGGACACTCTCGAGCAAAATGTTTAGTAGATCCACAACGAAAACAACCTTGAGTTAACTTTAAACATTCACCACGGTGCTTTTTCCCGCAGTGCTCACAATTCAGGATATCAGTATCCCTGAATGGACGTTGCACACTACTTGTAGACATAGTCGGTTGTCTATCACAATTTCTATCAGTTTTATCTAACTTAAAATTTGATCTCCAACTACCACTATTTTCTTTTAATCTCTTCGGTTGTGGATTTGAACTTGCAGCTCCAGGACGCTTTCCAACAGTACATGTATTTTCAGTCTTTTTATCAAAGCCCAGAACTTGTTTTACCATTCTTTCTCGTTCAACTAGATCTACAAACTCAATAATTTTGTGCAATACTATCTATACTCGCAACTCATCGTGTAAACCACGCAGAAATCACTTGCAACTATCAATTTCAGTCGGCACAAATTCAAGACAAGATAATCCGAACATGTAAAGACAAGATAATATAATATGCACAATTGAATTATAAGTACATATTAATGTTTAGTATCATAACTATCATATGCTAGTGTTTTTAGTTCATACATATTAGCATATCACTTTATATTATATTCAATTTACATATGCTATGATAATACTCTGGAATGACATATTTTTATGTATTAATTACATATTTATTTTAAGTATGATCATACTAATTTGAGTTATTTATGGTTTTTTATCTTGTAAGGACTAAATTGAAGGCAAAAGGAAATTTAGGGGCAAAAAATGTGAATTTAACGATAAACTGGGCCAGCATGCAAAATAGGAGAAAAGTGGTGTCGAAAATGTAAAGTGTGGAAGGCTTGGGGGGCAAAACTGCAAAGAAGAGATTTTATAAACACAAGACTCTATTTAAATTTTAATTATCTTAGGATAATTGTTAAGATTATAATGTAGATTTAATTTTAGCTTTTAGCTCTATTTATCTTTATTTATCTTTTAGAATTTAGATAGGAATAGACTAGGTTTTCTAAGTACTATAAATAGGGGACGGAGTGACACAAATTTGACTCATCTTTTTCTGTAAAAGCTCTATCTTCCAAAAAGCTTAGCCTTTGTTCCTTTCATTTATTCAATAAAATTCCATTTTTATTAAGTTTATTTTTTTCCCCAAAAAGCATGAGCCATATTTTTTTCCCCAAAAAGCATGAGCCACTAAATTCATTTAGCCAAAAGTTGTCGAGATTCCCCAAATAGGGTTCATGAGGCTTAGAAACCGTACTTATCCTTCTTAACGAGTATTCCTCGTTTCTCTGCACTACGAGATTGACGCTTCCGTCTATATCCCTTCAAAAGTGATCTTTTCAACTTGTGCAAAGACGGTCGTTTTGTATGTTTTGGGAAGGTTGTATAGTCGGTTCGTTATCTTACTGCGTCAGTGGTTGACGAGTCCAAGAGACAAAATGGCATGACATTCACCATTGAGAAGTGATGATCTAGTGTTAGACGGTCTCACAAAAGCAATAGTTGGCTAGAGTCAGGTTCCTCTAAATCGTAAGTCTAAAATCTAAGTGGAACTGGTGGTCGTAGGCGTCCTCTTCCACTATAACTGGCTTATACTGTTCGAGAAGGATCACCTAAAAGCCGAGGATGGAACCCAATGAGGATCGAGACAACCGAAGGCTGGAATCTCTCCTTAAAAAAAACTCTCTTTTCTCAACTCTGTTTATCTTTACAATTTTAATTTCAATTTACACAATCTCAATTAAATCAAACTTTTAATTCTGTTTTTTATTTTTTTCCAGGTACACAGGATTTCTTGGGCACGACTCTGTCCGAGATCTCGATGAACAGGAACTTGTGCAAATCTAGTCCCTGAGGATTTGACCCTACTTCCCTTATACTGTTCTTTTCATTATTTTATAGGGATATGATATTTTTTGTGCTCTCAACGACCGCATCACGCTATCAAATTTCATTTGTTAAACAATGTCCCAATTCACACAATTGCTATATAAATAGTTATTCACATATCAAACCACATTTATTTGTACAATGGAATTAGCCATTCAATACTCAATTCATGAATACATCATTTCATACCATACTCAATTCTCATCCCTTGCTCTATAATAGCTTTTCACTATTTGATCCACATATCATTTAAACAATAACATTATCCATTCCATATCCAATTCATAAGTACATAACTCATGTATCTCATTTTCATGTTTCAAATCACTATCCCAATTTCAATTCACATACAATATCATCTAATATCAATCATAGCACCATTTATTTAATCACCCCTATTAACTCGACTCGGACTCGGATGGATACACGGATCCAACCAACACACCAGTTTGGCACCCAGTGCCTCAACGGATAAATCCAAAGTAATATGCGCACAGCGCTATATACATTGACACTCAATGTCTCATTGGTTAACCGAAGTAAATTGACACCTAGTGCCTCATCGACTCGAGGTCGAAGTAATCCCTGAACTCTTCCTATCATATGGCATGCCATCTATATCCGACTCAGCCCGATACAGTTAATAGGGTTTAATTCCACATTTTAGATATAACCAATATACAATACTAATTTTTCATATAATCACATTTATACACATAAATTAAATTCAATCTATTATAATCAATATCCAATATATTCATTTCAATTCAATAATCAATACATTCAGTATGTATCTACTAATTCAATCCATTTTAATCAATTATCAAAATGTCAATTATTCACCTCAACAATTACCATATGCATTAAATTGAATTATAACAATTAACAACTAAGTTCAGATTATAGAAATACAAACTAGGAATTCCGAGCTATTCGACATCGATTTTATCTTTCCCTATTTTAGTCGAGGATTCCAGTACGACATTAGCTACAAAATTAAAACAATTAAAATTCATCAATACAATAAAATTTCAATTTCATATTAAATATTGAATATTTAAATTTTTACTCAATATTTGTCTAAATTCCAATTTAGTCCCTAAACCGAGACTAATTTTTATTATTTACATTTAATTCTATATTTTTTATACAAATTCCACTTTAAACTAAATTTAACTCCCTATTTCCATTTAAACCCTTAAATTTCAAAATTTTCACAATTTAGTCCCTAATACTTAAATTTTACAATTTGTTCTACAATTTATTCTTTTTCCATTTCTAACTTAAAAATCTATCAACTTAATCCCTAATACTAAAACTATTCATCATTGACAACACTTAAAAACTTAATAATTGCTAAAATTTCAACATGGGTTGGGTAACTCTAGGTACTGGGATTTTGAAAATATAAAAATTATGAGAAAAAAGGACTAAATTGACTAACCAATTGAACTTTAAAAAATTGGAGCCCTAAGACCGTGCGTCTCCTCCTTTTCTTCTTTCTTAGTTTGTATGGCTTTCTCTCTCTTTTTTTTTATTTGTTTTATTATACATTAATTAATTATTATTATATAATATATATACATTTACTTAATTATTAAGTTTTCTTAATATTATAATATATTTTTACTTTAATTATTATAATATGTAAAATAAATTTACATATATAAGTCACTAATACCGTCCACTTAATGGAATAAGGTATAATTGCTTCTTTAGTCCCTTTAATTATTTTTTAATCTATAATTGAACTTTCACCCTATACACAATTTAGTCCTTATAGCTAATTACTTTTAATTCAAGTAATTTCGCTTAACCAAAACCTAATTAACTACACAACTAACTTCGTAAATATTTAATAAATATTTATGAGTCCGATTTATGGGAACGGAGTTCCAAGAATGAACTTTCCGACACCCCTGACTATCGGGTCGTTTCATTCTCTCATTGACATTACATGATAGATAGAAAAGTAATGTGGTCATGGGTCATTTGTCTAAGATAGATGTTACAAAAATCAGTTTGAAAATAGTGGAATTGTGCATAGCAAAATTTTCAAAAATTTCTTTTGAAATCGTCTAACTGTGATGTTTATAGCAATAAATCTATTTTTCTGGATCGTACCTGTGTTTTGTACAAGGAAAATTAAATTATTATCAGATTTCAACCACTCAATCTTCTCTGCTATCATTTGTTAGAGTGTGGGCTCTATCTATAAGTCGATGAAAACTCTATGTGAAACTTTTAAGCTAGAAACCAAAAGACGAATTTCGTAAAAAGATAGAATTTATTTAGAAAATAACTTTTCTATATTTTAACAGAATATCGATGTATAAGAGACGTGTTTGACCTAGCCCTTAGTATCTATATATAAAGAGAATAATAAGACTTTCTGTAAAACAAGAAGAAATTGAATAATAATATTTTAATAGGAAAGTGACTCCCATCGGGAGTGTGTATAATAGATGGGGTGGCAACCCCTAGAAACCCCTTTTGGGACTAGGATTTGCCGCCTCTACTTATTAAACTAGGCCTAATTCCGGCTTCGTTATTTTTTGGGTCAATTATATGCGCTAATTGGTCTTTAAATCAACTTACACAATTTTTTTAGCCTAACAAATAATTTCCCATGCCCAAAAATATTATTTATTTATATTAATTAATTAAGCTAATTAAATTATTTTCTCACTCCAAGATATAGTTCCATTAAAGTCATAACTATTTTACCATACTAGAATCTAGGAGCAAATTAATTTAATTAATCTTGTTCTTTTGAAACTATGATAACTTAATTAATTTAATTTCCACATCGAACTTCAATTATTTCATTTTATATTAATTAAATAATAATTTAAATATATAAATTAATTTTCGAGTCATCTCCTAGTTATAACAAGAAAACACATTCACTGAATGCGATCTATTTCTCTAGTTTGTCGTTCGACGTTTTTCCATTTCATCAATTAATGCAAACCACCAAGGTTATACCAAGCTAGCGGAGAGACCAATTTAACATATATAATTAGAGCTCAAATAGTTTGTAATTAAGCCTGACTCTTTATCTATTAATTACAACATTTTTTATTTATGAAGTGATTCCACTAAAATATCATGACCAAGCTCTTCCCATTATACACCATTACAAAAACTACTTTACTAAGTGCCCATCCAATGACCTTACTATATTTGGGATAAATTCATTATCTCAATATAATCCTATTTTATCTTCTGATAACTATTATATATTCTTTCATGAAAAGTCAATTACTAACAAATAGTAATTAAATAATTTATTTTAAGACAAATGACACATGGCCACGTAACTTTTCTTCCATCATATAATGCCGATGAGAGGATGTCATTTTCCTTTTATTGGTTTATGAATTCCACTAATGTGAAATAAAGCTATGTTTTCAACTCCATTATCAATTGAACATAGACTATCAATACATTAAAAGTATATGAGTCTTACACAGAGTTTATTACTTATTCAGAATTGAAGTAATACATATTATAAACATAACAAATGAATAAATCTATAAACGAATCTATCTAACGAAACTTGGAATCAAAAGTAGCTCTCTTCTCATGTAATTTATTCAGCACAACCAGAGGCGCATCTTTAGAGTTTATTTAATCCAACACCAGTGAAAGTCTCGTATCCCTTACATCTGCTAAAGCACGTGAAGAAACAAATTCCACGGCTAAATCCCTGACATCTTCTTAGCCATGGAACGATATTGATAAAACATTCACGAAGTTAGGACCACTGTAGATGTTCCGAACTCTCTCTTAGCCTATCATCAAGAAAGGAGACTAGAAGCAAGTTGCCTAAAATTCTCCTCACATTTACACTTGGTAATCCAACCATCCTTATATTCTCCCTAAGCTTGAACACATTGGAATAAACCATTAGTTATTCCAACCATGCATTTCTCAATAGAGCTAATTCCTCATCATCCGCAAGTTCCACAACCTTCTTCATTTGAATTGATTTACCCCCACCACTTTTGTCACAAACCTCGTCACTATTTAAGCCATTTCTTTGATTCCAATCATACTTCGCATCATTCTCGCTCCGATGTAGATCATTACCCTCGCATTGTTAAAAATAAATAAACAAGATTATAAATGTGGAAAAAGAACACTAATTTCATTTATGAAAAATGCAAAATGCATCCTAATGAATCGAAGAGTAACTAATTTTATTTAGCTTGTAAATAAAATAATATTAGTTTCCAATAAACTTTGGTTACTTATAAAATTTCTGTTTTCGAGAGCATGGTTACTTATAATTATGAGCTGCAGAAAGCTAAATTTCAGTGCTTGTTATCGTAAACTCCATGCATGCAACTTGAAGTTTCCATATGGCATGGCAAGCATAAGCTTGAATTGTGGCATGGCAAGCATAAGCTGAAATTGTTTTCTTGTCCACAATCATATTTGATATTATTATATTATTGAAATTCGTAAACTTGATAATCAACCCTTTCGAACTTGAAGCATGATTCACATTTTACACGCCGTTGATCATTGTCAATTATAAAGAATTGACAGAAACAATATATTAATTTGTCTTGGATTTTTTATGCATGGCATCTTGAATTATCATTTCATGATTGAATAAGTTAACCAGGGGAAAGGGAAAACACAGATATTGCAATAAAATGGGGATCAGACCTCGTCGAGTTTGGCATTGATTTGCCTCCAACGAATAACACTGTCCAAAAATAGAAATGGGGGGAATTATGAGGTGTAAATCAGGTGTAGCCATGGTGGTGGTGAAGGTGGGAGTGAAATAGATCAAATTTGATCAAATAAAGTCAACTGAGATGCTGTTTCAATGATAACAGCGGGACCCCTTCTGTTGATATTTTACTAAATTCTTCCTAGTAGCTAGTTAATTTGGTAAACACGGGGAACCTTTTTTAAGCTAGCTATGATCAATCTAAACCATCAAATCTCATTTTATATAACAAGGAAAAAAAAAAAAGTCACTTTACCAAGATCATTTTCTTATAATTGAAGCAATATGGGTCATGGAAGACAGGGATGGATGCAAAAGAGAGGAATAGTTTAAAAGAAATTGCTAAACAACATTATATGTATAGCAATAATTAGCATTACGATAACAGTATTCTTCCGTAGAACAGAAGGTATTTAAATCCTAATATAGCTCAACATTTTCCTAATGAAATTATAGGCATGTTTTTCCAATCGTAGGTTGAAAATAGAAAAAGAATTGCAGAAGAATGATAAAATTTGATCCTAAACCACTTGAATCGCATAAGTTAACTAAATTATTATACCCAGGATACAATTATATAAGTATATAGAAGAGGTGGAGGAGATGGCCCCATTAACCATACAAACAGATTACATATAGAACACAAACTAACTTTTTGTCTGACTAGAAATCCGGGGTTGCACTGTCTGTTGCTTTTCCTCAAAGGTCCTTTAAAGCTTGAAGGTTACTCTCGTGATCTAAACAGCATCTTTTGCTTTTGCTTTTGTATATCGCAATAGCCTCTGCTGTATGTGTGAACTGTTACAAAAGGGATGGTTACCACTGTTTCTTTTTCAAGGTTCATCATGTTGAATATAAATATAAGTATTGGAGTTGTCCCACAAAGCAGTTACAGTTGAGAAGAAGCAATCCTATGTAGAGTGTGGGGTTTCCCCTTAAGATAAGTCCAGCATTTGCAATTGGAGGATAATCGGGCGATGTGTCCTGTAATTGCTTTCACATTTGAATTGCTACTAGGAAATAAGGTCTTGCCATTCTCTTGCAAGTTCCCTAACCTTGGTCCACCTCTTTTTTATTTTTCTATTTTTCCGCACAACTCCAAATAACAAGTTTAGAGAATGTTAGCATATGTTATCCTCAAAGAGTAAAAGGGTTGGGGAGGAGGGGTGTATTGATTTGGTACCATGAAAGAGCTAGTCTGGGATGCTTTTACTAATTAATTTGAAATACATACCTGAATATTTCTAATTAGTGTTGATTTTTTTTTAATGTTGAGTTTGTTTTGCAAATTCAAAGCCATTTTTTTTGGATCAATATTAATTTGGTTCTTTATGAATTTGATCTTCAACGTTGTAGTTTAAATAATTTTGATTTGATTAAAGGGTATAAGTAGAATTATTTTGATTGATAAAGTTTATTGGATTATTATTAGATATTATAAAACATAATTAGGACATAGTTTCCTTTAAACTTGAATAACTCTTAACAAGATTCCTTAGATTAAGTTAGATTCAAATTTAGATAGAGCCTATATATGATCTACGCAAAATAGGGTTCGGATTTGAGCACTTAAGGGCTCGGAATCTCAATCTTTGTGCGGAGTACCAAAGTCTTATTATCCCATTACGTTTATATTTGAATCTATATCTTATATAAATATGTTTTTAACACAGATCATAGACAATGTTGTTTGAATTGGATTGAATTGATAAGATGAATCAAAAATCGATTGGGGTATCAATCTGGATGAATTAGCAACTAGATCCATTTTGGTTTTTGAACTTGGATTTTATTAAAATTTAATGATTTGACCATTGTTCTTGAAACATGATTGGATTGACAGATCGGACCGATTGGATCTAGAGCAGACCAATATACTAGTCCAAATAAAGAGGTTGAACTAATTGAATCAAAAAATGCTTGAAATGGGAAAAAATCGAAAATTGAGACAAAAACTAGTGGTTGAACCGATTTAATAAATTTTTAAAATTTTTATTATGAATTTTTAATTAATATTCATTACTATTGGTTTAACAATTGAATAGATCAAGCCAATTGATCAAGAACTTGGTTTGACCGGTTCAACCACTTGTTTGGTTATTAGAAACTTTAAGATTGTACCACATGCTCACCTAAAAATTTATATAAATTTCTTAATTTTCAAATGATGGTGTGGCACTAATCTCAAATTGTTACATTATCAAACTTTTATATATTTCAAATATAGAGACCAAAATGAATTCAATAATAAAATTCATGTATCAAAATGGATAAAAAAGTACAAATACCTAAATGGACGTGATTACTAAATTTAAGGGCCAAAATCATATTTATCCAAGTATGTAAAACTTCTGCATCAATGTTCAAAAAGGTCGTAGCAATGGGCCAGCAACCATCTGAGTAAGGCAATCAACTAGCGCAATAAGTGAGGCCTAAGAAGTGAGGTCGTAGCAATGTCTTGTCGATTCTTATTTGTGGATTCTTATTTGTGGCTTGGTTTGTTTATCTTAAAATAAATTTTAAAAATAGAATAATTTTCTTAAATATTTAAATGATTTTATGTAAAATATATTTTGAAATCATTTTTTCAAATTTTTTATATAATTATACATCATGTTATGATATTATATTCAAATTTATACTTACTAAAATTTTGATACATTAATATATATGTGCCATAATTATATTATTTTTAAGAATTTTTATTTATGCCGAAGAATGGTGAGGATGAAAGAGTCAAAGATTTTATGAGAATGTGAGATTTATTAGTGGCTTTTTGAGTAGGAGTGTATCAAATTTGTTGAGGTGCGCTTGAATTGGTCTGTAAGAATCAAAATTGGCACTTCAATTGTTGTATGACGCTTAAGATTCCATGGTTATAAAGAGAGTAAAAATATCTTAATTTAATTAAAAAAAAAAAAAGAAGAAGAAGAAGATAAAAGGCAAGAGAGGGATAATACGTCGTGATCCAATGCTTGCTCCTTATTGGTTTGTTGGTGTAATAAGTAGTGCTCATTATACCAAGTGAATTTGATAGTGCTTCACAATGGATATATTTGTCTTTATTTATATTAAGATTATTACTTAGATCCTAGAATAACAGAAGACGTGCAAGAGAATAAAAGAAGACGAACCGAGAGATAAATCTTAGCAATGGTGTTGTGGGTGTGATGATGTTGGTGGTGAGAGAATGCAAAGATGATGTTTTCAGAAAATAAAAATGGAAGACACTTACATGTGTGTTTCATTTATCTCTAAATTATTTTATATTTATCAAACTTTTTCCTTATAATAACATATTTTTCAAAAAATAAAAACCGTCAAAACATTTGGTTAAAGTTCATTGGTGTGTATATCATTTTTAAAACAAAAACATTTTTAGTCTCTATCATTAAAAGAAAATTTTTAATCCCGTACATTTAAAAATTGATATTTTAGTCCTTATATGTTAACTTTGCCATTAATGGAATGACGTTGCTTAACAATGGTTGATGTGGCATTAAATAAAATATTACAACAAAATAAAGGTTTATTGGTCTTGAAACAAATGGAATTATGTTGCTTAATGGTGACCAATATGGACCAAACTACAAATAATTTAAACTGTACAAAAAAGCAATAGAACTTAAAACAATTTGGGAGTAAAAGCAAAATCAATTTCTTACATTTACTCATTTTTTTAAAATTGTTTATTTTTTATTTGATTTATTTTTTTTAATGCCATATTAGTTATCATTAAACTACATCATTCCATTAACGGTAGAGTTAACATGTAAGGATTAAAAAATATTTTTTTTGAAAGGAAAAATATTAACTTTTCAAATGTACAAAGGTTAAAACATTCCTTGACTAAATGAATTAAAACATTCCTTGACTAAATGAACGTAAAGAGACTTGTAGCAAACTTTAACCTAACGAGTTTCTCAGCGTACCACTTATCTGAATAGTTCTATTTATTAATAAGTTAATTTATCCATGAATAGCTTCACATAAAAACTATTTGGGTAAAAATTGATAGGTATGTAACATGACATCAAATTTTATAATTAAATAGCAAGTGTTGACTAATCAACTATTTTACCCATCATTTGAAACCATTATTGAATCGAGTTAAGTGGCATGCCAACAGCCATCTTTTACTTTCACTCGAAGATCTTATAATTGTGGTAAAAATACAGGGTAGGTGATACAAGGTGATAAACCATAAAAGTAACACATTTTAATCCCATGCTTACCATGTTTTTGGATGATTTATTATATTATTTAGTGAATTTGATGCTCATAATCCTTTAATTTCATGTTTCTATACTTAGGTGAGCATAGGGGAGCAAAAGGAGCGAAAAATGGGCCAAAATCGGACAAAACAGGCTGTCTTAAGGATCCACATGGCCAAGCCAATCCCACACGGGCTAAGCACACGCCTGTGTGAACCACACGGGTTGAGCACACACCCATATGCCAGCCCGTGTCGATATCGCTCCCTGTTTCTCTTTTACGCCAAAAAAGCCAATTTTTAGGGTTTTTGAGCATTCTAAAGTCTATAAATGCACACTAGAAGAGGACTTAAAGGGAGGGATGAAGAGCTGAACGTAGAAAAGACTCGAAGAACGCTAACGGATTCAACTCAGAAGCAGGATCTCCTTCAAGACTGAAGATCTCCATTCAATTTCTCTCGAAGTTTTTGGGTTTCTTTATGTTTTGTTGTTTTCCTAATTTTGAGATGTTTTCCTTCTAAAGTATGAACTAAACTCCCTAGATATCTAGGCAGGATGAAACCTAAGACGGATCTTATTATTTGATTTTTTTGAATTTCATGATAAATATTTGTTCTTGATCTCAATTATGTGTTCTTATTTCATGTTTTAATATTTTCAAGATATTAATTCATGATTGATGTGCTTACTCAGTGGAGAAAAAGTCCCTGTTTAAGAGTAGATCTGACATAATTTAGTGGAGTTGCATACAATCCTAGAAATAGGACGACATATATCTATCGGATTAGAGTCAAATCTAATAGGGGAATCCATAAATCGAGTTAATGCGACAATAGGGGTTTTAATTAGAAAGAGATTTCAATTAATCAACCTAGAGTCAGCTGTTTTTATTCTCGAAAGAGATATTAACATAAGTTAGGGATTTCTACGGATCAAGACAAGTGAATAAATTAGTTTAATTCAAGTTTAGAATAATAAGTGAAGTCTAGGTGAATTCTTTCCTGGGTATTGCCTCTCTCATCGGTTTTCTTCAAATATTTTCCTACTTTATTCTCTGTTTCGTCTTAGTAATTAGGTTAGTTAAGATTAGGTTAAAATAAATCCCTTCAGTTTATTTGGCTAGATAATAAAAAGATAGTAACTACTAGTACTTTTAGTCCTCGTGGATACGATATTCCCGACTCACCATAGCTATACTACCATTCGATAGGTGCGCTTTCCTTTGTCGTATTTTAGTTAGTTCGTGACGTCATCAAGTTTTTTTCGTCGTTGCCAGGGACTAAGATATTAGGAACGCTTGATTTTTATTAATTTAGTCATTTTTTATTTTTATTGCATTTTATTTTTATTTTAAATTTTGTTTTCTACTTTTTCTTTTGTTTATTTCTGGCAGGTTCCTTTAGTTTATGAATAGAAGAAACTCGTCGGACCACTACTTTTCGACAATGAATTAAAAGCACAGCTCATAGAAACCATAGAGAAGCGAGGCATAGTCGACAGAGTACATCAGAAGAGCAAGAGGAAGTTATTGTTATTACTGAGGAGCTGGATGAAAATCAGAATAATCAGTTACTCCTTGTAGCTGCTGCAAATCCAAATCCTACACCTCGTACTATGTACGATTATGCCAAGCCCACTCTCACTGGGGCTAAATCGAGTATTGTTAGACCTGCTATTGCTGCAAATAATTTTAAACTGAAACCTAACACTATTCAAATGATTCAACAGTTTGTTCAGTTCGATGGTTTGCAGGAAGAAGACCCAAATACTCATTTGGCTAATTTTCTGGAATTCTGTGACACTTTCAAGATCAATAGCGTTTTTGACGACGCCATTCGCGTACGGTTATTCCCCTTCTCGTGGAGAAATAAAGCTAAGTAGTGGTTGAACTCCCTACCACGAGGTTCTATCACTACTTGGGATCAAATGACCGAGAAGTTTTTGCTGAAGTACTTCCCACTGGCTAAGACAGCCAAATTGAGGAATGATATCTCTTCCTTTATGCAAATGGATTTAGAAACTCTATATGATGCATGGGAGAGGTATATATAAAGATTTATTGAGAAGGTGCCCTCACCATGGGTTACCTCTATGGCTACAGGTTCAAACTTTCCATAACAGTTTGAACCCCTCAACTAGGCAAATGATCGATGCAACTGCTGGTGGTACTATAAATAATAAAACGCCTGAGGAGGCTTATGAGTTCATAGAGGAGATGTCACTGAATAATTATCTGTGGCAAGTCATGAGGACAAAGCCGACAAAAGCAGCCGGTGTTTTTAACACTGATGTGGTCACCATGTTATCAAACCATGTAGAACTCTTAAGTAAAAAGATTGATGGTTTATGTGTTTCTACGCAGGTACATCCGGTGATGCAATGCGACACAAGTGGAGGTGGATTAAACAATGCAGAATATTTACCCAACAGTCCTAGCATGGAGAATGAGCAAATAAATTATATAGGTAATAATTCTAGACCTCAAAATAACCCTTACAGTAACACTTATAATGCAGGTTGGAGGAACCACCCAAAATTCTCATGGGGAGGTCAAGGAAATCAGAGACCACCACCCCCTCTAGGTTTTCAGCAACAACCTTATCGGCCAGAAAAGAAATCGAACCTTGAAGAGATGTTGGAAAAATTTATTTCGGTGTCAGAGACTCGTTTCCAAAACACCGAGACTGCTTTGAAAAATCAGCAAGCATCAATTCAAGTGCTTGAAAATCAAATTGGGCAGCTTGCTCAATTAGTTTCAGAAAGGCAACAAGGTAGTTTACCTAGTAACACTGAACCCAGCCCAAAAGAGCATGTGAAAGCAGTTACATTAAGGAATAGAAAAGTGTTAACTAAACCTGAAAAGAAGCTGCCATAGGAATCTGATAAGAAAAAGGACGAGGAGGTAAAACTCGAAGTGAGTGTAACACCGATACTCAAGAAATATAAACCACCAATTCCATATCCAGCAAAGTTAAAGAAAGACCGCATGGATGCACAATTCGGTAAATTTCTTGAACTTTTTAAACGGTTGCATATTAACATACCTTTTGTTGAAGCTATTTCGCAGATGCCTATATATGCAAAATTCTTGAAAGAGATATTAATGAATAAAAGAAAGTTTGAAGAGCAATCTACTGTGGAACTCAACGAGGAATGTTCAGCTATCCTTCAAAACAAACTGCCAACCAAACTGAAAGATCCAGGAAGTTTTACTATTCCCTCTCTAATTGGTAGTTTAAATATTGAAAAGGCATTAGCTGATTTAGGTGCTAGCATTAATTTGATGCCTTATAAAATGTTCAAGCAGCTTGGTCTTGGGGAACCAAAACCCACTAGGATGAGTATTCAATTAGCTGATAGATCTGTTAAATATCTTAGGGGTATTATTAAAGATGTGCTTGTAAAAATAGATAAATTCATATTCTCTATTGATTTTGTTATGCTTGACATGGATGAGGATGTTGAAGTACCTTTAATTTTAGGTCACCCATTTTTAACCATTGCTAGGGCTGTTATTAATGTAGGTGACGGTAAACTTGTGCTTAGGGTAGGTGATGAAGAAATTATTTTTAAAATCTATGATGCCGTGAGATTCTCTAGAAAACAAGATGATTCTTGTTATTTTATTAATTTTATTGATCATGTTATTCATGATTATTTACAGGAAATCATTCATGAGGACACGTTGGAACTGTGTCTTGTTCAAGGAGAGGAGGTAGATGACGATGATGCTGTAATAGGTAAGACGAAAATTGAGTTAGATTCTTATGAGTCTTCACTGAGACAGAAGAAATATGAGGGTATTGAGGTAAACGATGAATTGAAATTAAAACACTCTATTGAAGACCCTCCTAAATTGGAACTGAATCAATTACCAAATCACTTAGAGTATCGTTTCTTGGAAATAATTCTACACTACCAGTGATTATTGCTTCAGAATTGCAGCCAAAAGAGAAGGATAAACTATTACAAGTATTGAAGGAGCATAAAAGAGCTATAGCTTGGAAGATCTCTAACATTAGAGGGATCAGTCCTTCTTTTTGCACCCATAAAATTTTAATGGAAGATGAACACAAACCATGTATGCAAGCTCAAAGACGACTGAATCCTAATATGAAAAAAGTCATTAAGGCTGAGGTAATTAAACTTCTAGATGTTGGAGTTATTTATCCTATTTTTGATAGTACTTGGGTGAGTCCTGTTTAAGTTGTTCCTTAGAAGGGAGGCATGACTGTTGAAGCTAACGAGAAGAATGAGTTGATTCCAACAAGAACAATCACGGGATGGAGAGTTTGCATCGACTATAGGAAATTGAACGATGCCACGAGAAAAGATCACTTTCCTTTGCCATTCATCGATCAAATGTTGGAAAGATTATCTAGACATATGTATTATTGCTTCCTAGATGGACTCTCTGGCTACTTCCAAATCCCAATAGCTCCTGAGGACCAAGAAAAAATGACATTTACATGTCCATATGGTACGTTTGCTTACCGAAGAATGCCTTTTGGATTATGTAATGCTCCTGCTACTTTTCAGCGATGCATGTTTGCCATTTTTGATGAACACGTAGAAGACATTATGGAGGTTTTTATGGACGACTTCTCGGTATTCGGTAATTCTTTCCATCTTTGCCGTAAAAATTTAAAACGAGTTCTAATGAGATGTAAGGAAACGAACCTTGTACTTAATAGGGAAAAAATGTCACTTCATGGTTCGTGAAGGAATTGTGCTATGCCATAAAATTTCTAGTAAAGAGATTGAGGTTGATAGAACAAAAATTGAAACCATTGAAAAACTACCTCCCCCTAGTTCAGTTTAGGTTATTCGAAGCTTCTTAGGACATGCTGGATTTTATAGAAGATTTATTAAAGATTTTTCTAAAATAGCTAAGCCTTTAACAAATTTACTAGAAAAATATGTGCCTTTCGATTTCAGTCAGGAATGTTTGGAAGCATTTAATACTCTTAAAGATAAATTAATTAATTCTCCGATTCTAGTTGCACCTGATTGGAACTTACCCTTTGAACTAATGTGTGATGTGAGTGATTTTGCAGTAGGTGCAGTTCTTAGACAACGAAGAGACAAGCGCTTTCAATCGATTTATTATGCTAGCAAGACACTGACAGTTGCACAAGAAAACTACACTACTCCAGAAAAAGAATTGCTGGCTGTGGTTTTTGCATTTGATAAATTTAGGCCATAGTTAATATTATCTAAAGTTATCATTTACACTGACCATTCGGCTCTTCGTTATCTCCTCACTAAATCAAATGTAAAACCTCAACTAATAAGATGGCTTTTATTATTGCAGGAGTTTGATTTAGAAATCCAAGATAAGAAGGGAGCTGAAAATCTTGCAGCAAATCACCTGTCCAGGTTAAAGAATTCACATATCAAGGAGCTTGATGAAAATGAGATAAATGACTCGTTTTTTAAAGAATAACTTTTGGCTATAACCGACTCTGAAGTCCCTTGGTTTGCGGATTTTACAAATTATCTAGCTGCTAACATCCTTCCAAAAGAGTTGACATATCATCAAAAGAAGCGATTCTTTGCCGATGTGAAAAACTATTTTTGGGAGGATCTTTTTCTTTTTCGTGTATGTGCAGATCAAGTAATTTGGAGATATGTTACAAAATCAGAAGCTAGTAAAATCTTGGAACATTGCCACTCAGGACCGACATGAGGCATTACAGTGGGACTAGGACAGCACATAAAGCATTTGAATCAGGTTTTTATTGGCCCACACTGTTCAAAGACGCTAACAGGTATATTATTTCTTGTGATAGATGCCAGAGAATAGGTAATATCTCTAAACGTGATGAAATGCCTCAAACGTATATGCTCTCATGTAAAATATTTAATGTCTGGGCTATTGATTTTATGGGTCCATTTCCTAGTTCGTATAGTAATAAATATATCCTAGTAGCGGTCGATTATATGTCAAAATGAGTAGAAGCTCAAGCTTTACCTACTAATGATGCTAGAGTGGTGGGTAGATTTCTCAAAAAGCTCTTTTCTCGATTCAAAACACCTAGAGCAATTATTAGTGATAGACGTACACATTTTTGTAACGCTCAATTTGATAAAATACTTAAGAAATATGGAGTCCATCATATGATAGCTAACCCTTATCACTCTCAAACTAGTGGACAACTCGAAGTCGCAAATCGAAAGCTTAAACGCATCCTAGAGAAAACTGTAGAATCAAATAGGAATGATTGGGCGATGAAAGTAGATGACACTTTATGGGCATATAGAACTGCTTTTAAAACACTCATAGGAACATCTTCTTACAAACTTTTTTATGGGAAAAGTTATCATTTACCATTTGAGTTAGAGCACAAAGCATTTTGGGCTATAAAATTTCTAAATTATGATCTAAAACTTGCAGGTAAGAAGAGATTGATGCAGATGAACGAGTTAGATGAATGGCAAGCGAACGCTTATAATAACTCACGATTATACAAAGAAGCGACAAAGCGATGCCACGACACTCGTTTAAAGCAGCCCAAACAATTTGAAGCTGGAGATCTTGTCCTCTTATATAATTCAAGGCTCAAGTTGTTTTCCGAAAAGCTGAAATCAAGATGGTCAGGGCCATTCGTAGTACAAACCATTTTCCCGTACGGTACGATAGAGGTAACTCACCCAGAATATGGCACATTCAAGGTAAACAATCATTGGCTTAAACTTTATAATGGTGAGGATTTTAGAAATGATAGAGAGGAGCTTCAACTCCGCGAACCTTCGTAATCATGCGCACAAGGTAAGTGTAGCTTAGACTTTAAATAAGCGCTCCTTGGGAGGCGACTCGAGTATTAACATTGTTAATTTCCTTATTTTCATTTTATAATATTTTTTTAAAATTAACTAAACATTAAAAATGTAGGTTTTTGACCCACACGGCCTGGACACACGGGCGTGCCCTTGGCCATGTGATCGAACAGGGGTGCGATAATGAATTACACAGCCATGCACAAGGCCATGTATCCCACGCGGCCTGGACAGACGGGCGTGTCCCTGGCCGTGTGACCCACACAGCATGGACACACGAACGTATCCTCGGTCATGTGTATATCATGACTTAGTTTTTAAATTTTAAGGAAATCGACAAAGAGTTACACGGCCAGGCGACACAGCCATGTAACCCACACGGCCTAGACACACGGGCGTGTCCTTGGCCGTGTTGATCTTGGAGTTTAATTTTCCCAAATATTGACAGAGACACTGCCTAAAGTAGGACACACGGCTATGTAGACCACACAGCCTGGACACACAGGCATGTCCTAGGCCGAGTGAAAACTGGAGCTTAACTTTTCAAATTTAAAACAAGTCAGAGAGTTACACTGGCAAGACACATGGTCGTGTAGGAGGTCACACAGGCATGTGGGCAGCCATACGGGTGTAGAAGAAGCGAAGGTGATTGTACATGGTCGTACGACACAGCCGTGTGAACTACACGACCTAGACACACGGAGGTATCCAAGGCCGTGTGAAAACTGGGCTTAAATTTTTATAGAAATGGGCATGTGATAGGTCACACAGGCATGGGAGAAACGAAAGACATTGTACACGGTCGTGCGACACGATCGTATTAACCACACAGCTTTTACACACGGGCATGTCCAAGGCCGTGTGAAGACTGGGCTTTCAATTTTATCGCACACAAGCTGAACAGGAGACCACACGGGCGAGTGCCATAGCCTTATGGCCTAACACGGGCCTCACACAATCGTGTCAACCTTTTAACCCCCAAAACCCTAAGTTATATTTACTTTTCATTCTTCTTCTTCAAAATTCCTTACCTTAGCCGCCGTTTGCCCCAATCACTCCTTGTCCGGCCACCGTTCACCTCTCCAGCCCAGCGCCGTTGTCCTCCTTCTCCCCATTTTCCTCCCCACACCCGATTTCTTTTTCCTTCTTTCCCTCTCCTTTGTACTATGAAATCCCCCACAAATTGCTGGCCCACTCCTCCACCTCCCCCTTGCATGCGCACACCAGCCCCGCTATCTACTCCCCTCCCGCACCACCATGCACCCCAACCTCAGCCTCCCACTTTACCTCTACCTCATCGTGCGCCAACCCGACAACCCAGTCCCCACCCGTCGAACACCCAGCCCCGACCAGCCACCCAATAGTCCTCTTCTTTCTTTTTCCTTCCCCTCTCCTCGCCATCCAGCCCCAACCGAAACCACTCCCCGCACCACCGTCGCTCTTCCCTCTGACCACAACCTCACCATTGTCGGTTTCCCCTTTTACCCTTCACATTTATTATTATATTAGTTATTTATGTTAGCTGTTTATTATTTATTATTTACTTCATTTCTTTATTATTATTATTTTATTTTCATTGTTTATTATCATTAGTATTGTTACTCATTGTTTAGATTTCTATTTGGCCTTTTTTTCCTTTATCTATATATTTCTGCTTATTACTTTTATTTCTAATATGATTGTTCTTTGCCATTTTTTCTTTTTATTCTTAGTTACTATTGTCAGTATTTTTATTTCAAGTATAGTCTAATTTGTCTTTTAGTTCTAATTTATATTTAGTTTGGATTCTTTTATTTATTACTCTTTCTTTAGTCACTTTAATTCGTACTTAGAGTCACTAATGAATTTTGCATGCTTTGATTTCAAATATATTGTTTTAGGAGTAAATTGTTATTTAGGATTATTTGGATTTTATTTGGCGATGCATTCTTTCTTGATACATTCTTTTACTTTTGCAGA
Source organism: Gossypium bickii (assembly GCA_025503065.1). Classification (NCBI taxonomy): domain Eukaryota; kingdom Viridiplantae; phylum Streptophyta; class Magnoliopsida; order Malvales; family Malvaceae; genus Gossypium; species Gossypium bickii. The sequence continues at coordinate 120,445,780 of CP106712.1, read as the reverse complement.
TACATCATGACAATCACTTGTGGAAAGACCAAGACCGCCGTCCCCACTTCGTAAAAGCGGAAGGGCCCCGGTGCGACCTCCTCCTCGAGCGCCTCTGCCACTGCCTGCCACCCCTACCTCCGATTTGTAGTGGGCCCCCAGGAGGATCTGTACCAACTTCATCGAGTGCAACCACTCGGTCTTGGCCGCTGTATTTATTGGGCCACGTTAGAGCAGGTCCGATTAGCTAATGATATGCGCGCCATTATTGCCACAGCTCTGTGGGATATGTTCTTCGACATCATCGAGCCCACCTACACAGAGCTTACTTTGGATTTCTGTGCTACATTTTTGGTCCAGTAAGTCATGATGGTCTATGACGAGCCCGGTATCATCACCTTTCGCCTCAGTGGTTTAGTGCGACATATGAGCGTTCTCGAGTTCGGCGAGGCTATGGGACTTTACATAGAGGAATTCATGAGCACCAATGACTTCTTTCAGCTTCATCAGCACATCTATTACTCGCCCTCGCATTGTTGGCTCGATCTTACTAGTCGCCAGACACCATATGACGTGAGTCGCTTGAAGGCGACTTCTCTCTCTCTGACCTTCCGATACATCCACGCACTCCTCGCTCACACCTTGACAGGACGGAGAGAGAGCACCAGAGTTGTCAGCACTTATGATGCCTATTATCTATGGAGCATGGCCCACGACCATATTATTGATTTGGCGTATTTCATCGCACTATCTTTCCACCATCAGGCCGATCGCTACAGGAGGGGCCCCATCTGCTTAGGCCCTTATGTGACTCTCCTCGCTCGACACTTTGATTTTCTTGATACACCGGAGTAGTCCTCTACACTCACCCTAGTCGGCCAGATGTCCCCTCAAAGCATCTCGAGCATGATACAAATGAGGATGATCGAGCGGCGTCATGGAGTGGATCCTCCTCAATACAGATTGTTTCATTCTGACGTTCAGAATGACCTCGAGGACTTCACTGATGATGTTCCTCCCTATCACAAGGATCCACCTCAGCCACCACCTTCGAGTCATAGACCTGTTCATTCTGTTGCTAGCTCCCGAGGAGTATCCTACAAGGAATTCACTAGTTTCTGCCAGTACTGTGCTAAGAGGTTCGATAGTATGGATGCGACATTGCAGTAGATTTGTCAGCATTTTCATATTTCTCCTCCAGCACCGACGATTCACGCGTCTGATGATGAGGACCATTGAGTCCATCTCATTTATTTTTATTTTATTTTAATTTTAATTTTAATTTTATCTTTCTGTTTATTTTTATTTTATTAAACTTCTTTCGCTTTTATAGTTTAAACTATCATTTTATTTATTATGGTTATTTCTTAACGAGTAACCCTTTAATCTTTTTCAGTATTGTGTTTATTTTCTTATCAGTTGCTTAGAATCTTGCACACACCTACATTTATCTACAATTCCGCTTTCAGTATTCTGGGAATTTCATCCAATATTCAGGGCAGTTTCAATTATCTCCCTCTGATATTTGTTTCTACTGTGATTATCTATTGTTGTACATTGAGGACAATATACATCTTAAGTGTGGGGAGGTTATTTATATGATTATTTGAAAATCCCTGGATTATACTTTGTGTTTAAGTAATTTTCTCAAATTACTATTAGAATGGAATTATTATCGATTTGTGATTATCATTGATGTGTTTTAGATTAAATTCATAGGTAATTGTACATTGATTGTTTAAATTTTAAGACATTATAGAATCAAGCATGATAAGTATTACCTTAAAGTTTGAAATTGAAGTATTACCTAAATTAAAGTATTACCTTAAAGTTTGAAATTTGCAAGATTGACATAAAAAACCATAATTTTTGTGAGATTTTGAGCCTTTATAGCATACACTTTTCTTGCTCACTTTATTATTGGTTATGAGTGTGTCAATACTGATTGGTTATTCTAGAACTTGCTTTGATTATACATGTTGAGACCACACCTTTGATTTGATATATTGAGATGATAAAGGCACCTAGGTTTTAACCCACTTATCCCATAAGCCTACCTTCATAATTAACCCTTAGTGAACCCTTTTGAGCCTAACAAATCGCTTCTTGATTCATCCATTAATATTAACCCATAACTCATTTTTGATTCATTCTTCCCATTTTGTTGACTCCCTTTTTGTAAAGATTTGATTTGGTTAGTTGCCTAACTATGTTCTTTTGTTTCAGTTGTTAAATTTTCTTTTATTATCTATTGAAAAAAAAAGTGAAAATATATATATTTTTTTATACATTCATGTGATTATTACTAGTTCTTTGGTTTGAGCTTAAAATTTCATATTCTGAGAAGAAGCTCGTATTATTCCTAAATAATTTCGACTGATGTAATTATTCACTATTAGTTTATTTTTCTAGTTAGGTAATTTATCAATTCGATCTCGATTCTAACCGTCTTTTTCAGCCTTTATCCACACCTTTAACCCAAGCCCCATTACAACCCTTTAAAGACCTTTTGATTTGTGTGTCATTTCATTTTATAGTGGTGGAGATTTGATTTTCATGCAAGCCTATGGTAATAACTTTTCATGTTTGACTTTTGAGTGCTTAATTTTGGAACCTTAAACACTTTGAGTGATTTGAGTGAATCTTTAGTGAGGATGTCAAATCTTGTCGGTTTTGAATTAAAGGTAATTATTCAGATATAGGGAAATACCTATGTTTTCATGCTTTAAAAATGTGTGACTTGGATTGTTTGAATCTTTAGTATTCTTTTAGTTGAATTATCGATGTGTGATTATTGGTGAATTATGATAAAACATTATTGATGAGAATTATGAATTGAGAAGGATTAATTTTAATTGTGAGTTGAGGATTTTACTTGAGGACAAGCAAACACTTAAGTGTGGGGATATTTGATAAACCATAAAAGTAACACATTTTAATCTCATGCTTAGCATGTTTTTGGATGATTTATTATATAATTTAGTGAATTTGATGCTCCTAATCCTTTAATTTCATGTTTCTATACTTAGGTGAGCGTAGGGGAGCAAAAGGAGAGGAAAACGGGCCAAAATTGGACAAAACGGGCTGTCTTAAGGATCTACACAGCCAAGCTAATCCCACATAGGCTAAGCACACGCCCATGTGCCAGCCCATGTCGATATCGCTCCCTGTTTCTCTTTTACATGGAAAAAGCCAATTTTTAAGGTTTTTGAGCATTCTAAAGTCTATAAATGCACACTAGAAGAGGACATAAGGGGAGGGATGCAGAGCTGAACATAGAAAAGACTCGAAGAACGCCAACGGATTCAACCCGGAAGTAGGATCTCCTTCAAGACTGAAGATCTCCATTCAATTTCTCTCGATGTTTTTGGGTTTCTTTATATTTTGTTGTTTTCCTAATTTTGAGATGTTTTCCTTCCAAAGTATGAACTAAACTCCCTAGATACCTAGGGAGGATGAAACCTAAGACGGATCTTATTTTTTGATTTTTCTGAATTTCATGATAAATATTTGTTATTGATCTCAATTATGTGTTCTTATTTCATGTTTTAATGTTTTCAGGATATTAATTCATGATTGATGTGCTTACTCAGTGGAACAAAAGTCCTTGTTTAAGAGTAGATCTGGCATAATTGAGTGGAGTTGCATGCAATCGTAGAAATGGGATGACATAAATCTACCGAATTAGAGTCAAATCTAATAGGGGAATCCATAGATCGAGTCAAATATGGCAATAGGGGTTTTAATTAGAAAGAGATTTCAGTTAATCAACCTAGAGTCAGTTGTTTTTATTCTCGAAAGAGATATTAACATAAGTTAGGGATTTCTACGGGTCAAGACAAGTGAATAAATCGTTTAATTCGGATTTAGAATAATAAGTGAAGTCTAGGTGGATTCTTTCTTGGGTATTGTCTCTCTCATCGATTTTCTTCAAATATTTTCCTACTTTATTCTCTGTTTCATCTTAGTAATTAGGTTAGTTAAGATTAGGTTAAAATAAATCCCTTCAATTTATTCGGCTAGATAATAAAAAGATAGTAACTACTAGTACTTTTAGTCCTCGTGGATACGATATTCCCGACTCACCATAGCTACACTACCATTCGATAGGTGCGCTTGCCTTTGTCGTATTTTAGTTAGTTCGTGACGTCATCACAAGGATTAGGGTAAATAAGCAGAATTCTTTTAAATTAGTTGGTAAGTTTTATTTTCTCCAAAGGAAATTTGAGTAAAATACATATCTTTGAAACTTTACTTAATCAAGTTTAATGAAAATAAAATTTGATTAAAATAAATATATTTAAGTTAAAATAAATATCCAATTATCTTTAATCATGATAAAGAAAATTTTACGACTCGAGAGTCTACTTTAAAGGGCACCAATAACATGAAATATCCAATGATATGAACTCGGGTGAGGTAAACTCATTTGAGTTCAAGTTTGAAACATCAGCCAACTTATGATGCGTTTTTTTGTTAGGATTCGAAAAGCTATCTATTAATTTTACAACACACTTTGAAACACGTCAGTTCAAGCTCGGGAGCTTAAGTTATGGTGTTTTAATGATGATTGAGCAAGTAAAAATTTCTATACAAATTAATATGAGTATTTTTCGTTGAAGGCTTTAGAAATCTCTTTAACTACCTATTGTTATTCTATAGGCCTAAATTTTAGATTTTTATATGAGATTAAATATTTATTTATTCATTTTATTAGAGTTTCGGTTATGTAAGACTTGTAAAACCAAATATTAAATATATGTATTAATATTAGGCTTAATGGTATAAAAGGCCTCAAACGTTTTCAAAAAAAAATCAATTAAGCCCTTCTGATCTTTTTTCACTCAATTGAATCCTTCAACTGAGAAAATCAATCAAATAGACCTTTTGACCATTAAAAACTAGTAAAACTAATGACGTGGTAGTTACAACTAGTTTAAATTGTTTTTAAAGTTTTATTTTTTCCATATGGTAGAGTGGTATGGAAATTTTTAAAAAAAAAAATCATGACATGGAATTTAGTTAATAAAATAATAAATTTATAAACAAAATAAATTTCTTTTTTATTACCTTTGCTTCTTCAATTTCAAATAATAAAATAATAAATTTATAAATAAAATAAATTTCTTTTTTATTACCTTTGCTTCTTCAATTTCAAACTTCTTCTCAAACTGAAGAACCTTTCCTTTTCTAAAACTAACCGTCACTGCTACCACCTTGTTGCCGGTGAAGCTCTTTTCGATTCTCGTTTCAACGCTATAATAAAACACTTTTTCCCTTTCTTTCTCTTTCCCAAATGATTTTCCTTGATGCTAACAGGAACTTTGTGAATCTAATCATTGATTTCAAAACTCAACTCATCTTCATTATCATCAATAATATCCAAATCTTTTTCTTTGTAAGTTCAATGCCTCGGAAGAATCAAAGGACCTAAGTGAAAATTTGTAGTTACCCAACATAGAACAAGTTTGCACTCTTTTACTCGATTAATGGGTGGATGTATCCACCATAAGATTTTCTATGGAGGATTTTCTAATCAAATATGGGTTACAAAGAATTTACAACTTTTCTTGATTCGTGTTATTGTAATTTTTTTAGTAAAATTGTCAAGATTTATTTGCCTATTTTTGCTAACTAGTCACTTCTTTTTTATTTGGGTTTTATACATTTGAAACATTTGCCTTTGGCTTAATGATTTGGGTTTTGTTAATGGTATGGTTATGGCTCGTTTTTGTTAAAAATGACGGTTTAACTTTAGTGGTTCGGGTGGAAAAGAAATTAGCAAAGGTGAAGGAGTTGTTTCAAATGTGTTTATTTCAGTTTCACAAGTAAGCAGTGAGTGGAGGATGAACATTGATGAAAATGACTATTAAGTTTGTGGATGGTGAAAAAGATAAAAGCTTTATGGAATTTTTTTTTTAAATTTTTTTGAAAATACTCTACAAATAGTGTTTGGTTTCCAAAAAGATAAAGGAAAATTTTGATGGAGGAAAATCTACAAAACTTGAAAGTTTTTACTTTTAAACATTGAAACATAAAAAAGAAATATTTAAAAAAATTCAATGTAAAAAAAAATCCACATCATTAAAATGTATACATATTTAATGACATATTTCAAAAATAAGTTTTTTTTTTAACATTTGTAACTGCCACACCATGAATTCCCTTAGTTTTTAACTACCAACATTTGGTAAAGGGTATATTTGATTAATTGTCTGAGTTGAATGATTCAATTGGGTGCAAAAAGGTCGAAAGGACTTAATTGATTTTCTTTTTAAAAGTTCGAGCTTTTATATCATTAAGCCTTCAAGATCTCTCCAACAACTGCTCCTATATATGCGTCTCTAATCGCTTCTCCATTGTCAACCACCAATTCTCCTTTACCCCGTGAATCTTCTCCCACTTCCTCTCTTTTTGCTTTTCTCATGCTCCCACTGGTTTTTGGCTTCATCCCCTACAGCAAAATTCTTTTGTCGATAGTTTAGCTCTTAATAGTTTTAGAATATTTTATTGCAATAATTAAATAATCCATTTTTTCCTTTTAAATGAGATGGATAGGTTTTGCACTTCACCTTCATTTTATCATCCCCATTTTTATCTCTACCATTAAGACATTTCTTCTTCATTTTCTTCAACTCTGTGCTGAAATCACCATTGGAGACCTAAGGAGCTTTGGTCACCTCCTTGGATTTGCATGGTATGGAAATTGACTTGTTTTCTTGTAATATTTACGTTTTTGAGATCATTATAACTAGGTACAACTAGTCCATACCTTCGTTTTTGAATCTATTAAAAATTGGAAGTTACCATTGATGAATCTTAGTTGATTGTGATGGTAATTATATGTTTGAAGCTTTGGTTATGATTTTTGGTTGTTTTGTAAAGTGATTTTAGTTAGTTTTTTATTAAAGTGATTTAAGCTCCTGGTACTGTACCAATATCTATTACTCTTTACAGAAAGGCTCCAACGGATTTGAAGGAGCTGAAGTCACAGTTGCAAGAGTTGACAGATAAAGGCTTTGCATGATCAAGTTGTTCACCATGGGGTGCTCCGGTGTTATTTGTGAAAAAGAAAGATGGCACCATGAGATTGTGCATAGATTACCGTCAGCTTAATAAAGTGACAGTAAAGAACAAGTACCCATTGCCTAGGATCGATGATTTGTTCAATCAATTGAAAGGAGCCACTGTGTTCTCCAAAATAGACTTGAGATTAGGGTACTACCAGCTGAGAGCGAAGGATTCAGATGTATCCAAGACCGCTTTTCGAAAAAGGTATGGGCATTATGAATTTTTAGTCATGCCCTTTGGTTTGACCAATGCTCCTGCAGTATTCATGGACTTAATGAACCGCATCTTTAGACCATACCTCGACAAATTTGTAGTCATTTTCATTGACGACATACTGATTTATTCCCAAGATGAGAATGAGGATGCTGAGCACCTACGGACAGTTTTACAGATTCTACAAGAAAATCAGTTGTATGCCAAGTTCAATAAAAGTGAATTTTGGCTCAAGGAAGTAGGATTTCTGGGACATATTGTCTCGAGAGATGGAGTCCGAGTAGATCCAAGTAAGATTTCAGCTATAACAGACTGGAAGCCACCGAAGAATATATCTGAGATTAGAAGTTTCCTAGGCCTAGTCGGGTATTATAGACGATTCGTCAAGGGGCTTTCCATGATTGCAACCCCGATGACTAAATTGTTACAGAAAAATGTGAAGTTTGAGTGGACAAAAAGACGCCAACAAAGTTTCGAGAAATTGAAAGCATTATTGACAGAAGCTCCAGTTTTAGTACAACTCGAGACGGGGAAAGAATTCGTAATTTACAGTGATGCATCCTTAAATGGGTTAGGCTGTATGCTTATGCAAGAGGGCAAGGTGATTACTTATGCCTCCAGACAGTTGAAGCCTCATGAGAAGAATTATCCGACGCATGATTTAGAGTTGGCTGCCATAGTTTTCGCTTTGAAGATTTAGAGACACCATTTATATGGTGAAAGATGTCGGATTGTTACTGATCACAAAAGTCTGAAGTACTTGATGACACAGAAAGAGTTGAACTTAAGGCAACAGAGATGGTTAGAGTTAATAAAAGACTATGAGTTGATCATTGACTACCATCCAGGAAAGGCAAATGTGGTCGCCGATGCTTTAAGCAGAAAGTCCCTATTTGCATTAAGGGCAATGAATTCGCGGATAACTTTATTTGATGATGGATCTATTCTAGTTGAGTTAAGAGCTAGACCAGTATTCCTCCAAGAGATCTTAGAAGCTCAAAAAGTAGATAGCGAATTGCAAGCCAAGAGAGCTCAGTGCGAGTCAGATATTGAATCCGACTTTCGGATTAATTTTGATGGATGTTTGATGTTTAAAGATAGAGTTTGTGTACCGAGAAAAGAGGAGCTTATTTAGAGAATTTTCCACGAGGCACATAACGGATGTCTATCTGTACATCCTGGTAGTACTAAGATGTATAATAACTTGAAGCAACAGTATTGGTGGCTGAAAATGAAGAAAGATATTTCAGAGTTTGTTTCCAAATGTATGATTTGTCAGCAAGTAAAGGCTGAACACCAAGTACCTTCAAGTTTGCTTCGACCAATTATGGTACCCGAGTGGAAATGGGATCGTATCACTATGGATTTTGTAACGGGATTACCATTATCACCGAGCAAGAAAGATGCTATATGGGTTGTAGTTGATAGACTCACGAAGTTAGCTCATTTCTTACCTGTGCGAGTGAATTACTCACTCGACAAGTTGGCAAGTTTGTATGTTTCTGAAATAGTAAGGCTTCACGGAGTCCCTTTGTCAATCATATCTAATAAAGATCCGAGATTCACATCCAGATTTTGGAAGAAGCTGCAAGAAGCCTTGGGTACAAAATTAAGTTTTAGCACAGCTTTTCATCCTCAAACTGATGGTCAGTCGGAAAGGCTAATTCAAGTACTCGAGGATGTGCTTAGATGTTGTATTCTCGAATTTCAAGGCAGTTGAGAAAAGTTTCTCCCATTGATAGAATTTGCCTACAATAATAGCTTTCAGTTGAGCTTAAAGATGGCGCCTTATGAGGCTCTATATGGGCATAAGTGCAGAATGCCTTTATTTTGGACTGAACTCAAAGAAAACTGAATTCACGGGGTTGATTTGGTTAGAGAGGCTGAAGAGAAAGTGAAAGTGATACGAGAGTGTTTAAAAGCTGCAGCAAACAGACAGAAATCCTACTCGGATTTAAGAAGAAAAGAGATAGAGTATCAAGTCGGGGATAAAGTTTTCTTAAAAGTGTCACTATAGAGAAAAGTTCTAAGATTTGGCCGGAAAGGCAAGTTGAGCCCACGTTTCGTTGGACCATTTTATATTACTGAGAGAGTTGAGTCAGTAGCTTACCGATTGGCTTTGCCATCAGAGTTAGAAAAGATACATGATGTGTTCTACGTGTCAATGTTGAGACGCTACCGATCAGATCCTTCACATGTAATTACCCCGTCATAGATAGAGATTCATCTCGACATGACTTATGGTGAAGAACCAGTCAGGATTTTAGCTCGGGAAGCCAAGCAGCGAAGAAATAAAAGTATTGCCTTAGTGAAAGTAATGTGGCAAAGACATGGGATACAAGAAGCTACATGGGAACCAGAAGAGAGTATGAGAAACCAATACCCAAACCTTTTTGCTGGTAAGATTTCCGAGGACGAAAATCCCTAAAAGGGGGAGAATTGTAACAGCCTGATTTAGGGCCTAGTCAGAATAGTGGTGCGAGACCACAAATCCGAAATAGTAAGGTGAATTTTTATCATAATTGAAATGTTTGCATGAAAGTATGAAAGTTTCATGTGGAATTTTTATGAAAATTTACATTAAAGGGTCCATTAGGACTAAATTGCAAAAGTTACAAAATATGAGTTTCTAGAAGCTTTTTGTATGAAATAGCTTTAGAATAGTAATTAGAATTCCTTAAATAGCAATTTTCCCAAATTATAATTTTTGGACAAAATTGGACATGAGTTAGTAATTTGTAAAAATTTAGAGAGAATGGCATTTTAGTCATTTATCAATTAAATGATTAAAATAGGAAAAAGATGATAAAAATCTCATTCATCTTCTTCATTGGTGCTGAAAATTTGAAGAACCCCATAGCTAGGGTTTGTTCATCTTTCAAGCTTTCTAGTAAGTTCATCTTAGCCCTGTTTTTAACATTATTCGTATTTTTGAAGTTCTCGTATTATGAATTAGCTATTTTTAGCTATAAAATGAGTTAAGATGCATGTTCAAAAACATACCCATGAATGACATGCTTGTTAATGATATTTTATGGAAGTTTATGAGAGTTTGATGTTAGATAAACATCTTCTCCTTAGTGAATTTCATGAAAAATGGATATAGGGATTAGTTTGTAAAAGTTATGAGATTGATCATACATGGTAGAAATAGAAGGAATTTGATATTGTTATAGTTGAGACTATTAATCAGCTAAGCATGAAGTTTAAGAAAGTTGAATGAGAATCATTTTACGAGCCTTGGGGAAAAAGTACAAATATGAGAAAATTTAGGGGCAAAATAGTAATTTTGCCAAAATATGGGTTAAGAGTCAATGTAGTCAATGTGTGTATTAAATGATCTATTTATGATTATAGATCAAGAAAAACGAAGCCCGGATCGAAATCGAGGCAAGAACAAGGTCGAGGACTAAATTGCATATCTACATACATTTTGTATATTGAGGTAAGTTTGTATGATTTCTAAGCTTTATGATTACTATCATTGAATTGCTTAGTACAATGTACATTATTACTATAGAAATGCTTATTTCTATGTTAATAAAGAAATTAATGAGATTAAGCATGAGAAAGTCCCGATTGAAGTTGAATTACCTAGGATACTCGATCTACCACATGAGATAAGAAAGTCCGTATAAGACCAAGCCAAGGCATGGCATCGGCAATCAAGCAAGTTATCATGTAAGACCAAGACAAGTCTTGGCATTGAAGAGTTATTATGAGATGAAGACCCATATAAGCCTAAGCCAAGGCATGGCATTGGTGAGTCTCCAAGCAAAGATGTCATGTAAGTCCAAGACAAGTCTTGGCATTGAAAAGCTATCATGAGATAGAGATCCCATGTAAGTCCAAGCCAAGGCATGGCATTGGTGAGTAACAAGAAGATTTCATGTAAGTCCAAGCCAAGGCTCAGCATTGACCAGTTCATAAGTAAAGATACCAAGTAAGACCATATCAATACATAACGATGGTAAGTTCCCAAGGGAACTCATGAGAAAGACTTCGTATAAGTACATGTCAAGACATGGCCTCGAAACCAAGATGAGAGATTCCATGTAAGACCATATCTAAGATATGGCTTTGGCATCGAATTATATGTGGATGAGATTTAGTATCCTCGGTTATTCATAGAAATTCATCGGGCAAATGAGTAAAGCTTAAATGAGATAGCAAGAGATTAGGTAAGCAAAGCTGTTATCAAGTTGGAAATGAGTATTATTCATATTATGAATGATGAATTAGAGATTATGATGATTATAGTAAAGTATGATGATATATGTGATCAAGTGATACAGGTACCTTGATTACCTCACAAGTAAGAGACTAGTAAGTATCATGAGATATGTAAGAATCAATATGAGTAAGTAAGCTTTATAGCTGAAATTCATGATGCTATTGTTAATGTCAAATGGTTTATATTAAGCAAGTATGTTGCTATGTGCATTATATGCAAACTTACTAAGCTAAATGCTTATGCCTTTAATTCTTTCTTTTTATGTAGTCCCGCCAAGCTAACTTGTGGATCGTTGAAGTCGAAGCTCGTAGCACATTATCAATCGCTATTTTGGTATAGCCAAGTTGTTTATATTAAGTATGGCATGTATAGGAAGCATTTCATTTTGAGAATATGTTTTAAGAAGAGCCAAAGTAGTGGCTATTAAGTTCATTATTCTTTTGTATATGGCTAAGTGATTGGCCAAAATTGACTAAATATGTATGTTTATTGAGATCAATGAAGCATGTAGTATTGTTCATGAAAGATGTATTAAATTGAGCATGAGTTTGATCTTGATTTCAGGGTGGCAATTGGCTTGGTAAATAGCATCTAAGTGCCCACACGGTTAGATACACGGGCATGTGTCTAGGCCGTGTGTACCCTGCACCTTTGTACATGAAGTCAGGATAGGCCACGGGCAAATTCCATGGCCGTTTGTTTAGGCCATGTATGATACATCGTTAGAACTCGGGCATGGTGCCCCAGGCCGTGTAAGTAAGTCAGTATATCAAGGTATATCACACGGTCTAAGTCCACGGGCGTGTCAAGGCCATGTGAATATAGTCAGTGTCGACCACGGTTGGAAGACATGGGTGTATCTAAGGGGTACACGAGCGTGTCCCAAGCCACATGGGCGTGTGACCTCTGCTTTAAAGAAAAGTTTTCAATTAAGTTCCGAAAGTTTTCAAATACGTGTTTAAGGCCTCGTAGGCCCATGAAATGTATGATTAGACGAAGAAAGAGAAGCTTTTAATTCAGAACAAAATTTTACAGCCGTAACATGTTTAAGAAAGTTCAAGCATAGTAATGTCTCATATCCGGTCTCAGCCTTGGACTCGGATATGGGGTGTTACAACAATAGTACTAAAAACAACATAGTTGCTCACATCTTCATCTACATCAGAACTTTCTTCATCACTCCAAGTGACTGTAAGTTACTTCTCCTTCTTGTTAGTATTAGAAAATTATGATTGTAAGTGTCCAAATCTCTTACATTCATAACATTGAACATCTTTCTTCCTTGTCTTACTGATATCTACTTTAGTTTCCTTCTTAGTGAAACTTTTCATGCTATTTATGAGCAAGGCTAATTGATTTTTTATCTCATCAATGTCCTCCCTTTTTTATTTTGCTATTGGGATAGCCTTTTGAGCATTGAACGCTACGTTCTTTGGCAAACCCATTGCGTCATGTTTTGCTTTCTCATATTCAGCTCAAAGGTTTGGAGTGAGCCTATCAACTCATCTAGCTTGAGAGCAATAATATCTTTAACCTCTTATATTGTTGTGACTTTAATGGTGAATCGTTTTGGTAAAAACCTCAACACTTTGCGTAGCAATTTATCATTAGAAAAATGCTCACCAAGAAAAAAGTCGTTGTAACATCCCAACTTTTAATGGTGTTAAAAACGATAGTTTTGGGACCCCATTTCTGTAATATAAGTCCGTAAATATTAAATATTAATACTTATGAGGTTATTATTAAATTTTATTAAAGTTTGATCATTTAATTTTGTTAAATTGATAGTTAGTTAAGGTACAGGGACTAAATTGTAAAACTTTTGTCATTATAAATTTTTAAATTGCAAAGGATTCAAAATGGTAATTAAACTATTTTTCAATAATAATTAGTGGAGAATGATCTTAGCATCCACCAAATTTGGTTAATTAAGATTAATATAAGTTAATTAATTAATTAATTAATTAATTAATTAATTTATAACCTAAGTATAAAAGCTAAAAACATTAATTAAAATGGTCATCTTCTACCTTTCATCTTTCTTGCCGGAAAAACAAAGTAGAAAAACCCTTTTTGGAAGCTCAAACTTTTGGTCCTTAATAGATCGAGAATTTGATCAAATTAGGGATAATCGGGGAAAAGCCAAAATTGCTGAATAGTATTTGAAGTTCATCTCATTTGCTATTTTTGTCAAGTAAGTTCATATGGTATGATTGTATTTAATTGTTATGTATTTAAATTATGAATATGTTTATGTTAGCTTGAAATTTGAGTTGTTTGCAATTTGGTACAAAAGGCGAGATTTGGACTAAATTGTAAAGAAATATATATATGTGTGTGTGTGTTGAAAATGCCCGAGTGAACTTAGTAAAGGTTTTATGCACACTTTTACCGATTGATTACCGAGATCCAACATTTGTTGCAGACTCAAAGATACATGTGACACATGTTTAGCCTGGACTGGTAACCTAATGTCGTTTTAAAAGTTTAGCTTGGACTGGTAAACTTACATGTATATTTTCAGCTTGGCCAATCAATTGAATGTGTCATTAAAGGTTTAGCATAGATTAGTAACCTGACATGAATAGTTATTCAGCTCGGACAAGCAATTATTGTACCAGATATACCTATGCAACCAGATCCATTTACTAAAGTTCATTGGGATAAGTAGCTAATGAAAAGGAAAATTGAAAAGAATTAACATGAGATTGATGTTTGAATGAATAAATGTGGAATCGAATAAGAGCATGATGTTGAGATATTGATTTTGAAATGGATTGAATTGGTACATGTTTATATGATATTATGGTTGATTATATGATAAGCTCACATTGTTGTGATTTGCCATGTTAGGCAAACCTTGCCAAGTTATGTAGCTTGTTGTGTTTAATTGTAAAATGAGGTAAGTTTTTGTTAAATGCCTATGAACTTACTAAGAATTCAATATGCTTACCCCGCTTATTTTCCCTTTTCCTTGTAGATCATCTTACGGAACATGTCAATCGGATTGACTCGAAGCTCACATTATCCTATTGTAGAATCAATAGCCTTTTGGTCTTTTGAGTCTTGAGTTATGGCATGTATATACATACAATGCTTTCAAGTTATTTTTATGCATATATTTAAGATGTAATAAGTTGTATCATGTTATGCTATGCTATCAATTGATGCTTTTGAATTGACATATTTTGACTTATATATATTTGAGATGTATGGTGCATGAATTTACATGATTTAAGGTAAAGTGATATAGATAAAAATGGAATGGATTAACTTGTCGAATATGTGATATTTGGTATTGAATTGTTGAAGTTCAAATGATGTATATTTAAAGAAGGTTTTGATAGAAACTTGAGTATAGTTGATTGAATTCTTTGTAAGCTTTTGGTATTGTTTTGATTCAAAGAAAAGTTTGGTATTAGTTGAATTTATGAACAGGTTTGGAGTATGAAATAGGCACCTTATTACCCAAATTTGACCAAAATAGTATGTCACGTCGTGACGAGCTTCAGATAAGGAATTTCATCATCGGGACGAGGAGGCCTTAGGCCAAGTCAATATGTTACTCGGGACAAGGAAGCCTTGGGCCAAGTCAATATGTTACATTGCGACGATGAACCCCCTCATGTTGTGACATCAAGCTGAAGTTTTGCAAGTTTTACAAATTAGTCCTTGTAACAGCCCGGTTTAGATCCTAGTCAGAATAGTGGTTTTGAGACCATAAATCCGAGGTCGGAATAATATTCTAACATTATTTTCTGTTTTTATTCTATGTGATATAGCCTGTGTGAGAATTCTGCGTGGTAATTTTATCGACTGTGTGTCGAATTATGAAAAAGGATTTAATCGCATAAAATGCAAAAACTGTGTGCTGATTGTTAAATGCTTAATTGTTGTTGTCTTCATAATTTGGAGGCCTTATGAGGTAATTAAACCATTATATAGTTAGTGGACGGTGGATGGACATAAAAGCCTATGGATGGTGGAAATGAAATAATAATAAAAAGGGTAAAAAGGTAAATGATGTATTAATGTGTAATAAAAATAAAACAAACAAAAGATGGTTAATATATCATCTCTCTTAGCCGAATTTGAAGAAGAGAAAGAAGGGTTTATAGCTTTGTGATTTTCGGCACTTGTATAGCTCAATTAAGGTATGTTTTGACTTTAGTTTTTGATGATTTTTATGTTTTTGATATTGTTGCTTAGTCTATTATCAAGCCCATGTTGTAATTTGAAGAATTGATGATGTTTATGAGATGTGCCATTGATGAAATGGTGAGTTTTGTGATGAGTATTGGTGTTAAATGTAAGATATGTGCTTAATGAACATGTTTTGCTCTTGAATTTTTGGTGAATATAGTTAATTAGGGCTTAATTGAGAAAATAGTATTTGAGGGACTAAATTGTGAAATAAATGAAATGTGTGGGCTTGTAATAGCATGGGAAGAATTCGGCTAAGCATATGTGATTTGAAATTTTGTGTATTTGGTGATTTTATGAATTAGGGACTAAAGTGTCGAAATGTGAAAATGTAAGGGCTATTTTGTAAAATGCCGTAAATATGTGTGTGAGGACTAAATTAAATGAATTAGTGATTGAATGGATTTAATTTAATGTGTATAGACCAAGAAAGGAGAGGTTCGGATCGAGATCGAGGCAAAGATAAAGTGCTCGATTAATCGACCATTTCGGTATTCGCGTTCGAGGTAAGTTCGGACATAATACGTGAATTTAACTATGTTTAATGTTATGAGATGTATGGTATGATATTGCTGAATTGTGAATGCTATGTGAGGGTTCGAGTTATGTGGCACTGAGTGTGCGTATTAGGAAATGTGACCGAGATGATTAGCACTGTGTGTGCAAAATTATATAAGCTTCGGTTTTATGGTTGGCACTGTGTGTGTGATACCGATTTAAGATTGGTTTAATACATATGCACTAAGTATGTGATGTTGATTAAGCTTTGGCTAACGATTTGGGCGCTAAGTGTGTGATTGAATCGAAGAAGGGACGAAAGATGATCCAAATGGAATAGTGAGATTGAGTAGTATATGAAATCGATAACTAAGTTTTGGCTAAGGTACGTTCAGAACCTATGTGGTTGATGAGACTGTGAATGAGTTTATGAAAGGTTAATTGAACATATTATCTTTAGATGGTATGGTATATATGTGATTGTGAATTAATCTTTGTGATGTTTTGTTTTGGTATGATGTATTATGTTACAAACTTACTAAGCTTTGGAAGCTTACTGTGTGAATTATTTTTCTGTTTTACAGTGTCAGCAAAGTTAGCTCGGATCCGAGAATTGTCAGCATCTCTATCACACTATCGGCAATCTATGTTGGTACTTTTGAAGATGTGTATATTGAATATGGCATGTATAAGCTAGTTGTTTTGAAATACAATTGAGATGTGTAAATAGCCATGAGATGTGGCTAGATAAATGTTGGAATTATGCATATATGAATATGGTATGTGAAGTATGTTTTGGTATGTTTTGTTGGCAATAAGAATGTCTTATAAATGGTAAGCTTAGTGATGGATTGATGCTATTGTAACCTAATGATGTTATGGATGAATCATGCTTGGTAATGCATGTGTTTAGTTGTGAAATTTGGTTATAAGTAGACATGATTAGAATTGAAATTGAATAAGATGATATGTTGATCATTTGACATGTTTTTGGTTGTCAATGGTATATGAAATGAATTGGTATATTGATTGTAGGGTAGACCTAAGTGTGGGTGGCATGTTGGCCTTGCAAATGGCTTATTTTGCATATTTGATTAAGGGACACAGGCGTGTATCACCACCATGTGGTTCAAGGACCACTTCGAAGTGTGTCTGGATAGGTTACTCGGTCGTGGCACACGGGCGTGCCTGATGGCCGTGTGACCAAGTCAGTAGCTAGTATATTATCACACGGCCATGACACACGGGCGTGTCTGGTAGCCGTGTGAAAAGTCAGTATGTATGCTCTGTTTTGGCACGGCCTGGACACATGGGTGTGTCTGGTAGCCGTGTGATGCACACAGCCTGACTGCACGGGCGTGTGACCTAAACAGTGTTGAAGAATGCTTGAATTTCTGAAAATTTCTTAAATGTTTGGTTAAGTCCCAACCCATTTCTAGCATGTGATTAAGGTCTTGTAGACCTCAAAAAGGGACCATATGTACATAATTGAATATGTTTTTTGGATGATTGACTTTGTGTCGTGATATGGATGTGAAATGTTGTGGTTGTTCGGCAATGCCTCTTAACCCTATTCTGACGACGGTCTTGGGTTAGGGGTGTTACAGTCCTTGTTCAATCTTAGGTTAACTTTAAAGCATTTGTATGCTCGTATAAGACCTAAAAAGGGTTGTTCATGATATCTAATATTTGTAATGCTACTGTTTGCATGAATGATGATTCAAATTGATTGTTTTACTGTGAATTTGATGGAAGTTGCTCCGACAACGATTGTTGCATCTTGTAGCTCGGACTCAGCGATCAAGTCGGACGAAGGGTGTTATAGAAAGGCTGATTAGAACTCTCACATAATCCTACATAAAACTTAGATATAGTTTCATTGTCAAACATTTTCAAATTTTCAAACTCGATTGTTAAAATTTGAAGTTTTGACATGCGTACGAAATCATTTTCTTCATGTTGGTTTTTGAATATTGTCCATGCCTTCTTTGCATATTCATATACAAAAATGACTTTAAGTTAGTCTAAGTTAACTCCACTACAAATGACGTTTAGGGCTTGTGAATTTTCATGAGAAGCCCTTCTTTCTACAACAATGTATTTGCTTTTTTCTTTAAGGAATGTGGTGCCATCAACAGTAGATTTAGTCGGTCAAGTCCACCTATCTTCAATAGCTTCCCAAGTTGTTTTAGTGACAAACATAGTGAAAGCCTAATTTGAGCTTTCCAATAAGCATAGTTTGTTGAGCCAAGTAGCAACAGAGGTCGAGTATCATGGATTCCATGGTCTTAAATTGAACAAAGGATCACCTTCAAATAACTTTTGAAGCTCTCTCTGATACCAATCGAAAAATAATAAGTCTACAGATATGTTAAATAAAGTTTTCTTAACATTCATTGCAATGACAGTTAGAACAAAAATATGCAACAACAAAAAATAAGAGAAGAAACGAATCGACACAATTGATATCTGCTAACGTAGTTTAAACACAACAGTCTTACGTTTGCAGAGCCTCGTCTAGTGAATAATTTTATTTTATTTTATTAAACAATCATCCAAATCACCTATTGGCTTAAGTCTAATCTACCCTTACACAAAGAAGTAATTGTAGCCCCATTTGTCACAAATCACTCACCCAAATACTTAACAATACAATCAGTAAACTCTTTAAAGAATACCTAAAAGAGTGTCACAATATAACCACAAGAATGCAGTAAAGTTGTTGACAAAGACACTCAAAAACTGCTCCAAAATTACACCACAAACAGCCTATTTATAGGTTGATACAATAGTTCATACAACAGAGTTTTGATAGACTTTGAATTCATATTTAAAAGTTGAAATTATCCTATTAATTATCTTGAGTATTTATCACATAAAAGTCTTCCTAATTCAGTCTTCCTATTGCTCAAAAACTCTCTTGAATAAATTTGATATTTATCTTTAAAAAATAGCATCTTAATAATAAGATTTTCATGCTTGTCCAATCACCTCAAGTAATTTAATTGGGAGTCTTAACACTTTGGTCTACCCATGCTTCTAGTTTTGTTAAATATGCTACGTTTAATTAGATTCAACTCAACAGAAACAAAACTTATTCAAAACCCAAATTAATGATCCAGAGAAACACATGGAACCAGCAGCAACAACTTTTTCAATAGAAATCATATGCAATTTGCAACGTTAAAATACTGATTAAAAACTCTCTCCACCAGTTATTCAACGATGATATATATATATATAATACCACTAGTTTAAACTATATATAAGGAAGACATCATACTGAAAATATTCAACTAGCAAGATTTTCGAATATTTTACATCGATCAACGCAAATTATATTAATATTATATATTGTGGTGAGTGGAATATTAATTTGAAAGAATCATAGCAGATCTTAAGGTCCATGCACAGTGGAAGAACAACAAACTGGCAAATTTGGAGGTACCCTTTTGTCCATTGTCTATGCAAATTCATTATCTGGTGATTCTCAAACATAATTATCAATGTAAATTGTCGCCTTTTGGCTTTGCAAATTTCGGAAGTTTAATATAATGTAGCAGACAAACTTAATGAATGATTATTTTTTTCATACAATAAACTAATTTGATTCATTATCATATAATAACTAATATAATAAAAGAATTGGCTGCATTTTATTTGTCACCATTGGAGCAGATTACATGTTGGGAGGAGGGGGAGTCCAAATATTCCAAAATTTTTGGCAGCAAACTTTTAGCTTCGGATTCAAATATGGAAACCGGATTCAGTGGCTTAAAAGATTTGGATCTTTTCATGTCCAATTTAGTCTCGTTTTACTCTACCTACCTAGCTAGGTGGCAAAATCAAGGTAAAGTCTCTCACCAAATTTAGAGGGAAAAACTAGGTTTAGTGGTAAAAATGTTTGGATAATTGAAAATGATGAAATTTTGAGTTTAGATTTGGATAACTCAAATCTTCGTATCTCTTATTAACGAAAAAACAATTAACCCAAAGTAAATGTAAAATTGTCCCATTAAACGTCCCAGTAGAAAGAGAGAGAGTTTGATTAAAAAAAGTAGAAAAATAGTGTTCATTAGATCTTAATCTGATATTAGTTGTGTTTGTGTTCTAATCAATTATTAGTATTTGTTTAAACCGATCAGTTAGCCAAGAAATTCTATTCCTGGCTGGCTGGCTCTCCTGGACAACATGGAGCCGCCATTGACCGTTTACTCCATCCTTGGCTCTTAAATTTTTCTTTTTTTTTTTTGGTTACTAATTTTAGATATGATAAAAATATATAAATAATTAAAACCTAAATATCATATCATATGAAAGTATCAACATAAAATGATTTTTGAATGTATAAAAAATATATATTGTATAAATTACTAATGTATTAAAAATTTATTTTAATAAATAATATTTATAAAAAAATTCTTTGATATCCATTAAAAATAATAAGTGATACTTTTGAGATCTTTGACCACAAATAAACACTCTTTAATCTATAAAAGTATACAAAAGCTTTCCCAATGCATGGGATAGCTTAATTAAAGTGTAAGGAAAGCCAATTTTCAGTCAAGTAAGCGATGTTATTAGAATTCCTTACAAGGGTAATTTTGATAATGCGAAATTAGATATTTTAATATTTTTATAATTGTTTTTAGATCAAAATGAATTTGTGTTTGTGTTATTTTTTTTATATTAAGTCTATACATTACGTATTAATAATTCATTTATACCGATTGTGCCATGCTTATGTATTTGTATTGTGTTAATGCTATTCATCATATATAATCATATTCATTTTTTTATTTTAAATTGCATATAATTTTACATGCTAGTAATTCATTTTATGTAATTTCAAAAAAAAAAAAAATCATTTTACGTAAATTCTAATCTTTCCATATATGCATGTCATTTACATTATTTTTTTGCAATGTATTACGTTTGCAATACCAAGTCGGGTATCGGTGTTACACTTTCAAAGATCAACAATCACATCATCTTTCTTTTTGACCATATTTTCAAACCTTTCTTTTTCTCATTTGAGAATGATAATTTCTTCCCTTAAGGACTTGTTCAATTAACACAACGCTATCATGTTCTTCAACATATGATTGAACACACCCTCATCAATGTCATTATTTTATTTTGATACTTTAATCACCGAAGGTGAATAAGGGATAGATTGACCTTTCTTTTTGGAATTCATTATTGAAAATTATAGTTTAGGATCTCCTTTGAACAACTCTTGAAGCCTGCTATGATACCAATTGAAAAATCTTTCTATTTGCACTTGAAAAATAGTTTTGTTCCAATTGTCATTAGAACAAAAATGAACAAATTAAATGCAAAGTAACACAATGAGCAAAGTAAGAAGAGACTTAACACACGATATTTGTTAATGCAATTTAGACACAACAGACCTATGTTTGCAGAACCTCACCAAGTGAATGATTATTTTATTCAACGATCGTCTGGGTCACATATTGACTTAAGCTCAACCTTACACAAAGAAGTAATTGCAGCTCCAATACCAACCCCAATAGTTAAAAATCACTCTCCAAATACCTCACACTACAATCAATAAACCTCTCTCCAAATAATACCTAAAAGAGTGTCACAAAATAACCACCATAAAACAAACATAGCAAAGTTGTCGACAAAGACACTTCAAAAACTGTTATTGATGTGCAGCACAAAACAACCTATTTATAAGCCTTTTCAAGTGGTCAATCAACAGTGTTTGAATAAGCTTTAAATTATTATTCAAAAGCTAAAATTATCCATTAGTTATCTTGAGTATTTATCAACTAAAAGTCTTCATAAATCAGTCTTCTAACAGCACAAAAACTCTCACAAAAGATAAACAAACTTTATGCTTATCCAATCACCTCAAGCAATTCTATTGGGAATCTTTAAAGTCCTAGTCGAACCATGCTTCATGTTTTGTTAAATATGTTACACTCAGGTAGATCGAACTAAGTACAAAAGAAACCTATTCAAGGCCCAATTCAATGGCCCAAGTAAAGAAACAATTTCATTATAACAGGACATGAAACAAACAACAATAATTTTTCCAACAATGCTCATATATCGCGTTGTGTTCATTTTATTCATAGTTACATGATATGTTTTAATTATCATTAATATATCTTATTTCATGTTTCAATTCATTACATAATTTGTATAGTTTTATCATAGTAATTCAATTATTTATTTAAAAATGAAATCATTATAGTTGTGATAATACACATTAAACTTTTAAAGAGAAGAATATTAGTTCAAATCTTAGAGATAAAATTATGATAGAGGTAACTATAAACCTATAAATAAATTATAAAACGATTTTGAAAAATATAAAAAAATTTATTTAATTTCACGAAGTGCAGCAAATAGACATATTTTAGTATATATAGTAAATAACTCAATTTGAAACTCATCCTATCCATAAAAAAATTAAGGTTAGAATCCCGAAATTTATATGTAATACAAACTTGGCAACATCTTACAAGAAGAAACATTTTAATTTACTTTGTCTCGCACGCTCCAAAGGCATTACCGCATGCCTGGTGTCAACTGCCAACCAAACCTTTACCGTATCTTCTTTGCATCTCCCCTTGTCTCCCTGTTCTTACATTTTCGTATACTGACAACTCAAAAAAGTTTCCCATATAAAATGCCTGAATTTTTCAATAACCTAACCTTATTCTCTTATCATGCTTCATTACTCGAATGCAACCATTCATCCACTGCCCAAGAAAACCACCGCTCACTTCTGCTTTCCACCCACCAAACCTCATTATAAACAACAGACCAAGAAAAGAAACAGAGACATTGCTATTTAGACCCATTGCCTGAAAACGGACACCATTAGCAAGTTTGACGGAAACCCGTTTCTGAAATTCAGATTTTAGTATATTCCCTTGACAATTATGAAGAAAAATAGAGGGTTCAAGCTTGGACGCAAGCTAGTGAAGGTATGCAAATGGGTAAGCCGACCCGGAAGAAAAAACTGCATGAATAGTTTGTTGAGACCTCCGACACCAAGCTACAACCCGTTATCCAGAATCTGGTCTTTTGCGAGGTTTCTTCGAGGTCGAAGCAAGGAACTGAGTAGTTGGAAGCCGGATCCAGGTTATATCCAATTGGTTGAGAAGGGAGTGAAGCGGGTTGAGGTACCCAAGGGACATCTCGCAGTGTACGTTGGCGAACCAGAAGGTGAGACGAGGAGGGTGGTAGTGCCTGTGATTTATTTCAATCACCCGCTATTCGGGGAGCTGTTGGAGGAAGCGGAGCGGGTTTACGGGTTCAATCAATCCGGCCGGATCACTTTGCCTTGCGGGATTTCAGAGTTCGAGAAGGTTAAGATGAGAATTGCCGATTGGGATCATTGCCGACGGACACAACATCGTTGCTATTTGTAATGATATTTTCTTATATTGGCGGATTAAAATTTGGTTTTTCTACAGAAAAGGAAAAATGTTTATCCAGTTTTGTGAATATTGGAAGTTAATGGGTTTTCTTTTCCCCTCTCTAGGCTCATCCTCTATTCCTATTCCTTTTCCTCTTTCTCTTCTCTTCTTTTTCATTTTAACAACGTACGCCCACAATTCGATTGTGCATACTAATTTATAACAATCGTAGTATTAATATCGGTAAAAATATTATAAAAATTATTATATTAAAAGTTAAATTTTATTTTATTTTTCTATTTAAATAACAGGTAAATTGACATGTATACGTTAAATAAAAAAATAACTTATCATTTTATTAAAAAATTCATTCAATTTATGGTTAAGTGAAGACATGGTTGACAGAGCAAGTAGATAGTGATACCTGACGTGTCATGTGTACGTTATGATGATATAATAAAAAGCCACATAAAGTGTTTAAAAATAAAAATAATAAAAATAAATAATTATTTTTAATAATTATTTGAAAAATATCTAGAATCAACATGAACAAACAGTTGTCTAATTATTTGTCCAGGTTTATATTGGATTTGGTTTTTCATATAATTATTAAAAATATTTAGAAATATAAAAATTAAAATTATTAACATTTATAAAAACTGTAAAAATTTATTAAAAATAATAATAAAATATTTAAAATTGTAGTAAATATTCAAATTGTAAATTAATTATCATCATCGAGATACAATTTATTTAAATATTTAATAATTATTATGATGAAGTACTATAAATATAAAAAAATTGAAATGACAAATAACTAGAACAACAATGTAAAATTTAATAAAAGTGAAAGCTTTTGCTTTAAACAATTGTTTGCCCCACATCTTATTCGGTGTTAAGTGGACCAATATGAGAAGTAGGTTACAAATTTGAAAAAAAAAAAACAATTAAAGGAATACGAGAATATAAATATTACTCACTGAAAAACAAAAAGTTATAAATTTTATTATTTTAGATTTGTGGTTTTGTGGGGATGATTTTAATTTTGGTTATTTATTTTTTAAATATTTTATAATTTTTTTATAAATTTTAATCATTTTAAGTAATTTTCTATATTTTTAAAATAATTCTTATTATTATTTGAATATTCATCTCCTCGACAAATGGTCTATTGTTGAGGTTTATCTTGAACATGATTTTTCAAATAATTATTAAAAAAATATTTATTTTTAAGATTTTTTTAATTTCTTAGATATTTGTTGGCGTAGTAAAAATGCCATGTTATCGTGAGGTACACATGGCATGCCACATGTCGCTGTCTACTTGTTTCGTCAGCCACAACATCACTTAACAATAGAAATGGATGGAATCTTTAACGAAAGAACTAGTTTGCTCTTTAAATATCTAACATATAAAGGCTAATTTGCACAATTTTTTTAATATGATCAAAATGCAACTTGACTCCTAGTACCAGTCGGAACGCTTCATTTTGATACTCACTCAGGACACTCAAAGCTAAATTTCGTTATGCTCTGAATTTTGCTTTGTTCTAGTAGTTTTGATGTGTACCAGCAATTTTTGCTTATTCCAGCGAATATTGGACAAAACCAAAATAGAGCTTAAAACAAAGCTTGAAAAACATAATAAAATAAGCCAAAATTTGACCTTTGAGCCCCCCAAATCATGATAGAGAAATCCCAATTTTGACATTGGCTCTAATTTTAACTTAAGAAAAAAAAAAACCTAAGAAGCTTTTATATTTGTTTCTTCGCAGCCCTTCCCTATTGCGGTGTTACCCCTTTGTCACCTTTTATCTACCACTCCTCCACAACCTAATCGATACATGAAGTAGCATGAACTTCATCTCTTCCTTGCCTTTTACCTTCTAAGGAGTCTAGTCAACTTTCCTCATCATGTTCTCGTGACATGAAGATAGAAATATCAGGGGTACGCCAATATTATGATTCTTCTTTAAGTCAAGGCTATGCTCCTATTTGACCTTTACCAAATATCGGAACTTGTTGGTATTTGGAACAAGGAACTTCAATAGTAAGGAAGTAGTTGCGCAAGCCATGACGTGTGTGAAATATGTATATATGGTGGAGGCTACGAGTGGAACGTGGAGGTCTCAATCCTTGGCTAATCATGTGTGGTTGTCACCAAAGGAAAGATGGGTGAAGTTGAACTCAAATAGGTCCGTGCGAGAAGGAAGAAGTGCAGCTACTAAAGGAGTTTTGCAAGATCACTACGAAAATTGGGTGGGTAATGCAAATAAATCCCGCATTGGTTGTGTATAGACTAATGAAAGGGTTTAAAGATAGCCTTACTCATTAACCTCATTGAGTAATTGGGCTAAACGCCAAACACATCCGTGTTGTTGCCGTCAAGCCTGGTCTGTGTCCATGTTAACAACGTGTTGTGCATGTTTATTTTTGGATAAAATTTTTGTATTATTTTTCAAAAAATAAAGAAAATTTTGGTCAAAAAAAAATCTTTTTTAAACTATTTTTTCTCTATAGCTGCTATCATTCTTCTCATCTCCATCATTCTTCTTTCTCTAAAGGCTTTGTTATTTACTAAAAAATCACATTAGAGGAAGTTATGTCTAGGAGTTTAGGTTTCAAGAGGGACCATCTGTGACCCCTCCAAACTTTCCTGAGAATTGATCCTAGTGTGGTTTTTCCAACAAACTTTAAACTTATGTTCATCTTATTTCCTGTAAATTTAAAAAAGAGAAATATTAATTGAGTTTCATCTTCCTCATTCTAGTGTACGAATTTGGAAGCACTGTGTTAACCTTGGGGCCAACGACTATTTCGGATTACACCGATCAGGGCAAAATACTTCCAAGGTAGTGGTTCTCCATGGCGCAATATTTATTTATATATTTTCTTTTATTATTTGTACTTGTCAGTTCTAACGTCTTTGTTTTACAAAAGTAATTTTCCAACAATTTAAAAGTGATTTTTACTATTGTAAAAACAATGTCTCTCGTTGTTAACAAATACATACCTAATCTATCCAAACTTAAACTAGTAGTGCACCAAATTAAAGATCCAGATGAGTGATCGTCACTGTGGTCTCTAAGGTCAACCTGGTAGAAAATGACACTGAATGGATAGTAGACACAAGTGTTTCTAAACATTTCTGCGCCAACAGATGTTCACCCAATTTTAGAATGTAGACGAAGGTGAACAAGTCTACATGGGTGATTCGCACAGTTTAGAAGTATTTGGTAAGGGAAAGATTTTACTTAAATTTACTTCTAGCAAAATACTTGCTTTAAATAATGTTTTTTATGTTCCCGTTTTACGTAGAAACTTGATTAGTGGTGGACTTTTAAATAAGGTAGGTATTAAACTAGTCTTTGAATTTGACAAAATTGTACTTTCCCATAATGGGAACTATGTGGGAAAAAGTTCCCTAAGTGGAAGGTTGTTTGTGATCGAGACTATGTTTAATTCTACTTCTGCTTACGTTGTTGAGTCTTTCAATATGTGGCATGCTAGATTAGGACACGTGAACTTTCACTCCTTTAAAATGCTTAAAGAGGTGAAACTCCTTCCTAATCTAGATAAAATGTGAAATCTATGTTGAATCAAAGAATACAATGTAACACCTCTAACCCGTAACCGTCATTGGAATAGGGTCAAAGGTATTACCGAATCGGACAGAAACATTCACATTCATTTCATATCATTATTTCTAAGTTACAGAGGTCACACGCCCGTGTGGTCAGGCCGTTTGCCTCCCACGGCCTCAAACACGCCCGTGTGTTTAAGTCGTGTCAAAACAGGGCATACATACTGACTTGCACCACACGGCCGTGTGTCCAACCTGTGGTCGAGCCTGACTTGTTTTAGAGAAATAACCACGAGAGACACGGTCGAGTCACACGCCCGTGTGCTCAACCATGTGGGCACTTTTAGGCCATTTGCAAGGCCAAAATGCCACCCACACTTTGGGTCATTCATACAAGCACATGCAAGCATCAATCCAACACTTTTAGCAACCAATAACATACCAAATTGACCATCTATTTTACTCATTCAAGAACATTTCATATCAACAACTTATACACCATTTAACCAACTAAATCACAAGTAAAATCCAATCATAATTCATTCACAAGTTACCATTTCATTATATCATCCATTCATCAAATATATATACCTATCTTGTATCACTAAACTTACCATAATTTTTAACCATTTCACTAGTCATCAAACATACCAAAACTAAACATCCTAAGACATAACTATTCATTCACATCACAACCATTCAACTAGCCATATTAATTCTCTTGAATCAAGTTATATCAAACACCATAGCAAATCATACCAAGCATATCACACATATATATATCATGACCAAATTTGATAAACTTGAGCATTTAGTTAGCCATTTTCGCATGGCTATTTATATATACATATACATATCCAAAATCAAACATTCCACCTATGCTATACATGCCATATGCCCAAAATCAACTTAGTAAAATACCAAAAGAACAGTCGATAGTGTGATAGGCTTTGCTGACGATCCCCGAACTCGTAACGTGAATCCAAAATCTATAAAACAGAGATAAACAAAAACACATACACAGTAAGCTATTTAAGCTTAGTAAGTCATAAGCAAATAAACATTTAATTATATACAAAATTTATCTATTCAAACTAAATAAGCTATTATCAATCATATACCCTTTCAATAAAATTTCATATTTCAAAACATATAAGTTATGCATAATTTCTACTTTGGCCGAATACACTCTTAATCATTAGTATAATATACCATATCTTCCTACAATACATATACATCAATAGGCCGAATACACACATAATCAAATATTCCATTACATAAATCATATTACATGTAACTTTATAATATCATTTTAAGTACACTACTTACCTTAATTTCATATCTTAGTATGAATACATACCTGAGCAATTATATCTTGATTTATACTTGATCTTAACTTGCCATTTCAAGTTGAACCGTTCGGAATTAAAAAAGGATAAGAGAATAGTAGAAAGCATGTACAACGCCAACGTCCCAGACGTGGTCTTACATGTAATCACATATCGATACCACTGTCCCAAACAAGGTCTTACACGAATCACATACGATGCCAATGTCCCAGACATGGTCTTACACGTAAACACAAGTCGATGCTAATGTCCCAGACGTGGTCTTACTCGATAACACATATCGTATATCCTATGTCATGACATATGTATCCTAACTATTCCTAGGGTTCGTACGGGGCTTTTGGACATTGAATCTCGATCAAATTGAACTCGGAACATAGTCTATTTCTCAAATTCATATTCGGCTATGACATGAATTTAATCAAATAATTCAAGTTATCATATAACAAATATATATCCATAAATGTAGCAACATTTAAATGCTTATTGACTTACCTCGGACGTCGACGGACAGTAAAATCGACTAATTGACTACTTTCGTTTTCCCCCGGTCCAAATCCGATTTCTTTGGTTCTTGATCTAAACATATTCAAATTAAGCTTATTTAAACACCATTCCATTCAATTTAGTCTAAAAAACACATAAATGGGCAAATTACCATTTTACCCCTAACATTTCACACTTTTTACAATTTAGTCCCTATTGCACAAAACACAAAATACAAAAAATTTGAACACACCATGCTAGGGCCGAATATTCATAGTCTTCATACAAGTCCATACATTTCACTTATTTCACATTTTAGTCCCTAAAAAATTTATTTTTACAATTTAATCCAAATTGCTCAAATTCATCAAAAATTCAAAGATAAAACATGTTAATCTAACACATATATTTCATATTGCATCATCAAACAACACAAACAACAAGCTATCATCAATGGCTCAACTCAAAACATTCATCAAAATAAAAAATTCAAGCATGGGTTTTGAAGTATTCAAAGCAACGATCTCAAAAAAGTAAAAATTATCAAAAACCGAACAAAACTAACCTTGAATCAAGCCAAAATAGGTGCCGAAATTTTGAAGAACATGAAAGCTTTCTTCTTTGCAGTATTTGGCCACTTAAAAGATGATAATGGCTAATTTTTTTATGTTTTGTTTTGTTATATTATCATTAATTAATAAATTACCAATTTAACCTTTATAATATTATTATGTAAAACATATTAATATGGTTATAAATGTCCTTATGCCGTCTACTATAATTAAAAATGGGCTATTTACCTTTTAAGGACTTTACATTAAAAAAATTATCAAATTAGTACTTACACATTAATTAGCAAATTTCGCATTTTATGCAATTAAGTCCTTTTATTTAATCGGCCACTTAAACGACGAAATTAAAACACGAAAATTTAACACAAGCAAATTCGTACATAATAAACACTAAAAATAATTTTAAAATATTTTTCGGGCTCAGATTTGTGGTCCTGAAACCACTATGCCGATTAGGGTCAAAATCAGGCTGTTACAACTCTCCCTCCTTTAGGGATTTTCGTCCCCGAAAATCTTACCGGTGAATAGGTTTAGATAACACTCTTTCATTGTATCCTTTGACTCCCAAGTTGCCTCCTCAACACCATGCTTTTGCCACAACACCGTGCTTTTCTTATTTCTCAATTCTTTAATTTCACGAGCCAGAATTCGAATCGGTTCTTCTTCATATGTCATGTCAGACTAAATTTCAACCTCTGTCGGACGAATCACATGTGAAGGATCGGATCGATATCTACGGAGCATCGAAACATGGAATACATTATGGATCTTTTCTAGCTCAGGTGGCAACTGCAATCTATAAGCAACCGGCCCGATACGCTCTATAATCTCATACGGCCCAATAAATCTCAGACTCAAGTTGCCTTTACGACCGAATCTGAGTGTTTTCTTCCACGGTGAGACTTTCAAAAACACTTTATCTTCGATATGAAACTCTATATCTTTTCGTTTCAAGTCAGCATATGATTTCTGACGATCCGATGCTGTTTTCAGACTATCGCGAATCACTTTCACTTTTTGTTCAGTCTCTTTGATCAAATCGACCCTGTGTATCTTATTTTCACTGAGCTCAGTCCTATACAATGGTGTACGACATTTACAACCGTACAAAGCCTCGTAAGGTACCATTTTGATACTAGATTGAAAGCTATTATTATAGGCAAACTCAATCAAAGGTAAGTATCATTCCGACGTACCTTCGAACTCGAGAATGCAACATCTTAACATATCCTCAAGTACCTGAATGATCCGTTTGGACTGACCATCTTTTTGCTGATGAAAAGCCGTGCTAAAGTGTAGTTTCGTACCTAAAGCATCTTGCAATTTCTTCCGAAACCGCGATGTGAATCTCGGGTTTTAGTAATATCACAATTTGAGAAACATATAATCCAGCCAATTTAGTCTACAAACATATAAATGGGCAAATTACCATTTTGTCTCTAACATTTCACACTTTTTACAATTTAGTCCCTATTGCACAAAACAAAAAATAAAAAAAATTTGAATACACCATGTTAGGGCCGAATATTCATAGTCTTCATACAAGTCCACACAATTCATTTATTTTACATTTTAGTCCCTCAAAAATTTATTTTTACAATTTAATCCAAATTGCTCAAATTCATCAAAAATTCAAAGACAAAACATGTTAATCTAACACATATATTTCATATTTCGTCATCAAACAACACAAACAACAAGCTATCATCAATGGCTCAACTCAAAACATTCATCAAAATAAAAAATTCAAGCATGGGTTTTGAAGTATTCAAAGCAACGATATCAAAAACGTAAAAATTATCAAAAACCGAACAAAACTAACCTTGAATCAAGCCAAAATAGGTGCCAAAATTTTGAAGAACATGAAAGCTTTCTTCTTTGCAATATTCGACCACTTAAAAGATGATAATGGCTAATTTTTTTATGTTTTGTTTTGTTATATTATCATTAATTAATAAATTACCAATTTAACCTTTATAATATTATTATATAAAACACATTAATATGGTTATAAATGTCCTTATGCTGTCCACTATAATTAAAAATGGGCTATTTGCCTTTTAAGGACTTTATATTAAAAAAATTATCAAATTAGCACTTATACATTAATTAGCAAATTTCACATTTTATGCAATTAAGTCCTTTATTTAATCGGCCACTTAAACGACAAAATTAAAACACGAAAATTTAACACAAGCAAATTCACACATAATAAACACTAAAAATAAATTTAAAATATTTTTTAGACTCGGATTTGTGGTCCCGAAACCACTATTCCGATTAGGGTCAAAATCAGGCTGTTACATACCAGACCTCTTCAAACCTGTTGTTGATAGGAATATTGTACTTTTAGAGTTAATTCATACAGATCTAGCATATTTTAGAAACATAGAGAGTAAAGGAGGAAAATGCAATTATATTACCTTTGTAGATGATTTTTCTAGATATAAAAAGGTTTATTTCTTTAGGTCAAAAGATGAAGTTGATAAATCATTTCTTCTTTATAAAGTAGAAGTACAAAATCAACTTGATAGAAGAAAAAAAAAGGGGGTTAGATCTGATAGATTTAGTGAATATAACACTAATTTCCTAAAAGAAGTATGTGAGAAACACGGCATAATACGTGAGACCACAGCTCCTTATACTCCACAATAAAATGACATAGCTGAAAGAAAACATAGAACTTTAAAAGAAATGAAGAATGTCTTACTTCTAAGCTCTAACTTGCTTAACAATATGTAGGGAAGACCATACTTTCTGCAAACCACATTCTTAACAGGGTGCTTTATAAAAGATTAGATTGCACCTCATATGAATCATGGAAAGGTTATGCCCCTAATCTGCAATACTTGAAAGTGTGGGGGTGCTTAGCTAAAGTAGGTCTACTTGCTTTTAAAAAGAACACCATCAGATCTAAAACTTTTGATGTAGTTTTTATTGGTTATGCTTTAAACAGTGCGGCATATAGATTTATGTCATTGTATGATCATTCTATTTGTGAATCTAAAGATGATGTTTTCTTCAAAAACATTTTTCCTTTAAAGAAATTTGCTATAATACATGGCATATAATTAGATGAACTTGCTTCTTCCTCTTCTAGTAAACATGCTAGGGATGCTCAATATGGTGATGAACCTAAGAGGAATAAAAGACAGAAAACTGCAACTAGTTTTGGTCTTGACTTCCTTTCTTCTTTTATAATTGAAATTGTTGACTTAGACTTAATAAGTGATTTTGTTGCTCATACTTTCCTAATAGATGAGGATCCAAAAACATATGATGAAGCTGTAAAATCAATTGATGCTAGTTTTTGGAGAGATACTGATAAAGATGAGCTAGAATCTATTATGTCTAATCATACTTGGGAGTTAGTGGACTTGCCTAAAAGTCGTAAACCTATTATAATAAATGAGTTTTTAAAAAGAAATTTAGACCAAACGAATCAATCTAAAGGTATAAGGAAAGGCTAGTTGTAAAGGGGTTTACTCAAAAATTTGGAGTTGATTTTTTTGATACATACTCTCCCGTTACTAAGATCTCAACCATTCGTGTTTTGTTTGTTTTAGCTTCTATTCACTACTTACTTGTGCATCAGATGGATGTGAAGACTGCTTTCTTGAATGGTGATTTAGATGAAGAGATCTATATGGAGCCAACTTCAGGCTATGTGACACTTGGGAAGGAAAACAAAAAATGTAAACTCAAAAAGTATCTGTATGGTCTCAAACGAGCTCCAAAACAATGGTATGAGAAATTTCACAAAAATATCCTTAATTATGGCTTTGTTGTCAATTATGATGATGCATGTGTGTATTAAAAAATGTTTGGTTTAGATTGTGTTGTCATAAGTTTATATGTGGATGACTTATTGATTTTTAGTACCACATAGAAGCCATTAAGGAAGTAAAAAATTTCTTATCAACCAAATTCAAAATGAATGACTTGGGAGAGTTAGATGTAATCTTAGGGATTAAGGTTACTAAATTAAATAAGGGACTTTCCTTAAACCAATCTCATTATATTGAGAAAGTGTTGAAAAAATTGAATAGTTTTGATGTAATCCCTGTGAAAACTTCCTATGACCCTAACATACAACTAAAAGAGAATAAAGAGAAGAGTGTATCACAATCTAAGTATGCTAAAATTATTGGGAGTGTTATGTTTTTAATGAACCATACTCGATTAGATATTGCCAATGCTGTTAGTAGACTAAGTAGATATACTCTTAACCCAAGTAGTGAGCATTAGCATGCTCTTAAGCGTTTGCTTAAGTACTTCAAAGGTACGATGACTTAGGGATTGCAATTTGTTGGATACCCTACAGTCCTAAAGGGGTACCGTGATGCAAACTAGGTATCAGTTAATGATGAGGTCAACTCTACCAGTGGCTATATGTTTACTTTGGGTGGAGTAGTCATTTCTTGAAAGTCTGCTTAGAAGACGTGTGCTGCTCGCTCCACTATGGAATCATAGTTTATAGCTCTTGATTTAGTCTAGCAAGAGGCCAAGTGACTTGGGAATCTTCTTGCAGAGATTCTTTGATGGGGGAAGCTTACACCTGCTATGTATTTATTATGTGATTCACAAGTAGTCATTTGTGTTGCTCAAAATCAAGCTTAAAATGGCAAAAAAAGGCATATACAAATAAGACATGAAGGTCTGAGACACTTAATAAAGAATGGAGTACTCGCCATGGTGTACGTAAGATCTGAGAAGAACCTAGCTGATCCACTAACCAAAGGGTTGTGCAGGAAAATGGTTCTTGGTTCATCGAGGGGGATGGGTCTTAAGCTCATTGGTTGAAGAGTTCATGGTGGATACCCAACTTAGTCTTTTAAGTTCAATGTGGTCAAACAAAACCATGGATAGACTCATAGTGTACACCTTTACCTATTCCTATGGCGCATAATGTACATGCACAAAGATGAACTACTAGATGCTCTTAAATGAGTTTATAGCCTAGGGTTTGGGTGGTCCTATTGAGACAGACTTGATGATCTTATTGAACTTATAGGATGAGCCTCTGAATGTTCTTCTTGGATTCATATCCCAGGCTTTAGGTGGTCCTAATGAGATGAACTTGATAAATTCATCGAATTTTTAAACTGAGAGGTTGAGCTTATTAAATGCTCTTAATGATTTCATAGCCCTGGTCTGAGTGATCTATATTGAGATAAACTTGATAGAATCACTTACGTAAGTGTGAATGATTAGCCACCTTCTATAAAAGATGTTGGGTCGTTTTTCTAGAGCCCTTACCAACATCTCGATGTATATTGACTAAATTGTTGATATACTGCGGAACTCAATTGGACCTTTGAGATTAGTTGTGTGTTGCGAGTTTACTCTTATTTTAACAAGTTACAGATTCATTCACTTGTTAAGAGAAGAATTTCTCATTTCACTATGTATTAGTGCCAATCTAACATATATTAGTACTTAAGCGACTAATTTCACTGTGGCTCCTTTTCTCGTTTCCTCTAAAATCTTTCTTTCTTTGCATTAGTGGGGGAATGTGGGTAATGCAAAGAAATCCCACACTGGTTGTGTATAGGCTAATGAAAGGGTTTAAATATAACCTTACTTCTTATAATCAATTAGTAATTAGGCTAAAGGCCTACCACACGCATGCCACCGCAATCCAACCGGGTCTGTGTTTGTGTTAACACGTATCTACTACACGTACCACGCATGTTTATTTTTGGATAAAATTTTTTTATTATTTTTTAGAAAATAAAGAAAAATCTGGTCAATAGAAAATATCTTTTTTGAATAATTTTTAGAAAACTGTATTTTCCAATTTTACCTTTTTGCCCCTGTACTTTTACTATTTTGCCCTTCAGTTAATAGTTTAAATAGGAATCTATCTTCCTCATATTTCACACAACAAAAACCATATCTTCTATCATTCTTCTCATCTCCCTCATTCTTCTTTCTCTAAAAGCTTTGTTATTTTTCTAAAAATTACATTAGAGGAAGTTTTGTCTAGGAGTTTGGGTTTTAAGTGGGACCATCTGTGACCCCTCCAAACTTTCTTGGGAATTGAACCTAGTGTGGTTTTTTCGGTCAAATTTTCTGACCACCTTTAAACTTATTTTCATCTTATTTCTTGTAAATTTTTTTTAAAAAAGTAATACCAATTGAGTTCGGACTTCCTTATTCGGGTGTTCGAATTTAGAAGCACTATGTTAACATCAGGGGACGACTTCCATTTTCGATTACACCGATCAGGAAAAAATTGCTTCTAAGGCAATGATTTACCATGACGCAATATTTATTTTTATTATTTGTACTTTTCAGTGCTAACATCTTTATTTTGCAATAATAATTTTCCAACAATTAGGTGTCGGGTTATTCTCGCTTCTTGGGAATCTGTAATAAACTTGAGGTGGAGCTTTATTGACTTTTGGACTAGCTGAAGGTTGCTTAGGAATTGGGATTGCGTTGAGTGATGGTGGAATGCAACAGTAGTGAGGTGATAAAGCTAGTTACAATGAGCCATGGATGGGATGGCAAAGCTATTGCATGGACATGGTTTCAAGCAATAATAGTACGAATCCCCTCCATCTCGACTAATCAGTTGTTTTGAACAAGATTATTTAAGAACTTTGCAGGCATATAGTAATGAGTTTTAGTTTGTAACTTCTCTTTATTACCCCAAAAAATCACTACCTCCCCATAGATGTTGAATGCATCAATCCCCGTCCAACTCCGCTCAGTTTCAATTTTATTTTTGCTTCTTATCTTTAATGTTTTTAATATTTTTTAAGTCAAGTAAATATTTAAACATGATTCTTCATTCATAAAAATATATAGTTTTTTTTATAATATATTATTACATTTTGACCCTTTTAATAGTTTTATATATACAAGGATATGATAATCTAATATAGTGGAATGGGATAAGCAATTCCCATAACCACTTCATACCCCCTATCTATGATGCAGTCGTAAACCAACTAAAAATTTGACTAAGGTAAGTGCACCTATCAATTAATAGTATAGCTATGGTGAGCAAAGATATCATTCACATGAAAAATAAAAGTACTAATAATTACCGTCTTTCTATTATTTAATCGATAATTCAAGTGATTGATTAAAAACTAAAAGTAACTAAATTAATTAACTACGAATGCAACAAAGAACAAAATAAGATATAAAAAACATCCAAATACAGTATAATTGAAAGAAATAAAGAAACTCATGATAATCTCCTAAGAAATCAACAGAGTCTCTTCAATCTTGATGGGCATCTACTTCAAAATCGGCTTCAATAGTATTTTTCAAGTTGCTTTCTTGAATATTCTATGATGCCCCTCTCCTGTCTTCTTATTTTTGTCATATATAGGTCTTAGAATGCCCGAAAAATCTAGAAGTTGCGTTTTCCCGTAGTTTTAAAGTGCAATTCATGAAATCGACACAGTCTGCCATATGACAGTGTGGAATCTTGTGTGGCTCACACAACCGTGTGTCTAGGCCGTATGGAATGGTCCAACCTATGGCCTTTCTACCTTGCTCCAATTTTTTGGTTTTTACTCCTTTTAAGTCCAAATGCTCTTTCCTAAGTATGAAAGCATGAATTTAAAGGATTAGAAACATAAAATTCACAAAATTGAATAATCATCCAAAAATGCATTAAGAACGAGATTAAAATATATTACTTTTTCCACCTATCAGTTTAAAAGAAAAGATCCACCCTGCCCCACAACCACTTTTCAAAAGAAACCACTCCATTAAAAACAAATTAGTTCGAAATCCATCCGATCGTTTATGTTGCCTTCCCTAAACAAGCCTTTGGCGTCTTCGCCAATGGCTTTGTTCCTTGTTGTCATCATTATTTTAATGTAGGTGCACTAGGCCCAATGAACAAACTTTTTTTTTTAAATTTAGAATTAACACATTAATTTATTTGGCCTTCAACTTTACCCAAAAAAATTAAATTAATCCATTTAACTTTTCGTCTTTTTTAACCCTTAAACTTATGCTTTTTTTGTTTAATCACCCCAAAATAGACAAAAAAAAAAAAACAAACACATTTCTTTTGACTTTCCTAACATGGTATACACATCGATTGCTATGTTAGCATTTAATTAATTTTTTAAAAATTAAAAATCGTTAGATTATTAAAAAATTATAAAAATATTCTTAAAATTTTAAAAATTAATTATTGACATGTCATCTACGTATTGTAAACTTTAAACTTTTTTTTATCCATTTTGGCTAATTTAATAAACAAAGCAATCAAAAGCTTAAAGAGAAAAAAAAATTAAATGATGGATCAAAGTAACTCTTTTTATAAAATTGAAAAGCCCAATAAATTATTATACTTTTAAAGTTATACATATCCATTATAAACGAATATGCAAATCCATTGGGCGAAATTCCTCGTCAAACCTATAGCATGCGCATATAACATGAGCCAGTTAAGTTGGGCTACACCATAGAATATAGTCTAATTCATACTGTCCAACCTCCCATTAAACAGAAGAAACTCGCCTCAGACCATGTCAACAAACAAACAATTGCGGGTTAATCGCACGAGTCTCCTGTTCTACTTGTATTTGCTTACTATATACTACCATATTTCTCTGTTTTAACTATTTTTTTCTCTCTTTTAAAATTATTATTAGTAGTTGAATTAATATTAATATTATTATTAATGTAAGAAAACGCAAATTTGAAAACGTAAAAATGTAAACTCAAAAACACTAAAATGCATGAATAATTTTGAATATTATATGAAAATAATAAAAAAAACTATAATAAAAATAATATTAATAGATTAAATCTTTTCTACATCATATCAGTTAAATAAGCCTATCAACTTGGCTCAAAAATATCAAAATATGAAGTCTTCCCTACAGGAAAAAAGAAAAAAATCTTCCCAGCAAATCTTTTCAATTCTTTTCAATCAAGTCTTTCCAACCAAACTGACTATACTTACTGTGTCTAAAGATAAACACTTAAATTTTGTTGAGGCAACAAGTTGAACATTTTATTTTTAAATATAAATATTCTCTTTAAACATTTAAAACTTGAAAACCTCGAATTTGAAGACTAATTTAGATAATTTGTGCAATTAAAATAACTACTACCATTACTATTATTTTGAATTTAATGTGCATGCAAATATTACTTGCAATGTTGAAGACACCACTTCCATTCGTTTACCTTAAAAACTATTTATGCATAAGCTTAATATACAAACTGCTGCTATGCATTTACAATCCTATAAGTATGCAAGATAGAGATGCGTCTGGCAGAAAGAAACAAACATATATGACTAGCTTTGGAAAGATTCAAATGTAATGGTAGTAAATGCAATCAAGCACTATAGCCTTGATTTGAAGGATGCCATTGAATCGGACCATGGCCG
This sequence comes from Gossypium bickii, assembly GCA_025503065.1. NCBI lineage: Eukaryota > Viridiplantae > Streptophyta > Magnoliopsida > Malvales > Malvaceae > Gossypium > Gossypium bickii. Next base: position 120,406,814 of record CP106712.1, on the reverse strand, counting down.
TTGCATGCAGCAGTACAAGCTTCCTCCATTAAGGCTTGGGAAACACCACTATTGCAAATGTTGGCGAACGCACGCATGTGTTTCATGCCGTATTGTGTCAATGACCCACAGTGTGTTTCGAACAAGCGGACCTGGAATCAAGATATGGTTGCAACTTATAAGCAAGGACCAATGCACAGATAGTTAAATCTCGAAAGGAGAATTTGACTCATACCACGGATTTCAAGCATTGCCAGTCATCAACAAGTGGCAAACCAGTTTCCCTTACAGATTTGAGAATGGCAGAGCCTTTTGCTGGTCCATATAAAAGTGTTCCAATCAAATCAATGCTGCCATCCAAGTGGATTCTATGTCTTTTTGTCTCAGTTATCTGTTTGAGTATTTCAGTCTTCTTTGATCCATCTTCAGAATTTTTGTACTGCATATCAAATGAAATGAACAACATCCATATCATGTATATACCAAACAAATTGCTACCTTCTGTCATTTAATTTCATAAGTCCAAACCTACCATATGCCATAAATAGAGAATATCTGCATCTCTCTGATTAACTGCTTCCATGGGGGTGTTGGGGCTCAGCTCATTTGGAGGAAGGTTTACGGTGGCAGGATCAAAACCTTGATATAAATAAAGCTTTTCCGGTTTAATGCTCGTGTTCCCATACTCCATCACATGCGATCCACCAAATGCGTAAGCATTGAAATTGGAAGTCCTTTCCTTTACCTGCATGATGGAAATTCAAGAATTTTCGCATGATGAAAGGCTCTCTGGTTATAAGCCCCAAAATAACTCCAAAATTTGCTGAAAATCTTTTATGCTTACTGATTCATACTGTTGCTCTACAGTTTCTCTCTTAAGATTGTGAGTTTCACTGCCAATCATAAAGAGTATAAAACAGCTATGAGCACAACTCGTTTGTAATAACAACTACTTCACCATGGAAGGTTATTGGCTATTTCTTCCCCAGAAAAACAAGTGATAGCTAGTGGGAATTGTGATAAAAAATTTCATTCAACTAGAAAATCCCATTAACTGCATACCTGTCTTCCATCCAAGCCACACTATACAGATCTCCCAAACAAGTGATAAACTCTGGAGGTGGAGGAGGTTCCATCCCAGGACAATAAGTTCCCCAGCTACTCTCTTGAGCATTCGATGCTGTTGTTACATAAATGTCAAGATCTTTGGGCATTATGCCTTCAAAGATACTCCCACTTTCACAAGCTTCTACATATAAAACCTAGTGGCATCCAAAACAAGAAATTGTAAAAGATAACGGAGTACATCCGAGTGCAGGGCATAAGTAATTTTTGAAGTTAAAATACTATGTTACCATCTCTTTGTAAGTTCCTGCAGCATGTTTCTTCTTCAAGACATCCAGAAAATCCATAGCATACAGGAATGGCATATTTGGCATCCCTACAATCAAATTTCAAATGACTTGGAGTTTCAAGAAAGTTATATGTTAGTATAATGGTGCAGCAAAAAGGAAGTCTTTTGACATACCCAGAACTCCAGGGCCTCCATGATCCGAGTAGTATATGAATATTCTGTCATTGGGTTTGCTATCAATAACCTTTCCACTTCCACCACTTAGTGCATCTTTGTTACCAAGAAGTACTGCATACAAATTTGCAGCAGTTACATGCTCACCCGTGTAATCCTACCATTGCCGTCCCATCAATACAATCAGTATGATTTATGTTGCAGTAAGTTCAACTGATGAACTAGAAAGATTACTACTGCAATCTATAGCTTCCCACTTAAGTTGGGACTTGGGAGTACATTTATCCCAAGGAAAAGGTGACAAAACCTATTGATAATCAATGCCTTTGGTTTGCTAGCCAGATACCGGTTAGACCATCAAATTTTAATTTAATTATTTCTAGCTTGTTTATCTAATTTGATTAAATAAATTATTAAAGTTCTATAAAAGTTCAGAAAAAACATAAAAAAAAAAAATTGGTTTTTTAAAAACCGTTTAAAGGGCAACTGATCTGTTAGACTGAACATTCTGGTCCGCATGAAACCTCAAACTGTTGAAAAACGTGCAAATAATTAGGACTAAGAAAAACAAAACAACTAAGCAGCTAGTAACCAATAGCTAGCTAGTGAACGCATGTATGTCAAACAAACCGGCAATTGTGAAAATACAACCAGAGTCAAAATAAAAGGGAGTATTCTAAGGTCGCACAACTGAATTATATGTTGATATAAGATATAAATATATATATTTGGTGGTTAGCTATTTTCTTTCTAACTAACGGCAGCAATTGCCTTAAATTTCAATTTTTCCGTCCCAACTTTTGGTTCAAATGTCTTCTTTTATTCTGCCTTCACTGTTCATTCCCAATAAATTATCTGGTTTGTTTTTTTTTTTAATGAAATAATAGGGAGAGTGACATTTAAGATTGTTAACTTGTGTGGAGGTTATTAAATTAATGAAAACCTATTATTAATTAATAACGTCCTAGCATCACATCCATTAATCTAATCACTATACTTAGAAAGCAACAATAATGACGTAAGGCCTACCGTTCTTATCAAAACCAAAGTACCCATCACTATCAAATCCATGTCAAATATGAAAGCAGCCAAACAGCTCAAAACACCACAAATCATGATTAGATTATTAATTATGCTAAACAATCAACCATCCATATTATTTTACAGGTATATGCGGCAGATATTTTTTCTTATTTAAGCAAAAATAAAATAAAATCTATCTGCCCCTTGGATTCCCTTATTTTCTTTATACAAGAATTTTCGCGTGTAAACATCAAATGCTTGAGTCAAAAAAATTCCAGACCATTTCTAACCCAAGTATTTAAAAGCTGGATGCTTAAATAATCCTTACTAAAACAAGTACTTGATGAAGCTAATAACTTAGAAATTAAGTTGGTATGATGGAGACCGATGAGTATGCTCACTTTCCATGATGAGTGAAAAAATTGTGAAATTTTACCTTAGGCACGCCAGCATAAACATCGTCCCCTTGAGGATGGTTGATGATAACTCCGGGTCTGGGATTCAGCTCATTCATGGCTATGTCATCGTACATAAACACCACTATGTTCTCTTCCTTCAATCCTCCTTTCCTTAACAGCTGATAGGCATGGCATACATCTGCCTGCACTTATATAGGTGTTGTCCCATGTTAAACAAACTATATATAACCACTGTTATAGTTTTTAGTAAAGGCTTAATTACCTGATGCCTGTAATTACCGTAGCCAGATGAACCAGCAACAAGAACGGCCCATCTTGTTCCAACTTGCTGCTCATCTAGTTCCTCCGGTTCATTATTTTTGTCTGTTGGCAGCCGGATTCCAGACTCCCACTGGTTCAACCGACCGGCTCCTTCAATATGATTTGCTTCAAAAAGCAGTAATATCAAGAAAAACAAAGATGGGCTCTTGATGAAAACAGAATCTTGTTTTGCCATAGGTATTAATTAAACATAAAAAGTGAACCGGTTAAAGAAAAGCCAGCAACAGGGTAAGAAGGAGAAATGAAGAAAAGAGAAAGAAAATACAAGGAAGAGTAAAAGAAACGAGTGCAGGTAGAAGGGGGAGTGGGAAAGAGGTTTTTAAAGTGGAGGTATGACATGCCATGCAAAAGAAGAGGTTGACATCTGTGAAAATAATTTTAGTTGTGGGTCCAAAATTCCTCTTCTTTAAGCAAATGGCTTTTCATTTATTCATTTATTTATGCTCCATGGTTCTACTTTTTTTGGTGCAAGTAGTTCGATTTTTCAGAATTTTTGTTTACAACATGCTTCTACATCTTTCCATGGGACTACTAAAGTATAAAATTAAAAGTTGATTTTTATTTAAAGATGAAGATTTCGGTAAGAATTAAATAAAGGCGGAACTGACATCATTGGAAGAAGATTTGTGCAGATTAAATTGTTGAATAGTTTTGATAGTTACAATTTTATAATAATGAAAAACTTTTAAATCATAATTACAGTATGAATAAAAATAATAAATTCATTTTTTTAAATTAGTTAAAAAACCTAAATTTGAATGCAAATGTATTTATTTCATAGTGATAAGTGTTAATTTTATATCGTTGAAATACTAGTAAAATTATAACTTAAAATTGAATAATTTGATCATGATTTCATATTTTATGGATTTGTTCTGATTTGCAGTGTTTCTGTCTTTTTAATTTTAATAAAAATAATTATATTATCAAGAAAAAATATATATAATTGTTGATACCACAAGATAGTGTAGAGTCCACAGATAGTAGTGGTGTCGAGATTGATGACGACTCATTCTGTACGAGTGGAGAGTTATGTGATTCAAAAGGGGCAAAAGGATGGTGGAACACTTTTCATCTGTTTCAATGTACGAAAGGAATAGTGTTATCGGAGCACTTCCTTAATTTGTACAAAAAATTTCTCTTATAAAAACATATGCGTGCATATCCAAGTCTAAATCAATTGTTTGTAGTTCATTGGTTTAAAACCACGCCATTTGGGTTGAGAAAAATAGAAATTTTACCATAATTGAAACTTTAAACAATTTGAATAAAATCATAAAAATAATATATAAACATTTTGAAGGCTTTAAAATTCTCTTAAAAGCATTTAGAAATATTTTCTAGGTGATCGGAGATGCCTAGGGTCAAGTACAAGCACCGGAGGACTCAAATATTAGTACACTATCTAACTTGTTCGTCTTTCGATTAATATTATTTTACAAATCAATTAACTCAATAACAATTTTCACTATCATAATTCGCAATGGCGCCAACAACTTGACCGCCTCCAAACGTGCAAACGTTTAGAGTTAAAATTGTGCAAATAAATAAATATAAATTAAGTGCGATATCTATAAGTAGACATGTCAAATTGTAATACAATTTTGTGTTACAACGGAATATCAGGAAGTATTCCGAGGATTGTACCCAAGGGATTGCAGATTGGAGAAATTTATTATTAAATTAATTACAGAAAATAATTACTAATCTAATCGATAACAAGTTAGTAGTATAAATCAAAAATTAAAATAATAATTAAACTAATTATCCTAAAATAACCTAATTAAATTGATTAATCTAAAATAACTTAATGGAATTTCCTATTCCCAGTGTCAACAATGCGAGCTTTAGCCTAATTTCGATTAACCAATAGAAGATTAACTTGATTCAATGGTTGTAATTAACATAATAACTCAAGTTTTAATGATGAATTGATTATTAACTAGACATTATTACCTCTCGGCCTCTACTACCTAACTAATCAACTAGTACACATTTACCTCTAGGCCTTACTTTCCTGATCGAGAGAAATCTACGATTTACTCGGTTACCTGGTCTCTTAATTTGTTTACCTATATTACTTCCTAGGGTCGTCACTTCCTAGGGTTTAAGCACACATGAATTTATACCAATTAATTCGTAAAAAAATCCCTCATTACAGTACAGGAAAATAGGCTTTTTGCGGCGGTTTTTTTTTGCCTTTAGCAGCGCCGCTAAAACTATTCGCGGCGCTTTCACAAGTGCCGCAAAAGATGCCGCTATAGACAACGCCGCTAAAATTTGTGGCGTTTGTTTGAAAAAACGCTGCTAAAAGTCCTGGTCTTTAGCAGCGCTTCTATAGAAAACGCCGCTAAAAGTCCTGGTCTTTAGCGGCGCTTTTTAGAAAACGCCGTTATAAGTCGTGCTCTTTAGCACGCTTTTTTTACAAATGCAGCTCATTTGAGCAGATTTGCAATATACATTTTTCACCAATATCCAACCCTTCCTGCATGAAATCCAACCAAAAACAGCAACAACTAAAAACAACAAATCTAATTGATACAAAATTATACGAAAGATATATGATATAAATTATAAATGAAGTATAATTCAAAATTTTCTTACAATAATGTTAAAGTTCCAAGAAAACAAATGTCTAAGAGGGCAGCATTTGCGACTGTTGGAACATCTTCATCATAGTCTGAAGCTGTAGCTGGAGTTCATCATACTTTCTGCTCTGCTCTGCTTCCCTCGCTGCTGTCTTTGCTTTTCTCGTCGCTGCCTCTGCTTTAAGTTGTAGCTGAAGTTCTTCATATTTTCTTGGAACCTCATCTTCTCTCGATGCTGCCCCCGCTCTAAGTTGAGAAATTTGCTCAACTGTGCTCTCTTGCATATGAGCTATCTGGTCTCTTAACCTCTGAACTTCAGCTTGAGCTTGACTCCCGGAAGGCATGTATTGCTGCGAGCTGGATCCAAAATATTGGGTCGGGTTAACACCAAGTCCTTGAAATCGAATCCGACCATACCTTTCAGGACCTAAAACTTCATTAATAACTCTTTTATCAATGTCCTCAAAATTAACAGAACTATCAGTCGAAGCAATTGCTTCATACTCTGCCTTCTTATCTTTTAGTTTCTCCTAATAAATCAATTAAAGAGTTAAAAACGAAATATATAATAAAAAAGGAATGCGACATAACTTAACATTATTTAAAACTACTAAAGACGAATTAAACCATTATAATTAAATATTATATATATTTATAATAAATTAAATTTTATTAAGTAAATATACCATAATTTCTGCAGCTTCGGATGTCATCAGAGATCCATCTTTCTCCCTATGCGTAATGTCAAAAAGCTAAAGGCGTCCAACTTTTTGACCAGACGATGCTTCCTACAATATAGTAGTAAAAATATTATTTAATAGTAGAAAGTCATTAATATTTGACAGAATTAATAAATTCATAATACCTGGCCTCAGCTACACAAGCAAAACTTCTCGACTCTGCCGTGTGCGTGAATTTTTGTTTTTGCCTACTGCTTGTTCCAACTTGCTCACGGTCCTACATAATGAAATTATTATTACAGTAAATACTATAAACCGAAAAATTTATAAGAGTTTGGAAGTACGTAATATCTCTCCTTTCTTTGAATTCCAAAATCTAACTGCATCTTCCTATTGGTACCTCAGCATTCCCGGTGGGACATTTCGCAATTTTTCTTCGAGGCTTATGTCTTTCTTAAAATAATCTTTTTTCAAAGTGCTTTTATGGTCTCTCCATTTTTTACCCAATGCCTTCTTGATATAGGCATCCGAGACCTGTAAGGCAAATCTCTCCTAAAAAACACAAGTTTAGAAAATAAATATAAATGAAACTTAAACCAAAGTATTATAAATTACATTCACGTTTTGTTACCTTAATATTATCGAGAGCTTGATTTTTGTTGCTATTAGGCATGTGATGCCATGATTCGTAGTTGATGGGCAACATATTGGCATTTCGTGTTACAATGCCCAAATAGCCTGCTAAAAGTCGAGCTTCTGATCCAACAGGCTAACCATAACTGTTTCTACTTACTTTGACACGCTCGATAGGATTTAAGTCGTATAAATCTTTAAGTAACGTACGTCCTCGACCTCTGTGCATCCCACCACTTTCAGCTAGAAAATAATATATTATTATATTGAAATTGAGAAACACGAGCAATAATAAAAGTCTATACGCATGTAAAATAAACTTAACATTACTTTGAAATTCTGCGCAGCTCGTCAATCTGTCTCCTAAGACATTCGAAGATCCAATAGCTGTCTGCTGTTCACTATTTCCTTCTTCCGAATTTGGAGTATTCTGGACAATACTTAAATTTCGTAATTTTCTTCTACGCATTTTTCCTGCAATACACATCAAATAGTTGAAATTTTAGTAACAAATAACAATAATAGTACATATAAAATAGTTAAATTATATAACATGACCAATATTAAAATTATAATATTACATATATTTAAAAAATCGTAAAATCTTACTACATCATAATTCGTAAATATCTTCGTCCACGTCCTGACGAACCCATTGAAATTGTGTACTACTACTAGGGATATTTTCATTTAAGTTTTGTTCTAGAAAAGACAAAGTTTCTGATCTTTCGACGATGTCATCTCTACTTCCATTGCCCATGTCAAATAAGTCTCTAGGGGTGTTTCGGAGTACAATATACCAACCCTTATCAGTTGGATCTTTCGAGTAAAAAACTTGCTTCACTTGAGAAGAAAATACATACGGCTCATCTATCAATTGTTGTCCAGTATGAATCAATCGAGAGAAGTTCACCATTGTAAAACCAAATTGATCTTGTTTAATTCCGCGAGCCGTATTAACATCAACCCTATCACCTCGAAATAAGACAACTTTCCATTTGCCATAATAATCCAACTCAATTATGTCAGTAAGAAGTCCGTAATACTCCACATTTCCCTCAACTGGATTACTGTCCCTAGCATTAGCATAACTTGTAATTGAAGAATTAACAACAATTCCACAATTTTGAGTTCTCCTCAATCTTTCACGATATTTTGTATGAAATTTGAACCCATTGATGAGGAAGGCATTATATCTTTTTTACTATTCTATTTGGACCTTGGAAAAGCCATTTAACTTCGTCATTTACTTTATTTCGACTCCAAACCTATTGAATCGAAAGTAAATTGAGTAATTATAAATGTTACAAGAAAACATTATTATTTGTCAATGAAAGCTTCAATTGCATACCGTTTGGCTTAACCATTCATGAAATGATTCTGCGAACAACTTATTAATTTCTCGTTGTTGTAATTTTTGGGACCGTGAACGAGCTCTCAATATTTGTTTGTACTCACTATATTGAAAAAAGGTTTACTTTGTTAGAAGATAAACTAATTATAATTGATGAATATTTATCAAATTCTAGAACTTACTTGCGTAATGGTTCCATTGAATCGTGATGAAAAAGAACATATCGATGTGCTTGTACCCACGATCTATCATCTAATTCTACAATTTCAACTTTGCCGATTGGTTCTCCGTAACTTTGAAATAATTAAGTTTTGGCCAAGTTATGATCAGTGAGCCCATCATTTCTACTTGGTCTGTTCATTCTTGTTTCAACATCTTCCAAATATCTTGAATAGAAAGTCATACATTCCTCTGCCAAGTAGCCTTCAGTAATTGATCCTTCTGGATAACGCTTATTGTGGTAGTAAGACTTCAATTTGGATAGGAACCTAAACACGATATACAATATTATCAAAAGTTGCAACTAAAGGCATTGAGGTGAATGAATGAATAATTTACAAATAAATTAACACCTTTCTATGGGATACATCCATCGATAGAAAACGGGTCCACCAAGTATTGCTTTACGAGGGAGATGACTTATCAAGTGCACCATAATAGTGAAGAAGGAAGGTGGGAAGATCTTCTCCAGATTGCAGAAAGTCAATGTGGCTCGATCTTGTAGTGTCTCAAGTTTTTGAACATCCAAAACTTTGCCACAAATTCCTTTCATTATATTGGATAGTTCAATTATATAAGACGACACCTTTTTCGACATACAACACCGCATAGCAACTGACAGTAAATCTTGCATCAAGATGTGATAGACATGTGATTTTAAGACATATAGTCTTCGATCTTTAAGACTCATACATCGAGATATATTTGATGCATATGCATTCAGGACCTTTATATCCTTCAATACCATGCAGAACACTTCTTTCTCCATCTTCGACATTGAAAAAATAGAAGGCGGCAACCGATATTTCCTATTCAAAAGTGCTTGGGGATGAAGCTCACGCTGAATTCCCATGTGGACTAAATCAAGTCAACTCTAAAGATTGTCTTTCAATTTTCCATTGACATTCAAAATAGTCCCAATGATGTTCTCGCAGACATTTTTCTCAATATGCATAACATCAAGATTATGTCATAAAATGTGATGCTCCCAATAAGGCAACTCAAAAAAATACTTCTTTTTTTCCACAAGTCCGCCTCATTAGGATCATCCTCTTCATCAGATTCATCATCAGATTCATCCCTTGATCTTCTATTTCTTTGCGTGTTGGGCGGTTGATTCATCTTTCCATAAATGAAATTCATATATTTCAACGTGAACAAGATTTCAGATCCACCGGTCTGCGAATGAGCTTCTTTGAACTCTTCAGTACCGTCAAACAGAGAACTCTGGAATCTAAATTTATGATTTCCCGATAACCACCGACGATGCCCCATGTAAAAAAACTTCTTCCTATTATATAACCATTGTAAACATGTTTGCGCAGTACAACAAGGACAAGCATAACGTCCTTTGGTACTCCAACCAAATAAATTGGCATAAGCCGGGAAGTCATTAATAGTCCACATCAAAGCTACACGTAAATTAAAGTTCTCCTTTCTTAGTACATCATATGTCTTAACACCAACCCATAATTGTTTTAACTCTTCAATAAGTGGCTGCAAATAAATGTCAATATCATTTCCAAGACCTTTCTCTCCAGGGATAATCATAGATAAGATAAAGGATGATTGTTTCATGCAAATCCATGGAGGCAAATTGTAAGGAACAAGCACCACAGGCCAAGTATTATACGCAGTGCTCATGATTTTGTAAGGATTAAATCCATCAGATGCTAGCCTAAGCCTCACACTCCGAGGATCGCTTGCAAAGCTTGGAAATTTACTGTCAAATGATTTCCAAGCTAAAGAATCCGCAGGATGCCTTAACAATCCATCATCGGTTCATCCATCATGGTGCCACGTCATAGATCTGGTTGTCTTCGATGACATGAAAAGCCTTTGAAGCTTTGGTATTAGCGAAAAATACCGCAAAATCTTAACTGGCTTCTTCCTTGACTGTGCATCATTTTCATCATCGTTACCATCTTCTGCATTTCTATTCGTCCAACGGGATTGACCGCATACATGACAGCACTGTTGGTTTTTTTGGTCGCCCCAATACAACATGCAGTCATTTGGGCAACTATGAATTTTGTTGTACCCAAGGCCCAAATCTTTTATCAGTTTCTTCATGTCTTTACATGATTGAGGGATTTTCGCAAATGAGAACATTTCTCTTAAAAACTCTAACAGCATTGTCAAAGAGTTTCCGATGCACCCTCCCAAACATTTTAAGTGAAAAAGACGAATATAGAAAGACATTTTTGAAAATTTTGATCCCTCATAAAGTTCTTCATTCATTTCACCAAGTAACGTGTAGAGCTTCGCTGCTTCTTCATTTGATTGTTCATCAGGTACACTTCTTCCCGTTTCGGTGAAAGTATTTCCACCAAAATTATAATCATCGGATGCAACCAAGTCAGGTGGAAATGATTGCAAACCATCACTGCGCATATTAAATGCATCCCGCAACATACCTTCCATGTCATCTTCTCTAACATTCTGATTGTAAGCACTATGAGGATAACCTAGATTCATCGTTGAAGAGGCTCCACTAGATGTACACTCTCCATGGAAAATCTCTTTTTTATATCCCCGAATAAAGCCAACAATAATTAGATGTTCGTAGACAACTTAACGATAATGCCAATTGATATTGCCACACTTCTTACACGGGGCAAAGAATCATATTCTCTTGGCTTGCATTTTGAAATGCAAAATTTAGAAAAGTTTCTACTCCATTTCGATAGCCGTTGCTTACCCTTGACAAATTCATCCAAGTCCTTTCCATTTCGTAGTTGTTGAAGTCTAAAGTTGACAATAAATTACAAGGGTAAGTTGTTTATTTATAAGTTTAATTAAGTTATGTAAATTATGATATGATATATATTTATGTATCATGTAAGTTATGTAAATTATGTAAGTTATGAAATTTGATCTTAAAATTATGTAAGTTATGAATTATGTAAGTTATGTAAATTATGTAAGTTATGAAATTTGAACTTTAAATTATGTAAGTTATGTATTATGTAAGTTATATAAATTATGTAAGTTATAAAATTTGATCTTTAAATTATGTAAGTTACGTATTATGTACGTTATGTAAATTATGTAAGTTATGAAATTTTATCTTAAAATTATGTACGTTATGTAAATTACGTAAGTTATGAAATTTGAACTTTAAATTACGTAAGTTATGAAATTTGAACTTTAAATTACGTAAGTTATGAAATTTGATCTTTAAATTATGTAAGTTACGTATTATGTAAGTTATGAAATTTGAACTTTAAATTATGTAAGTTATGTAAATTTGAACTTTAAAATAAATTAAAATATTAAAAAAATTCATGATTAAAATAAGATAAAATATTTAAAATATAACTTTAAATACAATTTGTATAGTTTGGACCAATTTAACCAAATGTTAATAGTATTTACACATTTAAAATGAGATTTTGGAAATGAATTACTTGAGAAATGGAAGAAGATTTAAACACGGGTATCATAATTGATGTTAATGAAAGTGAAATTTGAAAAGAAAGTGGATTGGAAAAGGATACCTTCAATTTTATAAGATTATGTAATTTAATTATTTGAGGGATTTTCAAGTATACTCTTTTAATATTACGTAAGTTAAGTAAGTTTGGTAAGTTATGTAAGTTATTATATAATATATTTTTATGTAAGTTATGTAAGTTTTACGAAAATATTCAATTTAATTGGGTAATACTGTTAAATTTTATCATTAAAATAATCAACTTAAAAATTAACATAATTTTTTTTTAAATTTTTATCGCATAATTGGGTTAAAATTTTTAATTAATTGTTGTTAGTGATAATATGCATGATATAAAATATTTTGGTACCAAGTACTGACAAAAGCATACAAATTTTACATTGGGTCGAGGGATGTCCTATAGCATTAAACATTTATGATATTATAGTGTAAGAAATGAAATATATATATATATATATGTAAAGTTTTTCTATAGTTAATAATTTAATAAAATTTTACAAAATAATTGTTTTAAAAAATTATGAGTGAAAAGGCATGTGTTATCTATTTGTAAAAAATAGATGTGCTCAGTAGACTTAAGAAGTCATATTTTAGATAGTGTCAAAAATATATATATATATATATATATTAATTGGTTTTAAAACTCATGACAACTAGATTTGAAAAATAAAATTCTTCGAAATTACATTTTTTTAATTTTTGTAAAATAGAAAGATAAAATTCATAATTACAGCTACAACAAACTCCAAAAGCTAAGGAGGAGCATGCTGAACTTAAAAATGTAATTTGTGAATTTAGATTCAATGTTAAGCATCGATTAATTATAAATTAATTGGCAATAGATTAAAATTTCAACTTATATATAGCCATAAAGTATTCATAGATTAAGCTGCAATAAGCCCATTTTATCAAATTTTACAATTTTATCTTCTTCTTTTTTAATAAAAAAGTGTAAAGGTTGAAGAAAATATATTTTAAAAATATCAATAATTAAAAATCAACATGAATAAAGTAGCGATTATCTAATAAAGCAAAGCATATTATCATGACATTTTTACCGCATATTATCACTAACAACAACATTTTATATCATGCATATTTTAAAAATTAACATATTGGGTTAAAAATTAACCCAATATCATGCATTCTACATAAATCACTAACAACAATTAATTTGCTAATTACTCACACATCCACTTGTTAAACTACTTAATCAATTAAACAATTCCATAACTGAAACATTCCAGATATGAAATAAACACAAAATTTATTTTAATATTCATACAAATGTTAATTGGCCAGAGAAATGAATTATACATAAAAGAATAAAATATAAATAAAGAAATTGCTCATTGATAATTAATTGAGGTGCGGTCCTAAAGTAATTACTGCTCGCAATTGCCTTCACATTGGAATAGGAGGAATTCCCACTAAGCGAACATAAATAAATTACAAAGAAAAATAAAACTATTTAATTGCCTAGCTATCAACAACCAACTAATGACATTATAAGGATATATATATAGGCAAAAATTAGGGAATCATTAAGGTAATTTATTCCTAAAATACCTCTGATTTAATAAATAAATTGCAACTTTTAAAATTTTGTTCATGGAATCGTTGGTGTCAGCAATTTATCATGATGAAGTCACGATGTCGTGACGTCAACCTTGTTTTCAACCTTTGATGCTTTAAAGTTCAGTGTCGTTGATGTGTCTCTAACTAACTATAATCACAATAAAGGCAAGCGCACCTATTGTTTAATAGTATAGTTATGGTAAGACTGGAAATATCGTATCCACAAGGACCAAGAGTATTAGTAATTACCATCTTCTTATTATCTAGCCTAAGAATTGGAGTGATTTCTTTTAAACTAGAATTAATTAAAAACACGACAGAGAATGAATTGGGAAAATACTTTCTAGACAACTTTATGAGAGAGGCAATACCCAAGGAAGAATCCACCTAGACTTCACTTATTACTTCTGATTCATACGATTTATTCACTTGACTTAATCCGTAGAAATCTCTGATTTATGCTAATATCTCTTTCAAGACTAAAAACAACTGACTCTAGGTTGATTAATTGAAATCTCTTTCTAATTAAAACCCCTATTGTCGCATTAACTCGATCTATGGATTCCCTTATTAGATTTGACTCTAATCCGACAGATTTACGTCGTCCTATATCTAGGATTGCATTCAACTCCGCTTAATTATGCTGATCTACTCTTAAACTGGGACTTTTGCTCCTCTGAATAAGCACATTTGACTTGTATCAGTAACCTGAATTATCAAAACAAGAATAAAAACTCACAATTAGGAAGAAGAACAAGTATTTCTCTTATAAATCAAATAGTAATAAGATCTGTCTTAGGTTTCATCCCCTTAGGTATTTAAGGGATTTTAGTTCATACTGATAGAGGAAAACATCTTAAAATAAGGAAAACTACAAAACATATGAAAACCCAAGAACTTCAAGAGAAATTGATAGGAGATCTTCAGTATTGATGGAGATCCTTCTTCCAAGCTGCTCCCAATGGCTGTCTTCGAGTATTTTCTGCTTTCTACTCTCTGTCTCTCCTTAGGTCCTCCCTAGGGTGTTTATATAGGCTTTGGCACACCTTTCTTGGCCCACAAGTAGTCTTTTCCGAATAGAATTAAACTTGGGCTCAGCAGGGACACGCTCGTGCTCGATAGCTTAGGCCGATGTCCTTTCTCGTGTTGCCCACACGACCACAGCCATGTCTGTGTGATAGACCGTGTGGGTAGGGAAATCTACGCCTATAAATTTGGTTAGTTTTTAGTTAGATGCTAAAAATCGAAAATATAGACGTTAGTGGGGTTAGTGCTCGAGTTGCCTCCCGAGAAGCGCTCGTTTAAAGTCTTAAGCTAGACTTACCTTGTTTTCATCTCTATATGAAGGTTCACAGAGCTAAAGCTCCTCTCTCATATCCCTAAAATCTTCACCATTATATAGTTTAAGTCATTGACCGTTTACCTTGAAATTGCCATAAGTCTGATGAGTTACCTCAATTGTGCCATAGGGAAAAATGGTTTTGATTATGAATGGACCTGACCATCTTAATTTCAGCTTTCAGGGAAATAATTTGAGCTTTGAATTGTATAGTAAAACAAGATCTCCAACTTCAAATCGCTTTGGTTGCTTCAAACGAGCATCATGGCATCGCTTTGTTGCTTCCTTGTATAAGCGTGAGTTCTTGTAGGCATTAGCTCGCCACTCATCTAGCTCGTTCAACTGCATCAGTCTTTTCTCAACTTCAAGTTTAAGATCCTAGTTTAAGAATTTTATAGCCCAAAATGCTTTGTGCTCTAATTTAAATGGTAGATGACAACTCTTCCAGTAGACAAGTCTGTATGGGGATGTTCCTATGGGAGTTTTAAAAGCGGTTCTATAGGCCCAAAAAGTATCGTTGATAAACCATAATTTATACATATTTTAACCCCATGCTTAGCTTACTTTTGGATGAATTTTTGATTGAATTTCATGAATTCGATACCGCTAGTCTCTTAATTTCATGTTTTATACTCAGGAGAGCTTAGGGAGTCGAAAAAAATGAGAAACGGGCCAAAAAGGGGCAAAATGGTCCTACCTAGGAAATCAACACGGCCTGGACCTTTGGACACGGCCTTGTGTGGCGAGTAGGATCAACCACGGCCTGGACTATCGACCACGGGCGTGTCACACGGTTGTGTATGGTGAGTAGAATAGACCACAGCATGGACTAATCAACCACGGGCGTGTCACACGGGCGTGTCCCTGGAAAAATAAAGATGAATTCTATTCAGAATAGGATACTTGTGGGCCAAGTAAGACATCTCAAAAGCTATATAAACACCCTAGGAGGCAACCTAAAAGGGGGGTTCGACAGGACGTCGAATAGACGTCAAGTAAAAGGAGAAAATACTCCAAGACAGCCATCGGGAATAGCTTAGGAGAAGGATTTCCATCAAGACGGGGGATCTCCCATCAAGTTCTTTAAAAGTTTTTGGGTTTTCTTATGTTTTGTTGTTTTCCCTATTCTAATATGTTTCCCTCTTCTAGTATGAA
Organism: Gossypium bickii; assembly: GCA_025503065.1. Classification (NCBI taxonomy): domain Eukaryota; kingdom Viridiplantae; phylum Streptophyta; class Magnoliopsida; order Malvales; family Malvaceae; genus Gossypium; species Gossypium bickii. The sequence continues at coordinate 120,390,541 of CP106712.1, read as the reverse complement.
CTAAATCCCTCAAATACCTAAGGGGATGAAACCTAAGACAGATCTTATTATTATTTGATTTATAAGATAAATACTTGTGCTTATTCTTAATTGTGAGTTCTTATTCTTGTTTTGATAATTCAGGTTATTGATTCAAGTCGAATGTGCTTATTCAGTGGAGCAAAAGTCCCTGTTTAAGAGTAGATCAACACAATTAAGCGGAGTTGATTGCAACCCTAGAAATAGGGTGACGAAAATCTACCGGATTAGGGTCAAACCTAATAAGGGAATCCCTAGATCGAGTTAATGCGACAATAGGGGCTTTAATTAGAAAGAGATTTCAATTAATCAACTTAGAGTCAGTTGTTAGTAGCCTTGGAAGAGGTATTAATATAATTTAGGGATTTCTACGGATTAAGTCAAGTGAATAAATCACATGAATCAAAAGTAATATGTGAAGTCTAGGTGGATTCTTCCTTAGGTATTGCGTATCTCATATAAGTTGTCCAAAATTATTTTCCCAAGTTACTCTCTGTCGCGTTCATAGTTAGTTAAATTATTTAGTTAATGTTAGATTAAAAGTAAATCCCCTCAATTATTAGGCTAGATAATAAAAAGATAGTTAATATTAGTACTCTTGGTCCTTGAGGATACGATATTCTGGACTCACCACACTATACTACTGTTTGATAGGTGTGCTTGCCTTTGTCGAAATAATAGTTAGTTTCGAGCTCCATCAAGTTTTTGGCGCCGTTGCCGGTGACTAAGATATTAGGAAAACTAAATTTTTATTACTTTAGCCATTCTTACTTTTATTTGCAATATATTCTTATTTTATTATTAACTTTGCTAATTTTTCTTTATTTGCTTCTGGCAGGTAATTCTAGTTTATGACTAGAAAGAACCTGTCAGGACCCTTGATTTTTAACAGTGTTATAGAAGGTACCATTCGCAGAAATCGAAGAGAAATAAGGTGAAGCCTACAATATATAGAAGAAGAGCAATAAGACGAACCAACTACTACCAAAGAGATGGCTGATAAGAATCCGCTACCTCCTATGGTTGCCGCAAATCCAGTGAATCAAAATCCTGTTCCTCGTACTATGTATGATTATGCTAAACCTAATTTAACAGGAACTGAGTCAAGTATTGTTAGACCTACTATTGCTGCAAATAATTTTAAACTGAAACCTAACACTATACAGATGATTTAGCAATTTGTTCAGTTTGATGGTTTGCAGGATGAGGATCCAAATAATCACTCCGCAAATTTTCTTGAGCTTTGTGATACTTTTAAAATAAATGGCGTTTCTAATGATGCCATTCGCCTTCGGTTGTTTCCCTTCTTGTTGAGGAACAAAGCTAAACAGTGGTTGAACTCGTTACCACGAGGATCAATCACTACATGGGAACAAATGACCTAAAAATTTTTATTAAAATATTTTTCGCCGGCTAAAACGGCTAAGTTGAGGAATGATATCTCTTCTTTTGTGCAGATGGACTTAGAGACACTTTACGATGCATGGGAGAGATACAAGGATCTACTAAGGAGGTGCCCTCACCATGGGTTACCTTTGTGGCTACAGGTTCAAACCTTTTATAATGGTGTGAACCCCTCAACTAACCATGGGTTACCTTTGTGGCTACAGGTTCAAACCTTTTAAAATGGTGTGAGCCCCTCAACTAGGTAGTTGATGGATTCAGCCGCCAGTGGAACCCTAAATAACAAGACCCCTGAAGCAGCTTATGAATTTATAGAGACAACAACCCCTCCCAGGCTTTCAACAACAACCCTACCCACAAGAAAAGAAGCCAAACCTTGAGGAGATGCTAACAAAATTCATCGTGGTGTTAGAAACTCATTTCCAAAACACCGAAACAACACTTAAAAATCAACAAGCATCGATTCAAGGGATCGAGAACCAATTAGGTCAGCTTGCTAAGCTAATCTCAGAACGACCACAAGACAACTTGCCAAGAAACACTGAAACTAACCCAAATGAGAAAATTCATGCCATTACCGCTCACGATAGTGAAGGGTTAGATGAGCCAAAATTGAGGCAAGAGAATGTGGTAGAGGAAGGTAAGGTTGAGGTAAGCCATGATAAACCAAAACCGGTAATTACGGTGTACCAACCTCGTGTGCCATACCCTAATGCGATGAAGAAAGACAACAAAGATGAAAAATTCGGTAAATTCCTTAAACTTCTAAAGAAATTACATATTAACTTACCATTTCTTGAAGCTCTTTCGCAGATGCCCAATTCACAAAATTTTTTTAAAAGAGCTGTTGACAAACTAACGGAGGTTAGACGAGGCGTCGCATGTGGAGCTAAATGTAGTGTGCTCAGCAATTTTGCAAAATAAACTACCACAAAAGTTAAAAGATCCAAGGAGTTTTATAATTCCGTGCTTAATTGGTAGTTTATATGTTAATAACAGCTAGGTCTTGGGAAACCCAAACAAACTAGGATGAGCATTCAATTAGCTGATAAAACTATTAGAATTCCTAAGGGTATCATTGAAGATGTACTAATAAAAATTGATGAATTCATATTCCCAGTGGACTTCGTTGTTTTAGACATGGATGAGGGCAAAAATGTTCCTTTAATTTTAGGAGGACCCTTTTTAGCAACTGCTAGAACTAAAATTGATGTTGGTACAGATGAAATCATACTTCGTGTAGGTGACGAAACGATCACTCTTTAGGCTCTTGACTCGGCTAGGACATCGCGTAATCAAGGTGAAAACATAAAATCTACTAATAACCATTTGGTTTAACCTTCTTTACAGGAAACACCACAAAAATACACAATTGAGCCAGATCCTAGACTTCGTGCCAACAAGGAAATAACTCATGAGGAACAAAGGCTTCAGATCGATGAACTAGACGAGTGGAAGACACATTTCAAAGAGAAACTAGGAACACACAAAGCAAAACAGAGGCAACACCATGTCAAACTTAAAGATGAGACATAACAATTTCAGATCGGGGATCAGGTATTGTTGGATAAGACAGACCCTCGAATCGCCACTTCAGACTTTAGCACTAATGAAGAGATCCCTTTCACATTGCTGAATGTATTGCCATACGGAACAATCGAGGTAACTAATCCTATATTCGGCATTTTTAAGGTAAACATCGCTCGACTCAAACTGTATAGTGATCTTAGTATTGATAGCAAGGGAGAAAAGTTTCAACTCCTCAAACCACCATGGATATGTGAATGAGAGGTAAGTCTAGCTTAATACTTTAAACGAGTGCTTTTCGGGAGGCAACCCGAGCACTAACTTCACTAATGTCATATTTTTTATTTTTAGCACCTAACTACAAACTAACTAATAAAGCGCAGGTTTTTTTATCCACACGGCCTTGTACACGGGCGTGGCCGTGGCCGTGTGGACACTACGAAAAGATACATAAGAGTGGCAGAAACCGTGCGAACCAAGGACGAAAATTTTCCCCAGCCCACGGGTGGTGATACAATGCCACGACCGTGCGATACGGCTGTGATGATACAATGCCACGGCCGTGGTAGACACTAAGAAAGTCACACGGGTATGAGACACGCCCGTGTTTTGAGGCTGTGGTCGACACTGACTAATCAACATGGGTGTGGCAACCTCTACATAAGCGTGGGAGAAACGAACAAAGCACTACATGGCCGTGCAACACGGTCGTGTGACCTAAACCGTCCGTGGCACACGGGCGTGGGTAGCAACCAGATCCCTGTTTCCTATTTAAAACCCCCTTCTTCTCACTTTCTCCCCAATTTCTTCTTCTCCTAAACCCTAACCACCACACCCCTTTCTTTTTCTATTTATCCTTTCATTTTCCTTTCCCCTTTTCCCTCATTCTTTCTTTACACCACCATTCCCATGTCAAAGAAGCGAAAGGAGCCTAGCACATTCTCCCCGTACGAAACCGATCTACATAAGTTCATGCCAGCCGCTTCATTAACTCGACAGGACAAGGACCTTTGAGTTCATTTATTTTTTTCTTTTTCTTTTCTTTTTATTTTTAAATTAGTTACTTTTATCTTTCTTATCTTTAATTTATATTATTATATTTTGATTTCTTCAATTCAGGTTCAAAAGGCTATTAGGGAATCACAACACCACGACCCTAGTATCCACCCCCACCTTCATCTATGCCCAACTTACCGTTTTTTTTCTTTGTCTCCATCCAAAATTCAGAAAGTTCACTTCTCTCTCTATCTTATGATTTTATATATTGTAGATATCTATCTTTATACATTGAGGACAATGTACGTCTTAAGTGTGGGGAGGTGTCAACAAATATTGAACTATATCTTGTTCTTAAGTAACTTTCTCATATCTACTATTAGAATGAAACTTCTATTGATTTATGATTTTCATTGATATGTTTTGGATTAAGTCATAGATATTTGTGCATTGATGATTTAAACTTCAAAGATATTAGAGAATCAAGCATGATAAGTCTATTTTCAGAATTAAAAATTTAGGTTGTTTCCCTAATCTTAAATATTACTTTGAAGTTTGAAATTTTCAAGGTTGACATAAAAAAAAAAACATAATTTTGGTGAGGTTTTTGAGCCTTTTTAGAGCATATATTTTTCTTGCTCTCTTTATTGATTATGAGTGTGTCAACATTGATTTGTTATTCTAGAACTTGCTTCGATTATACATGTCGAGACCACATTTTTATTTGATATACTAAGATGACAAAGGCAGCTAGGATTTAACCCCCTTACTCCATAAAAAGCCTACCACCATAATTAACCCCTAGTGAACCCCTTTTTATCCTAATAAATCGTTCCTTGACTCACTCATTAATATTAACCTAAAACCAAATTTTTAACTCCCCTAATCTTTTGACGTCCCTTTTTGTCGAGATTTAAATTGAGCAGTTCCTAACTATGTTCTTTATCTTAGTTGTTAAAGTTCTTTCTTATCATTGTATAGCCTTAAAATTTTTTTTTGGAAATTTATTCATTATTAGTTTAAGCTTGAATGATTAATGTCACATCTTTAGAAGAAGCTCATGTTATTAGTGATAAGTTTTCAATCAATGTAATTGTCCAGTATTAGTTCAATTTTTCTAGTTAGGTATTTTGTCAATTCAATCTCGATTCTAACCTTCTAATTCAACTTTATCCACACCTTTAACCCAAGCCCCATTTCAACCCTTTAAAGACCTTTTGATTTGTGTATCATCTCATTGTATAGTGGTGGAGATTTGATTTTCATGCAAGCATATGGGATTAACTTTTCATGTTTGACTTCTGAGTGCTTAATTTGAACCTTAAACACCTTGAGTGATTTGAGTGAATCTTTAGTGAGGATGTCAATTCTTATCGATTTTTGAATCAAGGGTATTAATTTAATTTAGAGATTTCTATGGATTAAGTCAAGTGAATAAATCGCATGAATCAAAAGTAGGTGAAGTCTAGGTGGATTCTTCCTTAGGTATTTCCTATCTTATATAAGTTGTCCAAAAGTACTTTCCCAATTTACTCTTTGTCACGTTCATAGTTAGTTAAATTAGTTAGTTAATTTTAGATTAAAAATAAATCCCTCAAGTATTAGGCTAGATAATAAAAAGATAGTTAAGACTAGTACTCTTAGTCCTTGAGGATACGATATTCCGGAATCACCACAGCTATACTACTGTTCGATAGGTGCGCTTACCTTTTCGAAATAATAGTTAGTGTCGAGCTCCATCAATCGTCTACTTTTAATGCCCAATCTTTCCTGTTTGATTTTGCGGTTTTCTCTAGAATACGCTTAAGCTCTCGATTGGCTACTTTAGCTTGTCCACTGGTTTGAGGATGATAAGGGTAGCTGTTCTGTGGTGCACTCCATATTTCTTCAAGTTTTATCAAATTGAGTATTACAAAAATGGGTACCCCTATCACCAATAATTGCTCTAGGTGTTGCAAATCGAGAAAAGAGTTTCTTAACAAATCTCACTACCACTCTAGCATCATTAGTAGGTAAAGCTTGAGCTTCCACCCATTTTGACATATAATCAACCGCTACTAAGATGTATTTATTCCCAAATGAGCTAGGGAAATGACCCGTAAAATCAATACCCCATACATCAAATATTTTACATGATAGCATATATGTTTGAGGCATTTCATCGCGTTTAGAGATATTACCTATTCTCTGACATCTATCACACGAAGTAGCATACCTGTTAGCGTCCTTAAACAGAGTGGGCCAATAAAAACCTGATTTGAGCGTTTTATGTGTTGTCCTAGTCCCACTGTAATGTCCTCATGTTGGTCCTGAATGGCAATGTTCTAGGATTTTGCTTGCTTCTGCCTTTGTAACACATCTCCGAATTACTTGATCTGCACATATACGAAAAATAAAAGGGTCCTCCTAAAAATATTTTTTCACATCAGCAAAGAATCGCTTCTTTTGATGATGTGTTAACCCTTTTGGTAGGATGTTAGCAGCTAAGTAATTCGCAATATCTGCAAACCAAGGTACCTCGGAGTCGGATATAACAAAGAGTTGTTCTTCAGGAAACGAATCATTTATCTCACTCTCATCGAGTTCTTTGATATGTGGATTTTCAAGCCTAGAAAGATGGTTTGCCGCAAGATTTTTAGCTCCTTCCTTATCCTGAATTTCCAAATCAAATTCCTGTAAGAGTAAAATCCATCTTATGAGTCGAGGTTTTGGATCAGATTTAGTTAAAAGATAACGAAGAGCTGAATGGTCAGTGTAAACGACAACTTTAGATAATATCAAATATTGTCTAAATTTATCAAATGCAAAAACCACAGGTAGCAACTCTTTTTCTATGGTGGTGTAATTTTCTTCTGCGGCTGTCAATATTTTGCTAGCGTAATAAATCGACTGAAAATGCTTGTCTATTCGCTGTCCCAAAACTGCACCTACTGCAAAATCACTCGCATCACACATTAGTTCAAAGGGCAAATTCCAATCAGGTGCAATTATTATTGGAACATTTATTAATTTATTTTTGAGGGTATTAAATGCATCTAAACATTCCTGATTAAAATTGAAAGGCACATCTTTGTCTAGTAATTTCGTTAAAGGCTTAGTTATTTTAGAAAAATCCTTAAAAAATCTTCTATAAAATCCAGCGTGTCCTAAAAAACTTCTAATAGCCTTAACTGAACTAGGAGGAGACAATTTTTCTATGGTTTCAATTTTTGCTTTATCAACCTCAATCCCTTTACTAGAAATTTTGTGACCTAACACAATCCCTTCTTGAACCATAAAGTGACACTTTTCCCAATTAAGCACAAGGTTCGTTTCTTCACATCTAATTAGAACCTGTTTTAAATTTTTAAGGCAAAGGTGGAAAGAATTACCAAATACCGAAAAGTCGTCCATAAATACCTTCATAATATCTTCCACAAGTTCATCAAAGATGGCTCATGCAGCGCTGAAAAATGGAAGGAGCATTACATAATCCAAAAGGCATTCTGCAATAAGCAAACGTACCATATGGACATGTAAATGTTGTCTTTTCTTGATCCTCAGGAGCTACTGGGATTTGGAAGTAGCCAGAGAGTCCGTCTAGGAAGTAATAGTACATATACCTAGATAATCTTTCTAACATCTGATCAATGAAGGGTAAGGGAAAGTGATCTTTTCTCGTAGCATCGTTCAATTTCCTATAGTCGATGCAAACTCTCCAACCTGTGACTGTTCTTGTTGGAATCAATTCATACTTCTCGTTGGCTACAATAGTCATGCCTCCCTTTTTTGGAACAACCTGCACAAGGCTCACCTAAGTACTGTCAGAAATAGGATAAATAACTCCAGCATCTAGAAGTTTAATTGCCTTAGCTTTAACACTTCCTTCATGTCAGGATTTAATCATCTTTGAGGTTGCACACATGGTTTATATTCATCTTCCATTAAAATTTTGTGGGTGCAGAAAGATGGGCTTATCCCTTTAATGTCAGAAATCTTCCAAGCTATGGCTCTTTTATGCTCTTTTAGTACCTGTAGTAACTCGTCTTTCTCATTGGGTTCCAATTCTGAAGAAATAATTACCGATAGTGTAGAATTATCTTCGGGGAATGCATACTCTAAGTGATTTGGTAACTGTTTCAATTCTAATTTGGGAGGCTCTTCAAAAGAGGGTTTTTGTTTTAGTTTGTCATTTATTTCAATGCCCTTATACTTCTTTTGTCTTGGGGAAGAAGTATTCGAATTTAACTTGATTTGTATCTCCCTCATCTTATTGATATCACCATCTTCCTTTTCACCTTGGGTAAGACACAGTTCCAACGTGTCTTCATGTATGATTTCCTGAAAAGAATCTTGAATAAAATGATCAATAGCGTCAATAAAATAATAGGAATCATCTTGCTCTTTAGAGTATCGCATAACATCATAAATTTTAAAAATAATTTCCTCGTCACCTATCTTGAGCACAAGTTTACCATCACCTACATCAATAACAGCCCTAGCAGTAGCTAAAAATGGGCGCCCTAAAATCAAATGCACCTCAATGTCCTCATCCATGTCAAGCATAACAAAATCAACAGGGAATATAAATTTATCAAATTTTACCAAAACATCTTCAATAATTCCCCTAGGATATTTAATAGATCTATCAGCTAATTGGATACTCATCCTAGTGGATTTTGGTTCCCCAAGACCAAGCTGCTTGAACATTTTATAAAGCATTAAATTAATACTGGCACCTAAATCAGCTAATGCTTTCTCAATATTTAAACTACCAATTAAATAGGGAATAGTGAAACTTCCTGGATCTTTCAATTTGGTTGGTAGCTTATTTTGGAGAATAGCTAAGCATTTCTTATTAAGCTTCACGGTTGATAGCTCTTCAAACTTCCTTTTATTTGTTAAAAGTTCTTCTGAGAATTTTGTGTATGTCGGCATCTGTGAAATAACTTCAACAAAAGGGAAGTTAATATGTAATTGTTTAAAAAGTTCAAGAAATTTACCGAATTGTGCGTCCATGTGGTCTTTCTTCAACTTTTTCGGATATGGGATCAGTGGTTTATACTCTTTAAGTACCGTTGTTACATTCTCGTTTACTTCCTCACCCTTTGCCTTATCAGTTTCTTGTGGCATCTTCTTTTCAGCTTCAACCAATACCTTCCCATTCCTTAATGTAACTGCCTTCACATTCTCTTTTGGGTTAGGTTCGATGTTATTAGGTAAACAACTTGGTTGCCTTTCGAAAACTAACTTAGCCAGCTATCTAATTTGATTCTCAAGCCCTTCAATTGATGCTTGCTAATTTTTCAACACTGTTTCGGTATTCTGAAAATGAGTTTCTGACGCCAAAATAAACTTTTCTAGCATATCTTCAAGGTTCGATGTTTTCTCTTGCGGGTATGGTGGTTGGAAAACTGGAGGGGGTTGTTGTCTCTGATTTCCTTGACCACCCCATGAGAAGTTTGGGTGGTTCTCTAACCTGGATTGTAAGTGTTACTATAGGGATTATTCTGAGGTCTAGAATTATTACCCATATAGTAAATCTGTTCACTCTCTATGCTAGCGTTGTAGGAAGGATATTCTGTATTGTTTGTGCGTCCTCCAATTGCATCGTACTGCATCACTGGATGTACCTACGAAGAACCACACAAACCATTAATCTTTTTACTTAAAAGCTCTACCTGGTTTGATAGCCTGGTGACTGCGTCGAGGTTAAAAACGTTAGCAGCTTTTGTTGGCTTTGTTCTCATGACTTGCCACTAATAGTTATTCAGTGACATCTCCTCTATAAACTCATAAGCTCCTTTAGGGGTTTTGTTATTTAGGGTTCCACTGGCGGCTGCATTAATCAATTACCTAGTTGAAGGGTTCACACCATTGTAAAAGGTTTGAACCTGTAGCCATAATGGTAACCCATGGTGAGGGCATCTTCTCAATAGATCCTTGTATCTCTCCCATGTATCGTAGAGTGTTTCTAAATTCATCTGCACAAAAGAAGAAATATCATTCCTCAACTTAGCCGTTATAGCCAGCGAAAAATATTTAAATAAAAACTATTCGGTCATTTGTTCCCATGTAGTGATTGATCCTTATAGTAACGAGTTCAACCACTGTTTAGCATTGTTCCTCAACGAGAAGGGAAACAACTGAAGGTGAATGACATCATCAGAAATTCATGAAAATTTGCCAAGTGATCCTTTAGATCCTCATCCTACAAACCATCAAACTGAACAAACTTCTGAATTATCTAAATAGTATTAGGTTTCAATTCAAAATTATTTACAGCAATAGCAGGTCTAACACTACTTGATTCAGTTCCTGTTAAAGTAGGCTTAGCGTAATCATACATAGTACGAGGAGCAGGGTTTTGATTCATCGGATTTACGGCAACCACAGGAGGTAATGGATTATTATCAGCCATCTCCTCAGTGGTATTTTAAGCCCACATTTAATATGCTTTTGGATGATTTATCCCTTGATTTGTGTAAAAAGGTGCTCTTAATCCTTTTTTTTTCATGTCTTATACCCAGGAAAGCACCCAAGGATGAAAAGAACACAAAACGGGTCTAAAACGAAGTAAATGGGCCTTTCCACGAAATCGACACGGCCTGGGCCAAGGACCACACGGTCGTGTCTCGACGAACACCTGGAGCACGGCCTCATCACTACTACACACGGCCGTGCCAAAGTAGAAATTCGAACACGGTCAGGTCTTGATTTGCACGGACGTGTGACATGGTCGTCCCTCTGTCGCTGGAAAGAGCAATTTCAGTCGAAAAAGGATACTTCGGGAGAAAGAATCGCATTCCAAGAGCCTATAAATATACCCCAAGTACCACCTTTGAAGGGGAGTGAAAGCTAGGCCAAGGAGCCAAGCTGAGGAGGTCAGAGTTAGGGAGTAACGCCAGGATAGCCAATTGATTCATCCCAAGAAGCCGGAATTATACTCAAGACGGTGGAATTCTCCTTCAATCCCATCAGGGAGTTTTAAGGTTTTTCTTATGTTTTGTTTTATCATTTCTCTTGTGATGTTTTCTTTTTACATTATGAGCTAAATCCTTTAGATTCCTGAAGGGGGATGAAACCTAGACAGATTTTATTATTTGATTTTTAAGTTACATGATAAATTACTTAGTTTGTTCTTGATAATGTTTCTTAATCCAAATCCAATGTGCTTAGGTAGAGGAGGAATAGACCCTGCCTAAGAGTATATCTAACATAATTAAGCGGATTTGATCGGGCGCCTAGAGATAGGGTTACGAGATTTTGCCAGATTAGGGTGAAACCTAATATGGAAATCCATTGATCGATTTACTGCTTTCCTAGGGGGTTATTATAAGCGAACAAGAGTTCCACTAATTAACCTAGGATTAGACGTTATTCGCTTCGAGAGAGGGTTTAGCATAGGTTAGTGAGTCTCACGGATCAAGCTAAGTAAAAGAAATCATATAATCTAAGGTTAGATAATAAGAGAAGTCTAGGTGGATTCTTCCCAAAGGTATCATAAAAATCAACTGAGTCTTTTTCAAGTTATCCCCAAATTCATCTTTTTGTCTTTGTTTCCTTAGTTTAGTTGTCGTCAATTTAGTTTAAAAGCAACCTTTATCTTAGTTAGGTTAAATAATAAAAAGAAAGTGAGTATTAATACTTTTAGTTCTTTTGGGTTCGATATCCGGTCTTGCCTAAGCTATACTACTGTTCGATAGGTACACCTGCCTTAATATAGTTGTCAGAGTTAGTCTCCAGGTTTGATTATTCTTGTATAAATTTTAAAACTCTGATTTCACAGCAATCAAGTTTTTGGCATCGTTGTCGGGGAACTATAATATTAAGAAAGCTCTATTTTTATTACTTTAGCCATTATTTTATTCGCAATTTATTTCTTTTGTTTTTTTATGCTAAATTTTAATTTTTCTATTTTTTATTTTTTATTTCTTTCTCTTTTCTAGGTACCTCTAGTTTATGACTAGAAAGAATCCGAGAGGACCTTTGGTATACGATAGTGATATCAAAGCAACCGCAAGTAGGAATCGCAAGGAAACCAAGTGAGCCCTAGACTACACAGAAAGAGAGGAAGAAAACAGATCCAATCCTACTGAAGGGATGGACGAAAACAACCCACCACTACGCGTTGTGGGAGATCAAAATGCTCCACGTACAATGTTTGATTATGCGAAACCGCATTTAACAGGAGCAGAATCTAGTATTGTTAGGCCTGCTATAACTGCTAACAATTTTGAATTAAAGCCTAACACAATACAAATGATTCAACAGTTTGTTCAATTTGATGGTTTGCAGGACGAAGATCCAAACATGCATATAGCTAATTTTTTGGAGTTCTGTGATACCTTCAAAATAAATGGTGATTCTGATGATGCCATTCATCTTTGGTTATTCCTTTTTTCGTTGAGGAATAAAGCCAAATAGTGGTTAAACTCGTTACAACGAGGGTCAATCACTGCATGGGATCAAATGATCGAAAAGTTTCTGATGAAATATTTTCCACCGGCCAAAATGACCAAATTACGTAATGATATCTCTTCCTTTGTGCAGATGGATTTAGAGACACTTTACGACGCATGGGAGAGGTTCAAAGATCTCTTGAGGAGGTGCCCACACCATGGTTTACCCCTGTGGCTACAAGTCCAAAACTTCTACAATGGAGTAAACCCCTCAACAAGGCAACTGATAGATTTAGCCGCCGGTGGAACGCTGAACAACAAAACTCCTGAAGCATCCTACGGGTTCATCGAACAGATGTCATTAAATAACTATCAATGGCAAGCTTTGAGGACCAAACCGACAAAATTGGTAGAATTTTTCAACGTCGACACCATGACCATGCTATCAACGCAACTAGAGATGATGAATAAAAAGCTTGATTGTTTATGTTCTTCACAGATACATCTAGTCATACAGTGCGACGCTAGTGGAACTATGATGAATCCTAAGTACCCACCCTACCAACCAGGAGCAGAAGATGAATAGATGAACTATATAGGTAATAATTTCCGATCTAATAATCCTTATAGTAACACTGACAATCCAAGTTGGAGGAACCACACAAATTTTTCGTGGGGAGGACAAGGGAATCAAGGAAATTAAAGGCAACAACCTCCTCATCCACAAGAAAAGGAACCAATACACGAAAAGGAATCAACAACCATATACAAACGCCTGCAAGATATTGAGAGAATCCTTAAAGATCAACAAGCATCAATTGGAAAATTCACCGAGACATCTTGGGAAATCACTAAAACAGTCGGAATGCTTACCAAAATAATTGGTGAACCACGTACAGCAAATTTTCCTAAGGGGACAGAATAGGTAGAAGCAGTCACACTAAGAAGTGGAAAAGAATTAAGCGAATTGAAGAAACACTCCCCAACAGACAGCAACAAAGCAAGCGATGAGGGAATTGAGGATGTAACTCCATTATGCAATGAAAACATACCCGGAAAAGTTAAAGAAAGAGCGAATAGATGCACAATTCGATAAGTTTCTTGAACTTTTTAAGCAAATACATATTAACTTACCTTTTGTTGAAGCTATTTCACGATGCTTGAAATGCGCAAAATTCTTAAAGGAACTCCCGACGAATAAACGAAAGTTTGAAGAGGTGTCAATAGTGGACCTTAATGAAGAATGTTCAGCCATCCTCCAAAACAAGCTACCGACCAAGTTAAAAGACCCAGGAAGTTTTACTATCCCTTGTCTAATTGGTAGTTTAAATGTTAAGAAAGCATTAGCTGACCTAGATACCAGTATAAATTTAATGCCTTATAATATGTTTAAACAACTAGATCTTGGGGAACCAACACCCACTAGGATGAGTATTCAGTTAGTAGACAGATCCATCAAATATCCTAGAGGAGTCATCGAAGATGTTTTGGTCAAAATTGATAAATTTATTTTCCCTGTTGACTTCGTTGTGTTGGACATGGATGAAGACATTAATGTTCCCTTAATATTAGGGCGTCCCTTTTTAGCCACTGCTAGGGCCGTCATTGATGTAGGAGAAGGTAAACTTGCATTAAGGATAGGAGATGAAGAAATTATTTTCCAAATTTATGATGCCATGCGATATTCTAAAGAGCAAGATGATTCCTGTTATTTTGTTGATACTACTGATCATATCATTCAAAATTCATTGCAGGAAATCATACATGACGACATGATGGGCCTGTGTCTCACTCAAGAAGAGGGGGAGGAAGATGAAGACGATGAGCTAAATTGGAAAACTTCGTCATCCAAACAAATGAAAGAGGAAAGCATTGACAATGATGACAAAACAAAACAGAAGTCCTCCATCGAAGAGCCACCCAATTTGGAATTAAAAAAACTACCAAAACATTTAGAATACGCGTTCCTCAGAGACAATTTTACATTACCAGTAATCATATCTGCAGAATTAGAACCTAAGGAAAAAGAGGAGCTGATAAAGGTATTAAATGAGCACAAAAAAGCCATAGCATGGAAAATTTCTGACATTAAGGGAATAAGCCCCGCGTTCGGCACCCACAAAATTTTAATGGAAGAAGAATACAAGCCATGTGTGCAACCTCAGAGGCGGCTAAATCCCAACATGAAGGAAGTGGTCAAAGCTAAGGTCATAAAACTCCTAGATGTAGGAATAATTTATCCTATCTCTGACAGCACTTGGGTAAGTCCTGTACAGGTAGTTCCAAAGAAAGGGGGAATGACGGTAGTGCCCAATGAAAAGAATGAGTTGATTCCTACAAGGACAGTCACAGGCTGGAGAGTTTGCATAGATTATAGAAAGTTGAATGATGCCACCAGAAAAGATCACTTCCTTCTACCTTTCATAGATCAAATGTTGGAAAGATTATCTAGGCATATGTACTACTGCTTTTTGGATGAACTCTCTGGCTACTTTCAAATCCCTATAGCTCCTGAAGATCTAGAAAAGACAACATTCACATGTCCATACAGTACGTTTGCTTATCGTAGAATGCCTTTTGGATTATGTAATACTCCTGCTACTTTTCAGCGTTGCATGTTAGCAATCTTTGATGAACTCGTGGAAGACATCATGGAGGTATTTATGGATGACTTCTCGGTATTCGGTAATTCTTTCCATCTTTGCCTTAAAAATTTAAAACGAGTGTTAATGAGATGTGAGGAAACAAACCTCGTTTTAAACTGGGAAAAATGTCACTTTATGGTAAGAGAAGGGATAGTATTAGGACACAAAATTTCTAGTAAAGGGATCAAGGTAGATAAAGCAACGGTTGAAGCCATAGAAAAACTACCCCCTAGTTCTGTCAAGGCTATCAGAAGCTTTTTAGGACATGCATGGTTCTATAGAAGATTTATTAAGGATTTTTCTAAAATAGCTAAGCCCTTGACGAAATTACTAGAGAAAGATGTTCCTTTTGACTTCAATCATGAATGTTTAGTTGCATTTAATATCCTTAAAGATAAACTAATAAATGCGCCAATTCTTATTGCACCTGATTGGAACTTACCCTTTGAATTAATATGTGATGCAAGTGATTTTGCAATAGGTGTAGTTTTGGGACAACGAAGAGACAAGCACTTTCAGCCGTAGATATACTACGCTAGCGTAACATTAACACTTCGCACAAGAAAACTACACCACCACGAAAAAGAATCAAGCACTGTAGTTTTGCTTTTGATAAGTTTAGACGAAGATCTAATAATGTCCAAAGTTGTCGCTTACATCGATCACTCACTCTTCGTTATCTTTTAAACAAACCTGATGCTAAACCCAGGCTCATACGATGGATTTTGCTCTTACAGGAATTCAACTTGGAAATACAAGATAAGACGGGAGCCGAAAATCTTGCAGTAGATCACCTATCTAGACTTGAAAATCCACACACCAAAGAGCTCAATAAATGTGAAATAAATGACTCATTCCTCGAGGAACAACTCTTTTCTATAACATATTCTGAAATACCATGGTTTGCAAATATTGCGAATTATTTAGCAGCTAACAGCTTGCCAAGAAAATTGACACATCACCAAAAGAAGTGATTCTTTGCTGATGTGAAAAGTTATTTTTGGGAAGATCCCTTTCTTTTCTGCATTTGTACAGATCAGGTCATTCGAAGATGCGTTACAAAGACAGAAGCAAACAAAATCTTGGAACATTGTCATTCGAAACCATCAGGAGGACACTATAGTGGTGTCAAGACGGCACACAAAATATTCGAATCAGGTTTCTTCTGGCCCACTTTATTTAAATATGCCAACAGGTACGTTACCTCATGTGATAGATGCCAACGAATAGGTAACATCTCTAAACGTGATGAAATGCCCCAAACATATATGCTATCATGTGAAATATTTGATGTATGGGGTATTGATTTCATGGGACCATTCCCTAATTCATTCAGAAACAAGTACATCCTCGTAGCAGTCGATTACGTGTCAAAATGGGTAGAAGCGGAAGCTTTACCTACCAATGATGCTAGGGTAGTAGTCAAATTTCTCAAAAAACTTTTTTCTCGATTTGGCACACTGAGAGTAATCATTAGTGATAGGGGTACGCACTTCTGCGGTACCCAGTTTGAAAAAGTTCTAAAAAATATGGAGTATATCACAAGATAGCAACCCCATATCATCCTCAAACCAGTGGGCAAGTTGAGGTGGCAAACCGAGAACTTAAGCGCATTCTAGAAAAAACCATTGAAACAAATAGAAAAGACTGGGCATTAAAAGTAGATGACGCGTTGTGGGCTTATAGAACAGCTTTTAAAACACCTTTAGGGACATCCCCATACAAGCTTGTATATGGGAAAAGCTGTCATTTACCATTTGAATTAGAACACAAAGCTTTTTGGGCAATAAAATTTTTGAATACTAATCTTGAAATTGCAGGAAAGAGAAGAATGACGCAGATGAACGAGTTAGAAGAATAGAGAACAGAAGCCTATAAGA
The DNA here is from genome assembly GCA_025503065.1 of Gossypium bickii. Classification (NCBI taxonomy): domain Eukaryota; kingdom Viridiplantae; phylum Streptophyta; class Magnoliopsida; order Malvales; family Malvaceae; genus Gossypium; species Gossypium bickii. The sequence continues at coordinate 120,373,690 of CP106712.1, read as the reverse complement.
ACTCAAAACTGTACAAGGAAGCAGCGAAGCGACGCCATGATGCTCGTCTCAAAAGATCAAGACAATTCAAAGTAGGAGATCTGGTTCTATTATATAATTCAAGGCTTAAATTATTCCCGGGAAAATTAAAGTCAAGATGGTCAGGCCCATTCATGATCAAAACAATTTTTCCGTATGGCACCGTCAAGGTAACCCACCCCACTAAAGGCACTTTCAAGGTAAATGGTCACCGACTTAAAATTTATAATGGTGCAGATTTAGGCGATATGAGAGAGGAGCTTATGCTCCACGAGCCATCTTTCAGAATCGAAAACAGGGAGAGTCTAGCTTAAGACTATAAACAAGAGCTTCTCGGGAGGCAACCCGAGCACTAACATACTAACATTGTTTTTGTTTTCCTAACATCACAATAAAAAAATACAGGATTCTAAACACACCCTTGAACACGACCGTCTCACGGGCCGTGTAGAAAACAGGGGAAGGCACACGGGCGTGCCACGCATCGTGCCTAAACAGGGTAAAATTTTTCCCGATGACATGGGCTGCACCTCCTGAACACGACCGTGCCCCATGACCGTGTAAAATTATTCAAGGTACTAACTTGTAACACACGGGCACCACACGGCCGTGCCACACAACTGTGTAAAATTTTTTAGGTTACTGACTTGTTATACACAGGCTGAACACAGCCGTGCGACCTCACCGTGCCTACAGTTTACCTTATCGTGCACGGGCGTGCCCAATATACGCACGGCCGTGCCACGAATCCTGAAGGCATCTAATCTTGCAAAACGCGAAAAGCACGGGCAAATTTAAAATAACACGGGCGTGTTTATAGACCGTGTCGCCCTCCCTATACATACAAATGAACCGTCATCTTCCCAAAACCAAACCCTAAAATCAGAATTTTCTCTCTCAAACCCCAAAATTCGGCCACTCAACCAGTTTCCTCCATTCCCACCACCGTTGTTCCTCAAAAATTTCAGTTCAGCCACCCACACGGCCACAACACAACCGTGCGCCCAAGCCCCACGCCCTCAACAGCTCCGTGCCCACGCCAAAAACCCAGAACACCACCGTGCGCGCCGCCCGTGCCTGTCATTCACCGCCACCATTGGTTCATTCTTTCTTAAAATCTTTCTCCCTTTCATGCATGTTTATCTTTTATGTTTAGAAAATTGATTAATATTGGTTAATTTAGTCAAGTTCTTGTTTAGTTTACAAAGATTCTTTGTTTAGTTCACAGAAAATTGATTCATATTCTTTGTTGACATTTCTCTTTGACTTTACGTTTACTTTATTATGTTTACGTAAATTGCAAGTTTTTCAATGTTTGATCCATCTTTTTATTAATGCATGTTAGAATAAGTTGTTGCGTAATTATTGAATTAATGCTTGATATTGATAAAATGCAATTGGAAATTTGGCAAATATATTGGATGAACTAGAGGATTTTGCACCTGATTTGCAGGAATATGTCGTCGTCACGAGTTAAAAGAGCCGTCCCGAGCAAGAAATGTAAAGGACCGGGATCCTCTTCCGTAAGCACCAAACTTTGACACCCGTTCCTCCGTTTCCCACAAGACACTCAGGAGGACCGATACAAGGCCACGAAGGATAGACCAATAGGCACTGGTCGTCGAATTGATTGGGAAGCCGTCAGACAAGTAGGGCTCGTTACCGATATTCAAGCACTATTGTCGACGGATCCATGGGAAACCCTCTTCACCATCAACGAGCCTACATACCTCGAGCTTACACTCGAGTTCTACTCCACATTCATGCTACAAAAGGTGATGGCTCAATTCGACGACCCATGCACCACACAATTCCATCTCGGGGGCAAAGTATGACGATAGAGCGTACCCCAATTCAGAGCAGCCCTTGGCCTCTACACGGTGGATTTCATCGCAGAAAACCCGCTAGTAAGTCTAAACCGAGAACCTCACAGCCTTCCGTACGACTGTTGGCTCAACCTCCAACCAACGACGGCCATCTACAACCCCAACAAATCTAAAGCGACGACCCTTCCTCCCGCCTTACGGTACATTCACGCCATACTCGCGCATACCATCACCGATCGAAAGGAGAGCATCAGCGTCGTCAATAAATAAGACGTCTACTTTTTGTCCTGCATGCCTGAAGGACATGTGCTTGACTTGGCATACTTCATTGCATGCGCAATGCAACACCAAACCGAAGCCCACAGGAAGGGAATTCTGTCAATGGGGCCATACATTACGAGGTTAGCTCGGCACTTCAACTTCCTCAACTTAGACGAGCAGATCTCCTCCCTCACACTGCTGGGGAACATGGTTCCTCAAGGCATCCAAACCATGCTACACATGAGGATGATAAAACAACGTCGAGGGACCAATCCTCCGTAGTACATACTAAAGTCACCATTCACCAATGAAGAGGACGAGGACATTTCCACCACTATCAGAGGAGGCAACGAATCCGAGCCAGTATCCACACCGAGCGGCCATATCATTAGCAGACATCTCTACTCGACTTGATCGATTCGAGATGCATTTTGTTGAAAATGCCCGGTGTTTTGACGGAATAGAGGCAACACTTCAACAAATATGTCAGCACCTCAACATTTCATCATCGACACCACCACCAGACCCAACCCATGATGAGGACCTCTGAGTCCTTTTTAATTTGTTTTCTTTAATTTTATTTTCTTCATTTTTACGATTTTATTTTATGTTTTTTAATTTGAACTCTTATTATTATTGCAAATTTTTCTCATTGGCTATCCAATTATTCAAGCATCCCTAACAAACATATCTATTTCATTGACAAGATCATTAACAAGTGACTTTGTAGAACAAAAAACATATATTCCACCTACACAAAAGCACAACTGGGCGAAATACAAAAAGTCACCTGATGCTACACACTGTCCACATCCTCAAGGATCTCGTCAGTAAAACCAGGAAGTGACACTTTCCCCTCCTATCTTTTTGATTGATCACTAGTTATCATTATTTATCTTTGTACATTGAGGACAATGTACATCTTAAGTGTGGGGGGTAAAGGTGTCTAAATTTTGCATGATTCTCAAATTGTGCCTAACTTTCTTCATTATTCTCAAATCCCTGATTTAGTCTTGTTCTTAAAGCAAAGTTGTCATATTACTAATTAGGATGAAATTTTTAATGATTTATGATTTTCATTGACATGTTTTTGAATAAGTCATAGTTAATTGTACATTGATGTTTAATTTAAGGAATAATAGAGAATCAAGCATGATAAGTCTATTTTTTAGGCATTAAAATTGTTGCTAGGTTGTTGGCCTGAAATTAAATTCTACCTTGAAATTTGGAATTCATAAGGATGATGTCAAAACACCCATAATTTTTATGAGTATTTGAACCTTATAGAGCATATATTCTTTTTCGTGCTCAGTCTTTGATTATGAGTGTGTCAACTATGAACTGTTATTCTAGAACTTGCTTCATTTATACATGTCCAGACCACAATTATGATTTGATATACTGAGATGATAAAGGCACTTAGGTTTTAACCCACTTACTCTACTAAATAGCCTACCCTTATAATTAACCCTTAGTGAACCCCGTTGAGCCTAACAGCCCTTTTTATTGACATACCCGCTAATTTAAACCCAAAACCCTTTGTATTTGTTATCACCCTTTATTTTGACTACCCCTTAATCAAGATTTGATTTGAGCCAGTTATCTAAGTTTATTATTCTGGTAGTTAAATTTATCTTGTGTTTAGTCTGTTCTTAAAAAAAAAAAAAATTCAAAGTTTCCAATATTAGTAATATGGAAAGTGAGCTTACACAATCAAAGACTATTTCCCAAAAGGAAAAGCTCGTATCGAGGGATTTTTATTGTTTTTTGATTGATGTAATTATTATCTTAGAAATTTTTAGGTAGGTAACTTATCAATTTAATCTCGATTCTAACCTTCTAATTTCAGCCTTTATCCACACCTTTAACCCTAGCCCCATTACAACCCTAACAAAGACCTTTTGATCTGTTGATCATATCATTTTACAGTGGTGGAGATTTGATTTTCAGGCAAGCCTATGGGATTAACTTTTCATGTTCGGCTTATGAGTCCTTAATTTTGACCCTTAAACACTTTTTGAGTGATTTGAGTGAATCTTTTGTGAGGATATCAATCCTTGTCAATTTTGAATTAAAGGTAATTATTTAGATGAAGAGAAACACCTATGTTTTTCGTGCTACGAATTTATGACTTATCTTGTTTGAATTTTTAGGAATCTTTGAGTTGAATTATCCATGTATAAATTATCTATGAATTAGGATAAGGCATTGTTGATAGGAATTATAAATCATGGAAAGTTCACTTTAATTGTAAGTTGAGAATTTTGCTTGAGGACAAGCAAAAGCTTAAGTGTGGGGGTATTTCATAAACCATAAAAGTAACATATTTTAAGCCCACATTTAATATGCTTTTGGATTATTTATCCCTTGATTTGTGTAAAAAGGTGCTCTTAATCCTTTCTTTTCATGTCTTATACCCAGGAAAGCACCCGAGGATGAAAAGAACACAAAATGGGCCTAAAATGAAGTAAATGGACCTTTCCACGAAATCGACATAGCTTGGGCCAAGGACCACACGGCCGTGTCTCGACAAACACCTAATATGGGAATCCATAGATTGGTTTACTGCTTTCCTAGGGGGTTATTATAAGTGACCGAGAGTTCCACTAATTAACTTAGGATTAGACGTTATTCGCTTCGAGAGAGGGTTTAGCATAGGTTAGGGAGTCTCACGGATCAAGCTAAGTAAAAGAAATCATATAATCTAAGGTTAGATAATAAGAGAAGTCTAGGTGGATTCTTCCCGAAGGTATCATAAAAGTCAACTGAGTCTTTTTCAAGTTATCCCCAAATTCATCTTTTTGTCTTTGTTTCCTTAGTTTAGTTGTCGTCAATTTAGTTTAAAAGCATTTTATCTTAGTTAGGTTAAATAATAAAAAGAAAGTGAGTATTAATACTTTTAGTTCCTTTGGGTTCGATATCCGGTTTTGCCTAAGCTATACTACTGTTCGATAGGTACACTTGCCTTAATATCGTTGTCAGAGTTAGTCTCCAGGTTTTGATCATTCTTTTATAAATTTTAAAACTCTGATTTCACAGCGATCACTCTTCCTCTATGTATTGCAGACTTCACCTTATATCTCTTCAGTTTCTATGAGCGGTGCTTTCTATCTCACTGTTGTAAAGCAATTGTGCTGATGGGTTTCTTTTAGTCATAAACTAGAGACTCCTGTTAGAAGCAAAGAAAGTGTAAAATACAATAATAATAATAATAATAAAGGCTAAAGTAATAAAATTTTAGCGTTCCTAATATCTTAGTCCCCGGCAACGGCACCCAAAACTTGATGTGTCTCTAACTAACTATGATCATAATAAAGGCAAGCGTACCTATCGTTTAATAGTATAATTATGGTAAGATCGGAAATATCGTATCCACAAGGACCAAGAGTACTAGTAATTCCTATCTTCTTATTATCTAGTCTAAGAATTAGAGTGATTTCTTTTAAACTAAAATTTATTAAAACACGACAGAGAATGAATTGGGAAAATACTTTCTAATCAACTTTATGAGAGAGGCAATACCCAAGGAAAAATCCACCTAGACTTTACTTATTACTTCTGATTCATACGATTTATTCACTTGACTTAATCCATAGAAATCCCTGATTTATGTTAATATCTCTTTCAAGACTAAAAACAACTGACTCGAGGTTGATTAATTGAAATCTCTTTCTAATTAAAATCCCTATTGTCGCATTAACTCGATCTATAGATTCCCTTATTAGATTTGGCTATAATCCGATAGATTTACGTCGTCCTATATCTAGAATTTCATTCAACTCCGCTTAATTGTGCTGATCTACTCTTAAACAGGGACTTTTGCTCGTCTGAATAAGCACATTCGACTTGAATCAATAAGCTGAATTATCAAAACAAGAATAAACACTCACAATTAAGAAGAAGAGCAAGTATTTATCTTATAAATCAAATAGTAATAAGATCTATATTAGGTTTCATCCCCTTAGGTATTTAAGAGATTTTAGTTCATACTGATAGAGGAAAACATCTTAAAATAAGGAAAACTACAAAACATAAGAAAACCCAAGAACTTCAAGAGAAATTGATAGGAGATCTTCAGTCTTGATGGAGATCCTTCTTCTAAGCTGCTCCCAATTGCTGTATTCGAGTATTTTCTGCTTTCTACTCCCCTTCTCTCCTTAGGTCCCCCCTAGGGTGTTTATATAGGCTTTGGGACGCCTTTCTTGGCCCACAAGTAGCCTTTTCGGAATAGAATTAAACTTGGGTTCTGCAGGGACACACCCGTGTGGCACGCCCGTGTTTGATAGCTTAAGCCATGCTCGACTCTGCTCGTCATACACGGTCGTGTAGTTTACCTGTGTGCAACAGTCTAGGCTATGTTCGATTTTGCTCGTAACACAAGGCCGTGTTTGATAGTCCAGGACGTGTTGATTTTTGAGGTAGGCCTATTTTGCCCCTTTTTGGCCCGTTTCTCATTCTTTTCGACTCCCTAGGCTCTCCTGAATGTAAAACATCAAATTTAAAGAATTAGGAGCATCAGATTCATCAAATCTAATGAAAATTCATCCAAAAATAAGCCAAGCATGAAGTCAAAATATGTATAAATTATGGTTTATCAATCGTGATGCCAGATGTTGATGTCATGACACGGTCGTTGTTCTTTGTATAATTAAGCCCAAATTGATGCCCTATATACTGAAAGAACCCATTAGTCATGCTCGAGGCCCGAGTTGGCCTTACGGGTCGTCAAAACACTAAAAACTGCATAAAATACTTATTTTACCAAAATTATACCTAAGCAAATAAAAATAAAAAATGAAATAAAAACATATAAAAACACTAGAAAACAAACTTGTTAAGTGCCGGAAAGATCTTAATTTGCCATAACGAAATGTGGCAGATCAACCTTGAAGTCGTGACGTCAACCAAGTATTTTGAAAACATTGCAATTTGGTCCTAGGTCAACATTGGGTTAACAATAGAGCTTTCGTAAGTTCATATAGACCTTTAAGTTCTCGTTTGAGAACTTAGATTTTAAACATAACTTTGTTTACTCTCAAATGCATTCACAAAATATATCCTTCAAATAATATACTAGTGCTCTCAGTACTCAATAAAACCTAATAACCTATAGAAGTCTTTCAAATATATAGAATTTCAAGACTTGCTAACATACAAGAGATGAATTACAATCCAATCCCTTAATAATAATAAAAAACTATAAAATAGTGAAATACAATATACTAATAAAGAGCAATGTAAAGTGGACCTTTGGAGGTTCGTTTTTCAATGCTCTCTTCAAGGCTATCCTGATTCATTCTCCACAATCCAAGTGATTCGATTGGTTGATCCAATCCAATCTAATCTTTAAGATAAGTTTCTTCAAATGGATTGGTCTTCAAAGTCATGCTTGTATTCATCCATAATATCAACATAAATATTTTTATTTCAATAAATTGTCAACTCCAAATATGGTAAGTTACACACTATCACAAGGATGATGGAAGCAACCACTTCAGTTTGGCACATAACTAGCCACTTCAAAAACTTACCTCAACATAATAAATTATGAAGTTTTATATTATATAAGTGTGATTAGTAAATTGAGATTGTTTTAAACAATGGCATAAAGAATCACTAATGGTTGTATAATGAATTTAAATTAAGTTGAGAATGTGATAATTGTGTTATTGATTGCCGTCTTAATAAAGGGGTTTCATATTAGTATGGTTTTGTACTCAAAATGGTAAGTCTTATTGTTGTTCCTAATAAGCTTTTATGGTATAATCATAAATTGTTTAAATGTAAGTAGTGATTATTGTAATTGAACATGTAATTGAAACTTGTTAAAATTGAACGTCGATAATGGCAATATAGAATGATCACAAAGTAATAAGAAAGAAAAAATAAAACACATAGATTTTACGTGGAAACCCTTTCGGGAAAAAACCATGGGTAGAGGAGAAGAAAATTCACTAATGTTGAAAATTGAATGATACAAGAGGAGTTTCGACTACATCTGTTTAAAGGTTGAAAAACCTTATTCTAATCAATGTCAAATATAAGAAGTGTAGTTCTATATGGATTCTAATTCGGCCATAAGCCCTCCACAGATCCCCTAGTTTTACCACTGTATTATTTTTTTTTTAACAAGGATTTGAGTCACACAACTCTAACAATGCTAGACATGAACTTGTATTGAGTTGTAAACAAATATTGTATAATTAGATAATTTGTATATTCAATGAGGTTCCATGTATGCTAGTGTAATATTTGAATAAAAGTAAGATAATTGTGCAATGAGATAAAAAAGGTAGATACGACTCTAATATGGTAAAGACTTGAAATGGGAGGTATGATTAAACTGGTAATAATTGGTACAAAGTCTAACTTTATAAGTGAATGGTACCTAAGTGTTCAATTATGAAATGAAAGCATAGGACAAACTTGTTACTATTAGGTAAATTTTGTAATTTTCTTATATATATACACTTTGCATATGTCTAATTTTCATTATTTATTATCTACATAAATGTTTAGTTAAATGTGAGTTTATTGGGATTTAGATAGAGCACCACTAAGAACAATGGTATGCTGAGCATGTTGAACAATTTTCCACTCAGAGGTCGAAAATTGGATTTGAGAATACCATAGTGGAGCTTTGCATTGACTGGAGTCACATTTATATTAGTCTATATCCATATCTTGACTTATTATGACTATGTATATATATTTGATGATAATTTGGCATGTATTTAGGACTCGGATGTGGTGACTAGTGTTTATAAGTGTTATGTCTATGTATTTCCTTATGGCAATGAATGAATTATGAATTATGTTTTAAGTTAGTAAATACCTTGAATTGTTTAGGGATGTCATTAAATGGTATTATGCATGTTTAAATCGTTCCAGGACAAACTTTGTGTTGGAAAAAAATAGATTCTGGGAAGCTTTGAGGCATATTCTCGATTAGTAAATGTGGAGATTTGAATCATAAAATTATAGTATTATATTCTATCCCATGACACATTTACAATGGTACATCATATGCTCAAAATGGTTGAGTGATGAAAGAGAAATTGATGCTCAAAGTAAGTTACTTGTGAATTATGTTGAGGAAAATGGAAAGCTTAGTCCCACATTGGTTATATATCAAGTGTGGTATATGTTTATATATGTGAACCAACTTGGTGGAATGCTCTCCCTCGCGCGTAATGGGTGCAAATCCAAACCTATCGGGGTTAGGGGCGCACTTGCACGACGTGGGCATCGTGAAATGTTTGGACCAGTTGGGCCTTTTAGGCCTGCTGATATTTTAGCCCAATATGCAATCTTATTTTTTTCTTCAGCAGAGCTTATCTGTTTGGAATTAAATGACTCCTTTAATTTAAACGTTAATTTGGGTTTAATGGCTCCTTAATTTATGGACACGTTATTGGCTCCATTAGTAAAATATTTCTAAAATTTTTTCATTTGAATATTATTTAAAACCAAATAAACTGTAAGAAAATATATACATTGAACTACCCAAAATTTCGAGAGATATTTTCCTTGCATATTTTTCAAACTATTCTCGGTGATAGATGAAGGCAAGGCTACTATTTGTTGATCACTGCAGTTATGGTACTGCTGTACTCAACATGTTGTTGTATCCTGGGAGACAGTCAACGAACGTATCTCCAGCACCAAAGGAACGGGAGAATCTATCTTAAAGAAACTGTGAAAATAGTCCTCAACTACCAGTCCGTTTGTCCTACCTACCTACGAGTTGTAACAACCCGATTTAGACCCTAGTTGGAACAGTGGTTCCGGGACCACAAATCCGAGTTAGAAAAATATTTTAATATTATTTTCCAAGATTAAAGTATGTGAATTGATATGTGTGAAATTTTCGCATGAAAATTTCATCGTTTGAGTGCCGATTTGTGAAAAAGGACTTAATCGCGTAAATTGTAAAAGTAGTGTGCTATATGTTAAAGTGCCTATTTGCTTTGATTAATTAATTATGAAGTCCTTAAAATGAAATTTGGCCATTGGATAATGGGATGGATGGTAATAGACAACCATTATATGGTTTTCTAATTAATTTATAAAGGTTAAATTTGTAAATGTTATATTAATATGTAATAAATTAAAACAAAACATAAATCACATTCTTCTTTGTTGGCCGAATGTAAGGAAAAAAAAATAAGAAGTCATTTTCTTTGTTTAAGGTTCGGCGCCATGGAGATCAAATTAAGGTATGGATTTTGTTTGGTTTTAGATAATTTTTACGTTTTTCAGATTGTTGCTTCGAGTGCTAGCAAACCTATGATTTAATTTTTGAAATTGATGATGAATTTGAGATTTTCCATTGTTTATAATGTGATGAATTTGTTGTTTGATGATGAAAAATAAATCTTTCATGTTTAGTTTTTATGTTTAATTAAGTGATTTTTGATAAAAATCCAAATTAGGGATTTATTTGTGAAATTTGAAAGTTTAGGGGTCTAAATGTGAAATAAATTGAATAAATGGGCTGTTAAGGATTTATGGAGAATTCGACCTAACATTGGCATAGTGAAATTTTGAATATTTGGTATTGTTTTGAATTAGGGGCTAAATTGTAAAAATGTGAAATGTTAGGGTCTAAAATGCAAATTGCTCATTTATATGTTCTTGGATGAAAATTGAATGAAATGTTGAATAAGTAAGTTAATTTTGATATTAATTTTTAGATTGACAAAAGCGGAATTCGGATCTAGATCGAGGGAATCTCAAAATATCGGATTAGTCGACTTAATTTGTCATTACTACGAACGAGATAAGTTCGTATTTTAATAGACACTACAAAATCATGTTATAAATGCATATTATTTGTATGATTGAATTCAATGCCAAATGGTAATGCAAATGTATGTATTTTGAATAAGTTATATATATGTTATTATGATATTGAATTGGTTGAGAGGCAGAATATATGAATACGAGAAAGTTTCGATAACGTGACAATGTCTGAAAAGCCTCGTACGAACCCTAGGAATAGTAGAGGATACATATGTCATTACATAAGATTCCGAGATATGATTTCGTGTAAGACCACGTCTGGGACGTTGGCTACGATTTGAGATATTATGTAAGACCGTGTCTGGGACACTGTCATCGATTAGAGATTACGTGTAAGACCATGTTTGGGACATCGACATTGATTAGAGATTTCGTGTAAGACCGTGTCTAGGATAGTGGTATCAATATTTGATTACATGTAAGACCACGTCTAGAACGTTGGCGTTGTACGAGCTTTTCAAGCTATCCGAGTAGCCTTATTGATTCCGAACGGTTGAACGGGCGTTTCGAGAAATAAGTGATTAAGTGAATGACATTTTAATTCAGGTACATTGAAATGTATACAATATTTAATAATGAAAGTTAAGTATATATGTGCAAAGAATGTTATGTGATGTATATGCAAATGAAATGTGAACATGTGCAAATGAAACATGAACAAATGAATAAGATGTGATTTATAAAGTGACATATGTGAAATTGTCAGATACTATATGAATGAAAGGTGAATTTGGGTATAAATGATGAAACAAGATTCATATGAAAAAGATATATGATTAGATATGCTATTTTTCATAATGTGCTTATTTGGCTATATGAAAGTGTGAATTGAATGATATATGAGAATTGAATTGAATAAACTTGTGAAAGCGAAAGTTAGCTAAGTAAGCAAGTATAATATTGAATAATGATAATTCGACATGAGAACATGTTATATAATGAAAAGTGTTATGAGATAGCATATCATGCTTATGGAATTGTAATGAAATTATTTGTTATGTTAAGTTTATTAAGATACAAGCTTACTAAGCTTTCAAAGCTTAATCTGTGTGTTTTTTCTATGTTTATAGATTTTCAGAGATTTGCTCGGGTTGGAAGTCGTAGGAGGCCTTATCACACTATCTGAATATTGTTTCGGTAAATAAAAGCTTTGAAATTTGGTTATGTGGCATTTATAGGTTAGTTTTGATCTGATTGGTTTTGAAGTTGGGTACTTATAGCCATGCGAAAATGGCTTGATCATTATGTAAAGCTTATTGTGAAGTTGCCATGTAGATTGGCTTGAGATATGAGATTGGTATGTGTTATATGGTGTTTATATATTACCTTGTACTTAGGCATGCTTGATATGAAATTGGTGATGTCATAGGGTTGTGTTTTTGGCTAATAGACATATGGTGGATTATTGCTTGAGAAATGATATGATTGTAGCTTGGTTTTATAATGATGAGTTGGTTGAAATATGGTCATGTCTTGTTGTGATAATTAACTAAGTAAATGGCATAAATTTGAACGATGAATTGGAAGTGTTTGTAATGGCATGAAATGAGTATGAGTTAAAGTCATGATCATGTTTTTTTGATACATGTTTGGGTAAATAAAATGATTGTATTAGCATATCTTGAATTATGCATAAATTGAGATTGTTTTGGTTGCCAATTGGGTTTAGAAATTGTACCATTTGCTCTTGTGAAGGTGTTGGAAAGTTAGATGGAAAATGTGGCTTAAATCAAGCCTATTTTCTTGCCACACGGCTGAGCACACGGGCATGTGACTCGACCGTGTGACCTCTGTACCTTAATTAAATAAGTTAGTCAGTTACACGCTATAGACACACGAGTATATCTATTGGTCGCGTATAGCACACGGGCTGGCACACGGGCGTGTGGTCAGCCGCATGAAAAATTTGAAAGTTTTCTTAAAGTTTTCTAATGTGATCAGTTTAGTCCCGAACCACTTCTAAGAATGTTTTAAGGTCTCGATGAGCCTCGTAAGGGATGATATGACTGTGTTTGTTGTTGATTATGTGATATTGTATTATGAGTAAGAATTATGTGTTATAAGCTGAGTTTTGATCGGTAATAGCTCATAGCCCTATTCTGACGATGGACTCGGGTTTAAGGGTGTTACATTTTATTAGTATCAGAGCTATGGTTTAGTCGGTTCTAAGACTACTATAGCGTATGTGAATCTAGCTATACATGCTATATTTAACCTGCGATAGTGTGATACCTCTCGACTCTGGCGAAATTATTTTCATGAGACAGATATGTTTTCCAACCGAGCTAATTTTGATAGTACGGAATGTTGTACTCAAATGTTTGAGTGAAAATGTTTTGGTGATGAGTCGAAACTCATAAGGTATGGATCAGAGTATATGATATGTTGCTATTGATAAATGTTATAACCATATGAGTATATGGCATATGAACTATGTGTTAAGTACAAAAGTGATTATAAGCAAATGTTTATTAAATGTTTTGAGAATGTGAAATTAGTAATGAACTGGCTATTTGTAATAGTATGTGTTATGTGCATATATGTGCGAGTTAAATCTGAGGCGTTACTACCCTCACCCCCTTATCAGTAAAATGTTACAATGAAATCTGTAAGATTTGGATATAGAAGTTTGTGTTTGAAAGATTAGTAATGTGGTCAGAAAAGAGAATGAATCAGCAAATGAAAACAGTACTAAAAAAGATATTGGATAGTTTTGAAGATTATTCAGATTATACAAAGTCACTGTTAAGAAGAAGTTAACTCCAATTAAATGACCTATTCAGGTATGTTATCTAAAGAAAGTATTAACTGGAAGCTTTTCTGAATTGATTTCTGTTAGTGATTGGAAATTGGAAAAATTTCTGATGACAGAATTAGATAGTGGATTAATGTTTGAATTGTATTTATGGTTGAGTACAGTGGTTGTGGTTGAGTTAATTACGACAATCACTTCTGAGTACGCAATGTATTCATTTACTTTCAAATGTATATGTAGCTAATTATGTTAAGATGAAATTCTTATCATATGAGAACGTTAGCTAAACGTACTGATAGACGAAAGCATGGTTGATCTGTTCGGGTTGATCGACATTGACCTATATTTCTCTGGTATTCTGTTTCGTTGTGTTGGTAAGAAAGTAAATGATAAAATCAATACGATGTTAGTATTTGCTTCTACTGGTTATTGCTTGGTCGAAATATATGAAGATTATATTGCTTTTGTTATTGTGGATTTCAGTGCTTGTAAGTGACATTGTTCCTTCTGGAAATTTTTCGGGGATATTATTGAGGTTGTTATCATTCTGAATGAGGTGTAAATTTCAGAAATTCTGTATAGCTCCATATGATGAAATTTCGTTATTCCGCTCTTCTTATGATTCTATGTGATTATCTACAAGAGATATCCAATTGATGGAGATGACTAGATTTATTATAATTATAATTTCTGGGTTGAAATGTGGGAGTACAATGGTACCGTCATCAGAGTTATAGAGGTTGTATTTCTACATTGGTTGCTATTGAAACCATATTTGATTTTCTTTTGTGTTCAAAAGCATTAATAATAGCCAGGATAATATCTATTTATAAGGTTGGGACTTCAGTCTTATTAAGGCCTTATGATTTTTATCTGATAGAGGTGGCTTCAGTATAGTTCAATGCTTCGAAGATTTATAGATGAGATATTTTTACTATAAAATCCTTTTCTAGTTTGTGTGAAAGGTTTGACATCGATAAAAGTGTAAATGATAGAAGATCAAGATCAATCTGTATAATGATATGTCTGGGGTTATCCTTCTAATGAGAAGAAAGATTTCTTCGAAAAGACCGATTCAGTAGTTAGTATGATTTGAATTATTTGATTGAAAAGTTAATTGGGTTATATGTGTTTGAATCTATCTACGAACTGAAAATAATCTATCTACGAACTGGAAATAAACTTTGAACGTACATGTATGAATTGAAGGATAGTCTGGAAGAAGAATTTGTATTCTTGAAGACTTCATACAGAATTATATCTATCGGAACAATTCTATCTGAGAAATGTTGTTGTAAATTAAAGTTAGTTCGATTGTTAAAGCTTTGTAACAACCCGATTTAGGGCCTAGTCGGAACAGTGGTGCGAGACCACAAATCTGAAGTAGTAATATGAGTATTTAAGGTATTGAGATGTTTGCATGATATTATGATAGTTTCATGTAGAAATTTTATGGAAATTTCCATTAAATGGTCCATTAGGACCAAATTGCAAAAGTTGCAAAATATGAGTTTCTGGAAGCTTTTTGTATGAAATAGCTTAAGAATATTAATTAGAAGTCCTTAAATAGCAATTTGCTCAAATTATAATTTTTGGACAAAAATGGACATGAGTTAGTAAATGGTAAAATTTTAAAGAGAAGAGCATTTTGGTCATTTATCAATTAAATGATTAAAAAGGAAAAAGAGATGATAAAAATTCTTATTCATCTTCTTCCTTGTGCCGAAAATTGGAGAGACTCCATAGCTAGGGTTCTTCAAATTTTTGAAACTTGCTAGTAAGTGCATCTTAGCTCGTTTTTAATATTCTTCGTATTTTTGGAGTCCTCGTATTATGAATTAGCTAATCATAGCTATAAGTTGAGCTAGAATTCATGTTTAAAAATATACCCATGAATGACATACATGTTAAATGATATTTTATGGAAGATTATGAGAGTTTGATGTTAGATAAACATCTTTTTCTAAGTGAATTTCATGAGAAATGCTAGTAAGGACTAGTTATCATGTAAGTTATCATGTAAGACCAACACAAGTCCTAGCATTGAAGAGTTATTATGAGATGAAGACCCATGTAAGTCCAAGCCAAGGCATGGCATTGGTGAGTCTGCAAGTAAAGATGTCATGTAAGTCCAAGACAAGTCTTGGCATTGAAAAGTTATCATGAGATAGAGATCCCATGTAAGTCCAAGCCAAGGCATGGCATTGGTGTGTAACAAGGAAGATTTCATGTAAGTCCAAGCCAAGGCTCGGCATTGACCAGATCATGAGTAAAGATACCAAATAATACCATGTCAAGAAATGGCAATGGTAAGTTCCCAAGGGAACACACAAGGAAAACTTTGTGTAAGTCCATGTCAAGACCATATCTAGGATATGGCTTTGGCATCTAGTTATATGTGGGATGAGATTCAGTATCCTCAGTTATTCATAGAAATTCATCGAGCAAATGAGTAGAGCTTAAATGAGATAACAAGAAAGTTAAGTTAGCAAAACTATTATTAAGTTAGAAATGAGTATTATTCATGTTATGAATGATGGATTAGAGATTATGATTGTTATAATAAAGTATGCTGATCTATGTGATCAAGTGATACAGGTACCTTGTTTATCTCACGAGCATGAGACTAGTAAGTATCATGAGATATGTAAGAATCAGTAAGAGTAAGTAAGCTTAAATAGCTAAAATTTAAGATGCCATTGTTTATGCCAAATGGTTTATATTAAACAAGTATGTTGCTATGTGCATTATATGCAAACTTACTAAGCTAAAGGCTTACGTCTTTTATTCTTTCTTTCCATGTAGTCCCGCCAAGATAATCTCGTGGATCATGGTCATTGGAGATCAAAGCACACTATCAATCACTATTTTGGTATAGCCAAGTTGTTTATATTATGTATGGCATGAATAGGAAACATTTCATTTTGAGAATATGTCTTAAAAAGGGAAAAAGTATGGGTTATCAAGTTTATTATTCTTTTGTATATGGCTAAGTGATTGGCTAAGATTAACTAAGTATGTATGTTTATTGATATCAATGAAGCATGTAGTATTGTTCATGAAGGATATAGTAATTTGAGTTGTTGAATTGAGTATGAGATTGATCTTGATTTCAAGGTGGCAATTGGCTTGGTAAATAGCCTTCAGGTGCCCACACGGATAGACACACGGGCGTGTGTCTAGGCCGTGCGTCCCCTGCACCTTAGTACCTTAAGTCAGAATAGACTATGTGCTAATCCCACGGCCATTTGTTTAGGCCGTGTGTGACACACGGTTAGAACATGGGCGTGTGCCCCAGGCCGTGTGAATGAGTCAGTATATCAAGGTATAGCACATGGTCTAAGTCCACGAGCATGTCAAGGCCGTGTGAAATTAGTCAGTGCCGACCACGGTTGGAAGGCATGGGCGTGTCTTAGGGGTACACGGGCGTGTCCCAAGCCAGATGGGCGTGTGACCCCTATTTTAAGGAAAAAAAAAATTTATTAAGTTTTGAAAGTTTCCATTTATGTGTTTAAGGCCTCGTAGGCCCATGAAATGTATGATTAGGCTAAGAAAGAGAAGTTTTTAATTCGGAACAAAATTTTACAGCCCGTAAGTAGATGTTTAAGAAAGTTCAAACATAGTAATGTCTTGTATCTGGTCTCAGCCTTGGACTTGGGTATAAGGTGTTACATTTAGTGGTATCAGAGCTATGGTTTAGTCGGTTCTAAGACTAACATAGCACGAGCACGAGTCTAGCTATACGTGCCATACGTAAGAATGTTTTTATAATGATAGTGTGACGACTCCTGATGACTTAAATTATGTTTATACGTATAGTAAATGGATCCCGAAAGAGTTGTAACGGATGACGTAGAAAGTAATACGCCGACTCCAGTTGAAGGGACGGTGCCAAACGAGAATAAGAATAGACCCACTACGGTGAGTCAAGGAGGAGGAGAAGAGGATAGAGAAGCCTTCCTCCATATGATGAATACATGGTACACGGAGTTTGTTCGTACGAACCCAAATGCACAGCCCCTCCACCCCCGCCTATTCCTCAACCTATCCCAGTAGCCCCTCAAATAGTAGAGGTGGCAAGAGAAGTTAAGCCTCCAGTTGATAGGATTAGGAAACAAGGGGTAGAAGAATTCTGGGCTAAAAGAGATGATGATCCGGAAAAGGCCGAGTTCTGGTTAGAAAATACCATCAGGGTATTTAAGGAGTTGTCATGCATGTCTGAGGAATTCCTAGAGCTAAAGTAAGGCAAGATGTCGGTGACTGATTATGAGCGTGAGTTTGTATGACTCAGTAAATACGCTTGAGAGTGTGTATCCACCGAGGCCATTATGAGCAAGAGATTCGAAGATGGACTAAATGATGACATCAAATTGTTTCTTTCTTTCTTAGAACTAAAGGAATTTGTTGTGTTAGTAGAGAGGGCTTGTAAAGCTGAAGAGCTAGTAAAGGAGAAGAGAAAATCTGAAATAGAGTCTCGTGACTTTAGAAAGAGAGAGTGGAATAAGTCATTCCAATCCTCATCCAAGAAGTCAATAGATTTCTCCACCCGATCGGCTACTTCCACTAGGTTTTCAATGAAGGACAAGAGTAAGCAGTATTCAGGAAATAAAGCACAGATGACTTCAGTTCCTAGTGTGGGGAACATCCAATCGGATAGACCCGAATGCCCATAGTGTGGCAAACATCATCTTGGAGAATGTCGAGCGCATGAAAATGCATGTTTCAGATGTGGTTCCCAAGACCACTACATAAAAGATTGTCTAGAGACAATGAAAGAAGAGAGAGCTCAAAACCCGATATCTGGATTTATGGTCAAAGGAAGACCGCAGAGGAACCCAGGAAGTAGGGCAAGTGGGAGAGGTAACCCTAGAGAACAGGCTGCCAAACCCGATGGTAGGGCGCCTGTGAGAACTTATGCCGTTTGCGCTCGCGAAGAGGCATCTTCCCCCGATGTTATTATGGATACCTTTTCTCTTCATGATATTAAAGTTATTGCTTTAATAGATCCCGGATCCACACACTCTTCCATTTGTATGAAACTAGTATCCGATATGAGTATGCCTATAGATTCTACAGAATTTATGATTAAGTTGTCTAATCCTTTAGGTAAGAGTGTTTTAGTTAATGAAGTATGTAAAGACTGTCCATTGATGATTAGAGGTCGTTATTTTAAAGCAAACTTTATGTTGTTACCATTTGATGAGTTTGACCTTATTCTTGGTATGGACTGGTTGACTGCCCATGATGTAATAGTAAATTGTGGGAAAAAGTACATTGAGATAAAATGTGAGAATGGGAACATTCTCCATGTAGAATCAGATGAACAAGGTAGATCACCGGTATTGATTTCTCATATGATGGCACAGAGATACATAAGAAAAGGGTATGAAGCATATCTGGCCTTTGTGATGAATGATAGAGAAACAGAGTTAAAGATTGAGTCGGTACCGATAGTATGTGAGTACTTGGATGTTTGTCCTAAAGAATTACTAGGATTACCTCCAATTAGAGAGGTTGGGTTCAATATTGAGCTAGCTCCTGGTACTGTACCAATATCTATTACCCCTTATAGAATGGCTCTAATGGAGTTGAGAGAGTTGAAGATACAGTTGCAAGAGTTGACGGATAAAGGTTTTGCAAGATCAAGTTGTTCTCCCTGGGGTGCTCCAGTTTTATTTGTGAAAAAGAAAGATGGCACCATGAGATTGTGCATAGATTACCGTCAGCTTAATAAGGTGACAGTGAAGAACAAGTACTCATTGCCTAGAATCGATGATTTGTTCGATCAATTGAAAGGAGCCATTGTGTTCTCCAAAATAGACTTGAGATCAGGGTACTACCAGTTGAGAGTAAAGGATTCAGGTGTATCTAAGACTGCCTTTCATACAAGGTATGGGCATTATGAATTTTTAGTCATGCCCTTTTGATTGACCAATGCTCCTGTGGTATTTAGAGACTTAATGAACCGCATTTTTAGACCATACCTCGACAAGTTTGTAGTCATTTTTATTGACGACATATTGGTTTATTCTCGAGATGAGATTGAGTATGCTGAGCACCTACAGACAGTTTTACAGACTCTACGAGAAAAACAACTGTATGCCAAATTCAGTAAAAGTGAATTTTGGCTCAAGGAAGTAGGATTTTTGAGACATATTGTCTCGGAAGAAGGAGTTCGAGTAGACCCAAGTAAGATTTCAGCTATAATAGACTGGAAGCCACCGAAGAATCTTTTTGAGATTAGAAGTTCCTAGTCCTAGCCGACTATTACAGATGATTTGTCAAGGGGTTTTCTGTGATTGCAACCCCGATGACTAAGTTGTTACAAAAAAATGTGAAGTTTGAGTGACAGAAAGATGCCAACATAGTTTTGAGAAACTGAAAGCATTGTTGACAGAAGTTTTAATACAATCCGAGATGGGGAAAGAATTCGTAATTTACAGCGATGCATCCTTAAATGGGTTAGGCTGTATGCTTATGCAAGAGGGCAAGGTGATTGCTTATGCCTCAAAACAGTTGAAGCCTCACGAGAAGAATTATCTAACACACGATCTAGAGTTGGCTACCATAGTCTTCGCATTAAAGATAAGGAGACACCATCTATATGGTGAAAGATGTCGAATTTTCACCGATCACAAAAGTTTGAAGTACTTAATGACACAGAAAGAATTAAACCTAAGATAGCGGAGATGGTTAGAGTTGATAAAAGACTACGAGTTGGTCCTTGACTACCATCCAGGAAAGGCGAATGTGGTTGCCGATACTTTGAGTAGGAAGTCCCTATTTGCATTAAGGGCAATGAATTTACGGATGACTTTATCCGAGGATGGTTTTAATCTAGCTCGGTTGAGAGCTAGACCAAGGTTCCTCCAAGAGATCATTAAAGCTCAGAAAGAAGATAAGGAATTGTAAACCAAGAGAGCTCAGTGCGAGTCAGATGTTGAGTTCGATTTTCAGATTGGTTCAAATGGAAGTCTAATATACAAAGATAGAGTTTATGTGCCAAGAAAAGAAGAACTTATTCAGAGAATTTTGCATGAGGCACATAACGGATGTTTATTTGTACATCCGGGCAGTACCAAAATGTATAATGACTTGAAGCAACAGTATTGGTGGCTGAGAATGAAGAAAGATATTTCAAAATTTTTTTTCCAAATGCATGATTTGTCAACAAGTAAATGTTGAACACCAAGTACCTTCAGGTTTGCTTCAATCCATTATAGTACCCGAGTGTTAATGAGACCGTATTACTATGGATTTTGTAACGGGTTTACCATTGTCTCCGAGTAAGAAAGATGTTGTATGGGTTGTGGTTGATGGACTCACGAAGTCAGCCCATTTTATACCTGTACGAATGGATTACTCCCTAGACAAGTTGGCAGACTTGTATGTTTCAGAAATAGTGAGACTTCACGGAGTTCCCTTATCAATCATATCGGATAGAGATCCAAGATTCACCTCCAGATTTTGGAAGAAGTTACAAGAGGCCTTGGGTACAAAGTTGAGCTTTAGTACAGCTTTTCATCCCCAAACTGATGGTCAGTCGGAGAGATTAATTCAAGTACTCAAGGATATGCTCCGGTGTTGTGTTCTCAAATTTCGAGGCAGTTAGGAAAAGTTTCTGCCATTGGTAGAATTTGCCTACAACAATAGTTTTCAGTCGACTTTAAAGATGGCGCCTTATGAGGCTCTATATGGACGTAAGTGCAGAACGCCTTTATATTGGACTGAACTCAAAGAAAACCGAATTCACGGGGTTGATTTGGTTAGAGAAACTGAAGAGAAAGTGAAAGTGATACGAGAGTGTTTAAAAGCTGCAGCAGATAGACAAAAATCCTATTCGGATTTAAGAAGAAAAGAAATAGAGTACCAAGTTGGAGATAAAGTTTTCTTGAAAGTGTCACCATGGAAAAAAGTTCTCAGATTTGGCCGAAAAGACAAGTTAAGTCCACATTTCATTGGACCTTATAAGATTACTGAGAGAGTTGGGCCGGTAACTTACCGATTGGCTTTGCCATTTGAGTTAGAAAAGATACATGATGTGTTTCATGTGTCTATGTTGCGACGCTACCGATCAGATCCTTCACATGTAATTACCCCGTCAGAAATAGAGATTCATCCCGACATGACTTATGGTGAAGAACCAGTTAAGGTTTTAGCTCGGGAAGTCAAGCAGCTAAGAAATAAAAGTATTGCCCTAGTGAAAGTATTGTGGCAAAGGCATGGAATAGAAAAAGCTACATGGGAATCAGAAGAGGGCATGAGAAATCAGTACCCAAATCTTTTTGCTGGTAAGATTTTCGAGGACGAAAATCCCTAAGGGGGGAGAATTGTAACAGCCCGATTTAGGGCCTAGTTGGAACAGTGGTGCAAGACCACAAATCTGAAGTAATGATATGAGTTTTTAAGGTATTGAGATGTTTGCATGATATTATGATAGTTTCATGTAGAAATTTTATGGAAATTTCCATTAAATGGTCCATTAGGACTAAATTGCAAAAGTTGCAAACTATGAGTTTCTAGAAGCTTTTTGTATGAAATAACTTTAGAATATTAATTAGAAGTCCTTAAATAGCAATTTGCCCAAATTATAAGTTTTGGACAAAAATGGACATGAGTTAGTAAATGGTGAAATTTTAAAGAGAAGGGCATTTTGGTCATTTATCAATTAAATGATTAAAAAGGGAAAAGAGATGATAAAAATTCTTATTCATCTTCTTCCTTGTGCCGAAAATTGGAGAGACTCCATAGCTAGGGTTCTTCAAATTTTCGAAGCTTGCTAGTAAGTGCATCTTAGCCCGTTTTTAATATTCTTTATATTTTTGGAGTCCTTGTATTATGAATTAGCTAACTATAGCTATAAGTTGAGCTAGAATTCATGTTTAAAAATCTACCCATGAATGACATGCATGTTAAATGATATTTTATAGAATATTATGAGAGTTTGATGTTAGATAAATATCTTTTTCTAAGTGAATTTCATGAGAAATGCTAGTAAGGACTAGTTTGTAATTATTATGAAATTTGTCATACATGGTAGAAATAGTGAGAAATTGTTATTTCTATAGTTGAGATAATGAATCAGCTAAGCATGAAGTCCATAAAAGTTGAATAAAAATCACTTTACGAGCCTTGGGGCAAAAGTGTAATTATAAAAAAGTTTAGGGACAAAATTATAATTTTGATAAAGTATGTTTTAAGAGTCAATTTAGTCAATGTGAGTATTAAATGATCTAAACTATTATTATAGATCAAGAAAAATGAAGCCCGGATCGAAACCGAGGCAAGAACAAAGTCGATGACTAAATTGCATATCTACATGCATTTTGTATATCGAGGTAAGTTTGTATGATTTCTAAGCTTTATGGTTACTATCATTGAATTGCTTAGTATAATGTACATTATTACCATGGAAATGCTTAATGCTATGTTAAATAAAGAAATCAATGAGATTAAGCATGAGAAAGTCCCGATTGAAGTTGAATTACTTAGGATACTCAATCTATCACATGAAATGAGAAAGTCCGTATAAGACCAAGCCAATGCATGGCATCGACAATCAAGCAACTTATCATGTAAGACCAAGACGAGTCTTAGCATTGAAGAGTTATTATGAGATTAAGACCCATGTAAGTCTAAGCTAAGGCATGGCATTGGTGAGTCTCCAAGTAAAGATGTCATGTAAGTCCAAGACAAGTCTTGGCATTGAAAAGTTATCATGAGATAGAGATCCCATGTAAGTCCAAGCCAAGGCATGGCGTTGGTGAGTAACAAGGAAGATTTCATGAAAGTCCAAGCCAAGGCTCGGCATTGACCAGTTCATGAGTAAAGATACCAAATAAGACCATGTCAAGACATGGCAATGGTAAGTTCCCAAGGGAACACACAAGGAAGACTTTGTGTAAGTCCATGTCAAGACATGGCATCGATACCAAGATGAGAGATCCCATATAAGACCATATCTAAGATATGGCTTTGGCCTCGAGTTATATGTGGGATGGGATTCAGTATCCTCAGTTATTCATAGAAATTCATCGAGCAAATGAGTAGAGCTTAAATGAGATAGCAAGAAAGTTAAGTAAGCAAAGCTATTATTAAGTTAGAAATGAGTATTATTCATGTTATGAATGATGAATTAGAGATTATGATTGTTATAGTAAAGTATGCTGATCTATGTGATCAAGTGATACAGGTACCTTGTTTAC
The DNA here is from genome assembly GCA_025503065.1 of Gossypium bickii. Taxonomy (NCBI): domain Eukaryota; kingdom Viridiplantae; phylum Streptophyta; class Magnoliopsida; order Malvales; family Malvaceae; genus Gossypium; species Gossypium bickii. Next base: position 120,349,820 of record CP106712.1, on the reverse strand, counting down.
CTCACGAGCATGAGACTAGTAAGTATCATGAGATATGTAAGAATCAGTAAGAGTAAGTAAGCTTAAATAGCTGAAATTTAAGATGCCATTGTTTATGCCAAATGGTTTATATTAAACAAGTTTGTTGCTATGTGCATTATATGCAAACTTACTAAGCTAAATGCTTACGTCTTTTATTCTTTCTTTCCATGTAGTCCCGCCAAGCTAATCTCGTGGATCATGGTCATCGGAGCTCGAAGCACACAAACAATCGCTATTTTGGTATAGCTAAGTTGTTTATATTAAGTATGGCATGTATAGAAAACATTTCATTTTGAGAATATGTCTTAAAAAGGGCAAAAGTATGGGCTATCAAGTTTATTATTCTTTTTTATATGGCTAAGTGATTGGCCAAGATTAACTAAGTATGTATGTTTATTGATATCAATGAAGCATGTAGTATTGTTCATGAAGGATATAGTAATTTGAGTTGTTGAATTGAGTATGAGATTAATCTTGATTTCAGGGTGGCAATTGGCTTGGTAAATAGCCTTCAGGTGCCCACACGGATAGACACACGGGCATGTGTCTAGGCCGTGCGTCCCCTGCACCTTAGTACCTTAAGTCAGAATAGACTACGGGCTAATCCCACGGCTGTTTGTTTAGGCCGCGTGTGACACATGGTTAGAACATGGGCGTGTGCCCCAGGCCGTGTGAATGAGTCAGTATATCAAGGTATAGCACACGGTCTAAGTCCACGAGCGTGTCAAGGCCGTGTGAAATTAGTCAGTGTCGACTACGGTTGGAAGACATGGGCGTGTCTTAGCGGTACATGGGCGTGTCCCAAACCACATGGGCGTGTGACCCCTGTTTTAAGGAAAAGTTTTTTATTAAGTTCTGAAAGTTTCCATTTATGTGTTTAAGGCCTCGTAGGCCCATGAAATGTATGATTAGACTAAGAAAGAAAAGTTTTTAATTCGGAACAAAATTTTACAGCCCGTAAGTGCATGTTTGAAAAAGTTCAAGCATAGTAATGTCTTGTATCCGTTCTCAGCCTTCGACTCGGATATGAGGTGTTACAAGCTTTCTTTTGCACGAAGATATTTTCAACCGAAACATCAGTTCTGGTTCAGTCTGAGTTAAATAAAGAGATTATCATTTTCGGCCATACGTTATTGAATGGTTCAAAATGTGTTCTAATACAAGAATATGCAAAGTTATCTTGTGATTCTATACAGTTAAAGCTACATAAAAAGAGTTATGTGACATATTTGATGACTATAAGAGTTTAAAATGTTTAATGTCAGAGAAAGATCCGAACTTGGCACAGCAAGGTTAGCTCAAATCATCGAAAAGCTTTTGAGTCTGTAAGTAATTATTATTCGAGGAAAACAATAATAGTTTCGGATGTTCCGAATGGGAAACTCTTGTGTGCTTTATGAGCGATGAATACATGATTGATCTTACCAGACAATGAACAGTTGTTAGCTGAGTTAGAAGCTAAATAGATGCTATTTAGTGAAGATGTGAAACTTAGAAATGTGTTATATTATAAGTTAAAAAGGGGTTCAACATAAATTGATTTCTGATTCAGAACTTCAGATGTGGAATCGATGATTATGTGTTGCTTCGAGATAAATTGTCTATATCGAGAAACTCTGAGATTGTATAACCATTGTTATAGGTAGCTCAAAGTGTCAGTTATTTTGTTCGTACGAGAGTAACATGATGCACGACATTCCGAGATATGGTATTGATGAATGAGTGTGAACTGTGATATTTCTGACTTTGTTGATTATAGAAATAGAGTGTTGATGAATTCTGTATCGGGATTATCCTTATCACTGAAAAGGATAGAGTTATTTGTTCCTGAGATGATAAATCTAAAACTCATATTGTGATTCTGAGGGAAATTACAGTAATTTATGAGTATGAGATTGCATTGAAATCGGGAAACGCAATTCAAATTCTCAAAATATTTATTTCTCACTATGTTCTAGAGTTTCAAAGCAACTAAGAAAGACTATTGCTGTTATAAGTAGTTACCGAACTCTGTTATTTTAGGATCGAGCTTTGTGAGAAAATGATCCACGGGATTAATATCGTTAGAGAAATTGAGCAGAAAATGAAAACAATTTAATACAGTTATAAGCAGTCTCAGCTAGAGATGATGTACAACGAAAGTCAGATCAAAATTTCAGTTGTGAGATTAAAGAGATTTTAAATCCGAAGCTATGAGTGAATTTGAAATGTATTGTGTGGAAGAAAATCCTTAATCTACTTTCTGGTAAGATTTTCGGGGACGAAAATCCCTAAGGGGGGAGAGTTGTAACAGCCCGATTTAGACCTTGGTTGGAACAGTGGTTCCGGGACCACAAATCTGAGTTAGAAAAATATTTTAATATTATTTTTCCAAGCTTAAAGTATGTGAATTAATATGTGTGAAATTTTCACATGAAAATTTCATCGTTTGAGTGCCGATTTGTAAAAAAGGACTTAATCGCGTAAATTGTAAAAGTAGCGTGCTATATGTTAAAGTGCCTATTTGCTTTGATTAATTAATTATGAAGTCCTTAAAATGAAATTTGGCCATTGGATAATGGGATGGACGGTAATAGACAACCATTATATGGTTTTCTAATTAAATTATAAAGGCTAAATTTGTAAATGTTATATTAATATGTAATAAATTAAAACAAAACATAAATCACATGCTTATATTCTTCTTTGTTGGCCGAATGTAAGGAAAAAAAGAAAAAGCCATTTTCTTTGTTTAAGGTTCGGCACCTTGGAGATCAAATTAAGGTATGGATTTTGTTCAGTTTTTGATAATTTTTACGTTTTTGAGATCGTTGCTTCGAGTGCTAGCAAACCCATGCTTTAATTTTCGAAATTGATGATGAATTTTAGATTTTCCATTGTTGATATTCTGATGAATTTTTTGTTTGATGACGAAAAATAAATCTTTGATGTTTAATTTTTATGTTTAATTAAGTGGTTTTTGATAAAAATCCAAATTAGGGATTTATTTGTGAAATTTGAAAGTTTATGGGTTTAAATGTGAAATAAATTGAATAAATGGGCTGTTAAGGATTTATGGAGCATTCGGCCTAACATGGGCATAGTGAAGTTTTGAATATTTGGTATTGTTTTGAATTAGGGACTAAATTATAAAAATGTGAAATGTTAGGGCTAAAAATGCAAATTACTCATTTATATGTTGTTGGATGAAAATTGAATGAAATGTTGAATAAGTAACTTAATTTTGATATTAATTAGATTGGCAAAAGCGGAATTCAGATTTAGATTGAGGGAAAGTCAAAATATCGGATTAGTCGACTTAATTTTTCATTACTACGAACGAGGTAAGTTTGTATTTTAATAGACATTACAAAATCATGTTATAAATGCATATTATTTGTATGATTGAATTCAATGCTGAATGGTAATGCAAATGTATGTATTTTGAATACGTTATATATAAGTTATTATGATATTGAATTGTTCGAGAAGCAGAATATATGAATACGAGAAAGTTTCGATAACGTGACGACGTTTGAAAAGCATCGTACGAACCCTAGGAATAGTAGAGGATACATATGTCATGACATCAGATTCAGAGATATGATTTCGTGTAAGACCACGTCTGGGACATTGGCAACGACACTGGCATCAATTAGAGATTACGTGTAAGACCATGTCTGGGACATCGACATCATATATGATTTCGTGTAAGACCCTATTTGGGAAAGTGGCATCGATATTTGATTACGTGTAAGACCACGTCTAGGACATTGGCATTGTACGAGCTTTTCGAGCTATCCAAGTAGCCTTATTGATTCCGAACGGTTGAATGGGAGTTTCGAGAAATAAGTGATTAAGTGAATGACATTTCGATTCAGGTACATTGAAATGTATACAATATTTGATAATGAAAGGTAAGTATATATGTGCAAAGAATGTTATGTGATGTATATGCAAATGAAATGTGAACATGTGCAAATGAAACATGAACAAATGAATAAGATGTGATTTATAAAGTGGCATATGTGAAATTGTCTGATACTATATGAATGAAAGGTGAATTTGGGTATAAATGATGAAATTAGATTCATATGAAAAAGATATATGATTAGATATGTTATTTTTCATAATGTGCTTATTTGGCTATATGAAAGTGTGAATTGAATGATATATGATAATTGAATTGAATAAGCTTGTGAAAGCTAAAGTTAGTTAAGTAAGCAAGCATAATATTGAATGATGATAATTCGACATGAGAACATGTTATATAATGCTTATATCATGCTTATGGCATTGTAATGAAATTATTTGTTATGTTAAGTTTATTAAGATACGAGCTTACTAAGCTTTCAAAGCTTACTCTGTGTGTTTTTCCTATGTTTATAGATTTTCGGAGATTTGCTCTGGTTGGAAGTTGCAGGAGTCCTTATCACACTATCTGGATATTAATTCGATAAATAAAATCTTTGAGATTTGGTTATATGGCATGTATAGGCTAGTTTTGATCTGATTGGTTTTGAAGTTAGGTACTTATAGCCATGCGAAAATGGCTTGATCATTATGTAAAGCTTATTATGAAGTTGCCATGTAGATTGGCTTGAGATGTGAGATTGGTATGCGTTATATGATGTTTATATACTGCCTTGTACTTAGGCATGCTTGATATGAAGTTGGTGAAGTCATAGGGTTGTGTTTTTGGCTAATAGACATATGGTGGATTATAGCTTGAGAAATGGTATGATTGTAGCTTGGTTTTATAATGATGAGTTGGTTGAAATATGGTCATGTCTTGTTGTGATAATTGACTAAGTAAATGGCATAAATTTGAATGATGAATTGGAAGTGTTTGAAATGGCATGAAATGAGTATGAGTTAAAGTCATGATCATGTTGTTTTGATACATGTTTGGGTAAATGAAATGATTGTATTGGAATATCTTGAATTATGCATAAATTGAGATTGTTTTGGTTGCCAATTGGGTTTAGAATTTGTACCATTTGCTCTTGTGTAGGTGTTGGAAAGTTAGATGGAAAATGTGGCTTAAACCAAGCCTATTTTCGTGCCACATAGCTGAGCACACGGGTGTGTGACTCAACCATGTGACCTCTGTACCTTAATCAAATAAGATAGTCAGTTACACGGTATAGACACACGGGCTGGCAAACAGATGTGTGGTCGGCCATTCGGTCAAGTCAGTATGTATGTCATGTTTTCACACGGCCTGAGACATAGGCGTGTCTGGTGGCCATGTGAGGCACATGGCCTGTTTACACGGGCATGTGGCCTTTATATGCATGAAAAATTTTAAAGTGTTCTCAAAGTTTTGTAATGTGATCGGTTTAGTCCCGAACCACTTCTAAGCATGTTTTAAGGCCTCGATGAGCCTCGTAAGGGACGGTATGACTGTGTTTGATGTTGATTATGTGATATTGAATTATGAATAAAAATTATGTGTTATAAGCTGAGTTTTGATCGGTAATACCTCGTAGCCTTATTCTAACGACGGACTCAGGTTTAGGGGTGTTACACGAGTATAGTATTTTAATTCAGTCTTTATTTCTAAATTTTCTGATTATATATATGTATATTTACATTATTCTCATTCATGATTTAAATAAATATTTACATTATTTTTTATTTTACAAACGTGTGTGCAACAATATTAAGATAGGTTTTCTTTAACACTTTCTAATTCGAGACGAACAAGACACCGAGGAGAAATTGTTTTTTGTTTTCTCCAGCACTAAAGGAGCGGCCGAATCTGTCATAAGGAAACTGTGAAAACAATCCTCAACTACTAGTCCGTTTTTCCTACCTACCAACGAGTTTAGTATTTTAATTCAATCTTTATTTTTAAATTTTTAGATTATATATATGTATATTTACATTGTTCTCATTCGAACTTGTGATTTAAATAAATATTTACATTACTGTTTATTTTACTAACATGTGTGCAACAATCTTAAGACATATTTTCTTTAAACTTTCTAATCTGAGACGAACAGGACATCGAGGAGGAATTGTTTTCTGTTTGTAAATAGAAATCAATTGAACAATTCTATTTCAAGATTTTATTCCTACCATTTAACAGGATTTGTTTTTTTTTTTTTTTTGTTTCAAACAAAAATCAATTGAATAATTCTATTTGAAGATTCTTTTCCTGCCATTCAACAGAAATTATTCGATTTCTGTTGTTAATAGTAATCGCTTGAGAGTAACAATTATGTTACCAGAAATTGGTTATTGATTTTGTTTCAGAATTTCAATTCTGTCGTTTAATAGAATCAAAGGGTAGTATAAATTGAAAATTAAAATTTTTGTTTATTAGTATTACTAATTCTGGTTCCGTTTATGAAATCTTAACAGAAAATGAAAACTTCCATTAATTTACCTAATTTGCAATTTGGAGTGCTGGTTCAAACTCAGGCTTCGAATCAAAACTCAATGTTGTCTGTGGTTGTAAGCTACAACGAGAAGCCTGAGAATTCTCTGGATAGAATTTCAAGACATGGCAACAGAAGATGTTGTTCTATTTGACCATGTTGAACTTGACCAAATTTTTGAAGGATGACCCTCCTACTATTAAAAGAGGGTGAGGTAGATGATGTTACCAGCTTCACTACTATTGAAGCTTAGAAGCATTCTAATTTCCTATGTCGAAATTACATCCTGAATGGGTTGTCGAATGCATTGTACAAAGTATACATTGTCAATAAGACAACTAAGGAATTATGGACATCATTGAACCATAAATACAAAATCGAAGATGTTGGGGCTAAAAAGTTTTTAGTTGCTAAATTCTTAAATTTTGTAATGGTTGATTCTAAACTAGTTGTGAATCAAGTGTAGGAACTTCAACTAATCATTCACAGTATTCTTGCTGAAGGGATGGTCATAAGTGAATCCTTCCAGGTGGCAGCCATTATTGAGAAACTACCCTCTACTTGGAATGACTTCAAGAACTACCTAAAGCAAAAAAGAAATGAAATGTCTATGGAAGATTTGATTGTTAGACTTCGGATTGAAAAAGACAATAGAGGTGCTAGCAAAAGCCTCAACAAAACAACAAATGTCAACAGTGCTAAGGCAAACATGGTAGAAGTCAATAAGGGAAAATAACCTCAGAATGTGTCTAAATTGGGACTAGAAGTTGGTGTTTCCAAGAAGCAAAAATTTCAAGGGAAATGTTTCAATTGCAACAAGATAGGGCAAAAGTTATCTAACTGTAGGTTGCCAAAGAAAGTCAGAACTAACAAGGTCAATGATGTGGAAGAAATTTTCAAAGAAGTGTCTGATATAGACTTATGTGCTTTAATTTTTGAAGTCAACATGGTTGACTCAAATCCAAGAGAATGGTAGCTTGATATTGGTGCCACACGTCATATCTATTGCGACAAAGACTCTTTTTTTTGAGTTGGTGCCTTGTGACAAAGGGGAAAAGGTTTATATGGGTAATGCCGCGACTTCCAAGATCAAGAGGAAGGGTATTGTGGTCTTGAAGATGACTTTTGGAAAAGAACTCAAGCATCAAAATATGTTGTATGTGCTCGACATACGTAAGAACCTTGTTTCTGGGACACTCTTTAGTGTATACGACTTTAGGATGGTGTTTAAACCCCAGAAGCTAATTTTTTCTAAAGGGGGAATGTTTGTAGGAAGGGGATATGTATTAAATGACATGTGGAAACTTAATGCAATCTCTGTAAAAGTAAAGATAATGAATAAGAATATCGCTTCTTCTTCTGTTTATATGCTTGAGTCATTTAATTTATGACATGGTAAGCTCGGACATGTTAATTATGGTACTTTACATAGATGAATTTATTTATAGCACATTCCTTCATTTCACATTAATTATAATCACAAATGTGAAACTTGTGTTGAGGCAAAATTAATAAGGTCTTCATTTCAACTGTTGAAACAAGTACAGAACCACTTGATCTAATACATAGCTATGTTTATGACTTAAAGTTTGTTCAAACCAGAGGAGGGAATAAATATTTTATTACCTTCATCGATAGTAGCACAAAATATTGCTAAGTATATTTGCTTAAGAGCAATGACGAAGCTATAGATAAATTTATTCTTTATAAACAAGAAGTTGAAACCAAACTTAATAAAAATATTAAGATGGTGAGAAGTGATCATGGTGGTGAATATGTTGAACTATTTGGTGAATACTGTGCACAACATGGTATTATTCATGAATTGACACCATCATACTCTCCTCAATCAAATGTAGTAGCCGAGCAAAAAAATTAGACTCTAAAGGAAATGATGAATGCATTGCTAGGAAGCTTTGGGTTATTACAGAATATGTAGGGGGGGAAGCTATTCTATCAGCAAAATACTTTTAAATAAGGTTCCTCGCTAGAAAAGGGATAAGACACCATTTGAGTTATAGAAAGGTAGGAAACCTTCCTAGAACCACTTGAAAGTGTAGGGGTGTCTTGTGAAGGTAATGGCTCTGTTACTAAAGCAAATGAAAAATAAGTCCTAAAACGTTGGATTGTATTTTCATTGGCTATGCAGAACATAACAATGCATATCAGTTTCTTGTGTATGAATCAAAGAATCTTGACATTCACAAGAATACTATATTGGAATCAAAGGATGTCTCATTCTTTGAAAATATCTTCCTTTGTAAAACTAGAGAAGTAGATTCAAGTTCAACGAAATGAACTTCAGAGACTATAGACGAAAATAGTCAAGATGTTCAACAAGAGATTGAAACTGAGATAGAGCCAAGAAGGAGTAAACGAGCAAGGGTGGAAAAATTTTTTGGTTCGGATTTTCTAACCTTTATGCTAGAGGTCGAACCTCAAAATATAATAATGCTATATGGTCATCCGAAAGAACTTTATGGAAAGATGCTATTAAAAGTGAAATTGACTCCATCATGCAAAATCATACATGAGAATTAATGGATTTTCCTCCATGAATTAAACCATTAAATTCTAAGTGGATTTTCAAACAGAAATGAAAGCAGATGGAATAATTGATAAGTACAAGGCCAGATTGGTTATAAAAGGTTATAGACAAAATGAAGGCCTTAACTACTTTGATACTTTTTCTCCAGTATCCAGGATAAATTCTATAAGGATGATACTTGAAATTGCCGCCTTGTGGAATCTAAAAGTACATCAAATGGATGTTAAAATAGTTTTCCTAAACGGAAATCTCGACGAAGAGATTTACATGGAATAACTTGAGAGTCATGTAGTTCTAGGACAAAAAAGGAAAGTTTGTAAATTAATGAAGTCTTTATATGGACTTAAGCAAGCACCAAAGCAATGGCATAAAAAGTTTGATAATGTCATGATGACAAATGACTTTAAGATTAATGAGTGTGACAAATGTGTGTATGTCAAACCTACTGACATTGGATATATAATCTTATGTTTATATGTTGATAACATACTCATTGTTGGAAGTAACAATGAAATGGTAAAACGTACTAAAGACATGTTAAATTCAAGATTTGACATGAAAGATATGGAACTAACTAATGTGATTTTGGGCATCCAAATCAAGAGGTCATCTAAATGTTTCGTAATGACTCAGTCACACTATGTGGACAAGGTTCTTAGGAAATTTAGCAAGGATGAATCTGGTAAAGCCAGAACTCCAATAGATAAGAGCCACCATCTGTCCAAAAACAAAGGTTAAAATGTTGACCAAATGGAATATGCAAAGGTCATGGGCAGTCTAATGTACCTTATGAGTTGTACTAGACCAGATATTGCTTTCACTGTGATTAGTTTAAGCAGATTCACAAGCAATCTAGGGGAAAACCACTAGAAAGCAATTGTGAGGGTATTAAGATATCTCAAATATACTCAGGACTACGACTACATTATTCTAGAAATCCTGTTATTTTAGAAGGATTCTTCGATGCCAGTTGAATATCTGATATTCAAGATACCAAAGGCACAAGTGGATATGTTTTTACATTGGGAGGAGGAGCTGCGTCACGAAAATATTCAAGACAAACAATTATAACTAGATCCACAATGGAATTTGAGTTTGCAGCTCAAGAGAAATATGAAGAAGAGGTTGAATGGCTTCAAAACTTCTTTGAGGATATTCTTGACTGGTCAAAGCTTGTGCCCACAATATACATATATTATGATAACCAAGCAATAATTGGTAGAGCACAGAACATAATGTATAATGGTAAGCTGAGACATATGTGTCGTCGAAACAATACCGTTAGACAACTGATCTTAAATGGAGTTATCTCTATTGATTTTGTAAAATCAAAAGATAACATTGCAAATCTGCTAACTAAAGGCTTAAATTGATACCATGTTGATAAAACTTCGAAAGGAATGGGACTAAAGCCCATGAAAATTAAAGGCGCTATGTGAAGGAAAACCCAACCTAGTTGACTAGAGATCCCAAGATATAAGTTAAAAGGGACAACCTACTTGCATAGACCTTGTGAGGTCACTGTGGGGGTTATTATCCCAAGTTTTTTCCTATGATATAGACAATGATTAAAAGTGGGTTAAGCAATGCTTTTAATGACCGTTGCATGTTTCGGTGAGCTGAACAAATAAGTCACCTCTGTGAGAGTGAAGTAGGGTCGCTTCAAGGAGTTTACTGGAGCATAGTTCTCTCAAACTCTTATAGAACCAGGAGATATTCACGGCCATATGAGCATACCCATGAGAACTAAACCCTTGCTAGGGAGGTGGTTGTGTGAGGTATATCATCATTTACACAAACGGAGGAACAGTTCAAGGATATCGTATCTACTGGTCAACTAGAAAAGTAAATATACTTTCACAAGTGAAGGTTCAAGGGTTGATGCCTACCTATCCTATGCAACTATCGATCGTAAATTCTATCACCACATCGAGTTAATGTTTTTCGTTAAAACTATCAATTTTCATTCATGTGGGGAATTGTTGAAAAAAAATAGATTCTTGGAAGCTTTGAGGCATATTCTCGATTAGTAAAGGTAGAGATTTGAATCATAAAATCATGATTTTATATCCTATCCCATGAGACCTTTACAACAATATATCATATGCTCAAAATGGTCGAGTGATAAATGAGAAATTGATGCTCAAAGTAAGCCACTTGTGAATTATGTTATGGAAAATGGAAAGCTTAGTCCTACATTGGTTAGATATCAAGTGTGGAATATGCTTATATATGTGAACCAACTTGGTGGTTATTGAATAACTAAACTAATGCTTTCCCCCGTGCGTAAGGGGTGCAAATCCAAACTCGTCGGGGTTGGGGCGTATGCGCACGACGTGGGCAACACAAAATGTTCGGACCAGTCGGGCTTTCTAGGCCTATAGATATTTTAGCCCAATATGTAATCTTATTTTTTCCTCAGCAGAGCTTATCTGTTTGGAATTAAATGGCTCCTTTAATTCGAATGTCAATTTGGGTTTAATAGCTCATTAATTCAGGGATACATTATTGGCTCCATTAGTTAAACATTTCCAAAAGTTCTTCGTTTGAATATTATTTAAAACCAAATAATCTACAAGAAAAGATATACATTGAATTATCCAAATTTTTGAGAGATATTTTCCCTGCATATTTTTTGAACCGTTTTCAGTGATAGACGAAGGCAGGCTACTGTTCGTTGATCATTGTAGTCGTGTTACTGTTGTGCTCATCTTGTTGTTGTATCTTCGGAGACAGTTGACCAACATTTCTCCAGCACCAAAGAAACGACCAAATCTGTCTTAAGGAAACTGTGAAAAATAGTCCTAAACTACCAGTCCGTTTTTTCTACCTACCTACGAGTATAGTATTTTAATTCAGTTTTTATTTCTAAATTTTCTATGTATATTTATATTGTTCTCGTTCGATCTTGTGATTTAAATAAGTATTTACATTACTGTTTATTTTACTAACGTGTGTGCAACACTTTGGACTACCCTTTACTTCGATATTGATACTTGACTTTAGCGGTATTGGTACCTCTGATGTCAATACCTAATAAAGGTTTTAAGACTGATAATGTATCGAAACCTAACCCTTGGTATCTATACCCCAGTCCATTAAGTGTTAACATAGTTTCCTAGTGATGGTAGATGATGGGAGATGACGAATTATTTGTTACATTTGAGTAATTATTATTGGATAGGGTTTCTTAAGGCCAAATGAAAGTATAATTTGACCGAAAGTACTTGTAGATAATCGATGGTCCAAATAAGGTGTTTTACACTACCATTTCCTTTGGAAGGTGACCATGCGTCACGCACAGTTCAACCCGACGAGGTGCTCCTGCTCTATGAACCCATGCTTTGAGCAGCCTTTTCAGGCACCCAGGCTCTCTACAAAGTCGGGAGACAAAAATCTATCTCGAGTCGAAGACAATATTAGCATGTTGAGGGGTTCATTAACTTCAAACAAACTACACTTGGTAGACTTCTTCAAAAGAAGTCAATCTTCCTTCAACAAATTAATTAAGTGAGAAATAACAAAAAAACTTGCTGATAAACACAACAATTTATAAAATAAAAAAAAAAAGAAGATAATTTGATGTTAGTAAGAAAACTCGATGTAAATATATATATAGTTAATGATTAAATTAAAAATAATTTTTTTAGTATCTTATTTTGAAAATTAGAATCTTAATCTTATAATAATATTATTATTATTTAAATAGCAATTAAGTAATATAGTAAATAATTAAGGGAATTTTGATTTTTTTTTCAAAACCTCTGCGTGTATAATTAAAAATAAATAATTAAAATTATATTTTAAATTAAATAATAAATATATATTAAAAATTGTGTTTATATTAAATAATAATTTTATGGGTAAACTGCAACTATTAATAAATTTATGTTTTGTTCAATTAATTTTAAAAAGTTAACAAAATTATCATGCAATTATTCGAAATTTTTCTCGCTATTAAAATCCTTACTAAATGTTTTGGGTGATGTAAATGTTTTGATAAGAGGAGGTAATATACTTAAGATGTTTTGATCCAGAGGAGGTTAAGTGAAGCTGATTAGAAGATAAGCAAATGAGGCCGCTGACTGTCAACTTAGGGATGGGAAGGAACCAAAAGGTTGGGTTGAGAAACTCCCATCCTCTCTTTGATTCATTCTTAACAAAGATGGATGTCCATATCCTTTCATTTATGCTAAATGAGCTCACTGCTAAGCTTCCACGAGACTGTTACCTGTGATAGGTTACTTTTACATGTCTTTTTGCTTTGTACAGATGTTGGTGTTATGTGATAAACTGCATATGGTTTTTTAATCAATGAAATGATGATTTGTTTGCGGGCCAAAAAAAAAGGAAAAAAAGGAGGGGGTGGGGGCTCTGTGCCAAGTGGGAAATGAGATGATGCAGCGCCGTTGTCTTTCAAATGGGCATGATTAGATGAAATCCAAAGGGGGTGACCATAGGAGAGATATTTAAGGTTTTTCTTGGTTAAGAATATTTGAAACCTATTTAAAAGTTGTCCCACATATTCCATGGTTGTTGTTGTTGGTCTTAAGGTATACAGTTTTATACATTACTATATAAATAAATAAATCAATGATTAAGTTATACAGGATGATTAGATAAAGAAAAAGGTTGCCAGATATTTTTTATTCCCTTGGAGCCATTAGTAAGCCGGAACCCCGGATTCTGGAAGGTTTGTTTCGTCCCCATACTCTGCTGTTTAAAAATTTTTCTTTTACTTTCTCTTCTTTAATTTGTGATTTAATTTCACTTCTGTTTTTTTTTTTGTAATTTAAAATTATAAAATTAAAATTTTCATCAAGTTTGACATGTGTGACAAATTATAAAATTTTATTTTACTAAAAATTTATTTAAAATAATTATTAAATAAAATGAGATATTCACATTAATATTTGTCTAAATCTATTTAAAAATCATATATATTAGTCTCCGAAAGGAGGCCTACCACCAGCCATGTATTGCTTAGCCTGGCATTTCCGGGGCTTGGGTAACCCTCGGGCGATTCGGTCCTTACAGGACCTTGTATTCTCTAATAAACTCAGGTTTCTTTTTCTTTTTGAAATGCTAATTAGTGCATCTAGAATTGAAGAGTTATGTGTATGTGTCGTGTTTGGAATAGGGTCCAGGATGGCGTTATATGGAATGTTGAGAACTAATTAAATTTAGATTTTTGGAGAGATAATTAGATTAAAAATTGGAGATCACTTATTGAAGTTTGTACACAACTCGAAGGAATTCTTTTTGAGCATGTTCCTGTAAAGGATACGATTATGCTGAGTGAGGACTGGAATGGACTATGTTCAAATCGAATTTACCACTCACAGTACTTTTGAGTATCTCTGTCTATAAGCCTCTTTCAACCCGTGACGTGGATGATTTTGTTGGATGGAAACATGAAAAGAAGTGTGCTTTTTTCCATTTGCACTGCTTATTCTACTTCTTGCGGTGTCGACATGGCTAGGAGTGGTAGTATTTGGCATCAGATTTGGCATCTTCCGGGATCTCACAAGGTACGTGTAATCCTTTGGCTGGCTTATTTAAACAGAATCCTAACCAACGACAATCAAGTGAGAAGAAACCTTATTCCAGATGGAAGCTGTATGATTTGTGGAAGTTTGACAGAAAGCATAGTCAATATGTTGCGGTTATGTACACCAGTTGTGGTAACATGGATCTTGGTGATCAGGCCGGAAAAAAGAGATGATTTTTTCTCAATCATTATGGAAAAATGATTTGAGATTAATCTATCTGATCCTAACCATTTTGCATGTGATCCTCTTGATTGGTAGCCCCTTTTTGGTGTTTTTTGCTGGCAGCTTTGGATCAGATTATGTTTTTAATGCAAATTTTGTTGAAAGTGAAAGTGTTTTGGAGAAAAATTGGAGAAATGTTACCGCATGAGGGAAAGTTACCTTTATTCAAACTATGGATTGATTGGTTTCTCGAGGCATACAAAAGCTTAGAACTTGCAAAGTGATAAGATGAATTCTACCTGAAGATAGGTGGCACAAGGTAAATACAGATGGAGCCATCTATGAGGTATTTGGGAATGCTTCAGCAGGTAGATTAATCCGCGACCAGCATGGGATGCGGATTGCTGGTTTCTAAAGGTATTGGATGTTGTTCAGTTCTCGTTGCTGAACTTTTGGGTGCATTGGAAGCCCTCCAGGTAGCCTGGAATCTCGGCTGAAACGGTTGATTCTTGAGATGGATAGTACTATAGCTATTCAAGTGATTCAAGCAAATGTAGGTGATCAACATTTTTCAGCTGTAACACGAGACATTAAGAATCTACTACAATTTTCTTGGATGGTTAAGGTTACACATACTTTCAGAGAGGGAAACAAGGTAGCTGATGGATTAGCTTTAATGATTTCTCAAAACCGTTGGATAAATATATCTTTATGTAACCACCAGATGAAGTCCTCCTGTTATTGTAGGATGATTATTCTAGGATGGCCTGGCCTGGCCTAGTTTAGTTTTGGTTTAATCCTTCTTTTTGTACCAAAATAAAATTTGATTCTTGCTTTGTTGATAGTGTTGGAAGGAGCGGGGGAGTGGTGGTTTTCTGGTCATCCGAAGATTCTGTTAGCATTTCTAGTTATTCTCGTAACTTCATTCACATCATTGTAGAACGTGCAGATCATGTCCGTTGGAGAATAACAGGGTTCTATGACTTCCCTGAGTCATCACGGCAGAGTGCAAGTTGGGGTTTATTACGGGCTTTGGCTCAACGTGTTTCACTCCATTGGGTCTGTATAGGAGATTTCAACAACTTGCTCTGTATTAATGATAAGTGGGGAGGGGTGGAGTATCCGGTACAATGGTTGAATGGTTTCCACAAGTGCATTGAGGATTGTTGTCTCACGGAAATTCCTTTGATTGGGTTGGATTTTACATGGGAGAGAGGGAGGGGAATTGACTCGTTTGTGATGGATTTGTTCCCTTGTTTCAAACTTCATAATCTAGTAAGAAACACTTGTAATCACAACCCAACTTTGCTAGTTTGGAAAACATCTTTTCCGGCTCGGAGAGTGAGGTGCTTCAAGTTTGATAATTCATGGCTCTCGGAGGAAGGTTTTAATATAGTTATCTTGGATTTTTGGAGCCACTAGAGTTCAAATGGCTTCATGGGAAAACTTGAATGTTGTAGTGCTGCGTTGAGGTAATGGCATCAGTCGTTAGGGACCCATTTTGAGCCTTATATTAGAGAGTTGAAGAAGAGTATTTTGGTTGTGCAGAGGCGTCGCTATAATGACCCGTCTCTACCAGATCTACGGGCTAAACTGAACAGCTTGCTAGCTCAACAGGCTGTGTATTAGAAACAGCGAGCTAAGGTGTTATGGCTTCGTCATGGGGAAGCGAATACTTAAGTACTTCCATGCCTAAGCTTCTAAGCGGCACGGGGTTAATATAATCTTGATGCTTATGGATGAGTCGAGTTCTCTATTCACGAAAGATGATGGTATGCACATGATTATTGAAGGGTATTTTCAGGAATTATCTTCGGCATCGATGTTTGCTGATTTCTCCGCTTTTGTGGGATTCGAGGCTTCAGTTACGACTGAGCATAATGAAGCAATGCTTGCGCCTTTTTCCATTGAGGAGTTTAGGGAGGCAGTTACACAAATGCATCCGGATAAGGCGCTTAGGCCAGACGGGCTAAACACGACTTTCTTTCAACGATGTTGGCTTATTATTGGTCAAGAGGTATATGCTCAATGTTGTGCTTGGTTTGCTAATGGTGAGTTCCCAAATAAGTTTAATGAGACTATTGTGGTGCTCAATCCAAAGAAGAATCGACCATCCTGTATGAAGGATCTTCGGCGTATTGCTCTATGTAATGTTCTCTATAAGATTATGGCTAAGGTCCTTTCTAACAAGCTCAAAAAGTTTCTTCCTAACTTGATTTCTCCTTTACAGTAGGCATTTGTTCTAGGTAGGTCAATCACTGACAACATTCTGATAGCGTTTGAGTTTATTCATTATTTGCGGAACAAGGGAAGAGGGTGAGTAAGTGATGTAGCTCAGAAAATTGATATAAGTGGCGTACAATCGAGTTGATTGGGGATTTCTACAGTTTATTATGCGGAAGATGAGTTTTGATGATCGATAGCTAAAATGGATTATGTTGTGTGTGACAATGTTCTATCTCGTTTAATGGACAAGAGGTTGGGCCAATCATACCGCACAGAGGATTACGTCAGGGGATCCACTTTCTTCATATTTGTTCATCTTGTGTACGAGGGGATCGGTTTCTTATTACGGAGGGCCGAAGCTTGTGGTGATATCTATGGAGTTTCAATCTATAGGCGAGCACCGAGTGTCACACACTTACTGTTTGCGGATGAAATTTTTCTGTTTTTTTGTGCCACTGATGTCGATTGTAATTCTGTCAGACAGGTTCTGCATTGTTATGAAGAGGTGTCAGGGCAAGCTATCAATTTGCAGAAATCAGCGATAATGTTTAGTTCAAATACCCTTCTTATGGCTCATACATCTGTCATGTCGAATTTAGGAGTCAGTGAGTCTCTTAATCATGGGAGGTGTCCAAGGCTTCTGTCTCTTTGTCGGTAGAACAAATGGCAAAGTAAGGAGAGAAATAATAAACAATATTTTGTAACGCGGTTCAGTTCAATAATCTTATTTTTGTGAAGCCTCACTTAATGAATGGTTTTATTCAATAATTATCTAGGCCACCTACACAATGAATAAATTGCAACTAAGAATATAATTGCCACAATCACTTACACAAAATAACCTCGTATACAAATCATAAAACTCTAAATAATTCCTACAAGAGTCTCAAACAAAAGCAGCTAGAAAACTCAACAAAATAGTCAGACAAAGACACTAAATTTATAGATCTCTTCAAGTGATCATCCAATAGCATTTTAATAAGCTTTAAAACTCTCATTTAAAAGTCAATTTTATCTCTTAAATTATCTCCAATACACTTAAAAATAACTTAAACGAGATGCAATCAAGGCCATGTAATTATCAAATATGCTAATCAAAGAACTTTGATTGCACTAGAATTGTTATTCTATCTGCTGTTCAAACATGGAGTGAAACAAGTAATCGAAGTTACTAACAAGAACATTTACGATTAGGCAATGGACATCTAACGTTCAGATGCTTGCCATGCCAGCTGCACAACAAGTGTTGAAAGCGAATGAGCATCTCGCTCGTAGCAAATTTGAATACCAAGACCCAAATATTGTATGTCTGAAAGAACTAGTTTCAACTTCAAGTATACATTATTTGTCATCTAAGCAATTTGAACCGTTTTCTGGATGTATTCTTATAAACACAACAGTCGATGTAAGCCATGATAATCTTTGGAGAACCAGACAGATAAGGATCAAATTGCTATGTAACTTGGAATCACCATTAAATGTATGACCCGAAGCAATTTGATTTCCTAACATATCAAACAACATAGTTGCTCCCCCATACATGTGCTGACCCCTATCCCAGGCAAATCCCAAACCAAGGTACCATTGTCATTGTTGAGCTATTATATGAACAATTGGAACAAGGGAATTAGATTGCAACTGTCTAGACACCATATGTGCATCATTCGCACTCATTGAAGTCTAATATGGACACGTAAATGCCATTGTTGTTTTTATAATATACTTAATACTCTTTTTCACCATATTTACTGAATCAGGCGATGTCCCATTATAAAGAGAAGACGAATTTGTTGCCGAATATTAATTATATGGAAGTGTTCAACAATAACACTAATATTTGCTCCAAACCAAAATGTTTTCACCAAGGAGCAAGTTTGGAAGAAGTGATCAACCATCCCTTCCTTTATTTCACATTTTGTTTAATCTTTCAATGATAAGCTAGTAGTACTAATTCAACTAGTTTCTAGAATCAAAATGTACAAATCAATCTACAAATGCGAAATTATATGCCGAGGGATTACAAAGTAAGGATGTTCAAATATACCAAGGCCTTCACAAACAATTACATTATGGAAGTTAATTCCTGAAATCCATCAACATAAAATAAATCCCAAACATCAGAAATGTTTCTCTTATGATGTCAACTGAATTAGCCTTATGAATTAATCAACTGATGTGAAAAAACCAAAAAAAATAAAAATAAATAAAGTTTAGAATTGCTTCACATTTATCTGATCTGGACAATTCCAGCAGTGACCAGCTTTTGAATCTTGCTCGTCACCATAGGATTCTTAATGTGCTCCTGTGCTGCCTTTGGATTCTCTTGGAACTCAACTGATACCTGCCTCCCATCCCCAAGATTTTTCAGTGAAGCATACAAATAAAAAAGAATCCAAATATAATCATATTTCAAGTACACTACACCGATCTGAGAGAATGCTATGAATTTCTGGATCTTGTATAACCGAATTTCTGGACCTTGCATAACCTTGGCCTACAACATAACACCTGTAGGACCCAATTTATGCCCAGGGCCCATTAACCAAGTTGAAAAACCAAAAATAAATAAAATAAAAGTCTATTTTTAAACAGTCCAATACAAATAACAGGCCCAAATTACATAAAACCCGAGCCCAAGCTTACAAACCCCTAAACCCAAAGTTACAAGGCCCAAATGGCCCAAAGACTTAACTTTCTCTGCCAAGAAACCCTAGGGTTCCCCCTTTGAGCCGCAAGCCTCCAGCGCTGCACCTCCACGCCATGTCACTCATCCTCCGTACTCCACAGCTAGCCTTCGTACCTGCGAATAGGATGAAAACATAGCACATCAAAATTGGAAAAAAAAAAAAAAAGAAAAGGATTGTATTTGATTTTTTCTTTTACGATTTTCGGCTATAAAACCGAATAAAAAATCATTTGTAAGGGGCTCTTTTTTTTGGTTTTTACACAATATCAATACAAAACACAGACAAGAATCATTACAAATAGTAGTAAAGGTTGTTTATACCTTCTCTTTTTTTCTTTTTTCTTTTAGTTCTATTCGAAACTCTCCGTATACATACAAAGATTCAATTTTTATTTTTTTTAAGCTATATAGATATATATTAAAATATAGTAAAAAAAAGATAGGGGAAAATACCTTCTTTTTTTTGAATTCCGGCCACCGTGTAGGGTAGCACCGACGGTGACGAACGGCGGTGGATTGTGGCAGTCGATGGCCGGACTTGTGGCCAAAAATCGGAAAGAGAGAGTGTTAATAAAGAGTTTTCTTTCTTTTCTGCTTTTTTTTTTTTTTTTTTTTGAGGGTGGGAAATGAAAAATGAAATTTTTTTAAAAAAACTGATTTAAATACTATGTTGAAACGGTGTCGTTTTGCACCATGGCCTTAAGCGTCAAAACGACGTCGTTTGGTCCTCTGACCCGGGCCTCAACCCAACCCAGCCTTAGGATCCGCATGTTTTTGCGGAAGGGTCTATTTGCGCGTCATGCCCTTCCGCATTTTTACTTGTTTTAATTTAGTTTTTTATTTTTTTGAATTTGGCCCCATAATTTATCAAGATTCCAATTGGGCCCTTACTCGAACGACGCCGTTTTGGAGGGCAGAGATATTTTCTCTTTCGGTCCCTCCATGTTATTCGCGCACTCGATCCAGTCGTTCTCTCTTTATTTATTTTCAGATTTCCCCCAAACTTTGGTTTTAGGTTCAATTTCGTCCAATTTTTTATTTCTTTTGTGATTTTAGATATTTTATTATTAATTTCATTATTATTATTATTATTAATAATTTTAATATTCTTATTCTTATTCTTATTATTTTGTTACCATTACTATTTTTATTACTATTACTGTTACTCTTTTATTTTTACCATTAATTATCATTATTATTATTACTACTACTATTATTATTATTATTATTTTATTTTTATTACTATTACTATTATTATTATATTATTAAATTGATATTTAATATTTAATATTTATTTTTGTTTATTTTTTTAAATAAATTTTACTTATTCCTTTTATTTTATTATTTTCACTTTCATTATGATATTTTATTCATTATTGATATTTTTTACATGTTTTCAAATGTTAGATAATTTATTTCATTATTTTTGTTATTATTATTAACATATTTTTAGATAATTTATTTCATTATTTTTGTTATTATTATTAACATATTTTCATTATTTTTACCTAAATTCTATATTAGTTTTACTAATTAATTTATTTTTATTATTTTACTTATAAAATACTTAAAGCTAATATCATTTATTTGTTTATTTATCTCATTAATGGTTTATTATTTTATTTATATATATACATATTTTTTATTTTTTATTTTTCTTGAATTTCTAAATAGGCTCGTATTTTCGGTTTATTGTGTTTTCTATTATCATTATTATTTGTTTCGTTGTTAATACTATCATCAGCACTAATTGTTATTATTATCACCACTAATATCATTTTTACTAATGTTGTTATGTCATGTATATTTGTTATTTATTATTATTATCATGATCTTTATGCTTTATTAGTTTATTAAATTTAGGTCGCATAATTGTTCTTTAAACATGAGATTCTCAAGTTTAGCCATACTCGAATATGAGATTTTTGTTTTGAAATAAAAAAATACCACGCGTTTTAAGATTCGAAAGAAATCGTGCCCTAACTTACTGGGTTTCGATTTTTCTCATCAAGTCTAAAGAACCAATTATTTTTTTAAAAATCAAAGCTTCTAAGTTAAATAAAAACTTATACTCGGGAATTCAAAAGTGTTGCGTCCTAACTCACTAGATGTGACATTTTGTTATCTCAAGGTAAGGATTTCTAAAAATAAAGGCAATATTCTGTATTCGGAATTTTGAGAAATTGTGCCCTAACTCACTGGGTTCCGATTTTTCATTTAACCCAAATAACCGAATATCCTTCTTAAACTTAAATGCATGAGTTTTAAAAGTCAAAAGACAAGCTTAATTTCAAGGATTCGAAATGTTGTATCCTAACTCACTGGGCATGACATTTTACTTTCTCGAAATAAGCGGGTCTCAGCATCCAATTTAATTTATTCAAGCTTTTCTTTTAAATAAAAAGGATCATATTTTAAAATATTTTCAAATTTTCGACATTAAGACGTTAATTAATCAATTCGGTACCAATTTTGGGCGTTATGAGGGTGCTAATCCTTCCTCGTGCGTAACCGACTCCCGAACCCGTTTTCTCGAATTTCGTAGACCAAAATCATTATAAACCAAAATATTTTAATGATTAATCTTAAGATGATCCAATCATACCTCGAAAAAAGATTGGTGGCGACTCCATTTTCATTTTTAAAGTCGACCCCATTTTCCAACAAAAAAAATGGTTTCGACAGCTTGGCGACTCCACTGGGGACATAAAAAGAGAGTCAAGTAGTAAGATTAATTATTTTCTATCTTGTTGTCAAAATTTGAAAATATGATTTGAAAAATTACGATCCTTTTATTGCATTTGTTTGTGTTATTTCATATGATTACTGTGGTTTGAGTCTCGTAAAATATTTCCGCATCATATTGCATAAGGACCGTTTGGTCTTACCTTCTTAAGTGGGAGTGAGAAGCTACTCCTTCGTGAGGTTTTCACCTCCGTGCAGGATAGCGAACCGCTTTTGGGATACATCCGTACCTATGTCTTCGTGAGATTTTCATATCCATGCAGCCATAGGGAAATGTATTCCCCTGAACTGAACTCGATCCGTATGAGCCTATAATGGGTGAGGATTGAGGAATCTGCTGGTTTGGGTACCTCAATTTTAGAACCAAACCACATACAGAATACCCTAAGAGCCCACCCTAGATAGTGCCGTGACAAACCTTAGTTGTTACCCGAATAGGCACTTTATTATTTCTTGCTTTTAAATTCTTGCTTCGTATATTGACTTTTTTATTTTGCTTTGATTGCATGAAATTTTCATCACAAAAGGGTGTTGATTCACATTCGGTTCCTAAAAAGAAAACTTATCATGGAAAAGGGGGTTTGCCCTATCTACTGCAATTATGGTGATCTGCCCTATCTACTCGACGTCAAAGTGGACAAACACTTATTCTGAGCTCTCGCCCAATATTGGAACCCTGCTTCTAGCTGTTTCACTTTTGGAAAGGTGGATTTGGTACCTACTGTGGAAGAGTACACAGCCTTACTTCATTGCCCAAAGATTCAAATTAACAAGGCATACTCCAGAGCTGCCAATGTCCCAACGTTCTTGAAAAAGTTGATGAACATCACGGGAATGAGTGAACAGTGGATTGCAGCTCGAATCAAGCAGAAAAGTGACAGTAAGTGTATCCCTTGGAGAAATTTGCTAGATTTGATCCTAGCACATCCCGATATGAAGAAAAGGGTCGATGTCTTCGCATTAAGCATTTACGGATTAATGATCTTCCCTAAGGCTTTGGGGCACATAGATGAGGTCGTCTCTAATTTATTTGACAGACTTGATAAAAGGGTTACGCCCGTCCTTGCAATTCTAGCCAAAAATTTTAGGTCATTGAGTGCATGTCGTAGAGCGGGAGAGGGCAGATTTATAGGCTGTGCGCAGCTTCTGTTGGTATGGTTTCACAGCCATTTTTGGAAAGGGGACAAAGTCTCTTACCGAATCTTCTCCGAATACTATTCTCTATTGAAGAAGATAGTGACCACGCCGAGACGGAATGATACCACGGATGAGAAATGGATGGTGATTCTCCAAAGTCTACAAGAAGAGGATGTTGAGTGGAAAGCCCCTTGGATGGTCCCCGACGAGATTTTATATTGGTGTGGTGATTTCGATTGGGTTCCTTTACTTGGAATATGGGGAGCTGTTGGATATGCTCCTCTACTCGTGTTAAGGCAGTATAGATCGAGACAATTCATACCAGTAACTCAAAGGCTGGCTCAATGCGAGTTTTCGTATAGGGAGAACAACTACAAGAAAAAGGTTCGAGAAATGTCCAATGCCTGGAACCAAACCCGCCGAATGAGGAGATTTGCCGCAGGTCCGACAACGACCCCCGAATATAATGAATGGTTGGGTAAAAGGGTCAATGATAATATCCTTGGACCAAATCAAAAAGACATTCGACCAACGAAGGAATATATATGAGTGGTCCCATCAGAGCTAGGGATTATTAAGCAAGATTTTGAAAGAAAGAACTCCGAACTTGGAAAAAAGATCGAGCAATTGGAAGAAGAGAAAATACAATTGGAGTTAGATGTCGATGTCCATAAACTAGAAGCCGAAAAACTGAGGAAAGGAAAGAATAGGGCTGAAGATGATTTGAACAGTTTAAAAAAGGACTACAAGAAGATGCGCATGTCAATAAGAATCGCTGGTCTAGGTAAAACGTCTGAGCAATGGAAGCAAGAAATCCAAGAAGAAAAGACTAGAGCTGGTCAGTGGGAGAAAAAGTTCCATGATACTCAAGTACGGGAAGACGCCTTAAAAAAGAGCTTGTCAAAGAGCCAAAATGAAAAGGAGAAGCTAAGAGCTCAAGTGGCGGAGTTAGAGAAGTCGTTACACCAATATCGTAGTCGCAACTTCGTGATCAAATTAAGGGCCAGCTTAGGCAAGATTGAGGAACTAAAAGGAAAAATAGAAGAACTCGAGATCGCATTAAAAAATTGTAAACTCTGAGCTAAACTCCTTGAAGCAAGCAACGGGCAGTGGAAAGAGCAACTTCACCATTCTCAAAGTCAGGTCAGGGATAGAGATTATATCATGGGTGAAGCTGTGGCTCAAATATGAGAGGTGGTCGATCATTTGCAGACCCTAGCAGTTCAGGCTGACATACTAAGTTTGAAGTATGAATCAGAATCAGACTGAGGTCAGGAGTTAGCTTGGTTTCTTAGGAAGGTTAAGGCTTTGAGCATTAGGGCAAAACCGCATATGTAATCTATTTTATGTAAAGAAATTTGTTTTCTAGTAAAGTTGTTCTAATGGAATTGAATTAGAGTCAATACCTCCTTTTGCATTCATGCATTTGCATTACATTGCATCATATACATTAAATTTCACGAAAAAGACCCTAATTAAACGAAATCATTTCAGTTAACCTAGAAACCAACAAAAACTTACCAACCAATCATCCTTACGATACCCAAGCAAGGACTAAAGAAATGGACCAAAGGTTGGAGTGATTAGAGCAAATGCAAATACAGATGCTAGAGCAATTAGCCAAACTTCAACAAGAGATAAAGAATCAGATGCTAGAATTTCAAAAAAAATATGATAAGCCAACTAACCCAGATGCTAGCTGGAGGGTTAGAAAAGGAAAAAGCCCTATGTTTGATTCTGGGGACGATAACAAAGACTTCGCTTATCATTCAGGCTTTACCCCAACAAACACCCAAGCACAACCAAACGCGTATTGATAGTCTCGACACTAACTAATATTTCAATAAAGGCAAGCACACCTATCGAACAGTAGTATAGTTGTGATGAGTCTGGAATATCGTATCCTCAAGGACTAAAATTCTAGTAATAACTATCTTTTTATTATCTAGCCTAATAATTTTGGGGATTTATTTTTAATCTAAATTTAACTAACTAATTTAACTAACTAAATGATTATGAACGTGACAGAGAGTGAATTGGGAAAATACTTTTAGACAACTTATATGAGATAGGCAATACCTAAGGAAAAATCCACCTAGACTTCACTTATTACTTTTGATTCATATGATTTATTCACTTGACTTAGTCTGTAGAAATCTCTAATTTATGTTAATATCTTTTTCAAGACTAAAAACAACTGACTCTAGGTTGATTAATTGAAATTTCTTTCTAATTAAGACCCCTATTGTCGCATTAACTCGATCTATGGATCCCCTTATTAGATTTGACTCTAATCCGGCAGATTTTCATCGCCCTATTTCTAGAGTTGCAATCAAATCTGTTTAATTGTGTTGATCTTCTCTTAAACAGGGACTTTTGCTCCACTGAATAAGCACATTTGACTTTGAATCAATAACCTGAATTATCAAAACAAGAATAATAACTCACAATTAAGAATAAGAACAAGTATTTATCTTATAAATCAAATAATAATAAGATTTGTCTCAGGTTTCATCCCCTCAGGTCTTTGAGAGGTTTAGTTCATACTAATAGAGGGAAACATCTTAAAATAGGGAAAACAACAAAACATTAGAAAACCCAAAAACTTCTAAAGAACTTGATGGGAGATCCTCAGTCTTGATGGAGATCCTTCTCCTAAGCTGTTCCCGACGGCTGTCTTGGAGTATTTTCTGCCTTCTACTCGACGTCCCCCTTTAGGTTGCCCCCTAGGGTGTTTATATAGGCTTTGAGTTTCCTTTCTTGGCCCACAAGTAGCCTTTTCCGAATAGAATTAAACCTAGGGTCGATAGGGACACGCCTGTGTGACACGCCCGTGGTGGACTCCTTCGGCCGTGCTCGGTTCTGCTCGCCACACACGACCGTGTGATCTACCCGTGGACATTAGTTCAGGTCGTGTGATTTCTGATGTAGGCCTATTTTGTCCCTTTTTGGCCTGTTTCTCACTCTTTTCGACTTCTTAAGCTCTCCTGAGTATAAAACATGAAATTAAGAGATTAGGAGCATCGGATTCATCAAATTCAATGGAAAATCATCCAAAATTAAGCCAAGCATGAGGTTAAAATATGTGTAAATTTTGGTTTATCACGTATCCACAAAGGGTGTCTATTAACATCAGACCTCAATACCATACTGGTACCTCGATGCCGGTGAACTTCCCAACATATTCAAGTTCTAATCCAGGGGATGGCCAATCAACCCTGTAGCAGAAACAAAAAAGTCGAGAGCGGAGCTCCCAAAACAATTTAAAGATCGTTACAAATGGAAAAGGCAAGAGAGGAGCTCCTAAATCAATACTTTAAAGGCCCCGAGGAAGAGGGAAAATGAAGTGAATAATGCAAGAATGTATCATAAGGGCTATTCAAGGTCGATTACAGTAAGGCAGCCAAGGACGACAACTACTAGCCATCAGGTCCCTCCAAGGCAAGATCCTAATCCAAGATCGAGCTCAGAAAAACCCCGGTTCACGCCCATCCCAATCACGTATGGGAAGTTGCACTAAAGTTTGTATGATGCATATATAGTATCCCCTTTCTACCTAAAACCTATACAGTCTCCCTTTCCCAAATGGTAAGACGCGAACGCCCAATGCGAGTACCACGCGGGAATCACAGGACACTCAATTTAGAACTGCACTGCTTTCAAAAAGATAATCGAAAGACTCATCAACATGGGTATTGTAAAATTCGATGCAGAAAATTCGTTACCCAACCATTCTGACAAAGGGGCAAACGTGATAATCAAGAGCGCAGGGAAGAGAATCAAGACAGATATAGCAGAAGTGAAAACCCCGCTGAGGGAGATTTGGAAGGAAATGGTATAAAGAGGATTAATCACCCAGAATGTAGGGGAGAAACCCGGAGAAGCAAGGAACTACTGTGACTTCCATGATGAAGAGGGTTACGTGATTCAAAAGTGCAATAAATTCAGAGCCTTGGTGCAAGGCCTGATAGATAATAAGGAACTAGAATTTTATGAATATACCGAAGGCTCGGATGAATTGGTCAGAAGTGGGAGCATCAATGTTATATCTGAAGAAGGAATCGGAAGAGAAAACTTATCAGGCATTTGCCCTTATGAACATGGGAGTGTTCTGAATAATTGGATTGCAGAGAAATTCCTGTAGTTTTTAGAGCTTACTCAGAGTAATGTTCCAAACATACTTGTTGCTTTAAGCTTAGAAGCACATGTCCAACATCTTTATTTCAATAAAAAAAATGCATTTTTGTGTCTCACTTTGAGCAAATATTCTTTCATTCCTTTATTTCATTCATGATTCATACCACATAAATAATCATTCTTAGATTCATTTGTTCTTTGAATATTCCTTCATACCTACAACAGGTCCCTAGATATCAATGACATGAGTGACGCTGCTACTGACTCGGAATCTACTTTTGAGAAAGATATGTGTCTAGAGGGATCTCAGGACTTTGAAGACGACAAAGTTTGTATCCTATCTCCTGATTTGTTAAGGATGGTAGAACAAGATGAACAACATATCCTACCTCACAAAAAGTCATTGTGAGCCTAGGAGAAGAGAAAGAGGTGAAGATCGGAGCCTATATGAAAGAGGTGAAGATCGGAGCTTGTATCATCACAAAGACAACGCGAGACGTCATTGAAGTTATTCAAAACAATTCAAAGATGTTTTTGCATTATCGTTTCAAGAGATGGCTGGGCTACTAAGATGTGTGAATGTTGTTAATGCTAAAGAATCTTAGAAGAGGTCCATAAGGGTGTCTGAAGAACACATGCTATTGGTTTTACAATGGCCAGGCAAATCATGAGTTTAGGGTACTGCTGGTCCACCATGGAAAGGGATTGCATCAGTTATACCAAGAAATGCCATAAGTGCCAAATTTATGGAGACATGATTCCTATGCCTCCTTCATCTCCTCATGTATGACACCTCCGTGGACTTTCTCTATGTGGGGCATGAATCTCACCAAAAGCTTCTAACAAGTATCGATTCATCTTTTTAGTCGTCGATTACTTCACCAAGTGTACGAGAGCTGTTTTATGTGCCGATGTCACAAAGTCGACAGTCAGCAAATTCTATGTCAGTATGTGGAAACACGGAAATTTATACACTTTTTCATGCCCTTTTTAACTCAAATTTATGCAGTTTTGATTAAATTCTTGTCAGAAAACAATTAAATATTATAAAATAATTAAATTGTGCTCAAAATATGAACATGATGAATTTTAATTAATTTTATAGTTAATTTTGATTTATTTTGACTATTTTCGACAGATTCGCACAAAGGGCGAAAATTGGCTCAGCAGACACTGCTCGAAGAATAAACCCGAGAAGCAATTTGAAGTATCAAGGAGAATTTATTTCCAGCCCAAGATGGTCCAATTATGAAGATTTAATCATAATATAATTAATTTTAATTTATTCCCAATTTAATTTGGGCTAAATAAATTATTATTAATTAATTATGGAAAAAGGGTCCAATTAAACCCCACTGGTTGAACCGAACCGAATGAACCGAACCAGCCACCAATTGGGCAGCCCAAACCGTCCACAATGATGGCCCAAATCAGCTTATTAGCTGATTATTTAAGCTTGCAAAGAAGCCCTTGAAGACCTTTCAAAATTCCATTCAAACCCCTCCAAATATTATGGCTTTGTAGATTTGCCCCGTGCTATATTTAGCAATGGTGAATCCTACAACTTTGCCACATGGGTGGCCGGCCAAGGGAGGCCTCTTTTTCTGCTTCTATTTGCTATTTTTAGCAGCCTTGATCAGCTATAAATACACCCCCTAGCTGCTCATTCAAATCACACCTCAAGCATCCAACATCCTCCTCTCTCATTTCCTCTTAATTCCCTTTGTTCCATTTTTCTTTTTGTGAGTTCTTGTGCCGATTTCTCCTCTTGGAAAAGAGGTATTTTCCAAGCCATTCGGAGCAGCATTTGGAGTATTTGTAAGCCACCTTGATAGCTGAGGCCAATGAAGAACGAAGAATGGAGCAATCAGTCAAGCCACAGAGAAACACCGGATTTGCTTCTTGTTCCATATCTCTTTAAATTTCGTTGTTGTTTTGACAAACATGTTTATGAATATTTATGCTGTTGGAATGTTTAATTTAATCAATTTAGCTTGAATTTAATTCGTGTTGGGTTGATTGCATTTCGATCTCTTAAATTGCTAAAATCGTGTTGATGCTGTTAAAGGTCTCGGTAAAATGTTTGATTAAGTAAAATCATGTTAAGTTGTCTGGCATTATAATTGTTTAGATAGCTTATGAATTAATTATTTAAACGCATTGAAATTGTAATTAATGGACACAATACTTAATCTGTGCATGTTTAATTCTTCTAAGGTAGTTGAAGATTAAATTAGCATTGTATTTGACGATACATATGCCTTGCATAACTTGCAGGATTTTTGTGATTAAATTGTTTCAAGGTAAAAATACTTTGTTATATTGCATGATCTTTTATATGCTTATTAGGTTGAATTAATCGTTTGAATTGACATAGGAATATGCGAGAGATAGTTTAATTTGATAAGTATGTATGTGCAATAACATGTTTACTTTTATAAATCTGTTTAATCGGTCGAATTGGCATAGGAATATGTACAAGAGATGAATGAATTTTTATTTGTAAGTATGTTCATAAGTTAGCAAATTACCGAGTTGCCATGTTTTGACAAGTATAAACACGAGTTTAATAATTCTAAGATCAGAAATGTTATAAATCCAACACAATTTTATCATCTTGATTAAAATCAATTTTTGAAATCGTGTACTCGAACTTTGTTTATTTTATTTTTACTTTGTTTTTCTTTTAGTTTTAAAATATTTCTCAAAACCAATTATTTTTCCGTCACCAAAGTGTTTGAAATCATTTTCATAAATAATTCTTTTACAGTCCCTGTGGGTACGATAACTCGACATTTACTTGTCACTTTATTACTTGTTACGATTGTGTACACTTGCACATTTCCACCGTTCCAAGTTTTTGGCGCCGTAACCAGGGACTGTTTTAAAAGACATTATTTGTGAAATTGTTAATTTTGCATTTTGGTCTATTTTTTCTGCTAAATTTTAATTCTATTTTTTTTTTGTGTGTGTGTGTGTGTGTCTGTTTCAGAGTATTTGTCAAATTATTGACTTACTTTCTGTAAACCCTGAAATTGAAAGGTGTTTCTGACAAAGGAGAAGACAAGCGAACCAAAGAAGGACCGAAGATATGAATTTCGAAAATCCAAACCAAAATCCAGGAGGAACATTCGCTTATAATACTCATAATCCGATCATTGTTGCCAATGATAGAAACTATGCCATTCAACAATATGCCTTTCCTCTATTCAACGAGCTCAATCCGAGTATTAAGAGACCCGAAATTGAGGCACAACAATTCGAGCTGAAGCCGGTCATGTTCCAAATGTTGCAAAATATGGGTCAATTTAGTGGGATTCCTAATGAAGATCCACATCTTCATCTTCAGCTATTCATGGAAGTGAGTGACTCATTTAAACTAGTCGGAGTGACTGATGACGCCTTGAGACTGAGATTATTTCCATACTCCTTAAGAGATAGAGCACGAGCGTGGTTGAACTCCCTACCATCCGATTTTATAACTACATGGCAAGAGTTGGTTGAACGTTTCTTAATGAAATATTTCCCTCCATCTTTAACTGCCAAGATCCGAAATGAAATCACTTCATTTCAGCAACTTGATGAAGAATCTTTATATGAAGCATGGGAGCGGTTTAAGGAGTTATTATGAAAGTGCCCTCATCACGACATTCCTTACCGCGTTCAAGTGGAGACTTTCTATATCGGTCTCAATATTCATACTAGAATGATGGTGGATGCTTCAGCAAATAGAGCCCTTCTTTCTAAGTCTTATAACGATGCTTACGAGATTATTGAAAGAATTGCCAGCTATAACTATCAGTGGCCAACCAACTGAGGAGCCTCAGAAAGACGAGCAACAGTAGTACATAAAGCAGACACACTTGCTTCTTTGGCAGCCCAGGTATCCTCTATGTCTTCTATGCTTAAGAACATAATTGTTAACGATTTCAATGGTAATTTGTCAGGTCAACAGCCGAACCAGTTCGAGAATATTTCTTGTGAATACTGTGGAGATGGCCATTTCTTTGAAAATTGCCCATCGAATCAAAAGTCAAATTATTACATGGGAAATCAGAATTGGAATGGTCTACAATCAAATTTTTACAACTCTTCATGGCAAAATCATCCAATTTCTGCATGGAGTAATCAATGGGCGGACCATAGCGACGCTGTTATGCTATTTCGACTAAATTATCCGTTGAAATATTCTCAAGAAGTGCAACAACCCCCATCAACTGAATCTTCAAGTGATCTTGAGAATCTGCTGAAGGCATACGTGGCAAATAATGATGCATTAATCCAGAACCAAGCAGCTACATTGGAAAATTTGGAGAATCAAGTGGGCCAACTTGCAACTGAACTTAAGAACCGACCACAGGGTACCTTACCTAGTGACACGGAGAATCCGAGAAATCCGGGAAAGGAAAATTGCAAAGCAATCTCTTTGCCAAGTGGAAAGATATTGGAGCCCAAGGTGATTGAGGTTCAAGATGAGCCTGTTGTAGCTCAAGACAAAGAGGAAGTTCAACCAAGTGATGAAACTCCTATATCACAGAAGTCAGATTCAGTAATTCTTGATGAGGTAAACTCTAAACCAGTTAGTTCTGATTATCTAACACCCTTCTCAAATGCAAAAAAATTTCCATGGAAGAGTTGTCCGGTTAAAGCTAAGATTCCACCATTGCCATATCCTCAACGATTCCAGAAGCAGCAATGAGATGCTCAGTTGAAAGAAATTTTTGATGACAAGGTGACTTTTAATGACTTCGATACTGCTAAATCCCCAGATGTAGTTGAAGACTGTTCTGCTATTTCCAAGATGGAATCATTAGCTTCTACAGAATTGGAGCTCAATTCTTTAGACAATCCGTTAGAACATATTCTACTGGAGGATTCACCAAGTGATGATAAAAACAAGGAATGTTTGGCTTGGTTAGAAGCTAATTCGAAGGAATTCACTCAAGAAGTTTCACTCGAATCATTAGAGTTATCATCTCAAGAGTATAAGCAACCAAAGTCATTGATTGAAGAGCCAGCTAAACTGGAACTGAAGATTTTGTCTCCTCATTTGAAATATGACTATTCGGGCCTATCTTTGACTTTACCTATCATTATTTCAGTTGAGTTCACCAAAGATCAAGAAGAAGAGGCACTTGTGATTTTGAAAAGGCACAAGAAGGGTGTTAGATGGATTATTGCAGATATTCGAGTCACGGGTTGGAGGATTTGTAGGAATTATAGGAAGTTAAATAAGGCCACCAGGAAAGATCATTACGGATTTCCTTTCCCTAATAAGATGTTGGACAGATTTGATGGGAAAGAATATGATTACTTCTTAGATGGTTATGGTTGGTATGACAAATGGCCATTTGACACCACCATGGTCAATGACGATGCTAAATAAAATGGAGGGAGTTCTCTTCACTTTCTTTATCGTTATTTTATATTTTTAGTTTTTTTTTCTCTCATTTGAAAAAAATGGTAGACTTAGATAAAATTTTCTTTAGTTCATTACATTAATTAAAACTCTGTCTAGGAGATTGGGACTTAAGCAGGACCATTCGTGACCCCTCTAGTCTTTCCTGGGAGTTTAATTTAATGTAATTTTTCAAAAAAAAAAATTCTAAGTAGCCCAAAGAATTTAAGTATTTGTTTTGTTAAATAAAGGGTTAACTTTTAACCCAAGCACTAATTTCTTTGAGTTTTTTTATTTTCAGTACAGGAGCTTAGGATCCAAAAAGGAGCTGCCATTGGGCTTAGGACACTACTAAGTAGAGGAATATTCAACCCTTTTCCGCATAAACCTATAGCCCTTACCTTGTTCTACCACAACTCCCCAATAGCCCAATAGTGCATCTCACTTAGCCCCTTAATGTTGCAGCCCTTAACTCCCTGAATCACCACCCCAAACACCTTCATTCGAAGTCAGCAACTACCACACCTAAACTATCCTTAAAATTGCCACCCTCTTCAACTCTAACCCTCAGCTACCCACCCACCTGCCCAAAACTAAAACCACCCTTAACAAATTCCCTAAGTTTGACGCTGAGAGTCCCTTTATCTAGCACCATTCCACGAAGTGAACAGTTCGGTATAATGGCTATGCTACAACACATGTAGTTGCAGTAACAAGATTACTAGAGATACTCAAAAATACGGGATGACTCAATCAGAGATGTATTTAAATATATATTTCATAACCCGTTTATTTTTGTGCATGAATTTCCAGACTTTATACTTGAACCATGGACCCCAATGTCGAGGAAGGAAAAAGATGAGTCAAATTCTGATGGATCTGCAAATAAATAAAAAGGGGGGACTTTTACTTTATTTTATTTTCTTTCCTAAGTTATTTAATGTTTTAGGATTAGGTTTTATTATAAGTTTTATTTATGCACAATAAAACAAGAGATAGGAATCATGAATAAAATCTGAACAAGTCACAAAGGCAATAGATATATACATGTCTAGGATTGGATTTTAGAGAGAGCCTGGTACTTAAGCAGTCAATTTGACTCACCTCCTCTTTTCTAAATATCCTACCTGGTGTATAGTATCTATTTACTTTAAACAATGAGGACATTGTTCACTTTAAGTAGAAGGGACCGAAAATTTGAATTAATTCCACCCAGAATAAAATTTTTCTTTTAATTATGATTAGGATATATTTTGTTCAGTAATTTGAAATTTTGTTAAGTTTGCTGAACTTCAGTATTAATAAAGTTCTATTATTTCAAAAAGTTATTATGTTAGCTTAAAATGATATGAATGTATTTTTAATAAAGCATGCAAATTCATACCATAAAATTTTTAGTTCCCTACGAAGAAATTAGGCATGCATGAAAGTTTAAGTCTTTAGAATTGACTTAGTAGTTTCTTGAGGAGAAATCCTAGGAAGCATGGAACATTGAAAATGATCTAGGCAACTATTGTTTGGACCGTTTGACCCTTTGAAGCCGGCCCTGATAAAATTATCCTTTGAAACCCAACTTTGAGACTATATGGCCTAATTTTATTTGGACCTATGCAATATTTAGCCATCAATTTTCTCTTCATTACTTTTAAAATTGTCCCAAACACTAGACTCAGTACTATTCAGGATATCATTCGAAAATAAGTTTGGGGGAGTTGAAAAGAAGTATCAATTGCTCGGAAAAAATGTAGTACATGAAGCAAGTGCTCAAATTTGAGTTGAGAATTAAAAAAAACACATGTACTCGAAAATGGTCGAAAGAGCAAAAGTTGGTGTATCAAGGGTAAGAATTCCGAAGGTTCTATTTTAAGTTGAGTCTAGGGTTTTAAAGCTAAAAATTTGTCTATCTCTTACCTACTCCTAAGCCCAACCACATTACAACCTTGTTAAAGACCTATTGATTCAAAGTTCCAATGTTACCTACATTAGTGGAGAGAAATTGCTCCGTTCAACATATGAAGACATCAGTTAAGCTTAATGATTGCAGTTTAATTTTGAATAAGGGATTAACATGTCTTTATTAAGAAACATTTAGTCTAATTTTGCTACTGTAGTAATTGTTGAGATTAATTTGAGCGATATATATACTTGAGTAGCATAATTATCAAATTTCTTATTTTTGAGCATAAGTATATTAAATTCATAATTTTGAGAAGAAAGTTGTTCTGAAGGAGTTTTTCAAAGGTGTTTCTGAGAAAATTCTTTTCAAATCTGTGCATTACTCGGGATGAGCAATTGATTAAGTTTGGGGGTGTGGAAACACGGAACTTTATACACTTTTTCATGCCCCTTTTAATTCAAATTTATGCAGTTTCGATTAAATTCTTGTCAGAAAACAATTAAATATTATAAAATAATTAAATTGTGCTCAAAATATGAACATGATGAATTTTAATTAATTTTATAGTTAATTTTGATTTATTTTGACTATTTTCGACAGATTCGCAAAAAGGGCGAAAATTGGCTCGGCAGACACTGCTCGAAGAATAAACCCGAGAAGCAATTTGAAGTATCAAAGAGAATTTATTTCCAGTCCAAGATGGTCCAATTATGAAGATTTAATCATAATATAATTAATTTTAATTTATTCCCAATTTAATTTGGGCTAAATAAATTATTATTAATTAATTATGGAAAAAGGGTCCAATTAAACCCTACTGGTTGAACCGAACCGAATGAACCGAACCAGCCACCAATTGGGCAGCCCAAACTGTCCACAATGATGGCCCAAATCAGCTTATTAGCTGATTATTTAAGCTTGCAAAGAATCCCTTGAAGACCTTTCAAAATTCCATTCAAACCCCTCCAAATATTATGGCTTTGTAGATTTGCCCCATGCTATATTTGGCAAAGTTGAATCCTTCAACTTTGCCACATGGGTGGCCGGCCAAGGGAGGCCTCTTTTTTTGCTGCTATTTGCTATTTTTAGTAGCCTTGATCAGCTATAAATACACCCCCTAGCTGCTCATTCAAATCACACCTCAAGCATCCAACATTCTCCTCTCTCATTTTCTCTCAATTCCCTTTGTTCCATTTTTCTTTTTGTGTGTTCTTGTGCCGATTTCGCCTCTTGGAAAAGAGGTATTTTCCAAGCCATTTGGAGCAGCATTTGGGGTATTTTTAAGCCACCTTGATAGCCGAGGCCAACGAAGAACGAAGAACGGAGCAATCAGTCAAGCCACGGAGAAACACCGGATTTGCTTCTTGTTCCCTATCTCTTTAAATTTCGTTGTTGTTTTGACAAACATGTTTATGAATATTTATGTTGTTGGAATGTTTAACTTAATCAATTTAACTTGAATTTAATTCGTGTTGGATTGATTGCATTTCGATCTCTTAAATTGTTAAAATCGTGTTGATGCTGTTAAAGGTCTCGGTAAAATGTTTGATTAAGTAAAATCATGTTAAGTTGTCTGGCATTATAATTGTTTAGATAGCTTATGAATTAACTATTTAAACGCATTGAAATTGTAATTAATGGACACAATACTTAATCTGTGCATGTTTAATTCTTCTAAGGTAGCTGAAGATTAAATTAGCATTGTATTTGACGATACATATGCCTTGCATAACTTGCAGGACTTTTGTGATTAAATTATTTCAAGGTAAAAATACTTTGTTACATTGCATGATCTTTTATATGCTTATTAGGTTGAATTAATCATTTGAATCGACAGAGGAATATGTGAGAGATAGTTTAATTTGATAAGTATGTATGTGCAATAACTTGTTTACTTTTATAAATCTGTTTAACCGGTCGAATTGGCATAGGAATATGTACAAGAGATGAATGGATTTTTATTTGTAAGTATGTTCATAAGTTAGCAAATTACTGAGTTGCCATGTTTTGACAAGTATAAACACGAGTTTAATAACTTTAAGATCAGAAATGTTATTAATCCAACGCAATTTTATCATCTTGATTAAAATCAGTTTTTGAAATCGTGTACTCGAACTTTGTTTATTTTATTTTTACTTTGTTTTTCTTTTAGTTTTAAAATATTTCTCAAAACCAATTATTTTTCCATCACCAAAGTGTTTGAAATCATTTTCATAAATAATTCTTTTACAGTCCCTGTGGGTACGATAACTCGACATTTACTTGTCACTTTATTACTTGTTACGATTGTGTACACTTGCACATTTCCACCGTTGAATGCCAAAAATGATCCTATCTGACGATACATTAAATTTGAACAATAGCACGATATCGGAAGTTTGCAGTTGTTCAAGATTAACATCACATCGCCCCAAAATGCATGGAATGGTGGGGGCAACCTTCTTAAAAAATCGTGAGGAAAATGATTGAGACTCATAACGATTGGCATGAGAAGTTATCATTTGCTCTCTATGCTTATCGAACGTCTATCAGAACTTCCACCAGGGTAACGCCTCTCTCATTGGTTTATGGAATGGAGGCGGTTTTACCCATTGAAGTAGAGATACCTTCCCTTCGAACTAGGTCAGAGCTAAAGTTAGATGAAGCAGAGTGGATCCAGTCTCGGTATGATCAGTGGAACTTGATTGAGGAAAAGAGGCTAAGGGCTATTCGTCATGGTCAGATGTACTAAAAGCGAATGATGTAAGCTTATGACAAAAAGGTTTGCCCAAGAGAATTGCACGAAGGAGACCTGATATTGAAAAAGATTCTCCCCATACAAAAGGATTTCAGAGGGAAATGGATGCCAAATTGGGAAGGGTCTTATGTGGTAAAAAAGGCTTTCTCCGGAGCACAGATTTTGGCCTAAATGGATGGGAAAAACTTGCCCAATCCTGTAAATTCAGATTCAGTCAAGAAGTACTATACTTAAAGAGGAAAAGAGGCCAAAGTGAAAACCCGCAAAGGGCATTTTGAGACTTTCTTAAAAAAAAAGAACGGAGAGGCCAATGTGAAAACTCGCAAAGGGCACATTGAGACCTAAGGGGTTTCGAGTAGAAAACCCGAAAAGGGCTGCAATTGTGATCAAATATGAGGGATGCGGTAGTCTCGCTTTCTCCAAATTAACAAGAAGGAAAGATGTTACGCCTTGAGACCAAAGGGGTTTTGAATCAAAAACCCATAAAAGGCAATTCAAATTTTAATTAAAGAAGGGTATGCGGTACTCTTGCGATACCTGAACTAACAAAGAAGAAGTATGCTACATCTTGGGGCATCGACAAAGTACTTTTGATCTCCTAAACACATATTGAGTTTCAAATGGTCTTCAGAAAGTTCGTCAGAGAAGCTCAGGCTACGATATCTAGGGCACCTATTTTTTCCCCTTACCATTTTGTATTCCAGCAATGTTTGCTTTCTTTAATTAACCCATTCTTTTTAGGTTTCGTTCCTGATAAATTTCATTTTTGTCCATCATTATGTTCATTTTCAAGCATTTTGAATTGAAATAATGATTAATGGACTAATAATACTTTCACAAAATGAGTTTTCCATATTACTCTGGAAGCTTCTAAATAGTACAAGAACCTGAAATAGAACTATTATTTAGAACTCACCAAACCTAAGGGTTGGAAATATCTGAGAATAAAGAATCTAAACTGTGACTATTTCTTCAGATTTTCTATCAAGGATATCAGTTGAACAAGAAGACAAAATATTGCGTCAGTGATACAACCTTAATGAACAGTGAGCAATGGCAACCTAAGCATTAGAAAGGGATCTTTCTTGCAAAATAATATTCTGCATTCGTGCAAATATTATTCATACATATCTAATTAGGAGCATTTGATTCATCCTGATCATGATGTCCTAATCATTTGGCATAAACATAGGCCCATGAAATTGATTCTACACGTCATGTCCCCCAGAGGACGGTGTAGCAAGATTGACGAATCCACAAATCTCATCTCCCTGAAGTAGCAGTGGAGCAGATTGAAGTTGTAGATCTTATCTCCCTGAAGTAGTAGTGGAACAGATTGAAGTTGTAGATTTCATCTCCTTGAAGTTGCAGTGAAGTAGATCAAATTATGGCAGATCTTATCTTCCTGAAGTTGTAGTGGAGCAGATTGAAGCCATCAGCCTTATTTCCCTGAAGTTGCAGCAGAGAAGATTGAAGACAGCAAATCGTATTCCCCTGACGTTGCAGTGAAACAGACTAAAGCTACAAATTATGGCAGATCTTATCTTCCTGAGATTGCAGTGGAGTAGATTGAAGCCACCAGCCTTATTTCCCTAAAGTTACAGCGGAGAAGACTGAAGACGGCGAATCGTATTTCCCTAACGTTGCACTGAAACAGATTAATGCTACAAATTATAGCGGATCTTATCTTCCTGAAGTTGCAGTGGAGCAGATTGAAGCCACCAGCCTTATTTCCCTGAAGTTGCAGTGGAGAAGACTGAAGACAGCGAATCGTATTTCCTTGACGTTACAGTGAAACAGATTAAAGCTACAAATTATGGCGGATATTATCTTTCTGAAGTTGCAGTGGAGCAGATTGAAGCCACCAGCCTTATCTCCCTGAAGGTGCAGTGGAGCAAGTTAAAGATAGCGAATCTTATTTCCCTGAAGTTGCAGTGGAACAGATTAAAGCTACAAGTTACAATTCCTATACCTCTAAAGTTGTAGTAGGTCGGATCAGATCTATCATGGTGAATCTTTTCTACCTGAAGTCGCAGTGGAGTGAATTGAAGCCACGATTCTTCTCTACCTGAAGTTGCAGTGGAGCAGACTGAAGATAGCAAATCTTATCTCTCTGAAGTTGCGGCAGAGCAGATTGAAGCTACAAGTCTAATCTCCTTGAATTGGGTCGAAGCACTAGTTCCTATGCCCTTAAAGATGCAGTGGGATGGAATGAAGCTACTCAAAGAAGAAAAGCACCGAAAGAAGTCAAGATTCAACGAGACCGGGCAAAATTGGCCCTTTTAAAGTCTTTGATTCATTCTCGTTACACGACAATGAGCAAAGAGGGGCAGCTGTAGGACCCAATTTATGCCTGGGGCCCATTAACCAAGTTGAAAAACCAAAAATAAATAAAATAAAAGCCTATTTTTAAACAGTCCAATACAAATTACAGGCCCAAATTACATCTAACCCGAGCCCAAGCTTACAAACCCCTAACCCAAAGTTACAAGGCCCAAATGGCCCAAAGACTTAACTTTCTCAGCCAAGAAACCCTAGGGTTCCCCCTTTGTGCCACAAGCCTCTAGTGCTGCGCCTCCACGCCACGTCACTCGTCCTCCGTACTCCACAGCTGGCCTCCGTACCTGCTAATAAGATGAAAACACAGCACAACAAAACTAAAAAAAGAAGGATTGTATTTGATTTTTTTTTACGATTTTCGGCTATAAAACCGAATAAAAAATCATTTGTAAGGGGCTCTTTTTTTGGTTTTTACACAATATCAATACAAAACACAGACAAGAATCATTTACAAACAGCAGTAAAGGTTGTTTATACCTTCTCTTTTTTTTTTCCTTTTTTTTTTAGTTCTATTCGAAACTCTCTGTATACATACAAAGATTCTATTTTCATTTTTTTAAGCTATATAGATATATATTAAAATATAGTAAAAAAAAGGGAGGGGAAATTACCTTTTTTTCGAAATCAGGCCGCCGTGCATGACGGCGTCGATGGCGACGGACGGCGGCAGCCGGTGGCCGGACTTGTGGCCGAAAATCGAAAGGAGAGAGTGTTAATAGAGAGTTTTCTTTCTTTTCTTTTCTTTTCTTTTTTTTTTTTTTTTTGAGGGTGCGAAATGAAAAATGAAATTTTTACAAAAAAATTTGATTTAAATACTATGTTGAAACGGTGCCATTTTGCACCAGGGCTTTAAGCGCCAAAACGGCACCTTTTGGTCCTCTAACCCACGCCTCGACTCAACCCGGCCTTAGGATCCGCGCGTTTTTGCGGAAGGGTCTATTTGCGCGTCAGGCCCTTTCGCATTTTTACTTTTTTAAATTTACTTTTTTAAATTTTTTTTGAATTTGGCCCATAATTTACCGCGATTCCAATTGGGCCCTTACTCGAACGACGCCGTTTTGGAGGGCAGGGATATTTTCCCTTTCGGTCCCTCTATGTTATTCGCGCACTCGACCCAGTCTTTCCCTCTTTATTTATTTTCAAATTTGCCCCAGACTTTGGTTTTAGGTTCAATTTCGTCCCTTTTTTATTTCTTTTGTGATTTTGGATATTTTATTATTAATTTCATTATTATTATTAATTTTAATATTCTTATTAATTTTAATATTCTTATTCTTATTATTATTATTTTGTTACCATTACTATTTTTATTACTATTATTGTTACTCTTTTATTTTTACCATTAATTATCATTATTATTACTACTACTACTATTATTATTATTTTATTTTTATTACTATTACTATTACTATTATTATATTATTAAATTGATATTTAATATTTAATATTTATTTTTGTTTATTTTTTTAAATAAATTTTACTTATTCCTTTTATTTTATTATTTTCACTTTCATTATGATATTTTATTCATTATTGATATTTTTTTACATGTTTTCAAATGTTAGATAATTTATTTCATTATTTTTGTTATTATTATTAACATATTTTCATTATTTTTACCTAAATTCTATATTAGTTTTACTAATTAATTTATTTTTATTATTTTACTTATAAAATACTTAAATCTAATATCATTTATTTATTTATCTCATTCATGGTTTATTATTTTATTTATATATATAGATGCATATTTTTTATTTTTTTATTTTTCTTCTTGAATTTCTAAATAGGCTCGTATTTTCGGTTTATTGTGTTTTCTATTATCATTATTATTTGTTTCGTTGTTAATACTATCATCAGCACTAATTGTTATTATTATCACCACTAATATCATTTTTAGTAATGTTGTTATGTCATGTATATTTGTTATTTATTATTATTATCATGATCCTTATGCTTTATTAGTTTATTAAATTTAGGTCGCATAATTGTTCTTTAAACATGAGATTACCCTATGAGATTTTTTGTTTTGAAATAAGCAAATACCCCGCATTTTAAGATTCGAAAGAAATCGTGCCCTAACTTAGTTGGTTTCGATTTTTCTCATCGAGTCTAAAGAACCAATTATTTTTTAAAAAATCAAAGCTTATAAGTTAAATAAAAACTTATACTCAGGAATTCAAAATTGTTGTGTCCTAACTCACTGGATGTGACATTTTGTTATCTCGAGGTAAGGATTTTTAAAAATAAAGGCAATATTCTGTATTCGGAATTTTGAGAAATTGTGCCCTAACTCACTGGGTTCCGAGTTTTGATTTGACCCAAATAATCGAATATCCTTCTTAAACTTAAATGCATGAGTTTTAAAAGTCAAAAGACAAGCTTAATTTCGAGGATTCGAAATGCCATATCCTAACTCACTGGGCATGACATTTTACTTCCTCGAAATAAGCGGGTCTCAGCATCCAATTTAATCTATTCAAGTTTTTCTTTTAAATAAAGAGGATCATATTTTAAAATCTTTTCAAATTTTCGACATTAAGATGTTAATTAATCAATTCGGTACCAATTTTGGGCGTTACGAGGGTGCTAACTATTCCTCGTGCGTAACCGACTCCCCAATCCGTTTTCTCGAATTTCGTAGACCAAAATCATTATAAACCAAAATGTTTTAATGATTAATCTTATGGTGATCCGATCACACGTCGAAAAAATATTGGTGGCGACTCCATTTCCATTTTTAAAGTCGACCCCGTTTTCCAACAAAAAAAAAATGGTTTCAACAACACTAATTTAAATTTCCATTGGCTACTAAGCAGCTTGTAGAAACCAAATGAAAAGCTAAAGACAAAAGAAATCTTTACCTGTCTTTCCTTCAATTATTCAGGGATAGAATCACCTCGACTAGCTTTGTTAATCTGTTCTACATCTTTGGAACAAAATTGCATTGAACAATTTCTTATATAAGGAACTGTTGAAATAATAACACAAAAACAAGATAAAAAACAGAAAGTTGCACGTACCTTCTAACACCATCTAATAATTCTTGTCAACTTTTATGATTTTTGAAGCTGCATTGTTTATATTTTGTCCTAGTTTTTAGGCAAATAAATTTTTTTTTAAAAAAATCAGTTTAGATTATCTTGATTTATAGCAGATTTTTCTGCATTTTAATTTCAAAATCTTCTTGTATAAATAAATTACTTGATTATTCAGTAAATGTATGATTTCGACAATTTCTTTAAATGCTTTGAGTATATTGCTTTCCAACAATTCTTGTTTACTGAAATCATGTTTCAACCCTTCCTAGTATGTCTCTAAAGCTTTTGTCATATGCCTTCATGGACTGAATAGCTGTTGTATAAAAAATTTTTTGGTTGTATCCGACATTTTGTAAACGCAACGCATTTCTCAAAAATTATCTTAAAAATAGTTATTTGTCCTCAAGTTGCAGAATGATCAAGAAATACCATTCTTAAAATATAAATTCTTTACTTGAATGAAACATTTCATAATTCACTACGAATTATTTTAGACTAAAATAAAATTTAAAGCTACACACAAGAAAGAAATGATATAAATTTAATATTATCCTTCTCTTAAAGTTCAATTACATTACTTAAATTCTCATATTGGTGTCGATATATAGAGTATCAAGAGGTATCTATGTATTTCTTTGAAATAATACAACCTTTTCTTTTAAAAAGGTTTATGAATAGTTGTATACATATAGACATCTCTCTTCAGTTTTTATATTACTTTTTTCCCTTTTTCATTTAATATATACATATATATAGATAGATAACTTTAAACTTTAATATTATATCTTTTATTTGAAAATATTTTATATAATATATATTATTACATATTATATACAATAATTCTCCATTTATTTTCAAATAAAATTTGAAATTATCTTCAGGTCACTAAGTGGTACATAGTCAAAAGTAGCATATGGCTTGAACTTTTGAAATGAAAGAAAAACATGAAGTATTACTTGCATACCACAAAATTATTTTGAAATTATCTTCAGGTCACTAAGTGGTACATAGTCAAAAGTAGCATATGGCTTGAACTTTTGAAATGAAAGAAAAACATGAAGTATTACTTTCATACGACAAAATTATTTTGATTTCTATAAGGTAGCATGTTAAAGGGCTATACACTACATCCTGTAAACAAAAAGTACTCTCAGATTTTACCAGTCAATCTTTAAGAAGTGACCTTTGACTTTTCTACTTGTATAAGCGTGCTCATCAAAAGTGTCAAAACACACTTCAATTATTTGATTATAAGCCATGAGTCTCATGAAGGACTATAAGTCCAACCTACATGTTGTGAAATGAAATGCATCGGTCCAATATAAGACTTTATTAAAATGGTCTTTGCCCTCACTATTCTAAAACTATTTGATGCACCTGAAAATGTCAACCTCGCTAACATTTTCACTCCTGATAAATCTTGCTAAAGTACCTTTCAACTCTAATACATATGATTTTGGAATAAAGAATATATTTAATTAACATTAATTATGACATAATAAAGTTTAGGTAAGATTATCTTTATAATTGGTAGCAATATCATACTACTCATGGTCTTATTAATTTTTTCACTCAACAATGGCTTAATTAGGGGGCGAACCAACCTCTAATATGTGGGCAATTGCTTGAGCTTTATTTTACCCTTTTCACCCTATCTTTTATACGGTTCTCTCATATAATGAATGTAAAAGCCCATTTTCGTCCAGGCCCAATGTTAACCAAACAGAAACCAAAAAACACAAAAATAAATAAAACCCAAAATATAAACAAAATAAAAACCAAAAATAAAGTCCATAAACAGTAACAACAACCCAGAAATAAAATAAAGGTCCAACAGGCCCAATGACCCACTACAAGATCCAATTTTTTAACGGCCCAAATGGCCCAAATCTTGGTTTCAGACTGAAACCCTAGAGGTTCCAGAAACTGTCTAGCGCCGCCG
This sequence comes from Gossypium bickii, assembly GCA_025503065.1. Classification (NCBI taxonomy): domain Eukaryota; kingdom Viridiplantae; phylum Streptophyta; class Magnoliopsida; order Malvales; family Malvaceae; genus Gossypium; species Gossypium bickii. Next base: position 120,304,886 of record CP106712.1, on the reverse strand, counting down.
CGTCCTTCACACGCGCATTGCGTCGCTTCAGCAACCCACACCTCCACGTCACCACGCGCGTCGCAGCCTATGTACATTGCTCGAACGGCCTCCGTACAACACCACGCATGTATTCGTACCTGTGAAAACGACAGAAACACAACAGCAAGAAAAAGAAAATGACTGTATTTTTATTTTTATTTTCTATTTTTTTCGAATTCGGCTATAAAGAGACCGAAGCAGCCATTGTAAAAGGCCCCTTTTTTTTGACGAAAAAATATCAATAGAAGAAAAAAATATAGATTCAAAAGAAACAGATACAAAAAAATAGACCGGGGAAAGGTCTCTTCTTCTTCTTTATTTTTCCTTTTTCTCCCGCTTTTCAAATCGGTTTGTACATATGTATGAAGATTTCTTTGTATATACTACACGTATTTTCGGAGAGGATAGTAAATAAAAGAAAGAGATTTACCTGGAGTCGATTCGCCCTCTTCGTCGCAATCGAAGCAAGGGGATTTCGGAGCCAGAGGGTGATTTCTTTTTGCGGCGGCCGAACAGAGAAAAGATTAGGGAATTAGGGTTTCGTTTGAGAAGGGCAGATGGGGGTTCAATATGCTTTAATTTGTTTTTAAATTTATTAACGAAACGGCACCGTTTGGTACTAGATCCACATGTCCGACCCGACCGTTTTCCTTTGGATGGGATAATTACGCTGCGGGTCCTTCCACTCTTTTTATTTTTCTTAATGCTGTTATTCTCTTGTTTGCAAATTTACCCCATAATATTGCCTCTGTCTCAATTTAGTCCCATCTATACACTGCGTTTTGATCGTTTAAATATTTACTATTTTAACCCTTGATAAATCACGCGCACTTCAGATTGATCCTTGCGTATTTTTAAATGATTTTATTTATTATAGAATAGCCTTTTAATTTTGTTTTTATTTCAATTAAGCACATTTTTGTTTTCATATATAATCTTCGCAATTTTATTAGGTTTAATTCATGTTTATTTATCTCGCTTTTCAAGTATATATTTATATACCAGATGTTTTAAACTATTTATAAATACATATTATTTATTCTAACTTATATATATTATCTATTTTAGATTTTTACATATTATATAGTTTTTTATGTGTTGTTCTCTTAAAATTGTTATATATCGTAATTTTTTTGTACATATGTTTCTAAACTTTTATATTTTTATATTAAATTATCTTATATGCCTTGTTTTGGATTTTACTTACCTATTTTTAAAATGTTTCAATATTACTTTACATTTTTATATGTAAATTTAAATATTTTGTCATTTGTTTTAAACTAATATACCTATATATATATGGCTAATTTTCCAAGATACTTTCCATGGTTTTTATTTAATTTGGTTATTATTATTGCTAAATGTTCACAGTCTATTTATTTTAATTGATTTGGATTCATTTCTTATTGTGGTCATGCACATTGTGTTCGCATTGATTCATTTATACTATATTCGATCATTTATGCTTTTCAATGCCATGCTTCGTTAACATGTCTTTGTAATAATATATCATGTTTCAACACTACTTAAGCTTTAAAATTATTTTTACTTAAAGTTCCAAAACAAGGCAATATTTGTGTGTTTAGAAGTACAGAGAATTACATCCTAACATGCTGGGTGTCGATTTTTCATTCAACTAAATACCTAAATACCCGTTTTACATGTTTTGAAAATCAAAGATGATCTCGGTGTTAGAGTATAAATGTGTTATATCCTAACGTGCTGGGTATGATGCTTTTATCCCTTTGAAATGAGTTAATCTTGAGATTCAATTCCAACTTGGTTAATTTTCTTCCCAAAATTCTTACCCTAAAGGTTTTCAAAATTTAGATAATTTCGAACTCTTTCCAAAGGTTTTCTCTGGTCAAAAGTATTCGTTGAACCAATTTCAAAATCGCATATTAGAAAATAAAGATATAGTTGTGTGTTTAAAAGAACGAGAAATTACATCCTAACGTGCTGGGTGTTAATTTTTCGTTCAACTGAATACCCGAATACCCCTTTTTACATATTTTGAAGATTAAAGATGATCTCAATGTTAGAGCAGAAATGCATTATATCCTAACGTGCTGGGTATAATACTTTTATCCCTTTGAAATGAATTCATCTTGAGATTCAATTCAGGTTTAAATAACTTTCTTCCATTTTTACCCTAAATATTTTCAAGTTTTTGACATTAGGACAACGTTAATCAATTTGGTACCAACTTTGGGCGTTGCAAGGGTGTTAACCCTTCCTTGCACGTAACCGACTCCCAAACCCGTTTTCTTAAATTTTGCAGACCAAAATATTTTATAAGTGATCCGATCGCACCTAGACAAAAAGGATCGGTGGCGACTCCCTATTTTTAAAAGTCGATCCCCATTTTTCCAAACTTTAAAATAAAAATGGTTTCGACAGCTTGGCGACTCCACTAGGGACTGGTTGAGAGTCAGCCATAAATTGATTAATTTTTGTCCTTTTAATTGAAAACTTGGAAAATTGTTTTGACAAAACAAGCTTTTAACGCATTTGTTTGTGCTATAATGTCGAGTTGTATGAAATATTATGGCATTGCATGACCATTGTGGTCACACCTTTAAGTGGAAGTGAGAAACTAAGCTTTCGTAAGGTTTTCACCTCCGCATGGGCTAGTGGACCGCTTTCGGGATACATCTGTACCTATGTGTTTCGTGAGATTTTCATCTCCGCATGGCCATAAGGAAATGTATTCCTCTGAACTGAACTCGATCTGTACGAGCCTATAATGGGTGAGGATTGAGGAATATGCTGGTTCAGGTACCCTCCCGTTAGAACCAAACCGCATATAGCAAATCCTAAGAGCTAACCCTAGGTAAAGCCATGTCAAACCCTAGTGGTCACCTATTTAGGTTGTCCATTTTGGTTGTGTATTTTTGTGCTAACGTGTTTTACGTTGTTGATATTTGTACTACATTGCATTGCATTGCATTGCATCATCATAGAAAAGAGATGTTGATTAGAATTCGGTTGCTAAATAGAGGAGTTTGTCATAAGGAAACGAATTTCTTGATAAAGTAGATTATAATACGGTTGTCTGGACACGATCTGAGCAACACAATGGAAAAAGGTTGATAGTCCATGGGAGAATGCAAAACCTTGCCCGAAGGATTCAAATTGACAAAAATTGTGCAAGAGCCGTCATGCCTCAACTTTCTTAAAGAAACGGATCAATATCGCAAGGGATAAGTGAGCAGCGAACCACGACCCGGATCAAGCTGAGTGGAAATAAGAGGGGCATCTTTTAGGAGGATTTGAAGGATTCAACCGTGGCATCTGAATATGAAGGAGAAGATCGATGTCTTACCCTAGACTATGAGGATGAAGCCGCATATATAATCCGTTTTATGTAAAGAGCTTTGTTTTCTAGAAAAGTTTTTCTAACGAAATTGAATTCAGAATCAACGTCTCTCTTTCTATTTGCATTCATTCTATGCATTGGCATTGCATTTTATACATTTGCATTGTATTACATTACCTGCATTAAAATTGGTAGAAAGACCACTAATTTATTAAAAATTATTTTAGCAACCTGGAAACCTACAAAACTTTACTAGAGACGCATCCCTACGGCACAAGAAAGAAAACCAAAATGGATCAGAGAATAGAGAAACTTGAACAACTCCAAAAGAAGATGCAGGAAAAACTTCAGCTGCAAATGTAGGAGCAGCTTGCTAAGATCCAGTGTGACATGATGGATCAGATGATGGAATCGCAAAAGACCATGATGTCCCAATTAACTCAATTACTGGCAGACAAAAGGAAAACCCCCGTGGTTAACACTGTTGAAGATAGTGAGGAACGACTATATCCCCCGGGTTTTACCCCGACACATCCTGAGGTGCATCCACGAAAGACATCCGTCATAATTAAACCTCAACAATTTCAAGAAGGTGTTCCGATGCCGCCAAATTTCCAAGCTAGATTGGGTTTTGATTTAGAAGATAATCTAATCATGACTAATGTCCTTGATTTGGATGAAATAGCTGAAGGAGAGAGGACAAACGTAGAATTGCCAAGACAACTAAAAGACAGATATAAATGGTTGGAAGGGAAGTTTAAAGCTTTAGAGAGTGCTGATAACTGTTACAGAGTTGGCCCCAAAGATTTAAGCTTGGTCCCAGACTTGGTACTCCCACACAAGTTCAAAATGCCTGAATTTGATAAGTATAACGGGACAAGTTGCCTCGAGGCTCATATTACTATGTTTTGTAGAAGAATGACAGGGTACATTAATAATGACCAGCTGTTGATCTGCTGCTTCCAAAATAGTCTAACTGGAGCAACATCCAAATGGTATAACCAGTTGAGTCGTACCAAGATTAGTTCATGGAGAGATTTAGCTCAAGCTTTCATGAAGCAGTATAGTCATATAACAGATATGACCCCCAATAGAATCACATTGCAGAATATGGAGAAGAGAACAAATGAGAGTTTCCGACAGTATGCTCAAAGATGGAGGGAAGTCGCTAGACAAGTCCAACCGCCTCTAATGGAAAAAGAAACCATGATGCTCTTCATTAATACTTTGAAGGCCCCGTTCATTAACTATATATTGGGAAGTGCCACCGGGAACTTTTCAGATATGGTAATGTCCAGTGAGATTATTGAGAATGCTATAAGAAACAGAAAAATAGAAGTGGGAGAAAGCATCAAATGATCAACTTCAAGAAATAAGGAAAATGAGGTAAATATCTTGAGTACGCATCAAGGCTCTTCAAGGCAAAAACCCAATTCGAGGTCAAGTACGGAAATGCCCTAGTTCACACCCATCCCGATAACATATAAAGAGCTGTATCAGAAGCTTTTTGATGTACATGAAGTGTCTCCGTTCTACGCAGAACCTGTGCAACCTCCGTACCCAAAATGGTATAATGAGAATGCCCAATGTGAGTACCACGTAGGAATAACGGGGCATTCAATTGAAAAGTGCACTACATTTAAAAAGTTAGTTGAAAGGCTCATTGAAAGGGGAGTCGTGAAAGTCGACGATTCCTCATAATCCAATCACTCAGATATGGTAGTTGAAAGTGGAGGCAGAAAAGTTGCAATTCCTTGAAGAAGTCAGAGGGAATCTGAACATTAATGACATACCTGAAGAGAGAATCAAAGTTTCCAAGCCCTTACATACTCGAGAAGATTTTAAACAATGGGACTGTGGAAGGGATCCCTGTATTTTTAGAGATAATCAAGAGTAATATTCAAAACGCACTTGTTGTTTTAAGCCCAGAAGCAATAAGAATCTTTTTGTGAAATAGGCTCGTGTCCAGAATTTTTATTTTAATGAGATGCATCTTTTAAGCAAATATCTTTCATTCTTTACATTCCATACTATACATTCTTTGTTTTTTAGAATATTATTTCATTCTTTATTCATGACCATACCATATAAATAATCGTTTTTAGAATCATTTGTTTAAGATTTACCTTCGTACCCACAATGGTCCCCAGATATCAGAGACATGAGCAATGCTGTTACTAACTCCCTTTTTGAATGAGATATGGATCTAAGGGATCTCATGACTTTGAAGATGACAGAAATTGTAACATATCTTCTAATTTGTTAATACTGGGTGAAAAACAGATCCTACGTCGCGAGCCAAGGAAGAAGATGAAGATCAAAGCCTAGCTCAATGTAGAATTAAGATTTCCTATATGTGGGGCATGGATGTTATCAAGCCAGTCATATCAAAAGCTTCTGGCCAACATCGATTCATTTTCGTAGATGTCGGTTATTTCACTAAGATGGTAAAAGTCGCTTCATATGCCAATATTACAAACTTGATAGTCATCAAAAAAATGTCGAAAAGATCATATTTAACCACACAATGGAAAAAGTCTGCGGTCTGTTCAAAGATCAGGTGCCATATATCAGTGCAACAAAAGCAACCAAAAAGAAAAACAAAAGATCATAAAAAGACCAAGACTTGTAAGGATTGGCATACAGAAGCTACTATTTACCCTCTATGCTTATCAAACGTTGGCCAAGACTGTCACGGGGGCAATACATTTCTCATTGGTTTTGCCCAGGGGAGTCAAAATTCCATCAAAGCTGAAATAGAATGAGACAGAATAGATCTAATATGATCAATTGATGTTAAAAGCCATCTGTCACGGTCAGGTGATGCGAGCTCACAACAAAAAATGATTCGCCCTAGAAAATTTCATGATAGGGTTTTGAAGAAGACTTTTCCCATGCAAAAGGGATTTCAGAAGAGAGTGGATGCCAAACTAGGAAGGCCCTTATACAATAAAGAAGACCTATTGAAGAGACGCATGGGTATTGTCTGAGATAGATAGCAAGGACCTGCCCGATCCAGTGAATTAAAAAAAAATCAAAAAATCAAATAAAAAAAAAGAAAGAAAAAAGAGAGGCCAAGGCGAAAACCCGCAAAAGGCGCTTTGAGACCAAAGGGGATTTGAGTTGAAAACCCGAAAAAGGCGGCTCAAATTTTGATCAAAGGGGGGCATATAGCAGTCTTGCCATGCCTAAATTAACAATGAAGATGTATGCTACGTCTCGGGGCATCGACAAAGTACTCCAGATCCCCTAAACACATATTGAGCTTAAAATGGTCCTTAAGAAGTTGGAATAGAGAAGCTCAGACTGCGATATCTGGGGCACCTAGTTTCCATTTTGCCCATTTTAAATCTGTTATTTGTGATTATACTATTCTTCTTAACTGTGATTGCTATCTTTGCTTAGCTTACTTGTTTCAAGCTATGCTCCTAATTAATTTCCTTCTTGTCCATGGTTATGATCTTTTCAGGCATTTTGCATTGAAATAACGATTAGTGGACTAATAATACTTTCATAAAAGGAGTTTCGCATATTACTCTGGGAGCTTCTGAATAATATAAGAACTTGAAACATGACTATTGTTTAAAACTTACCAAGTTTAAGGAAAAGTCTAAATTGAGGTTATCTCTTCGAATTTTTGGTGGTTGAGAAAACAACAAGATATTGCAACAGGGGGCATCGTTAACCCAAGTGTAAAATGGGGATCATTCTCAATAAAAAATTGATATTCTGCATTCATGCGAGCATCATGCATACACATCTGGTTGGGTAACCCGAAGAGTGATCAGTTGAATGAACAAGCTACAGACCTTATACCCCCGAGTTATAGTGGGATAGATGGAAGTTGATAGAGATCCTTACCTTCGAATAGCAATGGAATGGATTGAAGAAGGAAAAAATCCTACATTTTGAAATAGTAGTGGGATGGATGGGAAAAGATTTAGATCCTATACCCCTAAGTCATAATAAGATGAACCCTGGAGTTACAGTGGGGCAAGTCTGTTGAGCAAGACATTGGTTTTCTCGGGTTTTCTATTAAGAATACCAGCCGAACAAAAGGGCAGCATATTACCCTGAGGAACAATGAACGATGACACCTTAATCAGGGATTATTCTCATGAAATTCTGCATTCATGCAAAACACATTTAGTTAGGAGCATCTGATTCATTTCGATCATTGCATTCTTATCATTGTAAAAAATTATTCTCATGTCATCCATAAGACACATCTATTTAGAGGTATTTGATTCATTCCGATTATAGCATCCTAATCTTTGTAAAAAGACCATTCTCAAGACATTCTGTATTCATACGAATGTCATCCATAATACATTTAGTTAGGAGCATTAGATTCATTCTAATCATTGCGTCCTAACTATTTTGCATAAGCATAAACACAAAATTGATTTTACAGGATAGGTCCCCTAGAGGATGTTGTCGTAGCATCAGTAAATTCGAAGATCTTGCCTTTCTCAGCGAAGCGGATCGAAGACAGTAGATCTGGCCATCCTGAAGTTGCAGGAATAGATCGAAGCCATACAAGTCTTATCTCCTCGAAGTTCTAGTGGAGTAGGTTGAGGCTACGAATCCCTCCTCCCTGAGTTTACAATGAGGTTCAGTCTGTATGTCTTTGAAGTTTTAGCAGAGAAGATTGAAGTTACAAATTTCTCCTCCCTGAAGTTCTATCTCCTCGAAGTTCCAGTGGAGTAGGTTGAGGCTACAAATCCCTCCTCCCAGAGTTTACAATGAGGATCAGTCCATATTTCTTTGAAGTTTCAGTAGAGAAGATTGAGGTTACAAATCTCTTCTCCTTGAATTTCTATCTCCTCGAAGTTCTAGTGGAGTAGGTTGAGGCTACAAATCCCTCCTCCCTGAGTTTACAATGAGGATCAGTCCATATTTCTTTGAAGTTTCAGCAGAGAAGATTGAGGTTACAAATCTCTTCTCCCTAAATTTCTATCTCCTCGAAGTTCCAGTGGAGTAGGTTGAGGCTACAAATCCCTCCTCCCTAAGTTTACAATGAGGATCAGTCTGAATTTCTTTAAAGTTTCAGCAGAGAAGATTGAGGTTACGAATCTCTTCTCCCTGAATTTCTATCTCCTCGAAGTTCCAGTGGAGTAGGTTGAAGCTATGAATCCCTTCTCCCTGAGTTTACAATAAGGATCAGTCCGTATTTCTTCGAAGTTTCAACAGAGAAGATTGAGAATTGGATTGAAGCGCTAGTTCCTAGGCCCTTGAAGATGCAGTGGGATGGAGTGAAGCTACTCGAAGATGAAAAGCACCTAAAGAAGTCCAAGACTCAAAGACAGGGCAAAAATGGTCCTTTTTAAAGTCCTTGCTCTATTTTCGTTACACGACAATGAGCAAAGAGGGGCAGTTGTAAAAGTCCATTTTCGCCCAGGACCAATGTTAACCAAACAGAAACCAAAAAACACAAAAATAAATAAAACCCAAAATATAAACAAATTAAAAACCAAAAATAAAGTCCATAAACAGTTACAACAACCCAGAAATAAAATAAAGGTCCAACAGGCCCAATGACCCACTATAAGACCCAATTTTTTAACGGCCAAATGGCCTAAATCTTGGTTTCGCATCAAACCCTAGAGGTTCCAAAACGTCTAAGCGCCGCGCGCGTCCTTCACAAGCGCATTGCGTCGCTTCAAAGAACCCATACCTCCACGTTACCACGCGCGCGCGCACCTCCGTGACACCGCTCGAACGGCCTCCGCACAACACCACGCATGTATTCGCACTGCAAAACGCAATGGCTCTGATAGTAAGAAAAAGAAAATGACTGTATGAAACACCCCACACCCGGCCCACGAGCCTGAACCGGATCTGGTATGTTCCTTAAATAAATCGGTTTTCAATGTTCTAAATGACTAAAAAAAAATTTGTGTAATTTTAAAAAAAATTGTTTTGGGTTGGGCTTAATTTGAAACCTATTTAATAAATTCTGGAAATCTAACTTAAATAAGGTGACAAAATAATTTAGGGTTTATTTTTAAAATAAATTTAATTAAACTTAGTCAAAAATAATTCATAACATAACAACTGAAAATAAAAGCAGGGAAATAAAACCATCCAACTTGGGCCTTATGGCCTTATTACATCATTCAAACCCAAAATAAAGTTTAAAGTACTAAAATTTCATAAAGTCCAAATTCCAAATAATTTCTTCAAGCGATGCATGGCCACCTTTAGCTCCCGCCGACCCGGTCCATTATCGCTCATCACCGAAAAATAATTCCCCAACGGGTGAGTCAACAGACTCAATGTGTACATAGTACTAATTTCCAACAAATCAGGCATACAAGTCATATCAATATCATGTTCATACAAAATAAAGGATGATACAACCCAAACCCAAACCTATTTGTCCATCCGCTACACACCACCCGTACCAACTTCGTATAATCGTGGGGACTACTAAGTCGACCCTCCATCCGCTACACACCATCGGCTGCGCGATCATTGCGATCGACGTGCTCATCGCCCACTTATGTTGTGTCATTAGACATCGTATTCACCGGATGTAACCGGTTACCACTTTTCACTTTATGTGACCGTAGTCACCACTTTACGTTGGGGAGACCGTAGTCATCACCTTCACTTTCTTCCTCCACAAATATCCCGAATGCCCCAATTATTTCATAACATATTTCACATACTAAATTTTCATTCATGTTACTAATCACATGTTCAAAATATATCACATTCACAATCCTATCAAAAGTAGGAAACGTGCACTGGTACTCCTTACCACATTTGTGGTGCTTAGCCACATTCACATACTTTATTACATATTTACATATCTAATGATTGCCATGCAATTTATTGAAAGTTAGTAAGAGTACACACCTTTTTCGCTTTAATAGATTCCGTGAATTCCCAAGAGCGATCTACCGGTCTAAATCTTTCACTCCTATATTCGGCCATTAATTAAAACATATAAATGACCCTTTTATTCTAAAAAAACCAAATCCTACTAGAAGTAGAATTTACTACCACTTACCTTGTTTTGCCGATTTGATTGCTAATCAAATCCAGAAGGTTTGTGTTCCTCCCTTGAAATCGGCTAACCACTATATTTCTCCATAGATTAGTTTTCGCTTTTGAAATAATGGAAAAATAATCCCAAATATTTAACAAGTTAGCCTTGGCCGAATATCACTTACCTTATGATGGGATTCCAAATCAAGAGGATTCCTTTATAATCTGTCGAAAATCCTATAACTTCGTGTTAGATTAAATCTAACTTTGAAAACGTGAATCATAATCTTTAACCAAATATTTATATTATAATCCTTACCTTAGATCCTTAGATTTCCGAAAGATCCCCTTTTTATGTTGTGGATGATTGCCCTCTTCCTTAGAATCCACAAAGATTCGGCTTGACAATGAGAAACGGAGAAGAAATAGAAGAGAAGGAGAGGATTTTTGCTTAATGAAAATTTCGCGAGAGAGGGTTTTGCTTTGGGAGAATTTTGGCAGAGAGGAAAAAGAAGTAAACCGAGGAGTAGCCCTCCTCCTTTCCTTTTATAGACAAAGTTATCACCAAAGAGTCCCTTACTTGGCCACCACTCCTCTTTTGATAATATTATCTCTTTTATTTAAAAGATAAAAGCCTTTAATCCATCAATTATCTCCTCAATTATCTCCTTAGAAAATAATCCTTTATTTATCTCTTATTATTCACATATTTATGTGAATAAAACTCCTTATTTATCTCTTATTATTCACATATTTATGCAAATAAAACTCTTCTTTTCTAGAAACCCATGCCGTCCACTCACCTTCTCCGAAGCAAAAATAAAACCTTCATTTAATTGCTTCCCTTGTGACTCAACCTGTGCCCATGCCTCTTGCACATGGCGCCATTTCCATAGGCCCTAAGTGACATCTTCGTGCCACTTTTCCAAGCTTTGTTTGTGTGTCAAATCTTACCATCTTTTTCTTTTAAGGCCCTCTAGCCCTTATTTCCTATTTTGAACTTTAAAACTCATCATTTCGGGTCATTTCTAAGTTTCCTAAAATTTTCGATCGGCTCAGAACTTGCCATTTTTCTTACATTCCGTGTTTCCAAAAATGTTGAGTTTCCTAAAATGTTCGATTTCCAAAATGTTTAGGTTTCCTAAAATGTTCAGTTTCCAAAATGTTCAGGTTTCCAAAAATGTGTACTTTCCATTTTTGAACCATTTCCTTACATTTCCTAGTTTCCATAAATGTTCACTTTCCTCTTTATTCCTTTACATTTTCAGGACATTTCCCTACATTTCCAAGACAAGACATTTCCTTACATTTCCTTGCATTTCCTTACATTTCCATACATTTCCTCACATTTCCTTACATCTCCTTACATTTCCTTATTTCTAGAATTCACATAACACATTCATAATTCATAAAACATGCCATTTTACCACATGGTTTCTTGTGTCATGCTTCACACGGAGTTTCTTTTCAAGCCTCATTTGCCTAGCTCCCCTTTTTACTTAGAAACCAATAATTTTCCAAAGCTTTCTTCTTCCATCCTAAAATTCTAAAAACCCTTAATACACTTCCAACACTGCCAAAACCTACTAACTCATGAATTAGGCACGAACGCATAACCCCTAATCTAGGATGTTACAGTTCTACCCTCCTTAAAAATAATTTCGTCCTCGAAATTACTTATTAACAGTCGTACAATCCTTCTCACTGCACTATGCTTACGCTGCGCACTCTGATCTTAATAGAACCATCATACTTTCTAGGCACAATCTCTAAGTTCACGTCCCCTAGAACTTAATTCTAACGTCGCGATTTAATCTGATTTAAGAGAATTTTATGAATTAGTCTTTATTCCACTGATTACCCGCGAAGAAGTTTAATGGAAAGAATTTTAGGAGTGGTTCTTTCGTAGTCATACATGCACACAGTCTTTACATTCATCCATCAAACAAGCATGAACTTTTGTTCATTCAGAGAAACGTTGTAATTTTCATCGTTGTTGTTTTTCCACTACCCGTGGGTATTTTAGTAATTTTATCCTCTGAGGTAATTTTTCAAAAGAAAAAGTTCCTTGGTGATTTTGTCAAAAAGTATTTTGGTAATTTCAAAGTCCCGAGTAATTTGGAAAAATTTTGAAATCCGGGGTATTTTGGAAATTTTTGGCCTCGTGGGTATTTCTAATTTTTCAGAATGGCCAGGGTAAATTTGTAAAAGTTAACAAATCAGGGATATTTTAGAAGTGGTAAAACTTTGAGGTTCTTTTTGAGACTTTTATTTTCCAAAACGGTGATGTTGCAAAAATTTTGGAAAACAGGTCATTTTGGTAATTTTGTAAGTTAGGGGCAATTTAAGTAATTTTCCAAAATCAAGATATTTTTGATAGTTTGCAATTTGAACATTTATAAAATAATGAAGTTTTAGCAAGACCGTTGAAAAGTTTGACATTTTGTAAATCAAGGGCATTTTGGTAATTTTACCATTAAGGGCATTTTTGTAATTTTCATAAATCGAAATTTTTCTGAAATTTTGTAAAGATAGTTTTACAAATTTAAAAGAAAGTTTTAAGAATTTTAAAACTAGGGTTTGTTGTTTTTTTATAAAAACACAGCTAGTTCCCTTTCGGGTTTTAGTTATTGTGCTTAGCTTTATGACCGAGTCCTCTTGGTCGGGGTGAACCAAAGCTACGCACTGGTAGGATTCTGCGAAGAGGAGGTGAGTCACTAGGATCGCTTAAATACCAGTGCTCTTCCTGATCCAATCCTAGACATGCGCATTGTGGGTTACCACACCTAACTTAGTGACTTAGCCATAGGTTTGTTAAGTGCATTAAGTCTTATGTATTTGTGTTTGAGTAGACTAGTCCTACGGTTCAATAGATCCTAGTTCACTAATCTACGCTCCCATAAAAGCCCATACTGATCACATATTCAAATCACTACGAAGTCGAAAGTACTTACCGGTGGATCATGGGTGGAGACTCAGTGCCATGCCGGAGAACTGTTTAATTCCAAAAAAATCATTTGGCTCGCTTTGAAAACGTTTTGGGCCTTAGCCCACGTGCCGAGAGTTTAAAATCGGGCTCGATACCAATCTGAAACACCCCACACCCGCCCACGAGCCCAACCGATCTGGTATGTTCCTTAAATAAATCGGTTTTCAATGTTCTAAATGACTAAAAAAAAAATTTGTGTAATTTTAAAAAAAATTGTTTTGGGTTGGGCTTAATTTGAAACCTATTTAATAAATTCTGGAAATCCAACTTAAATAAGGTGACAAAATAATTTAGGGTTTATTTTTAAAATAAATTTAATTAAACTTAGTCAAAAATAATTCATAACATAACAACTGAAAATAAAAGCAGGAAATAAAACCATCCAACTTGGGCCTTATGGCCTTATTACATCATTCAAACCCAAAATAAAGTTTAAAGTACTAAAATTTCATAAAGTCCAAATTCCAAATAATTTCTTCAAGCGATGCATGGCCACCTTTAGCTCCTGCCGACCCGGTCCATTACTGCTCATCACCTGAAAAATAATTCCCCAACGGGGTGAGTCAACAGACTCAATGTGTACATAGTACTAATTTCCAACAAATCAGGCATACAAGTCATATCAATATCATGTTCATACAAAATAAAGGATGATGCAACCCAAACCCAAACCTATTTGTCCATCCGCTACACACCACCCGTACCAACCTGTACACCGTGGGGACTACTAAGTCGACCCTCCATCCGCTACACACCATCGGCGCGATCATTGCGATCGACGTGCTCATCGCCCACTTATGTTGTGTCATTAGACATCAGTATTCACTTTGGATGTAACCGTTACCACTTTTCACTTTATGTGACCGTAGTCACCACTTTACGTTGGTGAGACCGTAGTCATCACCTTCACTTTCTTCCTCCACAAATATCCCGAATGCCCCAATTATTTCATAACATATTTCACATACTAAATTTTCATTCATGTTACTAATCACATGTTCAAAATATATCACATTCACAATCCTATCAAAAGTAGGAAACGTGCACTGGTACTCCTTACCACATTTGTGGTGCTTAGCCACATTCACATACTGTTACATATTTACATATCTAATGATTGCCATGCAATTTATTGAAAGTTAGTAAGAGTACACACCTTTTTCGCTTTAATAGATTCCGTGAATTCCCGAAGAGCGATCTACCGGTCTAAATCTTTCACTCCTATATTCGGCCATTAATTAAAACATATAAATGACCCCTTTTATTCTAAAAAAAACCAAATCCTACTAGAAGTAGAATTTACTACCACTTACCTTGTTTTGCCGATTTGATTGCTAATCAAATCCCGAAGGTTTGTGTTCCTCCCTTGAAATCGGCTAACCACTATATTTCTCCATAGATTAGTTTTCGGCTTTTGAAATAATGGAAAAATAATCCCAAATATTTAACAAGTTAGCCTTGGCCGAATATCACTTACCTTATGATGGGATTCCAAATCTGAAGAGGATTCCTTTATAATCCTGTCGAAATCCTATAACTTCGTGTTAGATTAAATCTAACTTTGAAAACGTGAATCATAATCTTTAACCAAATATTTATATTATAATCCTTACCTTAGATCCTTAGATTTCCCGAAAGATCCCCTTTTATGTTGTGGATGATTGCCCTCTTCCTTAGAATCCACAAAGATTCTACTTGACAATGAGAAACGGAGAAGAAATAGAAGAGAAGGAGAGGATTTTTGCTTAATGAAAATTTCTACAGAGGGGGTTTTGCTTTGGGAGAATTTTGGCAGAGAGGAAAAAGAAGTAAACCGAGGAGTAGCCCTCCTCCTTTCCTTTTATAGACAAAGTTATCACCAAAGAGTCCCTTTACTTGGCCACCACTCCTCTTTTGATAATATTATCTCTTTTATTTAAAAGATAAAAGCCTTTAATCCATCAATTATCTCCTCAATTATCTCCTTAGAAAATAATCCTTTATTTATCTCTTATTATTCACATATTTATGTGAATAAAACTCCTTTATTTATCTCTTATTATTCACATATTTATGCAAATAAAACTCTTCCTTTTCTAGAAACCCATGCCGTCCACCTCAGCCTTCTAGAAGCAAAAATTAAAACCTTCATTTAATTGCTTCCCTTGTGACTCGAACCCAGGCCCATGCCTCTTGCACATGGCGCCATTTCCATAGGCCCTAAGTGACATCTTCAGGCCACTTTTCCAAGCCTGTTTGTGTGTCAAATTTTACCATCTTTTTCTTTTAAGGCCCTCTAGCCCTTATTTCCTATTTTGAACTTTAAAACTCATCATTTTGGGTCATTTCTAAGTTTCCTAAAATTTTCGATCGGCTCAGAACTTGCCATTTTTCTTACATTCCAGTTTCCAAAATGTTCGTGTTTCCTAAAATGTTCGATTTCCAAAATGTTCAGAGTTTCCTAAAATGTTCGGGCCTCCAAATGTTCAGTTTCCAAAAATGTGTACTTTCCATTTTTGAACCATTTCTTTACATTTCCTAGTTTCCATAAATGTTCACTTTCCTCTTTATTCCTTTACATTTTCAGACATTTCCTACATTTCCAAGACAAGACATTTCCTTACATTTCCTTGCATTTCCTTACATTTCCATACATTTCCTCACATTTCCTTACATCTCCTTACATTTCCTTATTTCTAGAATTCACATAACACATTCATAATTCATAAAACATGCCATTTTACCACATGGTTTCTTGTGTCATGCTTCACATGGAGTTTCTTTTCAAGCCTCATTTGCCTACCTCCCCTTTTTACTTAGAAACCAATAATTTTCCAAAGCTTTCTTCTTCCATCCTAAAATTCTAAAAACCCTTAATACACTTCCAACACTGCCAAAACCTACTAACTCATGAATTAGGCACGAACGCATAACCCCTAATCTAGGATGTTACACTGTATTTTTATTTTTATTTTCTATTTTTTTCAAATTCGACTATAAAGACACCGAAGCAACCATTGTAAAAGGCCCCTTTTTTTTTGACGAAAAAATATCAATAGAAGAAAAAAAGGCAGATTCAAAAGAAACAGATACAAAAAAAATAGACCGGGGAAAGTTCTCTTCTTCTTCTTTATTTTTCCTTTTTCTCCCGCTTTTTAAATCAGTTTGTATATATGTATGAAGATTTCTTTGTATATACTACACGTATTTTCGGAGAGGATAGTAAATAAAAGAAAAAGATTTACCTGGAGTCGATTCGCCCTCTCTTCGTCGCAATCAAGCAAGGGGATTTCAGAGCCGAGGGTGATTTCTTTTTGCGCGATTGAGCAGAGAAAAGATTAGGGAATTAGGGTTTCGTTTGAGAAGGGCAGATGGGGGTTCAATATGCTTTAATTTGTTTTTAAATTTGTTAACGAAATGGCACCGTTTGGTGCTAGATCCACATGTCCGACCCAACCCTACTTCAGGATCCGCGCATTTTTCTTTGGATGGGATAATTACGCTGCGGGCCTTCCACTCTTTTTATTTTTCTTAACGCTGTTATTCTTTTGTTTGCAAATTTACCCCATAATATTGCCTCTGTCTCAATTTAGTCCCATCTATACACTGCATTTTGATCGTTTAAATATTTGCTATTTTAACCCCTGATAAATCACGCGCACTTCAGATTGATCCTTACGCATTTTTAAATGATTTTATTTATTATAGAATAGCCTTTTAATTTTGTTTTTATTTCAATTAAGCACATTTTTGTTTTCATATATAATCTTCGCATTTTTATTAGGTTTAATTCATGTTTATTTATCTCGCTTTTCAAGTATATATTTATATACCAGATGTTTTAAACTATTTATATATACATATTATTTATTCTAACTTATATATATTATCTATTTTAGATTTTTACATATTATATAGTTTTTTATGTGTTGTTCTCTTAAAATTGTTATATATCGTAATTTTTTTGTACATATGTTTCTAAACTTTTATATTTTTATATTAAATTATCTTATATGCCTTGTTTTGGATTTTACTTACCTATTTTTAAAATGTTTCAATATTACTTATACATTTTTATATGTAAATTTAAATATTTTATGTCATTTGTTTTAAACTAATATATCTATATATATATGGCTAATTTTCCAAGGTACTTTCCATGGTTTTTATTTAATTTGGTTATTATTATTGCTAAATCTCTATTTATTTTAATTTGATTTGGATTCATTTCTTATTGTGGTCATGCACATCGCTTAATCCATTTATAGAATTTGTTAATGCGAATGTTGTAATAATATAGGTTGAATATTTATTTGTCTTGAATGGTGCAATTTGAGTTCATTGTGTTGGTATTGATTCCTTTATACTATATTCGATCATTTATGCTTTCCAATGCCATGCTTCGTTAACATGTCTTTGTAATAATATATCATGTTTCAACACTATTTAAGTTTTAAAATCATTTTTACTTAAAGTTTCAAAACAATGCAATATTTGTGTGTTTAGAAGTACGGAAAATTACATCCTAACGTGCTGGGTGTCGATTTTTCGTTCAACTAAATACCCAAATACCCCTTTTTTACATGTTTTGAAGATTAAAGATGATCTCAGTGTCAGAGCATAAATGCATTATATCCTAACGTGCTGGGTATAATACTTTTATCCCTTTGAAATGAATTCATCTTGAGATTCAATTCAGGTTTAAATAACTTTCTTCCATTTTTACCCTAAATATTTTCAAGTTTTCGACATTAGGACAACGTTAATCAATTTGGTACCAACTTTGGGTGTTGCAAGGGTGCTAACCCTTCCTTGCACGTAACCGACTCCCGAACCCGTTTTCTCAAATTTCGCAGACCAAAATATTTTATAGGTGATCCGATCGCACCTAAACAAAAAGGATCAGTGACGACTCCCTATTTTTAAAAGTCGATCTCCATTTTTCCAAACTTTAAAATAAAAATGGTTTCGACAATAAAGAATGGAACACATGTGAATTTGTAATTCTATTAAATTCAACACATTAAATAATGATAGATATTAATGGATGTTCTTTTAATAGAAAGGCTATGATTCTTGCCTATTTAAAATTGTTGCTTTAATAACAATACAAATGATTTCAACCAGTCCATATATTTATAACATTCGGTTATCTATTATCTTCCTTTTGAATTTATCAATCCACCATTTAGTTTGAATTTTTTTTTTCTCTTTTCTCAACGAGTTTAATTTAAAAGGAAGATCTCGTTGAGTGGCTAACCATATAATTTACCTTTAAAATTTCTATTATCATTTAATAAAATACACGATTTTTTAATTTTTAAATTATTGTATAAATTACATCAATTGTCATGTCATTATTTAACAAACATTAGGAATTTCACTGAAAAATATGATTTTGATAGCTTAATTAATTACTAGTTTTAATGGAGGACTCAATTAGATATTGTTTTTTACTATTAAAGGCTCACTTAATTATTTGTTTATGTTATAAGAATATTTAAGGCCAAAATCTCATCCTCCAAAATACCTATATAGATAAATGTTTAAAAATTGCAAGTTATTATTGATTGAGTATTAGTTAGATTGGCATGGGCATTGGGTTTGAGTGCGTCGAAATGCATTACCCTCCTATTTATAAATTGAGGGAGAGATTATGAGTAATTTTAGACATTATATCAAAAAGAGCAAATATAATCCGAACTTATAAAGGGCTGGTGTTAATTAAAAATTGAAATACAAATAATGCTTGAATTGATGGTCTCGTTTATTTCTATTAGCAGAAGAACTAATAATACTGCTGATTTTTTGGCAAAATTTGGAAGTGGTAATGATCTACATTTACAAATTATAGATGCACCCCTGAAGACTTAATGCCTATTCTATCCTGCGATGCTGCTGGCTCAGAGATGCTGCTAAGCTGGTTTAATTTGGTGTTCTTGTTTTGAGCTTTGTCCTTTTCTTTATTAAAAAAAATTAAATACAAATCCTTTTATCATTCTACCCGAAATTAAGTTTACAACATATATGATTTTTAAAACGAGAAGGCTTTACTCCTAAATGTGTTCAACAGCTTGGGTAAAAATGTGAGAATAAAGATTTTAGCTTTTCAGGTATTGACAGTGAGAAAAATTGCTAAAAGCCATTGGAATAACCTCAAAATCTTTAAATTATGGCATTTGTCTCTGTTTATATGTCGTTTGGATATAAGACTTATTGTAGTCACATATTTTACATCTTGACACCACTTTCATACATATTCCAAGCATTGCCAATCTAAACCAAGCAATCAAACATTAAATTGCTTGTGAAATCATCAAAAACAAAACCCAAATCTGAAAAATATGATTACTTACAAGCCAGACGTACAATTGCATAGGAACCGAATCGGTACATACGTGTTTAGGTTATTTATTGGCACCAGCATAGTGGTTGACAAAAGCCAAGGAAATGCTTGTCAAGTGTGCAACTTTCTCAATTAAAGTCCTCATATTAGCTTTGACATCTCCATCAATGGCGGTCTCAGAGAAGCCATCCATGCAGGTATCTTCATCAGTCAAAGCTGCACTCACCCATGTTTGAATATCACTCATGCGGAAAGCAAAGCTTTTGCCTGCAGTCTCATCCATTTCAACGATAGACCTTTTGAGTTCATCAATCGAATCACCTATTTCTTCCACACAATCCTGGAGAGCCTCAGTCTCTCTAGGCTTTAAACCCTGTGTTTTGGAGATGTCGGTAAGGTTCTTGGAAGTCGAACGTGTTGAGTTAAGCGCGACGAAGAGAGACTTGGTGGTTAATGTTTTGGGACTGTCTTGGATTTCAGCTGCATAGCTAGAAAAGGTGACGAAACACAAGTCAGGGTAGGTTGTCGCATCACACCAAGTTTTGATGAACTTTGTATCTGTTTCAGAGCTGAGGAATTTTCTAACCGCTAAGCACAAGCTTGAGGAAGTTGTAAACAGGGCAAAAATGAAGATAGCTGATATTGAAAAGTATGAACCAATATTTGCCATGTTTCTTGCTCTTGAAATTTCAGCAGAAAAGTTTTGAGAGAGTGACAAATATTGGGGAAGAGAGGGATCTTAATTTATAGAAAAATTGCTCGTGATTAAGAAAGGAAAGGTATGACAAATAAAGCCTATAATTCCAAGTTAAAATCGTATTGTGACAAAAATAATGTAGATTTTGGATCTTGGCTATCACAACTTTTTTCCATTTAAAATGATTAAAATTTAAACATCTCATCTCATTTGGTTTTTTATTGCTTCATTTGAACTGGTTTGCTGTTATTTCCTATTTTTTATATTAATTTATTTGATAGATTCTCTTAATCAATGCTACTAATTTAAAAGCTAAAGCTGTCAATTCATATTTTTGTAACTTGTTTTTTATTCAAATTTCCCTAAAATTTGAGCCCATTTGAGAAGGGCAAAAATTTGCTCAGTTTATGTTACTTTTGAACATTACCCCTAAAAGATATGTTTTAAAGAGCATATTTTGACGGTTTACACTATCTTAATTTAGTCACTCAAACAATCTTTAAAAAAAGTAAACAATCAATCATCAATGTCGGCTTTGGAAAATGACTTGACCACAAACTTTTCTTATTTTAAGAGGAAAATTAATTAAACTAAGATATACTTATAAAATGGCTGTCAAAGTTGTTGATAGACTTTCTCATCTTCTAAAATTCAGGTTGAATTATTGATGTTGTTAAAAATTTTCTATTTATGCCAGAATTACCATGTAACAAAAAATTAATAAAAAAGTTTTAATGATATTAATTAAATTAGAAAAATAATTTTTTAAAATAAAAATAGGAAAGCATAGTTTAAGCAATATATTAAGCACCTTGAATGATAAAATTAATTGGAAAAAGAAAACAGCATAAGAAGGACTAATAATGCAGCCAGAACATATGAATTAAAATAAAGTTTGGAAAAGATTTGTTATTGTGGGAAAGAAAATTTATTTTATGAGCAGGGACCCTACCTTGATATCCCAATCTCATAGCAGCCGGTTCTCATGGAGATATTACAATTAAATAAACAACAATGATAGAAAACCAATGACACCGTACGATGAAGTTCAAATTTCAGATATGAAGGACGATAGGGTGTGCTGATCAACGTTAATTTAAAGGGTTTTTCTTGCATCTAACATTTATATCTTTTTATTAATTTGATTCTTTTTTAAGCTTAATTTAATGACCAATTTTTTACAAAAATATTAAATTTGATCAACTATTTGAAAAAGAGTTAAAATGATTTTTTAACAGACATACTGACTAAAATATTAAATTTTTAAACTTAGCAGCCTACATGACGATCCGCGTGTACTCAAGCTAATTTTTCTTTTAATTTTTATGAATTTTGATTGATTTTTTTATATTTATAATTTAGAAATTATTTATAGTCTTGACATACAAGACAAATAGTACTAAGTTAGCATGAATTGCACGTGGACTATCACGCGAGTTGTCATACCAACAATATTGCATAATTAATGTTTTAGTTAGCATTTTCGTTAAAGAAAACTATTTGACTCTTTTTTAAAAGGTTAATAACCAAATTTAACTAAAAAAAATAAGAGCTAAATTGACAGAAAATGTAACTGTTGAGGACTGACTTTATCATTATGCTTTTATTTTTTGAATAAATACCAAAATTACAAATGAATTTTGATCCAATTTGCAATGCTCTATATCAACTTTAGTTTGATGCATTTGTGTATCAAACTTTAATTCTAGTTCAATTTTTATATTTCACTAACCTCATTATTTATATGGTACAATTCAGTTAAATCATATGTAAATTGCTCACATGACATTTTATTAAGTTAAAAAATAAACAAACAAATTTAAATATTTCCACTTGGACTTTTAAAAAATAAATTTTCTGAGGGAAATAAGAAATCATTTTCTCAAATGTGTTTATTTTCTTATTTAAGTGGAAATAATTTAAATTTGTTTATTCTATTTAACATAATAAAATGGCATACTAGGAAATTGCACATGATTTAATGGAAAATTGTGTCACATATATAATGAGTCCAGTGAAATGTAAAAATTGAATTAAAATTAAAATTTAATACATACAAATATATCAAATTAAAATAATGTATAAAAATACAAATGGTATCAAAATTCGTATATAATTTTAATATTTATTTTTCTTTCTTTTTAGGAGGAAGGTTCTTTAATGTTATTTTGCTATAAAATAGAACTCATAATTGTCCTCACCAAATTAAGAATCTCACATCCATATCATGATGATCGATGTTGATTGCATCAATTATTTCGTTATAATCTCCGCTTCAGATTTTTAAAATGATGGACGATAAATATGAAAAATATACATAATTTAAATTTAATTTTTAATATTTATATTTTTTTAATTTATTTTTAAAATTTTTTAGTTAAATTTAATTGTTTTTAAATTTAACAGAAATATTTACTAAAATATTAATTTTTTAAATATATTAATTTGCATGACAATTCACATGTAATTAATGTTGATTTTTAAAATTTTTTGAATATTTTATAATTTTTAAATTATTTGTTAATGTAGCATATAGGACAAATAATGCCGTGTCATTATGAAATACCCGTGTGGGTTGTCACACTAATAACGTTAAAAATTAATGCTTTATATGTATTCCGTGAAAGAATAATTAGACTCTTTTTAAAAGATTGAGATCAAATTAATTCATAAAAAAATTAAATTCACAAAAAATATAAACATTGAAAGTTAAATTTATAAACTATGAGTAGGAAAAAAACAAAGCCTAAACATCTTCTGAGAGGGTTTTTTTTTTTTTTTGTTAATTAACTTGCGTGCTGGACATGAGTTAAATATAGCGTCACGCATCTCCCTATCCATCAAGTCGTTATCCTCATGATAAATCATCATTTGTCTATGAAGATCTCTGGTAAAGTTGCTAGTTTCTTATTAATTTCAACTTACGTTTTAAGAAGTATATGCTGTATAGACTAAAAAATTATAAATTATAAAAGTAAAGTGTCTTGGAATTTTTTTTTTCAATAATACTTATGCAGAACATGAAATGTTTCAATTAGAAGGAATCTAAAAAAACCATTCAAGCAAGGAAGATTTTTTTTTTTTTTACTTAAAATTGGTTGAAATGAGAATTCCTTCATCCAATAGGCACAACTCACACACCTACTACTACACAGGCAATGCTACGGATGGACCTTACATTTTGGAAATGTGCGAACATTCTTAGTAATAAAAATGTTTTCGTTAATGGTAAAACCAAACATTTATGAAGTTTAGTTTTATTTGCTTTAATTTCATGTTGCTAAAATTTAGAAATATTAAACACTTTGTTTGAAATTTGCTTGGATCTCTTACTAGTGAAGATGTGTATCACATTAAGAATAAAAACTAAGTTTCATTCTCAACTGTTTTTATTAATTTCAAAGTTTCGTCCTAAATTCTCTTCGAGAGTGTTAATAAATGGAGTGATTAAAGTGTGATTTTGGTCCAGCTTCTCTGAAAAGTTAATTAATAGGTGTTATTTAAGCTCTTAAATATATTATTTATAGGTATATTTTATTTATTATTGATTTAGGTGAATAATTGAAGGAAAAAAATTTAAAGTATTTTTTGTAAGATTTTACAAATTGGGTTTTCAACACAATACTGATTTAGTATTTTGGCCATAATTTGAGTTACAAGAATCCGTTTTGGACCATAATATACTTATTCGAAGAAAATTGAATATCATATCAAAATTATTGCATGATTCAAGCACAAAAATGTCAAGGTGTCCAAAAATGCTGTAAGTTTGACGTGAAAATTGCCAAGAAACCTAAACATTTGTTATTTTATTTAATTAATGACACTTTTTTATTTTCTCTGTTATAGTATTTTTGCTCAATAAATAGACATTATTAGGTTAAGACCAAAAGAGAATTATTAGGTTAAGACCAAAAGAGACATAGACATAACCACCTTAGTTTTTTATTTTTTTATTTTTGCGTTTTATTTTCTTTCCATAAGTTTCTAAACTCGTTTCTACTCAAAAGATTTTTGAAGTTTGATTTTATAAATTCATGAGAGCTAGTTTGATTTTATAAAGTCATACCGGGTTGCCTGGTAATGATGACCCGCCACCCCAGGTAGCCTGGCAATGATGGCTTATCGATATGCAGTTAAACTGTCAATCAAATATATATGGTCAATTCACTATAGTACAGTTGAACTGCCAGAAACTTCCTCCTTTTACATCAACCCAAGTCCCATGCAATGTGTCATGGCATGCTTATACAAAATCAGAGTAATGAGCATGTAAGTCATGCTATCTTTCAATAACAGAATCAGTAAATATGGGAGCCCGTGTTTTGTAAAGCAGACTTATCAAACCTCAACAGACCTTATCAGATTTTCCATGAAGTCACATGCACGGTTATAAATCAGAATCAGTAACAATCAGTCTAACATGTTCAGATATCATATATTCCTCATCAATAGAGCAACGCAGAGGCATACCAACAAACTTAACAGAATATAGATCGTACTTGGATAATTCGCATACATAGACAATAGCACATTACGTTCTAACAGATACTACTCACTTAGGTTCAAACATAACAAATATATTACAGATCACAAGTTGTTCATTATCAGATAATCAGATATCAAGTTATAAAGCCTAATTCAGATTGTATGGACCTTATAGTAGGCCTGCACCCGTTTCGAACGACGCTTGTGGCCCTGGGAAAATTTCAAATATAGCTTCACGAAGCCCGTGTGGTTTCACATGGCCCGGAGAACTA
Source organism: Gossypium bickii (assembly GCA_025503065.1). Taxonomy (NCBI): domain Eukaryota; kingdom Viridiplantae; phylum Streptophyta; class Magnoliopsida; order Malvales; family Malvaceae; genus Gossypium; species Gossypium bickii. Next base: position 120,279,779 of record CP106712.1, on the reverse strand, counting down.
GCTCGTGTGACTCCAAACGGTCTGGCACAAGCCCGTGTGCTTTCCTGTTTGTCCTACACAGCTTGACACATGCCCGTGTCACTTGCCTGTATGGTCCTAACTCACAAACAATGAGTTATACGGCTTGGGCACACGCCCATGTCCCTGGCCATATGGTCCTTAAACATAAACAATGAGTTACATGGCCTGGACACACGCCCATGTCCTTGCTTGTGTGAACTCTGCACTAAAATGGCCACACACGGCCTGGACACACGTCCGTGTCCCTTACCCGTATGGCTCAAATTCGATAAATAGTGAGTTACACGGCCAACCACACGGCCTAGGCACACACCCACGTCCCTGGCTGTGTGGCGTCTAAAATTCGCCAAAATAAGGGTTTTCGGTATACACCTGATACGGATTCAAAGTAAAAACAACAAGGATGAGTTCCTGTCCCTAAACGACCAACAATTGTCCAACAAACAGTTAACTCGTAGTCAAATCGCTAAAAATGCAGTTCTAATTGATGCTTGAAGGTATTATGACAAGTTTCAGGCAAAAACTACGGCCGACATCTCGAAATTGTTCGGATGACGTCTTAATGTGGTATTGACATCGTGACTTCCTTTGTCGAGTTGTCTCAATAAGGGTCCCCTTCTAGGGTTCCTCCCGATGTGCTGCATCACGTGATGCATCGTGAACTAACTAAAAATTTTACTAAGACAAGTGCACCTATCAATTAATAATATAGCTATGGTGAGCGAAGATATTGTTCCCATGAAGACTAAAAATACTAGTAATTATTGTCTTTCTATTATTTAACCGATAAGTTTGAGTCATTGATTAAAAACTAAAATGACCTAAATTAATTAACTAACAAACACAACAAAAATAAATAGGAAATAAATGATTAACAACCAAGAAGCAAAATAGTACCCAAGAAAGATTTCACTTAGACTTCATCTGTCACTATCAATCTAAATTACACAATTTATTTACTTAGGATCTTGATCCGTAAAAATCCCTAAATTATGTTAATATCTCTTTCGAGTGTAAGAGCAACTGACTTTAGGCTGATTAATTGAAATTTATTTCTAATTAAAACCTTTATTATGGTAATAACTAGATTTATTGATTCCTCTATTAGATTTGACTCTAATACGGTAGATTTATGTCGTCCTATTTATAGGATTGCATGCAATTCCACTCAATTACGCAAAACCTACTCTTAAACAGGGTTTATTTCTCCTATAATTTAAGCACATCATGTAACGCCCAAGTCTTTCTTAAATTTCGGCTTTTGTAATTTTGACATAATGTCTGTCTGCTTTAGTGGTTATGTGTTTTGGGTGTGTGTGGGAAGTCCCAGGTTCAAGTCACAACTTGGGTAAATTTTGATATTTTTATGAATAAAGCTCAAACTATGGTCAGTAGGTTTATAATTCATTGTTTGTGAGAATATATCAGAATGGGCCTGCTGGTCTGGTGGTTAAGTGATGTGTAGATTATGGTTGAGGTCCTGAGTTCGAATCCCTGTGCGAGTGGGGGAATTGTTTTGCTACTCGTGTTATGTAAGAGTTTGAGTTTTAGTTAAACACTGATGATGGATTGCTTGAAGAAGAGAATTACAGAGTTGGGAGGGAGGAGTTATCAGAATCTGATCAGTGTTTCAATTAGGCAATATTCGGCTCTCTCTCCCTCTTCTCTTTTCTTGCCGATTTTTCCCTAGCTATTAGTTGCCAAAAACCTACCTTTCTCTTTTTGTTTCCCGTTCAATCGAGTTCTGTTGTGCAGTTGTCACTGCCCTTGTTCGGTAAGTGGTTTTCTTTAAAGATTTAGCGTTATTTTGATTAATCGATTAACAAAAGAATAGTTCTACTCACGCTAGGTGCTGCTTGAATGCTGTAATCGGGTTCTTATGTTGCAAACAAACATTGCTTATTGCTCGAAGCTAAGTTTGGTCGCTCATTGGATGAGCTTTCTATTTCGGGTCTAGTTTGATTTGATCGTTTAAGAGATTAATGAGTAAAACATGTTCAATTATAGGTGCTATTGACTTCGGGATTACGTAAGAAGCACAAACAAACCAGGTGTGTACCTGAAAATACAGAAAACAAGGTTTCAGTGAAAGCCAAAAACCTTTCTGTCGACGCCACTTTTAGTCACCACGCGACCGTGTGATCGACGAGCCAGGCCGTGCGCAAGTGACACGGTCGTGTAACGGCTGGACAAGGCCGTGTGTGACACACAGGTTGGACCAATTGGGCCGTGTGGGATTTTGGGCTAGGCCGTGTGATCCACACGGCCAAGGCCAATTTGGGCTAGGTGGGCCACACGAGCGTGTGGGCCTACACAGGTAGGCCATATAGGCGTGTGAGCCCATTTTTCTGAAACTCTGTAAGGTTGCACGAGTCGCCCAAGTCGACTGTGGACCTACCATAGGGTCGGTAAGCGATACTTAGGCCCTAAATGAATGATTTATCTGTCTGATTTATGTACTAAACATGTATTTAGATCTGAATATATGAGTTTTAATTGCATAATAGCATGTCATCCTTTTATGTTGCATTGCATCGGGGTGGGTTGATTATGATTGGAGGAAGTATCTGAAAGGCTCTTAAGTCTATTATCTTGCAGCTCAGTTGCAAATTTCTGATTATGTGCCGCATTCGATATGACATGGTATGTAAGGCTAGGTGGGTTGATTTTATCCCCACATCGTATGTAGGGTTGGACGGAGTTGATGTGTAGAGGCTGGTGGGTAGGACTCTGTTTTCTGCTCTGATCTGTATATTCTGTCTGAAATGGGCTAAGGCCCTACGATATGTCTGATTCTGTATCTGAGTGGGCTATGGTCTATACCGTTTCTGTAATGGGCTCAGACCCGAACTGTAAAAATTATGTCTGTTATCTGATGTTACTGTATGTGTGTTTTCTGTGGGGTTACACACTGAGTTTGCGAAAACTCACCCTTTTTTGTTTAATCTGTTCAGGTAATCCCTAGCAGTAGACGGATCGGTGCAGCAGAAGACTCAGCGGTGACCACGGTTCTGGACACTTATTTACGGTTTATTTTTAATTATGATTTGGTTACATTTGGGTAAATTTTATGTAACAAGGCCTTTCAGATTTTTGTTTAAAATTTGGGATCATTATTTTATAAACTGCTAGCAGTAGGACAAGATGCGAGTTTTCAAAATAAACAAAGGTTTTATCAAAATACGTACGACCTTGCAAATCATTTTAAAAGCTTTCGCAACGTATAAAGTTTTGAAAATGGATAATGAATAAATAACGACACGTTTTGACGATAGCCTTAGATACCTACAAATGGTTTCAACGCCGTTACGTTTTCTAAAGCACTATCATGTGACATCGTCAGATTCGGCCATAACATCTAGGCCGGGTTTGGGGTGTTACATTTAGTGGTATTAGAGCCAGGTTACATTTAGTGAGTTTCTTAATCTCACCCAGGGAGACCGTTCAATGGCCGAGTATGAGGTTGAGTTTCTGAGACTGAGCCGTTATGCTCGGGGCATGGTGGGAACTGAATATGAGCGATGTGTCTGTTTTGAGGATGGACTCAGGTATAGCTTACGGGTTCTGATAGCTCTGCAGAGGGAGCGTGATTTTTCTGCTCTGGTGGATAAGGCGAAGATCACCGAGGAGGTTAAGTACGCTAAACGCCAAAACCGCAAGAAAGGAAAGAACAAGAGGGAATCGGCGCCCTCGAATTCTATGATGAGGCCTAAGAAAAAGGTCAGATCTGATGGGCTAGTAAGAGTTAGGCCTCCTGTTGCACCTACTGGGGTGGCGCTTTGTGGGCACTGTGGTAGACGCCATCTGGGCAAGTGTTGGAGGGCGACTGGGGCATGTTTGAGATGTGGGTCGATTGAGCACTGTCTTCGGAATTGCCCATTGAGAACTGATAAGATGCAAGGGTACTAGTACTGCCCAGCCACCAAAAGTAGTTCAGCAGCCACCTAGGGGCTGGGGACAGGCCAAGGGTGAAAATGGCATGGGCCGAGGACAAAGAGCACCGGGCAGAGGTGCGAGACTGAATGAGGCGAGGCAGCCTGCACTGGTTTATGCTGCACGTTGCCGAGAGGATGGTGATGCTCCAGACGTCATTACGGGTATGTTCTTAATTTTTAATCTACCCTACACTGCATTGATAGACATAGGCTCTACACACTCTTAAGTAGCTAGCTCTGTGTCTAAAACTTTGGGGATTCCAATTGAGAGTACTTTGAACGAGATAACTGTTATAAGTCCGTTGGGGAAATCTATTTGAGTTAGTAAATTGTTTAGAGACGTCCCACTAGAGGTTCAAGGGACAATATTTCTAGCTGATTTGATGGAACTTTCATTCGGGAAGTTCGATTTGATTCTAGAAATAGTCTGGCTGGTCAAGCACCGAGTAAGCCTGGATTATGCAACAAAGAGGGTGGTTTTGAGAACTGAGGAGGACAACGTGGTAGTGGTGATTGGGGAACACCGAGACTACTTGACAAATGTGATTTCTGCATTGGTATCAGAAAAGTTGTTACGGAAGGGATATGAGGCATTCTTGGCCTACATCAGTGTTTCTGATTCTAGGGACTCTTCGGTTAAGGACATTAGGACCATAAAGGACTTTCCAGATGTTTTTCCTGAGGAATTACCGGGTCTGCCTCCGAGCCGAGAAGTGGAATTTGGGATTAAGCTATTTCCTGGTATAACTTCGGTGCCCATCGCCCCTTATAAAATGGCACCGAAGGAGCTTGTGGAGCTTAAGGCTCAGATTCAAGAGCTACTGGATCGTGGGTTCATCCGCACTAGTGTGTCTCCGTGGAGAGCACCTGTTATGTTTGTGGAAAAGAAGGATGGATCCATGCGTATATGTATCGACTACCATCAATTGAACAAGCTAACCATCAAGAATAAGTACCCCTTACCGAGGATTGATGATTTGTTTGACCAGTTCCGAGGAGCTTCAAATTTCTCCAAAATCAATCTACGATCAGGGTATCACCAATTGAAAGTTAAAGAGGTTGACATACATAAGACGGCATTTAGGACTCGCTACGGCTGACGAATGCACCAGCAACTTTTATAAATCTGATGAACTGAGTGTTCCAACCCTATCTAGACCGGTTCGTGGTAGTCTTTATTGACAACATTCTTGTGTATTCGAAGACCAAGGATGAGCATGATAAGTATCTCCTAGTGGTATTACAGACTTTGCGTGAGAATTATGACTGCACCATCGAGTACCATCCGGGTAAGGCCAATGTTTGCTCGACTCAGCTTATTCGATGATAGGAGTCTGTTAGCAGAACTTCAGGTTAGGCCTGTATGGATTGATCAGATCAGAGGTAAACAGATAGGGGATAAATCGCTTGAGTTGCGATTCCGTCAGGTTGAGAATGGGGATACTACTGATTTTGGGATCAACATTGATAGGATACTTTGTTTCCGCGGTCAGATCTATGTGTCAAATGATGAGGATTTGAGACAGTCAATTCTGAGGGAGGTGCATAGTAGCCCTTACACTATGCATCCTGGCGAGAATAAAATATACCGAGATTTATAAGTGTTATACTGGTGGCCAAGGTTGAAGTGTGAGGTTACTGACTTCGTTGTTCACTGTTTGACTTTTCAGTAGGTTAAGGCTGAGCACCAATTGCCTTCGGGGTTGCTACAACCGGTAAAGATTTCGATGTGGAAGTGGGAACGAGTAACGATGTACTTTGTTAGTGGGTTGCCTTTAACACCCACTAAAAAGGATTTTGTCTGGGTCGTCGTGGATTGCCTGACCAAGTCTGCTCATTTCATCCCGGCCAGGACAAACTTTTCTCTCCAGAAGTTAGCTAAGCTGTACATATCTGAAATAGTGAGACTGCATGGGGTTCCTGTCTTGATCATCTCCGATAGGGATCCTTACTTTACGTCTCGGTTCTAGAAGAAATTGTACGAAGCTTTAGGTTCAAGGTTGGACTTCAGTACTGCTTTCTATCCTCAGACAGATGGTCAGTCGGAGAGGGTGATTCAAGTACTAGAAGATACGTTGAGGAGCTGTGTTATAGATTTTCGAGAAAGTTGGGAGGAGTATTTACCGTTGGTATAGTTCGCCTATAACAACAGCTATCAATCTAGCATTCAGATGGCACCGTACGAGGCCATGTATGGCTATAAGTATCGCACTCCCTTATGTTGGACTGAGTTAGGTGAGTGACGTGTTCTAGGTGTAACACCCTTAACCCGTATTCGTTGTCGGATTAGGGTTACGACATTACTTATCCGACCACAAGTCAATGCACCTTATAAAAACTACTTCATTAATAAATACGTACCAATCTATACTTTCACGATTAAACATGTACATCCCTTCTAATATCAAAACATTAACGAACATATCACAAATGATATCATTATCATCAATTAAAACTAATTACATTCAATTAGCAAAACACTATTCATTTGGTCATTTTAAATAGCATAGCTGAATATATATAGGTTTATCTATAGTTAACTTAAACCAATCAATTGACCACCTATATTCAGTCACATGCATACCATAACTAATTATAAACAACAATGATTTAACATTTTTAAAACCCCATGACCGAACATATGCATATATAATCAATCCAAGAAAAACATAAATACCAACTAAAACAATGCCATAACTGAATATTTACGAGTGAGAATAATTCCATTTGATCATTAATACATCAAATTCATTAACTACATGCCTATAGTTTAACCTTATTCATTCATATCTTGTCTTGTAAGTGCATGTAAAAATATAAGCATAATTTATCCATTATCCACAAAGTATGATATACCTTATTCAAACCAAAGTCAAACACTCAAGTATTACACATAACCTAATATGAAATAACTTCCAAGATAAGCTTATAGTCACGCATGGCATTCTTAATTGAACATAAAGATAATATCCCTTACATAATTTCATGAAACACATACATACCAAACAAGTTTATACTATGACCAAATATGCACAAACATATAAGACATCTCAAACATATTCAACCAAGTCAAGCATAGAAAATAAAGCCATTTTCGCATAGCATTTATATATATACATATACATCATTTGAGTCAAAATAAAAGTAGTTTAGCCTATACATGCCATAAACTTAAAGTTCATTCACAAAAGAGGTACCAAAATATTGACGATAGTGTGATGAGCTTCAACGATGATCCCCGAGCATGAGATGAACCCTTAAAAGTGATCTACAACGCGGAAACAACCAAAACAAGTAAGCTTTCATAGCTTAGTAAGTTTTAAGCAATTACATCACATATAAGTTTTATCATGATTTAGTAAATAAATTCAATTATAACCTCATTGCCGAATAGTCAAATATAAAAAAGTAGATTTCATAGCAAATGTTATATGCATATATATCCACATACTACCTTCACATGATAAAATAAACAGCATGTACATCTATTACTTACCGAACCTCTACTTACATTTCAAGCCCCCATCAAACACAAGTCGATATATATATAATTCATATTTCTAGTTCATTCACCACTCCAAACTTTACCATTCGTGCATATCACATAGTTGTATACCCGATCCTTTTACTATACTTAATGGTATTAATAGTAGGAATCTTTTACAGAGCATCAAACCTGCACACTTATTACTAAGATTCAATAACATATCGCACACTTAATGCCGTTACTTTGACATTCCGCACACTTAGTGCAAATTTTCTATAATGTATAACACACTTAGTGCCATTACTTTAATAGCTCGCACACTTAGTGCCGTGTGATCGATTTCGCACACTTAGTGCTCAGTGATAAGTTCGCACACTTAGTGCATTTCGTAAACTTGTTATTCATTTAAATGTACACTTATACATATAAGATCAAATCCACAACTTCACATATAAACACACACACACACACACACACACACACACACACACACACACACACACACATATATATATATATAACTTTATTATTTCATACCCAATTCTATATCACATTTGGCCAAAACATTAGCTTGTAACTAACAATTCCTTTGGCTATGTTCATACTCTAGTTTAATATCTCCCATATCTATTTGCATCATTACTATATAGGTATACATTTTACTCAATTGAGTCAAACTTCCAATCAACCTCACATTCGGCTAACCCACATTAAACACATATAATTCTATTAATTAAATATGATACATTATAAATAAAGTTCGATTCAGCCCAATTGCATTAAAACTTACCTCGAAAATTAACGGATTAGGGTTTCCCGGCTATTCGTTCAACTTCGCCTTTCCCCGATCCAATCCCGATTCTTTTGTTTCTTGATCTAAATAATTCCAAATTAAGCTCATTCAAATATATTTTCATTCAATTTAATCCAAAAACACATAATTATGCAAATTATCATTTTACCCCTGACTTTTATAGTTTTACAATTTAGTCCCTATTGCACAAAACACAAAATACACAAAATTTGAACTCACTCCTTTAGGGCGGAATGTTAATCATGTTCGTACAAGTCCATACAATCCATTTATTTAACATTTTGAACCCTTCAATTTACAAATTTCACAATTTAGTCCTATTTACTCAAAATCATCAATATTTTCAATATATAACATATTAATCTAAAACATATCTTTAATATAAAATCATCAAACATCACAAAACACAAGATTTCATCAATGGCCGAACATCATATATGCATCAAAATTAGAAATTCTAACATGGTTCGAATAGTATTCGAAGAAACGATCTCAAAAACGTAAAAATTATTAAAAACCGAGCTAGTTACATTCTTCAATTTAAGCATGCAAGGGCCGAATAGTTGAAAGCTTTAGTTCTTTCTTTCTTCTTTTAGTTTCGGTGAAGAAGAAATGAAAATGATGATTATTAAAATGTTTCTTTATTTTAATATTATTAACATATATTATAACTTAACATTTTAACTTTAAAAATTATGTTTATAAAACACTTTAATATAAAATTAAAGCCAATACCGTCCACTAACATGCAAAAAGGTAAATTTACAACTTAAATACTCATACAAAAGAAGACAAATCAATTTAGCCACTTAATTTAATAAATGGCTACTTTTATCTCTTACGCGATTTAATCCTTTTCTTTAAATTAAACACACAAACAGTCAAATTAATTCACGAAAATTTTTGCACATGCACCACATAGTCTCTGCCGACCCGGTCCGTAGCACTAAGTATCACTTGCAAAATGTTAGCCCGCGAAGGGTGAGTCAACAGACTCAATGTGTAACTACCAACACCAAAACCCAACTGATTATAGCCTTTCTACTTACATTTTGGGCAAAGCCCATCTTCAATCATAATAGGCCATAAGCCCATATCATAGCATATTAAATCACATATATATAAAAAATGAAGATGCAACCCGAACCCTCCTAGATATCCAACCTCTACACACCACTCGTACCTGCCAGTCACACCAATGGGGATTACTAAATCGACCCTCCATCCGCTACACACCCTCGAAAGCAGTCGCTGCAGTCAACTGCTCATCGCCCTTAATACGTGGCATAGCCACCGGATATTGTGACAACGTCACCGGATACAGAATATTGTGACATGAGTCACCAGATTAATGTGGTAAAACCACCAGAACACTTCCCCTTTACATTATCACCCTCATGCCCATGCAACATACAAATTATACAGATATCAAGCTACATACTTTATCCCAAGCCCATATCATATTATACATACTTTCATATCAATTGGTTGTAACCACTATAAACAAGGGATAGATATAACGTACCTGAATGAACTGTACCATTGAATGGTACCCTTAGCCATGATTATTCATAACCTTATTACCATATACTTAACATTATTAATCTATTGGGTAAAAGTGTCGGGTTACACACCTGAAAACACGGAGAACGACACTCTTGATCTCACTGACACCCATACTAGCAGGGATCACCAGGATTTGCTTATCCTTTTTCCGATGCTAGCCCACAACCCGGTGGCCAATCACGTACCACAGAAATCGAACGTTTCTTGAATCTAGGGGTAGGGACTACCCCTTTCTCTCCTCTACTGGTACTCGCATCCATTGAATATCACTTAATCAGAAAACCAGGTTAATCGATACGTAAAAATCTAGACGAAACGCGTCTATAACTTAACTGAATACCCTTATCGAAATAGATCCGAATCCCGAAGACTCCTGCTTAACTTTCCAAGTTGTCGGAATCCCTTGAATAATCGAAACTCGAGAGATCCCTAATGCTCCCTTACGCTAGCTACAACCGAAAGAAACACAAGGTTATGGCCCTATTAAGATTCGGCCACCCCTAAGAACCAAAGCCGACCATTTGGTTTCGGCACACCAAATGAAAAGAGATGAAAATGATTACTAATGAAGAGAATACTTACCACCATCAAAACACGATTGAGGGGGTTAGGAGATGATGATCGACGACCCTACCCTTAGAGATTATCAAACGAAACAGTCACTACACTCAAGGAGATTCGGCTTTAAGGGTAAAGGAATCGATGGAAGGTGAAATGAGTGTAGAGGGTTTCGACTTATGGTGTTTCGGCTTTCAACAAATGAATGAAGAAGAGAAGTTTGGGGTTTTAGGAGTTACGGTAATGGAGAGAATGAGTGAGAGGTTTCGGCTAACAAGAAGAGAGAAAGAAGAGAGAGATAGGGAGAGGAGAATAGATTCGGCTTAAAAGAAAACAAATAGAGGAGAAGGAAGATGAGATGCAAGTACCCCTAATGGTCTATGAAGTTTCGGCCGAGCACTAATCAATGAGAAAAAGGGTTGAATTCTTTATGGTTTTGGTATGAAGGAAGAGAATGAGAACTAGGACAGAAAGAAGCTAAATTTCGGCTAGAGAAAAGTGACCAATTTGGCACTTTGATAACACTAAACTTTCGGCACACAAAGTTTCCCCCCAAACCGATTATGCACCCCTCTAGAGTCCTCTTGCCGGCCAACTCTCTTCCCCCCTCTCACATCCCTTCTTTTCCTCCTATTTTTCCTCCCCTCCTCTCATTCCAAAGAGTTTGAATGAATCAAACTCTTATCTCCCTTCTTAGCCGAAAATTTGAGCTGTTTGGCCCAATCTACACCTTATCCATGAAGTGTCCACGCTAACTCCAACTCTTCCCCTCATTGACGCCAAAAAGAAACCTCTAAAATGCTTCCCTTGCTACTCGGACCCTGTCCACTTAGCTCCCTAAGGCGTCACTCCCCTAAGCACTAAGTGGCGCCTCCCTTGCCACTTTACCAACTGAATTCTTGTGCCATAACCCACACACTAAACTCCTTAAGGCCTAGCTCCCCTAGCTCCCCCTTATTAGCTTAAGAACCATTATTTTCTAAGGCTTCTACCTAAGCCCGAGGTTTCTCGAAGCCTCCAAACACATGCAAATAGCACACGAAACACACTACTACATAAATATGAGTTAAAACGCATAACCCCTAAATCTCGGATATTATAGAATGTGCTGTGGTGGAATCATAGCACGGAGGAGGCCACTTGGGAGCTGGAGGATTCGATGCGTTAGCAGTATACTCACTTTTTCTGATCAGGTAAAATTTTGGGGACGAAAATTTCTTTTAGAGGGGTAGAGTTGTAATGCCCTGGTCTTTCTTAAATTTTGGCTTTTATAATTTTGTCACAATATCTGTCTGCTTCAGGGGTTATGTGTTCTGGGTGTGTGTGGGAGGTCCCAGGTTCAAGTTACAACTTGGGTAAATTTTGATATTTTTATAAATAAAGCCTAAACTCTAGTCAATAGGTTTATATTTCATTGTTTGTGAGAATATATCAGAATAGGCCTGCTAGTCTGGTGGTTAAGTGATGTGTGGATTATGGTTGAGGTCCTGAGTTCGAATCCCTGTGCGAGTGGGGGAATTATTTTGCTGCCCGTGTTATGTAAAAGTTTGAGTTTTAGTTAAACACTGATGATGGAGTGTTTGAAGGAGAGAATTAAGGAGTTGGGAGGGGGAGTTATCAGAATCTGATCAGTGTTTCAATTAGGCAATATTCGGCTCTCTCTCCCTCTCTCCCTCTTCTCTTTTCTTGCCAATTTTTCCCTCTTTATTGGCTATCGAAAACCCACCTTTCTCTTTTTGTTTCGCGTTCAGTCAAGTTCTGTTGTGCAGCTGTCACTGCCTTTGTTCAGTAAGTGGTTTTCTTTAAAGATATAGCGTTATTCTGATTAATCGATTAACGAAGAAATAGTTCTACTCAAGCTAGGTGTTGGTCGAAGGCTATAATCGGGTTCTTGTGTTGCAAACAAACACTGCTTATTACTCGAAGTAAGTTTGGTCGCTCGTTGGATGAGCTTTTCGTTTCGAGTTTAGTTTGATTCGATCGTTTAAGAGATTAATGAGTAAAACATGTTCAATTATAGGTGCTAGTGACTTCGGGATTGCGTAAGGAGTAAAAACAAACCAGGTGTGTACCTGAAAACGCAGAAAATAAGGTTTTAGAGAAAGTTGAAAACCTTTCTGTCGACGTCACACGGGTGTGTGATAGGCCGTGTGCAAGACTGTTAGTCACCACAAGGCCGTGTGAGCGACGAGCCAGGCCGTGCGTGAGTGACACGACCGTGTGACAGCTGGGCTAGGCCCTGTGCGACACACAAGCTCGACCAATTGGGCTGTGTAGTCTCACACGGGTGACCTACACGGCCGTTTGGGATTCTGGGCCAAGCCGTGTGATCCATACGGCTAAGGACAATTTGGGCCGGATGGGCTACACGGGCGAGTGGACCCACACGGGCAGGCCACATGAGCGTGTGAGCTCATTTTTCTGAAAACTCTGTAAGGTTGCACGGGTCGCCAAGTTGACTGTGGACCTACCGTAGGGTCGAAAAGTGATACTTAGGCCCTAAATGAATGATTTGTCTTTCTGATTTATGTACTAAGCATGTATACTGATCTGAATATATGAGTTTTAATTGCATAATAGCATGTCATCCTTGTATGTTGCATTGCATCGGGGTGGGTTGATTGTGATTGGAGGAAGTATCTGAAAGGCTCTTAAGCCTATTATCTGGCAGCTCAGCTGCAAATTTCTAATTATGTGCCGCATTCAGTATGACATGGTGTGTAGGGCTAGGTGGGTTGATTTTATCCCCACATGGTGTGTAGGGTTGGACGGAGTTTGTGTGTAGAGGCTAGTGGATAGGACTCTATTTTCTGCTCTGATCTACATATTCTGTCTGAAATGGGCTAAGGCTCTACGATATGTCTGATTCTGTATCTGAGTGGGCTATGGTCTACACCATTTTTGTAATGGGCTCAGACCCGAACTGTGAAAATTATGTCTGTTATCTGATGTTACTGTGTGTATGTTTTCTGTAGGGTTACACACTGAGTTTGTGAAAACTCACTCTTTCTCATTTAATGCTGTGAGTAATCCCAAAGAGTGAGACTCGTCGGTGCAAATGAGGACTCAAAGATGACCACTGTTACGGACACTTATTTATGGTTTATTTTTAATTATGATTTGGTTATATTTGGGTAAATTTTATGTAACAAGGCCTTTCAAATTTTTGTTTAAAATTTGGGATCATTATTTTATAAACTGCTAGCAGTAGTACAAGAAGCGAGTTTTCAAATTAAACAAAGGTTTTATCAAAATACGTACTACCTTGCAAATCCTTTTAAAAGCTTCCGCAACGTATAAAGTTTTGAAAACGGATAATGAATAAATAACAACACATTTTGACGATAGCCTTAGATACCTAAAAATGGTTTCAATGCCGTTACATTTTTTAAAGCACTATCATGTGACATCACCAGATTCGGCCATAACGTCTAGGCCGGGTTTGGGGTGTTACACATCAAACATGGATCAATAATCTAGAAATATCAAACCAAGAATTAAGCACAAATAATTGAGAACAAGATCTAAATACTTATTGCATAAAATAAAAATCAAAAGACAGAATTCATCATAGGGAATCCCCTAGGTATTTAGAAAATTAGTTCATGTTTGAAAATAAAAAATCCTAGAGACAATATTATCGAAAGAAACAAAGAAATTCATGATAATCTCTTAAGAAATCAATTGTGAATCTTCAATCTTGACAGAAATTTGCTTCAATGGTATTTTCAAGTTGTTTTCTTGAATATTCTATGATGGCTCTCTCCTATCTTCTTATTTTTGTCATATGTCTTAGAATGTCCGAAAATCTTAAAAAAATCATTTTTTTTCCAATTCAGAGTGCCAATTTGCGAAATCGACACGGCCTGCCAGATGGTCATGTGTTAGGGCATTTGGCTTATACGACTATGTGGAAGGGGTTTGTAACACCCCAAACCCGGCCCAAACACCATGACCGGATCTGGCATATCACTAAGTATATTTTAAAAGATGTCGCAATTTCGGAAAATATTTTTCTTGATTTTTCTTGATTTTAACATTTTATTCGGGAAACTAAATGGTTGAATAGTTTGTAAAAGATATACATTTTATATTAATGCCTTAGTGAATTAAGAACCGAAATTTGATACATGCCTTAACTTAATTAAAACATAAAATATAAATGTCTAGTAATAATAAAAGCCCAAAACAAACGAAAATATAAAGCTAGTGGCCCATGGCCTTATTACAATAAAATTTAAAACCCACTAACTGAAAATATTAAAAATTAATAAACTAGTAAAGTCTTTTGCTGAATCAAAATAATCTCTCGTATGGCCACCTTGCGCTTCTCTCCAGCCCAGTTCGATGCACTACGTGCTACCTGAAAGATGTTAAATAATGGGGTGAGTCACGAGACTCAGTGTGCAACCCTCGTGCACCATCAGATTGGGCCTTAGCCCCACAAAACAGATAACAGAGTATAATATATCAGAAAATATGCAAAGCCTAACCCAATCCTAGGTTTCCATCCGCTACACACCACCTTTACCTGCCAATCACACTATTGGGGATTTCTACAATCAACCCACATCGCTACACACCATCGATGGCAGTCATGTTGCAGTTAGCTACTCATCGTCAAATCATGGCAATAGCCACTACAATAGATCATGGCAAAAGCCACTACAACAGATCATGGCAAAAGCCACTACAAAAGAACACTTCCCCTTTCATCAATCACCCTACCCCGTGCAATCATAGAAATCGGCATACATGTTTATCATATCAAATTGACGGAAACATTCACTTTAAAATGACAGAGATCACTAACCTGGTGATTCGCCTTTACCCTCCTCAGGTTTTCAACAGCCATGCCGGTATTTTGGCATTTAACAGAATATAACAGATTTATAGACATATACTAACAGGCAATCCAAATGGTGTGAGAATGTTACACACCTGATTAATGCGTAGGACTACCCTCTATGTCGATATCCTCGCTAATTGGATCTACTGCCTTCTGTCTACAACTTTGCTCAAAAGCTGGAAGAATGCGAAGATAAGGCCTCCCCTATATTCGGCCAAGGGTTAGTGTTTACCCGAATTTATACGTTTAAATTAACAGATCTCCTTACCTTGAAAGCCTGAAAGTAATACGATTCGAGTGCTACTGAACTCTAACTTAGAAATCTAAGCGATTGAATCCCCTTCAAATCCCGGAATGCCGCAAATGAGAGAAAACACCTGATTAGTTAACCATATAGTCATTCGGCTAAGATATCTAAAAGCCAGAAAAAGATTGAAATCTCGCGAATCAACACTTATCATTAGTTTTCTTCAAGATTCGGCACAAGCAGACACCACAGAAGGAATTCGACAATCACAGGAGATGAGATCCAGGGATTTCGGCTTTTGAGAAAATCTCGAAAAAGATGAACGAAAGAAATACTGATGCGTTTTCGGCTTTTGGAAGAACTAGGAATTGAAAAGATGGGCAAGGAAGTAGATAGGAAGATTCGGCCAAAGAGTTTGAAAGAGAAGAGAAGGTAAATTGGCAGGGTTTCGGCAATTGGTGAGACCTTAGGGGTTTCGGTTTCTGACAGAAAAGAAAAAAAAAAGAAGAGATGATTCTTGTTTGCTGAAAAAGAGAATAACTAAAGGCTATTCTCAGAGAAAACAAATGAAAAATTTGACACATCCCCTTGCCTATACTAAACTGATTCTCTCCCTTCCTGTGGTTGATTTTCGGCCAACTCTGCAACCAAATGATAGCTCTTATCCTTTCCCCTTATCTTAATCTACTAACTCATCCAAAAGACTTAATTAGCTCCAATTCCTCCCTCCTTTATCAGCCTAATATCCACATATTTTAAACATTAAAAATCCCTAAATTTTAGCCTTGTTGCCGTCCCCTATTGCTCCCTTTTAAGTGCCGAATTTGGCCCAATAACTTGGGCTCCAAGCAACCAAAACTTGGGCCTTCTCCATCCACTAGTGACACCACCCTTTGCTCCTTTATGGCACCACCTTACTTTGGGCCACAAGCCCAACTTGATATTTTTAAACACAGATACCTACCTTCAAACCCTATGGTGACTAAACAGAATATTTTAACCAAGGTCTCAGCCCATTCCTGAGCCCAAGTTGGACCCCTAACCCTCAATTTAATATTTTAAACCATCAACACACAAAATGCACAGGCCCATTAAATCAGGATGTTACAGGGTTAGCTTGTGTAGCTCCTGTAACTTGCTCCGATTTTCTAGTTTTCGATCTTTTTTCGCTCATTTTGCTCCCAAATGTTCTCATAAATATAAAAACATGAATTTAAAGGATTAAGATCATAAAGTTCACTATTAACATTGAATAATCACCCAAATCATATTAAGAATGAGATTAAAACATGTTACTTATAGCACTTATCATCACGTCGTCTTGATGTGACGCCTGGATTGTCCAAGGCATGTTTTGACATCTTTGCGATTTAGTCCTTAAATTTTGGTGGTGCAATTGGAGTCCAAAACGTTTACGAAATACTTTGAAAATTCACATATCAAAGCCCTAAATTTTTAATTTTGTAAATCTAACGATAATTTTGTAATTTGATTATTTTTAATATTCTGTCAATGTTTAGATTTAGTCCCAAGATACTTGTTTTTAAAATTAAGAATTGCTAATTAGATTAAACTAATTCTTTACAAAATGCTTCTTAAAAAATATTAGAATTAAAACGTACCTTTAAATCGATGTTACACGTGTGTTTGCGTAAATTTGACATGGAATGATGTTTTTGCCCTTATCCCTCGTTTGAGTAAATTTTGTTAGAAAAAGCATGCAACTAGGTTTCAATTGTTTGTTTCTGTCTATATATGAGCTGCACACATGCATGAGACTTCTGTTGTTTATTGAAAAAGAAAATGAATAATTAATTGCATGCGAAAATGTCGTGTAGAGTTCTGGGTCACTTCGGCGACTAATGTGACATTCCAAATTCAGGTCGGACCGTTCCAGTCGAATTTGGGACATGATCAAATTTATGAATTTGATAGAGATTTTACCTTTGGCTAGAGCTTTGTCTTCTTGATTTTTCCTCTTATTGTTTTCTTTGCTAAGTTCTTAATTAAAATTTAGTTTTTATTTTCTAAAAAAAATTCATCATATTTATTTTACTTGCTTTTATTTAATAAATAAAGTTATTATCAATCTCTATAAATACAATTCTACTTCTTGTTATCTACTAGTTCATATTCTCAAGTATGTTTTATTTTTGTAAGTCTAGAAAACTTAACATTAATACTTAAATCTTTTTATTAAAATAAATAAGAGATTTTTGGAATATTTTAATAAAAAATATATAATTTTAAAACCAAACATTTATGAAGTTAAGTTTTTATTTGCTTTAATTTCATGTAGTTAAAATTTAGAAATATCAAATCCTTCATTTGAAACTTGCTTTAAATTTTTACAAAAGTAAAGATTCTTTTACTATTTGTGTCTCTCATTAAGAAGGGAAAAAAGTGCATTCTTATTTATTCCTTTATTGATTTCTAAGTTGTTTTTTTAGAGTGATAATAGATTAAGTGAAGAAAGTGTCATTCTAATGTAGTTTTACTGTTGGAAATTATTGATTTCTAAGTTGTTTTTTTAGAGTGATAATAAATTAAGTGAAGAAAGTGTCATTCTAATGCAGTTTTACTGTTGGAAAAATTTTGGTTTAAAAATGATTTTTTGTTTAAGGGAAAAATAAAAATTTGAAAAGAGAGTTAGTTTGTGATTTTATAATAATAAACTTTTCTCGAAAAATACATGTGCTTTGAGCGAGATAGATTCTAGGCATTCCTGGCTTTCAACCGAACTGTCTTCTCAGCTATTCTCGTACCACGAACTGCTTCAAGTGTAGGCTCAAACAATTACGAATTAAACATAGAATCAGAAATAATTTTCTTACTTTCAATAGGAAAGTAAATCTTTCTCTCTTATAAAAACAGATAGAATTGTTATCCCCATAAAATAGAATTTCAACTTCGAAATAAATTATGACTATTTCTGGGTAAAATAATAATATCACAAAGTTGTGTATAACTTGTTGTATATTTTAGGCCATGTCATATATTTATAGGAAGAGGAAGTGAAATCCTAGTTGAATTAGTAGAATACAAATAATTTTTATTTAATAGAAAAACAATCCCCTTATTGAATTAAAAGAGAGAGAGGGGCAGTTAACCCTGGTTATTTTACTAGGGTTGCCACCCCACGTACTTGTTATGAGGCGGTTTTGGGCATCTTCTCTATCAGGTCCAATTATATGTATTTCATATGCTTTTAACCCATCATTTTATAATCTAATACAACTCAATACATGTTTTTCTATTCCCAAAATAAAAATTATTTATTAAATTAATTTTATTAATTTTCCAATTAAATAATTTTCTCAACCCAATTTTAATTTTGTTAAAATCACTGCAACTTTACCGTAAAAAACTCTATGAGAAAATATATTTAATTTCTACTTGCAACAAATTCATAATGACCAATTAATTTAATTTCATTTTCAAATTTAAATTATTTAATTAAATAATAATTTTAAAAGCTTAAATTAATTCTTAGGTCATTTCCATACTCACTCAAAAACCACTCATCTCCGAATATAACTCTGTAACAACCTGTTTTTAGTCAAATCGGAACAGCAGTTTTGGAACCACAAATTCAAAGTTGAAATATTTATTTTGTTATTATTTTATTGTTTATAGTATGAATATATGATGATGTGAAATTTTCATTAAGAAATTTTATCGTTTAATTGATCAATTTGATAAAAATGGCTAAATCGCGTAAAGCGTAAAAGTGGAGTTCCATTAGCTAAAGGTACCTAATAGCTCTGGAATATTAATTTAAAGGTCCTTATGTTGTAATTAGACCATTACAATAGTAAGTGGACAATTATGGACAACCATGATATGTTTTTAATGTTTAATAACTAAGGTTAATTTGGTAATTTATGAAATAAAGTTATATTAAACAAAATCAAAATAAGTCTTCATCTTTTAATTTTCTTCTCCACCGAAATTAGACCAAAACCGTAGCCATTGTTGAGCTTGAAATTTTGACAACTTCAATTTTCTATTAAGGTATGATTTTTGACTCGGTTTTTAATGATTTTTATGTTTTTGAGATTGTTGCTTCGTATTCTAGCGAGCCCGTACCGTAAATTTTGAAACTGTTTAAGATTTAACATGTCTACATTGTTTATGTTTGAGTAAATTGATATTGATGATAGATTATGAAGGTTTATTGATAGATTTACTAGTTTTGTAAAGTGATTTTTGACAAAAATGTCAAAAAGGGATTAATTTGTGAAAATGAAAAATTATGTGGGTAAAAGTGTAAATAAATAAAAGATATGGGCTGCTAGGGACTCCATTAAAATTCGGCTAAGCATGGGTTTGTGATTAATTACATGAATTTGCAATTTTATGTGATAGGGACTAAATTGTAAAAGATGTGAAATAATAGGGGCAAATGTGTAAAAATGCCTTAAAGTGAAATTTGGACTAAATTGAATAGACTGAATACTAAATGTGCTAATTTTAAAATATATATAGATCAAGATAAGCAAGGATTGAATCTAGATCGGGGAAAAGGAAAGGTTGACAATTAGCCGATATTTGTTATCTGAGCGATACGAGGTAAGTTCGTATAATTAGATTCAAACTTTTAAATACTTGTAATTATTTGAAATGAATGCATGTAATTGAGTAAATGATCTACTTGAAATTCGAATGCCTTATTGATATAGTCTGATTGTTACCGAGCCCCGTTTGAACTGTAGGAATTCGTAAATTACGGGTGACATGTCACTAGGGTTACCGTTTAGGTCGAGATCCTGCATGTTTTACGGACTCACCGCAACTTGTATGAGCTTATCGATATATCAGCTCGTAAGAGCTTACTGGTCTCAGCCCGTTAGAGCTTATTGTTTCCAGCTCGATAGAGCTTACTGTTCATCAGCTCAGGAGGAGTTCACCGATCATAGCTTGAAAGAGTGAATACGAGAATGAATTGGCGAATTACCGATTAATACACTTAGTGTGTATCACCCATGTATCTAGATATTCTAATAGGTTCAACAGGCATAATTTTGCTAATGGTTATACAGATGAATTATTGGTTATATAAATGGATTGTCGATTATATGAATGAGGATGAATTGTTATATATGTTATACATGTTATATGAATTTGGTATGATATAATACATTTATGAATGAAATTGAGATAAAGGTTAATTATATGTACTTATGAGACTAACATATTGATGAATGCTTATGTATAGGCTAGTTATAAAGTTGATAGTTATGGTTACTTGAACTAGTGATTTTGGGTACATGTTGTGGTATAAAGTAAAGCCATTTGATTTGGCTTAATTTGGTATAATAATTTGGTTGCATATAAGTATTCAAATATGTGTATAAAATGTTACGGATTAGCTGCCTATTGAGTTATAAAATGTTGCAAATTATGCTTGTGCAGGTAAAAAAATAGGGTGGTAAAATGGCTTTGCAGATAGCTTATTTTTGTCCACACGGGCATAGACACGGGCGTGTGTATTAGCCTTGTGTGACACACGATTATGTTACACGGTCGTGTGTTTGAAATTAAAATGAAGCCAGTATACTCCACACGGGCGTGTGATTGGCCGTGTGGCACAAGTCAGTATACCCCCTAATTGGCACACGGCCTAGCACACGGGCGTGTGACTTGGCTGTGTTGCATAAGTTAGTATACCCTACAGGTTTGACACGGCCTAGCACATGACCTGGCACACGGGTATGTGTGGCCACTTCGAAGGGCACACGGGCTAAACACACGGACGTATGATTGGCCGTATGACCCAAGTCAATATGTACCCCCTGTTTTCACACGGCTTGTGACACGGGCTTGTCTAGTGGCCCTGTGAGACACACGGCCTGGCCACACGGGTGTGTGTCCTCTATTTGAAGTAAAAAATTTTTAAGTTTCATAAAAATTTCCTGAGTTATTGGTTTACACCCGAACCATTTCTAATGCATATTTAAGGCCTCGTAGGCTCGTTTAAGGGACACTATCATTGGTTGTGATTGAATTGTATATGAAATGATAAACTGTATATGAAATGTATGTTTAAAGGTATTGAAAGTCTGGCAATGCTCCGTGACCCTATTCTGATGGTGAATACGGGTGAGGGGTGTTACATCTATTGGTATCAGAGCTATGATTTAGTCGATTCTTAGACTAACATAGCGTGTGTGAGAGTCTAGTTATACATGTTATATATAAACTGTGAAAGTGTGATGACTCTTGACGTTTAAAATGTGTTTTTATATAGCAAATGGATCTCAATCGAGCGATAGCTAATGAGGTTGAAAGTAATGCGCCTGTTCCCGCGCAAGAGGTATCACCGTCTGAATCTAGACCCGTGACGGGTAGTCAGGGAGGAGAGGCTAAAAAAGCCTTCTTGCAGATGATGAATGAATGGTTCATGCAGTACGTCCAAGCTAATCCAGCTACGCAACAACCTCCACCCCCACCTATTCCCCAATCGATTCCTGTAGTTCCTTAAGGTATGGATCCTTTGAGATTGAATAAACCCCCTGTTGATGAGATAAGAAAAAAACGAGGCTGAGGAATTCAAAGCTACTGTTAGCGATAACCTTGAGAGAGTCGAGTTTTAGCTTGAGAACACGATTCGGGTATTTGATGAACTTTCTTGCACCCTTGAAGAATGTTTAAAATGTGTTGTATCACTGTTAAAAGACACTATGTATCAGTGGTGGAATACCTTAATATCCGTAGTTCCGCGAGAAATAGTTACTTGAGAATTCTTTCAAGTTGAATTCAGAAAGAAATACATCAGTCAACGGTTCATCGATCAGAAACGAAAGGAATTTCTTGAACTGAAACAGGGCCGTATGTCAGTAACATAATACGAAAGAGAGTTTGTACGACTCAGTAAATATGCTCGTGAATGTGTTTCTTCTGAGGCTATAATGTGTAAAAGATTTGAAGATGGATTAAATGAAAAAAATCAGACTGTTAGTTGGGATCTTGAGCTGAAAGAGTTTGTCTTTCTAGTTGACAGAGCTTGTAAAGACGAAGAGCTTAGCAAAGAGAAAAGAAAAGTTGATTCTGAGGCTAGAGACTTTAGAAAGAGATTTATGGGCAAATCACATCAGTCAGTATCAAAGAAATCTAGAGAATATCATCCTCGTTCTACTACTTCTGCGGGGATTTCGATCAAAGATAGAGATGCGAGACATTTCAGCTCTAAACGTTAGACGACATCTGTTACCAGTGTGGGTAGTGTTAGAAATGTTGGACTTGAATGTAAGCAGTGCAATAAGCGACATTGTGGTGAGTGTAGAATATTGGGTAGTGCTTGTATTAGATGTGGATCTCTTGATCATTATCTCCAGGACTGTCCAGAAAAGTCTATAGCTGAAAGAGATCAATCAACGAAAGCAAGTAATACGGCTACTAAAAGGAGACCATCCTGAAACACTGGAAATACGAGTGGTAACCGAGGTGCTACGAGAGATTCTATTGTGAGATCTGAGGCACGAGCACCTGCCCGAGCTTATGCTATCCGTGCATGGGAGGAGGCAACATCGCCAGACGTTATTGTCGGTACTTTTTCTCTTTTCGTTACTGATATAGTTGCGTTGATAGACCCTGGATCAAACCATTCATATATTTGTATTAATTTAGTATTTAAAAAGAGTTTACATGTCGAGTCTACAAAGTTTGTAATTAAAGTATCGAACCCCTTAGGCAAGACTGTTTTAGTTGATGAAATTTGTAAGAATTGTCCTTTGATGACTCGGGGTCACTGTTTTCTGGCTGACTTGATGCTTCTACCATTTGATGAGTTTGATGTGATTTTGGGTATGGACTGGCTGACTATGCATGATGCAGTTGTGAATTGTAGACGAAATATTATCGAATTGAATTGTCAAAATGGTGAAATTCTTCGGATTGAGTCTGATGATTCAGTGAATTACCTATTATGATATCGTCAATGTTAGCTCAGAAATGTATGAAAAAGGGATATGATGCATATCTTGCATATGTACTGGATACAAAGGTGTCTGAATCAAAGATTGAATCTGTACCTGTTGTTTGTGAGTTTTCGGATGTATTTCCAAAAGAATTACCGGTTTGCCACTGATCAGAGAGGTTGAATTAGTACCGGGAACAACACCGATATCGATAGCTTCGTACAGAATGGCTCCAATAAAATTAAAAGAGTTGAAAGCTCAGTTGCAAGAATTGACAGATAGAGGTTTTGCACGACCGAGTTATTCACCCTGGGGTGCACCGGTATTGTTTGTAAAGAAGAAAGATGGCACGATGAGAATGTATATCGATTACAAATAGCTGAATAAAGTAACTATAATAAACAAATACCCTCTATCACAAATTGATGATTTATTTGATTGGTTGAAAGAGGCTACAGTATTTTCAAAGGTTGATTTGAGATCAGGTTATTATCAGTTGTGAGTTAACGAGTCGGAGGTGTTAAAAACCGCGTTTAGAACGAGGTACGGACATTATGAATTCCTTGTTATGCCTTTCAGATTAACTAATGCTCCTGTAGTTTTCATGGACTTGATGAACTAGATATTCAGACCGTATTTAGACAGATTTATTATTGGATTCATTGACGACATTCTGATCTATTCGTGAGATGCATCTGAACATACCGAGCACTTGAGAATTGTGTTACAAAATCTACGTGATAAGTAATTATTTGCAAAGTTCAGCAAATGTGAGTTTTGGCTCTTGGAGGTTGGATTTTTTGGGCATATTGTTTCAGCTGAAGATATTAGAGTTGACCTGAGTAAGATTTCTACTATTGTTGACTGGAAACCTCCGAAAATGTGTCTAAAGTCCGTAGTTTTCTGGGCTTAGTGGGCTATTACTGAAGATTTGTGAAAGGATTTTCAATGATTCTGATACCGATGACACGACTGCTTCAGAATGATATGAAATTCGAATGGTCAAAAAAATGCCAGCAGAGTTTCGAACAGTTGGAAGTTCTGTTAACTGAAGCACCAATTCTGGTTCAACCTGAATCAGGGAAAGAGTTTGTGATTTATAGTGACACATCATTAAACGATCTGGGATGTGTTCTGATGCAAGAAGGAAAAGTTATAGCTTATGCTTCCCTACAATTGAAACCACATGAAAAGAACTATCCGACGCATGACTTAGAGTTGGCTGCAATTGTGTTCGCATTAAAAATTTGGCGACACTACTTATACGGTGAAAAATCCCACATTTATATGGATCACAAAAGCTTAAAATATCAGATATCACAAAAAGATTTGAATCTACGAAAATGAAGATGGCTTAAGTTATTGAAAGATTACGAATTTGCAATTGGTTATCACCCAGGAAAAGTTAATGTTGTTGCTGATGCCCTGAGCTGAAAATCTTTGTTTACATTATGAGCAATGAATACCTATATGATGATTTATGATGAAGGGTCCATTTTAGCTGAATTAAAAGCTAAACCAATATTTCTTCAACAAATCTATGAAGCTCAGAAAGATGATCGTGAATTGCAAGTTAAACAAATTTAATGTGAGACTATCCCTAATTCAGAGTTTCAGATTGGAGCTGATGATTGTTTAAGTTTTCGAAATAGAATTTCCATACCGAGAAATTCAGAACTCATTCAGAGATTTTGCACGAAGCGCATAATAACTGTTTATCTGTTCATCCAGGGAGTACTAAAATGTACAACGATTTGAAACAGTGTTATTGGTGGCAAGGCATGGAACGACCTATCTTAGAGTTTATTTCTAAATGTTTAAATTGTCAGCAAGTCAAAGCTGAACATCAAGTAGCATCGGGTTTACTGCAGCCTGTGATGATTCCTGAGTGGAAAATGGGATAGAATTACAATGGATTTTGTGTCGGGATTGCCCCTAACTCCAAAAAAGAAAGATACTATTTGGGTTGTCATTGATCGACTAAAAAAAATCTACTTATTTCATACCGGTACGTACATATTATTCACTTGATAGACTGGCTGAATTGTACATTTCTAAGATTGTTTGATTGCACGAGGTGCCACTATCTATTATTTCTGATAGAGATCTGAGATTTACGACACGATTCTAGAAGAAACTGCAAGAAGCTCTGGGAGCAAAGTTGAACTTCAGTACTGCTTTTCATCATCAGACTGACGATCAGACCGAGAGAGTTATTCAGATTCTTGAAGACATGTTGAGATGTTGTATTTTAGAGTTTGAGGGCAGTTGGGAAAAATACTTACCGTTGATTGAGTTTGCGTATAACAATAGTTTCCAGACGAGTATAAAAATGGTACAGTACGAAGATTTATATGGTTGTAAATGTCGAACTCCGCTATATTGGATTGAACTAAGTGAGAAAAAGATTTACTGGGTTGAATTAATCAGAGAAACTGAAGAAAAAGTGAAAATGATTCGCGATAATTAAAAGCAGCTTCAGATCGACAAAAATCATACGCAGATTTGAAACGTAAAGAAATTGAGTTTCAAGTTGGGGATCGAGTGTTTCTAAAGGTGTCACTGTGGAAAAAGGTTCTTCGATTTGGCAGTAAAGGAAAGCTGAGTCCGTGATTTATTGGACCGTATGAAATCATCGAAAAATAGGCCCTGTAGCGTATCGACTAGCTTTACCATCAGAACTTAAAAAGATTCATAATGTATTTCACGTTTCTATGCTATGTAGATATAAAATTTCTCCGATAGATGTTGAGGTACAGGCTGATTTGACATATATTGAAGAACCGATCAGGATTTTAGCTCATGAAATCAAAGAATTGAGAAATAAACACATAGCTCTAGTGAAGGATCTTTGGCATAAACACGGGATCGAGGAAGCTACGTGGGAACCTAAGGAAGCTATGAGGAAACATCACCCTAACCTTTTCACTGGTAAGATTTTCGGGGACGAAAATCCCTAAGGGGGAGAGTTGTAACAACTTGTTTTTAGTTAAATCGAAGTAGTGGTTTTGAAACCACAAATCTAAAGTCGATATAATTATTTTGTTATTATTTTATTGTTTACAACATGAATATATGATTATGTGAAATTTTCATTAAGAAATTTTATCGTTTGATCAATTTGATAAAAAGGACTAAATCGCAATGTAACACCCCAAACCAGGTCTATGCGTTAAGACGAGATTTGGTTTGTCACACCGATCGAACATCCAAAAATTTTCTAATGATTTAAGATAAAACAGTAGTACATAACCTTTAGAAATAAGGTTTAATAAAAACTAAATACAATGATTTAAAATGTATGAATTAAAAAAATGTACTTGTTTGAAATCTTATTTGTCAAAACCTTAACGTAGTTTTAAAAGAATTTGAACGAATTTAAAAGAGTAATTTAGGTGTTCAAAATGTTATAAAACATAATATTTTAAGAAAACATTAAAAATTTAACATAAGCCCATATTGAGAGTCTAAAACAAAATTAAATCCATCCACACAATAAAATCCATAAAACATAATTAGAGGCCTTATTACATCAACCCAAAATAGTGATTAAAATAAGTAACTTAAATACAGTTCATAGTTTATAAAACCCATGCTTGTAGTATGGCCTCCACCAAGTCATCTCCGGCCCAAGTCTACATCAATTTCCATTACCTCAAATGGATAATAAAACGGGGTGAGTTACAAGGAACTCAGTGTGTAACTCACTTACCATCTTTATTGGGCCAGACCATCGAGGCATTTATTTGGGCTTGAGCCCAATTACACATATCAACGACATAAACCCAAAATAAATATATATAAAATGCATGTAAAATGAATTTCCCAAACCAAGCCTAATTTCCATCCGCTAACACCCCCGTACCAACCAACACACCTGTGGGGATCAAGTCAACCCACCCCGCCAAACACACCAATCATAGGCATTAAGCCTTTTAATAATATTGTAGTGCACTACCGAACTAGATTGTGACATAGTCACCGAACTAGAGGCATTAAGCCAAAATTTGTGGCAGAGCCACCGAACTAGATACGTGGCCACAGGCCTTTCTTCTCTTCATCAAATCCCATCCCATGCATTTATGTATGAATAAAAAACTTTAATCATAACATGATTTATCAAGTAATCCATATTATAGATAAGTCTATAATTTAACTTTCATTTGGGCCTATTAACAAAATAGTATCTAGCCCATTTAGCAATCTAGAGATCTTTGGCCCATTTATCGAACTAGAATATTTTTGGCCCATTTATCGAAATAGAATATTTTTGGCCCATTTATCGAACTAGAATATTTTTGGCCCATTTATCGAACTAGAATATTTTTGGCCCATTTAGCGATCTAGCAGTTTTTCGTAAAAACTTAGCAATCTAGCAATTTTTCGTAAATTTCTCGGTTTTTACCGTTTTCATGTATTTACACAAAAGTACTGATTATTACTAAAATTCCGATTTGGCCATCTTTACGATTTAACAAAATACTTACGGTTTGGTATTTAACCCGAGAGATAAGTGTGAAGTTACACACATGGTTATTGTGAGAACTAGACTTTCCCGCTCGTCAACACCTATACGTATTACGATAATTTAGAACACTATAATTTTATTAATAAAACCGATCTAAAATAACGATCTAAAATTTTACCCTCGGATCTTCGAACTACTTCTACTTACGGTTTCTCCCTGATTGATGGTTCATTAACCGAATCAAATCCATGAACAAATAATGGTTCGGGTGTACGAACGACTTCGAACAAATGATTTTCCTCGGATGAACGTCCGCAACCCGGTGGAAAATCTCGAATTCCCAAAATAGCCCTTTGCTTGTACTTAGGGGGATTAACGGTACCACCCTTCTTCCGAACACTATACACGGCCCGTTTCTTCACTATCTTGATTGTCTTCAATGACAAAAGATCGTTAGCACGTCCTAATAATATATATCGATTATGACTAAAGGTTTTAAGAACGAGATTTCCTTACCACAAATATTCTTGTTCCACAAGGAGAATCGATCCAAGCGTTCTATGTCACTCACGACCACTTGTTTTCCGATCTTCCTTTATCGCACTAAAGTATAACAAAAATAAATGTTAATAAAATGAACGTTTATTTCGATCTAAGAAAGCCTTCTTACCACCATCCATATTTGGCCTTGACTACTACTAACTAACGAAACTAAAAAGAATTCTTATCCTTTTGTCCACGGTTGAAAAGAAAGGATTGAAAATGATGTCTTTAAGAGATGGAGGATTCGGCTATGATAACCAAAGAAAAGAGAAAATGGTTCGGCTATGGCTCACTAACATTCGGCCATGGAGAAAAGCAATGGAGAAAATATGATTAAAAAATAAAAGATAGAAGAAAGATATAATGATGATGATGTTTTGGTTTTCAAAGAGGAGAAAAGAAAAAGAAAAAGATGAGTTTGAGAGCAAAGTACATTCGGCAATTGGGAGAAGAAAGAAAAGAATGGCCCTTTTTGGTGTTGGTAGTTTCGGCACTATGCAAAGGCACAAAATAGGATGCTAAGGTGAAAAACAAAAATGACCAAATGGTCAAAAGATGACCAAAAATGATAAAACAAAATGTTGTTTTCTTCTACTAATGCATTCGGCCAAAGGGAGAAAAGATGAAGGGAGGAATTTGTCAAAAAAATGACCAAAAGGATTTTTCACAAGCTACCATCCTACCCAAACTAATCACCAAAATTCGGCTCCCCCCTAGACCATATTGCCGTCCATATTCATGGTCAAATGGCCATGAATTTGTTTCCAAAATATTTTCCTTGATACTTGCCCCATGTCTCTATATCTTTCCAAATT
Organism: Gossypium bickii; assembly: GCA_025503065.1. Lineage (NCBI taxonomy): Eukaryota > Viridiplantae > Streptophyta > Magnoliopsida > Malvales > Malvaceae > Gossypium > Gossypium bickii. The sequence goes on along the minus strand of CP106712.1, from coordinate 120,250,557 downwards.
TTCTTGATTCCCTACCATAAGTTCACTCTTACCTTATTCCTTTGATATACTAACCAAAAATAATAAAGTCAACACTTACCATATATGTGCTTGGCCGACACATGCTAGGAAAACCAAAAATAAAAGCCATCTAATTGCTATTTAAGGGATTCGAACCTCTCCCCTCATGCCAAAACCCATGCGCCATTACCACCTTGCCATTACTCATCTTGTGTCACTTATTAACACTTAAATTAACTTAAGTATTAATGACAGTTGATCCACTTTAATAAATTTTCCAACAAAAATTATTCCTTACCCGAATAATTCTATGCTATTCTTCAAGGGTATACTAAACCCGAAAAGAAGTAAGAAAATTTTCCTACATAAGCTAAACACCAAAACATGCAATAAATCGATACTTAAATTTTAGGGTGTTACAACTCTACCCTCCTTAAAGAAAATTCGTCCTCGAAATTTACCTGGTTGAAAGAGGTGAGGGTATTGTTGCCGAATTGCATCCTCAGGCTCCCATGTAGCTTCCTCCACTCTGTGATTACGCCATAAAACTTTGACCAACGGTACGGTTTTCTTTCTTAACACCTTGACATCTCGATCTAAAATTTCCACTGGTTCCTCTTCAAAAGACAAGTCTGAATTCAACTCCACTTCATCTACCGGTACTATGTGTGAAGGATCCGATCTATAGCGCCTCAGCATGGAAACATGAAAAACATTATGAATCTGACTCAACTCCGGAGGTAATTCGATTTGATAGGCCACTAGACCAACACGCTTCACCACACGATATGGTCCAATGTATCTAGGACTCAATTTGCCCTTCTTCCCAAATCTGAAAATCTTCTTCCAAGGTGAGACCTTCAAGAAAACTTGATCCCCCACGTCATACTCGATATCCTTACGCTTCAGATCTGCATACGACTTTTGTCTATCCGAAGCTTCTTTTAACCGTGCTCGAATAGCTTTCACTTTTTCTTCCGTTTCAGAGATCATCTCAGGACCTAACATCTGTCGTTCGCCCAAATCAGTCTAACAAATAGGAGAACGACACCTACGGCCATACAATGCCTCGTAGGGTGCCATCTGAATGCTAGACTGATAGCTATTGTTGTAAGCAAATTCTGCCAACAGTAGAAAATCCTCCCAACTACCTTTGAAGTCAATTACACATCCCCTTAACATGTCTTCCAGAATCTGAATTACTCTTTCCGATTGACCATCTGACTGAGGATGAAAAGCCGTACTGAAATTTAACTTTGTTCCCAGAGCTTCATGCAAAGCCTTCCAAAACCGCGATGTAAACCTAGGATCCCTATCCGATATAATGACACGGGTACCCATGCAACCTCACGATTTGGATACTTACGACTTAGCCAACTTCGCGCAATGAGAAATCCATCTGAATCGGTAGAAAATGGCGGTCTTAGTCAAACGATCCACAATTACCCAAACAAATTTTTCTTAGTAGGTGTTAAAGGTAACCCACTAACAAAATCCATTGTTATCCGCTCCCATTTCCAAAGAGGAATCTTTCTTGGTTGTAATAAACCCGACGGCAATTGATGCTCGCCTTCACTTGGCGACGAGGTTAAACATTTTCCCACAAATTCGTAAATCTCACGCTTCAACCACAGCCACCAATACACGTTTCACGAAGATCCCGATACATCTTATTTCCTCCGGATGCATAGCATAAGGGCTACTATGCGCCTCCCATAGAATCATTTGCCTGAAATCTGAATCCTTAGGCATACAAACTCTTCCTCGAAAACACAACACACCTTCTGAGTTTATACCAAAATCCTCTATTCCACCATTTTCGACTTGCTGCATTAAAATTCCCAACTTCTTTTCTGATATCTGTTTTTCCTTGATTTGTTCTAACCACAGAGGCTTCACCTGAAGTTCCGCTATCAGGTTACCATCTTCGTACAAACTCAAATGGGCAAACATTGCTCTCAAATCAGATACCACCTTACGACTTAACACATTTGCTACCACATTAGCTTTTCTAGGATGATACTCGATTGAGAAATCATAGTCCTTTAACAGCTCCACCCATCTTCGTTGTCTCAAGTTCAATTCCTTCTGAGTAAGAAGGTACTTAAGACTCTTGTGATCCGTATAAATGGTAGACTTTTCACCGTAAAGGTAATGCCTCCAAATCTTTAAAGCAAACACTACCACAGCTAACTCCAAGACATGAGTAGGGTAGTTTACTTCGTGCGGTCTCAGCTGACGAGAAGCATAAGCCACCACTTTCCCACTTTGCATCAATACACATCCTAAACCCGTATGTGACGCATCGTAGTAAACTATAAACTCCTTTCCGGCTTCAGGCTGAATTAGTACTGGCGCTTCCGTCAAAATCTTCTTCAATTTCTTGAAACTTTCTTGCTGTTTGTCACTCCATACATACGGCACTCCTTTTCGCAAAAAGCTTAGTTAAGTGTCTAGCAATCAACGAAAACCCCAACAACGAGCGTGCATAGTAACCAATAAACCCAAGAAACTCCAAATCTCGCTCATCGACTTTGGTGGTTTCCAATCCAATGACCTCAATCTTCCGAGGATCCACCCTTATTCCTTGGTGATACCACATGACCCAAGAAAATCACTTTCCTTAACCAAAATTCACATTTACCGAATTTGGCATACAGATTGATTATCTCAAGCAATCGCAATACAATTCATAAATCACGAGTCATGCTTCTCTTCATTCCTTGAATATACCAAAATGTCATCTATGAATACCACTACAAACCGGTCTAAATATGGTTGAAAGACCGGTTCATCATATCCATAAATGCACCGTTGGCGCATTGGTCAACCCAAACGGCATCACCAAAAACTCATAATGTCCATAACGAGTTCGAAAGCCGCCTTGTGAATATCCGCTTCTTTCACCTTAAGTTGGTGATAACCCGATCTCAAATCAATTTTGGAAAAAAGCGCAGCTTCCTTCAATCGATCAAACAGTCATCAATTCTCGGCGGAGAGATATCTGGATTCTTGATCGTCAATTTATTCAATTGCACCGTAGTCAATACGCATCGTGATTGACCCATCTTTCTTTTAACAAACAAAATCGGTGCTCCCGGGGACACACTCGGTCGAATAAAACCCCGATCTAGCAATTCTTGAATTTGAGCTTTAAGTTCCGACAACTCCTTCGGTGCCATTCTATAAGGAGCAATGGACACTGGAGCCATTCCGGGCAAAAGCTCAATACCAAATTCCACTTCCGATCCGAGGTACACTCGGGAAGTTCTTCGGAAATACATCCAAGATTCCTTCACTGCTTCTCATCTTCCACCGATAACTCTTTGGCATCTAAAGCACTAATAAATGCTAAAAATGCTCCATACCCTTTTCACACCAACTTTTCCGCCTTTAACGCAGATATCACATTTGCCAAGTAATTCCTTCGTTCGCCTATCATAACTATCTCCTTATCCTCCACGGTTCTTATTGACATTCTCTTTTCAGCACAATCCAATTTCGCTCGGTGCTTAACCAACCAATCCATGCCCAAAATGATATCGAACTTGCCAAAAGGCAACTTTATCAGATTTGCCAGGAATATTTCTCCATGAACTTCCAAGGGCACGTCTCTAAACAGTTTATTTACCAACACCGACTATCCTAAAGGACTAATTACCTTCATCTCACTATCGCAAATTGCAGATTCTAGATTCAAGTTGCCAGATATGGTGCTAGCAACATACGAATGGGTAGAACCAATATCTATCAAAGCAATAACAGGTACATCAAAGATGAAGAACGTACCAGTTATCACATCAGGTGCATTGCCCTCCTCGCGGCGTTTGACTGCATAAACCAATCTTGGCTGTCTTGCATCCGTGTTGCCTCTAAGACCATTGCCTCGACCCGCTGCACCTTGACCACGTCCAGCCCCATTACCACCACGACCTGGTCCACGACCTCTCGGTGGTTGCTGAGTTCCTCTTGCCGGAGGTGCATCAGTATTACAAGCTTCTTGAGTTGTATCCATTCGTCGAGGGCAATTCTTATATTGATGATCCATCGACCCGCATTTATAGCAAGCACCCGTTTTCCTCCAGCACTCTCCAGAATGCCGTTTTCCACAATCAACCACAGTTTAGACTGACGATTACGCACTCTGAGACGTTCTACCTTGAGCTGGCTCATCATTCCGAGGCCTCTTCGAAAACCTTTTTGAAGAACCCGAATACTTCATATCTCTCTTGCCTCTAGCTCGTTCCTGATTCTGACGTTCCGAGTTCTTAGCCTCTTCAGCTATCTTGGCCTTTTCCACAAGTGTGGCAAAAGTCCTAACTTGTTGTGGGGCTATCAATACCCGCAACTCATCATTCAAGCCATCCTCAAAGCGTACACAATGCTCATGATCCGTTGCCACTATTGTTCGAGCATAGCGACTCAAGCGTAAAAACTCAGCCTCATATGCCGCCACTGTCTTATTTCCTTGAACCAGATTCAAGAATTCCTTCCTTCGGGCATCCACATAACTTGTTCCCACATACTTCCCTTGGAAAGAAGCCTTGAAAAATTCCCAATTAACTAATGCAGCTTCAGTGCCTTCTCGGACAGTAAGCCACCATTGGTATGCTTCGTCCCTTAACAAAGACACCGCTCCTCTTAGTTTTTGTTCCACAGTGCACTCAAGATCGTCCAAAATTTGCTCCACTGCCTCAAGCCAATATTCAGCAACGTTTGGAGCTACACCAGAAACACCTCTGAAAAACTCAGCACCACTTGATTTCAATCGTTCGATATTGACCCACGAGTGTTGGTCCGGGGCGTTCCAAATACTCCTTTCAAGGACTCGCGACATTGCTCGTGTCACAGCATTATCTTCATCCATGTGGTCGTGTGATCCCGTCTCACTCTCAAGTGACGCAGGTGCATTCATTTCCGGCATATGATCCGGTGCTTCAGTTGCGCCCCTAACATCTCGTCCTCTACCACGGCCACGTCTACCGCGTCCACGACCACGTCCTCTAGTACTCATGACGACTAATTCGATTTAATCTGATTAAGAGTTTTATGAATCAGAATACTATTTCAGTGTTTATTAACGATGTTTTATGATATGAAAGAGATAAAGTTGTTTTCGCAACTATATCCCGTTGTCTCAATCTCTACGGTTTTCAACACCTAAAACTAGAAGTTCTAGAGTGTCTCTATGATCATATCACAATAATAATAAACAATCAAGATACAGATACTTACTTGACTTGGCGCGGGATGCTCATGGTGCCATACTACCTTTAAATCAAAAAGTCTAAATATTTTGAATTGTTTTTCAAACAAATATCGTTGTTGAACCCAAACCACAGCCGAGTTTTGAAACTGGCTCTGATACCATTAAATGTAACACCCCAAACCAGGTCTATGCGTTAAGACGAGATTTGGTTTGTCACACCGATCGAACATCCAAAAATTTTCTAATGATTTAAGATAAAACAGTAGTACATAACCTTTAGAAATAAGGTTTAATAAAAATTAAATATAATGATTTAAAATGTATGAATTAAAAAAATGTACTTGTTTGAAATCTTATTTGTCAAAACCTTAACGTAGTTTTAAAAGAATTTGAACGAATTTAAAAGAGTAATTTAGGTGTTCAAAATGTTATAAAACATAATATTTTAAGAAAACATTAAAAATTTAACATAAGCCCATATTGAGAGTCTAAAACAAAATTAAATCCATCCACACAATAAAATCCATAAAACATAATTAGAGGCCTTATTACATCAACCCAAAATAGTGATTAAAATAAGTAACTTAAATACAGTTCATAGTTTATAAAACCCATGCTTGTAGTATGGCCTCCACCAAGTCATCTCCGGCCCAAGTCTACATCAATTTCCATTACCTGAAATGGATAATAAAACGGGGTGAGTTACAAGGAACTCAGTGTGTAACTCACTTACCATCTTTATTGGGCCAGACCATCGAGGCATTTATTTGGGCTTGAGCCCAATTACACATATCAACAATATAAACTGAAATAAATATATATAAAATGCATGTAAAATGAATTTCCCAAACCAAGCCTAATTTCCATCCGCTAACACCCCCGTACCAACCAACACACCTGTGGGGATCAAGTCAACCCACCCCGCCAAACACACCAATCATAGGCATTAAGCCTTTTAATAATGTTGTAGTGCACTACCGAACTAGATTGTGACATAGTCACCGAACTAGAGTCATTAAGCCAAAATTTGTGGCAGAGCCACCGAACTAGATATGTGGCCACAGGCCTTTCTTCTCTTCATCAAATCCCATCCCATGCATTTATGTATGAATAACAAACTTTAATCATAACATGATTTATCAAGTAATCCATATTATAGATAAGTCTATAATTTAACTTTCATTTGGGTCTATTAACAAAATAGTATCTAGCCCATTTAGCAATCTAGAGATCTTTGGCCCATTTATCGAACTAGAATATTTTTGGCCCATTTAGCGATCTAGCAGTTTTTCTTAAAAACTTAGCAATCTAAGTAATTTTTCATAAATTTCTCGATTTTTACCGTTTTCATGTATTTACACAAAAGTACTGATTATTACTAAAATTCCGATTTGGCCATCTTTACGATTTAACAAAATACTTACGGTTTGGTATTCTACTCGAGAGATAAGTATGAAGTTACACACCTGGCTATTGTGAGAACTAGACTTTCCTGCTCGTCAACACCTATACGTATTACGATAATTTAGAACACTATAATTTTATTAATAAAACCGATCTAAAATAACAATCTAAAATTTTACCCTCGGATCTTTGAACTACTTCTACTTGCGGTTTCTCCCCGATTGATGGTTCGTTAACCGAATCAAATCTACGAACAAATAATGGTTCGGGTGTACGAACGACTTCGAACAAATGATTTTCCTCGGATGAACGTCCGCAACCCGGTAGAAAATCTCGGATTCCCGAAATAGCCCTTTGCTTGTACTTAGGGGGATTAAATGTACCACCCTTCTTCCGAACACTATACACGGCCTGTTTCTTCCCTATCTTGATTGTCTTCAATGACAAAAGATCGTTAGCACGTCCTAATAATATATATCGATTATGACTAAAGGTTTTAAGAACGAGATTTCCTTACCACAAATATTCTTGTTCCACAAGGAGAATCGATCCAAGCGTTCTATGTCACTCACGACCACTTGTTTTTCGATCTTCCTTTATCGCACTAAAGTATAACAAAAATAAACGTTAATAAAATGAACGTTTATTTCGATCTAAGAAAGCCTTCTTACCACCATCAATATTCGGCCTTGACTACTACTAACTAACGAAACTAAAAAGAATTCTTACCCTTTTGTCCACGGTTGAAAAGAAAGGATTGAAAATGATGTCTTTAAGAGATGGAGGATTCGGCTATGATAACCAAAGAAAAGAGAAAATGGTTCGGCTATGGCTCACTAACATTCGGCCATGGAGAAAAGCAATGGAGAAAATATGATTAAAAAATAAAAGATAGAAGAAAGATATAATGATGATGATGTTTCGGTTTTCAAAGAGGAGAAAATAAATAGAAAAAGATGATTTTGAGAACAAAGTACATTCGGCAATGGGGAGAAGAAAGAAAAGAATGGCCCTTTTTGGTGTTGGTAGTTTCGGCACTATGCAAAGGCACAAAATAGGATGCTAAGGTGAAAAACAAAAATGACCAAATGGTCAAAAGATGACCAAAAATGATAAAACAAAATGTTGTTTTCTTCTACTAATGCATTCGGCCAAAGGGAGAAAAGATGAAGGGAGGAATTTGTCAAAAAAATGACCAAAAGGATTTTTCACAAGCTACCATCCTACCCAAACTAATCACCAAAATTCGGCTCCCCCCTAGACCATATTGCCGTCCATATTCATGGTCAAATGGCCATGAATTTGTTTCCAAAACATTTTCCTTGATACTTGCCCCATGTCTCTATATCTTTCCAAATTTTCTTGATTCCCTACCATAAGTTCACTCTTACCTTATTCCTTTGATATACTAACCAAAAATAACAAAGTCAACACTTACCATATATGTGCTTGGCCGACACATGCTAGGAAAACCAAAAATAAAAGCCATCTAATTGCTATTTAAGGGATTCGAACCTCTTCCCTCATGCCAAAACCCATGCGCCATTACCACCTTGCCATTACTCATCTTGTGTCACTTATTAACACTTAAATTAACTTAAGTATTAATGACACTTGATCCACTTCAATAAATTTTCCAACAAAAATTATTCCTTACCCGAATAATTCTATGCTCTTCTTCAAGGGTATACTAAACCCGAAAAGAAGTAAGAAAATTTTCCTACATAAGCTAAACACCAAAACATGCAATAAATCGATACTTAAATTTTAGGGTGTTACACGCGTAAAGCGTAAAAGTGGAGTTCCATTAGCTAAAGGTCTCTAATAGCTATGGAATCTTAGTTTAGAGGTCCTTATGTTGTAATTAGACCATTACAATAGTAAGTGGGCAATTATGGACAACCATGATTTGTTTTAACTGTTTAATAACTAAGGTTAATTTGGTAATTTATGAAATAAAGTTATATTAAACAAAATCAAAATAAGCCTTCATCTTTTAATTTTATTCTCCACCAAAATTAGAGCAAAACCATAGCCATTGTTGAGCTTGAAACTTCGGCAACTTCAATTTGCTATTAAGGTATGACGTTTTACTAGGTTTTTAATGATTTCTATATTTTTGAGATCGTTGCTTTGTATTCTGGCTAGCCCGTACCCTAGATTTCAAAACTATTAAAGATTTAACATGTTGCCATTGTTGAATGTTTGAGTAATTTGATATTGATTATAGATTATGAAGGTTTATTGATAGATTTACTAGTTTTGTAAAGTGATTTTTGACAAAAATGTCAAAAAGGGATTATTTGTGAAAATGTAAAATTATGTGGGTAAAAGTGTAAATTAATAAAAGATATGGGCTGCTAGGGACTCCATTAAAATTCGGCTAAGCATGGGTTTGTGATTAATTGCATGAATTTGCAATTTTATGTGATAGGGACTAAATTGTAAAAGATGTGCAATAATAGGGGCAAATGTGTAAAAATGCCTTTGAATGAAATTTGGACTAAATTGAATAGATCGAATACTGAATGTGCTAATTTTAAAATATATATAGATCAAGATAAGCAAGGATTGAATCTAGATCGGGGAAAAGGAAAGGTTGACGATTAGCCGATATTTGTTATTCGAGCGATACGAGGTAAGTTCGTATAATTAGATTCGAACTTCTAAATACTTGTAATTATTTGAGATGAATGTATGTAATTGAGTATATGATCTACTTGAAATTCGAATGCCTTATTGATATAGTCTGATGGTTATTGAACCCCGTTTGAACTGTAGGAATTCATAGGATACGAGTGACATGTCTCTAGGGTTACCGTTTTGGTCGAGATCCTGCATGTGTTGCTGACTCACTGCAGCTCGTATTAGCTTACTAATATATCAGCTTGTAAGAGCTTATTGTTTCCAGCTCGATAGAGCTTACTGTTCATCTGCTCAGGAGGAGTTCACCGATCATACCTTGAAAGAGTGAATACGATGATGAATTGACGGATTACCGATTAATACACTTAGTGTGTATCTCCCGTGTATCTATCGATATTCTAATAGGTTCAACAGGCATAATTCTGCTAATGGTTATACGGATGAATTATTGGTTATATAAATGGATTGTCGATTATATGAATGAGGATGAATTGTTACATATGTTTTACATGTTTTATGAATTTGGTATGATATAATACATTGATGTATGAAATTGAGATAAAGGTTGATTATATGTACTTTTGAGACTAACATATTGATGAATGCTTATGTATAGGCTAGTTATAAAGATGATAGTTATGGTTACTTGAACTAGTGATTTTGGGTCCATGTTGTGGTATAAAGTAAATCCCTTTGATTTGGCTTAATTTGGTATAATACTTTGGTTTCATATAAGTATTCAAATATGTGCATGAAATGTTATGGATTAGCTGCCTATTGAGTTATAAAATGTTGCAAATTATGCTTGTGCAGGTATATGAAAATAGGGTGGCAAAATGGCTTTGCAAATAGCCTATTTTTGTCCACACGGGGCATAGACACGGGCGTGTGTTTTAGCCGTGTGTGACACACGGTTATGTTACACGTCCGTTTGTCCCCTGGTGTTGAAATTAAAATGAAGTCAGTATGCTCCACACGGTCTCGCACACGGGCGTGTGATTGACCGTGTGGCAGAAGTCAGTATACCCCCTAATTGGCATACAGCCTAGCATACGGGCGTGTGACTTGGCTGTGTTGCATAAGTTAGTATACCCTATAGGTTTGACACAGCCTAGCACACGACCTGGCACACTGGCGTGTGTAGCCACTTTGAACACACTGGCTAAACACACGGGCGTGTGATTGGCCGTGTGACCTAAGTCAGTATGTACCCCCTGTTTTCACACAACCTGTGACACGGGCGTGTTTGGTGGTCGTGTGAGACACACGGCCTGGCCACACGGGCGTGTGTCCTCTGTTCGAAGCAAAATTTTCTAAGTTTGAAAAAAAATTTCTCGAGTTATTGGTTTAGTCCTGAACCATTTCTAATGCATGTTTAAAGCCTCGTAGGTTCGTTTAAGGGACACTATCATTGGTTGTGATTGAATTGTATATGAAATGATAAACTGTATATGAAATGTCTGTTTAAAGGTATTGAAAGTCTGGTAATGCTTCGTAACCTTATTCTGATGGTGAACATGGGTGAGGGGTGTTACAAACTCATTTCTCAAACTTTATCATATCATATTTATTTATGTTCATTTGATTCAACATGCAATTCATTTTTTGTTTCAAATAGCTAGTGGAGGGATCGGTTGGACATATATAATTAGCGCTCAAATGATATATAATTAAGTTCTAGTTTTTTGCCTATTAATTATAAATTCATTTAGTCATGAAGTCATTTCACAATAGTATCGTGACTGAGCTCTCCCCAATAACACACCATTATGAAAGTTACTCGATCAGTGCTCATCCAATTACCTTGTCATAAGTGTGTTACCTTCATAGGATATCGTTAATCTTTTTAGGATAAATTCGTTATCCTAATATGATTCTATTTTATCTCATGGAAACTGTAACGACCCTATAGTCACGGGTGTCAGAAAGTGCATTTTTGGGACTTTGTTTTCGTAAATCAAACTCATAAATATTTATTAGAAATATTTATGTAGTTAGTTGTGTAGTTAATTAGGTTTTGCTTAAGTGAATTTGCATGAATTAAGAGTAATTATTTAAAAGGACTAAATTGCATAAATGGTAAAAGTTGAATTATAGATTAAAGAAAAATTAAAAGAACTAAAGAAGCAATTATGCCATTATCTTAAAATGAGGCAGGTGTATATTATTATAAAAATTTTAAAGTTAAAATATATATATTATAATATTATAATATTAAATCTTAATTATTAAGTATATATATTATATTATAATAAAATAAGTAATAAAAAGAAATAAAGAAAGAAAGATAGAAACGAAACAGAAATAAGAAAGAAGGAAAAAGAAAAAGGGAAAGAAAGAAAGGAGAAAGACAAGGCTAGGGGTTTCAAAGTTTCCAAGTTCAAGTGGTTAGTCAATTTAGTCCCTCTTTTCTTGTAATTTTCATGTTTTTGGAATCCCAGTGTTAAATACTACACGACCCATGCCAAAATTCTAGAAATTTTTGAGTTTTTAAGTGTTGTTAATGTTGAATAATTTTAGTGTTAGGGATTAAATTGATAGATTCTTAAGTTAGAAATGAAAAATGATTGAATTTTAGAATAAATTGTAAATTTTGAGTAATAGGGACTAAATTGTAAAAATTTAAAATTTAGGAATTTAAGAGAAAATAGGGAGTTAAATTTAGTCTAAAGTGGAATTTTCATGAAAATAAAGAATTAAATGTGAAGAATAAAAGCTAGTCTCGGTTTAGGGACTAAATTGAAATTTAGGCAAACATTGAGTAAAAATTGAAGTATTCAATATAAAATTTAATTGTGTTGTATTGATGAATTTTAATTGTTTTAATTCTGTAGCTAATTTCATATCGGAATCCTTGACTAAAAAGGAAAAAGATGAAGTCGACGAGGAATAGCTCGGAATTTCTGGTTTGTATTTCTATAATTCGAACTTAGTTATTAATTGTTGTAATTTTTATTTAATGCATATGGTAAGTGTCGAGGTGAGTATTTGACACTTTTTCATTGAATTGAATTTAAGTTGAGTGAATGGATTGAATTGATATATATATATTGAATATATTGATTATTTGAATTAAAATGAATATTGGTTGTATTTAAAAAGTGAATTTGAACCCTATTAACTGTATCGGGCTGAGTCGGATATAGATGACATGACATAGGATTGGAAGAATTCAAGGATTTCTTCAACTTTGAGTCGATGAGACACTAGGTGTCAATTTATTACTTCAGATTTATTCGATGAGGCACTGGGTGCCAATTTACTTTGATTTAACCGATGAGACACTGAGTGTCAATTTACTACTTCGAATTATTCGATGAGGCACTGGGTGCCAAACTGGTGTGTTTGGTTGGATCCGTGTATCCATCTGAGTCTGAGTCGTGTTAATATGGGTAATTAAATAAAACAATATTATGATTGATATGGTATGTGAATTGAAAATGAAATAGTGAATAAAAATATGCAAATGAAATACATGAATTATGTATTCAAGAATTGATATATGGATTAAATTGTAAAAAGCTATTATATAGCAACTGATGAAAATTGAGTAGAGTATAAAATGATGTATTCATGATTTGAGTACTGAATGCTTAATGCTATTGTATAAATAAATGTGGTTTTAAATATGTAATTGTGCTTAACATTTAATTGTGTATGTTATATTGTTTTGTTTTTAAATATTCGAATTATAGAAATATCACTGAGTTTTACTCAGCATACGGTTTTGTTTTCCGTGCACAGGTTAGGTACTTAATTTTGATCACCGATTCAGCGTCCAACAACGGTTCCTATATCAAACGTGGTGATGTTTATCCTTTTGAGTCGGCATGCACCTAGGGTGTCTAACTATTAGATATTTTGTGAATTAATTGTAATGAGATTACAAGTTTAAATATTGGTTGGTTATAAACATATAAATATGTGTTTGTGTTAAAGCTATATTATGGCATGTTTATTTGGTGTTTAAGTATTCATAAACTAGGCGAATGGATTGAATTAGGTATGTTATAATTTGGATTTGAATGATGTTTTGATGATATGAATTAATGATATAATTGTGGTACCAATGAGGATCATTAGTTAGGCACCTAGGATGATTGTTTTGACATGTTTTGAATGTGTTTGATTGTGATTTAAAATAGTTAAACGAATAAATTTTGAGTTCCTTAGCATGCAAGCTTGCAAGGAATGACAAACTTGTTGTTTAAGGTACATTTTGAGTCCACACGACCAGACACACGGGCGTGTGAGTAGGCCGTGTGAAACACACGGTGAGCACACGGGCGTATGAGGCCATTTCGAAAATGCACAAGGTCTGGCGCACGAGCATATGGCTTGGCCGTGTGACCCAAGTCAAAGAGTTACACATGTACGACATGGATTGGGGCACAGGAGTGTCTCCCTATTTCAAATGCCCACACGGTCTAAGACACGTGTAACATCCTGAAAATTTGGGATTTTATGTTTTACATTATACCATGTGTTAGGCTAACTAAGTGTGTTAGTTGTGTATGTTCAGGGACCTTGAGAAGGCTTGGGGTTGAGTTGGGCCTTAATAGAATTTTTGTGTTTAAGCACTTAAGGGGGGAAAAAGTAAGTGGCATCAAGACCTAAAAGAATAAGTGTTTATTTTGCTAGCACAAGTGGAGCTAGTAGCAGAGTGGTGTGGTGTCACATGAAGGGGCTTAAGGGGTGGATTTCGAATCCCACCTATTGCAACTTTTGGGATTTAATTTTTGTGCTAATCAAGTGATATATGGTAAGTGTCGGCCATGGCTCTAAAGAAGGTAAGGAAGACTTTCTAATGATGGAAAAAACACTAAGGAAAAGAGTAAGGAGGAGATCAAGGAGAAAATAAGGAAAGAAATAAAGGAAAGAGATAAAGGGGGGATGATGTTGGCCGAATTTTGGGAGGTGCTTGGGGAAAGAAAATTTGGTCAACCATAATCTTTTTGGTGTTAGGGGGCATACGGTTTTGGTAAGGGAATGTGGGAGCTGAATTTCCTATAGCCTTTTAGCAAGTTTTGTACATGAAAGGTTTTTATTCTTTTTGACATTTTGTGCCTTCTTTTCCAACCTTTTCCTTTGTTGTCAAAACACTCAAATCATCTTGTTCATCTTTTCTTTGTTTGCCGAAACACTAAAGCCATTTTGATCATCTTCTTCTTGGTGATTAGCCGAAATTCTCTAACACTTCTCTTAACCATCCTTTCTTTTCTTTCTCGTCGTCTCTTCAATCTTCCTCTTTCTCTTTAATCAATAATACTTGATAGCCGAATCTCTTTGTTCTTTTCTCTCTAAATAGCAGAACCTATAAACACTTTATTTCTTCTTCTTTCTTGTGTGTTCGGTATTTCTTCCTTGGTTGAATCAGGTAAGTGGCTTCATTCTTTTCCTTTCATCGTATCTTCTACATGACCGAATATTGGACCCTTAATATTTGACTGTTTTGTTTCATCTCTAAACCGAAACTTCACTTCCCTTACTCTCTTATTTTTGTGACGGCATCTTGTAGATATTTAATCGGAGTTGGCCGATTTACTCTTCTCTGTCGATTTGTGAGTAGTCAAGCCGAATCTACCCGTACTCGACTCTCTTTTGATCAAACTGAGTTTCTTAAGGAGAATACAAATCCCTTTCTTTGTATTCTAATCGTCGGGGACTTTAAGAATCTGTGGTAAGAGCCGAAACCCCTTGTGTGCCGATCTCACTGTGGTACATTACTTATTGGGTTTTTACTCATGGATGCAAAGGATAATCGGTTGAAGGGGATAAAGATAAGGTAACCAAAGGAAAGCAGTCCCATAATTCCTTTACCCAAGTTTAAACGAAGGGCGGTATCGGCAGTTCGGGATTTTCCACCGGGTTGTGGACCATCTTCTGGTGAGAGTAGGCAAATCATGGTCGTTCACGATACTAAGGGTAAGCATTACTTTAGATCGTTTGATTTAGATTTGGATTAAACCACTCTCTTTTGTTAGTTAATCGAGTGTTATGGTGATTTAGGTGCCGACGATCAAGAAGGTTTAGTTCTTACCGTACTCAGGTGTGTAATCTCACACCGAAATCCCGTAGATTCGTGATTCACTATCATGTTGGAATAAAGATGTTGTTGCTTACAAATCTAATAATTGTAATATGGCATGAATCGAGTAACTTGCTTAAACAACATTATTTCTAAAGATCAGTCAAAATCGGTATCAATTTGCTAAATTACAAAAATGCCCTTATGGGCCAAATTACTAAAAAGCTTTAATAGGCCGTTTTACGAAAATGCTCCTATGGGCCGTTTTACCAAAATGCCCTAACAGGCCGATTTGCTAGAATGCCCTTATGGGCCGAATTACCAAAGTGCTTTAATGGGCCAATTCACCGAAATTTTTCACTAGATTAATGGTTGTTATATGTATGTGGATATTTTATTTTATTATGTATGTTGTATTTTTACATACAGCATGGGATGGAAAAAAAATTGTATGGAGAGCAGTGTAGCCTGGTGGCATAGCCATAATTTGCTTATTATTGTGATTAATTATGATTTCGGTGGCTTGACCACAAAAATATTATGCAAATAGCAGCTCGATTGCAAATTGGTGTAAGCGGCGGGGTGGGTTGACTTGATCCCCACAGGTGTGATTGGCTGGTCGGGGGCATGATGGATGGATGGGGTGGGTTGCATTTATTTCATTTAATTATTTCTATATAAATGGGCTTAGGCCCAAGATGTTGCTATACGGGTTCAGGCCTAGTGGTTAACGGAAAGGGGATTATACACTGAGTTCTTGTAACTCACCCCCTATTCTTTTTCTTATATCCTTGCAGGTAATGCTCAGTAATGAGGACTTGGGGCCATGGATGACTCGGTGGTGGCCATACTTTAGAAATGATGTTTTCAAACATTAGTAATCTTCTTTTCTGCTTATTTCGTTACTTTTACTATTTTGGGTTTAAAGTTGTAATAGGGCCTCTGGGATTTGTTTTAATTTGCTTTATGTTTTGACGTACTCATTATCTTTCCTGAATTGTTCTAAACAGGGATTTTCTAAAATCATAAACAACAGTTTTTCATAAAATTTAACAACAAACAGATTTCATAACAAATATGTACGAATAATTTAACTTGGATTTCCTTCGAATTATTAACATTATTTTCAAAAGTCACAGTTTTAAAGCGCACTAGTTCAAATTTCGATTCACCAATCAACCTCTCGAGATTAGTATTATTTTTATCGAATATTTATAAACAAACTTGTTTTCTTAACTATAACCAAATAACGCTAACTTTTGTAAGAATCACAAGTTCTTTAAACACTTTCTTCATGTGACGTACCAGATCTGGTCGTAACGCATGGGCTGGGTTTGGGGTGTTATATTTTATGGTATCAGAGCCCGGTTACAAAACTCGACTGTGGTTTGGGTTTCAAAAGTGTTTTCTAAAGCTGTTTGAAATTTAATTTATAAATGCATGTTTTAGAGGAAGTGTGTCACCACGGGTATCCGGCACCAAGTCAATAAGTTTTTGTTTTCATTTTATGATTATTGTGGTATGACTGTGGTAAGAAAACTCCACAAAATAGAAATACTCTAGAACTTTTAGCTTTAGGAGCTGAAACTATAGAGATTGAGACTTTAGGATATGTTTTGCGAAAACAACTTTACTTCCTATACTCCATAAAATATTGTTTAATAAACACTGAATAAGCATACTGATTCATAAGACTCTTAATCAGATTAAATCGACTTAGCAAACATGAGTGCTAGAGGACGTGGACGTGGTAGACGTGGACGTGGTAGAGGCCGAGGTGCTAGAGTTGTATTTGAGGCATCGGGACATATGCCTGAAATGGACGCACCTGCGTCACCAGTGACTGAAGCTGGGTCACATGATTGAATGAGAGAGGACGACGCTCTGTCCCAAGCGATATTGCGGGTACTGGAAAGGGTTGCTGGGGTAAGAACTGGGTCGATAGCTCGTGGGTCAATATCCGAGCGACTTAGATCGAATAGGGCCGAAGTTTTTAGGGGTATTTCTGGTGTAGCCCCAAGTGTAGCTGAGTACTGGCTTGAGGCGGTGGAGCGAATAATGGATGATCTGGATTGCACAGCTAAGCAGAAACTGAAAGGGGTTGTGTCATTGCTGAGAGACGAGGCGTATCAGTGGTGGCTCACTGTTCGGGAAGGCACTCAGGCTAATCGTATTACCTAGGATTTCTTTAAGACAGCATTCCAGGGAAAATATGTTGGGGCTAGCTATGTGGATGCCCGAAGAAAGGAATTCTTGAATTTGGTTCAAGGAAGCAGATCTGTGGCAGTATACGAGGCAGAGTTCCTGCGTCTGAGTCGGTATGCCCGGGGTATAGTACCGACTGATTATGAACGCTATGTGCATTTTGAGGACGGGTTGCATGATGAGTTACGGGTACTGATAGCCCCACAGAAGGAGAGGAATTTTGGTACACTTGTGGAAAAAGCTAAGATAGCTGAGGAAGTTAACCACTCAGAACGGTAAAATCGAGACAAGGATAGGGGCAGGAACAAGAGAGACTCGGGGTATTCAGGTTCTGCTAGAGGGTTTCGGAAAAGGCCCAGGAATGAGGGGCTAGCTCGAGTGGGTGCTCCAGCTACTACCAATCAGTTACAGCCTTGCGTGGATTGTGAGAAACTTCACTCGGGTGAATGCTGAAAAAGAACTGATTGTTGTTTCAGATGTAGATCCAAGGACCATCGGTTTAGGGATTGCCCTCGAGAGCCTGTCCAGACTCAAGTAGTTAAGTAATGATTTGCGCAGCCAAAGGGGGCGCCAAAGAATGCCGAGAGGCGTGGGACCAGTCGAGGTGGTAACAGCGTAGGATGAGGTCAGAGTGCACCGGGTAGAGGTACTGGTAATAGGGGTAACACGGAGGCGAGACAGCCAGGATTGGTTTATGCGGTCAAATGTCGAGAGGATGGTAACGCATCGGATGTCATAACCTGTACGTTTTTCATATCTGATGTACCTGTTACCGCTTTGATAGACATTGGATCCACTCATTTGTATATAACATGTGCTGCGTCTGGAACTTTGAATATTAGATATGAGATTACTGCTAGAGAAACAACTGTGATTAGCCCTTTAGGACCAGTCGGCAGTAGTAAATAAGTTGTTTAGGGATGTGCCCTTAGAAGTTCAAGGGGTAATGCTTTTGGCAGATTTGATGGAACTGCCGTTCGGCGAGTTCGATCTTATATTGGGCGTGGACTGGCTGGTTAAGCATCGTGCGAACTTGGACTATGCTGTAAAGCGGATGGTACTAAGAACTTCAAAGGATAAGGAAGTGATGATGATAGGTGAAAGAAGAAATTATCTATCTAATGTGGTATCTACTTTAAAGGCGGAAAGGTTGGTACGAAAGGGGGTGTGAAGCGTTCTTAGCCTTTATCAGTGCTTTGGATGCCAAAGAGTTGTCAGTAAAGAGTGTTAGAACTGTGAAAGAGTTTTTAGACGTCTTTCCCGAGGAGCTTCCAGGATTGCCTTTGAATCGGGAGGTGGAATTTGGTATTGAGCTGTTGCCAGGAACGGCTCCGGTGTCCATTGCTCCTTAGAGAATGGTGCCGAAGGAGCTAGTGGAACTTAAAGCTCAGATCCAGGAGTTATTGGATCATGGGTTTATTCGACCATGTGTGTCACCGTGAGGTGCGCCAGTTTTGTTCGTTAAGAAAAAGGATGGGTCGATGCGTATGTTCATTGATTATAGACAATTGAATAAGTTGACGATCAAGAACAAGTACCCATTACCGAGGATTGATGACCTGCTCGATCAACTGCGAGGAGCTTCAGTTTTCTCGAAGATAGACTTAAGATCGGGTTATCACCAACTAAAGGTCAAGGAGGCGGATATTCATAAGACTGTGTTTCGAACCCGATATGGACATTACGAGTTCTTGGTGATGCCGTTTGGGTTGACAAATGCACCAGCTGCATTTATGGACATGATAAACCGAGTCTTTCAACCCTATCTAGATCGGTTTGTGGTGGTATTCATAGATGACATCTTGGTGTACTCAAAGACTGAAGAGGAGCATGATTCGCATCTATGGTTCGTGTTGCAGATATTAAGGGAGAAGCAACTATATGCCAAATTTAGTAAGTGTGAATTTTGGCTGAAGGAGGTGACCTTTTTGGGGCATGTTGTGTCTACCGAGGGAATTAGAGTTGATCCCAAGAAGATCGAGGCTGTATTATATTGGATGCCACCTAAGTCAGTAGCAGAAATTCAAAGTCTTCTAGGTTTGGCTGGGTATTATAGGCGGTTCATTGAGGGGTTTTCGTTGATTGTTGCACCCCTAACTAAGCTATTGCGTAAGGGAGTACCGTTTGTGTGGTTAGATAAGCAGTAAGAAAGTTTTGAGAAATTGAAGAAGATTCTGATAGAAGGGCCAGTATTGATTCAGCCTGAGGCTGGTAAAGTGTTTACTGTTTATTGTGATGCGTCACACATGGGCTTGGGATGTGTGCTGATGCAAGAGGGGAAAGTGGTGGCTTAAGCATCTCGTCAACTAAGGCTGCATGAGGTGAACTATCCCACTCATGATTTGGAGTTAGCTGCAGTGGTATTTGCTCTGAAGATATAGAGACACTATCTGTATGGGGAGAAATCGATTATCTACACGGACCATAAGATTCTGAAGTACCTCCTTACCCAGAAAGAATTGAACTTAAGACAGCGGAGGTAGATAGAATTGTTGAAAGATTATGACTGCTCAATCAAGTATCACCCAGGTAAAGCTAATGTAGTGGCGGATGTGTTGAGTCGTAAGGTGATATCGGATTTGAGAGCGATGTTCACTCATCTCAGCCTTTATGAAGATGGTAGTTTGTTAGCTGAACTTCAAGTGAAGCCTATGTAGGTAAGTCAGATTAAGGAAAAGCAGTTGTTGGATGAAAGGTTGGGTTCTCGGCTTCAGCAAGTGGAAGGTGGTGAGACAGGGGACTTTGGATTAAACAGTGAATGAGTGTTATGTTTCCGCGGAAGAGTTTGTATGCCGAGGGATTCTGAATTGAGACAAATGATTCTACGTGAGGCGCATAGTAGCCCATACGCTATGCATCTCGGTGGAAACAATATGTATCGAGACCTTCGTGAAACGGGAGGTTACCGACTACGCGAGCAAGTGCTTGACGTGTCAGTAAGTGAAGGCGGAGCATCAACTGCCTTCAGGGTTGCTACAACCGGTGAAACTCCCACTATGGAAATGGGAAAGGATAACGATGGATTTTGTTAGTGGGTTACCTTTAATGCCTACTAAAAAAGATTCAGTATGGGTGATAGTGGATTGGTTAACGAAGTCTGCTCATTTCCTACCTGTTCGTACGGATTATTTGTTGCAGAAGTTGGCCAAGTTGTATGTAGCAGAGATCGTGAGGTTGCATGGGTTACCAATGTCTATTATATCGAATAGGGATCCTAGGTTCACATCTCAGTTTTGGAAGCCTTTACATGAAGCTTTGGGTACAAGACTAAATTTCAAAGACAAATGAGTTTCATCCATGATGATGGTCATCGAGAGAGTAATCCAGATTCTAGAAGACATGTTAAGGGGCTGTGTGATTGATTTTAGGGATAGTTGGGAAGCTTTTATACCATTGGCAGAGTTTGCATACAACAACGGCTATCAATCCAGTATCCAGATGGCACCCTACGTGGCGTTGTATGGTCGTAGGTGTCGTACTCCTACCTACTGGACTGAGCTAGGAGAGCGACAACTATTGGGTCCTGAGTTGATCTCGGAGACGGAGGAAAAAGTTAAGGTAATTTGGGCTAAGTTAAAACAAGCTTCGGACAGACAGAAATTATACACAGATCTGAAACGAAAAGAAATAGAGTTCTCTGTGGGTGATTAGGTCTTTTTGAAGGTCTCACCTTGGAAAAAGATCTTAAGATTTGGGCGAAAAGGCAAGTTGTGCCCTAGATTTATCGGACCTTATCGTGTCTTGAAGCGTGTTGAGACAGTGGCTTATCAGCTTGAGTTACTTCCAGAGTTAAGTCAGATACATAGCGTATTCCATGTCTCGATGTTAAGGGGTTATCGTTCGGATCTGTCTCATGTAGTGCCAGTGGAGGAAGTTGAGATAAGACCTGACTTGTCTTTTGAAGAAGAGCCAGTCCAGATTTTAGATCGGGATATTAAGGTGTTGAGAAGGAAGTCACTTTCGTTAGTCAAAGTATTATGGCGTAATCACGGGTTAGAGGAAGCTACATGGGAGCCAGAGGACACGATCCGGCAACAATACGCTCATCTCTTTTAATCAGGTAAATTTCGAGGCCAAAATTGCTTTAAGGTGGGTAGAATTGTAACATCCTGAAAATTTGGGAATTTATGTTTTACATTATACCATGCGTTAGGCTAACTAAGTGTGTTAGTTGTGTATGTTTAGGGACCTTGAGAAGGCTTGGGGTTGAGTTGGGCCTTAATAGAATTTTTGTGTTTAAGCACTTAAGGGGGGAGAAGGTAAGTGGCGTCAAGACTTAAACCAATAAGTGTGTACTTTGCTAGCACAAGTGGAGCTAGTAGAGCGGTGTGGTATCACATGAAGGGGCTTAAGGGGTGGAGTTCGAATCCCACCTATTGCAACTTTTGGGATTTAATTTTTGTGCTAATCAAGTGATATATGGTAAGTGTCGGCCATGGCTCTAAAGAAGGTAAGGAAGACTTTCTAATGATGGAAAGAACACTAAGGAGAAGAGTAAGGAGGAGATCAAGGAGAAAATAAGGAAAGAAATAAAGGAAAGAGATAAAGGGGGGATGATGTTGGCCAAATTTTGGGAGGTGCTTGGGGAAAGAAAATTTGGTCAAGCACAATCTTTTTGGTGTTAGGGGGCATACGGTTTTGGTAGGGGAATGTGGGAGCCGAATTTCCTATAGCCTTTTTGCAAGTTTCGTACATGAAAGGTTTTTATTCTTTTTAACATTTTGTTCCTTCTTTTCCAACCTTTTCCTTTGTTGCCGAAACACTCAAATCATTTTGTTCATCTTTTCTTTGTTTGCCGAAACACTCAAGCCATTTTAATCATCTTTTTTTTGATGATTAGCCAAAATTCTCTAACACTTCTCTTGACCATCCTTTCTTTTCTTTCTCACCGTCTCTTCAATCTTCCTCTTTTTCTTCAATCAATAATACTTGATGGCCGAATCTCTTTGTTCTTTTCTCTCTAAATAGCCGAACCTATAAACACTTTATTTCTTCTTCTTTCTTGCGTGTTGGGCATTTCTTCCTTAGTTGAATCGGGTAAGTGGCTTCATTCTTTTCCTTTTATCATCTCTTCTACATGACTGAATGTTGGACCCTTAATATTCGACTGTTTTGTTTCATCTCTAGACCGAAACTTCACTTCCCTTACTCTCTTATTTTTGTGACGGCATCTTGTAGATATTTAACTGGAGTTGGCCGATTTACTCTTCTCTGTCGATTTGTGAGTAGTCAAGCCGAATCTACCTGTACTCGACTCTCTTTTGATCAAACTGAGTTTCTTAAGGAGAATACAAATCCCTTTCTTTGTATTCTAATCGTCGGGGACTTTAAGCATCTGTGGTAAGAGCTGAAACCCCTTGTGTGTCGATCTCATTGTGGTACATTACTTATTGGGTTTTTACTCATGGATGCACAGGATAATCGGTTGAAAGGGATAACGCTAAGGGAACCAAAGGAAAGCGGTCCCATAATTCCTTTACCCAAGTTCAAACGAAGGGCGGTATCGGCAGTTCGGGATTTCCCACCGAGTGGTGGACCATCTTCTAGTGAGAGTAGGCAAATCGCGGTTGTTCACGATACTAAGGGGAAGCATTACTTTAGATCGTTTGATTTAGATTTGGATTAAACCATTCTCTTTTGTTAGTTAATCGAATGTTATGGTGATTTAGGTGTCGACGATCAAGAAAGTTTAGTTCGTACCGTACTCAGGTGTGTAAACTCACACCGAAATCCCGTAGATTCGTGATTCACTATCATATTGGAATAAAGATTGTTGTTGCTTACAAATCTAATAATTGTAATATGGCATGAATCGAGTAACTTGCTTAAAAAACATTATTTCTAAAGATCAGTCAAAATCGGTATCAATTTGCTAAATTACAAAAATACCCTTATGGGCCGAATTACTAAAAAGCTTTAATGGGTCGTTTTACGAAAATACCCCTATGGGCCGATTTACCAAAATGCCCTAACGGGCCGATTTGGTAGAATGCCCTTATGGGCCGAATTACCAAAGTGCTTTAATGGGCCGATTCACTGAAATTATTCACTAGATTAATGGTTGTTATATATATGTGGATATTTTATTTTATTATGTATGTTGCATTTTTACATACTACATGGGATGGGAAGAAAAATTGTATGGAGAGCAGTGTAGCCTGGTGGCATAGCCATAATTTGCTTATTATTGTGATTAATTATGATTTCGGTGGCTTGACCACAAAAATATTATACAAATAGCAGCTCGACTGCAAATTGGTGTGAGCGGCGAGGTGGGTTGACTTGATCCCCACAGGTGTGATTGGCTGGTCGGGGATGTGATGGATGGATGGGTTGGGTTACATTTATTTCGTTACTTTTACTATTTTGGGTTTAAAGTTGTATAAGGCCTCTGGATTTGTTTTAATTTGCTTTATGGTTTGACGTACTTATTATCTTTCCTGAATTGTTCTAAACGGGGATTTTCTGAAATCATAAACAACAGTTTTTCATAAAATTTAACAACAAACAGATTTCATAACAAATATGTACGAATAATTTAACTTGGATTTCCTTCGAATTATTAACATTATTTTCAAAAGTCACAGTTTTAAAGCGCACTAGTTCAAATTTCGATTCACCAATCAACCTCTCGAGATTAGTATTATTTTTATCGAATATTTATAAACAAACTTGTTTTCTTAACTATAACCAAATAACGCCAACTTTTGTAAGAATCACAAGTTCTTTGAACACTTTCTTCATGTGACATACCAGATCCGGTCGTAACGCATGGGCCGGGTTTGGGGTGTTACAACACGGGCGTGTCTCTTGGCCGTGTGAGTTACACGGCCTAACCACACGATCGTGTGAACCCTGTAGCTTTGAAATTTTTTATTATTTTTTGTAAAATTCTCTGAGTTTTCGAATTAGTCCTGATTTGTTTCAAACATGTATTTTGGGCCTCGAGGCCTCGAATAAGGAACAATATTTATGAGTTTAATTGTTTGTTTTACTTGAATATAATTTGATAAGAAATGTTTGAAATTTATGTCTGTTTGATCGATAAGCTTCGGTAATGCTCTGAAACCCTATTCCAGCGACGAATGTGGGTTAGGGGTGTTACAAGAACCATTACAGTTTTCTTCATGAAAATAAATTATAATCAAATAGTAATTAAGTCATTCATCATAGAGATAAATGACCTACAATCATGTTTACTTTTCATATGTCATGTAATTTCAACCAGAGGATATCATTTACCCATGTCTTGGTCTATGAATTCCATATACATAGTTTATCATCCACTCAAGATTAAGGTATGTCACACCATGAACGTCACAAGCGAATAAATCCATAAATGGATTCAGGATCTATTCTATTTGGGTCCTGTTTGATGTATTGCCAGTCCAGTCAATCACATATATGTCTTTCTCCTTTGGGAGTCATCCACCATATATATTAGTCTTTCAATCGGTTTGCTCATTTCCGATCAGACTAAAAACATGTTTAGGTTTATTTACTAATATAATTTGTCTTTTCGTATTGCAATCCAACCATGTAATACCACTTAGTATTAGTTAAACATTAGATAACCAGTGAGCTAATACTTGCTTTCATTTTCTTTGCCTGCAAAAAACCATTTAGGACAATGTACAAAGGGTATTAATGTAATTGATAAACCGTAAAAGTAACATATTTTAATCCTACATTCAGCATACTTTTGGATGATTTATCCCTTGATTTATGTAAAAAAGTGCTCTTAATCCTTTCTTTTCATGTCTTATACACAGGAAAGCACCCGAGGATATAAAGAACAAGAAATGTGCCTAAAATGGACCAAATTGGGCCAAAGAGGAAATCGACACAGCCTGGCCTTAAGCCCACACGGCCGTGCCTCATTGAGAAACTAGAACACGGCTTGACCCTGATTCACACGGCCGTGCCTCATTAAAGAAATCCGAACACGGCCTGACCATGATTCACATGGGTGTGTGCCGTGGCCGTGTCCCTGTCATGGAGAAGAGCAATTCTACTCGGAAAAGGATACTTGGAGGCAAAGAAACATATTCCAAAGCCTATTCAAACACTCTAATAGGAATTCAAGTTGAATTAGGATACTTAGGGGCCAAATAAGGCATCTCAAAGTCTATATAAACACCCAAGGGGGCAACTTGAAAGGGAGTTCGGCAGAAGCCGGAAAGGGTGGTTAGCTAGGCCAAGGAGCCGAGCCGAAAAGGTCAGATTTGTGGGAAATCACTCGAGGATAGCCAGTTGATACATCTCAAGTAGCCGGAATTTTACTCTAGACGGCGGATCTCTCCTTCAATTCCTTCAGGAGGTCTTAGGGATTTCTTATGTTTTGTTTTATCTTTTCTTCTGAGATGTTTTCTTTTATAGTTATGAACTAAACCCTTCAGATACCTGAAGGGGATGAAACCTAAGACGGATCTTGTTATTGTTTTCTGAATTATATGATAAATACTTGATTTGTTCTTAATTATGTGTGCTTAATTCTTGTGTTGATATTTCTGGGATATTGATTCAAGTATGATGTGCTTAGGTGGTGGAGCAAAAGTCCCTGCTTAAGAGTAGATCTAGCATAATTAAGCGGAGTTGATCGCACGCCTAGAGATAGGGTGACGAGATTTTGCCGGATTAGGATGAAACCTAATATGGGAGTCCATAGATCGAGTTAATGTGATTCTAGGGATTTTAATTAGAAAGAGATTTCAATTAATCAACCTAGGGTTAGACGTTGTTCGCCTCGAGAGAGGGTTTAATATAAATTAGGGAATCTTACAGATCAAGTCAAGTGAATACATCGTCTGGTTTAGTGTTAGATAACAAGTGAAGTCTAGGTGGATTCTTCCTAAGGGAATCGTCTTAATCAACTGAGTTTTTCCCAACAGTATTTCCCCAATTCATTTTTTTTGTCTTTGCGTCTTTAGCTTAGTAGTTAAATAAACTTAGATCAAACAATAAACTTTACTTATTTTAGGCTAGATAATAAAAAGAAAGTTACTATTAGTACTTCTAGTTCCTTTGGGTTCGACAATCCGGTATTGCCTAAGCTATACTACTGTTCGATTGGTGCACTTGCCTTAAGTTGTTGTCAGAGTTAGTTTCCAGGTTCGATCATTCTCTTTTTATAAATTTTAAGACTCGACGACCACGATCAAGTTTTTGGCGCCGTTGCCGGGGAAATAATATATTAAGAAATCTCTATTTTTATTACTCTAGCCACTCTGTTATTTTTATTTTTATTTTTTCGCAATTTACTCTTATTTTTATTTTTCTTTTTTGCTTTGTCTTTGCTAAATTTTCTTTCTCTCTTTTCTTAACAGGTACCTCTAGTTTATGACTAGGAGGAACCCGAAAGGACCATTAGTATACGACAGTGATATTGAAGCTACTGCTCGAAGGAATCGTAAAGAAATTAGGCGAGCCCTAAATTACACAGAAGAAGGGCGAGAAAGCAGATCCAATCTTACTGAAGGGATGGACGAGAACAATCCACTACCATAAGATGTGGCAGAAAATAACGCTCTACGTACTATGTATGATTATGCTAAATTTCATTTAACAGGAGAAGAATCAAGTATTGTTAGGCCTGCTATAGCTGCTAATAATTTTGAATTAAAGCCTAACACTATACAAATGATTCAACAATTTGTTCAATTTGATGGTTTGCAGGACGAAGACCCAAATAATCATATAGCTAATTTTTTAGAGTTCTGCGATACCTTCAAAATAAATGGCGTTTCTGATGATGCCATACCGGTTATTTCCCTTTTCATTAAGGAATAAAGCCAAACAGTGGTTAAACTCGTTACCACGAGGGTCAATCACTACATGGGATCAAATGACCGAAAATTTTTTATTAAAATATTTCCCACCGGCCAAAACGGCCAAATTACGGAATGATATCTCTTCTTTTGTGCAGATGGATTTAGAGACATTATACGATGCATGGAGAGATACAAGGATCTCTTGAGAAGGTGTTTGCACCATGGTTTACCTTTGTGGCTCCAAGTCTAAACTTTCTATAACGGCGTAAACCCCTTAACGAGGCAACTAATTGATTCAGCCACCGGTGGAACCCTGAACAATAAAACTCCTGAAGCAGCCTACGAGTTTATAGAAGAGATGTCACTGAATAACTATCAGTGGCAAGTTACGAGGACAAAACCAACAAAATCAGCCAGAGTTTACAACCTTGATGTAGTAACCATGCTATCAATACAGATGGAGATGATGAATAAAAAGATTGATAATTTGTGTTCTTCGCAGGTACATCCAGTAATGCAATGTGACGCAAGTGGCACTGTGGTGAATCCTGAGTACCCACCCTACTAACCAGGCACAGAAAGCGAACAGATGAACTATATAGGTATTTCAGATCTAATAATAACCCCTATGGTAATAATTATAATCCAGGTTGGAGGAACCATCCAAATTTTTCATGGGGAGGTCAAGGAAATGAAGGAAATCAAAGACAACAACCTCCTCAAAATTTCCAAAATCAGCCCTATCCAGAAGAAAAGAGGCCGAACCTCGAAGAGATGCTGACAAAGTTCATGCCAGCCACAAAAACCCGTCTCCAAAAATTTGAGACAACGCTCGATAATCAATAAGCATCAATCAAAGGGATTGAGAGCCAAGTTGGAGAACTTACTAAGTCAGTTGGACAACTTATTAAGATAAGTTTTGAAATTCTATCAGAGATTTTTTCTAAAGGAACCGAACAGGTAAAGGCAGTTACACTGAGAAGTGGAAAGGAGTTAGTTGAACCAAATAAAAAATTACCTCATGAAGATAACAAAGCAAAAGATGAGGGAATTGAGGATGAAACTCCAGTGCGCAAAGAAGATAAACCATCAATTCCATATCCAGCAAAATTGAAGAAAGAATGATTAGATGCCCAATACGGTAAGTTTCTTGAACTCTTTAAACAATTACATATTAACTTACCTTTCGTTGAAGTCATTTCACAGATGCTGACGTACACAAAATTCTTAAAGGAACTCCTGACGAATAAAAGGAAGCTTGAAGAAGTATCGACGGTAGAGCTTAATGAAGAATGTTCAGCCATCCTCCAAAATAAGTTACCAACGAAATTAAAAGACCCAGGAAGTTTTACTATTCCTTGTCTAATTGGTAATTTAAATATTAAGAAAGCATTAGTTGATCTAGGTGCCAGTATTAACTTAATGCCTTATAAAATGTTTAAACAACTAGGTCTTGGGGAACTGAAACCTACTAGAATGAGTATTCAGTTAGCCGATAGATCTATTAAATATCCTAGAGGGGTTATTGAAGATGTCTTGGTAAAAATTGATAAATTTATTTTCCCTGTTGATTTTGTTGTGCTTGACATTGATGGGGACATTGAGGTTCCCTTAATTTTAGGGTGCCCCTTTTTAGCTACTGCCAGGGCTGTTATTGATGTAGGTGATGGTAAACTTGCATTAAGGATAGGTGATGAAAAATTTATTTTTCAAATCTATGATGCAATGCAATATTCTAGAGAACAAGATGATTCCTGTTATTTTCTTGATACTACTGATCATATCGTTCATAATTCATTACAGGAAATCATACAGGACGACATGATGGAACTGTGCCTAACTCAGGAAGAGGGGGAAGAAGATGAAGTTGACGAGCTGAATTTAAATACATATTCATCTAGACATACGAGAGAAGAGAGCATTAAAGTCAATGACTCACTAAAACAAAAACCCTCTATTGATGAGCCGCCCAAATTAGAAATAAAACAGTTGCCAAAACACTTAGAATATGCATTCCTCGGGGACAATTCTACGCTACCGGTAATTATCTCTTCAGAGCTAGAACCCAGGGAAAAGGAGGAGTTGATACAGGTACTAAGAGAACATAAAAGAGCCATAGCTTGGAAAATCTCTGACATTAAGGGAATAAGCCTATCGTTTTGCACCCATAAAATCTTAATGGAAGAAGAATACAAGCCATGTGTGCAACCTCAATAACGATTGAATCCTAACGTAAAAGAAGTTG
Organism: Gossypium bickii; assembly: GCA_025503065.1. Classification (NCBI taxonomy): domain Eukaryota; kingdom Viridiplantae; phylum Streptophyta; class Magnoliopsida; order Malvales; family Malvaceae; genus Gossypium; species Gossypium bickii. Next base: position 120,221,050 of record CP106712.1, on the reverse strand, counting down.
TAAAAGCTGAGGTGATTAAACTTCTAGATGCTAGAGTAATTTATCCTATTTCTGACAGTAATTGGGTAAGTCCTGTGCAGGTTGTCCCAAAGAAAGGAGGCATGACGGTGGTAGCCAACGAAAAGAATGAACTAATTCCCACTAGAACAGTCACAGGTTGGAGAGTTTGCATTGATTACAGGAAGCTGAACGATGCCACTAGAAAAGATCACTTTCCCTTACCCTTCATTGATCAAATCCTAGAAAGGTTATCTGGGCATATGTACTATTGCTTCCTAGATGGACTCTCCAGCTATTTCCAAATCCCAATAGCACCTGAAGATCAAGAGAAGACAACATTTACATGCCCATACGGTACGTTTGCTTATCGTAGAATGCCTTTTGGATTATGTAATGCTCCAGCTACTTTTCAGCGTTGCATGTTGGCAATCTTTGATGAACTTGTGGAAGACATTATGGAGGTATTTATGGACGATTTCTCGGTATACGGTAATTCTTTCCATCTTTGCCTTAAAAATTTAAAACGAGTTCTAATGAGATGTGAGGAAACAAACCTTGTTTTAAATTGGGAAAAATGTCACTTTATGGTACAAGAGGGAATTGTATTAGGACATAAGATTTCTAGTAAAGGGATTGAGGTAGATAAAGCAAAGATTGAAACCATAGAAAAATTACCTCCTCCTAGTTCAGTTAAGGCTATTAGAAGCTTTTTAGGACATGCAGGATTTTATAGAAGATTCATTAAAGATTTTTCTAAAATAGCTAAACCTTTAACAAAATTACTAGAAAAAGATGTTCCCTTCAATTTCGATCAGGAATGTCTAGATGCATTCAATATCCTTAAGGATAAACTAATAAATGCTCCGATTATAATTGCACCTGATTGGAATTTACCCTTTGAACTAATGTGTGATGCAAGTGATTTCGTAGTAGGTGTAGTTCTGGGACAACGAAGAGACAAGCATTTTCAGCCAATCTATTATGCTAGCAGAACTCTGACACCTGCACAGGAAAACTACACCACCACAGAGAAAGAACTACTAGCTGTAATTTTTGCTTTTGACAAATTTAGATAGTATTTATTATTATCTGAAGTTGTCATTTACACCAACCACTCCGTTCTTCGTTATCTTTTAACTAGACCTGATGCAAAACCTCGACTCATAAGATGGATTTTATTTTTACAGAAATTTGATTTGGAAATACAGGATAAGAAGGGAGCTGAAAACCTTGCAGCATGTCACCTCTCTAGGCTTGAAAACCTACATATCGAAGAGCTCGATGAAAGTGAGATCAACGACTCGTTTCCTGAAAAACAACTCTTTCCTATAACCGACTCTAAGGTACCATGGTTTGTAGATATTGTGAATTATTTAGCCGCTAACATCTTGCCAAAAAGACTAACACATCACCAAAAGAAGCGATTCTTTGCTGATGCGAAAAACTATTTTTGGGAAGACCCTTTTCTTTTCAACATATGTGGAGATCAGGTAATCCAAAGATGCGTTATAGGGGCGGAAGCAAGTAAAATCATGGGACATTGCCATTCAGGACCTTCAGGAGGACACTACAGTGGTATAAAGACAGCACATAAAATACTTGAATCAGGTTTGGCAACATGTATGTTGCTTCGTGTGATAAATGCCAAAGAACAGGTAATGTTTCTAAATGTGATGAAATTCCTCAAACATATATGCTATCATGTGAAATATTCGATGTATGGGGTATTGATTTTATGGGCCCATTCCCTAGTTCATTTGGAAATAAATACATCCTAGTGGCAGTTGATTACATGTCAAAATGGGTGGAAGTCGAAGCTTTACCTACCAATGATGCTAGAGTAGTAGTTAAGTTTCTCAAGAAACTGTTCTCTCAATTTAGAACACCTAGAGCCATCATTAGTGATAGGTGCACTCATTTCTGTAATACTCAATTTGACAAAGTCTTAAAAAAATATGGAGTACACCATAGGATAGCCACCCCATATCACCCTCAAACTAGTGGGCAAGTTGAAGTAGCTAACCGAGAACTTAAACACATCCTAGAAAAAACGGTTGAATCAAACAAAAAAGATTGGACATTAAAAGTAGATGATGCCCTATGGGCCTATAGAACAAATGCTTAAAACCCCTAGGAACATCCCCATACAAACTTGTCTCACGGAAAAGTCACATCTACCATTCGAGCTAGAACACAAAGCTTTTTGGGTTATAAAAATTTTAAATTACGATCTTAAAGCTGCAGGACAGAAAAGAATGATGCAGATGAACGAGCTAGATAAATGGAGAGCTGATGCCTACGAGAACTCAAAGCCATACAAGGAGGCAACAAAGTGACGCCATGATGCTTGTCTAAAGAAATTGAAACAATTCAAAGTAGGGGACTTGGTCCTGCTATACAACTCAAGGCTTAAACTGTTTCCTAGGAAACTTAAATCAAGATGGTCAGGACCATTCATGATCAAAACAATTTTTCCTTATGGCACAGTCGAGGTAACTCATCCTACTCAAGGCACCTTCAAGGTAAATGGTCACCGACTCAAACTCTATAATGGTGAAGATTTTAGGAATATGAGAGAGGAGCTTCAGCTTTGTTCTTTTAGAACCAAAAACAGAGTAAGTCTAGCTTAAGACTTTAAATGAGCGCTTTTCGAGAGGCAACCCGAGCACTAACTTCATTAACATTATACTTTTAAATTTTTGAAGCATCTGACTCCATACTAATTAATCCAATAAAGCGCAGGTTTTAAACCACACGGCCTTGCACACGGGCGTGCCCGTGGTCGTGTGGAAGCCAAGGGACGAAACACGGGCATATCACGACCGTGACTTACGACCATGTGAAGATACTGACTTGTTACCCACGGGCAGAACACCCCCATGCCTTACAACCGTGGACTATACTGACTTGCCAAACACGAGCTGGACACGCCCGTGCTATAAAACCGTGTGAACATACTAACTTGTCGACATGGGCAAAGCACACTCGTATTAAATGATCGTGTGAAGAAACACACGGGCGTGCCATTCTAACCACGGCCGTGGCTAAATACCTTGAACGTGCCCAAAATTCAAAATCATGAAAAACACGGGCTCATTAAAATCGAGCACGGGCGTGGCCCTTGCCCGTGCCCCCACCCGTATTTAAGCAACTTAAACTGCTCATCTTCCCCAAATTAACCTTAAAATGATTTCTCAACCTTTCTTTTTTCCTAAATCCGGCCACACCCACGTCCTCAACCTTCCCAAAACCCATCAACCTTCCCTTTTCTACAAAAACCTTACAAAAACCATGCCCACGCCCTCGCCACCGCCGTGCTGCAGCAACCCACGCTCTCGCCATAGCCGTGCACCTGCAGAAAAATCTCAACACCACCGTGCTCAGCCCGTGTCCAATCGATTCACACCACCACAACCCTTGATACAATGTCATCATCACGAGGAAAACGAACTACAGCCGCCCTGACTAAGAAAAGAAAGGGACCTGGCTCGTCCTCAGCCAGTGCCTCTTCCGAAATATGACACCGCTCGACGTTTTGATGGGATCGAGGCTACCCTTCAGCAGATATGCCATCACTTCCATATCTTATCACCGACACCACCGCAGGACCCAGCTGATGATGAGGACCTCTGAGTCCTCTCATTTTTTCTTAATTTTAGTTTTCTTTTCTTTCTTTTAAGCTTTTTATTTTAATTTTTTATTTGTCATAATTTAAACTTCTATATTCCGAACTTTGGCTATCTAACCTTCGAGTATGCCTAACATATATCTATTTATGCTCCCAAGACATCTAACCAATGACTTCGCAGCTTCAATTGCACACTCCATATAAACAATTCACTAGGAGCAATTCACTATTACATAAGTCATCCTTTACCACGACACCTCCACCGTATTCTCCACATCCTCCAAAGCAACCATCCAAATTCAGGAAGTTTCACTTCTCCCCTTCTCTTTTGATTATCTCTTAAATGTTATTATCTATCTTTGTACATTGAGGGCAATGTACAACTTAAGTGTGGGGGGTGAATAGCTATTTCGAGAAAATGCCTAACTTTCTCATATTACTAATTAGGATGAAATTTCTATTGATTTATGATTTTATTGATATGTTTTGGATGAAGTCATTGATAATTGTGCATTGATGATTTAATTTGAAGGATACTAGAGAATTAAGCATGATAAGTCTATTTTTCCAGAATTAAATTTTTTTTAGGTTGTCTACCTAAATCTGAATGTTACCATGAACTTTGAAATTTATGAGGTTGACATAAAAAACCCATAATTTTTGTTGTGAGATTTTGAGCCCTATAGAGCATACATTCTTTCGTGCTCATTTATTTTATTATGAGTGTGTCAATACTGATTTGTTATTCTAGAACTTGCTTCGATTATACATGTCGAGACCACACCTATGATTTGATATACAGAGATGATAAAGGCAACTAGGTTTTAACCTACTCACACCACTAAAAGACCCACCTTCATAATTAACCCCTAGTGAACCCCGTTGATCCTAACAACCTTTTTATTGACTTACCCACTAATATTAACCCAAAACCCTTTGTATTTGTTATCACCATTCATTTGCTTACCCTTATATCGAGAATTGATTTGATCGGTTGCCTAATTATTTCATTTTAGTAGTTGAATTCATCCTTTATTATATATTTGATTTGTTCTTAAAAAAAATCAAAGTATATTCGATATTAGTATTATAAAAAGTGAGCTTATACAGTTAAAGTCAATTTATCAAAAGAAAAGCTCGTATTATTAGGGTTATTACTTTTAAGTTGATGTAACTATTTATTATCGTCTCAGTATTTCTAGATAGGTAACGTGTCAATTCAATCTCGATTCTAACCTTCTAATTTAGCCTTTATCCATACCCTTAACCTAAGCCCCGTTACAACCCTGTTAAAGACCTTTTGATTTGTGTATCATCTCATTTTACAGTGGTGGAGATTTGATTTTCATGCAAGCTTATGGGATTAACTTTTCATGTTCGACTTATTGAGTGCTTAATTTTGAACCTTAAACACTTTGAGTGATTTCAGTGAATCTTTAGTGAGGATGTCAACTCTTGTCGATTTTGAATCAGAGGCAACTATTCAAGTAAAGGGAAACGCCTATGTTTTCATGCTATAAATGTATGACTTTGATTGTTTGAATCTTTAGGACTCTTTGAGTTGAATTATCCCTGTATGAATTATCTTTAAAGTATGATAAAGCATGATTGATGAATTTTATGAATCAAGGAAGTTCGTTTTAATTATGAGTTGAGAATTTTGCTTGAGGACAAGAAAAAGCTTAAGTGTAGGGGTATGTGATAAACCGTAAAAGTAACATATTATAATCTCACATTTAGCATACTTTTGGATGATTTATCCCTTGATTTATGTAAAAAAGTGCTCTTAATCCTTTCTTTTCATGTCTTATACTCAGGAAAGCACCCGAGGATATAAAGAACGAGAAATGGGTCTAAAACGGACCAAATTGTGCCAAAGAGGAAATCGACACGGCCTGGACTTAAGCGCACACGGCCGTGCCTCATTAAGCAACTACAACACGGTCTGACCCCGATTCACACAGCCGTGCCTCATTAAAGAAATCCGAACACGGCCTGACCATGATTCACACGGGGGTGTGCCATGGCCGTGTCCCTGTCGTGGAGAAGAGCAATTCTACTTGAAAAAGGATACTTGGAGGCAAAGAAACACATTCCAAAGCCTATTCAAACACCCTATTAGGAATTCAAGTTGAATTAGGATACTTAGGGGTCAAGTAAGGCATCTCAAAGTTTATATAAACACCCAAGGGGGCAACTTGAAAGGGAGCTCGGCAGAAGCCGGAAAGGGCAGTTAGCTAGGCCAAGGAGCCGAGCTGAAAAGGTCAGATTTGTGGGAAATCACTTGAGGATAGCCAGTTAATCCATCTCAAGAAGACGGAATTTTACTCAAGACAGCGGATCTCTCCTTCAATTCCTTCAGGGGGTTTTAGGGATTTCTTATGTTTTGTTTTATCTTTTCTTCTGAGATGTTTTCTTTTATAGTTATGAACTATACCTGAAGGGGATAAAACCTAAGACGGATCTTGTTATTGTTTTTTGAACTATATGATAAATACTTGATTTGTTCTTAATTATGTGTGCTTAATTCTTGTGTTGATATTTCCGGGATATTGATTCAAGTATGATGTGCTTAGGTGGTGGAGCAAAAGTCCCTGCTTAAGAGTAGATCTAGCATAATTAAGCGGAGTTGATCGCACGCCTAGAGATAGGGTGACGAGATTTTTTCGGATTAGGGTGAAAACTAATATGGGAGTCCATAGATCGAGTTAATGTGATTCTAGGGGTTTTAATTAGAAAGAGATTTCAATTAATCAACCTAGAGTTAGACGTTATTCGCCTCGAGAGAGGGTTTAATATAAATTAGGGAATCTTACGGATCAAGTCAAGTGAATACATCGTCTTGTTCAATTTTAGGTAACAAGTGAAGTCTAGGTGGATTCTTCCTAAGGGTATCGTCTTAATCAACTGAGTTTTTCCCAACAGTATTTCCCCAATTTATTCTTTTTGTCTTTGCATCTTTAGCTTAGTAGTTAGATAAATTTAGATTAAACAACAAACTTTACTTATTTTAGGCTAGATAATAAAAAGAAAGTTACTATTAGTACTTTTAGTTTCTTTGGGTTCGACAATCCGGTCTTGCATAAGCTATACTACTGTTCGATAGGTGCACTTGCCTTAAGTCGTTGTCAGAGTTAGTTTCCAGGTTCGGTCATTCTCTTTTTATAAATTTTAAGACTCGACGACCACGATCAGTAATTCATGATGAAATTTTATTAAACCAATTTGTTTGAAAAAATACAAATATATATAAACGAAAATACTACGCTTAGAGCACTAGATCCAACATTAACCTTTTAATTTGTACAGGTTAGCAAGTCGTAGACTGAACAACTAAGCTTGTTTTATTTTTGGGGATGACATGCAATAAAATCTCCTTATACCAATTATTACAAAATTACAATTGAGAGGCCGAGTATCATGTCAAGAGACTTAATCTTTAATAATATCTACCACCTTATTTTAACTACTTCAGATAATTTGACAATAACAAATTGATTATATACTCCTATCCTTAAAAATTATTGTGCAACATTGTCCAACAATAGGCCTAAGTGTCTTTTTTAATAGAGTTCAACCATTCATGTTAGACAAAAAAAACACTTCCCCATTTTTTTTTTTTATTACAATATGAAATCTTTCATGTTAGAAAGGCTTCCGATCCTTTATGTCTAAAGAAAATTCAATCATAGTTATCGGATGGAACGAAATTTTGAAAATTTAAGCTTGAAATTCATTTAAACAGATGGAAGCAAAGTCTATTTTCAAAAATTCTAAAAAAATACTTTTATATATATATATATATATATATATTAATATTAAAGGAAGTGATGATAATGTTTAAATTTGTATTATTTAAGTGTAAGATGGAAATTTTAACTATCACTCTAAATAAATCTTGATATTCTTTCATTCTTAATTATAATTAAATATAAATATTATTGTATATATATATATGTATATATTGCATAAATATATTTATATAGAATTTGTATTTTATTTGAAAATATCTAATCTATAATATTCTTATATTAAATATACAACAGTAAAGAACATCAGTCGAAACTAATGGTTTCAATAAAGCAATGACATGATTATTTGGATATCCTACAATTCATGATTGATTAAAATTGATAGATATGAACTCAAACCCCACCAAGACTAAAATCAAACATAAGGCAGAGAGAACAAGTGCAGTGTAGTGCAGTGCAGTGCTGTGTATTAAGCAAAGACACAAAACAAAACATAACATAACGTTAATTAAAGGGAAATGACTCTTAATTAATTAAGACTTATGGGTGGGCAGCATAGCGATTGACAAAAGCCAAGGCAATGCTTGTCAGATGTGCAACTTTCACAATTTGTCTCCTCACAGTAGTTTTGAGATTCCCATTGATGTCCTTTCCAGAGAAGCTGTCCATGCAAGTGTCCTCATCAGTCAAAGCAGCGCTCACCCATGTCTCTATATCACTCATTCGGAGCTCAAAGCTTTTGCCTCCACCTGAACCCATTTCCGCAAAAGCCCTGTTCAGCTCATCCACTGAATCCTTCAGTTCTTCCAAGCAATCACGGATGGAAGCAATCTCTTTAGGCTTTAGGCCCTGGCTTTTGGAGAGTTTTAGGATGACTGTTGAAGTAGAACGCGTGGTGCTAAGCGTGACAGAGAGCGCAGTGCTGGCCAACAATTTGGGGCTAGGTTGGATTTTGGATGCATAGCCTGAGAATATGGTCATACACAGGCCAGGTCGGTCGTTGAACCGCATGATGTCCTGATGAACTCGGTGTTCGTTTGAGTTCCAAGGAGTTCCCTAACTGCTAAACTCGAGTTAGCGTTGCAAAGTGAATGAGGATGAGAAGAGCTGCCATTGATATTGAAGAGCAGCAGCTTCCCATTTCCTCAGTTTCTCTGCACAAGGTAGCTTGGGTGTTTTTGATGACGCCATGGAAGAGAAGGATCTCATCTTTATACACAAACACCACGATAATGGTTCCAAAGGAAATAACTCAATTATTGGAATGCCAATTACTAGAATTGATTTTCATCATTAAACTAATTAAGTTTTGCTCATATTAATTTGGTGGGTTGAGACTATATATAATACGGAGAAATTAAATAGTTCGCTCAGAGTTCTGCCAGCTTATATGATATATATATCTTACATAAGCATGAATTCAGTTTTATCGAAAATTGACAAATCATTTTTGTTAAAACTATTACTTTAGGAAATTAACTCACACGTTTTGTCAGTTTTTTTTATTAGCAATCTTATATATATATTTTTGAATTGCGGTCTATGTTTTAATTGGTGATCTCGGGGGGGAAAGGAATCTAAGAATAGCTGGAAACCTGCTTAATACAGCACATTATAAATGTTATATATGATTAATTAATGGCATCGAACTGAACAACTACGGGATTATGCATACTTTAAATAAATATTTTTATGTTAATTATAATTTTGTTTTGTTAGAGTTATTGACCCAATTTTTAAGAGATTGCTTGCAAGTTAAGTTAAACAAAATATATGTAAAGAAAATATATTTAAACAAAATATTTTTTCTTTCTAGAGAATTTAGTATTTATTAGTATAATATATTTAACATTTATTAACATAGTTTATTTGACCTACTAATTTAGCTTATAAATAGGTTCTTTTACAACTTTAGAAAATACATTCATTAGAGATTAGAACTCATAATACATTTAGAGAATTTTGTATTTACGTTTTGAGGGTTTTTTATTTTCGGGTTTCGGGGTTTAGTTTTTATCTCCATCTTTTGTACTCTTCGTTCTTTTGCCATTATAGTAAAATTATCTTTGCCCATGGTTTGTTATCCTCTTTGGAGGGGTTTTTCCACGTTAAATTTGTGTGTTCAATTTCTCAATTTATTCCGCTATTTTTTTCTTGTTGCTTAATCGGGCCGATCTTAACAAGTGGTATCAAAGCTAGTTCAATTTTCATAGATCAACACGTTCAGAGATGGTAACAACAAGGTTTGAAATTGAGAAGTTCGATGGTGAGACAAATTTCAATCTGTGGCAAGTTCGGATGATGGCAATTCTAGTTCAAACTGGATTGAAAAAGGTTGTTATCGGGAAAAAGTCTAAGAATCTAAATCAAACAGAATGGGAAGAGCTTAATGAAAAGGCCTTGTCTGCAATCCAGTTGTGCATCGCGAATACGGTATTACAGGAGATATTGATGGAGAAGACTTCATTTGCCTTATGGAAAAGGTTAGAAACTCTTTATGCGACTAAGTCTCTGGATAACCGTTTAGTGTTGAAACAACGTCCATTTACGTTTCGCATGAACGAAGGTGAACTTCTTAGAGATCACATCAGTCAATTCATTACTCTTTTAAATTATTTAAAAACATTGAGGTTTATATTGACGATAAAGATTAGGCTATGCTATTGTTGTGCTTTTTACCCTATTCATACAAGTCTTTAGGGAGACTCTGATTTATGGTAGGGATAAAATCTTGTTCGAAGATGTGAATGGGCATTTTTTGAGTAGACACAAACTTGACAATGAGTTTGGCTTGGATAGCAAGGCAAATAGGAAAGCTTCCGTTTTGGTAGCATCAAAGAAACGAGACAAAAGGTGTTGCTATTGTAAAAAGGTAGGTCACGTAAAAATAGATTGTTATAAACTGTGAAATAAAAGAGCTGTTGAGAGTAACAGGGAAGATGTAGCTGGTGCTAATTTGGCCGATGAAAGCGGTGGTGATTTCTTGTTAGTGTCAACAAGCTATAACTCCAAGCTCATGTCAGAGTGGATCCTAAATTCGGGATGTTCTTTCCACATGTGTCCCAATAGAGAATGGTTCTCCACATATAGTTCGGTTGAAGGTGGAGTGGTGTAGTCATGGGAAACGATTCATTTAGTAAGGTAGTTGGTATTGGTATTGTTAAAATTAGGATACACGATGGGACGATTAGGAAACTCTCAGATATCAGACATGTACTTGATTTATGAAAGAATCTCATCTCCTTGAGTATTTTAGACTTGAAAGGATGCAGAATCAACATCGAGTCGAGCAACATTAAAGTATCTCATGGAGCTCTCGTTTTGTTAAAAGGTAAAAGAATCAAAAGTCTTTATATTTTGGAAGGTTCTACAATAACCGGTGAAATTAGACGTTCCTCGTCCGTTATAGAGTCGAAGTCAACTCGTTTGGAGTGGAGACAACTTGGTCATAGGAGGGAAAAAGGTGTGACCATTTCGTTGAAGAGAGGTTCTCTTTTGGTTGAAGGTTTTGAAATGTTAGGTTATTGTGTTCGTGAAAATCAAACCTGGGTTAATTTTGATTTGGCAGTGCACAAGTCGAAGGCTAGAAGTCTTCCAGCTTCTAAGCACAAATTCGAGTCAGTTAATTCCCTGCATAGTTCAAGATAGGCCCGTGGCGGGCTTTGGCAAAGATGGCGTTGTAAGAATTCGTGTCAAGGTGAAGATTGTTAGAGTTGTGTGACCCAAATTCTAAGAGATTGCTTGCAAGTCAAGTTAAACAAAATATATTTTCTTTCTAGAAGATTTAGTATTTATTAGTATAATATATTTAACATTTATTAGCATAGCTTATTTGACCTACTAATTTAGCCTATAAATAGGTTCTTTTACAAGCTCAGAAAATACACCCATTAGAGATTAGAACTCATAACACATTTAGAGAATTTTGCGTTTACGTTTTGAAGGTTTTTTGTTTTTGGGTTTTCAAGGTTTAGTTTTTATCTCCATCTTTTGTACTCTTCTTTCTTTTGTTGTTATAGTAAAATTATCTTTACCCGTGGTTTTTTATCCTCTTTGGAGAGGTTTTTTCACGTTAAATTTGTATGTTCAATTTCTCAATTTATTCCGCTATTTTTTTTCTTGTTGCTTAATCAGATCGATCCTAACATGCTTCGAATCACTGATGTCAGCAGCTTCATTAGGTCTTAGGCCATTGATTTTTTTTCACTGATTAGCTGCCCTTTGATTTTTGACATATCCTTTGGCTACCTCGAAGTCACTTTGACACTGAAAAAAGTCGTGCCTATAGCTGCATAGGCTAAAAGCTTGGGTTTACTTTGATTTTGCTTGCATTCGTGCTAGAGACTTTTGGCCATGCAACAATTTTTATATAGCCTTTGTATGGAGATTTAGACTAGATTTTATAGAGGCTAAGCATGTAGCAGGTCAAGTAGAGGATAATTGCAGAATAATAAGCATAATTTGTATGCTTGAGTTGAAAATGTCTTTGCTCTCTCTCTCTCATGAAAAACAAAAAACCTAATTTATATAAATCCTTCATCCCCTCCAATTCTAAGAAATTGGAGTTTTTCTTTTTGTTGGGGAAGGGCTGTTTCAGAATATTACAAATAATAAAGATAATATGATGGATTAATGATTCAATAAATCTAACGTGTATTCGTGGAAAAAACAAACAATTTTCAAAAATTAAAAATTTACCTATGTTCTATCTTGTGATCGGAGAAATAGAACTTCCAAAGCCTCGTACTCTGTCAATCGGTTCCCTTTCCATTCTCTTGGATTCCAAGAATAGTTTGTTTCAGATAGCTTTCCTCTATGACGTGCAACCTTCCTCCCAAAGTTTTGGTGGCAGTCGATTTTAGAGTTCGCCAAGTTTCATTTTCTTCAATCCTTCTCTTTTGTTAGTTTTTCGATTCTGAGTTTTATCTTTGGTTTTCTAGAGGCTATCTACAAGAGTAGAGACTGCTTGGTGAATTGAGACCCCTTGATTGGCTGATTGAGATTGAGGAACTGGAACAAAAACAACCCGCCCCCCGGTTTTTGTTTGCGAGCCTAAATGGAATGGGGATTGGAACTTGGCCACCTTTGATGATATCCTAGACAGCTTTGGGCCTCTGAAAATATTTGATATTGTCCCATTCATTCTATATATGAGTTTATTGATGTACTCAATTAAAATTTCTATATTAACTATATTATTTATAAAGTATTTATTGAGTTGGTGTTATTATCCCCCATCAATCATATTCTAATTGAGTTAGAAATATTATTTTAATATCCCTTCACATTTAAAATAAATTATATTATTTCAAAGTAGTTTAGTTTTTTTATTTAAAAAATTAATAAAAATATATGCATATAATAATATTTGAACCTATATCAATTAAGTTAACAAAACCTTAATTTTACTACTTTACCAAAGTTTTATTTTTAATATTTTTATATGTTTTAATTTTATTATGCACACTTTATTACTTCCACCGATTGTATATATTAATAATAATATGGTTGATTGAGGTTGTGGCGCCCCAAACCCTGCTGAGACGGTCTGACTTGAATTCCGAACATCACATTAGCCACCGAAGTGACTCTCTAATCAACAATCACCAAACACACCAACCAACCAATCACACCTCATAATTAACTAATCATTATATTAAAAATCTTAAAACCATGCTTCTCTAATTAAAATTATCATATATTAAACAAACAACCTTCAGATGTACAATACTTTCACAGACATACTTCGCATGCAACAATCGAGTTTACTCGACTCTTCGCAGAGTCAACCCACACATAATGCAACAAAAAAAGTGAAATACACACATCATAAAACAATTTAGTTCCTGCGAGCTCCTAAAGTCTAATGTTTTCAGCCTCGCAAGTTGGCAAGGTTCGCACCTTACAAACTCTAGCTTCTCGCCAGCCACTTCGCAGATGGCATTTCGCAAAACCTATAGAAGTCTGCTTTGCGAACACCCACTAGGAAGAAAACATGCGAACCCCTCTTTAACAAATATTCCATTGAACTTATAATTGGCAGACTATTTCATCTACAGTCCATCTGCGAACCCCCTTTTCTTATGCGAACCCTATACTAGTGAACTCTATCCCTTACATATTTAATTTTTACTTTACAACTTAGTTAATGTTTCTATATGACTCCCTTTTATCATTTTATGAAGCCTTTACTCTTGCAACCCCTAACATGTTTTTGCCTACTTATTCATTCATGTATTAGACATTTCGCAAGCTTCAACAATTTCACGCAACAGGACAAAACTTATCTCTCATGCATACCAAGCATCAGATTATTTCAAACATACTTAAATAATTTGGGTCTTACCTCAATGTCTGGCAGGCTCTTCCAACTGCATTTACATGTTAGTCAAACAACCAAACATACAAGCTATCATGCATTCACAATTTAAGTATTCAAACATTCATCCAACAATTTATAAAAGTTCCAAAATCCAAAAATTAAATAGTCCGTAATGTCCATTTACAACCCATCAAGTTCATTTAAAATCTAATTCTAATTCTAATTCTAATCTAATCCCTTGGAATAGTCCCACATTGCCTTCAATATTTGGGGGTTGAAAAACACGATACATACTTAGGAAATTTGCCTTACAATAGATCACTGGAAAGCCCCACTTCTTAACTGTTTCGCGAGCTACTTTTCTGTACAGTGAAAAAAGGAGTGTGAGCTTATTGAAGCTTAGTGAGTGCACAAAGCATGCTACAAATCAACACATCAATCAAGTTAAAAGTGAGCATACTATAATAGTTCGCATATTATTACAGGTCGCATGACATAATAGCTCACACAAATAACATACTCATAGCACATCATATTGATATATTGATAATTTGTGACTTTGAAACATATTCATAAATCATATGCATTGGATAAATGGATCTCCAAACACACCAATTGACTCAAGGAGTCCTGCGCTATCTCTAATCAGTTTAGCACGAGTGTTAACACTCTGCAAACATACCATGCTATCTTCGGTGAATAGAGCTAAGCTACATTCCCTTGTCTCTCCAATGCTATCTTTGAGCCACAATGCCTTATCACAACAATAAAGATGAGTACTCACAATGCTATGGCATGCCAATGATATCCAACGGTTTCAAGGGTTCATAATGCCAACATATCACTTTTAACACATTCACAGTTTGCAATTAACATAGCTCACAATTCGGCAGAGATCGCACATAGTATAGCTTGTAATTAAAAAGCTCGAATATCATGGTTCACACATAGCGTAAAATTTCACAATACATAACTCGCATAAATAAAACACAGTTCACATAATCATAGCAGGGCTCGCATAATATAGTTTACATGTTATCATATTTGCATTAACAAAAACACTTACTCTAGAAACTTAGGTCAAGTGGCTAGTCTACCAAAGCTTACCATTAATACGTGACTTGTGTGCAACTGTAGCATGTATTGCACTCAACTATCACAGCCTCTCTGCTTTGCCGAGCCTAGGTAAGCTTCTACTTACCTTTGTCCTTGCTCAAGGAAGCTCCTTTGCGATCTGATGCTTTACATAACAACACACATAAAATAATAAAACGACCTTTCTAACTACCTAGCATCTCGCCATTCATACTTCAGTAGCGAGCTTGTCTCGCACACCTCCGAAATTCTAATTTCTTCACTCTCACTAAATTTAATCCTTATTTCCTAATTTCTAACATCATACTTAATGTTTAATTACGAATTTATACTACTAGTTCATTCAATTACACTAACATTTATTTTCTGGAAAAATCACGTTTGTTTTTCAATCGCATAGAAGAGAAATCATTCGATCCATTCAAATTCATTAAATATTTGTTAAATCAAGATTAAAAATCTTTTAATTTCATCAATATGAGTTGAAAAGAGTTTTTAAACAGTAGTTAGCTCACAATTACAAGATCTTCCATTTTCAAGTAAAAACAAGCTTCAAATCGATAGATCTCATGAATTATTGATTAGATCTATAAAAACTCAAATTAAAACCACATATAATCTATCTTACTGTAGGAAATAAGATAATTACCTTTGATTTGAAGAATTCCACCATATTTGGATCGATTGAGCAAAAACGTGTTAAGAAATGATAGAAAAATGAAAGAGAAAAGATGAGTTTCTTTTGAAATTGGAGAAGAAAAATGTGTTTGGAAGCTTAGAAAATCAGGATGGTTGAGAGAATTTTTAGAGAAAACTCCTAATTTGGATCTAACGAAAATTTTCAAATGAGTAGAAAACATGGAAGGAAGGGATATTGGGTGTTCTTATATAGCGAACAAATTTTCAAAAATTGGTTTATTTCCCTTAAGGCCCTTTCCTATTCTCTCTCTTTTCTAAGAAATCTCATTTCAATTAAAACTCCTTATTTTCACATTTGACCTCTAATTTAAAATTTGTTTCAATTTAATACCTACTAACCTGATTATTATTTTAATTAATTACTACGACCCTAATTTTGATATCTAACTTAAGCTCAAGACTTAATTACCTGGTTCTACTAACCCAGTTTTTGAGGTGTGACAAAGATGGTATAACCTCCCAAACCGTTCTAGACCTTATGGCTAGATTGAGAAGGCTACATTAGCTACTGAAATGGCTAAGCTAACTTACGTTACTTTTTAAGACTTTAAATAAACTCATTTTAGAGAAAACTGTAGTTGTACTTTCAGTTAGCTTAAAAGCATTCATTCATTAGGTCGTGTATGCTTAGGATTCATTTTATTGTTGACAGTGTTGTTTTAGAAAAATCGTTTGCTTGTCGTTCTCCTTTAAAAAAAACTCGAAGTTAAACTAATGCAGCGGAAAAACCATTTTTTAAGTCATTTTGGAAAATTAGTTGCCTTATCAATTTGTTTTTCAAAAGCGGATCCTTTGCAATGTAGTGGAAACTAGGGAACACCATCAAATTTTACTTAAGCCCGATATCATGCATTATCCGGTTATTATGCTTGAGTAATCCATGTATGCAAAACTCCCCAAAAGAAATGTTACCAAGCCACAGACTAGAAATAATTAAAAATTAAAAGTCAAAACCAATAAAGACTTAATAATACTTAATTAAAATAATAATAATCTGAGGTCCAAGTTGATTCTTCGAATGCTGAGTCCTATTTTAATTTTAAGGTTTACCTGAAAAGTTAAACACTATTGAGGGGTGAGCTTATGAAAAGCTCAGTGTGAGTCGAATAATTATTTAAACGCTCAAAAACATTAAACATAGTGAAACATATTAGCATTAACAGAAGAAAACAGAGCCATCATAGGAATTTCATGTCATTTCAAAGCTATTATCAAATTGATGTCAAATGGTGTATGAGCATAAGTCATTATTCATTCGAGTAACAATCATTAATTTCGATACCATTCAATACAACAAAATACAATACGTAACATAAATTAATAACATTCGAATATGTCATGCACATGATGCAATGCAAAATGGTTCCTACTCATACCATTCGCTACACACCACGAGTTCCCCAGAACCCGTCTACCAAACTCGAAAACATTATGAGCATAGCTCGATATAGTAAAACCACCAAATAATCAATAATGCAGAAAATCTGCCAGATATCAAATAGTGCGATACAATCGCCAATAACATATAATATGAGATAAAATCGCCAATCCCCTCGGTATTCTAGGTGCAGTGCACTGAATACGAATAATGCGGGCTTAATATGTCGCCGGTACTCCATGGAACTCCTCCGTCTACAACAAAATCCCAACCCAATGCATATGCAATATGTCATACAATATTATACATAATCACATACTTTCAGTAAATGGAAACAGTGTTTCAATCTTTCCAATTACCATTGAGTTGGTATCAATCAATATCGTTCAATTTCACATACTTTACAAATTTTCATTGTAACAGCCTGATTTTAGACCCTAGTCAGAATAGTGGTTTCGAGACCACAAATCTGAGGTTGAATAATATCTTAATATCATTGTTAGTGTATATTATATGTGATATAGCCTGTGTGAAAATTTTGTGTGATAATTTTATCGACTGTGTGCCGAATTATGAGAAAGGACTGAATCGCATAAAGTGTAAAATGCTGTGTGCTGATTTATAAGTGCTTACTTGTTGTTGGCTTCTTAAGGTGGAGGCCAATCCATTTTTAAGATAGTGGATGGTTAAATGACTAGATAACCATAATGTTAATTTGTCTTTTATGATGATAAAAAGGTTAATATTGGAATTTGATTATTAAGTGATATTATAATAAAACAAAAGCATAAAAATTAGCTATTATGCTCATCTTTTATGTCGAAAAAACAAGGAAAGAAAAAGAAAGAAGAACACTTAGGTTTCGGTTAATTTTAAGCTCAGTTTTAGATAATTTTTACGTTTCTGAAATCGTTACTTTGTATTCCACAAAACCCATGTTTCAATTTTGTGAATTGATGATGTTTTAGTGATAATCCATTGATGAATGATTGAGCTATGTGTTACTTGATAGTGAAATCTGAAAACTTGGTGTTGGGTTAATATAGTTTGTATTTGGATTTTCGATGAAATTGAGTAATTTGGGTTAAACTGAGAAAAATGTAAATTGAAGGAACTAAATGTGAAATAAATGAAATGTGTGGGCTTGTATTAGCATGGGAAGAATTTGGCTAAGCATATGTGATGTGGGATTATGTGTATTTGGTGATTTGATGAATTAGGGACTAAAGTGTCAAAATGTGAAAATATGAGGGCTATTTTGTAAAATGCACTAAATAAGTGTGTGTGGACTAAATTGAATAAATTGTTGATTGAATGGATTGAATTTGAATGTATATAGACCAAAAGAGAAGAGGTCTAGATCGAGATCGAGGCAAAGATAAAGTGCTCGATTGATCGACCGTTTCGGTAGTTCGACGTTCGAGGTAAGGTCAGACATAATGTGTATATAGCTATGTTTAAATGTTATGAAATGAATGGTATGATAATATTGAAATGTGAATGCTATGTGAGGGCTTGAGATATGTAGCACTAAGTGTGCGTATTCAGAAATGTGACCGAGATGATTAGCATTGTGTGTGCGAAATAATATAAGCTTCGGCTTTGTGGTTGGCACTGTGTGTGCGATACTGATTTAAGATTGGTTCCTATGGATGAACTATGTATTCGATGTTAATTAAGCTTCGGCTAACTATTTGGGCACTAAGTGTTCGATTAAATCGAAGAAAGGATGATAGTTGATCAGAATGAAATAGTGAGTATTGAATAGCATATGTAATTGACAACAAAGTGTTGGCTAAGGTACACTCGGAACCTATGTGGTTGATGAAACTATGAATGGGTTTATGGAAGGGTTAATTGAATATATTAGTTTTGGATGGTATGATATATGTGATTGTAAATTAATCTATGTGATGGCATGTTTTGGTATAATTGTATTATGTTACGAACTTACTAAGCTTTTGAAAGCTTACTGTGTGATTGTTTCTCTATTTTACAGTGTCAATAAAGCTAGCTCGGATTTGGGAATCGTCAGCATCTCAAACACACTATCGGCAATCTATTTTGGTACTTTTGGAAGAATGTATATAGTTGAAATATGGCATGTATAGGCTAGTTGTTTTGAAATATATTTGAGATGTGTAATTAGCCATGTGATGTGGCTAGATATATAAGTTGGCTATAAGCATGAATGGATTTGGTATATAATGCATATTATGGTATGGCTTGTTGGTAATGAGAATGTCTTATGAATGGTGAACTTAGTGATAGATTGGTGCAAGTATGATCTAGTGAATTTGAGGATGAATCATGTTTGGTATTGAATGTGTTCAAGTTGTGCAATTTAGTTTATAAGTTAACATGTTTAGAAATGAGATTGGTTGAGATGATATGTTGATTATTTAGCATGTACTTGGTTGCCAAATTGTGTGAGAAAACATGCATAATTGTGCTTGTAGGATTGACCCAGGTATGGGTGGCATTTTGGCCTTCCAAATGGCCTATTTTGCATATTTGGTTAAGGGACACGAGCATGTATCTCCACCGTGTGGTTCAAGGACCACTTCGAAGTGTGTCTGGACAGGTTACACGGTTGTGGCACACGGGCATGTCTGGTGACCGTGTGACCAAGTCAGTAGCTAGCATATTATCACACGGCCATGGCACACGGGCGTGTCTAGTGGCTGTGGGGATAAGTCAGTATGTATGCTCTGTTTTGACACGACCTGGACACATGGGTGTGTCTGGTAGCCATGTGTGGCACACGGCCTGATTGCACGGGCGTGTGACCTCAACAGTTTGAAGAATGTTATAAATTCTGAAAACTTTCGTTAAGTGTTTAGTTTAGTCCCGACCCCTTTCTAGCATGTGTTTAAGGTCTCGTGGACCTCATTAAGGGACTATATATTTATTTTGAGATATGTTTTAATGATGATTTACTTTGTGTCATGAAATGGATGTGAAATGTTCCAACTGTTCGGGAATGCCTCTTAACTCTATTCCGGCGATGGTTTCGAGTTAGGGGTGTTACATTCATTGTGCATAAATAGCACCCTTTTCAATACACAATATAACAAATATCTCATGCGTTTAAATCATACATAAGCTTAATATCTCAACACATTATATCATTTAGTCAAACATTCTCATATCTAATAACTCAAATATGCAATTACAAACTCAATTAAACATCCATACTATCAAACTAGCAATTTTGCCAATATGTCAATATTTTAAGGCTCGAAACATACTGATTCGGCCACTCACAAAATCAATAATTTGGCTATTAAGACAATCCAATCAGGAAGCTAATTTATCATATATAACATGATATTTAACATTTTCAAACAATTTTATGAATTTAGGACCCACACCATTTTTTTTTTGCTTCCTCGCAGCATACTAGCGAATCTTCCAATTTTCCTTAATAATTCCTTAAACGAACCTAAACCAAAATTCAGTATGAATTCAATCGATTTATCATTAAACCATATACCAAACACCCACTTATGAGTTCAAACCAATCATTGAAATTATAACTATTTTATGAATCCAAACTAGTTGGATTCCTTACATTGTATCAATGCGCATCGTACGTACAATCATTCTTCGCCTTTACAGATGGTTTGGGGCATTTGGGTCAGCACCAAATTCAATAATATAATTAAAAATCAGGAGATAATTAATGATTAAATTCCTTCATTTAATCAAATCATAACCTTTACCCAACAACTATGTCAAAATAACAAACTAGTTACCCTTAATTGCACTTACGCTTCACGATTTGGGGGATCCGAATGGCCAATCGATCAAGAAATTTTTTTCCTAATTGAAATGGGTTTAAAAGCTGATTAGGAGGATTCAAGAACTCAAATTAATTCTGGAAAAATATAGGCAAGAACCAAGAAACAAAACAACCCCTTTTCTTGCCCATAGGTGCACGCACCACCACTTGCAGTGGCCAAAATTGGGGCTGAATTTTAAAATGGTTTGAGATATCATTAAAATCTGAAAAAATACTTTTGAAATCATTTAAAATCCCCAGAATTCCAGATATGGAAATTTAGGTTTTTAATGGACAAGATTAATTAAGAAATTGAATAGAGAAGAGACCTTACCCAAGTTAGTTGAGAGAAACGACAATGGCACTTTCTTGGCAATGTTCGGGATCAATCTTGGAGTTCAAGATTTTAGATTTGGATCTGATTTTAATGAGGAAAAATGACAGAAATATGGTGGAGAATATGTTAACAAATCTTGTGGCAAAAAGAAAAAGAAGAAAGAGATGGTAAAACTAGGTGTAGGCGATGACAACAATGGGAGAAAGAAAGAAAATTGAAGAGAAAAGGGGAGAGGAAGAGGGTGAACAGCTTGGGTAGGTAAATATTGAATTAAAGGCTAAAAAATACAATAAAAATTTATTTTTATACTTAGGGTTCAAGGGTATGGATGGCATACACATTAAAAAACAAGGGATTTTGCAAAATTTAATTATTTCGCAAGAGAAGGGATTCAAACTTGGGACCTCATTTAATTTCCATGCTTTCTCATATTTCTTTTAACCATTAGGCTTTTTCCTCATTCTTGAAACAACTTTGCAATATTTATTTTAAAAACAAGGCATGCCACATACTAGGGTTTAAGGAAAAATTTGCTAAATAATAAAAATGGTGAGAAAGAAGGGATTTGAACTTGAGTTTCAAGGAACGTTTAACTAACACGTAACCAACAAACAAATACCTCATTTATTCATAAAAATGCATAGATAATCTTAAAAATTAATGCATGACCACTCTCTCTCAATTTACAAACCCAATTCTACTAACCCCAGATTTTTGGGATGTTACAGATGGTGTCACAAACTAACTCGACATCAACTTAGGATTGATAGCACTACAATGATAAATAATTGTATTCATTTACTAATCTTAATATGATGTATTCATGTGTTTAAATTTTGTTTTACTTACATTTTAATCTATTTTATGTTATTTCAATATCATACATATTTCATGTGTTATTATTAATTAGTTTCTAATAATAAATTTTATTATTTATTTTATGTTATTTTTAAATAAAAATCAATATTTAAAATATGTGGTTTCCACGAGCATATGCGTATGATGAAATTTTTAATTTTTTTATTAATCTTATTGATTTATAGAAAAGAAATCAATTCCAATAGTAATGTTTGTCAACGCACAAGGGGGAAGGGGTTAAAGATGATTATAAGGTTTGGCATTAGGCTTGGAAGTTCTTTTATCTATGATAGGTGAGCCTAGGTACCACTTAAACGTGATTTGTAGGATATTGAGATAACATATTCTTGCCCTCTATTTTGTTATTAGTTCTTTTTTTTATTTTTTCTTTGTTCTTATCCTCTTTATAATACTCATTGGTCATCTTTTTGTATTGATTACATTCACAAATACTATATTTTTTTAACAAAAAAATAAATTTAATTCACAATTTGACCTCTAAAGTATACTCGTTTCCTAGTTTAGTACTTAAATTTTTTTGTTGCCCCATTTTGATACTTAAAGTATTATTCTAGTAATAGTTTTAATTTAGTAATTTAGTCTATTTTTAACACACTTAAAAAAACATATGTTTACTTTAACCATTAAGATAGTGTCACATGAGATTTTTTTTATAAAAATATATAAAATTTCTTTGTCTGAAATACTTGGTCCTTTCTCTACTCAATCTAATCGGTCTCCAAACTTTCTGATGTGCATTGTAAGTGATTTTATAACCCAAACGTTCCATACCTAACATGAGTTAATATGAAGATAGTGAATATTCGGAATAAATTTTTGAAGTCGTAGAAATACAATACATGATTGTGCAAACCAGACCAAAAGTCAAACATGCATCCTCTAATAAAATAATCATAAAATTCCAATATATTTGATCATACACTTTTCTATATTTATTTTTATTGCCATTCACCAAACAGCCAAGAAGCAAAAATTACCCAGAAAAGAATTCACCTAGATTTCATTTGTCATTATCAATCTAAATTATGCAATTTCTTCACTTAGTATCTTGATCCGTAGAAATTCCTAAATTATGTTAATATCTCTCTTCAAGAATAAGAGCAATTGACTCTAGGTTGGTTACTTGAAATTTGTTTCTAATTAAAACCCTTATTATCGCATTAACTCGATTTATGGATTCCCCTATTAGATTTGACTCTAATCCGATAGATTTATGTAGTCCTATTTCTAGGATTGCATGCAACTCCACTCAATTATGCTAGATCTACTCTTAAATAGGGTCTATTCCTCCTCTGATTTAAACACATCAAACATGGATCAATAACCTATCAATATCGAACCAAGAATTAAGCACACATAATTGAGAACAAGATATAAGTATTTATTGAGTAAAATAAAAACCGAACGACATAATTCACCATAGGGTTCATCTCTCTAGGTATTTAGAAAATTAGTTTATGCTTGCAAATAAAAACATCCCAAAGACAGTACAACTGAAAGAAATAAAAAAACTCATTATAATCTCTTGAGAAATCAACTGGGAGTCTTCAATCTTGATGGAAATCTACATCAGAATCGACTTCAATGGTGTTTTTCAAGTTGTTTTCTTGAGTATTCTATGACTGTAACACCCCAAACCTGGCCTAAACGTTACGACCGGATCTAGCGTGCCACATCAAATGATGTTTGAAAATACTTATGGTTGTTGAAAAAATTCATTGTCAAACTCCATCTTAACGTTTACAATCTCGTTTCTCGTTGCTTTTTCATAAAAGAAGTTTACTCAATTTAATACTCTTTTCAGAAAAGCATGTATTATCTTGCTTATTAAAAACCGTGTCAAATTTAGAAGTTTGATCTTAACATCTACGAAAGTCGTGATATTTTGAAAAATAGTTGTTTATTGTTTTGAAAACCCCGTGTTGATTAAATTCGCAGTGTTTAAAGAAATCCCAAATAAAAGTTAAAATAGTTCCAAAGGCCTTATTACAACAATTATAAACCTAAAAATTAAAGTAAAGTAATCCCAAATTGAAATACTAAATTCACCCTCGAATCATGCAGTACATGTGGCCACCTGCGACTCCCTCGCGGCTCCAAATCCTCTAAGGCGTCACTTCCTTGTCTCCCATGTGGTGTCATTTGCCACTAGACCACAACTCCTTTTGTGTCATTTTTCTCCACATTTTATTCTTAAAGCCTACTTGCTAACTCTTAGGGTATTATTCCCCTAAAACCAATTTTTTTCCTAAAGCCCAGGTTTGATCCCGGGACTTCATGGAAGCCCCCTAACCTTCCAAAATCACTCACCTAATAGGTCCAACTTGCATTAGAGTCATTCTCTTACTCTCAAAAATTTTAAACACTCCCCTGCCCAAGGCCCAATAGGCCCAAATTCAGGGTGTTTCAAATCTACCCCACTTAAAGAAATTTCATCCTTGAAATTTCCAACTATATAACAGACGCACAACATAGGTTACACCATTACGCTCTCGCTGCGCACTCTAATTCTAATATTCCTATCATATTTTAACTAGAACTTGGAATTCCCTACACATACTTAAAACACCTAACCACAGAAACAAACAGATATTTATCACACATCCATACAATTTCTATATTCAAACATCACGTCCAAACAAAACACACTCAGAATAAATACCAAAAATACAGTCCAATATCTAAAGAAACCACCGTATTTCTACCTTACTATATTTAAATTTGTAAACAAAAAATAAAGTATTCAGAAAACTTACGGATTCAGCGCCGGAGACTCGGTGTACCACACTTTCAGAAAACGGTCTATACAACGTTTCAGGACTTCAAATCTTTTCAAGCCTTTTTGAAACTCTTTTAAAAATTAAATTTTGAAAACCCAATCCACGGTCGAGTTTTGTAACCGAGCTCTGATACCATTAATTGTAACACCCCAAACTCGGCCTAAACGTTACGACCGGATCTAGTGTGCCACATCAAATGATGTTTGAAAATACATATGGTTGTTGAAAAAACTCATTGTCAAACTCCATCTTAACGTTTACAATCCCGTTTCTCATTGCTTTTTCATAAAAGAAGTTTACTCAATTCAATACTCTTTTCAAAAAAGCATGTATTATCTTGCTTATTAAAAATCGTGTCAGATTCAGAAGTTTGATCTTAACATTTACGAAAGTCGTGATATTTGAAAAACTGTTGTTTATTGTTTTGAAAACCCCGTGTTGATTAAATTTTCAGTGTTTAAAGAAATATCATACAAAAGTGAAAACAGTTCCAAAGGCTTTATTACAACAGTTATCAACCCAAAAATTAAAGTAAAGTAATCCCAAATTAAAATACTAAATTCACCCTCAAATCATGCGGTACGTGTGGCCACCTCCGAGTCCCTCGCGGCTCCAAATCCTTTAAGGCGTCACTTTCTTGTCTCCCATGTGGTGTCATTTGCCACTAGACTACAACTCCTTTTGCGTCATTTTTCTCCACATTTTATTTTTACAGCCTACTTGCTAACTCCTAAGATTTTATTCCCCTAAAACCAAAATTTTTCCTAAAGCCCAGGTTTGATCTCGGGACTTCATGGAAGCCCCCTAACCTTCCAAAATCACTCACCTAATAGGTCCAACTTGCATTAGAGCCGTTCTCTTGTTCTCAAAAATTTTAAACGCTCCCCTGCCCAAGGCCCAGTAGGACCAAATTCAAGGTGTTACAAATTTACCCCACTTAAAGAAATTTTATCCTTGAAATTTCCAACTATATAACAGACGCACAACATAGGTTACACCATTATGCTTTCGCTGCGCACTCTAATTCTAATATCCCTATCATATTTTAACTAGAACTTGGAATTCCCTACACATACTCAAAACACCTAACCACAAAAACAAACAGATATTTATCACACATTCATACAATTTCTATATTCAAACATCACGTCCAAACAAAACACACTCAGAATAAATACCAAAAATACAGTCCAATATCTAAAGAAACCACCGTATTTCTAACTTACTGTATTTAAATTTGTAAACAGAAAATAAAGTATTCAGAAAAATTACGGATTCGGCGCCGGAGACTCGGTGTACCACACTTTCAGAAAACGGTCTATACAACATTTTAGAACTTGAAATCTTTTCAAGCCTTTTTGAAACACTTTTAAAAATAAATTTTGAAAACCCAATCCACAGCCGAGTTTTGCAACCGAGCTCTGATACCATTAACTGTAACATCCCAAACCCGGCCTAAACGTTACGGCCGGATCTAGTGTGCCACATCAAATGATGTTTGAAAATACTTATGGTTTTTGAAAAAACTCATTGTCAAACTCCATCTTAATGTTTACAATCCTGTTTCTCATCGTTTTTTCATAAAATAACTTTATTCAATTCAATACTCTTTTCAAAAAAGCATGTATTATCTTGCTTATTAAAAACCGTGTCGGATTCAGAAGTTTGATCTTAACTTTTACGAAAGTCGTGATATTTGAAAAACTGTTGTTTACTGTTTTGAAAACCCCGTGTTGATTAAATTTTCAGTGTTTAAAAAAATCTCAAATAAAAGTTAAAACAGTTCCAAAGGCCTTATTTTAACAATTATAAACCCAAAAATTAAAGTAAAGTAATGCCAAATTAAAATACTAAATTCACCCTCGAATCATGCGGTACGTGTGGCCACCTCTGAGTCCCTCGCGGCTCCAAATCCTCTAAGGCGTCACTTTCTTGTCTCCCATGTGGCGTCATTTGCCACTAGACCACAACTCCTTTTGTGTCATTTTTCTCCACATTTTATTCTTAAAGCCTACTTGCTAACTCCTAAGGTTTTATTCCTCTAAAACCAAAATTTTACCTAAAGCCCAGGTTTGATCTCGGGACTTCATGGAAGCCCCCTAACCTTCCAAAATTACTCACCTAATAGGTCCAACTTGCATTAGAGCTATTCTCTTGCTCTCAAAAATTTTAAACACTCCCCTGCCCAAGGCCCAATAGGCCCAAATTCAGGGTGTTACAAATCTACCCCACTTAAAGGAATTTCATCCTTGAAATTTCCAACTATATAACAGACGCACAACATAGGTTACACCATTACGCTCTCGCTGCGCACTCTAATTCTAATATCCCTATCATATTTTAACTAGAACTTGGAATTCCCTACACATACTCAAAACACCTAACCACATAAACAAACAGATATTTATCACATATCCATACAATTTCTATATTCAAACATCACGTTCAAACAAAACAAACTCAGAATAAATACCAAAAATACAGTCCAATATCTAAAGAAACCACTATATTTCTAACTTACTGTATTTAAATTTGTAAACAGAAAATAAACCATTCAGAAAACTTACGGATTTGGCACCGGAGACTCGGTGTACAACACTTTCAGAAAATGATCTATACAATATTTCAGAACTTCAAACCTTTTCAAGCCTTTTTAAAACTCTTTTAAAAATTAAATTTTGAAAACCCAATCCACGGCCGAGTTTTGCAACCGGGCTCTGATACCATTAATTGTAACACCCCAAACCCGGCCTAAACGTTACGACCGGATCTAGTGTGCCACATCAAATGATGTTTGAAAATACTTATGGTTGTTGAAAAAACTCATTTTCAAACTCCATCTTAACGTTTACAATCCTGTTTCTCATTGCTTTTTCATAAAAGAAGTTTACTCAATTCAATACTCTTTTCAGAAAAGCATGTATTATCTTGCTTATTAAAAACCGTGTCAGATTCAGAAGTTTGATCTTAACATTTACGAAAGTCGTGATATTTGAAAAACTGTTGTTTACTGTTTTGAAAACCCCGTGTTGACTAAATTTTTAGTGTTTAAAGAAATCTCAAATAAAAGTTAAAATAGTTCCAAAGGCCTTATTACAACAGTTATAAACCCAAAAATTAAAGTAAAGTAATCCCAAATTAAAATACTAAATTCACCCTCGAATCATGCGGTACGTGTGGCCACCTCCGAGTCCCTCGCGGCTCTAAATCCTCTAAGGCATCACTTTCTTGTCTCCCATGTGGCATCATTTGCCACTAGACCACAACTCCTTTTGTGTCATTTTTCTCCACATATTATTCTTAAAGTCTACTTGCTAACTCCTAGGGTTTTATTCCCCTAAAACCAAATTTTATCCTAAAGCCCAGGTTTGACCTCGGGACTTCATGGAAGCCCCCTAACCTTCCAAAATCTCTCACCTAATAGGTCCAACTTGCATTAGAGCCGTTGATCTTTATGTCAGAGTCTTAAAAATTTATATAAAGAATAATCGAGCCTAGAAACTAACTGTGACAACGATTGAGGCAAGTGCACCTATCGAACAGTAGTATACTTAAGTGGCAAGACCGAATTGTCGAACCCAAAGGAACTAAAAGTACTAATACTAACTTTCTTTCTATTATTTAGCCTAAAAATTAAAGGAATTATGAATTAATCTAAAATTACTAAGCTAAAGATGCTAAGATAAAGAGAATGAATTGGGGAAAATACTTGTGGGAAAAACCAATTGATTAAGACAATACCCGAGGAAGAATCTACCTAGACTTCACTTGTTATTTAAATCCGAACCAGACGATTTATTTACTTGACTTGATCCATAGGATTCCCTAATTTATATTAATACCTCTTTCTAGGCTACTAATGTCTAACCCTAGGTTGATTAATTGAAATCTCTTTTTATTGAAAACCCATAGAATTGCATTAGCTCAATCTATGGACACCCATATTAGGTTTGACCCTAATCCGGCAAATTTTCGTCATCCTATTTCTAGGGTTGCGATCAACTCCACTTAATTATGTTAGATCTACTCTTAAACAGGGACTTTTGCTCCACTGCCTAAGCACATCAATACTTGAATCAATATCCTGAAATATCAAAACAAGAATTAAGAACACATAATTAAGAACAAATAAATTATTTATCATATAATTCAAAAAATAATAACAAGATCCGTCTTTGGCTTAACTGGTCACCTCACTGGACTCCCCTTAAAGGTTGGCCTCTAGGGTGTTTATATAGGCTTTTGGATTGACTTTCTTTGCCTCTAAGTACCCTAATCCAAATGAAACTCTTCTTTGTCACGACAGGGGCACGCTCATAGCACACGCCCGTGTGAATCGTGGCCAGGTCGTGTTCAGGTCTGTTAAGGAGGCACGGCCGTGTGGCTTGGGCCCAGGCCGTGTTAATTTTGTGATATGACCCATTTACTTTGTTTTAGGCCCGTTCTCGTTCTTTTCATCCTCCGGTGCTTTCCTGAATATAAAACATGAAAACAAAGGATAAGAGCACCAAATTCCATAATTCAAGGCGTAAATCATCCAAAAGTATGCTAAATGTGGGATTAAAATATGTTTATATTATGGTTTATCAAATACCCCCACACTTAAGCATTTGCTTGTCCTCAAGCAAAATTCTCAACTCACAATTAAAATGAACTTCCTTGATTCATAATATTCATCAATAGTGTTCCATCATAATTCAAAGATAATTCATACATTGATAATTTAAGTAAAAGGGTCCTAAAGATTCAAACAATCAAAGTCATAGTTTTTGTAGCATGAAAATATAGGTGTTTTCCCCTTACCTAAATAATCACCTTTAATTCAAAATTGAGAAGAGTTGACATCCTCACTAAAGATTCACTCAAATCACTCAAAGTGTTTAAGGTTCAAAATTAAGAACTCAAAAGTTGAACATGAAAAGTTAATCCCATAAGCTTGCCTGAAAATCAAATCTCCACCACTGTAAAATGAGATGATACACAAATCAAAAGGTCATTAAAAGGGTTGTAATGGGGCTCGGGTTAAAGATGTGGATAAAGGCTGAATTAGAGGGTTAAAATCGAGATTGAATTGACAATTTACCTAACTAGAGAAATGAATTACTCCTGAATAATTATATCAATGAAAAACTTGTAATACTAATAATATGAGCTTTTTCTTTAAGATGTGGAATTTAAACGTATAAGCTCAATTACATAGAGCTAATATTGAATATACTTCTTTAAGAACAAATCAAGTATTTAAAGAGAAAGAACTTTAACAATTGAAATATAGATCATAGTTAAGAAACTGTTCAAAATCAAATCTCGATATAAGGGTGGTCAAGAGGAATGGTGATAACAAATACAGACCATGTTTTGGGTTAATATTAGTAGGTGAGTCAATAAAAAGGGTTGTTAGGATCAAAAGGGTTCACTAGGGGTTAATTGTGAGGGTAAGCTTCTTAGTGGAGTGAGTAAGTTAAATCCTAAGTGCCTTTATCATTTTTGTATATCAAATCAATAATGTGGTCTTGACATGTATAATCGCAGCAAGTTCTAGAATAACAGCTCAATGTTGACACACTCATAATCACAAGGTAAGCACGAAAGAATGTATGCTCTAAAAGGCTCAAGATCTTACAAAAATTATGGATTTTTGATATCAACTCTGTAAATTTCAAATTTCAAGGTAATAATTTGATTCAGGTAGACAACTTAAAAAAAATATAAATTTTGAAAATAGACTCATCATGCTTGATTCTCTAGTATCCTAAAATTTAAATCATCACTGCACAATTATCAATGACTTAATCCAAAACATATGAATGACTTAAAAATTTAAAGAGTTTAATAATAAAAGAAAATGAACTAAAATAAAAATAAAAAATAAAAATAAGAATAAAACAAAAAAATGAAAAATAAAAATAAAGAAAAGAAAAAGCCTCAAAGGTCCTCATCATCGGAGTGATCTCGAGGTGGTGGTGGCAGCGATATGTGAAGAAGCTGATAATGTTGACCACGGCTGCCTCGCACGGCCGTGTGGATTTATCTCAGCCTATTTTCTTTAGGCAGTTTCGACCACGGCCGCATCGCACGACCGTGGCGTCTAGTCAGAGCCCGTATTTTGGGAAAAATTTTCATCCTGTTTATGCACGATCTTCGCCACGCCCATGTACCTATTCGTGGTGTCTGCATGGCCACGGCCATGCCCGTGTGTAAGGTCGTGTGGTGGGGAAACCTACGCCTAAAAATTTTGGTTAGTTTTTAGTTAGATGCTAAAATTTGAAAATATGGACGTTAGTAAGGTTAGTGCTCGGGTTGCCTCCCGAGAAGCGCTCGTTTAAAGTCTTGAGCTAGACTTACCTATTATTCGTATGGCCATGGTGGTTCAGGGAGTTGAAACTCTTTTTTCTTACTATCAATTCTATCAATATATGGTTTGAGTCAGGTAATATTTACATCAAAAGTGCCAAAATTAGAATGTGTTACCTCGACCGTTCCGTATGGAAAGACCTTACGTGCCGAAAAAAGAGTCGCACCATTTGTATTAAGCTCTGAAGTGGCTATTCGAGGGTCGGTTGCATCACACAGTACATGAAATGTGAGCTCAAGTGGTAGTTTATTTCGTATAATTGCTGGGCACACTGCGTTTAGCTCCACTTGCGATGTATCGTCTAACTTCCATTTGTTTGTCAAAAGCTCTTTTAAAAATTTCTTTGAATCTGGCATCTGCGAAAAAGCTTCAAGAAACGGCAAGTTAATGTGTAATTTCTTTGGAAGTTTAAGAAATTTACCAAATTATTCCTCTGCGTGGTCTTTCTTTATCGCATTTGGGTACGGCACACGTGGTTGGTACTCTGTAATTACCAGGTTTGGTTTATCATGGCTTACCTCAACCTTACCTTCCTCTACCACATTCTCTTGCTTCAATTTTGGTTCATCTATCCCTTCACTACCGTAAGCAGTTATTGCTTGAGGTTGCTCTCTTGGGTTAGTTTCGGTGTTGCTAGGCAAGATATCTTATGGTCTTTCAGAGATCAACTTAGCAAGCTGACCTAATTGATTCTCGAGCTCTTGAATTAACGCTTGCTAATTTTTAAGTGTTGTTTTGGTGTTTTGGAAGTGTGTTTCTGACACCGAGATTAATTTCGTTAGCATCTCCTCAAGGTTCGGCTTCTTTTCCTGCTAGTGGGGTGGTTGTTGAAAGCCTGAAGGAAGTTGCGGTCTTTGATCACCTTGACCACCCCACGAGAAATTGGGATGGTACCTCCAACCTGCATTGTAAGTGTTACCGTAAAGATTGTTTTGAGGTCTAGAATAGTTACCAATATAGTTGACTTGTTCGTTCTCTGTACTAGGGTTGTAGGATTGATATTCTGTGTTGTTCACCCCTCTTTCATCTGTATCATACTGTATTACCGGATGTACCTGCATAGAACCATACCAACCATCAATTTTTCTATTTAAAAGCTCTATCTGGTTAGATAACATGGTGACCGCGTCAAGGTTGAAAACATCGGCTGCTTTAGTAGGCTTTGTCCTCATGACTTGCAACTGATAATTATTCAGTGACATCTCTTCGGTTTCTGCGAGTGGTATGTTCTATTTCACTGACAAAAATCAAGGGTCCTGACGGGTTCCTCCTAGTTATAAACTAGAGGTACCTGATAAGAACAAATAAAAGAAGGAGAATTAGTAAAGTTAAAAGCTAAATAAAAATAAAAGTAAATTGCAAAAATAAAAATGGCTATAGTAATAAAAATGAGCGTTCTTAATATTTTAGTTCCCCGGCAACGGCGCCAAAAACTTGATTGTTATGTCAGAGTCTTAAAAATTTATATAAAGAATGATAGAGCCTAGAAACTAACTGTGACAACGATTGAGGCAAGTGCACCTATCGAACAGTAGTATAGTTAAGTGGCAAGACCGGATTGTCGAACCCAAAGGAACTAAAAGTACTAATACAAATTTTTTCTCTATTATTTAGCCTAAAAATTAAAGGAATTATTAATTAATCTAAAATTATTAAGCTAAAGATACTAAGACAAAGAGAATGAATTGGGGAAAATACTTGTGAGAAAAACCAATTGATTAAGACAATACCCGAGGAAGAATCCACCTAGACTTCACTTGTTATTTAACTCTGATCCAGACGATTTATTCACTTGACTTGATCCGTAGGATTCCCTAATTTATATTAATACCTCTTTCGAGGCTACTAACGTCTAACCCTAGGTTGATTAATTAAAATATCTTTCTAATTAAAACCCCTAGAATTGCATTAACTCTATCTATGGACTCCCAAATTATGTTTGACCCTAATCCGGTAAATTTTCGTCATCCTATTTTTAGGGTTGCGATCAACTCCACTTAATTATGTTAGATCTACTCTTAAACAAGGACTTTTGCTCCACTTCCTAAGCACATCAATACTTGAATCAATATCCTAAAATATCAGAACAAGAATTAAGAACACATAATTAAGAACAAATCAAGTATTTATCATATAGTTCAGAAAACAACAACAAGATCCGTCTTAGGTTTTATCCCCCTCAGGTATTTAAGAGGTTTAGTTCATAATCATAAAGGAATACATCTTAGAAGAAATATAAAACAATACATAAGAAAAAACCCTAAAACCCCCTGAAGGAAATTGAAGGGAAGATCTTTTGTCTTGAGTATAACTCCAGCTTCTTAAGATGAATCAACTGGCTTTCTTCGAGTAAATTTCACAATTCTAGCCTCTCTGGCTTGGCTCTTCGGCCTAACTGGTCGCCTCACTGGACTCCCCCTGAAGGTTGGCCTCTAGGGTGTTTATATAGGCTTTTGGAATGGCTTTCTTTGCCTCTAAGTACCCTAATCTGAATGAAACTCTTCTTTGTCACAACAGGGACACGCCTATGGCACACGCCCGTGTGAATCGTGGCCAGGCCGTGTTCGGGTCTGTTAAAGAGGCACGGCCATGTGGCTTGGGCCCAGGCGGTGTTGATTTCGTGATATGGCCCATTTACTCCATTTTAGGCCCGTTTCTCATTCTTTTCATCCTCCGGTGCTTTCCTGAATATAAAACATGAAAACAAAGGATTAAGAGCACCAAATTCCATAATTCAAGGCTTAAATCATCCAAAAGTATGCTAAATGTGGGATTAAAATATGTTTATATTACGGTTTATCAGCCGTTCTCTTAAATTTCAAAATTTAAGGCC
Source organism: Gossypium bickii (assembly GCA_025503065.1). Taxonomy (NCBI): domain Eukaryota; kingdom Viridiplantae; phylum Streptophyta; class Magnoliopsida; order Malvales; family Malvaceae; genus Gossypium; species Gossypium bickii. The sequence goes on along the minus strand of CP106712.1, from coordinate 120,187,208 downwards.
CAATAGGCCCAATTCTACTAGGCCTAAATTCAGGGTGTTACAATGACGACTCACTCCTATCTTCTTATTTTTGTCATATATAGGTCTCAGATTGCCCGAAAAACCTTAAATATCATGTTTTTCTGCTGTTTGAAGTGTAATTCCCAAAATCAATATAGCCTGGCACATGACCGTGTGGTAGCCCGTGAGACAGCCCGTGAGGAATGGTCCTATTTGTGTGGCTCATGTAACTTGCTTCAATTTTTTAGTTTTCACTCATTTTTCGCTTCTTTTGCTCCCAAATGCTCTCCTAGGTATAAAAACATGAACTTAAAGGATTAGGAGCATAAAATTTACCATTAGCATCGATTAATCACCCAAAAACGCATTAAGAATAAGGCTAAAACTTGTTACTTTTGGCACCTATCAATATAATTTGCATGCCATAGGATAAGAAGAGTTTAGGGTTTTTCGACTATGTGTCGGGGAGTTCTAGGCACTCAATTCGTCGGTTTTACTGGTCAGCACAGGGCGCAATTCTTTTCTATGGTTTATCTTCAGGCACTAGGTGCCAAACTTTGGTGTGTTGGTTGGATTCACATATCTGTGTCCAAGTCCAAGTCATGTTAATAGGAGAAGTAAACTATAAACTCGGGATAATGACTTGATATGCTAATGATTTGAAAATGGCAATGCTATTGAATAAAAAATGTGATAGAATGGAATGAAATATGAAATAAAATGTGAATTGGAAACTATAATGAATGGATATGTATTTAAGGAATGATGTTTAATTAAGCATGAAATTAATTGAACTATGATTGAGATAATATTGCATAGCATCATTTATTTTAACTTGAGCATATAAATATATTGTATTTTACTTTTATGTTCGAATCATAGAAATACCATTGAGTTATACTCAGCGTACAGTTTTATTTTCCATATGTAGGTTAGGTACTTATCGGTTCGATAGTTTACTCAGCATTTAACAACCATTTCAAACTCAACTGTCGGTGAAATGTTCTTTTGATCTTGGCACATACCTAGGATGTTCTATATATATATATATGTAATGCTTGTAACACCCCAAAAATTTGATTGTTGGCTGTAGAATTTTATCGTAATTAAGTCTCTATATTGTGGTTAAATTATTCATTTATGTGTTCAAAGTCAAGGGTTTGAGTCACTCTTTTTAAAGATCTTGCTATATTATTTTGACTGAATCCCTATCCCAGATCTATCAGCTTAAGTTTAATTTTGTGTAAATTTGTGTCAAGAATGAGCCTGCTGGTTCGATGGTTAAGCTTCTATATTCTATTTGGTCCTGTGTTCGAGTCGCGGCACGTGTGATGATTAATATTTTACTAACCGTCAAAATTTTGGTTATTGATTTTAGTAAAATATAATTTACATTCGCCTTTCTTTTTTTTCTTTTTCCTTCTTCCTTCTTTTCATTTTCTCTGTTTCTATTTTTCATTTTCCTTCTATTTGGTTTTGATAAGTTACAACTATGTGTGATTGGGGGTTCACACTATTTGTCACGTCAATTGGAAAGTAATGGAGTAAGTTTTGTCGTCATTCCTTTTTATTCCACGAAATTTCTGTTGGTTTTGTTCACATGTGTTTTGTCGTCATTTCTTTTTATTCCACGAAATTTCTGTTGGTTTTGTTCACATGATCAAATTGGATATTTTTCTATTGTTGCACTTGAATTCTTTGTTAAGTGATCATTGGTTTTCTTTTAAGCATAGATACTGAAGGTAGAGTCCTCCTGTGTGTTAAGATACTAAGTTACATACTACACGTTGTGCTTGTTAAATTCTAGGTTGTTTGGAAAGATTTCTAAACTAAGATTCAAAAGTTATGTTTTGAGTGATTTTCGATATAACTTTCCAGATTTGGCTTTGTCACCTAAGCTGGATATGGGGTATTATATTTAGTGGTATCAGAGCCAGGTTTACAACATTCGGGCTGTGTTTTGGACTCCTATTTTTATGTTAAGAAAAAAAAAGATGTTTAAAAGCAAAAAAGCTATATGAGTCATTCTGGAAACTAATTTCATAAAAAGCCGAGTCTCTGATGCTAAACCTATAAGTATTTCTGTTCAATTATTATGATTTGTTGAGGTATTGTAATGATTGAACTATTGTCTGGTTAAGTGTTCTGATATAAACTAGTAAGAGAACTATGATAAAGTCTTTAAACTGATCTGTTTACTTTAGATATTGTAGATAAATTGATATTATGAGTTTGCACGGTAGTCGTGAAAGTGGTTCTCGTGGGTGTCATAGACAAGGAGGAGCTCAAGCATAGTCATCCTTTATGGATAATATGCCTAATTTGGAGACCAGTGAGACTGTTGGTACTCCTATTGCTGAGTCAGGGTCTCAGACTCTGATAGCTAAGGACGACACACTGTCTCGGGCTATGATTCGAGCATTAAAAAGGGTCGCTAGGGCTTATTTTGGATTTAGAGGCCGATGGTCAATTATTGAGCGACTCTGGTAAAACAGTGCTGAGTTATTTAGAGGCGTTATTAGAGTCGCCCCTACTATGGCCGAGTTTTGGTTAGAGGCCACTAAGCGTATTATGACTGATATTGATTGCACTCCCGCTCAGAAATTGAAGGGTGTTGTATCTCTACTCCGAGACAAAGCCTATCAGTTGTGGTTTACTGTTGAGCAGGGTACTCAGTTCGAACAAGTTAATTGGGACTACTTTAAGAATGCCTTCCATGGTAAGTATGTGGGGACGAGTTACACAGAGGCTCGTCGAAGTGAATTTATGAGTATGGTGTAGAGTGAGAGATCTATAGCCGAGTATGAGGACAAAATTTTTAGATTGAGCAGGTATGCTCGGGCTTTGGGAGTATCTGATTACGACAAGTGTGTGAGGTTTGAAGAAGGCTTATGTTATGATCTATGAGTTTTGATAGGTCTTCAAAGGGAGCGGGTTTTTGCAGCCTTGGTTGACAATGATAAAATAGCGGAGGAAGTGAAACGCAATGAGTGCAAGAGGTGAGATCGAGAGAGATGTCAGTGTAAGGTTAAGAGAAATTCAAGTCCCTCTAGTTCTAGGCAGTGTCCTAAGAAACGAGTGAGGTACGAACGGGCTTCCGAGGACCGAGGCACCAGCTGCAGTTACTAAAATACAGCTTTATAGTGACCAAGGGAGGCACCATTCATGCAAGTGCTGAAGGAAATTTAAAGCTTGCCTCCGTTGTGGGTTGATGGAGCATTGTGTTTGAGATTGCCCTCGTCGACTAGCTTAGGTACCCATTACGACAGAAACTCCAGCTCCAGTCCCATTTAGCCTCTAAGTGTAGCTCAACAACCACCTAGGGGCCATGGGATGGTTAGGGTTGGTAACGGTTCTGGTAGGGGTCAAAAAAACACTAGGTAAAGGTGTAGGTCAGGTTGAGGCACGATAGCCTGTACTGATCTATGCAGTGAGATGCCGTGAGGACAGAGACATCGCCGACGTTATAGCAAGTATGTTATTTATGCATTCTGTTTCATATTTTACTTTGATTAATATCATATCTACTCACTCATACATAGCTAGTATTGTTTCTATAAACCTGAATATTGTATTAAGAATACTGCTAGGGAGTTTTCTATGATTAGTCCTCTAGGTCAATCAGTTTGAGTTGATAAGGTATATAGACGGGTTTCGCTAGAGACTTAGGGTGTGGTATATCTGGCAAATTTAATGGAGTTTCCTTTTGGTGAGTTTGATCTGATTTTGGGAATGAATTGGCTCATAGAACATCGAGTCAGTCTAGATTGTGCCTCAAAGAAAGTTACTCTGAGAATTGATGAAAATAGTGAGATTGTTATGATTGGTGAGTGTCGAGATTACCTCTCCAACATAATATCCGCCCTTGTAGCTGAGAACTAGTTCGGAAAGGTAGCAAGGCATACCTTGCTTTTGTGTATGATTCTATACCTGCGAAGCTTTCTGTAAAGGATATTCGTACTATAAGGGGCTTTTCGGATGTATTTCCTGAGGATTTGTCAACAATACCTCCAGATAGGGAAGTTGAGTTCAGTATTGATCTGTTACCAAGTACTGCTCCTATGTCCATTGCACCATATCGCATGGCACCGAAGGAACTTGTGGAGCTAAAAGCTTAGCTCTAGAAACTTCTCGATCGAGGGTTCATTAGACCAAGCGTGTCTCCGTGGGGAGCATCGGTATTGTTTGTTGAAAAGAAAGATGGTATGATGAGAATGTGTATAGATTACCATTAGCTGAACAAGTTGAAAATAAAGAATAAGTATCCACTACCGAGGATTGATGATTTATTCAATCAATTCTGTGGAGCATCTGTTTTATCTAAGATTGACCTTTATTTTGGTTACCACTAGTTCAAGGTTAAAGAGACTGATGAGTACAAGATTGTTTTCAAGACTCGTTAAGGACACTATGAGTTCTTTGTTATGCTATTCGGTTTGATAAATGCCCTGGTTGCATTCATGGATTTAATGAATCGGGTATTTGCCGTATCTGGATCAGTTTGTTGTAGTTTTTATTGATGACATCTTGATTTATTCCAAGATTGAGATTGAGCAGGACGAGCATATTTGTATAGTTCTGCAAACTGATAAACTGCAAAAGTAACATATTTTAATCCCACATTTAGTATGCTTTTGGATGATTTAACCTTCGATTCATGTAAAAAGGTGCTTTTAATCCTTTCTTTTCATGTCTTATACTCAAGAAAGCATCCGACGATGAAAAGAACGAGAAACAGGCCTAAAACGGACCAAATAGGGCCAAAGAGGAAATCGACACGGCCTGGACTTAAGCCCACACAGTCGTGCCACGCCAATCTACTAGAACACAGCCTGATCTCGATTCACACAGTTGTGCCTCATTAAAGAAGTCCGAGCACGACCTGGCCACGACTCACACGGGTGTGTGCCATGGCAGTGATCCTGTCATGGCAAATAACAATTTCATTCGGATTTGGATACTTAGTGGCGAAGAAACATATTTCAAAAGCCTATATAAAGCCCCTAAGTGTTACCAGAAAAAAGGGCGATTTGCTAGGCCAAGGAGCCAAGCCGAAAAGGCTAGATTTGTGGAGAATCACTCGAAGATAGCCAGTTGATCCATCTCAAGAAGCCGAAATTCTACTCAAGACGGCGGATCTCTCCTTCAATTCCTTCAGGGAGTTTTAGGGATTTCTTATGTTTTGTTTTATCTTTTCTTCTGAGATGTTTTCTTTATTTGTTATGAACTAAACCCTTCAGATACCTAAAGGGGATGAAACCTAAGACGAATCTTGTTATCGTTTGCTGAACTATATGATTAATATTTGACTTGTTCTTAATTATGTGTGCTTAGTTCTTGTGTTAATATTTCAGGGATATTGATTCAAGTATGATGTGCTTAGGTGGTGGAGCAAAAGTCCCTGCCTATTCATAGATCTAGCATAATTACAGTGGAGTTGTTCACGCGCCTAGAGATAAGGTGACGAAACTTTGCCGGATTAGGGTGAAACCTAATATGGGAACCCATAGATCGAGTTAATGCGATTCTAGGGGTTTTAATTAGAAAGAGATTTCAATTGATCAACCTAAGGTTAGTCATTATTCGCTTCGAGAGAGGGTCTAATGTACATTAGGGAGTTGTACAGATCAAGTTAAGTGAATAAATCGTCTAGTTCAGAGTTAGATAACAAGTGAAGTCTAGGTGGATTCTTCCTAAGGGTATCGTCTTAATCAACTGAGTTTTTCTTCCAAGTTATTTTCCCAATTCATTCATTTTGTCTTTGCATCTTTAGTCTAGTTGATAGTTAATTTTAGGTTAGATAAACTTTCACTTAATTCTTAGGCTAAATAATAGAAAGAGAGTTAGTATTAGTACTTTTGGTTCCTTTGGGTTCAATATTCCGGTCTTGCCTAAGCTATACTACTGTTCGATAGGTGCGCTTGCCTTAAAATCGTTGTCAGAGTTAGTTTCCAGGTTCGATCATTCTCATTATAAATTTTAAAGCTCTGATTCATAGCGATCAAGTTTATGGCGCCGTTGTCGGGGAACTGAAATATTAAGAAAACTTAATTTTTATTACTTTAGGCATTTTTTTATTGCAATTTATTTTTATTTTATATTTTTTTTACTTTGCTAATTTTCTTTCTTTTTTTTCCTTTCAGGTACCTCTAGTTTATGACTAGAAGGAACCCGACAGGAGCTCTACTTTACGATAATGATATTGAAGGTACCGTTCGTAGAAATCACAGAGAAATAAGGCGAAGCCTAAACTACATAGACGAAATGCAAGAAGCTGAAATTAATACCACAGAAGATATGGCTGAAAATAATCTGCCATCTCCAGAGATGGCCTAACATCATGCTCCACGTACTATGTATGATTATGCTAAACCTAATTTAACAGGAACTGAGTCTAGTATTGTTAGGCCCACTATTGCTGCAAATAATTTTGAACTAAAACCTAACACTATACAGATGATACAACAGTTTGTTCAGTTTGATGGTTTGCAGGATGAAGACCCTAACACACACCTAGCAAATTTTCTAGAATTCTGTGATACCTTCAAAATAAATGGCATTTCTGATGATGCCATCCGTCTTCGGTTATTTCTCTTTTCCCTGAGAAATAAAGCCAAACAGTGGTTACATTCTCTTCCACGAGGGTCAATCACTACATGGGACCAAATGACCGAAAAAGTTCTATTAAAATATTTTCCACCGGCCAAAACAGCCAAGTTAAGGAATGATATCTCTTCTTTTGTGCAGATAGATTCAGAGACACTTTGCAATGCATGGGAGAGATATAAAGATTTGTTAAGGAGGTGCCCACACCATGGATTACCATTGTGGCTACAGGTACAAACTTTTTACAATGGTGTGAACCCTTCAACAAGGCAGCTAATCGATTTTGCTGCCGGTGGAACTTTGAACAACAAAACTCCTGAAGCAACCTACGAGTTTATAGAAGAGATGTCACTGAATAACTATCAGTGGCAAGTTACAAGGACATGGCCAGCCAAAACAGCTGGATTTTCAACCTCGACGCAGTAACCGCGCTATCAAATCAGGTAGAGTTGCTACATAAAAAATTTGATGGTTTATATGGTTCTTCGCAGGCACATCCGTTATGCAGTGCGACGCAAGTGGAGGAGTGGTGAATTCTGAGTACCCACCCTACGGACAGGGTATGGAGAGTGAGCAGATGAACTATATGGGTAACAATTTCTGAACTAACAATAACCCTTATAGTAATACTTATAATCCAGGTTGGAAGAACCATCCCAATTTCTCATGGGGCAGTCAAAGAAATCAAAGGCAACAACTATCCCAAAACTTCCAACAACAGCCCTACCCACAGGAAAAGAAACTGAACCTTGAAGATGTGCTAACAAACTTTATAACAGCCTCAGAAACACGCTTCCAAATGGTAGAAACAAAACTTGAGGCATTGTCACAAGAGTTTAAGGATCAGTTCGGGCAACTGACCAAGGTAGTTTCTGAATTTCGATCAAAGATTTCAAAACGACCACAAGGGCACCTACCAAGCAACAGGGAGATTAACCCAAGGGAGCAAGTTCAAGCCACCACAGCTCATGATAGTATATGGTTAGATAAACCAAATACAATTTAAGAAAATGAGGTAGATGAAGGCAAAGTTGAGGTAACAGAAGAAAAGCCAAAACTGGTAACCAAGAAGTACCAACCTCGCATTCCTTATCTCGAAGCGATGAAAATTGACGATACAGAGGAACAGTTCAGTAAATTTCTTAAACTTTTAAAGAAATTACACATTAACTTACCTCTTCTTGAAGCTCTTTCACAGATGCCAGATTCAAGGAAATTTTTAAAACAACTCTTAACGAACAAGCGTATGTTATACTGCTCAGCAATGCTACAGAATAGACTACCGTGAAAGTCAAAAGATCCAGGGCGTTTTACAATTCCATGTTTAATTGGTAGACTAACTATTGATAATGCGTTAGCTGATTTAGGGGCAAGTATAAATGTCATGCCTTATAAAATGTTTAAGGAACTAGGTCTAGGGAAACCCAAACAAACTTCGATGAGCATTCAATTAGCTGATAAAACTGTTAGAATTCCCAGGGGTATTATCGAAGATGTTCTTGAAAAAATTGATAAATTCGTCTTCCCAGTAGATTTTGTTGTCTTAGACATGGATAAGGATAATTCGATCCCCTTAATTTTAGGAAGACCCTTTTTAGCAACTGCTAGGACTAAAATTGATGTTAGTACAGGAGAACTCATACTTTGTGCAGGTAACGAATCAATCAATCTTCAAGCTCTCGACTCAGCTAGGACATCGAGTAATCAAGGTGAGAACATTAATTCTATTAATAACCATTCGGTTAAACCTTCTTTTCAGGAAGCACCACGGAACTACACAACTGAGCCAGATCCTAGACCTCATGCCAACAAGGAAATAACCCATGAGGAACGAAGGCTTCAGATTGATGAACTAGATGAGTGGAAGACACACTTCAAGGAAAAATTAGGAATGCACAAAGTAGAACCAACGCCACTCTATGGAACAAACAAATTCAAGATCGGAGATCAGGTACTGTTAGATAAAGTAAACCCTCGAATACCTCCTTCAAACCCTAATACAAACAAAGAAATCTCTTTTAGGGTACTCAATGTTTTCCCATACAGAACAGTCGAGGTAAGTAATCCTACAATCGGTACCTTTAAAGTAAATGCTACTCGACTTGAATTTCACCATGATATTAGGATTGATAGCATGAGGAAGGACTTTCAACTCCTCAAACCACCATGAATATGCGAATGAGAGGAAAGTCTAGCTTAAGACTATAAACGAGCGCTTCTCGAGAGGTAACCCGAGCACTAACTCTACTAATTAGTTTTGTTTTATTTCTTTTCGTATTTAGGCGTAGGTTTCCATACCTAAACGGCCTTGCACACGCCCATGGCCGTGTGGGGACCACAGAAAGGAACACGGGCGTGGGATGCATCTTTATTTAAACCCCCTTCTTCCTTTCCTTTTCCCGTTATCTTTCTTCTTTCATTTTTCATTATTTATTTTTCTTATTTTTATTGTTATTACTTTCTTCTTTTTTTGGCATTTAGATTTAGCTTAGGATACAATAAAATCAGACTGGCTGATTCGAGGATTCAAATTCAAACGGTTCGAGGCGCTCCTTCACGTTCACCTCTGCCAATTCCTATCCAGTTTCTTTTCACTGACTTCATCCAAAATTCAGGAAGTTTCACTTCTCTCCCTATCTTATGATTTTATTATTTTGCTATTATCTATCTTTGTATATTGAGGACAATGTACATCTTAAGTGTGGGGGGGTTAACTATAGTATTATTTAAAAACCCTGAATTATGTTCATTCCCTTTGATTTATAATTTTATTGATGTGTTTTGGATTAAGTCATTGATAATTGTGCATTGATGATCAAATTTGAAGAATACTAGAGAATCAAGCATGATAAGTCTATTTTTCAAAATTTAAATTTTTTTAGGTTGTCTACCTGAATCTGAACGTTACCTTGAAGTTTGAAATTTACAAGGTTGAGATCAAAACACCCATAATATTTGTGAGATTTTGAGCCTTATAGAGCATACATTCTTTTTCGTGCTCACTTTTTGATTATGAGTGTGTCAACATTGAACTGTTATTCTAGAACTTACCTTGATTATACATGTCGAGACCACATCTATGATTTGATATACAGATATGATAGAGGCACCTAGGTTTTAACCCACTCACTCCACTAAAAAGCCTACCTTCATAATTAACCCTTAGTGAACTCCGTTGATCCTAACAACCTTTTTTTTATTGACTCACCCGCTAATATTAACCCAAAACTCTTTGTTTTTGTTATCACCATTCCTTTTTGACTACCCTTATATCGAGATTTGATTTGATCTGTTGCCTAGCTATGATCTCTATTTATAGATCCATTCCTTATGATGTGATATCTGACTTGTTCTTAAAAAAAATCAATGTATATTCAGTATTAGTGTTATGAAAAGCAAGCTTATACAGTTAAAGTATTAGCAAAAGAAAAAGCTCGTATTAGTATTATAAATTTTCAATTGATGTAATTATTTTAAATCAGTTTATTTTTCTAGATAGGTAATTGTCAATTCAATCTCGATTCTAACCCTCTAATTCAGCCTTTATCCACACCTTTAACCCTAGCCCCGTTACAACCCTAGTAAAGACCTTTTGATCTGTTTGTCATTTCATTTTACAATGGTGGAGATTTGATTTTCAAGCAAGCCTACGGGATTGACTTTTCATGTTTGACTTATTAAGTGCTTAATTTTGAACCTTAAACACTTTGAGTGATTTGAGTGAATCTTTAGTGAGGATGTCAATCCTTGTCGGTTTTGAATTAAAGGTAATTATTTAGATAAGGGGAGACACCTACGTTTTCGTGCTACAAATGTATGACTTATATTGTTTGAATCTTTAGGACTCTTTGAATTAAATTATCCATATATAAATTATCTATGAATTATGATGAGCCATTGTTGATAGGAATTATGGATCATGGAAAGTTCGTTTTAATTGTAAGTTGAGAATTTTGCTTGAGGACAAGTAAAAGCTTAAGTGTGGGGGTATTTGATAAAATGTAAAAGTAACATATTTTAATCCCACATTTAGTATGTTTTTGGATGATTTATCCCTCGATTCATGTAAAAAGGTGCTCTTAATCCTTTCATTTCATGTCTTATACTCAGGAAAGCACTCGAGGATGAAAAGAAAGAGAAACGAGCCTAAAACGGATCAAATAGGGCCAAAGAGGAAATCAACACGGCCTGAACTTAAGCCCACACGGCCGTGCCATGCTAATCTACTAGAACACGGCCTGATCTTGATTCACACGGTCGTGCCTCATTAAAGAAGTCCGAGCACGGCTTGGCAACGACTCATACGGGCGTGTGCCATGGCCGTGTCCCCGTCGTGGCAAAGAACAATTTCATTTGGATTTGGATACTTAGGGGCAAAGAAACATATTTCGAAAGCCTATATAAACCCCCTAAGTGTTACCAGAAAAGAGGGTAGTTAGCTAGGCCAAGGAGCCAAGCCGAAAAGGCTAGATTTGTGGAGAATCACTCGAAGATAGCCAGTTGATCCATTTTAAGAAGCCGGAATTCTACTCAAGACGGCAGATCTCTTCTTCAATTCCTTCAGGGAGTTTTAGGGATTTCTTATGTTTTGTTTTATCTTTCCTTCTGAGATGTTTTCTTTATTTGTTATGAACTAAACCCTTCAGATACCTGAAGGGGATGAAACTTAAGACGAATGATCCCTGTAAATCAGAGCTTTAAAATTTATAAAAAAATGATCAAACCTAGAAACTAACTCTGAGAATAATTAAAGGCAAGTGTACCTATCGAATAGTAGTATAGCTTAGGCAAGACCGGATATCGAACTTAAAGGAACTAAGAGTACTAATACTATCTTTCTTTTTATTATTTAGCCTTAAAAATAGAGTGAGGTTACTTTAAACTATATTGACGAAGACTAAACTAAGGACACAAAGACAAAAAGGACGAATAGGAAAATAACTTGAAGAAAGACTCAGTTGATTACGACGATACCCTCAGGAGGAATCCACCAAGACTTCACTTATTATTTAACCCTAAATTATATGATTTCTTCTACTTAGCTTGATTCGTAAGACTCCCTAACCTATATTAAACCCTCTCTCGAGGCAAATAACATCTAACTCTAGGTTAATTAGTGGAACTCTCGTTCGCTTATAATAACCCCCTAGGATAGCAGTAAATCAATCAATGGACTCCCATATTAGGTTTCACCCTAATCTGGCAAAATCTCGTAACCTTATCTCTAGGCGTTCGATCAACTCCGCTTAATTATGTTAGATCTACTCTTAGGCAGGGTCTATTCCTCCTCCACCTAAGCACATTAGATTTGGATTAAGCAACATAATTAAGAACAAACTAAGCAATTATCATATAACTTAAAAATCAAATAAAAAGATTCATCTAGGTTTCATCCCCTTCAGGTCTCTGAAGGGTTTAGTTCATAATGAATAAAAAGAACATCGCAAGAGAAAAGATAAAACAAAACATAAGAAAATCCTAAAACCCCCTGAAGGAATTGAAGGAGAATTCCGCCGTCTTGAGTATAATTCCAGCTTCTTGGCATGGATCAACTGGTTATCTTCGCGTTATTCCCTAACTCTAACCTTCTCGGCTTGGCTCCTTGGCCTAGCTTTGACACCGGTTTCGGCTTCTACCGAACTCCCCTTTCATGTTGCCCATTGGGTGTTTATATAGACTTTGTAATGCTTTACTTGGCCCCTAAGTTTCCTAATTTAAGTAGAATTCCTGCTAGGGTGTTTGAATAGGTTTTGGAATGTGTTTCTTTGCCTCCAAGTATCCTTTCTCGACTGAAATTGCTCATTCTGACGACAGAGGCACTGTCATGTAGCACGCCCGTATGAATCGACTCCAGGCCGTGTTTGAATTTCTAACTTGAGGCATGGCCGTGTGAATCGGGAGAGAGGCCACATTGGCTCGTGTGGCTTGAAGTCCAGGCCATGTCGATTTCATGAATTGGCCCATTTACTCCGTTTTGGGCCCGTTTTATGTTCTTTTCATCCCTGGGTGCTTTCCTGGGTATAAGACATGAAAAGAAAGGATTAAGAGCACCTTTTTACATAAATCAAGGGATAAATCATCCAAAAGCATATTAAATGTGGGCTTATTTATGGTTTATCAACGAATCTTATTATCGTTTGCTGAACTATATGATAAATATTGGACTTGTTCTTAATTATGTGTGATTAATTTTTGTGTTAATATTTCCAGGATATTGATTCAAGTATGATATGCTTAGGTGGTGGAGCAAAAGTCCCTGCCTATTCATAGATCTAGCATAATTATAGCGGAGTTGTTCGCGCGCCTAGAGATAGGGTGACGAAGCTTTGCCGGATTAGGGTGAAACCTAATATAGGGATTCATAGATCAAGTTAATACGATTCTAGGGGTTTTAATTAGAAAGAGATTTCAATTAATCAACCTAGGGTTAGTCATTATTCGCTTAGAGAGAGGGTCTAATGTACATTAGGGGTCCTACGGATCAAGTTAAGTGAATAAATCGTGTAGTTCAGAGTTAGATAACAAGTGAAGTCTAGGTGAATTCTTCCTAAGAGTATCGTCTTAATCAACTGAGTTTTTCTTCCAAGTTATTTTCCCAATTCATTTTTTTTATCTTTGCGTCTTTAGTCTAGTTGATAGTTAATTTTAGTTAGATAAACTTTCACTTAATTCTTAGGCTAAATAATAGAAAGAGAGTTAGTATTAGTACTTTTGGTTCCTTTGGGTTCGATATTCCGGTCTTGCCTAAGCTATACTACTGTTCGATAGGTGCGCTTGCCTTAAAATCGTTGTAAGAGTTAGTTTCTAGGTTCAATCATTCTCATTATAAATTTTAAAGCTATGATTCACAGCGATCACAAACACTCCGAAAAAAACAATTGTATCCTAAGTTTAGCAAGTGGGAGTTTTGGTTGCAGGAAGTTTTCTTCCTGGGGCATGTTGTGACTGCCGAAGGGATTCAAGTTGATCCCAAAATATCGATATTGTGGTCGAGTAGAAATAGCTGAAGAATGTGTCTAAACTTTGTAGCTTTCTAGGTCTAACAGGTTATTATCAGAGGTTTGTTGAGGGATTTTCTCTTATAGGAAACTAAGCTATTGCGTAAGAACACCCCGTTTTTGTGGTCTGGCGAGCAGTAGTCAAGCTTCGAAAAGCTCAAGTTAATTTTGACACAAGCTCCTATTTTGATTTAGCCTAAATCGGGCTGGGAGTTTGTAGTTTATAGAGATTTTCATATGCAGGATGATAAAGTGGTAGCTTATGTGTCTTGACAACTTAAGACGCACAAGGCAACTATATTACATAGGATCTAGAGCTAGCTATAGTCGTGTTTGCTCTAAAAATTTGGAGGCACTACATGTATAGTGAGAGGTGTATCATTTACACCAGCCACAAGAGCTTTAAATATCTATTAGCTCAAAAGGAGTTAAATCTTAGGCACCGTAGATAGGTTGAGTTGCTTAAAGATTATGATTGCACAATAGAGTATCATCTTGGCAAAGCCAATGTAGTGGCCAATGCTCTCAGCCATAGAGCAATTTCAGATCTGAGAATGATGTTTGTTCATTTTAGTTTGATTGACGATGGAATTCTTCTAGCTGAATTGCATGTTAAACTGAGTTGGGTTGATCAAATTCATGATAAACAACTAAGTGATGAGTCTCTAGTTCAACGCCTGCATCACATTGGCTCGGGTGAAACTTCTTATTTTAGTTTGAACAGCGACAAATTTTTGTGTTTCAAGGGTTGAATTTGTATGCCTAATGAAAAATAATTGAGGCGATCGATTCTACAAGAAGTGCATAGTAGCCCTTATGCTATGCATCCTATTGGAAATAAAATGTATCAGGACCTCCAAGAACTATACTGGTGACTTGGTCTGAAACGGGAAGTGGCTACTTTTGTGTCTCACTGTCTGACGTGTCCAAAGGTTAAGGTAGAGCATCAGTTTCCTTCTGGGTTGCCTCAGCCGATTAAGATTCCTCTATGGAAGTGGGAGCGTGTAACGATGGACTTTCTTAGTGGATTGCCTTTAAAATCTACTAAGAAATATTTGGTTTGGGTTATCATTGATCGATTGACCAAGTGCGCTCATTGTTTTTCTATCAAGATAGATTACTCATTGCAGAAGCTTGTAAAACTGTATGTTTCTGAAATCGTGAGACTACATGGAGTTCCAGTCTCAATTATTTTATACGGAGATTTGCATTTTACTTTTCAATTGTGAAAGAAACTTTACGAGGCGGTAGGCACTCAATTAGATTTCAATACAGCGTATTACCCTCAGTCCGATGGACAGTCTGAATGGGTTATTCGGATTCTAGAAGATATGCTTCGGGGTTGTGTGATTGACTTCTGAGGTAGTTGGGAGGATTATTTGTCATTGGCTAAATTTGCGTACAACAACAACTTCCTATCTATTATTTAGATGGCACCTTATGAGGCTCTCTATGCTCATAAGTGTTGTACTCATATGTGTTGTATTGAGTCAGGTGAATGTCGGGTTTTAGGTCCTGAGATAGTTTATGCGACCGAGAATACTATGAAATTGATCTGAGATTAACTTAAGGTTGCTTTTGACCGATAGAAATCTTATACAGATTTAAGGAGAAAAGATATCGAGTTTTCTGTAGGTGATCGGGTGTTTCTGTCAGTGTCTCCGTGGAAGAAGTTTCTCCGGTTTGGACGTAAGGGCAAGTTGAGCCCAAGGTTCATTTGGCCTTACCATATTCTAAAACGAGTCGGACTTATTGCACATCAGCTAGAATTACCTCCTGAGCTGGATTGAATTCATAATGTGTTCCATGTCTCAATGTTGAAGCGATATCTATTTGATCTGTCACACATTGTTCTTGTTGAGGAGATTGACGTTCGGTTGGATCTGACTTTTTAGGAGAAGCCTATTGGGAATTTAGACCGAGGTGTCAATGTATTGAGGAATAAACTATCCCTCTGGTGAAGGTATTGTGGCAAAATTACGGTACCGAAGAAGCTACTTAGGAACCCGAAGATTCCATTCGTCAGCAATATCCTTATTTGTTTGAGTCAGGTAATTTCGAGGATGAAATTTCTTTTAGGGGGAGAGAAATATTTTACTAACCGTCAGAATTTTAGTTATTGGTTTTAGTAAAACTTTAGTTACATTCCTTTTTCTTTTCTTTTTTTCTTCTTCCTTATTCTTTTGATTTTCTCAGTTTCTAATTTTTTTGCTTCCATTTGGCTTTGAAAGTTGTAACTGTGTGTGATTGGGGGTTCATGCTGTCTGTCGCGTTGATTGGAAAGTAATTGAGTAAGTTTCATCGTCATTCCTTTCTATTCTGCGAAATGTCTGTTGGTTTTGTTCATGTGTTCAAATTGGATATTTTTCTATTGTTGCATTTGAATTCTTTGCTAAGTGATCGTTGGTTTTCTTTTAGGCATAGATATTGAAGATAGAGTTCTCCCACGCTTTAATTCGAGTTAACTATGTTGATTCTTCAGAAAGTGTTAGTTTTCATTCGAAGTTCCATGTTGAGGTTTTTGATTTAGTTTGTTAAGTGTGGAACGGTGTGAAATTTGTAGATTAAGTCGTTTAATTGGACATTGCATGGTCATTTTAGGTTACGGGACTTTTCCGCATTATTTCACCGTCAAAACTACAACAGGTGCATTCCAAAAACCCAACTTTTTACGAAATTTGGACGCCAAAAAACATGGCTTCAACGCCACACGACCGTGTAACTCATTGTTCACAAATTAGAGACACACAGGCTAGGGACAAGGGTGTGTGTCCAGACTATGTGTGGATATGTTTTGTACAGGGTCTACACGGGCTAAGGACACGAGCTTGTGTCTAGGCTGTGTAACACACTGTTTGTACACTAGAACCACATGGGCCAAGGACACAGGCGTATGTCCAGGCCGTGTAACACACTATTTGTACATTGAAACCACATGGGTGAGTAACACGGGTGTATGTCAGGTCGTGTAAGGCACATGGGCGAACACACGGCCGTGTAGAACCACACAGGCCAATTATTCAAGCCGTGTGAAACCACATAGACGTATGGACCAATATTTGAAAATTTTCCCTCGGGCCAAAAGCATCGTTTAACACAACTGCAAGCCTTTTTTGGGGTTCATATGAATTTGAATTAAATTGTATAACCTGTTAATCTGTGATCTAAGACTGAGTACTGAAATTTGTATGTGTATTATGTAACACCCCAAACCCAGCCCATGCGGTATGACCGGATCTGCCATGTCACATGAAGAAAGTACTTGTGATTTTACTAATAATTGACGTTATTAGGTCATAGTTAAGAAAAACAAGTTCGATTTATAGATATTTGATAAAATACTACAAATTTCAAGAGGTTGATTGGTGAATCAAAATTTGAACTAGTGCACTTTAAAACCGTGACTTTTAAAAATATTGTTGATAATTCGAAGGAAAATCTAAGTTAAATTATTCGTACATATTTGTTATGAAATCCGTTTGTTGTTAAATTTTAAGAAAAACCATTGTTTATGATCTCAAAAAATCCCCGTTTAAAAATAATTCAAGAAACTATCCCGTCTTTAAAACACACACAGCACCCGTAATCAGTCGGCATTATCCCCGGGCATACCGGCTCAGACGCAGAAACTCCGCCTCGTATACTACCATAGATCTACTTCTTTGCACCAAATTCAGGAATTCCTTTCTTCGGGCATCTACGTAGCTAGCCCTTACATATTTTCCTTGAAATGCTGTCTTAAAGAATTCCCAGGTAATACGATCAGCCTGAGGGCCTTCCCGAACAGTGAGCCACCACTGATACGCCTCATCTCTTAGCAATGACATAACCCCTTTCAGTTTCTACTCAGTTGTGCAATCCAGATCGTCCATAATCCATTCCACCGCCTCAAGCCAGTACTCCACTACACTAAGGGCTACACCCGAAATACCTCTAAAAACTTTGGCCCCAATCGATCTAAGTCGCTCGGATATCAACCCACGAGCTGCCGACCCAGTTCTAGCCCCAGCAACCCTTTCCAGTATCCGCAACATCGCTTGGGACAGAGTGTCGTCCCCTCTCATTCGATCATGTGACCCAGCTGCACTCACTGGTGACGCAGGTGCGTCCATTCCCGGCATATGTCCTGATTCCTCAAATACAACTCTAGCACCTCGGCCTCTACCACGTCCACGTCTACCGCATCCACGTCCTCTAGCGCTCATGTTTGCTAAGTCGATTTAATCTGATTAAGAGTCTTATGAATCAGTATGCTATTCAATGTTTATTAAAAAATGTTTTATGGAGTATAGGAAGTAAAGTTGTTTTCGCAAAATGTATCCTAAAGTCTCAATCTCTATAGTTTTCAGCTCCTAAAGCTAAAAGTTCTAGAGTATTTCTAGTTTGTGGAGTTTTCTTACCACAGTCATATCACAATAATCATAAAATATAAACAAAGACTTACTGACTTGGTGCCGGATACCCATGGTGCCATATTTCCTCTAAAACATGCATTTATAAATTTAAAATTCAAACAGCTTTGGAAAAACGCTTTTGAACCCAAACCACAGCCGAGTTTTGCAATCGGGCTCTGATACTATAAAATGTAACACCCCATACCCGACCCATGCGGTATGACCGGATCTGGCATGTCACATGAAGAAAGTACTTGTGATTTTACTAATAATTGACATTATTAGGTCATCGTTAAGAAAAACAAGTTTGGTTTATAGATATTTGATAAAATACTACAAATTTCAAGAGGTTGATTGGTGAATCAAAATTTGAACTAGTGCACTTTAAAACCGTGACTTTTGAAAATATTGTTGATAATTCGAAGGAAAATCCAAGTTAAATTATTCGTACATATTTGTTATGAAATCCGTTTGTTGTTAAATTTTAAGAAAAATTGTTGTTTATGATCTCAAAAAATCCCCGTTTAAAAACAATTCAAGAAAGATAATAAGTACGTCAAAACATAAAGCAAATTCAAAATCCCAGAGGACTTATTACAACTTTAAACCCAAAATAGTAAAAGTAACGAAATAAAGCGGAAAAGAAATTTACTAAACTTCAAAAATATCATTCCAAAAGTATGGCCTCCACCGAGTCATCCATCGCCCCAAGACCTCGTCACTGAGCATCACCTGCAAGGATTTAGAAAAGAAAGAGGGAGTGAGTTACCAGAACTCAGTGTATAATCCCCTTACCGTCATCCACTGGGCCTGAACCTGTATAACATAATCTTGGTCCTAAGACCATTTACATAATAATAATTAAATGAAATGAATGTAACCCAACCCATCCATCCATCACACCCCCGACCAGCCAATCACACCTGTGGGGATCAAGTCAACCAACCTCGCCGCTCACACCAATTTGCAGTCGATCTGCTATTTATAATATTTTTGTGGTCAAGCCACCGAAATCATAATTTAGCATAATAATAAACGAACTGTGGCAATGCTACCAGGCTACACTGCTCTCCATACAATTTTTCCCAACCCATGCAATATGTAAAGATGCAACATAATAAAAATATATCCACATATATAACAACCATTAATCTAGTTAATTATTTCGGTGAATCGGCCTATTAAAGCATTTGGTAATTCGGCCCACTAAGGCATTCTAGCAAATCGGGCTGTTAGGGCATTTTGGTAAATCGGCCCTTAGGGGCATTTTTGTAATTTAGCAAATTAATACCGATTTTGAAAAATCTTTAGAATTAACGTTGTTTAAGCAACTTACTCGATTCATGCCATATTACAGTTATTAGATTTGTAAGCAACAACAATCTATTTTCCAACATGATAGTGAATCACGAATCTACGAGATTTCGGTGTGAGATTACACACCTGATTACGGTAAGAGCTAAACCTTCTTGATTGTCGGCACCTATGACACTATAACACTCGATTAACTAACAAAAGAGATTTTCTTAATCCAAATCTAAATCAGACGATCTAAAGAAATGCTTACCCTTAGTATCGTGAACGACCACGATTTGCCTACTCTCACTAGAAAATGGTCCACAACCCGGTGGAAAATCCCGAACTGCCAATACCGCCCTACACTTGAACTTAGGGAGTAGAGATTGCAAGTCCACTCCCTTTTTGCCCTCCTAACGATTTTCCATTAATATCGCTACCACTTGCCACTACTTTCGAAGGATCAACAAGTAGAGAAGAACGAGTGATTTAGTCCCTTAACAATGATAGATACGACTTCCACCGATTGGGCTTAATGCTAGAGATGAACCGGGAAAGATGTGATATTCGGCCAACCCACTAGAATACCGATTCAACCAAGGAAGAAATGTCCAACACGCAAGAATGGAGAAGAGATAATGGCTAATAGGATTCGGCTACTTTGAGAGAAAGAACAAGGGAGATTTGGTCTCCAAGTATGTCGTCTAACAAAAAGAGGAAAAGAAAGCTATGGCAAAGACGAGAAGGAGAAAAGAAAATGCTCCTTAATGGTCACGGTTTTAGGCAAGGAAAAGAGGTACTAAATGGTAAAAAGAAAGGACTTTCAAATGAAACTAAGAACTCCTCAAGAAGTCTAACATAATTCGGCAAGCAAAAGGGAAGAGATTGGAAAAATGCACCAAAAATGTTAAAAAGAAAGTTCATGCACAAACTTGCAAATAAGCTATAGGAAATTCTGCTCCCAAATCCCCCTACCAAACCGTATACCACTTTTACCAAAAAGATTTTAGTTGACCAAAATTTTTTCCCCATGCAACTCCTAAAATTCAGCCAACATATCCCCCCTTATCTCTTTCCTTTAATTCTATCCTTATTTTTCCCTTGATCTCCTCATTACTCCTCTCCTTAGTGTTCTTTCCATCATTAGAAAGTCTTCCTTTCCTTCTTTAAAGCCTTGGCCGACACTTTTCATCTATCACATGATTAGCACAAAAAATTAAATCCTAAAAGTTGCAATAGGTGGGATTCGAACTCCACCCCTTAAGACCCTTCATGTGACGCCTCACCACCTTGCTACAAGCCCCTCATGTGTTAGCAAAATACAAACTTATTTCCTTAAGTCTTGATGCCACTTGTGTTCTCCCCCCTTAAGTGCTTAAACACAAAAATTCTACTAAGACCCAACTCAACCCCAAGCCTTCTTAGTGCCCCTAAACATACACAACTAACACTCTTAATTAGCCTAACGCATGGTATAATGCAAAACATAAAATCCCGAATTTTAGGATGTTACATATTATGTGTGAAAATAGTTAATGATATTGATTTATTCTGTACGAGTATGAACTATATCTAAATGGTTGTATAGGCTTCAGTATTTGCAATTATTGAAACTTGCATCTACATTGGGTGGGAAATTGAGCAAATGAGGAAGTATTCTATTCTGAGATAGTGGCTATATCATTGGTATTTGTATTCTGATTCGGTGGCCAGTCTGCAATTATCGGAACGTGTCTTACTGACACTATGTAGTGTGTAGGGTTGGATAGGTATTCAATACATTGTATGGTGTGTTGGGTCGGTCGAAGATGGTGTGTTGTGGGTGAGAATAGAAAAATTGCATTTATTTTTATATGCTTTGTATCTGAGAATAATCTGGCTTACTGTCTGTCCGAACTATTTTGATCTGTTAAACTAAATGATTCAACTTTTAGGTTTATTTTTGTTCTAAATTCTAATTTGGGACCTTACTGATTCTAGCCTAAATCTATTTGAACAGATAGTTATTACATAAAAGGATCATTAATTGAATTCTTCTATTGGCTGAATTATAGGTAAACCATCGACTTGATCGAGTCAGTGGATCAGGAACTCGGTCATACTACTTTTTAGCTTTATTATAATTACTACTATCATTGACTCATTTCCAGTAGTTTCAAGACATATGATGTTCAAGATACTAGATTACGTACTACGTGTTGTGCTTGTTAAATTCTGGGTTGCTTGGAAAGATTTCTAAACTAAGATTCAGAAGTTATGTTTTGAGTGATTTTTTATGTAACTTTCCAGATTTGTCTTTGTTGCCTAGGTCAGGTATGGGGTGTTACAATGCTCATTTTGTGTCTTAATGGTATTTAAGTTTCTAAGTTTGTAAGTATTTTGTATATTTGTGTGGTTGATAGGAATGATCATTTTGAAAATGTCTTGTTAAAGTAATTTGGTGATATACATGATGATTAAACAGTTGAGCTGTTGTCATGCTAGATGAGTTTTTGGTTAATGCATAGTTGTGGGAATAATAGTTAATATATGGTTTGATCTCAATAAATGATAATGCTTTGGTGTATGCTTTATAAATGAAATTAAATGCTTAGTTGTTCATGTTAAGGTACCTTAATGGCTTAATGACTTATTATTTAGGTTGGTTGATCTTAAAGATATACATTTGGTTCAGATTTTGATATATTGAATTGAGTTGTACATGTATAAGATGTTTAGGTGATGATTTGCATGTCTTTATTGATGTTTAGGTATGTTATTTGAATTTAGGCAAGTTTTGAGCATAAGTGTATTTTTTAAAAAGTAGTTTTTTTCCATTTCGGAACTCAAGTATCAATATTTTTACATTTGGTATCTATACTTAACCAACCGAACAATTTTGAAACAAAAAAAAAAAGCCAAAATGATATCGATTTTTATTTGAGTATCGATACTTTTTAATAAAATATCGATACCATAAAGCAAATATTGATACTGTTGTTATACCAAGAAAATAAAATTGAATTTTGGTATTGATACCAATTATGGATTTCAATATTAACCTTTAAACTTTGAAATTTCTCATTTCAATCCTTTTTCATGCTTAAATCTCTCAGCTAGGTCCATGCATATTTCAAATTTTCAATATGTTTGATTGTATGTTATTTGATTATTAAGAATTGAGATTTTGTTTTATAAAGTGTAAATATATAATGATTGTTAAAATTTGTCATAGCATCTTATTATTCGAGTCCGACGATCGGGTCGGGTAAGGGGTGTTACAAAACCTTTAATTTACTAAAATAAATTGCAACACTCATAGTCTTGATTGTCTCACAACAACCAATATATGCTTTAATTTGTTGAATACATGGATCATTGAAAATGAAAAAACGTTCACGTAAATCACCCCACAAAGTTTTCGCATTATCATAATTGGAATACATTAATCTTACCTCCTGATCAATAGTATTGAGAATCTAGGACACAAGGATACAATGGATGGTAACCCAATCATCTTTCAAGCAAGAGGGAACAAGATTTGTAATGGTACCGTCAAGAAATCCAAATCTGCACCGAGAAGACAAACCAACACAAATAACATAAGCCTAATCATCGAAATTGTTGAGCTTTAATCGAATAAGACTAATAAAGTCATCGGGTCAATCTTGAGAACCCAAGAAAAATGGAGAGTTAGGTTCAATTTTAGGTGGTGGTGGTGGCGAAGTCTCGCCACCAACCATTTAGAATGATGAAAGAAAAAAATTATGTCGAAAACCTTGCTCATATGCCATGACAAGAATAGGGTAATCTCTTGAATTTTATTGATAGACCTTAAGGGTGTATATATATACAGTAGTAGTTACGTTAGAATTAAATTACTAAAAGATAATATCGCATAATAATATCTTAAGACTTCTCAATTCCCACTTTCTAATGGTGGGGATAACCCACGAATTGGATATAATCCCTACATGAACCCTCCACCACACACAACTTTTCAAAATAGGACACATCAATTGCCTATAACTTAGCTTCATTATAGCACTGCTTATTATCCTAGTTTTAGCATCAACTGAATGTAGCTCGACTATGGAAAATTTTATGTTATGATCTACATCAATTATCCAATTTCATTTTGACTTCTGTTGTCAAAGTAGCTCCTCATAATCCAACATAGTCCCAATTCAATTCTCAGTTTATTTCAAGCCGGATAAGGTTCTTATTCTGGTATTTATCTAAAGCTAATTGAACTCATTTTAGCCAACCCACAAGTTGCATTTTCTTGCCGGTTATGTTCCCATACACTTCTCTATCCCATAATCTAGCTACATTCATAAATTCCTGCACTGTATCAAATAGAAAAACCACTAAATAGACCAATTAGTCTCAACAAGGGAATGGAAATTCTCATGCACTAACCAATTTGTAATGAATCAAAAGGAAAAGACGCACATTGATTCTCATGTCGGTTACTCCAAACAAAAAGCGAGAGATGGTCTGAATTAACGCTGCATGTGAATGTGTTGAAGTTGGCCTGTATACAGCATTTACACCACATGAAGTATGAAGAAGTAAATCAAGCCGTACTTACAGCACATAAAGTATGCATGCAACAGTTGAAGCTCAATATTGCTATTGTATTTTATTCTATTTTGTTACCTTAAATATTGCTTTGTAATTTAGTCAAATTTGAACTAAGTTGATATTGTTTTGATGTAATTAGGTACTGATGGATTGATAAATCAGTACATCTATGTGCCCAAGCAATGTTTTCATAAGTTCCAATGTTACTTAGTGATAGTAGGTAATGTTAGGTGAAAATTTGTTTTGATTTGACCAGCTAAATGTATGGTATATGTATTGGCTTTGTGCCTTCATTCAAAGTTAATGAAATCATTTTGAGAATTTCATCCAAAACTCTCTCTTTTCTTGTTTTTCATTTTCTTTACTCTCCAAGTCCGATTCTGTTTATTTTTCTCTAGCAAACTTACAGCATTGTTGCTCAAGTTTCAGAGTAACCTTCATTCATCATTGTCTAAATCCTAACAATTGGTATCTAGAGCTCAATTCTTAATGGACCTGTTATTTTTCATTCCTTAAAACCATGTCTTCCTCAAGTTTTTCACCAGTTGCACCACCAGTCTTTAATAGAGAGGGCTACCACATTTCGGTAGTCAAAATGAAGACCTACCTGTAGGCATTCGATTTGTGGGAGGCTGTCAACTCAGATGTTGAACCAGCACCTCTAAGAGCCAATCTAATAGTGGTTTAGATCAGACAACATTCAGATGAAAGAACCAAAAGGCACAAAGCCATGTCTTGCATCCAAAACAGTGTGTCTGATGTGATTTTCACAAGAATTATGGCTTGTGAGTCACCAAAGCAGGCTTGGGATAAGTTGAAGGAGGAGTTCTAAGGGATTGAAAGAACAAGAATGCAACAGCTACTGAATTTGAGAAGGGATTTTGAAAACTTGAAGATGAAGGAGGAACAAACAGTGAAGCAATACTCAGACAGAATCATGGCTGTGGTAAATAGCATAAGACTACTTGGAGAACAATTTAGGGAAGCAAGAATTGTGGAGAAGGTGATCTCAACCTTGCCTGAAAGGTATGAGGCAAAGATATCATCCTAGAAGACTCGAGAGACCTGACCAGCATCTCATTGATAGAGCTGATCAATGTTCTTTATGCTCAAGAGTAAATGAGAGCTAGTAGACTGGAGGAGCATCAAGAAGGTACCTTTGATAAACCATAAAAGTAACATATTTTAATCCTACATTTAGCTTACTTTTGGATGATTTATCCTTTGATTCATGTAAAACGGTGCTCTTAATCCTTTCTTTTCATGTCTTAGACCCAGGAAAGAACCCGAGGATGAAAAGAACATAAAACTGGCCCAAAACGGAGTAAATGAGTCATATCACAAAATCCACACAGCCTGGCCCAAAGATCACATGGCCGTGCCACGCCAGTCATCTAGAACACGGCCTTCTCCCGATTCACACAGTCGTGTCTCATTAAAGAATCCGAGCATGACCTGGCCACGATCCACACGGGCGTGTGCCGTGGCCGTGTCCCTGTTGCTGGAAAGAGCAATTTCACTCAGATTTGGATACTTGGGGAGAAAGAAACGTATTTCAAGAGCCTATATAAACCCCTTAAGTATCAGCTGAAAAGGGGGCGGTTAGCTAGGCCAAAGAGCCAAGCCGAAAAGGTCAGAATTGTGGGAATCACTCGAAGAAGGTCAGTTGATCCATCTCAAAAAGCCGGAGTTCTACTCAAGACGGCGGATTTCTCCTTCAATTCCTTCAGGGAGTTTTAGGGATTTCTTATGTTTTGTTTTATCTTTTCTCTTGAGATGTTTTCTTATTTTGTTATGAATTAAACCCTTCAGATACCTGAAGGGGATGAAATCTTTGATGGATCTTGTTATTATTTTCTAAATTATATTATAAATACATAGTTAGTTTTTAATTATGCATGCTTAATCTAAATTTGATGTGCTTAGGTGGAGGAGGAATAGACCCTACCTAAGAGTAGATCTAGCATAATTAAGCGGAGTTGATCGCACGCCTAGAGATAGGGTGATGAGATTTTACCGGATTAGGGTAAAACCTAATATGAGAGTCCATAGATCGATTTACTGCTATTCTAGGGGGTTATTAAAAGATAACGAGAGTTCCACTAATTAACCTAGGGTTAGACGTTATTCGCCTCGAGAGAGGGTTTAATATACGTTAGGGAGTCTTATGGATCAAACTAAGTAAATAAATCATATGGTTTAGGGTTTAATAACAAGTGAAGTCTAGATGTGATAAACCGTAAAAGTAACATATTTTAATCCCACATTTAGTATGCTTTTGGATGATTTATCCCTCGATTTATGTAAAAATGTGCTCTTAATCCTTTCTTTTGATGGCTTATACCCAGGAAAGCACCCGAGGATGAAAAGAACACAAAACAGGCCCAAAACGGAGTAAATGGGCCATATCACGAAATCGACACGACCTGGCCAAAAGAATCACACGGCCATGCCTCATCAAGCATCTAGAACACAGCCTAACCCTGACTTGCACGGCCGTGCCTCTTTAAAGAAGTCCGAGCACGGCCTGGCCACGATCCACATGGGCGTGTGCCATGGCTGTGTCCCAGTCACTGGAAAGAGCAATTTCATTCGGATTTGGATACTTATGGAGAAAGAAACGTATTTCAAGAGCCTATGTAAACCCCCTAAGTACCAGTTGAAAAAGGGGCGGTGAGCTAGGCCAAGGAGCCAAGCCGAAAAGATCAGAATTGTGGGAATCATTCAAAGGAAGCCAGTTGGTCCATCTCAAGAAGCCGGAGTTCTACTCAAGACGGCAGATTTCTCCTTCAATTCCTTCAGGGAGTTTTAGGGATATCTTATGTTTTGTTTTATCTTTTCTCTTGAGATGTTTTCTTATTTTGTTATGAACTAACCCCTTCAGATACCTGAAGGGGATGAAACCTATGATGGATCTTGTTATTATTTTCTAAATTTTATGATAAATACTTAGTTTGTTCTTAATTATGCATGCTTAATCTAAATTTGATGTGCTTAGGTGGAGGAGGAATAGACCCTGCCTAAGAGTAGATCTAGCATAATTAAGCGGAGTTGATCGCATACCTAGAGATAGGGTGATGAGATTTTTCCAGATTAGGGTGAAACCTAATATGGGAGTCCATAGATCGATTTACTGCTATTCTAGGGGGTTATTATAAGAGAATGAGAGTTCCACTAATTAACCTAGGGTTAGACGTTATTCGCCTCGAGAGAGGGTTTAATATACGTTAGGGAGTCTTACGGATCAAACCAAGTAAATAAATCATATGGTTCAGGGTTTAATAACAAGTGAAGTCTAGGTGGATTCTTCCTGAGGGTATCGTCTTGATCAACTGAGTTTTTCCTAAAGTTATTTTCCCAATTCATTCTTTTTATCTTTGTGTCTTTAGCTTAGTAATAGATTAGATTACAACAACTTCACTTAATATTTAGGCTAAATAATAAAAAGAAAGTTAGTATTAGTACTTTTAGTTCCTTTGGGTTCGACAATCCGGTCTTGCCTAAGCTATACTACTGTTCCATAGGTACACTTGCCTTTAATCGTTGTCAGAGTTAGTTTCCAGGTTCGATCATTCTTTTTATAAATTTTAAGACTCTAATTCTAGCGATCAAGTTTTTGGCGTCGTTGCCGGGGAACTAAAATATTAAGAAAGCTCTATTTTTATTACTTTAGCCATTATTTTTATTTTTCGCAATTTACATTTATTTTTATTTTTTAGGTTAAATTTTAATTTTTGCTAAACTTTCTTTCTTTCTTTTCCTAGCAGGTACCTCTAGTTTATGACTAGAAGGAACCCAAGAGGACCACTAGTATACGACAGTGAAATTGAAGCGACCATTCGTAGGACTCGCAGAGAAATTAGGCGAGCACTAGATTATACAGAGGAAAATCAAGAAGCGAGATCCAACCCTACTAAAAGGATGGACGAAAATAATCCACAACCCCATGATGTGGGGGAACGCAATGCTCCACGTACAATGTTTGATTATGCTAAACCACATTTAACAAGAGCAGAATCGAGTATTGTTAGGCCTGCTATAGCTGCTAATAATTTTGAATTAAAGCCTAACACAATATAAATGATTCAATAGTTTGTTCAATTTAATGGTTTGCAGGACGAAGACCCAAATACTCATATAGCTAATTTCTTAGAGCTCTGTGATACCTTCAAAATAAATGGCGTTTCTGATGATGCCATACGTCTTCAGTTATTTCCATTTTCATTAAGGAATAAAGCCAAACAGTGGTTATACTCGTTACCACGAGGGTCAATCACTACATGGGAACAAATGACCGAAAATTTTTATTAAAATATTTCCCACTGGCCAAAACGGCCAAATTACGGAATGATATCTCTTTTTTTGTGCAGATGGATTTAGAGACATTATACGACGCATGGGAAAGATACAAGGATCTCTTGAGAAGGTGTCCACACCATGGTTTACCTTTGTGGCTATAAGTCCAAACATCCTATAATGGTGTAAACCCCTCAATGAGGCAATTAATCGTTTCAGCCGCCGGTGGAACCCTAAACAACAAAACTCCTGAAGCAACGTACGAGTTCATTGAAGAGATGTCACTGAATAATTATCAGTGGCAAGTTACAAGAACGAAACCAACAAAATCAGCCAGAGCTTTCAACATCGACACAGTAACCATGCTATCAACACAAATGGAGACGATGAATAAAAAGCTTGATAATTTGTGTTCTTCGCAGGTACATCCAGTAATGCAGTGCGACGCAAGTGGAACTGTGGCAAATTCTGAGTACCCACCCTACCAACCGGGAGCAGAGAGCGAACAGATGAACTATATAGGTAATAATTTCAGATCTAATAATAATCATTATAGTAATACTTACAATCTAGGTTGGAGGAACCACCCAAATTTTTCATGGGGAGGTCAAGGAAATCAATGAAATCAAAGACAACAACCTCCTCAAAACTTCCAAAATCAGCCATATCCACAAGAGAAGAAGCCAGACCTCAAAGAGATGCTGACAATATTTATGGCAAACATAGAAAACTGTTTCCAAGAAAATGAGAAAATACTTAAAGATCAACAATCGTCGGTTGAAAAAGTTACTAAGTCAGTCAGGGAAGTCACTAATGCAGTCGAACAACGTGCAAAGTTAATGTTCGAACGACCGCAAGGACGTCTACCAAGTAACACCAAGATTAACCCAAAGGAGCAAATTCAAGCCTTCACAGCTCATGATAGTAAAGTGGTAGATGAACCAAAAGAGGTAGACGAAGGTAAAGTTGAGATAACGCAAGAAAAGCCAAAACTAGTAATCAAAGAATACCAACCTCGCATTTCTTATCCCGAAGCGTTAAAAAGAGACGATTCAGAGGAACAGTTCAGTAAGTTTCTTAAACTTCTAAAGAAATTACATATTAACTTACCTCTTCTTGAAGCTCTTTTTCAGATGCCAAACTCAAGGAAATTTTTAAGACAGCTCTTGACAAACAAACGCAAATTAGACGAAGAGCCACATGTAGAACTCAACACAAAGTGCTCAGCAATTCTACAAAACAAACTACCACGGAAGCAAAAAGATCTAGGGAGTTTTACAATTCGATGTTTAATTGGTAGTTTAACTGTTGATAATGCGTTAGCTGATTTAGGGGCAAGTATAAATGTCATGCCCTATACATTGTTTAAACGACTAGGTCTAGGAAAGCCCAAACAAACTAGGATGAGTATTCAATTAGCTGATAAAATTATTAGAATTCCTTGGGAAATTATCAAAGATGTTTTTGTCAAAATCTATAAATTCGTTTTTCCAGTAGACTTTGTTGTCTTAGACATGGATGAGGATAACTCAATTCCCTTAATTTTAGGAAGACCCTTCCTAGCAACTGCCAAGACTAAAATTGATGTTGCCACAGGAGAAATCATACTTTGTGTAGGTAATGAGACAGTCACTCATCAAACTCTCGACTCAGCCAGGACATCGGATGACCAAGGTGAGAAAGAAAAATCCATTGATAACCATTTGATTAACCTCTCTCTTCAGGAACTACCAACAAAGGGCCCGATTGAACCTGATCCTAAATCCAATACCAATAAAGAAATAATTCACGAGTAGCAAATGATTCAAACCAATGACTTAGACGAGTGGAAAATGCACTTCAAGGAAAAATTAAGGATACAGGAAATAGAATCAAAACCACTCTACGAGACAGACAAGTTCAAAATCGGAGATTAGGTATTGTTAGATAAAGCAGAACCACGACTATTCCCTCCGGACCCTGACATAAACAAAGAAATCCTTTTTAAGGTAATCAATGCTCTTCTACACGGAACAGTCGAGGTAAGCAATCCTAATTTTGGTACTTTTAAAATAAATGCTACTCGACCTGAACCATACAATGAAAATAAAACTGATAGTGTGAGGGAAGATATTCAAACTTTTAAACCACCTTGATTTTCTAGGAAAAAGTCTAGCTTAAGACTATAAATGAGCGCTTCTCGGGAGGCAACCCGAGTACTAACCTCATTAACTTCTACATTTTTTCATTTTTTATTATTTTTATTATTCTTTCTTTTTATCACCTAAACTAACTAAGGGTGCAGAATTCTAGGCCACACGGCCCTGCACACGGCCGTGTCCATGGTCGTGTGTACCTAACGAATCTTTGTACCTACATGGCAGGGGCAGTACAATTCAGACTCAACCAA
Source organism: Gossypium bickii (assembly GCA_025503065.1). Classification (NCBI taxonomy): domain Eukaryota; kingdom Viridiplantae; phylum Streptophyta; class Magnoliopsida; order Malvales; family Malvaceae; genus Gossypium; species Gossypium bickii. The sequence goes on along the minus strand of CP106712.1, from coordinate 120,156,663 downwards.
TTTTTGAGTCACGGATCCAACCACCCCTTCACGAGCACCGACAAAGTGGCACGGCCGTGCCCCACAACCGTGTAAAGCTACTGACTTGCCAACCACGGGCAGAACATGCCCGTGCCTGATAATCGTGCCAACATACTGACTTGTCAAAAACGGGCATGGAGAGCCAACACACCCTTGGTACACGACCGTGGGAAAGCACCAAAATTGAACTCCTTTTTAAACTCCACAGCCCGTCCCCTTTTCCCTATCTAATTTCATCTTGCTTTTCTTTTCTCCCTTCTTCCTCTCAGACTTTTCACTCCATTTACTAAAACTCTAGATCCTTGAGCCATCACACAACATGTCAAAGAAGCGTAAAAGGCCAATCTCCTCAAAGGAGACTAACTTACATGAGTTCATGTCGGTAGCTTCATCCAAACAACAAGCCAAGGGTCTTTGAGACCATATAATTTTTATTTTTCTTTTCTCTTTTGCTTCAATTTCCTTAATTTTACTTCTTTTCTGTTTAATTTAGTTTCACTTATTTTAGTTTCGTAGTGTCATGTTCGTCAGGCTGCTAGGGAACCACGCCACTCCAAGACCGCCAAAGACTCTCCCAAATTTTTAAAGGTGACACCCACCTCGCGAACCATACAACAATAAGGACTCTTCGGTCCATTTATCTTTTATTTTCATTTTGTTTACATTTTTGTTTCCTCTTTCTTTATCTTTCTTACCTTTAATTATGTAATTAGTTTATTTTAATTAGGTCTTAATAATTCTTGGCTACTTCTCAGTGTGCTACCCAATTTCTTCATCTAGTGCAGATTCGTCATCCAGACCGACCCCTCTAACTCAAGGAAACCATCCATAAATTCAGGAAGTTTCACCTCTACCCTTCTCTTTTGATCTATCCCTTAAATGTTATTACCTATCTATGTACATTGAGGACAATGTACATCTTAAGTGTGGGGGGGTGAATAGTTATTATGCCTAACTTTTTGCATTATTCTCAAACACTGAGGATAAAAATGCCTAACTTTTTTCATTATTATCAAAACCCTGAATTTAGTCTTGTTTGAAAGTAATTTCCTCATATTACTAATTAGGATGAAATTTCTGATGATTTATGATTTTTATTGATGTGTTTTAGAGTAAGTCATTGATAATTGTGCATTGATGATTAAATTTGAGGAATACTAGGGAATCAAGCATGATAAGTCTAATTTTCAAAAATTAAAATTTTTAGGTTGTTAACCTGAATTTGAATATTACTTGAAATTTGAAATTTATATGGTTGATGTCAAAAACACCTATAAATTTTGTGAGATTTTGAGCCTTATAGAGCATACATTCTTTTTCATGCTCACTTTATTGATTATGAGTGTGTCAACATTGAACTGTTATTCTAGAATTTGCCTTGATTATACATGTCAAGACCACACCTATGATTTGATATACAGAAATGATAAAGGCACTTAGGTTCTAACCCACTTACTCCACTAAAAAGCTAACCTTCATAATTAACCCTTAGTGAACCCCGTTGAGCCTAACAACCCTTTTATTGACTCACCCACTAATATTAACCCAAAACCCCTTTGTATTTGTTATCCCTATTCCTTTTTAACTACCCCTATGTCGAGATTTGATTTGGTCTGTTGCCTAGCTATGTTCTTTAATAGATTCATTCATTATTATTGAAATACTTAGTTTGTTCTTAAAAAAAGGAAAATAAAGTATATTCATTATTAGTTCGTGATTAGGTGAGCTTACTTAAAATTCTTGAAGAAAAAGCTCGTTTTATCAGTATTATTATTTTTCAATTGAAGTAATTATTTAAGACTGGTTCATTTTTTCTAGTTAGGAAATTTATCAGGTTAATCTCGATTCTAACCTTCTAATTCAGCCTTTATCCATACCCTTAACCTAAGCCCCGTTACAACCCTGTTAAAGACCTTTTGATTTGTGTATCATCTCATTTTACAGTGGTGGAGATTTGATTTTAAGGCAAACCTATGGGATTAACTTTTCATGTTCGACTTATGAGTGATCTTCTAATTCTAAACCTTAAACACTCTTTAAGTGATTTGAGTAAATCTTTTGTGAGGATGTCAATCCTTGTCGGTTTTGAATTAAAGGTAATTATTTAGATAAAGGGAAACGCCTATGTTTTCGTGCTACAAATGTATAACTTATCTTATTTTGAATCTTTAGGACTCTTTGAGTTGAATTATCCATGTATAAATTATCTATGAATTATGATAAGACATTGTTGATAGGAATTATGAATTATGGAAACTTCGTTTTAATTGTAAGTTGAAAATTTTGCTTGAGGACAAGCAAAAGCTTAAGTGTGGGAGTATTTGATAAACTGTAAAAGTAACATATTTTAATCCCACATTTAGCTTACTTTTGGATGATTTATCCCTTGATTCATGTAAAAAGGTGCTCTCAATCCTTTCTTTTCATGTCTTATACCCAGGAAAGCACCCGAGGATGAAAAGAACATAAAATGGGCCTAAAATGGAGTAAATAGGCCATATCACAAAATCCACACGGCCTGGCTCAAAGATCACACAGCCGTGCCACTCCAGTCATCTGGAACACGACCTTCTCCCGATTCACATGGCCGTGTCATATTAAAGAATCTGAGCATAGCCTAGCTACGATCCACATAGGCGTTTGCCATGGCCGTGACCCTGTTGCTGGAAAGGGCAATTTCACTCAGATTTGGATACTTGGGGAGAAAGAAACATATTTCAAGAGCCTATATAAACCCCTAAGTATCAGCTGAAAAGGTGGTGGTTAGCTAGGCCAAAGAGCCAAGCCGAAAAGGTCAGAATTGTGGGAATCACTCGAAGGAAGCAAATTGATCCATCTCAAGAAGCCGGAGTTCTACTCAAGACGGCGGATTTCTCTTTCAATTCCTTCAGGAAGTTTTAGGGATTTCTTAGGTTTTTTTTTTTTTTTATCTTTTCTCTTGAGATGTTTTCTTATTTTCTTATGAACTAAACCCTTCAGATACCTGAAGGGGATGAAACCTATGATGGATCTTGTTATTATTTTCTAAATTTTATGATAAATACTTAGTTTGTTCTTAATTATGCATGCTTAATCTAAATTTGATGTGCTTAGGTGGAGGAGGAATAGACCCTGCCTAAGAGTAGATCTAGCATAATTAAGCGGAGTTGATCGCACGCCTAGAGATAGGGTGACGAGATTTTGCCAGATTTGGGTGAAACCTAATATGGGAGTCCATAGATCGATTTACTGCTATTCTAGGGGTTTATTATAAGAGAACGAGAGTTCCACTAATTAACCTAGGGTTAGACGTTATTCGCCTCGAGAGAGGGTTTAATATACGTTAGGGAGTCTTACGGATCAAACCAAGTAAATAAATCATATGGTTCAGGGTTTAATAACAAGTGAAGTCTAGGTGGATTCTTCCTGAGGGTATCGTCTTGATCAACTGAGTTTTTCCTAAAGTTATTTTCCCAATTCATTCTTTTTGTCTTTGTGTCTTTAGCTTAGTAATAGATTAGATAAAAACAACTTCACTTAATATTTAAGCTAAATAATAAAAAGAAAGTTAGTATTAGTACTTTTAGTTCCTTTGGGTTCGACAATCCGGTCTTGCCTAAGCTATACTACTGTTCGATAGGTACACTTGCCTTTAATCGTTGTCAGAGTTAGTTTCCAGGTTCAATCATTCTTTTTATAAATTTTAAGACTCTGATTCCAGTGATCAGCCTTCTAAGCCAAAACCAGACCAGCCTCGAGCTCCTCTGTATAGAAAGGGAAGAAAATATGAAAAGACAAGGTTAGAGTAAATGGTGTAAAAAGATATCCACCCTGCCCACACTGTAGAAGGCTAAGTCATTTGGGTAAAGTATGTTGGTTAAGGCTTGATGTGCAGTGCAAATTCTGCAAAAAGATGGGTCATGCTGAAAAAGTCTACAAAAACAAAGGCAAGCAGAGACAAAAACAATTTCAACAACCAAGAGCTGAAGCTCAAATAGCAGAAGAAGGCAGTGACCAAGAAGAGCAAGTCTTTGCAGTTTCTTGCCTAGCTGCTAAAGAAAAGGCCATAAAGGGATGGCTAATAGACAGTGGTTGTACAAACCACATGACTTATGATGCTGCCATCTTCAAGTCAATTGACAGAAGCTTCAAAACAAGGGTGAAGGTTGGAAATGGACACTTCATCAAAGCTGAAGGCAAAGGAGATGTGTTTATTGACACTCCTACAGGTACTAAACTTATTTCAAATGTCATGTTGGTGCCTGAAATTGACAAAAACCTACTAAGTATAGCTCAGTTGCTAGAAAAGGGCTATTCTGTGGTGTTCAAAGGCAAGAAATGTTTAATCAGTGATCCAAATGGATCCAAGCTCATGTTAGTAACCATGGTTGACAAAAGCTTTGTTGTGGACTGGAACAAAGGCTTAGACAGTGCCTACACAGCTGCTTTAAATGAATCCAAGCTATGGCAAAAGAGACTTGGTCATGCTAACAACAAATCAATGGCTCAACTAACCAAGGAAGACCTGGTTGAAAACTTTGTTGATTCAATTGAGAAAAAAGAAGTTTGTGAAGTTTGTCAACTAGGAAAGCAAGTCAGACTTCCATTCCCTTTAAACAAAGCCTGGAGAGCTTCTGAAAGACTGTAACTTGTGCACACTAATGTGTGTGGCCCTATGAAGACACTCTCTTTGAATAGAAGTAGATATTTCATCTTATTCATTGATGTTACTCAAGGCATTGCTGGGTTTACTTCATCCATCATAAGTATGAAGTAGCCTCAGTTTTCTAGAAGTTCAAGGCTACAGCAGAAATAGAATTAGGATGTAAGCTCAAGACTCTAAGATCTGATAATGGAACTAAGTACACCTCAGCTTAATTTCAATCCTTTTGTGATGAAGCAGGCATCAAGCACCAGCTCACCAACACCTACACACCTCAACAGAATGGTGTAAGTGAAAGAAAGAACAAAAGCCTAATGGATATGGCCAGATGCCTATTGTTTAAGAAGAATTTGCCCAAAACCTTGTGGGTTGAGGTAGTTAACACTGTTGTATACATCAGAAACAGGCTCCCAACCAAGGCTTTGGCTCAGAAAACTCTCATTCGAGGCCTGGTTTGGGTTCAAACCATCACTAGCTCACCTGAGAGTGCTATGCTCATGTTCCAACAGTAAAAAGAGACAAGCTAGCCAAGAAGGCTCAACCTGGCATCCTGGTGAGATATAGTAATGTGAAAAGGGGCTACAGAATCCTGGATCCTTCATGCAACAAAGTGCTTGTGAGCAGAGATGTAGTCTTTTATGAGAATTCCAGGTGGAATTTGGACAAGAATGAGCCAGAATGTGTTGCTGAAGACCTGGTGACAGACCAGATTGAAGGTGTTCAAGATGAGCCTGAATTAGACATTGATGATGAACCAGTCAGGGGCACTAGACCATTGCCTAATATCTATGAAAGAGCTCAAGTGGTTGCAGTTGAACCAAGCTACTTTGAAGAGGCTGAAGCTCAACAAGGCTGGAAACATGCAATGGCTGATGAAATCAGAATGATTGAAAAGAATCAAACCTGACAGTTGGTTGAGAGACCAAAAAATAGAAAGGTCATTGGGGTGAAATGTGTGTTTCGAGCCAAGAACAATGCTGATGGAAGCTTGAACAAACTGAAAGCAAGACTGGTTGTAAAAGGGTTCAGCCAAAAGTATGGCATTGACTATTTTGAGACATTTGCATCAGTAACTAGGCTTGACACCATAAGTCTGCTAGTTGCCTTAGCAGGACAAATACAGTGGAAATTCATCAGCTTGATGTAAAATTAGCATTCCTCAATGGTTTTCTTGATGAGGAGATCTATGTTGAGCAGCCTAAAAGTTTCAAGGCTGTTAGTGAAGAGGACAAGTTTACAAACTGAAGAAAGCCTTGTATGTGAAGAATCGATGGCTACCTTGCTAGCCTTGGAATTGAAAGAAGCATTCGTGAACCTACCTTGTATGTGAAGAAGCAAGATAGTGAAACTCAACTGATAGTGTTTCTATATGTTGATGACATGCTAGTAACTGGAGGAGATCATAAAATACTGGCTGATTTCAAAGCTAAGATGGAACAGATGTTCAAGATGTCAGATTTGGGGCAAATGTCTTACTTTCTTGGTATGGAAGTGACTCAAACACAGCATGGAATCTTCCTAAGTCAGAAGGCTTTTGCCTCAAAAATTCTAAGCAAATTCTCCATGCAAATTTACAAGGCAACAAGCACACCAGTTGCTATATCTGACTACCACTAGACTAGACATCATGTTTGCTGTGAGTTTTCTATCTAGATTCATGCATTACTACAATGAAAAGCACTTTCAAGCTGCCAAAAGAGTTCTCAGGTACATCAAAGGTACACTGAGCTATGGAATGCTATTTAGCAAAGTTGAAAGTATGAAATTGGTTGGTTATGCTAATAGTGATTGGGCTGGATCGATAGATGACATGAAGAGTACCTCAAGGTATGTTTTTACTCTTGGATCAACCACTTTTTGCTGGAATTCGAAGAAACAAAATGTTGTTGCTCAATCAACTACTAAAGCAGAATATGTAGTAGCTGCTAGTGCTGTCAATCAAGCCATTTGGCTAAGAAAAATCATGGTTGATTTGAATCTACACCAAAGGGAAGCAACAGAGATCAATTGTGACAACCAACCTACTGTTGCAATTGCAAAGAATCCAGTGTTCCATGGGAGAACGAAACACTTCAAGATCAAATTTCACTTTGTTAGAGAGATGGAGCAAGCTCAAGAAGTGAAGCTGATTCATTGCAGTTCTGAAGAACAACTTGCTGATATCTTAACAAAGCCCCTTAGTGTGACAAGGTTCGTGTATTTAAGAGCTAAAATGGGAGTATGCAGCATGTAAGCCAAGGAGTAGTGTTGAAGTTGGCCTGCATACCACATTTACACCACATGAAGTATGAAGAAGCAGATCAAGCCGCACTTACAACACATAAAGTATGCATGCAGCAGCTGAAGCTCAATACTGCTATTGTATTTCATTCCGTTTTGTTATCTTAAATATTTCTTTGTAATTTAGTCAGATTTGAACTAAGTTGATATTGTTTTGATGTAATTAGATACTGATGGATTGATAAATCAGTACATTTATGTGTGCAAGCAATGTTTTCATAAGTTTCAATGTTACTTAGTGATAGTAGGTAATGTTAGGTGAAAATTTGTTTTGATTTGACCAGCTAAATGTCTGGTATATGTATTGGCTTTGTGCCTTCATTCAAATTTAATGAAATCATTTTGAGAATTTCATCCAAAACTCTCTCTTTTCTTGTTTTTCATTTTCTTTGCTTTGCTTTGTAATTTAGTCAGATTTTAACTAAGTTGATATTGTTTTGATGTAATTAGGTACTGATGGATTGATAAATCAGTACATCGCAAGCAATGTTTTCATAAGTTCCAATGTTACTTAGTGATAGTAGGTAATGTTAGGTGAAAATTTGTTTTGATTTGACCAACTAAATGTCCGTATATATGTATTGGCTTTGTGCCTTCATTCAAATTTAATGAAATCATTTTGAGAATTTCATCTAAAACTTTCTCTTTTCTTGTTTTTCATTTTCTTTGCTTTGCTTTGTAATTTAGTCAGATTTGAACTAAGTTGATATTATTTTGATGTAATTAGGTACTGATGGATTGATAAATCAGTACGTCTATGTGTGCAAGCAATGTTTTCATAAGTTCCAATGTTACTTAGTGATAGTAGGTAATGTTAGGTGAAAATTTGTTTTGATTTGACCAGCTAAATGTCTGGTATATGTATTGGCTTTGTGCCTTCATTCAAATTTAATGAAATCATTTTGAGAATTTCATCCAAAACTCTCTCTTTTCTTGTTTTTCATTTTCTTTGCTCTCCAAGTCCAATTTTGTTTATTTTTCTCCAGCAAACTTACAACATTGTTGCTAAAGTTTTAGAGTAACCTTCATTCATCATTGTCCAAATCCCAACAAAATGGCTGTAGTTTCAGGAAATCTAGCTTCCCACTGAAAATTGCTCAATGCCCAATCCAACCGTGTCAAAATCGTTTCAAGATTCCATGTGAGCTGTGGTCCCTCAACTCCCAGATCCTTTTTAAGTTATTATCAAACACAAAGGATTGGAATAGCTCGCAAATGATAGGTAGCTTCGTCGACCCCTTTTCTTTTGTTCATTAGACAACTATATTGCATTGAAGTCACCCGTCAATAGCCACGGGTGGGATATGGTTGAAGTCACTACATTCAATTCTGCAAATAATCTTTTCCGTTTCACCTTTTGTGGGGTCCCATACACCGTAGTAAGAAAAAAAAAACTGATCTTTACCTATAGCTGATACCTTCATATGAATTAACTGAGAATGGTTCTAGATTATTTCTATATTAATCGAGGGTTTCCATGATACCCATAGGCCATCTGAGAACCCTTTCACCTAAACTTGATGAGAGAATTGTAATCTCACCTTTTCAATGACTTTATCTGCCTTTTGTTCACTTATTCTCGTTTCCAATAAAATAACGATGTCTGCCTTACATTCTCTGATGTATTCCTTCAAAATATGAAAGCACAGTTGTCTTTTTGCACATTTACAATTTCAAATAAAAATTCTAGAATCTATAAATAAAGAAAATGAAACAAAAAAATCCCTCATAGACATGTCACGTGTCGTTGCTTACTTGCTTCATTAGTCACGTCATCATTTTAATAGTAAAAATTAATAGAATATTTAAAGGAAAAACATATATACTCTTTGATCTAACTTATAAGGCTAATTTGTACCCCATTTTTTTTTGTAAAGATGGCAAAATATAACCCGACTCCTAATACAAAAACCTCTATAATACTTTTATGGATTCACTTTGTTTAAATTTTCACTTTATTTGGACTTTTCTTTTCATCATCAACAACCAATCTTGCTAATGCTTTGATGCGAAAACCCTCTTAGAATTATTAAAAAGGTTAGCATTTGGTAAATTATAAGTATTTTTTTTATTTCACATGTGTCTTCTTTTTAAAATATTTATTTTTTATTATTTTATTATATTTTTATAGAACATTTGTCAACTCTTTAATCTTATTTGTAAAGTCTAAAAACTCCACTAATAATGTGCCAAAATATAAACATCTATCAAACATATAAACTACGTTCAAAAATTACAAAAATGTTTAATCAAAAATAGAAAAATTATAAAAGGAGACATAAAAATATATATGAACTCTAAAAATATACGAAATAGTTAAATATTTTTAAGCCAAAAATTATAGGAAAAAAATGTCAACAACTTCTTCATCCAATAATCAACATGGCTTTTGACCACAAAAGTTTTCATTAAAGGAAAATGACCCTTAACTAATTAAGACTTATGGGTGGGCAGCATAGTGATTGACAAAAGTCAAGGCAATACTTTTTTTTTTTTTTTTTTTTGAGCAAAAGTCAAGGCAATACTTATCTGATGTGCAACGGTCACAATTTGTCTCCTTACGGTAGTTTTGAGATTCCCGTTGACGTACTTTCCAGAGAAGCCGTCCATGCAAGTGTCCTCATCAGTCAAAGCAGCGCTCACTCATGTTTGTATATCACTCATTCGAAGCTCAAAGCTTTTACCTCCACCAGAACCCATTTCATCACAAGCCCTTTTCAGCTCACCCACTGAGTCCTTTAACTCTTCCATGCAATCACGGATAATAGCTGCAATCTCTTTAGGCTTTAGGCCGTGGCTCTTGGAGAGTTTTGCGATGACCGTTGAAGCAGAACGCGTGGTGTTAAGCGAGACAGAAAGCGCAGTCCGGGCCAACAATTTCGGGCTAGCTTGGATTTCGGATGCATAGCCTGAGAATGTGGTCATACACAGGCCAGGGTCGGTCGTTGTACCGCATGAGGTCCTAATGAACTCGGTCTCGATGTTCGTTTGAGTTCCAAGGAGTTTCCTAACTGCTAAACTCGAGTTTAGCAGAGTTGCCAAGTGAATGAGGATAAGAAGAGCTGCCATTGATATTGAGAAGTATGAGCTTCCAATTTCCTCAAATTCTCTGCAGAAGCTAGCTTGGTTGTTTTTGGTGACTCCGTGGACGAGAAGGATCTCTAACTTTGTAAACACCAACGACGACAGTGGATCTAGAAGATGGAGCTCAATTATTAGATTATCAAGTACTTGATTGATGCTCATCGTTTTTTTAATGTATATTTGTATTATTAAATAGTTAGTTTTAAGATCTGCCATATGTATCTTAAATAAGCATGATTTCAGTTTTCCCGAAATTCGACAGGTCATTTTTGTTAAAACTATTATTATACGAAATTAATTAACAATTTTGTCTGTGTTTCTGTTTTTTAGATATATTTGTCGGCCTGCGTTTCAATTAGTGATCGCGGGAGATGATCAGAATTATGCTAAAACAAAAATTTATGATTATTCAATTAATTGCGTTTCTTTTTTTAATTTAATACAAAATTATAAAATAAATTTTTAATTAATTACGTTTTTTAGTTTAATTTCATTAATAATTATGTTAAAAATATATTCTAACGGTTCTAAAATTGAGATAATAAAAAATTTAATTTTTAATGTTTATACATCGCATCAATTTGATCATGATTCAAAAGAAATTGACGCTCAATAATTACAATTATTTCAATTTGATATTTATTCTTAAAGTATTATAATTTTCTTGGAGAGGGATCTATCTATACCGATGTAAAATTAAAATGGTTTTGCATCTTTCCGTAACTTCTTATAAGATTAATATTGTAACAATCTAATCATTGAATTTGTTAAAAATTGAAAGTTTTCAAGAGAGCTTTTAATAAAACTGTTCTAATATTATTAACTAAAGAACTAAACTTAAATAGAGAAAAGAGTCATAATCCTAATTGAGAAAATAATTCCCTTATTCTAATAAACTACTAAACATAAGGGAAAATAGTTCCCTTATTCTAATAAACTACTAAAAGATAAAATAAGATATTCCTAGAATATGAATAAAACTTAATATTCCTAGAAAATGAATAAAACTTATCTACCTAAATAAGATTTATCTACCTAAATAAATTTAAAATATATACATATTTCAACACCCTCCCTCAAGTTGGTGCATATATATCAATCATGCCCAACTTGCTTACAAGAAAATCAAAGCTTGTCTTAGAGAGTCCTTTGGTGAGTATGTTGGCAATTTGTTGTTTTGAAGGAACAAACAACATGCACACTTGGCCTTCTTTAATCTTCTCCTTGATAAAGTGTCTATCAATCTCAACAACGTTTAGTTTTGTCATGCTAGACTGGTTGTGAGCAATACTAATGGCAGCTTTGCTATCACAATACAACTTCATTGGTGAAGTTATTGGTTTCCTCAGCTCTTCCATAATTCTTTTTAACTACATCATTTCACAAATTCCTTGAGCCATTGGTGAAGTTATCCTGATGTAAATCTTCTATCTGTTATTGAGCCTGCCCAATCTGCATCTGTATAAGCTTCAATTCCTCTTTGTTCGGATTTCTTAAAGAATAAGCCCTTTCCAGGTGAACTCTTCAAGTATCTTAGAATTCGAAACATTGTTTCTTCATGTTCCTCCATTGGGGAGTGCATAAATTGACTCACTAAGATTATTGCAAAAGCTATGTCTGACCTTCCATGTGATAAGTAAATTAACTTACCAACTAATCTTCGGTACTGCCCTTTATCAACTAATCGACCTTCTTCATTTCTGAATTTTACATTTGGATCAATTGGTGTGGCAATTGGGCGGCAACCACTCATCCCAACCTCTTTTAAAAGATCAATCACATATTTTTCTGAGAGACCACAAGACCCTTCTTTGATCGAGCAAATTCCATTCCAAGAAAGTATTTCAAAGGACCCAAGTCTTTGATCTCAAACTCCAATGCTAGATGCTCCTTGAGATGCCTTATATCATCCACATCATCTCCTGTAAGAATGATATCATCGACATAAACTATAATAACTGTTATTCTACCTTTTTGTAAATGTTGATAGAACATTGTGTGATCAACTTGCCCTTGTGAGTAACCTTTTTTTTTAACAACTTGAGTGAGCCGTTCAAACCAAGCTCGAGGAGACTGCTTTAGACCATAAAAAGATTTCTTGAGTTTACATACTCGAGTTCCAAATTTTCTTCAATTGATTAACAACAATTGATAAAAGAATTCTAATGGAATTTAATTTGGCTACTGGAGCAAATGTTTCAAGATAATCTATCCCGTATGTTTGAGTGTACCCCTTAGCCACCAACCGGGCTTTGTATCTATCTAAAGATCCATCTAGTTTGAATGTGGTTGTGAACACCCATTTATAGCCCACTTTTTTTTCCCTACAAGTAATTCCATTGTTTTCGATGTACCTGTTTTTTTCAAGAGCGCGCATCTCCTTTAAAATAGCCTCCTTCCACTCAGGAACCTGTAAAGAATCTTTCACATTTTTGGGTAATTTTACTGAATCGAGACACGAAACAAAGGTTGAGAATGTCAAAGACAAGGCTTTATAGGATACAAAGTTAGACATGGGATATTTGACAATATTTCTAACACCTTTTCTTTTGGCAATTGGAATATCTAAATCAGAAAATTCATTAGCTAGATTATGAGCTTTACCTGGACTTTTGACAGGATCTTGCGGGTCGGATTCTTGGTGATGAATCTGGTGGATTCTACTTTCTTGGTTTCGGTTTCTTCTTGAGTAAACAATTAACTCCTTTGTATATTCTTTATTCTCATTATCAAACTCTCCACCTTCGTACTCCTTTTCATTAACATTAACATCATTAATTTCTCTGTTAATCATAAATTCACCTTCCCCATTACTAGAATCCCTATGTTGTATATTCCTAGTCTTTTCTTGATTAATTATAAAATCTTCCTTACTATAATTCCCTCCCTGAAGATTAGAATCAAAATAAGATTGTGTTTCAACAAATGTGACATCCATGGTAACAATCTTCCTATCAATTGGATCATAACATTTGTAACCCTTTTTATTAGAAGCATAGCCAACAAAGACACATTTTTTTTGCTTTAAGATCTAGTTTACCTTGGTTGTGAAGATGAACAAAAACACTATACCCAAAAACTCGGAGGGATAAATCTGTGATCAATTTAGAGTTAGGAAAGTTACCTTTAAAGAGACGAAAAGGAGTTCTATAGTTTAGAGTTTTACTTGGCATTCTATTAATAAGATATGTAGGTGTTAACAAGGCTTCGCCCCAAAAGATAACGTGGTACCTGACTAGTAAACATGAAGGCTCTAGTTACTTTCAAAAGATGTCGGCTTTTTCTTTCTGTAATCCTATTTTGTTGTGGTGTATTTGTACAAGAACTTTGGTGGACTATTCCATGTTTGGTTAAGAAAACACCTAATTGGTCACTAAAAAATTCCCCACCATTGTCAGTTCGAAATACTTCTATTTTCACACCAAATTGTGCTTTCACCATAGCATAAAAAGACTAAAACACATTTTTAACTTCAAACTTATCTTTTAATAAAAACACCCAACAAATACGAGTATGATCATCAATAAATGTGACAAACCAACGTTTTCCTGAAAAAGTCGAGACTCTTGAAGGTCCCCAAACATCACTATGAATTAATGAAAAAGGTTTGGAGGCTTTATATTTTTGAGGTGCAAAGAATGACTGATGATGTTTAGCCAATTCACAAAATTCACAATGATATGAAGAAGGACTTTTATTTTTAAATAGATTAGGTAACAAATATCTTAAATAGTAAAAATTAAAATGTCCTAGCCTATAATGCCAAATCATAACCTTATCAAAATCAGAAACAGAATTTAAACATAAAGTAGTTGTTGGTTGACTTAGATGCTCGTCTTCAAGAAAGTAAATTCCACCAAATTCTTAAGCATTGCCAATCATCCTTCCCGAGACCATGCCCTGAAATTTACACATAGAGAAGTCAAATATAACATGACAATTTGAGGACTGGGATAATTTACTGACCGATATGAGATTACAAGCTAGATTTGGCACATGTAAAACATCATGTAAAACCAAGGAAGACGAAATTTTAACAGTGCCTTTCCCAGCTATTACCGAGAAGGACTCATCTACTACTTTGATCTTTTTGTTTCCTGCGCAAGGTGTGTAAGTTGAAAAAAGAAAATGACTACTAGTCATGTGATCACTAGCTCTAGAATCAATGATCCACGTGTTTGTTTTACAATGCTTGACACTGAAAAAAAACAGAAAAATCAGTACCTGATTGAGAAAAAGAGGAAGAAGGATTATTGGATGAGTTAGGAATAGAAGAATTCATCTGAAACTGTGGTATTGAAAAAACTTGTGTAAATGCTCTAATTGTTCCTTAGTGAATGGAGACCCTTCTAGAGAACTTTGGCCCTCATAATTTCCATTAGTTGTTTGAAAAGCTCTGCTATCCCCTGATTGTGAACCACGACCATTGCCACTATTTTTCCTTCCATTTGTCGGTTTCCCATGGAGCTTCCAACACATTTCTCGAGTGTGCCAATATTTTTTTGCAGTGATAGCACCAAGGTTTTTTTCCTTTTTTTTCACTACATCATTATTTTTAATAGTTACAAGAGTAGAATTATCATCATTAGCTTCAAACCCTGGCCTAAACATTACTTTTCTCCTTGTCTCCTATCTTCTAACCTTAAAAAAAAATCTCACAAAATTTTGGAAGCAGATTTTTCCTTAGGATCCGAGATCTCACTTCATCAAATTCTTTTTTTAAACCAACCAAAAAAGAAAGCTATTTCATTCTTTTCTTTTTTCATAGCTTTTACACCATCTCCGGGACACTTCCATTCATCATTATAACACTGATCCAGTTCTTGCCAAAGAGACATCATCTCGTTATAATAAAAAGTAACTTCTTTTTCCCCTTGCCTAGCTTTCCAAAGTTTTATTTTTAACTCAAAGATTTGTGAAATGTTTTCTAAATCTGAATAGATGCTTCCATGGAATTAATAAGCCACGCAATTATCATAGAAATTTCTGACCTTCACTTGCTCATCTTTGGATCAGCCACCTGTGGTTGCTTAACTTCTCCATTTAAATGACCTAGCTTGCCGCGCCCATCAATTGCTAATTTTACGGACTGTGATCATTCTAGATAATTCTTGCCATTCAACGTGTGAGATGTCAGCTGAAAAGAAAGGTGAGACGCCTCTGTCCCTTGAGTCATTGTACTGTCGATAATTGTTTCAACGGTAGAACTTTCTTCCTCTGTTTGATTGCTAGATCTCTTATCTCCAATGAAGGTTGTTTTAACCATGATGTTACTAGACATTTAACCTAGCTCAGATGCCATGAAAGTTTTCAAGAGAGCTTTTAATAAAACTGTTCTAATATTATTAACTAAAGAACTGAACTTAAATAGAGAAAAGAGTCCTAATCCTAATTGGGAAAATAATTCCCTTATTCTAATAAACTACTAAAAGATAAAATAAAATATTCCTGGAATATGAATAAAACTTATCTACCTAAATAAGATTTATCTACCTAAATAAATTTAAACAATATACATATTTCAACAAAAAATATTTGCACTTGTCATGCATGTAGAATTATGAATAGATCTGATATCTCTATCATATCGATCTAAAATATTTTCCATATTAATATACATTTAACAGTTAAATTTTTCTCATAAAACAAATACAGTAAAACCTCGATAAATCAATATTCTATAAATTAATAATCTCGATTAAACAATAATGTTTTTGGTCCTGACTTAGGCCAAGGGGAGAAAATAATAACCTCGCTAAACCCATAAGATAATAATTTTTAGAAAAATCCTTAAAGGCCCAATGAAAATATAAAATAATAATTCATTAAATATACTGAAAATTTTATATACACTACATAAAACTAAAGTGCTTTCTAGACAACTCTTATTTTTTTTCAATTTTATTATTTGTTAAAATATGTATATATAGTTAACTGCTTCTTCTTTGCGTGTGAATCAAGTACAATTTCATCTTTAACTTTTAGAAAGGCATAAACCAAATCTGGTATATTATTCTCGTGTTGTATTAAATAATTCTTTAAGATATCCACAGCTAGAAAAGTCTTTTTTTGGAGAAACATGTGGTAAAACACTACTGTTATCTGGATCTTGCTCCTTATCAGCTGGCACATCCATTACTCCTTGAATAATTTCTTCATCCATAAGTGACTCCATCAAAGATTCATTTCCACTTGGATAATTCAAAATTTGCTCAACATCCATGGAATTTCTATAGTGTAAATCAGAAATTACTTCTTTTAATTTATGAATGCCTTCAACATCACCAATTTCTTGTTCGAGAGGCATATCCTTCTCGAATCGAATTTGGTAATGTCGAAAATAATTTGCAATAATTGTAGGCTTCACATCAATATTCCAATAAGAATTAATAAAATGGATTGAATCCAATCCATTAATCTTTTCAGAATTTATTTCTCCTTTCTCGTAACCTTTTCAAGATGCTAAAATAAAAGCAACGCTGATAATAAATCTTAATTGCTCTAATAATTCCGGCATCACATGGTTGAAATTTTTATTTTGAATTTGGAGGTAAAAAGAATAATTCAACGTTTCTCAAGCCTTCAATAACCTTGGGATGGGCTGGGCAATTGTCCACTATAAGCAACACCTTTCTATCAGACATTCTAGCATCAAACCAGCAAACAAAATCTTGAAAAAGTAACCTAGTCATCCATGCTTTTTTGATGGCTCGATATGACAATTAAGATTGTGAATATTCACATGTTTAAAGCATCTAGGATTAGCAAACTTAGCAATAACCCAAAGAGGCACTTTATCCGAACCATCCCCATTGCAACAAACCACAACAGCAAGTCTTTCCTAGTCCTTTTTTGGTCCTTCTAATTGATATTTCCAAGATGGAATCACTGGCTTCTACAGAGCTGGATCTCAATTCTATCGATGATCCATTAGAATGTATTCTGCTAGCAGATTCTCCAAGTGATGATGAAGACGAGGAATGTTTGGCTTTATTAGCAACTAAAACGAAGGGATTCACTCAGGAAGTTCCATTGGAATCATTAGAGTTATTATCTCGGGAGTACACACAACCAAAAGTGTTGATTGAAGGGCCAGTCAAATTGGAACTGAAGACTTTGCCTCCTCCTTTGAAATATGATTGTTTGGGTTTATCTCTATTTTTACCTATCATGATTTCAGTTGAGTTCACCAAGAATCAAGAAGAAGAGTCATTTGTTGTTTTGGAAAAGCACAAGAAGGGTGTCGGATTGATTATTCCAGATATTCGAGTCACGACTTCGAGAGATTTGTAGGAATTACGGGGAGTTAAACAAGGCCACCAGGAAAGGTCATTACGGGTTTTCTTTCCCTAATAAGATGTTGGATAGATTTGATGGGAAAGAATATGATTACTTCTTAGATGGTTATGGTTGGTATGACAAATGGCCATTTGACACCACCATAGCCAATGACGATCCTAAATAAAATGGAGGGAGTTCTATTCGCTTTCTCTATCGTTATTTTATATTTTTATTTTTTTTTATCATTTGAATAAAATGGTAGACTTAGATAAAATTTTCTTTGGTTCATTACATTAATTAAAACCCTGTCTAGGAGATTGAGACTTAAGCGGGACCATCTGTAACCCTTCTAGTCTTTCCTGAGAGTTTAATTTAATGTAATTTTTCAAAAAATATTCTTCTTAGTAGGCCGAAGAATTTAAGTATTTGTTTTGTTAAATAAATGGTCAACTTTTATGCCAAGCACTAATTTCAGTTTACTTCCAGTACAGGAGCACAAGATCCAAAAAGGAACCACCATTGAGCTTAAGACACTGCTAAAAAGGGAAATATTCAACCCTTTTCTGCACAAACCTATAGCCCTTACCTTGCTCCACCGCCACTCTCAAGTAGCCAAATAGTGCATCTCACTTAACCCCTTAATGTTACAGCCCTTAACTCCTTGAATCAGCACGCCAAACACCTTTATTCGAAGTCACCAACTACCGCACTTAAACTATCCTTAAAACTGCCACCTTCTTCAACTCTAAACCTTACCATCAGCTACTCAACCACTTGCCCAAAACTGAAACCACCCTAAACAGATTTCCTAAGTTCGACACTGAGAGTCCCTTTATCTAGCACCCTTCCACGAAGTGAACGGTTTGGTATAATGGCAATTTTGCAACACATGGACCCTCAAAAATACGAGATGACTCAATCAGATATGCATTTAAAATATATATTTCATAACCCGTTTATTTTTGTGCCTGAATTTCCAGACTTTATACTCAAACCATGGACTCTAATGTCGAGGAAGGAAAAAGATGAGTCAGATTCTGAGGGATCTACAAATAAATAAAAAGGGGGATCTTTACTTTATTTCATTTTCTTTCCTAGGTTATTTAATGTTTTAGGATTAGGTTCTATTAGGATTTTTATTTTTGGCATAATAAAACAAGAGGTGGAAATCATAAATAAGAATGAACAAGTTGCAAAGTACAAAGTGTGGCAATAGATATATACATGTCTAGGATTGGATCTAGAGAGAGCTTGGTACTTAAGCAGTCAAATTTACTCACCTCTTCTTTTCTAGAATCCTACCTGGTGTATAGTATCTGTTCACTTCTAACAATGAGGACATTGTTCATCTTAAATAGGGGGATCAAAAAATTGAAATTATTTCCTCTTATAATAAAATTTTCTTTTAATTATGATTAGGGTATATTTTGTTCAATAAATTTGAAATTTTATTAAGTATGCCAAACTTCAGTATGAATGAAGTTCGATTATTTCAATAATTGTTATGTTAACTAAAATATGACATAAGTGTATTTTTAATAAAGCATGTAAATCATACCATAAAATTGTTAGTTCCTTAAGAAAGTTAGGCATGCATGAAAGTTTAAGTCTCTAGAATTGACTTAGTAGTTTCTTGAGGCGATACCCTAGGAAGCATGGAATGTTGAAAATAATTTAGGCAACTTTTGTTTGGACAGTTTGAGCCTTTCACACCAACCTTGATGAAATTTTATCCTTTGAAACCCAACTTTGAGACTATATGGCCTAATTTTATTTGAACCCTTGCAGTATTTAGCCATCACTTCTCTCTTAATTATCTTTAAATTTTCCCAAACACTAGACTCAATACTATTTAAAATATTCTTTGAAAATAAGTGTAACACCCTAAACCCGACCTGGATGTTATGTCCAAATCTGGCGATATCACATTGAAGTGTTTTTCGTAAAATGTTGTCGTAGAAATCCTCATTTCTATTTAACCACTTTGTTTATTCAATGATGAGTCGAAAAACGGGCTGTTCATTTTCAAGCATGAATCATTGAAAAGTTATTCACTTTTAAAAATGTTATTAATTTTAAAAGCGTCATTTATTGTGGAAGCTTTTAAACTGATTGCGTATTTGAAGAAATTTTGATAAAACATTTATCTTTCTGAAAACTCGCGGCTTTTCCTACTGCTAGCAGTTATAAACCAAAACCACAATAAAATCCCAAATTAAAAATATAAATCCAAAGGCCCTTATTATAATAAAATACCCCAAAAATTAAGTTGAAATCATAAAATACCCGCTGAGTCCTCCGTTGCACCGATCTGCCTATGACTGGGAATTACCTGTACAGTTAAAGTAGATGGGTGAGTTTACGAAAAATCAGTGTGTAATCCCATAATAGCAAAATGCATGTAAAACAAACACACGATGCAATAAGCCCCTTTTCGATATTAGTGACAATATCAGTTTGGGCTTTAGCCCATCTCAGTACTGAATAGTCATGTGCTTGGGCCTTGGCCCATTACAGTAACATTAATCAATGCAGTAACAGATTAAGCAGTATATATGTCTTACCCATTCGGCCTCTACACTCTATCACCGTCCAAGCCTACACTCCATATGGGGATATAATTAATCCACCCATCCCTACACTCCAGAGAGTACCGAATGCGGCACTATACAGTGATATGCAGCTGGGATGCCAGTAATTTAGGCTCGAATCCTTTCAGTACACTTCCTTTGATCAATAACAACCCATCCCCATGCAATGCATCATGCAATAATGCCATATCATATCATAGTATCTTGTATGTATTCAGTATAGCCTACATAACATGCTAAAATATAGCCTTACATGTACATATATATAAATATATCACACAGGGCATAACAGTCATTCAGTCAATTAGGGGTCTAAGTAAGCTTACCGACCCAACAGTAGGTCCACAGTTGACTCGGGCGACCCGTGCAACCTTAGCAGTCAAACAGTGAAAATAGGCCCACGAGCCCATGTTACTAGCCCATGTGGGCCCACACACCTGATAAAACGTAAAAGTAACATATTTTAATCCCACATTTAGTATGCTTTTGGATGATTTAAGCCTCGTTTCATATAAAAAGGTGCTCTTAATCCTTTCTTTTCGTGTCTTATACTCAGGAAAGCACCCAAGGATGAAAAGAACGTAAAACAGGCTTAAAACGGGCCAAATGGGCTAATTCAAGAAATTGATATGGCCTGGACTTCAAACCACACGGCCGTGCCATGCCAAACATATAGAACACGGCCTCAACTTCGCCTCACACTGCCGTGCCTCAAGTTAGAAATTCGAACACAGTCTGGTCTCGATCCACACGGGAATGCTATATGGCCGTGCCTCTATCGTCAGAATGAGCAATTTTAGTCGGAAAAGGATACTTAGAGAGAAAGATTCGCATTCCAAGAGCCTATATATATCCCCTAAGTACCACCTTTGAAAGGGCATCAAAGCTAGGCCAAGGAGCCAAGCCGAGAAGGTCAGAGTTAGGGAATAACGCGAGGTTAGCCAGTTGATCCATCCCAAGAAGCCGGAATTATACTCAAGACAACGGAATTCTCCTTCAATTCCTTCAGGGGGTTTTAGGATTTTCTTATGTTTTGTTTTATCTTTTTTTTTTATGTGATGTTCTTTTTATTCATTATGAACTAAACCCTTCAGATACCTGAAGGGGATGAAACCTAGATGAATTTTGTTATTTGATTTCTAAGTTATATGATAATTGCTTAGTTTGTTCTTAATTATGTTGTTTAATCCAAATCTAATGTGCTTAGGTGGAGGAGGAATAGACCTTGCCTAAGAGTAGATCTAACATAATTAAGTGGAGTTGATCGAACGCCTAAAGATAGGGTTACGAGATTTTGTCCATTTAGGGTGAAACCTAATATGGGAGTCCATTGATCGATTTACTGCTATCCTAGGGGGTTATTATAAGTGAACGAATTAACCTAGGATTAGACATTATTCATCTCGAGAGAGGGTTTAATATAGGTTAGGGAGTCTAACGGATCAAGTTAAGTAAAGAAATCATATAATTTAGGGTCAGATAACAAGTGAAGTCTAAGTGGAATCTTCCTGAGGGTATCGTTGTAATCAATTGAGTTTTCCTTCAAAGTTATTTTCCTCTTCGTCCTCTTTGTCTTTGTGTCCTTAGTTTAGTCTTCATCAATATAGTTTAAAGCGCTTCACTCTATTTTTAAGGCTAAATAATAAAAAGAAAGTTAGTATTTGTACTCTTAGTTCCTTTGGGTTCGATATCTGGTCTTGCCTAAGCTATACTACTGTTCGATAGGTACACTTGCCTTTAATCGTTGTCAGAGTTAGTTTCCAGGTTTGATCATTCTTTTATAAATTTTAAAGCTCTGATTTACAGCAACCAAGTTTTTGGCGCCGTTGCCAAGGAACTAAAATATTAAGAAAACTCTATTTTTATTACTATAGCCATTATTTTTTTATTTTTAGAAATTTATTTTTAGTTTTAGCCATTATTTTTTTATTTTTAGAAATTTTTATTTTTAGGTTAATTTTTAATCTTGCTAATTTTTCTTTTTTCTTTTCTTTCCAGGTACCTCTAGTTTATGACTAGAAAGAACCTGAGAGGACCTTTAGTATACGACAGTGATATTGAAGCTACCACTCGAAGGAATCACCGAGAAACCAGGCGAGCCCTAAATTACATAGAAAGGGAGGAAGAAGACAGATCCAATCCTACTGAAAGGATGGACGAGAATAACCCACCACCACACGATGTGGGGGAATGCAACGCTCCATGTACAATGTTTGATTAGGCGAAACCGCATTTAACAGGAGCGGAATCAAGTATTGTTAGGCCCACTATAGCTGCTAATAATTTTGAATTAAAGCCTATCACAATACAAATGATTCAACAGTTTGTTCAATTTGATGGTTTGCAGGACGAAGACCCAAACATGCATATAGCACACTTTTTAGAGTTCTGTGATACTTTCAAAATAAATGGCGTTTCTGATGATGCCATACATCAAAATAAATGGCGTTTCTGATGATGCCATACATCTTTGGTTATTTCCTTTTTCATTGAGAAATAAACCTAAACAGTGGTTAAACCCGTTACAATGCGGGTCAATCACCACATGGGATCAGATGACCGAAAAATTTTTAATGAAATATTTTCCACCGGCCAAAACGGCCAAATTAAGGAATGATATCTCTTCTTTTGTGCAGATGGATTTAGAAACACTATACGATGCATGGGAGAGATTCAAAGATCTCTTGAGAATGTGCCCACACCATGACTTACCCTTGTGGCTACAAGTCCAAACATTCTATAACGATGAAAACCCCTCAACGAGGCAACTAATTGATTCAAAGAATTGGTGGAACCTCTGAATAACAAAACTCGAAGCGATCTGAGTTCATTGAGGAGATGTCATTAAACAATTATCAGTGGCAAGCTTCAAGGACCAAACCGACGAAATCGGCAGGAGTCTTCAACGTCGATGCCATGACAATGCTATCAATGCAGCTTGAGATGATGAATAAAAAGCTTGATAGTTTGTGTTCTTCGCAGGCACATCCAGTCATGAAGTGCGACGCAAGTGAACCCGTGGCGAATCCTGAGTACCCACCCTACCAACCAGAAGCAGAAAGCGAACAGATGAACTATATAGGTAATAATTTCCGATCCAATAATAATCTTTATAGTAACACTTACAATCCAGGTTGGAGGAACTACCCAAATTTTTCATGGGGAGGTCAAGGCAATCAAGGGAATCAAAGGCAACAACTTCCTCAAAGCTTCCAAAATCAGCCTTATCCACGAGAAAAGAAACCAACCTACGATGAGGAACTAAAAAAATCAGCACACACAGAAGAACGTCTACAAGATATTGATAGAACAATTAAAAGCAACGAGAGCCGAATGAGTGAAATTGCTAAGTCGGTCAAGGAAGTAACTAATGCAGTCGAACAACTCACACGGCTCATGTCAGAATGACCGCAAGGACGTCTACCAAGTAACACCAAGATTAATCCAAAGGAGCAAATTCAAGCCATCATAGCTCAGGACAGCGAGGAGTTAAATGACCCAAACCAATTCCAGAAAGTAAGGTAGACGAAGGTATAACAGAGGTAGCACAAGAAAAATTGGAACCGGTAATCAAGGAGTACAAATCTTGCATACCTTATCCCGAAGCATTAAAAAGAGACGATTCAGAGGAACAGTTCGGCAAGTTTCTTAAACTTTTAAAGAAATTACACATTAACTTACCTCTTCTTGAAGCTCTTTTTCAAATGCCAGACCTGAGGAAATTTTTAAGACAGCTCTTGACAAACAAACACAAATTAGACGAAGAGCCACACATTGAACTCAACACAAAGTGCTTAGCAATCCTACAAAATAAACTACCACAGAAATTAAAAGATCCAGGGAGTTTTACAATTCCATGTTTAATTGGTAGTTTAATTATTGATAATGCGTTAGCTAATTTAGGGGCAAGCATAAATGTCATGCCTTATGCACTGTTTAAAAGACTAGGTCTAAGGAAACCCAAACAAACTAGGATGAGTATTCAATTAGCTGATAAAACTGTTAGAATTCCTAGGGGCATTATTGAAGATGTTCTCGTAAAGATCGATAAATTTGTTTTCCCAGTAGATTTTGTTGTTTTAGACATGGATGAGGATAATTCAATTCCCTTAATTTTAGGAAGACTTTTTCTAGCAACTGCCAAGACTAAAATTGATGTTGCCACAGGAGAACTCATACTTCGTGTAGGTGACGAATCAATCAATCTTCAAGCTCTTGACTCGACTAGGGCAACAATCGATGAAGGTAAGAAAGTCAATACAGATGATAACCAATTTGTTCAACTTTCATCGCATGAAAAATCAAAAGGACAAAAACCTAAGCCAAAACATGAACCCCAAGCTAAAGAAGCACACGAAGAACAAAGCCTTAGGGTCGATAAATTAGATGAGCGGGAGACACAGGTCAAAGAAGAACCTAAACCACACGAAGTGAAATCATAGGAACCACCGAAAAAGGGTGCGATTAAACCTGATCTCCAGTTCAGTACCAACAGAGAAACAACTCATGAGGAGCAAAGTATTCAAATCAATGACTTAGACGAGTGGAAAACACACTTTAAGAAGAAAAGATAAACCGTAAAAGTAACATATTTTAAGCCCACATTTAATATGCTTTTGGATGATTTATCCCTCGATTTGTGTAAAAAGGTGCTCTTAATCCTTTTTTTCATGTCTTATACCCAGGAAAGCACGCGAGGATGAAAAGAACACAAAACGGGTCTAAAACGAAGCAAATGGGCCTTTCCACGAAATCGACATGGCCTGGGCCAAGGACCACACGACCGTCTCGACGAACATCTAGAACACGGCCTAATCCCGATTTACACGGTCGTGCCTCATTAAAGAAGTCCGAGCACGGCCTCCTCACCACCACACACGGTCGTGCCATTAGTAAAATCCAAACACGGTCAGGCCTCGATTTGCACGGGCGTGTGACATGGCCGTGCCTCTATCGCTGGAAAGAGCAATTTCAGTCAGAAAAAGATACTTCGGGAGAAAGAATCGCATTCCAAGAGCCTATAAATATACCCCAAGTACCACCTTTGAAAAGGGGCGAAAGCTAGGCCAAGGAGCCAAGCGGAGAAGGTCAGAGTTAGGGAGTAACGCGAGGATAGCCAGTTGATTCATCCCAAGAAGCCGGAATTATACTCAAGACAGTGGAATTCTCTTTCAATCCCATCAGGGAGTCTTAGGATTTTTTTATGTTTTGTTTTATCTTTTCTCTTATGATGTTTTCTTTTTACAGTATGAACTAAATCCTTCAGATACCTGAAGGGGGATGAAACCTAGACAGATTTTATTATTTGATTTTTAAGTTATATGATAATTACTTAGTTTGTTCTTAATTATGTTGCTTAATCCAAATTTAATGTGCTTAGGTGGAGGAGGAATAGACCCTGCCTAAGAGTAGATCTAACATAATTAAGCGGAGTTGATCGGGCGCCTAGAGATAGGGTTACGTGATTTTACCGGATTAGGGTGAAACCTAATATTGGAATCCATTTATCGATTTACTGCTTTCCTAAGGGGTTATTATAAGCGAACAAGAGTTCCACTAATTAACCTAGGATTAGACGTTATTCACTTCGAGAGAGGGTTTAACATAGGTTAGGGAGTCTCACGGATCAAGCTAAGTAAAAGAAATCATATAATCTAAGGTTAGATAATAAGAGAAGTCTAGGTGGATTCTTCCCAAAGGTATCATATAATCTAAGGTTGATGTTGCCACAGGTGAGCTCATACTTTGTGTAGGTGACGACTCAATTAGTCTTCAAGCCCTCGACTCAGCTAGGTCATCAAAGAATCAAGGTGAACAAGAAAATTCTTTTGTTAATCATTCAATTACACCTTCTTTTTAGGCACCTCCAAAAAAGGGAGTGATTGAACCAGATCCTCAGTTCAGTGCCAACAAAGAAACAACTCACGAAGAACAGAGGACCCAAATCAATGACCTAGATGAATGGAAAACGCACTTCAAGGAAAAAATAGGATTACACAAGGAAGAACAGAAAACACAGGTTAAAGAAGAGCTGGATTCACACAACGTAAAATCGGAGGAACCACCAGAAGAGCTCGTGGGGACATCCAATCATTATAAAATAGGAGACCAGGTTTTGTTAGATACAGCCGAACCGCACATCACCACAACAAACCTGAAGGAAAAGAGAGAACTTCTTCTTAAGGTACACGATATCTTCCCACAAGGACTAGTCGAGGTAAGCAATCCAACTTTTGACACTTTCAAGGTAAACGCTTCTCGACTTCAATTTTGTCATAAAACTAAAACTGTAGACATGAGGGAAGATATTCAAACTTTTAAACCTCCCTAAAATTTTCAAATACGAGAAAAATCTAGCTTAAGACTATAAACGAGCGCTTCTCGGGAGGCAACCCGAGTACTAACGCTATTTCTTTTTGCATTATTTTACATTTTCTTTTCTCTTTTTTCTTTTCCTTATTAACTAACCAAAAGTGCAAAATGACAGATCACACGGCCTTACACACGGCCGTGTCTGTAGCCGTGTGGACCACCAAAACCATCACCCTGATAAGGCAGCAGCCGTGCAGTCAGCCCAACCACCACTCTCGACACGGGCACCGACAAATAAGGCACGGCCGTGGCACCAACCGTGTGAGGCTATCGACTTCCATACCACGGACAGAACACGCCCATGCCACAAACCGTGTGAAATTACTAAGGTTACTAACTTATCGAGCACGGGTGAGACACGCCTGTGTTAGACAACCGTGCCAACAAGAAAAACATCACGAGCACGGGCGTAGACGGATCAAGCACGGGCATAGGGTGACAACACCCTCTATAACACGACCGTGCGAGGAGGCCGTGTAATTCGACACACCCTAGGACCACAACCCCTCACCTCTTCTCCTTTCCCCCATCTGATTTCATCCTTATTTTCTTTATTTTCACTCTCCTCCATCTCAGATTATCCACTTACTAAGGCTCTAAATCCTTGAGCAAGCCAACACCATGCCAAAGAAGCATAAAAGGCCACATTCCGCAAAGGATAACGATCAATATGAGTTCATGCCGGCAGCTTCATCTCAACACTAAGCCAAGGATCTATGAGACCAATTAGTTTTTATTTTTCATTTCTTTTTCCTTTCATTCTCCTTCTCTTGAATAATC
Source organism: Gossypium bickii (assembly GCA_025503065.1). NCBI lineage: Eukaryota > Viridiplantae > Streptophyta > Magnoliopsida > Malvales > Malvaceae > Gossypium > Gossypium bickii. The sequence continues at coordinate 120,129,612 of CP106712.1, read as the reverse complement.
TTATGTTTAAATTAGTTTAACTTAGTTTAGTTTCTTAGTGTCAGGTTCTAAAGGCTGCTTGGGAATCACGCCACTTCCTCCACCACTAGCACCTCTGTCGCCTTAGAAGTGACACCCACCTCGCGAACCACCTACCAATAAGGATTTTCAAGCCCCTTTATCTCCTAGCCTTAGTCTGTTTTCCTTCTTAGTCTATTTCTCTTTGTCTTTCTTGTTTTTATTTATATATTTAGTTTATTTTTATTAGGTCTTAATAAAGCCTGGCTACTTCTCAAAGCGCTACCCAATTTCCTCATCTAGCGCAGGAACGTTATCCCGACTGACCATCACCGCCACCAAAAACACTCATTCGGGAAAACATCAACAAATCAGGAAGTAATTCTTCCTCCTTCTCTTTTGATTTATCTTTAAAATGTCATTATCTATCTTTGTACATTGAGGGCAATGTACATCTTAAGTGTGGGGGGTGAATAGTTATTCTGAGAAAATGCCTAATTTTGAATTATTCTCAAACCCTGAGGATAAAAATGCCTAACTGTCTGCATTATTCTCAAATCCCTGAATTTAATCTTGTTTTAAAGTAATTTTCTCATATTACTAATTAAGATGAAATTTCTAATGATTTGTGATTTTTATTGATATGTTTTGGAATAAGTCATAGTTAATTGTGCATTGATAATTAAATTTGAAGAATACTAGGGAATCAAGCATGATAAGTCTAATTTTCTAAAAATTAAAATTTTAGGTTGTCAACCTGAATTTGAATATTATCTTGAAATTTGAGATTTACAAGGTTGATGTCAAAAACACCCATAATTTTTGTGAAAATTTGAGCCTTACAGAGCATACATTCTCTTTCATGCTCACTTCTTGATTATGAATGTGTCGACTATGAATTGTTATTCTAGAACTTGCCTTAATTATACATGTCAAGACCACAGTTATGATTTGATATACCGAGATGATAAAGGCACTTAGGTTTTAACCCACATACTCTACTAAATAGCCTACCCTTATAATTAACCCTTAGTGAACCCCGTTGAGCCTAACAACCCTTTTTATTGACTTACCCGCTAATTCTAACCCAAAACCCTTTGTATTTGTTATCACCCTTTATTTTGACTACCCCTTAATCAAGATTTGATTTGAGCCAGTTATCTGAGTTTATTATTCTGGTAGTTAAATTTATCTTGTATTTAGTTTGTTCTAAAAAAAATTCAAGTTTTCAATATTAGTAGTATGGAAAGTGAGCTTACACAATCAAAGACTATTTCCCAAACGAAAAAGCTCGTATTAGTAGGATTTTTATTATTTTCAGTTGATGTAATTATTATCATAGAAATTTTTAGGTAGGTAACTTATCAATTCAATCTCAATTCTAACCTTCTAATTTCAGCCTTTATCCACACCTTTAACCCTAGCCCCGTTACAACCTTAACAAAGACCTTTTGATCTGTTTATCATATCATTTTACAGTGGTGGAGATTTGATTTTCAAGCAAGCCTATGGGATTAACTTTTTATTTTCGACCTATAAGTGCTTCATTTTGACCCTTAAACACTTTTTGAGTGATTTGAGTGAATCTTTTGTGAGGATATCAATCCTTATCGATTTTGAATTAAAAGTAATTATTTAGATGAAGGGAAACACCTATGTTTTTTGTGCTACAAATTTATGACTTATCTTGTTTGAATTTTTAGGAATCTTTGAGTTGAATTATCCATGCATAAATTATCTATGAATTAGGATAAGGTATTGTTGATAGGAATTACGAATCATGGAAAGTTCATTTTAATTGTAAGTTGAGAATTTTGCTTGAGGACAAGCAAAAGCTTAAGTGTGGGGGTATTTGATAAACCGTAAAAGTAACATATTTTAAGCCCACATTTAATATGCTTTTGTATGATTTATCCCTTGATTTGTGTAAAAAGATGCTCTTAATCCTTTTTTTTCATGTCTTATACCCAGGAAAGCACTCGAGGATGAAAAGAACACAAAACGGGCCTAAAACGAAGCAAATGGGCCTTTCCATGAAATTGACACGGCCTGGGCCAAGGACCACACGGCCGTGTCACGACGAACATCTAGAACACCGCCTAATCCCGATTTACACGGCGGTGCCTCATTAAAGAAGTCCGACCACTGCCTCCTCACCACCACACACGGTCGTGCCATTAGTAAAATTCGAACACGGTTAGGCCTCGATTTGCACGGGCGTGTGACATGGCCGTGCCTCTGTCGCTGGAAAGAGCAATTTCAGTCGAAAAAGGATACTTCGGGAGAAAGAATCGCATTCCAAGAGCCTATAAATATACCCCAAGTACCACCTTTGAAAAGGGGCGAAAGCTAGGCCAAGGAGCCAAGCCGAGAAGGTCAGAGTTAGGGAGTAATGCGAGGATAGCCAATTGATTCATCCCAAGAAGCCGGAATTATACTCAAGACTGCGGAATTCTCCTTCAATCCCATCAGGGAGTTTTAGGATTTTTCTTATGTTTTGTTTTATCTTTTCTCTTGTGATGTTTTCTTTTTACATTATGAACTAAATCCTTCAGATACATGAAGGGGGATGAAACCTAGACAGATTTTATTATTTGATTTTTAAGTTATATGATAAATTACTTAGTTTGTTCTTAATTATGTTGCTTAATCCAAATTTAATGTGCTTAGGTGGAGGAGGAATAGACGTTGCCTAAGAGTAGATCTAACATAATTAAGCGGAGTTGATCGGGTGCCTAGAGATAGGGTTACAAGATTTTGCCGAATTAGGGTGAAACTAATATGGGAATCCATTGATCGATTTACTGCTTTCCTAGGGGGTTATTATAAGCGAACGAGAGTTCCACTAATTAACCTAGGATTAGACTTTATTCGCTTCGAGAGAAGGTTTAACATATGTTAGGGAGTCTCACAGATCAAGCAAAGTAAAAGAAATCATATAATCTAAGGTTAGATAATAAGAGAAGTCTAGGTGGATTCTTCCTGAAGGTATCATAAACATCAACTGAGTCTTTTTCAAGTTATTCCCAAATTCATCTTTTTGTCTTTGTTTCCTTAGTTTAGTTGTCGTCAATTTAGTTTAAAAGCAACCTTTATCTTAGTTAGGTTAAATAATAAAAAGAAAGTGAGTATTAATACTTTTAGTTCCTTTGGGTTCGATATCCGGTCTTGCCTAAGCTATACTACTGTTCGATAGGTACACTTGCCTTAATATCGTTGTCAGAGTTAGTCTCCAGGTATCATCATTCTTTTATAAATATTTAAAACTCTGATTTTACAGTGATCAAGAAATTAGGGATAGAGGAAACAAAATCAAAACCAATCTACGAGATAGACAAGTCCAAAGTCAGAGATCGGGTATTTTCAACCAAAGTAGACCCACGTCTATTCCCTCCAGACCCTGACATAAACAAAGAAATCCTTTTTAAGGTAATCAATGTTTTTCCACACGGAACAGTCGAGGTAAGCAATCCAAACACAAGGAAAGTCTAGCTGAAGACTATAAACGAGGGCTTATCGGGAGGCAACCCGAGTACTAACCTTACTTATTTTGCATTTATTTTCATTTTACTTTATTTTCCTTTTTATTTTTCTTTTTAAACAACCAGAAGTGCAGATTTCCAGGCCACACGGTCTTACACACGGTCATGTCTGTGGCCGTGTGGACCACCTGAATCGCCACACTGACAGGGCAGAGGCCATGCAATTTAGTCCAACCACCCCCCAATGTCACGGATCCAACCACCCTCCCCACGGGCACTGACAGAAGGGCGCGGCCCTGCCCTCAACCATGTGAAGCTACTGACTTCCACACCACGGGTAGAACACGTCCATGCCTACAAACCGTGCTAAGCTACTGACTTGATGAACATGGGCGTGGGTTATGCAGCACGGGCATGGGGTGGCAAACACACTCCATAACACGGCTGTGCGAGGTGGCCATGTACATCGACACCCCCTAGGACCACGGCAGTGGGAAAACACTAGATTTAAACCTTTATTTAAACCCCACGTTTCTTCCCCTTCCCTCCATCTGATTTCATCCTTATTTTCTTTGCTTTTCACTCTCCTCCCTCTCAGATTGTGCACTTCATAAATCTCTAACACCCTTGAGCAACACAAAATCATGTCGAAGAAACGGAAGAAGCTGAGCATAGGCTCCTTAACAAAGAACGATCAACATGAGTTCATGCTGGCATCTTCGTCTCAACACCAAGCCAAGGGTCTTTGAGACCATTTAGTTTATATTTTTCGTTTCTCTTTTCTTTCATTCTCCTTTTCTTTGCTAATCTTATGCTTAAATTAGTTTAACTTAGTTTAGTTTCATAGTGTCAGGTTCGAAAGGCTGCTTGGGAATCACGCCAACCACCACGATAACCTCTTCACTTCCACCACCGCCAGCACCTCCCCAGCCTTAGAAGTCACACCCACCTTGCGAACCATCCTTCAATAAGGACTTCACAGTCCACTAATATTTTCTTTTCATTTTAGTTTTCTTCTTAGTCTCCTTCCCTTTAATTTGTTTTATTTTAGTTTGTTTTTATTAGGTCTTAATAAATCCTGGCTATTTCTCAGTGCGCTACCCAATTTCTTCATCTAGCGCAGGTTCGTCATCCAGACTAACCATCACCGCCACCAAAGACACTCCTTCAGGAAAACATCCACAATTCAGGGAGTACTTCTTTCCCCTTCTTTTTTGATTTATCCCTTAAATGTTATTATCTATGTTTGTACATTGAGGGCAATGTACATCTTAAGTGTGGGGGGTGAATAGTTATTCTGAGAAAATGCCTAACTTTCTTCATTATTCTCAAACCTTGAGGATAAAAATGCCTAACTTTCTGCATTATTCTCAAATCCCTGAATTTAATCTTGTTTAAAAGTAATTTTCTCCTATGACTAATTAAGATGGAATTTCTAATGATTTATGATTTTTATTGATATGTTTTTGAATGACTTAATTATGCATTGATGATTAAATTTGAAGACTACTAGGGAATCAAGCATGATAAGTCTAATTTTCTGAAAATTAAAATTTTAGGTTGTTAACCTGAATTTGAATGTTACTTTGAAGTTTGAGAATTATAAGGTTGATATCAAAAACACCCATAATTTTTTTGAGATTTTGAGCCTTATAGAGCATACATTCCTTTTCATGCTCACTTCTTGATTATGAGTGTGTCAACTATGAACTGTTATTCTAGAACTTGCCTTGATTATACATGTCAAGACCACAGTTATGATTTGATATACCGAGATGATAAAGGCACATAGGTTTTAACCCACTAATTCCACTAAATAGCCTACCCTTTCAATTTACCCCTAGTGAACCCCGTTGATCCTAACAAACCCTTTTTATTGACTCACCTACTAATATAAACCAAAAGACCCTTTGTATTTGTTATCACACTTTCCTTTGACTACCCCTTAATTGAGATTTGATTTGATCAGTTATGAAACACCCCAAACCCGGCCCACGAGCCTCGACCGGATCTGGCATGCTCCTCGAGTAAAATACTTCAAAAGCTTGTTTGTTAGTTCAAAAAATTTGGGTCCTTTTGAAAAGAAATGGATTTGAGTTGTGATTGAATTGAAAACGGTGTCGTTATAGAAGTCTATAATTAATTAAAACTTTATCTTCGTATTTGAAAATTATAAGTTAAAAGAAATGCCGAGTTGTTTGAGAATTTACTTTTAAATTAAAAATCATTTGTGTTTAGGTGTCAAACATTTAAAAAAAATTATTTAATTTTGATTTAGTAATAATCGTATCTTAATAAACCAAATAAAATGCATGCATAAAACAGTTAATAGTAATGGCCTTATTACATCAAAACAAAACCCGAAATAAATCCAAAATTTAATTATAAAGTCTCAAAATAAAATAAATGCTGAGCTGAGCATTGGCCACCACTAAGTCCCTGCCGACTCGGTCCATTTACTAGGTGTCACCTGAAAAGATATCCCACAAAGGGGTGAGTCAAACAGACTCAGTGTGTAACAGCCAATACAAAGTCCCAAACGATTTAGGCATATCAAATCATATATATATAACAAATATAAATAATGATGCAATCCCGAACCCAAGCCTAAATATCCAACCTCTACACATCACCCGTACTGCCATCACACACCGTGGGGATTACTAAATCGACCCTCCATCCATCCACTACACACCATCGAAGCGATCATTGCAGATTTACGACTTGCACATGGCCCATATAAATTATGGCATAGCCACCAGATAATGTGACAGAGTCACCAGTTAACAATTTGTGACATAAGTCACCACATTCAGATTATGTGACATTTGTCACTAGATTTTGTGGTAAGAACCACTAGATCACTTCCCCTGAAACACCCCAAACCCGGCCCACGAGCCTTGACCAGATTTGGTATGTTACTAAAGTAAACCGGTTTCAAAATTCTTTGTTACTTAGAGAAAAACTTGTTTGATTTAAAAAAAAATAATTGTTTTGGGTTGGGCTTGAGTTGAAAACAAATTTAACTTATGTTGGAACCCATTTATTTATGGTGACAAAACGTTTGGGCTTTGGTTTGAATAAATATACTTTAAACTTTAATAAACAAAAATAAAATAAAGTAATCCAACTATGGCCTTATGGCCTTATTACATCAAATAATTCCCAAACTTAAAATTAAAGTACTTAGTAAAAATAAAAATCCCAAATAATAAGATTTTTCCTTGCTATGCATGGCCACCTTTAGCTCCTGCCGACCCGGTCTATTATTGCTTATTACCTGAAAAATAGTCCCACAAAGGGGTGAGTCAACAGACTCAATTTGCACACAATATGTAACAACTCAAACCCGGCCCAAACACTATGGCCGAATCTAGTTTGTTACGAGGAAAACTTTTTGAAAACCATTTTAAAACCCATTTAAGTTTTGTTGAAAACTTCTCGTATTTGATTATCTTGGTAAAACCATACTTAGTGTTTATTTTAAAAAAAAAATAATTAAGTCAAGTTATTAAACAAATTTCAAATGTGCCCGATGGCTCGATAAAAACATTTTTCGGTTTAATCTGGAAAACATGTGATTTTAATTCAATAATAATAATATAGTTTAAAACAAGTATCCAACATATGAAAATAGCAAAAATAAAGTGTCAGGAGGCCTTATTACATCCAAAATAAAATTTAAATCTACAATCCAAAAATAAATAAACTGAAATTCAAAGTCTATTAAAATTTAAATCCCACTGCATGGCCACCTCGAGTCAACCCGGCTCCACATCCGCGATCTACGTGTCACCTGAAAAATATAAAGGAGAAGGTGAGTCACCAAGACTCAGTATGTAACCCTTCCCCCGTTTTAAAAACATTTTCATACACAACATATAACAATTAATATGCAGAATATTAAGTCCCCAACCTAGCCAACCAAACGCCACTGTCTACCCCGTTGTGGTACCAAACCACTGGTGGTGCCAAACCACTGGTGACATATAGTCACAATGTGTTACCAAAACACTGGTGTCCGTAGACACGAATCGGGTGATGGGGCCAACCCATCGTGTGATACCAAATCACTGGCAGACCATCCCATATCTCAAGTGGGGCCAACCCACGGTGGTGTTAACCACAGGGATAAGTCGCTATGAGGTGCCAAACCTCTGGAGGTACCAAACCTCTGGTGACCGTAGTCACGGTGTGTTACCAAAACACTGGTGCCCGTCGGCACGATCAATCTTGCCCCTCCACTCATCAACCCATATCAAACCATTGTATAATGTGATCTCATGCCATCACATATTTAAGTAACATATATAAACAATGTCATGCTTCCCAAAAGCATTATTATCAATCTCATACTGACAGAGACTTACCGGAATCCTCGCTTGTACCATTAAGGCACTAAATCCATATCTACATAAAGCAGATTTACACACAACATGCATTTAATACAATTTATTAATTATTATAAGTGTGTATGTACACACCTGCCGCCCACGAATAATCTAAATCCCGAATGGAGGAGTCGGTCACACTAGATCTACTTGTCCCTATATTCGGCCAAATACATGGGTTAGTACTATGGCCTATTCGGCCAAATCAAATAAATCTAAAGGGGTTACCAATTAAACCCAAATCTTACCTATTTGCCTCTCACTACTCACTTCGGTACTCGGTTCACCAATCTGCTTCACTGCCTACAATCGGTCATCATCATTATTAGTAGCCCTTGGCTTAATCGAATACCAAAAAGAATAGATCCTTACCAAAACCGATTTACAAGGACTGAGGCTTGGATCGAATACTTCAAAATCCCGGGTACTTAAATAGATCCAATTCTATCACTGATTAGTCGCTAAAATAATTCAGCTTCCCTATTCAACCAAATCGACAGAGAGAATGGGACATGGAAAAGAGTTTCGGCAACTTACCTTTGCCTTAATATTCGGCCAAAGATACACCAAATGGGAAAAGAGAGTTTCGACACCAAGGTGTGGAGTACTTCGGCTAGAGAGAAAAATAATGAGGGAAAGAAGGTGTTTAGAGTTTCGGCAACAGTAGAGGAGGGTATTCGGCTATTATAAAAGAGAAAAGAAATAATGGAAAGGAAGAGGGGATGAGAATTTCGGAAAAAGGGTTTGAGATAAGAAAAATAAGGAGGAGAAGGGTTAGGGTTTTCGGCTCAACAAAGATGGAAAAAAAAGAAAAATCAAGTGGTCAATTGGTGTTTTTATAGGCCAATTGACACCCCCCCTTTGAAGCTTGCCGTCCACTTCTCTATGAAGTGTTTAAATTTTGGCAAACACCCCTTGGCCAATAGTTTAAACGAATTCAAAATATTTTGAACACTTAACCTCCTTCTTTTTCTCCTTGCCACTCTTATTAAATTATTCACATAATAATCTATTTAATAATCTATTCTAAATCCCATGATAATCCATTATTAAAATAACATCCTTATTATCTCTATATTTAAGCAATTTAAACCCAATTTAAAGTGCTCATTTTATCCTCTAATATTAATAAAAATAAGAATTTAAGGAGAGAAAATCTCTCTCTTTGTGCCATCAAATAAATAACAAAAAGAGGGATTTCTGTGACTCGAACACAAGCTCCCTAGCTCCCCTTGGTGGCGTCACATGCTAGCTCTTAAGTGGCCTCACTTTTGCCACTTTACCAAGGGCTCTTTTGTGTCAAATTATCCATATTTAATCTTATAACACCCTTCTGCTAAGGCTCCCTACCTTTTAAGTTAAAAACTGAAAATTTCTACCAAATCGTGCCAACTCAAAGCCTTAATTAACCTTTATTATTCCATAAATAATATCACAGCGGTTCATACATAAGAAAAATAATTAAATTCCAAATAGCCCCATTTTTAGGATGTTACACAATACTAACATTCAACAAATCAGGCATACATGTTCATATCATGTACATATTCTTAACAAAATGATGCAACCCAAACCCAAGCCTATTTAACCATCCGCTACACACCACCCGTACCTGCCAGTCACACCGTGGGGACTACTAAGTCAACCCTCCATCCGCTACACACCATCGAAGGCAGTCGCTGCAGTCGACATGCTCATCGCCCATATCATTTGTGTCCTTAGACACCATATTCAAATAATGTAATCGAAGTTACCAAATTCAGATAATGTAACCGAAGTTACCATATTCAAATTTTGTGACCGTAGTCACCATATTCCATTGGTGAGACCGAAGTCAACACATTCTTCCCCTTTCACATAAATCCCGAATGCCCCATATATTTTATATCATGCATAACATACTTAATTTCTCATTATTCACATGTTAAAAATATAACATATTCGTAATCCTATCAAAAGTAGGAAACGTACCTGGGTACTCTTACCACATTTGTGGTACTTAGCCACATTCACATTCTTATGCATATTCATATATTAAAATAAATATTGCCATAATATATTGAAGGTTAGTGTGAGTACACACCTGATTTGCTTAATAGGTTCCTTGAATTCCCGAAGAGAATCGATCACAGATTTAGATCTCAAATCCTACAATAGTTAATCACTTACTATTTAAAAGACCATTCGGCCATCTTTCCAAATACAACTATGATTTGTATTACTTACCTTGTACTGAATTGATTTTAAGAACCAAGTGCCGAATCTTTTTTTCCTCCCTTGTGAATTCGGCTAAACACTATAATACTCCACAGATTAGTTTTCGGCTTCTGATAATAAATCTAAATATTTAAAATAGCCTTGGCCGAATATCTTAAACACATACCTTGTGATTTCAAATCCCGAAAAGTAACCCTTGGCTATGGAGATGTTGAAATCCCTACACACATATGTTAGATCTGATTTCCATATCACTTAATAATCTTAAATCAATTGGCCTTTGGCCTAAACCATGCTTTTCTTACCTTAAATCCTTAGATCCAAATCTCAAAAATTCCTCCTTTATTATTCGGCCAAAAGACAACCAAAAGAATCAGTTCCCAAATCTTGGTTGAAAGAGAATAAACAACAAGAATCCATTATTCTTACCTTATCATCACATTCGACGGCACCCTTGATTGAAGCCACGAGTTTCTGGCTATGGAGACTTAAACAGAATCAAAGAGGTTTCGGCTTGACAAGAGAAGAGAAAAAGAAGAAGAAAAGAGAAGAAGAAAAGAAAAGAGAAAAAAGAGAATAATGGCAGAGAAAATTCGGCAGAGAGAATAGGAGAAACTTTAGAGAATTTCGGCAGAGGTTTTCTTGAAGAGAAAAGAATGAATGAAGAATAGCCTTACTCTTCCTTTTATAGCCAAAATTACTAGCTAGAGTCCTTTACTTGGCCACCACTCTTCTATTTTGATAACTTTATCCTTTAATTATCATAAATAAAAGAGTTTAATCCAATATTTATCTCTTCTAAATAATCCAATTTAAAAAATCCTTTATTTATCACCTTTTTAATCGAATATTTATGAAAATAAAACACCTCCTTTCTAGAAGCATGTGCCGTCCACCTCAGTCTTCTGGAAGCAAAAATAAAACCTCCTTTATTTGCTTCCTAAGTTACTCGAACCCAGGCCCAACACCTTGCATGTGGCGCCATTTCCAGAGGCCCTAAGTGGCATCTTTAGGCCACTTTTTCGAGCCTGTTTGTGTGTCAAATTTCACCAACTTTTTCTTTTAAGGCCTCCTTGCCCTAATTTCCTATTTTAAACTTTAAAATTTGACATTTCTATATCATTTCCAAGTTTCCTAAAATTTTCGATCGGCTCTGTATACTTGCCATTTTCTTACATTTCCAAGTTTCCAGAAATGTTCATTTCCATTTCCCATTTCCATTTCCATGCATTTCTAGGTTTCCAAAAATATTCACTTTCCTCTTTTAAACTTAACATTTCCATACATTTTCAGGACATTTCCCTACATTTCCTTACATTTCCTTACATTTCCTTATTTCTAGAATTCACATAACACATTCATACATAATTCATAAAACATGCCATTTTACCACATGGTTCCTTGTGTCATGCTTCACACGGAGTTTCTTTTCAAGCCTCATTTACCTAGCTCCCCTTTTTATTTAAAAACCAATAATTTTCCAAAGCTTTCTTCTTCCATCCTAAAATTCTAAAAACCCTTAACACACTTCCAACACTGCCAAAACCTACTAACTCATGAATTATGCACAAACGCATAACCCCTAATCTAGGATGTTACATCCCCTTTTTAGTATCACCCGTATGCCCATGTGTCATACAACATGCAGAAATAATACAATTTACCTTAATTTACATTCGTAACAAATTCTCATATGTGACATGTTCCAATATTCATAATATTATTAACAGAGCATTAATGGATAACGTACCTGAATCCATTGTACCATTGAATGATACCTTTAGCCACACTTTTCATATTTTCATTATCACATACAAACCATTGATACCTTAAATCTATTAGAACTTAGTGTCGGGCTACACACCTGGTTACTAAAGTGTTCACTGAATCCCGAAAGTCTACCGAACAGATTGTATTCCTCTCTAAAAATCAAAGTTAGAATCGGCTAGACACTAATACCTAATATGGCCTTGGCCGAATATTCATATTCCCTTACCTTGATTGTCTAGATCCCAAAATTAACCCTTGTTCTTGGTGCTGTCGAAATTCCTATAGGCATATGTTAGATCCAATTCTAACATTAAACACAATAGATGGCCTTCGGCCTAAAACTACACTCGCTTACCTTAGATCTTGAAATCCCGAAGACCTCCTCCCTTGTAGTCGACAATAACAGAATCCCGAAACCTCCTTCATAGTTTCGGCCTACAAGAATAGGTGGGATTAGATCTTTGTTTTTCAGTCGTCAGAAAAGAATAAGGAAAGAAATCAACTTAAAAGAGGTTCTTACCGAATGACCAAGGCACAGTTCTACCCCTCTTAAAATAATTTCGACCTCAAAATTACCTGGCTAAAATAAGTGAGGGTATCGCTGTCGCATTGCTTCTTCCGGCTCCCACGAAGCTTCTTCCGATCCATGGTTACGCTATAACACTTTGACTAGAAGAACTGATTTCCTCAGTAATACCTTCACATCTCGTTCCAAAATCTGAATCGGCTCCTCCTCGTAGGACAAATCTGGTCTCAGCTCCATCTCCTCAACTGGCACTACATGAGATAGATCCGATCTGTAACGACGTAGCATAGAAACATGGAATACATCGTGCATCTGTTTCTACTCCGGAGGCAACTCTAACTGGTATGCCACTGGTCCAACTCGCTTCAATACCCGATAAGGTCCTATAAACCTTGGGCTTAACTTCCTTTTGCGACCAAATCTCATCACCTTCTTTCAAGGCGAAACTTTAAGAAACACCTGATCTCCCACAGCAAACTCTATTTCCTTGCGCTTAAGATCTACATACGACTTTTGCCTATCGGATGCCTCCTTTAACCGTGCCCGAATTACCTTAACTTTTCCTTCAGATTCTGCCACAATCTATGGACCCAAAACTTGACGTTCCCTTAATTCTGTCCAACACGTAGGTGTGTGACACTTCCGTCCATACAGCGCTTCATACGGTGCCATCCAAATACTGGCTTGATAGCTGTTATTATATGCAAATTCTGCTAAAGGCAAGTATTCTTCCCAACTCCCTCTGAAGTCTATTACACAGCCCCTCAACATATCTTCCAACACTTGGATCACTCATTCAGATTGACCGTCCGACTGTAAAAGAAATGCCATAGTAAAATCCAATCTGGTGCCTAATGCCTGATGTAGCGCTTTCCAAAACTGAGACGTAAACCTTGGATCCCAATCTAAAATAATTGACACCGGTACTCCGTGCAATCTCACAATTTCTGCCACATACAACCTCGCCAACCTCTGCAAAGGATAATCAACCTGCACTGGAATGAAATGCGCGGACTTTGTCAATCGATCCACTATCACCCATACCGAGTCCTTTTTAGTAGGGTAAGGGGAAGCCCACAAACGAAGTCCATGGTGATTCTCTCCCATTTCCACTGCAGAATCACTATCGGCTGAAGCAATCCTGACGGAACCTGGTGCTCAGCCTTAACTTGCTGACACGTTAAGCACTTACCTACAAATTCTGTAACTTCCCACTTAAGACCAGGCCACCAAAACTATTCCCGTAGATCCTTATACAACTTGCTACCTCCAGGATGCATAGCATAAGGACTACTATGCGATTCCTGAAGAATTCTCTGCCTTAACTCCTCGTTCGTCGGCATACAGACCTTACCCTTAGAACACAATACTCCCTCGTCATTAATACCAAAATCTTCCAACTCCCCATTCTGCACTTACCGTAACTTAACACTTAGATCACCATCTGCCAACTGTCCTTCTTTCACCTCATCCAACCATGTCAGCTTGACTTGCAATTCTGCCAATAAACTTCCGTCGTCATACAAGCTAAGATGTACAAACATCACCCTCAGATTCGACACCACTTTCTGACTTAGGGCATCTGCTACCACATTCGCCTTTGCCCGGGTGATACTCTATGGAACAATCGTAATCCTTTAATAACTCTACCCACCTTCATTGTCTCGACCCGACTCTTTCTCGAGTCGTGGATACTTAAGGCTCTTGTGGTCTGTGTAGATCACTGACTTTTCTCTATACAGATAATGCCTCCATACCTTAAGAGCAAAGACCACTGCTGCCAATTCCAAATCATGCGTCGGGTAGTTCACCTCATGTGGCCTCAATTGTCGAGACGCATAAGTGACTACCTTCCCATCCTACATCAATACACATCCCAATCCTGTATGAGAAGCGTCACAGTACACCAAAAAATCCTTCCCTGCCTCAGGTTGAATCAAAATCGGAGCTTCAGTCAAAACCCTCTTAAGCTTCTCAAAGCTCTCCTGCTGCTTATTTGTCCATGCGAAAGGTACCTCCTTTCTCAACAACTTTGTCAAAGGTGCGGCTATCGATGAGAACCCTTCCACAAACCTTCTGTAGTAGCCTGCTAATCCCAAGAAACTACGAATCTCAGCCACAGACTTAGGTGGTTTCCAATCTAGCACAGCCTCGATCTTCCGAGGATCCACTCTTATCCCCTCTGCAGACACCACATGTCCTAAGAACGCAACTTCCTTAAGCCAAAATTCACACTTGCTGAATTTGGCATAGAGCTTCTTCTCCCTTAACACTTGCAACACTATTCGGAGATGCTCATTATGTTCCTCCTCAGACTTGGAATACACTAGGATGTCGTCTATGAACACAACGATGAACCTATCCAAGTAAGGTTGGAAAACCCGATTCATTATATCCACGAACGGGGCTGGGGCGTTCGTCAATCCGAACGGCATTACTAAGAACTCATAATGCCCGTATCTTGTCCGAAAGGCTGTCTTATAGATATCTGCTTCCTTCACCTTAATCTGATGATATCCAGACCGTAAATCTATCTTTGAGAATACCGCGGCCCCCTTAAGCTGGTCGAACAAGTCGTCTATCCTTGGCAAAGGGTACTTATTATTGATGGTCAGCTTATTCAACTGACGATAATCTATGCACATACGCATAGTTCTGTCCTTCTTCTTCACAAACAAGACCGGTACTCCCCACGGAGACACACTGGGTCGGATAAACCCACGATCAAGCAACTCTTGAATTTGAGCCTTGAGCTCAACCAACTCCTTTGGTGCCATTCTGTGCGGAGTAATTGACACAGGAACTGTACCTGACAGTAAGTCAATTCCGAACTCCACCTCCCTATCCGGGGTATCCCAGGTAACTCCTCCGGAAAAACATCCACAAATTCCTTTACTGTTCTAACTCCACTAACTCCCTATTCTTTTGCATCCAACGCGCTGACGAAGGTCAAAAACGCCTTGTACCCTTTCCGAACCATCTTTTCAGCCTTTAGTGCGGAGACTACGTTAGACAAGTAGCTCCTTCTTTCTCCTATCATAATTATCTCCTCATTCTCCGACGTCCTTAACTCCATTCGCTTATCTGCGCAATCCAATTTAGCCCGATGTTCCACTAGCCAATCCATGCCAAGAATGAGATCAAATTCTCTGAAAGGTAGTTCCATCAAGTCAGCAGGAAATACCACTCCCTAAATCTCTAGAGGTACACTCCAAAATATCTTATTCACCACTACAGTTTGACCTAACGGGCTTACTACAGTCATCTCCCTATCAGACAGTTCAGAAGCTATGCCTAGTGTTTCAACTATTCTACATGCAACGTAAGAGTGGGTCGAGCCAACATCAATTAAAGCAAAGTAAGGCTTGTCAGCTATAAGGAACATACCAGTTATGACGTCCGGTGCATCTCCATCCTCCCTCTAGAGAACTACATACACCAGACCCGGCTGTCTTGCCTCTGTATTACCAACACCTCTGCCCGGTGTTCCCCGTCCTCTTCCAGAACCATTACCTCTACCAATCAGACCACGACCCCGCGGTGGCTGCTGTCCACCTCTTCCAGCCTAATTAAAACCCTGACCTGTTGGTCGGCTCCCGTCGATCTTCATAAGACAATCCTTAATCATGTGTTCCTTGGACCCACACTTAAAGCATCCCCCTGTCTTCTTCCAACACTCTCCTAGGTGCATCTTCCCACACTGTGCACAAATACGATACTGCCCTCCTGCAACCACCTGCTGACCTTGCGGCCCATCAACTCTAGGCCTCTTTTGAACATTCCCAAATGACCCTAATGATCCAAAACCTCTCTTTTGCCTATTCCGATCTGTATGCTGTCTCACAGAGTCCTTAATCCCTTCGGCTACCTTAGCCTTCTCCACCAATACGACAAACTCTCGCTCCTACTGTGGAGCTATCAACAACCTCAGGTCATCCTTCAGTCCGTCCTCAAACCGGACACATCGCTTGTGCTCCGTAGCCACGATCCCTCGAGCATACTGACTCAACTTTAAGAATTCCGCCTCGTACTCCGCTACGGACTTATTCCCTTGAACCAGCCCCAGAAATGCCTTCCTCTACGAATCAATATAACTAGTCCCAACATACTTCTTTTGATATGCCGCCTTAAAATACTCCCAAGTGAGATCCTCAGCTGTAGCACCATCCCGAACTGTGAGCCACCATTGATATGACTCATCGCGGAGAAGCGACACCATTCCTTTTTCTCCTCGCCGATCGATCCAGCTCATCCATGATTCGCTCTGTCGCCTCCAACCAATACTCAGTCGTACTGGGTGCCACACCAGATACACCACGAAACACCTCAGCTCCATTGGCTCGGAGTCGCTCGGGTACAGTTTTTCGAGCTTCCATACCTCCACCTGCTCCAGCCACCATCTCAAGAACCCGCAACACCGCCTGCGATACTGCATCATCCCCTGTCTGATCCTGATGCTCAACACCAGCAGCTGGTGGTGAGGGTGGTGGTACCTCATTCTCAGACCCTTGACTAGACCTAACGGGTTCCGATACGGTCATTCTGCCTCTACCACGCCCTCGCACATTACGACCACGTCCCCTAGAGCTCATATCTACGATCGCAATTTAATCTGATTTAAAAAGTTTTATGCATTAGTTATTCTTCCACTGATTACTCGCGAAGAAGTTTTATGAAAAGAAGTTTAGTAGTAGTTCTTTCGATCATTTTAGAGTTTTTGTTTCAAGTTTTCTACCCTAATTCGGAGAAACACATCCATTCAATAGTATCTACTACACACATTCATCATTCGAACATTTTCGTCCATTCCAATCCCAGGGGTATTTTCGTAATTTGTCCTATAAGGGTATTTTGGAAATTTCCAAAATCAGGGTATCTTGATATTCCGTAAAATAGGGGTTTTTGATATTTTTGTAAAGTAAGAAAATCTTAGTAAGGGTCGAGGATAGTATGGTAATTCTATAAACTGAGGGTAATTTAGAAATTTTATAAACCAGGGTTACTTGGGTAATTTTGTAAACCGAATTTTCTTTTTAAAATCTAGGATAGTTTTTACAAATCAAAGGGGTAACTTGGTGACTTTAAAAACTAAGATTTTTATAAAAAGTATGGCTAGTCCCTTTCGGGTTTTAGTTATTGGATTTAGCCTGTGAATGAGTCCTCTTGGTTAGGGTGAACCGTCACTACGCACTGCAGGTAGGATTCGAAATAAGAGGAGGTGAGTCACTAGGGGCTCGCTTAAATACCAGTGTCGTCCTCGATCCAATCCTGAACATGCGCACAATGGTTGCCACACCCTAACTCCTACGACTTACTCATAGGTTTGTTTAATTAGGCCTTAAAGTTTTATGTAATTCTGTATTGAAGTAAGCTAATCCTAGGGTTCAATAAGTTAATATACTAATCTATGTTCCCATTATACCCACATACAAATCATGCAATAAATCATACAACAGTTAGGGGTACTTACCTGGTGGACTTCGGGTCGGAGGCTTAGGTGCCATGCCAGAAAACCTGCTCATTTCACAAAATTTTTCACAAAACTTATTTGAGCTTAATTTTGAAAACGTTATGGGCTTTAAACCCAAGGCCAAGAGTTTAAAACTGGGCTCTGATACCAAATTGAAACACTCCAAACCCGGCCCACGAGCCTCGACTGGATATGGCATGCTCGTCGAGTAAAATACTTCAAAAGCTTGTTTGTTAGTTCGGAAAATTTGGGTCCTTTTGAAAAGAAATGGATTTGAGTTGTGATTGAATTAAAAACGGTGTCGTTATAGAAGTCTATAATTAATTAAAACTTTATCTTCGTATTTGAAAATTTTAAGTTAAAAGAAATGCCGAGTTGTTTGAGAATTTACTTTTAAATTAAAAATCATTTGTGTTTAGGTGTCAAACATTTAAAAATTTAATTTAAAGAAAAATTATTTAATCTTGATTTAGTAATAATCGTATCTTAATAAGCCAAATAAAATGCATGCATAAAACAGTTAATAGTAATGGCCTTATTACATCAAAGCAAAACTCGAAATAAATCCAAAACTTAATTATAAAGTCTCAAAATAAAATAAATGCTTTGAAATGAGCATTGGCCACCACTAAGTCCTGCCCGACCCGTCCATTTCTTCGGGTGTCACCAAAAAGATATCCCACAAAGGGGTGAGTCAAACAGACTCAGTGTGTAACAGCCAACACAAAGTCCCAAACGATTTAGGCATATCAAGTCATATATATAACAAATATAAATAATGATGCAATCCCGAACCCAAGCCTAAATATCCATCCTCTACACATCACCCGTACCTGCCATCACACCGTGGGGATTACTAAATCGACCCTCCATCCGCTACACACCATCGAAGGCAGTCGCTGCAGATGACTTGCACATGGCCCATATAAATTGTGGCATAGCCACCAGATAATGTGACAGAGTCACCAGTTAACAATTTGTGACATAAGTCACCACATTCAGATTATGTGACATGAGTCACTAGATTTTATGGTAAGAACCACTAGATCACTTCCCCTTTTTAATATGACCCGTATGCCCATGTGTCATACAACATGCAGAAATAATACAATTTACCTTAATTCACATTCGTAACAAATTCTCATATGTGACATGTTCCAATATTCATAATATTATTAACAGAGCATTAATGGATAACGTACCTGAATCCATTGTACCATTGAATAATACCTTTAGCCACACTTTTCATATTTTCATTA
This sequence comes from Gossypium bickii, assembly GCA_025503065.1. Classification (NCBI taxonomy): domain Eukaryota; kingdom Viridiplantae; phylum Streptophyta; class Magnoliopsida; order Malvales; family Malvaceae; genus Gossypium; species Gossypium bickii. The sequence continues at coordinate 120,110,500 of CP106712.1, read as the reverse complement.
TCACATACAAATCATTGATACCTTAAATCTATTAGAACTTAGTGTAGGGCTACACACCTGGTTACTAACGTGTTCACTGAATCCCGAAAGTCTACCGAACAAATTGTATTCCTCCCTAAAAATCAAAGTCAGAATCGGCTAGACACTAATACCTAATATGGCCTTGGCCGAATATTCATATTCCCTTACCTTGATTGTCTAGATCCCGAAATTAACCCTTGTTCTTGGTGCTGTCGAAATTCCTATAGGCATATGTTAGATCCAATTCTAACATTAAACACAATAGATGGCCTTCGGCCTAAAACCACACTTGCTTACCTTAGATCTTGAAATCCCGAAGACCTCTTCCCTTGTAGTCGACAATAACAGAATCCCGAAACCTCCTTCATAGTTTCGGCCAACAAGAATAGGTGGGATTAGATCTTTGTTTTTCAGTCGTCAGAAAAGAATAAGGAAAGAAATCAACTTAAAAGAGGTTCTTACCGAATGACCAAGGCACAAATGGTCAACCACCTTCCAGAAATTGACAAGAAGAACTTGCAGGAGAAATCGTTTTAGATGAGCAAGATAATCAGCTCTTGGTGCTTGGAAGAAATCGGTTCCAATGGTGACAATGAAAAGAACTTTCGGCTTAGAAGAGAGTAGTAAGGAGTTATGGATTCAGCTTGATGGACAATAGGGAGATTCGGCTTCAACAAGAATGAAAAAGAAGAGTATGAGGCTTTAGGGAGAATCGGCAAAGGCTAAGAGAATCCTACTTTCGGCTTTTGAAGAATTGAAAAGAAAAGAGCACAAGTTGAATTAGAGATTTTCGGCTCAAAGAGAAAGATGAAAAAAGAATGAATTTCGGCACACCCTTCCTACTATTACCAAAATCGAAAATACCATCCTCCAAAGCCCCATATTCGGCCAACTCTTACTCTCTCTATTCAATCCCTTATCTTTCTCCTAAAACTTCTCTTCTTCACCCATTCAAAAATAATTTAAATAATCAACAATTATCCTTTGACCCTAGCCGAATTTTAAAAGGTATTTGACCACATCTAGTGTTCATCTCCTTAGTGTCCCATTGCCGTCCACCTCTGTCCCTCATTGCTGCAAAATAAAACTCCTATTTGCGTCCCTTGCTGCTTGAACCTAGGCCCTTTTACCCTGCTTGTGGCGTCACCTACTAAGGCCCTAAGTGGCGCCTCCTTGCCACTTTAACAAGCCCATGCTTATGTCTAATTTCCCCTACAAATTCTCTTAAGGCCTATCAAGCTTAGCTCCACTTCAAGACTTAAAATCTGATAATTTCTAAGACATTCACCTACACTCTAAAGTTCTCAAAATTCATAAAACACATTCAAACTACACACAAGCATGTTTCCACATATATTTAAGCAAAAATGCAAAGACCCTAAATCTCGGATATTACAAGTTACATAAGTATATTATTTTGATAGTTAAAATTATCTTGTATTTTTTTAGTTTGTTCTTAAAAAAAATCAATTCAAAGTATACTCAGTATTAGTTTTATGAAAAGTGAGCTTACACAATCAAAGTCTATTTTCAAAAGAAAAGCTCGTATTAGTAGGATTATTACTTTCAGCTGATGTAATCATTATCTTAAAAATTTTTAAATAGGTAACTTATCAATTCAGTCTCGATTCTAACCTTTTAATTTCAGCCTGTGACCACACCTTTTACCCTAGCCCCGTTACAACTGTAACAAAGACCTTTTGATCTGTTTATCATCTCATTTGACAGTGGTAGAGATTTGATTTTAAGGCAAGCCTATGGGATTAACTTTTTAGGTTCGACTTATGAGTGCTTAATTTTGACCCTTAAACACTTTTTGAGTGATTTGAGTGAATCTTTTGTGAGGATGTCAATCCTTGTAAGTTTTGAATTAAAGGTAATTATTTAGATGATGGGAAACACCTATGTTTTCGTGCTACAAATGGATGATTTATCTTGTTTGAATCTTTAAGACTTTTTGAATTGAATTATCCATGTATGAATTATCTATGAATTAGGATAAGGCATTGTTGATAGGAACTATGAATCATTGAAGGATCGTTTTAATTGTAAGCTGAGAATTTTGCTTGAGGACAAGCAAAAGCTTAAGTGTGGGGGTATTTGATAAACCGTAAAAGTAACATATTTTAATCCCACATTCAGTATGCTTTTGGATGATTTAAGCCTCGTTTCATATAAAAAGGTGCTCTTAATCCTTTCTTTTCATGTCTTATACTCAGGAAAGCACCCAAAGATGAAAAGAACATAAAACGGGCTTAAAACGGGCCAAATGGGCCAATTCACGAAATCGACACGGCCTGGACTTCAAACCACACAGTCGTGCCATGCCAAACATCTAGAACACGGCCTCAACTCCACCTTAGACGGTCGTGCCTCAAGTTAGAAATCCGAACACGGTCTGGTCTCGATCCTCACGGGCGTGCTACATGGCCGTGCCTCTGTCGTCAAAATAAGCAATTTTAGTCAAAAAAGGATGCTTAGAGAGAAAGATTCGCATTCCAAGAGCCTATATATATCGCCTAAGTACCACCTTTGAAAGGGCGTCAAAGTTAGGCCAAGGAGTCAAGCCGAGAAGGATAGAGTTAGGGAATAACGCGAGGATAGCCAGTTGATCCATCCCAAGAAGCCGGAATTATACTCAAGACAGCGGAATTCTCCTTCAATTCCTTCAAGGGGTTTTAGGGTTTTCTTATGTTTTGTTTTATCTTTTCTCTTGTGATGTTCTTTTTATTCATTATGAACTAAACCCTTCAGATACCTGAAGGGGATGAAACCTAGATGAATTTTGTTATTTGATTTCTAAGTTATATGATAATTGCTTAGTTTGTTCTTAATTATGTTCCTTAATCCAAATCTAATGTGCTTAGATGGAGGAGGAATAGACCCTGCCTAAGAGTAGATCTAACATAATTAAGCGGAGTTGATCGAACACCTAGAGATAGGGTTACGAGATTTTGCCGGATTAGGGTGAAACCTAATATGGGAGTCCATTGATCGATTTACTGCCATCCTAGGGGGTTATTATAAGTGAACGAGAGTTCCACTAATTAACCTAGGATTAGACGTTATTCGCCTCGAGAGAGGGTTTAATATAGGTTAGGGAGTCTAACGGATCAAGCTAAGTAAAGAAATCATATAATTTAGGGTCAGATAACAAGTGAAGTCTAGGTGGAATCTTCTTGAGGGTATCGTCGTAATCAACTGAGTTTTCCTTCAAAGTTATTTTCCTCTCCGTCCTCTTTGTCTTTGTGTCCTTAGTTTAGTCTTCGTCAATATACTTTAAAGCACTTCACTCTATTTTTAAGGCTAAATAATAAAAAGAAAGTTAGTATTAGTACTCTTAGTTCCTTTGGTTTCGATATCCGGTCTTGCCTAAGCTATACTACTGTTCAATAGGTACACTTGCCTTTAATCGTTGTCAGAGTTAGTTTCCAGGTTTGATCATTCTTTTATAAATTTTGAAGCTCTGATTTACAGTGATCAACACCCGTGTGGCCCACATAGCCCATAATGGCCTTAGCCATGTAAAATGCATGACCTGGCCCAACAATTTCCACATGCCCGTGTAGTTTGCTCGTGTGGGGCCAATACGCTCGTGCGGCCCATACGGCCCAATTCGGTCCAGCCCATGAAATTGCACATGGCCGGCCTCATCGATCACACACCCATGTTTAGTCTCATGGCCTACCACACGGGCGAACGCACGCCCGTGTAGCATCGACTTTCACTTATTCTAGCTTTTGTCGATTTCCATAACCGCGATTGTGTTTACACACTTGGTTCATTTGTGACTTAAAACTGCTTCTGAAACCACCAGCACCTATGATCCACAACCAAACCCCACAGTCAATTTAAATCGCAGTTAGTTCAAACTAAAGCATTGACAGTAAATTGTTTAATCCAATCGTTATATACCTTCCAAAATCGAACAATAGTGGAACCACAACACTCCAACAATGGCCGAACGCTCCCACTCTTAACCTTCATTAAAGACACAGTCGATTGGTTACCAAAAATCCATAACCACATTACACCATATTCAAGAAACTTACCAATAATGCAAGAACTACACAAAGGTGACCAGTCGCAGCAATAAGAAGAGGATTAGGAAACAAAAAAATCGGCAGCACAAGGGGATGGAAGGAATCGGCTGAACCAAGAGATCAAATAAGAAAAAAGAAGATTGGAGAGGAGAAAAGAAATTAGTAGCAAACTCACAGCAATATTCGGCCAAAAGGAAAGAAGAAAAATTTAAAAAAAAATGGCAGCCTTTCGGGAAAAGAAAAACTAGCGTCAAAACAATTTCGGGAAGGTATGGAAACCAAAACTTTTTTTAAAAAATAACAATAAACAAAATCTAATCCCTCATTTTCCTCCTCAAAATTGGCTACTATATCCCTATCCCTCAACCACTTAGTATTTCACTATACCTCAAACTCTTACACGGCACAAGCACAAAAATAAATCCCCTTGATCGTGCAGATATTCAAACTCTAGACCTCTGGCAATATTAACACTCCACTTAACCACTAGACCAGTAGACCCATCTGACATGTTTTACCAACATTTATTTATAAGCCTACTATCTAAAGATAGGGGTTTGTTCAATAAAAACAAAATTTTTGCCCAAGTTAAGGCTGGAACTTGGGACCTCTCAGATACTTCCCAGAACATTTAACCACTGAAGCAGACATACAATTGACATACCAAAAAAATATTTGGGGCGTCACAACAAGTTTGGGGGAGTTGAAAAGAAGTATCCAATGCTCAAAAAATTGTAGTACATACATTAAAATGCTCGTGAAAAAAAAAGAAAAAGAAAAAAAAAGAGAGCATATGTACTTGAAAGAAAATAGATGTACAAAAGAGCATGTGAAAGAAAAATAAGTTAGTGTATTGAAGGTAATTATTCCGAAGGTCCTATTGAAGCTGAGTCTAGGGTTTTTAGCCTAAAATTATCTATCTTTTACATACCCCTAGCCTAGCCACGTTACAACCTTTTTAAAGACCTATTGATTCAAGTTTCTATACTACCTACATTAATGGAGAGAAATTGCTATGTTCAACATATGAAGGCATAAGTTAAACTTAATGATTGCAGCTTAATCTTGAATAAGGGAATAAAATCAAATTGGTAAGGATTAACATGTCTTTATTAGGAAGCATTTAGTCTATTTTTCTATCGTAAGAATGATTGGGATTAATTTGAATGATATGTATACATAAGTAGTATAAATATCAAATTTTTTGTTTTTGAGAGTATACCAAATTCATAATTTTGGGAAGAATTTTGTTCTGAAGGAATTTTTCAAAGATGTTTCCGAGAAATTCTTTTCAATTTCTGCATTACTCGGGACGAGCAATGAATTAAGTTTGGGGGTGTGGAAACACGAAAATATACACACTTTTTCATTCCCTTTTTAATTCAAATTCATTCAGTTTCGGTAAATTTGTTGTCGAAAAATATATAATTATTATAAAATAATTATTTTGTACTTAAATTATTAACATAATGAATTTTAATTAATTTTATAATAAATTTTGATTAATTTTGATCATTTTTGACAGATTCCCACAAAGGGCGAAAATTGGCTCGATAGACACTGCTAGAAGCGCAAAATCGAGAAGCAATTTTGAAGCATCGAGACGAATGAATTTTTCAGCTAAAGACTGTCCAAATTATGTGTATTAATTCAAAATATAATTAATTTTAATTTTAATCCAATTTAATTTGGGTTAAATAAATTATTATTAATTAATTACGAAAAGTGGCCCAGTTGAGCTGAATTGAGAAAACCGAACCAACCAAGCTATAGGCAGCCCAAAACCATCCAGCATGCTGACCCAATCAGCTTGCTTGGCTGATTAATTGGCTTGCAAAAAGGCCTTTGAAGACTTTGTCAAATTGCAAACAAGCCCCTCCTCTTTTAGTGCCTTTCTAAATTTACCTCAGCCTTAATATAGAAAGTTTGAAAGCTTCAAACTTGCCACATGTGTGGCAGGCCATGGGAGGGCTCTTTGGCTGCTGATTTTGGCTATTTTTAGCAGCCCTCTCACCCAATAAAACCCCCCTTGGCTGCTCATTTCAACACACCACAACATTCTCATCTCTTCTCTCCTCTCTCAACTTTCTCTCTTTATTTTCCATCCATTTTCCTTTGTCCTCTTGCCGATTTCATCTCTTGAAAACGAGTCATTCATCCATCAATTGGAGCAGCACTCAAGTGTTCATAGAAGCCTCAGTTCGACAAGAACAAGTGAAGAAGGAAGAGTGGAGCAAACCAGTTAAGCCACGGAGAAACACCGGATTTGCTTCTTGTTCCCTATCCTTTTTAATTCTGTTATTGTTATGATTAACATATCTATGAATATTTATGTTGTTTGAATGGTTAATTTAATCAATTTAGCTTGAATTTAATTCATGTTAGGTTGATTGCATTTCGTTTGCTAAAATTTTTAAAATTGTGTTTATGTTGTTATAGGCCTCGGTAAGATGTTTGATTAAGTAAAATCATGACTAAGTTATTCTTGCATTACAATTGTAAGGTGGATAATGAAATAATTATTTAAACGGATTGAAATTGTAATTAATTGACACGATACTTAATCTGTGCATGTTTAATCATCTATGGCGGCTGAGGGTTAAATTAGCAACGGTATCGAGAGATACAATTGCATTGCATAACTTGCAAGATTATTGTGATTAAACTGTTTCAAGGTAGGAATACATTGTTACCTCACTTAATCTTTTATGTGCTTATAAGATTGAATTAATTGTTTGAATTGACATAGAGATATGTACAAGAGATTATTTTGATTTCATAATTATGTATGTGCATTAATATATTTATCTACTAAAATTTGTTTAATCGGTTGAATTGACATAGAGATATAGTCAAGAGATAAATGGATTTTGGTAGGTAAGTATGTTCATAAGTTAGCAAATTACCGAGTTGCTATGAATTTATTCGTAACAACATAAACATGAGTTTAATAATTCTAAGTTAAGAAATGTAATTAATCTAACACAATTATGTCATCTTGATTAAAATCAGCTTTTGAAATCGTGCATTAGAACTTTATTTTATTTTATTTATTTTACTTTGCTTTCTAGTTTTTAATCATTTCTCAAATCAAAATATTTTTCTTCACCAGAGTGTTTTAAATTGCATTCATAAATAATTCTTTTCGCAGTCCCTTTGGGTACGATAACTCGACATTTACTTATCACTTTATTACTTGTTGCGATTGTGTACACTTGCACATTTCTGTTGTTCCAACCATGCTTGCGCATTGATTCCATCTAAGATTTCACCCTCTTTCTAGCAATTGCTACCAATCCTACAAGGTTCAAATTACTAAAAAAAGAAAGACATCATAATTAATCTTGATGACATTGGGAGGTGGAGGTGACCAATATGGACATGTAGATAAAGTGTTATCAACAATTCTAGAGGAGGAAAGAACATTTTCCTGGAATCTCGAAAACTTGTCCATCGTGCGGTTCTAAATCTAAATAGGATTATCTTTGAACCTTCAAAAAATTCATCCATTCCTTAACTTCCATAGATTCGAGCAAAGCCAAACCATGAGGCTAGTACCAGGAAAGTCACCAAAAGTTAGCAAATCATCATTCACTTTCCACCCACTAGGTAACAGTTGAATTAAACCCCATGAGAGCCAGAGTTTAATGGAATGAGAAAGCTCTCCAAGTAGCTTGTACGATGGAGAAAAAGAATAAGATGTGCTCAATCGATTTATTTGTCTCTCCACATCTTGTACATCACTGAATTTTAATGCACAATCTTCTACCTATATTCTCATTTGAAGCCACAGAATTATGGTAGGCTCTCCACATGAAAGTTTTGAATTTTTTCGGAGTTTTCAGCTTCCATATAAAGGAACAATTTAGATTATGCCCAGTTATTTAATTGGTCATGCCTACCGATCATCATCTGCTACACAAGACAAAATGTGATATCCCAGTTTGACATTGTATCTCCCATCATCTACAAAATGCCACACCAATTTGTCTTTTTGGCTGTTACCACCTTTAGGGATCAAATTAATAGCCTTGGCGTCACTCTCATTGAACAAATAATTTAGAAGATTATAATCTCATTTTCTTTTAATCTTTCGAAATAGGTGGTTAACTAATGTGGGACAAACATGAGAAGGTCAAATTAAAGAGACTTTGAAAGAAGGGTTGGAGAAGATCCTTTTTGCCTCTCAAATAAGAATGTCTTTTGGAAACACGAAAATTTACATGTTTTTACATGCCCTTTTTAACTTAAAATCATTCTATTTTTGTTATATTCTTGTCAAAAAATAATTAAATTGTGTTAAAAATATGAACATGATGAATTTTAATTAATTTTATAGTTAATTTTGATTAATTTTGACTATTTTCGACAGATTCGCACAAAGAGCGAAAATTGGCTCGGCAAACACTGCTCGAAGAATAAACCTGAGAAGCAATTTGAAATATCGAGGCAAATTTATTTCTAGCCCAAGACGGTCCGATTATGAATATTAAATCATAATATAATTAATTTTAATTTATTCCCAATTTAATTTGGGCTAAATAAATTATTATTAATTAATTATGGAAAAATGGTCCAGTTAAACTGCACTGGTTGAACCGAATTCAGTTAACCGAACCCGCCACCAATTGGGCTACCCAAAACCGTGCATATGCTGACCCAAATCAGCTTATTAGCTGATTAATTAAGCTTGCAAAGAAGCCTTTGAAGACTTGTCAAAGTTGCATTCAACCCCCTCCACAATAAGTGGCTTTGTAGATTTGCCCCAAGCCATATTTAGCAAAGTTGGAGCCATCAACTTTGCCACATAGGTGGCCGGCCAAGGGTGGCTCTTTGGCTGCTATTTTTAGCAAATTTCAGCTGCCACATTCAGCTATAAATCCCCCCTGGCTGATCATTCAAAGCATCCCTCATCTTTCATTCACATCTCTTCTCTCACAACGTTTCTCTCCTCTCTCATTTCTTCTCTCATTTTCCTATTTCCTTGCTCTTATGCCGATTTATCCTCTTGGGAAAGGGTCTTCTTCAGCCATTTTGAAGTGGCAATTGAGTGTTCTTAGCATCCTTGATCGGCGAGGACAAGAAAGAAGGTAAAACGGAGCAACCTAGCCAAGCCACGGAAAACCACCGGATTTGATTCTTGTTCCCTATCTCTTTAATTTTTGTTGTTTTTATGATTAACATATCTATGAATATTTATTTTGTTGGAATGTTTAATTTAATTAGCTTAGCTTGAAGTTAATTCGTGTTGGGTTGATTGCATTTCGTCCTCTTAAATTATTAAAATTATGCTTATGCTGTTATAGGCCTCGGTAAAATGCTTGATTAAGTAAAATCATGCCTAAGTTATTCTGGCATTATAATTGTTTACATAACTAAATAATTAATTATTTAAACGCATTGAAATTGTAATTATTGGACACAATACTTAATCAGTGCATGTTTAATTCTTCTAAGGTAGCTAAAGATTAGATTAGCATTGTATTTGGCGATACATATGCCTTGCATAATTTGCAAGATTTTTGTGATTAAATTGTTTCAAGGTAAGGATACTTTGTTACCTCATATAGTCTTTTATATGCTTATTATGTTGAATTAATTGTTTGAATCGATATAAGAATATGCGAGAGATTGTTTAATTTAATAAGTATGTATGTGCAATAACATGTTTACCTTTATAAATCTGTTTAATTGGCCGAATTGACATAGGAATATGTACAAGAGATGAATGGATTTTTTATTTGTAAATATGTTCATAAGTTAGCAAATTATCGAGTTGCCGTGAATTTATTCGTAGCAAGTATAAGCATGAGTTTAATAATTCTAAGTTAAGAAATGTAATTAATCTATCACAATTATATCATCTTGATTAAAATCAGCTTTTGAAATCGTGCATTAGAACTTTATTTTATTTTATTTAGTTTACTTTGTTTTCTAGTTTTTAATCATTTCTCAAATCCAAATATTTTTCCTTCACCAATGTGTTTAAAATTACTTTCATAAATATTCCTTTTCACAGTCCCTGTGGGTACGATAACTCGACATTTACTTGTCACTTTATTACTTGTTGCGATTGTGTACACTTGCACATTTCCACCGTTCCATCTTTCCCATTTCCAACATTCCATCTAATGCCTTTTTAAGGGAAATCAAGGCTTTTCATAATATTATTCCATGCCTACAAACATGATTTTTCTCTTTTTGCCCAACAGATTGTAACATTGGGAAAGTAGATGCCTTTAAGTATTGATGCACATTTTGACATTGGATCTTAAACAAGCCTCCAAGCTTGTTTGGCTAGTAAAGCCACATTAAAGGCTTGAAAGTCTCTAAAACTCATTCATGTTTTTTCTCTTTTAGATAGAAACTCTCTTCCAATAGATCTAACGAATTGAGATTGATCCACCCCTAACCACCAAAACTTTATTAAGAGCAATGTTCAATTCATTACACACTTATTGCTAGAATCTTGAAATTTTTATTGGTTTAGTAGAGAACCAATAAAAGCATAGAAAAATAAGAATTAAAGGGATTATTGAATTCATTAACTAAGAAGCCTTTATATACATGTCTCAAGTAACAACCTCAACCAAATTTTAATTTCCTACTCCTACTAACAAGCTAACAACTCCTAGCTTCCTACTCCTACTAACAAGCTAACAAATCTCCCTAGGACTTAGTCTTATTAATAATAATAAAACTTCACAGCTCTTAAGACACTAACATTCTCCTCCTGACTCAAGTGTTGCAAGCACCAATTTTATTCATAGGAAACTCAAATCAACTAACATGAAAATTTTAGTAAAAATATATTTTATTTGATCCTCTGCTCTACAATAAATCAGTTTCTTCAGTATTCATCTTCTATGAATTCCTTCTCGGCTAGTGTAGCTTCAAGAGTTGCCTCTAATTGTTTTCTAACCTACAATTCCATCTTTAGATAATTTAAATCAAAATTCCACAATTCAAAATCATCATCAGCTGCTCCAGGAAAGTCATAAGAGTGGCCAGAGTGCTGCCCCTTTCTCCAAGGTCTTCTGTTGCCACTATACATGTGATTAGCACCATTTATGTTTTGATTAACAAATCTTCTTGCAGCCAATAATTTATTTTTCAATTTTTTATTTTGCATTGAAAGCTTGATCACCTCACTAACTAAATTCGTAAACTCAATAGCAGCTATAGATGCCAATTCTATCACATATGAAGCTTCTTCAGATATTTCATGTGCAGAAGATGATAGTTTATCATCATAGAGAGATGCCAACTGTTGCTCCAAAAGAGTTACCTTTGTATCCAATTCCTCATTCTAAGAACACTTGTTTTGCAGTTCTTCTTGCAGGATACGATTATCTACTGATTTTATCTTAAGCTCATCACTCTTTTCATTACATTGTGTCATCAATTTTGTAATTTTCTGTTGCATTTCAACAAAAGATGCATTAAAAATTAAATTTTCCCTACTCTTAATTACGTGCTTCCCTAAAGCCCTCATCTAATTCTTTTTTTCTTGAACCTCTTTTTCTAAATTTTGAAGCGAGATTTTGAGCTATTAGGATCATTTGCAAACCAGTCCAACAGGCATTTCAGCGTACTAGAGCTAAATGCAATCTCTCCAGCAATAATCTTAACTTGCTCAACCAGAAGGTTCGTTTGATCTGATGTCATTCCTTCTTAACACTTGGATGCCACTTACTCCTCCTCGAGTGGATTCAATGAGAAAGTCTTCTTCTGCATCTTGATCCTAAATAATTCATTGCAACTAGAGTCAAGGATTAGACACCTTTCTTATAATAGCTCGTTTTTAGTGGTGTCAAAAATAGTAGTTTCGAGACCATGATTCTGAAAAAAGATTTCATTTTTTATTATTTAATTAATGTTTATGGGTATTCACTAGATTCATACTAAAATTTGGTTAAGGAATTAAAAAGGACTAAATTGTAAAAGCTTCAAAAGCAAGTTTCTATTAGTTAAGGTATCAAATGATTAGGGAAATTAAATATGTGGAGTTAAATGGTAATTATACCATTTTATTTTTATACTGGACGATTTTGGGTGATTAAATGCATGAAATTTAATTTAATTATAAAGGACAAATTGGTAATTAGGTAAATTAATAACATAAAGCCGAAATCACCATGGGAGGTTATTGAAGGTTTGGCCATAACATTTTCCTTTCATGCACATGTATTGGAGGTCTGCTTTTAATAATTTTTACGTTTTTGGAATCGTTTTAGCTTAATCTAGCTAATACAGTGTTAATTTACAAAACTGTTAAATGTTTTAAATTATGACATTGATGAATTAGTGATGTTTTTAAAGATTCATAGTAGAGTATTAAGCTTGGTTGGTAAATCGACTTATTTTGTATAATAGCTTTTAGTGATTTTAATGTTAAAGTATTAAATTGTTAAAAGAGTAAAATTCATCATATTTAATGTAAAATTATGATAAATTTGGATTGAATTGAGACTATATATGTTTTGATTAGATAGTATTTTGATTAGATGTGGATAAATTATAAATTTTGGGATTTAGGACTAAATTGCATAAAAGTTAAAATGTCAGGGGTAAATCGATAAATTTTCATTGATAAGGGTTATAGGCTTAAATTAATTATGTAAGCTATTTGAATTATTTAATTAAATGAAAATTATTATTTAGATCAAGAAACGAACCAATCGGACATTGATCACGAAAAAGCCAAAGTAGCAGAGTAGTCGTTAGTCTCGTGCTAGAGTTGGTTCTACTTAAGTAAGTTCATATTTCAATTAAAGTAATTCATTTGATTTTGAGATGTAAATCGATACCTTTAAATACATATCTATGCATTGGTGATTGCATTTCCTTGATTGAAAGATATCATGACATTATACTTGAAAAGGAAAAGACCATGGTTGAAAGATACTATGGCATCATTTTGGGATTGTGTAAGACCTTGTTGAAAGATATCATGGCATCTTCAAAACAATGGAAAGGTTGAAAAGGATATCAATTGAATTACTATTATATCGATGTTTTAAGGTTTGTTATGTGAATAAGAATTTTTAAATACATAAGTGAGATTTGGGATCATGTATATTAATTAAGTTATGTTTACATGTATTTGAACTTACTAAGCATATTCTGCTTACGTGTCATGTTTTTCTTGTAGATTTCGTGAGGCCTACTAGATCTAAAGTTCAATTCAGAACATACACACTATCCATCTCTTATTTTGGAAGTTGGTTATGAATGGCATGTATTAGGACTTTTGGTTGCCATTGTCCATATTGGTTGTGTTTGGTACTTAATTTGGTAATATTTTGTGGTCATTTATATATGTTTGGTACCTTGATCTAGTGAATTAGTTGTAACACTCTTAACCCGTCTATGTCATCGGATTAGGGTTATGGAGCATTACTATACGATACAAAACCTTTAAAAACAAATATAGTGAATAACATGCAATTTACATCTCAACATTTGATAACATAACTTAACTAGGGAAAAATTTATAATTTGGGCCTTAAATCGAGCTTTCAAGGCCCTAAAAATAATTTTAAAAAATTGTAATTAATTTGAAAAAAAAATAGATAATTTAGGAAAAAAATGAAAAATTTGTGAAATAGGGGTCACATGGTTGTGTGGCCAGGTCATGTGACACAGCCCAAACCGTGTGAGTATTCGAAGTAGGGACACACGGCTGTGTCCCAGCTCATCTGTCCACCAGTGTGAATATTCAAAACAGGGCCACACGGCTATGTCATAGGTTGTGTGCCAGACCGTGTGTGTATTCGATGTTGGGTCACACGGTTGTGTCGCAGGCCGTGTGCCAAACTGTGCTCAAAACTGTTTTGGGAGACACAACTGTGTGGTAGACCGTGTCTCAGATCGTGTGTAACCTACACCTAAAATGTTTAAGACAAACGGTTGTGTAGGTTGACCGAGTGTGGCACACGACCATCTGACATCCCGTGTCCCAGGCCGTGTGCTCTATAATTAGCCCCTAAGATAAGCCATTTCAAAACCAAACCTTGCCCAACAAGCTACTCCATTTATAAATACATTCAATGGGCCTAAACATACTTCAAACATTCATAAACATACTAATTGAATCAATCTAAATCTTCTAGCCAATATGCCATTCAAAGGCACTTCATTTCATACCATAACAAAATCAATTAAAAACAAAACTATAATGCCACATCTCAAACACAAAACATAGAAAAAATAGCTAACTAATGTTAACAATTGTCAATCCATTTCACCATTCAAATTAAGCATACCAAAATGACCATATTCATATAAATTTTAACATGTACAAGCCAACTATATCATATATGCATACAACCATTTACAAAAGTAACCAAAACACAAAAAAAAAGTATAAATGACATTAAACCCTACACATGTCATTTATAATCATAGATCAAAATAACCCAAAACTACCAAAGTGATCACGGAATAGTGTGATAGGACACCGACAAAGTTCCAACCAAATGAGCTTCCGATGATAAACAAAACAAAGGAAAAACCAACTACATAAGCATTAAATGCTTAGTAAGTTCGTAAAAGATAAACTTCAACTTATCAAACATCAATTAACAATCCATACAACCATGCTCATTTCATCATTTAACATTAACTTTCTTATGCACAATAATCACATGGTTAGTAGAAATCATGAAAACATAACATCTATGCCACATCTTATATAGTAGGAAATAAATTCCATACCTTTCTTTTTCATCACATGACAACTTCCCATTCATTACATTTCATAAATTCATACACATCTTACCTTTTCAAATGAAAATTAGCAATAATAGGTTCTTGTACATGCCTTTTCTTCATCCTTTACTTACCCGTTGAACCGTACAGAATAACATCGGATACTCAGGAACACCATTTCATATAACTGTAACCTTTTCAATAGTGCTCACACAAGCATTGAAATGGGCTTTCTCACACGAGTTGTGGGTCGGAATGTTAGCTACACAATGTTGCTCATATGAGTTGTGGAGAATCCGTAACAAATGTAGGACCTGAGCCATCGGTAGGACATTTAGGACCAACACCTGAAACATATAATCCCTAATGACATGTCATTTGCATCCTAAGTATTCTCTAGGTTCAAACGGGACTTTTAAGTCGTCAAGTACTCCATTATCAAATTATTACCGAAACAAATATAACCAACATATCGTTAATGAATAATCAACCAAAACAATACGTAATAAGCATAAAGTTCATACGAACATACTTCGATACCATGATCATTTAATAAAGTCAAAAACTAATCCAACACCTTAACTTTGCCTCGATTTAAGTCCGGTTGTTGTGTATCTTTATCTAAATAATAAGTTCATTCAATTAAGTACTTCAAATAACCTCAATTATTCAATTCAATCTATAGTTCATATTATCATAAAATTACAAAATTACCCCTCCTATTTTAACTTTTTCACAACTTAGTCTCAAGCCCATAACTTGAAAATTCACCCTTTTTCTACGTAAAATAAGCTAGCCGATATTTCCCTATACTCATATCAATCCATATTTTTCTTCATTTTACAAAATATACATGAAATTTATCATTTAAATAATTTAATCCCTAAACCTTAAATTCTCTAAAAATCACCTAAAAAAACATGTTCATTTAACAATTAAAATTAATAATCTATCAATTAACATCAAAACACACTCAAACTCAACCATGAAAAGTCCCTCAACTTTTAATAATTTTACAAATTAACCATCGGGCTAAGTAAACTAAGCTAAAACAAGCTCAAAAACATAAAAATCATTAAAAACGGGGTTCAAAAACTCACCATGCACACAAGCAATACTTGGTAGAATTTTTTTCTCCACAAAAATGGAGGAATCGATTTTGGCTAGGTTCATTAGGGAAGATGACACAAATTTCCCTTTTGTTTTATTTAGTCTTTTAACATAAATATAAATTTACTACTTTAACCTTTTAAAAACTAATAAATTACACCATAACCAATTCAACATCATCCACTAAGTTACACTATGGTATAGTTACCAATTAAATCCTTTAATTTATACTTCTAATACCATTTACTCCATTTAATTAATAGAAACCATCTTTTGCATCTTTTCTAGTTTAATCCTTTTTACCTAATTAACCATTTAAACTTTAAAATTTCTTAACGAAATTTTAATACGGCCTTAAATTAACCCTATAGACATTAAATAAATATTAAAATACTCACTCACTCGTCAGAATCGTGATTCTAAAAATACTATTTTTGACACCACTAAAATCAGGCTGCTACATTAGTTGTAAATACTTTAGGTCTTTTGCCTAATGTTTGTGATGATATATATAAGTTGTTTAAATGTGTATGAAATGAAATGGAAGTTTAAGTAGTTTTAAGTATATATATTTAAGGTGATAGTTTGATTTGGAATTATGGATTCTTGAAAGTAGACATAAATGGTATGATTGATTAGCGAATTAGCTATCTAATTATTTTACTTATGATGAATCTAAATACAAATGAGTTTGGTGTTTTATAAGTGTTGATTTGGTTCATTTTGGCTTATAAATTATGGTGTCAATGAGGGCACATTGGTTAGGTACGTAGGTTGGTTGATTTTTGGTATGTTTTAATGTCTTTGAATTTGTTTTAACCATGTGAGAGTATCTTGAATTGGTTTGGTTTGGTGCCCAAGCAATCGGGTTTGAATTGGCTTGCATTAGTGGTAATTTGTGAAGCAAACAGCCTAGGACACATGTTGTCACATGGTCGTGTGTCACACACAGCCACACCACACGGTCATGTGTCATTTAAATTTTTGGTACAGGATGAACCACACATTTTTAGTCAGTTACACAGCCGTGTGACCAAATTTTAAATGTGTACACAGTCTGGCACACGGCCTGTGACACGGCTGTATGACCGTATTTCGAATACCCATACGGGCGAACGTACGGCCTGGGACACGGCAGTGTGTCCCATACTTCTAACTGAACATGGTTAGCCACACAGTCATGTTTTCGAGCCACACGGCTTGGGCTATGTCACATGGCTAACTTTTCACTTTTTCCAAAATATACTGTTATGTTTCAAAATGATCACCAAACATTCCCACACTATTTTTTGGGCCCCATAGGGTCGATTTAAAGCCCGTAAGATTATTCTATGTTATAAATGAAATGTTTAAATGAATTTTAGATTTTAAATTGAATAATTATTTTGTTTGAACTTAAATGTTTCGAATCGCACTGTGATACTCTATAACCCTAATCCAGCAACGGAGATGGGTTAAGGGTGTTACATTTCCTCTTCAAACATCACCTTAAATCCCTTCTCTACCAATTTCCCCACACTTAGCAAGTTTTGATCAATCTTAGGTACAAATAAAACATCTGAAATCAACTTAGTTCCAACACAGCTCTATATTGCTACTGTGCCTTTTCCCCTCACTTCTAGGTACTCTCCATTTCCTATCCTTACTCTCGACTGCAATGACTTGTCAAGGTCTTTAAACAACTTCTCATCAACCATTATTAACTAACCAACTGTCGCATAGAGTACTTGATGAGAAGGAAGAGACAATAAATAGTTGGTCCTCTTCTTCTTTAATTGCAGTATGTGTTCCACCTTGCTGCTTATTTCTTGGTTCCTTGCAAAACATCTCAATGTGCCCTATCAAGCTGCACCTTCTACACTTCACATCTGGCCTTCTACAATGCTTGAAATGGGAATGATTATGTTTTTCACAATACTTACATGAAAAATACTTTTTAGAATTTCCAATACCTGTAACGCCCCAAAAATCCTTTATAATTATTCTCGTATGTTTGTGACACAAATATCTGTCTACTTCAGTGGTTAAGTGTTCTGAGAGTGTCTGAGAAGTCTTGGGTTCAAGCCTTAGCTTGGGCAATTGGGTAAACCCCTATCTTTAGCCAGTAGGCTTATAATTATATTTGGTAAAACATGTCAGAATGAGCCTGCTGGTCTAGTGGATAAGTAGAGTGTTGGCGTGTTAGAGATCCTGTGTTCGAGTACTGGTGTAAGCATTATTTTTGCTATTGTAGATTGCTAGAGTTTGTATTTCATTAAAAGTCTGAGTAGTGGGAAAGTTGGAGAGTTTTTAGGAGAAGATTTGGGGATTTTGAAGTTATCCCATATTTGGTTGGCTGAAAATTTCTGCACTCTTCCTCTTACTCTCACAATTCTTTCGATTTTGGCAATTTTCTCTCTTTTAATCTTGTTTGCTTTTCTGCTAATTTTCACACTTTTTTCTTTGGCTGTCGACTTTATCTTTTGGTTTTTTTTCTCATCCTTCCTTGTAGCCTAAACCTGCCTTTTCTCGTCATTCTCTTTTTGTTCTTTGTCCAATTATTTTTTGGTGTGCAACGGTTGTTTCCTTACTCTCTCTGCCGAACTGGTTGCTTCACCAAACACCTCATTTTTTGCTGTCGATTTCACTACCTACAATCTCTATTTTCAGTTTCTTTCTTCTTATTTATTTATTTTGGTTAAGTTGTTGATTATTGCTAGGGGTGCGGTTGTTTTATCTTTTGTCTCTGTCGAATCGTTGTGCTTTTGGCCTTCTTTTTGGTTGTAGGCCGATAATTTCTTTCCTCTATACATGGATTTACGTTTTCAGTAAGTTGATTTTCATTTTGTTTCAAGCTAGTCATGCGAATACTTATTAATAGGGGTTCGGCTAGAATGCAGGTACTAACCGTGGAGCTAGTGATCACTCTTTATCAACGGTTTAAGTGTGTAAGGCCTCAATTATTCAAACAAGGCAAGTGGCAGTCGATCTTTTGGACAAGTGTTTTGAAGAGGGATCGTTTAATCCAATTGTTATGTGATTAATTGTGTGTTATGGTCGACCATAGGTTTGGAGTGTTTAAGAACGGTGTGCGCATTTTTCGCAACCAAGTGTGTAAACACGACTCTGGAAATGGAAATCGGTGAAAAGTTGGAACACGTGAAAGTTGACGCCACACGGGCGTGCGGCCACCTGTGTGATCGGACACGTGCATTTGATCGATGAGGCAGGTCATGTGCGATTCATGGGCCAGGCCGAATTGGGTCGTGTGGGCCTGCGAGCATGTGGGCCTCACACGGGTGAACCACACAGTCGTGTGGGATTATTGGGCCAAGCCGTGTGATCCTATAACATCCTGAATTTTTGGGCCCATGCGTTTAATGGGTGAATAGGTGTAATGAGTTAAGTTATGTATTAGGGGTTCAGAATGGGCTCAGGTTTGGGCCGAGGCTGTAGTTAAAATTCTTGTTTGAACACTTTAGTGGAAAGCTTGTTAAGTTAGGGCATAAAAGATATTAGCTGTGTTTTAAAACACAAGATGGGCTTGTGGCCCAGTGGCAAAATGGCGCCACTAAGAGGGAAGGAAGTTGGCGTCAATTGAGGTCCAAGGTTCGAGTCTCATTACTCATCTATTTTAATTACTTTTGGCGTCAAGAGAGAGTAGAGTTGGAATCAGTTAGAATGCTTGAAATTAGGAAGAATAATTGATGGATAATGTGGATAATATGGATGATAAAGTAACTGATAAAGGAAGGAAGAGGTGGTGTTATCTAGGCTTCTTCTGAAGGTGTGAATGGTTTAAGATAGAGGAGAAAAGATAGGAATTATCTGCTGAGTGCAGTGTTGGCCGAATTTTCATCTCTTGGAGGGGTACCGAAATTACCCCTACTATTGAATTAGTTGTTAGTTATCAGGAAGGGCATTTTTGGGTTTTGATAGGTAAGTGCTGAAATTCTCTATAAATAGAAGGGATATCTCACCAATTCTGGCATTTGAACGCTACTTTTTTCTTCATTCTTTGTGTCGAAATTCTCAGTCTCTCCCTCTGCAATTTCTGTCAACTTTCTTTCAAAAAGTTGAAAACTTTCTTAAGCCATCTTTCTCTTCTTTCTTCTAAAAGCCGAAATCTCTTATTTCACTTTCTTCTTCATTTTATTCCTCTTGTGCCGATTTCTCTATAAAGCCAAAATCTCCATAGTTTTTCTCTGATTGCCGAATCTCCTCTCAAGTGTTAGCCGAATTTCCTGTGTTAAGGTAAGTGTCGACTCCTGCTATTCCATTAGATTTCTTTCGGTTTTTAGGAAACAAGGCCGAATGGCCACTTGGTTTGTTAAGGCTGTCGATTGAGGCTAATATTTCTTTCTTTTTGCGTTTTGGATGGCATTCCGGGATTTGAAGGAAACCCGATCGTTTAGATCTAAAAGCCAGAAATCGTTAGTCTCTAATTTTAGGATTTCTAGGTAAGGATTTCAATTCTCCTTAAGATGATCAACTGTTTTCTCTTCATTAGGCGTGCCTTAACCTAATGTTTCGTTACTAGCCTCTTAACAACACATTGGGCAGATAGCAGCTGTGTTGACTACGGATAGCGTCGGCATAGAAAGTCTTGTTCTAACGATAATCAGGTGTGTAGATCTCTCACACACTAGTTAACTATAATCTATATGTGTTATGGGCTAAAAAGCCGGAAAGTGGCTGTGTGACAGTCGAACAAAACCCTAAAAGGGTTAGGCAAGGATGCCAGGTATGTAATCATAGAAATCTCTATGTGTATCGAAATATATGTAAGCCTGTTTTCTTAAAGATGGTATGATGTTTTCTGTGTGTATGCATGGGGTGGGATTATGATAATGAAGGGAAAGTGCATGATAGGTCACTTGGTGATCGGTGGTTAAACCACAAAATCTAAAATTAGGTCACAATAGTGATCAGTGGCTGAGCCACGTTATATTATGAGGTCACATAGTGATCGGTGGCTATGCCACGTTTAATGATTCTGAATAATAGGAATAGGCGATCTGATTATGTCGTTATGGTGTGTAGCGGAGGGAGGGTTGATTGTAGAAATCCCAAAGGTGTGATGGTTGGTACCGGTTGGTGTGTAGAGGATGGAATTCTAGGTTGGGTTGGGCTATGCATCATTTATTATTTATCATGTGATTATGATTGTTGCCTTTATGTATGGGCCAGGGCTCATAATGTATTTGTGGGCCTCAGGTCATTGTGTTTCAGGATTTACACACTGAATCTTGGTGACTCACCCTTTCATTTTCCTCTACTCTTTCAGATGAGCAGTAGATCGTGGACATGGGAGCCGAGAAGGACTCGAGGCGCCATCAAGTTTTACTTCTATAGATTATTTTTGGTTTTCTTTAACTTCTTTTTATTTTTTGGGAATATTTATGTAATAAGGCCCCATAGTTTACCTTCATCTAGTAGTTTTTAATATTTGCAACTTATGAAACCATGTCAAAGGTTTAAATATACGAAATAATAATAATACAAGGTTTTCTTTACAAAAGTCACTTGTTTATTCAAATTTTGACTAATTAACTTATGATTTTCTAAAGCCAACTTAGCAAAAGTTTTTAATGTACAACCCGTAGCATACCAGATCTGGTCGAAACTTATGGGTCGGGTCTGGGGTGTTACATTTTGGTATCAGAGCCCAGTTCAAAACTAGGTCTGTGAAATGGGTCTAGTAGTGTTTTGTAAAGTTGATGTCAATTTGAGGAAAATGTCTGGGATGAAGATATGGCCTTCGAGTCTACCGGCACCTGATCCACGCAGGTAAGTACTCTAAACTTTTGGATGATATATGTATGTGGGCTTGATGGGCTTGATGGACGTAGGTTAGCATATTAGACATTGATGGACTATAGGCTTAGTTAGAGCAACTCTTTAAATTCATAAGACTTAATCTATCCAAACAAACCCGTGAACGAGTCGATGGGTTAGGGTGTGGCAACATGTATACGTATGTCTTGGATTGGATTCAGGGAGAGCTTGGTACTTAAGCAGTCCTAGTGACTCACATCCTCTTCGCTGGAATCCTACCTGGTGCGTAGTGACTGTTCACCTCAGCCACGAGGACTTGTTGACGGGCCAAAATTTATAATTAAAACCCGAAAGGGATCAGCCATCCTATTTTGTAAAATTACCAAATTACCTCTGATTTGTAAAATGACCGAAATACCCCCGGATTGCAAAATTACCAAAATACCCCCAGATTGCAAAATTACCAAAATACCCTCGGATTGCAAAATTATCGAAATACCCCTGAATTGCAAAATTACCAAAATACCCTTATTTCACAAAATTACCAAGGAACCCTATTTTTGAAAATTACGAAAATACCCCTATAGGATAAATTACGAAAATACCTCTAGGTAGTGAAATGACGAAGATACCCCTACATGATGAATGTAGGTTTGTGGATGCTGCTTGTATGTTTGATGATTGAATGTGTGTGCTTCCTAGAACTAGGAGATGTGAACTTGAGACTGAATTGTAGATAAAATTGCGAATTCGAAAGAACTACTCTTAAAACTACTATTCATAAGACTGTTCGTGGTTAATCAGTGGAAGAAAACTAATAATTCATAAAATTTCTAATCAGATAAACACGAATCGGTAGAATGAGTACAAGGGGACGAGAAGCTCTAGAAGCAAATACCAATGCGTACTCTATCATAGTATACTAAGTGTTTCTTTTGGCTTTAGAATTAGAGTTCGCAGCAAAAGCGTAGTGGTGAGATTTGGGTAGTGTAATTAATAGTTAGTTGGAAATTTCAAGGACAAAATTTTTTTAAAGGGGGTAGAACTGTAACATCCTGAATTTTTGGGCCCATGCGTTTAATAGGTGAATAGGTGTAATGAGTTAAGTTGAGTATTAGGGGTTCAGAATGGGCTCAAGTTTGGGCCGAGGCTGTAGTTAAAATTCTTGTTTGAACACTTTAGTGGAAAGCTTGTTAAGTTAGGGCATAAAAGATATTAGCTATGTTTTAAAACACAAGATAGGCTTGTGGCCCAGTGGCAAAATGGCGCCACTAAGAGGGAAGGAAGTTGGCGTCAATTGAGGTCCAAGGTTCGAGTCGCATTACCCATCTATTTTAATTAATTTTGGCGTCAAGGGAGAGCAGAGTTGGAGTCAGTTAGAATGCTTGAAATTAGGAAGAATAATTGATAGATAATGTGGATAATATGGATGATAAAGTAACTGATAAAGGAAGGAAGAGGTGGTGTTATCTAGGCTTCTTCTGAAGGTGTGAATAGATTAAGATAGAGGAGAAAAGATAGGAATTGTCTGCTGAGTGCAGTGTTGGCCGAATTTCCATCTCTTGGAGGGGTACCGAAATTTCCCCAACTATTGGATTAGTTGTTAGTTATCAGGAAGGGCACTTTTAGGTTTTGATAGGTAAGTGCCGAAATTCTCTATAGATAGGGGGGATATCTCACCAATTCCGGCATTTGAACCCTACTTCTTTCTTCATTCTTTGTGCCAAAATTCTCAGTCTCTCCCTCTACAATTTCTATCAACTTTCTTTTAAAAACCCTAAAACTTTCTTAAGCCATCTTTCTCTTCTTTCTCCTAAAAGCCGAAATCTCTTATTTCACTTTCTTCCTCATTTTATTCCTCTAGTGCCGATTTCTCTATAAAGCCGATATCTCCATAGTTTTTCTCTGATTGTCGAATCTCCTCTCAAGTGTTAGCCGAATTCCCTGTGTTGAGGTAAGTGTTGACTCCTGCTATTCCATTAGATTTCTTTCAGTTTTTAGGAAACAAGGCCGAATGGCCACTTGGTTTCGATTGAGGCTAATATTTCTCCCTTTTTGTGTTTTGGGAGGCATTCCGGGATTTGAAGGAAACCCGATCGTTTAGATCTAAAAACTGGAAATCGCTAGTCTCTAATTTCGGGATTTCTAGGTAAGGATTTCAATTCTCCTTAAGATGATCAACTGTTTTCTCTTCATTAGGCGTGCCTTAACCTAATGTTTCATTACCAACCTCTGAACAACACATTGGGCAGATAGCAGCTGTGTTGACTACGGATAGCGCTGACGTAGAAAGTCTTGTTCTAACGATAATCAGGTGTGTAGATCTCTAACACACTAGTTAACTATAATCTATATGTGTTATGGGCTAAAAAGCTGGAAAGTGGCTGTGTGACAGTCGAATAAAACCCTAAAAAGGTTAGGCAATGATGCCAGGTACGTAATCATTGAAAACTCTATGTGTATCGAAATATATGTAAGCCTGTTTTGTTAAAGATAGTATGATGTTTTCTGTGTGTATGCATGGGGTGGGATTATGATAATGAAGGGGGAGTGCATGATAGGTCACTTGGTGATCGGTGGTTAAACCATAAAATCTAAAATTAGGTCACAATAGTGGTTAGTGGCTGAGCCACGTTATATTATGAGGTCACATAGTGATCGGTGGCTATGCCACGTTTAATGATTCCTGAATAATAGGAATAGGCAGTACGACTGTCGTTATGGTGTGTAGCGGATGGAGGGTTGATTGTAGAAATCCCAAAGGTGTGATGGTTGGTACCGGTTGGTGTGTAGAGAATGGAATTCTAGGTTGGGTTGGGCTATGCATCATTTATTATTTATCATGTGATTATGATTGTTGCCTTTATGTATGGGTCATGGCTTATAATGTGTTTGTGGGCCTCAGGTCATTGTGTTTCGGGATTTACACACTGAATCTTGGTGACTCACCCTTTCATTTTCCTCTACTCTTTCAGATGAGAAGTAGATCGTGGACATAGGAGCCGAGACAGACTCGAGGGGCCATCAAATTTTACTTCTATAGATTATTTTCGGTTTTCTTTAAGTTTTTTTTATTTTTTGGGAATATTTATGTAATAAGGCCCTATAGTTTACCTTCATCTAGTAGTTTTTAATATTTGTAACTTATGAAACCATGTCAAAGGTTTAAATATACGAAATAATAATAATACAAGGTTTTCTTTACAAAAGTCACTTGTTTATTCAAATTTTGTCTAATTAACTTATGATTTTCTGAAGCCAACTTAGCAAAAGTTTTCAATGTACAACCCGTAGCATACCAAATCTGGTCGAAACTTATGGGCCGGGTTTGGGTGTTACAGATCCACACGGCTGAGGCCATTTTGGGCCTTGTAGGCCACACGGGCGTGTGGACCCACATGGGTAAATTACATGGGCTTGTGGGCCTATTTTCACTATTTGACTACTAAGGTTACACTGGTTGCCCCAGTCGACTGTGGACCAACTGTAGGGTCGGTAAGATTACCTAGATCCCTAATTGACTGAATGACTGTCATATCCATGTACTTTATATATATATACATGTACGATTGTATTTTGAGCATGTTGTTAAAACTATACTGAATACATATATGATACCATGATTTGGCATGACATGATAGTATGATGCATTGCATGGGGATGGGTTTATATGGATCGGAGGAAGTGCACTGAAAGGCTTCGAGCCTAACTTACTGGCAGCTTAGCTGCAAACTACTGTTTAGTGCCGCATTCAGCACTTTTTGGAGTGTAGGGATGGGTGGGTTGATATATCCCCACATGGAGTGTAGGGTTGGATGGAGATGGAGTGTAAAGGCCGGTTGGGTAGGACTTGTATAATGTATAATTTGATACTGTACTGATTACTGATATTGTAATGGGCCAAGGCCCAAATGCATGACTACCTCTGTACTGAGATAGGCTAAAGCCTAAACTGATACTGTCACTGATTTTGAAAAGGGCTTAAGCCCAGACTATGACCGCCTTCTGTCTATCTGTCGCTTTATATGGGATTACAAACTGAGTTTTTGAAAACTCACCCTTCTGATTTGACTGTACAGTGTAATTAGCCCATTTTGCTCGGGCTTTGAAAAAAACCAAAAATAATGAAAATAAATAAAAAACTAGTGATTTTTAAACAGTCCAGTTAGATTAACCAGCAACCCAAACCGACCCATTACCCAATTAGCCCAACAGACTTTAACCCAACACCTAAAACCCGAAAACCACTCAAACAGACCCAGACCCAAGACAGAATCGGCCCAAAAGGCCCCAAATGTTAACTAAATAGTTTCAGCCTAGAATTTCTAGGAAACCCTAGGCGCCGCAAGCAGGACCCAATCGTCGCGCCGCAACCACCAACCCTCGTGCCCTCGATAGTGCCAAAATCCTCGCGAACTGCGCACAACCAAATCACGTCGCAGTTAGCGCGCTTAGCCACCGTCGAGATCTCCGCTCCTACACAGAAAAGGAAAGAACAGCAAGCAAATATGGCAAAAATACATATATTTCCTTTTTTCAGTTTTCTCTTTTGGGTTATAAAAACCTATCAATAACCTGTAACAAGGAGGATACACAGAGAGAAACAAAAAAAATATACAGAAATAAAAAGACAAATTTTCGCAATACAGAGGTGATTTTATTTCGCATTCTTTTTATTTTTTATATATATGCATATTTTTAATAAAAAATGGATAAAAGGAAATAACCTTTTGATTCGCGCCCGAAAAATGAAATTACCGGCCTCCGGCCACCGGCCATGAAGGCGCGTGAAGCGCGTAGCGCGGAGATCCGGTGACCGACTCAGAACAAATGAGGGAGGATTTTCAGAGAATTTTTCTGAATTTTTTTTTAAAACACAATTTAAAAATGATTTTTAGCCTTCTTTTTTTAACTTATATAGCCATGATAAAATGGTGTCGTTTTCGCTTAAACTAATAAGCGCAAAACGACGTCGTCCAGCGGAAGGATCCGCGCGTTGACCCGAAAACCCAGGGAGGACCCACGTGTTTTTGTTAAATGGTCTAATTGCCTTTTCAGTCCTTCCTAAATTTTTTTAATTTTAATTCAGTCCAAATTGCATTTTTTTAATTAGCCAGAAAGCTTATTTTTGTTCCAATTTAGCCCTCGGGCTCTTTGAAGCCTAAAATCAGGACGTTGTCGTTTTAAAATTTAGTATAATTACCACTTTGGCCCTTGTGTTTCAACCCGTATTTTGATTCAGTCCCTTTTTATATCTGTTTTAATTGTTATTTAACCCCTTATATTTATTTAATCCTGGATTCTTTATTCTTTTTTTTATTTTTTAAGTTAAATTATTCTATTATTATATTGAAATGTTTTATCATATTAAAATTTTTTAGACTTTATTATTTGTATATTAATCTATTAACAATATAAATTTGTATATATATATTAACATATTATCTTTATATGTATATTATTAATACTATGAATTATTTTATGTGGTTTAATATTATTTATATTATATATTATTAGTATATTATTTATTATATTACTTTTTTAAAAAATTTTATATTATATAGTATTATGTTATGTTATATATTATTTCTAAAATCTTATTTTTTTATAAAATTTATTTATATTATCTAAACATATTCTATTTATATTATGTATTTTATGTATGTAATTTTATGATTAGTATATTATATATAAATGTTTTTATATAAAAATACTTTATACTATTTACTAATTATTTTTATTATATGTAATTATTTATACATATATTAAATTATTGAATTATATATTTATTATAAGTATTTTTAATTTTTAATTTTTGTTACTTTATACATATATGTATATTAAATCATTTTAAAAATTATTACATTTTTTTATTTAATGTTTAAACATATTATTCCTTTTTTATTTGATTTTTTTATTTCATAAAAATTTCAATTATTGCTATTCATTTTAAATTACATGTTTATTTATTTATATTCTTTAGATTGTTTATTATTGTTTAGCATAGTTCATTATATATTTATGTTGTATTATTCTTTTATTATTTATGATTAGATAATTTGTAATTATGTAGAATTGCTATTAAATATATATGTTGTAATGCATTCATGCAAAATCTTACCCAAACCATTTTTATGAAAATATCCTTTTTGAATTAAAACATTTTATTCAAATAGTTTTAAAGTATATGGTGATATCTAATGTTTAGGGACTTCGAGAAGAATTATGCCCTAACTTACTGGGTTTCAATTTTTTTTTTTCGTAGAACTTAAGTTATTAAATATCTCTTTACTTTTAAAACCGAGATTTACAAATTTTAAGTATAAAAAAACCTATTCTTGGGAATTCAAAACGTTGTGCCCTAACTTACTAGATATGATGTTTTGTGTCTTGAGGTATGAATTTTCTAAACTAAAGATGCGCCTAGTCTCAAAGTCATGAGATGCTATATTCTAACTTACTGGGTATGGTGTTTTATTTCTTTGAGATAGATAGGTCTAGTTTTCTTTTCTTTAAATAAAAAGGACCATTTTCTAAAATTTTTCAAAGTTTCAGCATTAGGACATGATTTTTATCGATTAGGTACCAATTTTTGGGCGTTATGAGGGTGCTAACCCTTCCTCATACGTAACCGACTCCCGAACCTATTTTGTTTTTCGTGGACCAAAACCAAATGTTTTAAAATAAAACGTTTTCCAAGGTGATCCAATCACACCTAAATAAAAAGGGATTGGTGGCGACTCCCATTTTCGTTTTTAAAAGTCGATCCCCATTTTTTTAAAAAAAATCAACTTTTAAAATGGTTTCGACATCTTAGCAACTTCGCTGGGGACAATAAGAGATTCAAGCCGTAAAATCGATAATTTCATGTCCTTTTGTCCGAATTTAAAATTCTGGTTTTAAAAAAAATAAAAAAACATGATCCTTTTATTGCATGTGGTTTTAAATATATTTATTGCATGTGGTTTTAAATATATCTCTCTGCATTGCACTGTATGACCGTCGTGGTCACACCCTTAAGTGGGAGCGAGAAGCTATGCCTTCGTGAGGTTTTCACCTTCGCATGTGCTAGTGGACTGCTTCCGGAATACATCTGTACCTATGTCTTCATGAAGTTTTCACTTCCGCATGGCCATAGGGAAATGTATTCCCCTGAACCGAACTCGGTTCGCATGAGCTTATAATGGGTGAGGATCGAGGAATCTGCTGGTTCGGGTACCTCAACTTTAGAACTAAACCGCATATAGTAAACCCTAAGAACCCACCTTGGGTAGAGCTACGCCAAACTTTAGCAGTTACCCAGATAAATGTTCGTTTTACTTGCTTTATATTTTATTATGTGATACTAACTTGTTGTGTTTCATTCTTTTGCATATCATTTCATATTTAAAAGAGGTATCGATTCACGGTCAGTTTCTAAAGTTAGAAAGCTGGTTATGGAGAACGAATTCCTTGATAAAGTGGAAGACAATGCGGTCGTTTGTATATGGTTAGAGCAAAGCCAATTAGAGAAAGGAGATAGCTTAGATGAGGGGTATGTGTTAGAACTATGAGATTTTGCTCGCATCAGTGTCACGCAAAATGAGCTTCAGGAGTTGAAGAGAATATGGACCCGGTGGGATGATGAGGCAAAGCAGCTATTCTATCGTAATTATGGTGATCTACCTTACTTGCTCGATGTCAAAATAGACAAGTATCTGTTCCGCACTATAACTCAGTTTTAGAATTCTGCTTATAGTTGTTTCACTTTCGGGAAACTAGATTTAGTGCCCACAGTTGAAGAATATACGACCTTACTTCGCTGTTCAAGGATCCAAGTCGACAGAGCTTATTCTAGGGCCGCTAATGTTCCAACCTTTGTGAAGAGGTTAATGAATATCACGGGGATGAGTGAACAGTGGGTTGCAACCAGAATACAAGAGAAAGGTAAAGGTAAATGTATTCTTTAGGAGAATTTGAGGGATTTGGTCCAGACACATCCAGATGTGAAGAAGAAGGTTGACGTCTTCGCCTTGTGATTTATGGTCTAGTAATCTTCCCTAAAGCTCTAAGACATGTAGATGAAGTAGTTACCGATTTATTCGATCGACTTGGCAGAGGAGTCACGCCTGTACCTGCGATCTTAGTCGAGACATTTAGATCTTTAAGTGCATGTCGGAGAACAGGTGAAGGCATGTTAATTGGGTGCGCACAGTTGTTGTTGTCTTATCGGGTTTTTTTTCTAAGAATTACTCTCCGTTGAAAGAGGTAGTAGCAAATTGAGGAGAGAAGACATGTCCGAGGAAAGCTGGATGGCACTCCTTCAAAACCTTCAAGAAGAAGACATCGAGTGGAGGGCTCCTTGGATGATTCCCGATGAAATCATTTATCGATGTGGGAGTTTTGACTGGGTTCCTTTACTTAGAATTTGGGGAGCTGTTGGATATGCCCCTTTGCTCGTACTGAGGCAATATGGGTCAAGACAGTTCGTACCAATGACATATGGGCTGGCTCAGTGTAGGTTCTCCTACAAAGAGGAAAATTATGAGAAGAGGGTTAAGGAGATTTCTGGGGCTTGGAATCAGATTCGTAGGATGAAGAGGTTATCCGTAGGTCCAATGACGACCCCAGAATACATTTGATGGAGGATTAGAAGGGTTAATATAACATCCCCGAGCTGAATCCAAAAGTCGCCCGATCAAGAGATGAATGGTTGCAAGTTGTTCCATCAGAGTTAGAAATTTTGAAGCAAGATTTCGAAAAGAAGAGTTCAGAGCTTGGAAAGAATATAGAGAAGCTAGAAGAAGAAAACATGTACTTGAGGCTAGATGTGGATATTCAGAAATCAGAAGCCGAGAAAGTAAGAAAGGAGAAAGGAGGATTGAAGAAGATCGAGACAGTTTGAAGACAGAATATAAGAAAATGTGACTGACAATGAAGAACGCTGGATTGAGGAAGACTTCTGAACAATGGCAACAAGAGGTCCAAGAGGAAAAGGCCAAAGCTGACTATTGGGAGAAGAAGTTTTGAGAAATGCAAGCACGAAACGAGGCCCTAGAGAAGAATTTGTCAGAAAGTCAAAGTGAAAAGGAAGAATTAAAAGCTAGAGTGGCTGAACTTGGACTGTCTCTTCATCATCATCGAAGCCGTAATTCTACGATCGAGTTAAAGTTAAGCCTGAACAAGATCAAAGAAATGAAAGGCAAGATTGAAGAATTAGAGTTAGCATTGCACAGTTGTAAACTTCGGATCGAGCTTCTTGAAACAAGAGAAGAACGTTGGAAGGAAGAGCTTCACCATTCCCATGACCAGGTTAGCAGTCGAGATTACCTCAGGTAAAGCAATAGTTCAGATTCGTGAGGTAGCTGATCATCTACAGACTTTGGCATCACAGGCTGATATGCTGAGTATAAAGTATGAGCTACAGTCTGATCATAGTCAAGAGCTGGCTTCATTGCTTGGGAAAATCAAAACCTTAGGACTTAGGGCGAAAGCATATTTGCAGTTCGTTTTATGTAAAGGATTTTTTTTTCTAATAAAGTTTTCTAAAATGAAGTTGAATCAGAATCGATGCCTCTTTACATTCATGCATTTGCATTTCATTACATCATATCATATGCATTTAAGTCTATAGAGAGAGTCTAATTAGTTGAAATTATAACAGAGAGAAAGAGAGAAAGAAAAGGGGAAGGAAAATCTGGAAGCTGAACATCCTTATGGTACACGTGTCAAATCAAAGAAAATGGTTCAAAGATTGGAACAATTCCAAAGATACATGCAAGACCAGACGCAAGAGCAAATGGCAAAACTCCAACAAGAGATGAGGGACCAGATGTTGGAGCACAAAAGAATATGATGGCTCAAATGGCCCAAATGCTGAGTGGGGCAATGGACAAGGGAAAGGGTCCCATAGTCAACGCTGAGGATAATGAGGATTTTCCCAAGGGATTCAATCCACCAAACGTGCAAACACAACATGAGGAATATCCCAGAAGGCCACCTGTCACAATTAGGCCTCGGCAAAGGCAAGCTGACACTGGAGTGCCCATGAATTTTCAAGTTGGCATAGGATCCAACCCAGGGGATAACCCTGCCAATCCTGTTATACCTGATCTGGACATGGCAGAGAGAGAGGTGATTAGAACTAAATCTTCAAGACAGTTGGAAGATCGTTGTAGATGGTTGGAAGAAAAATTCAAAGCTTTGGAGAATGCCGACCATCACCATGGCATTGATGCAAATGATTTGAGTTTGGTCCCAGACCTGGTGCTTTCTCATAAATTCAAGATGCCGGAATTTGAGAAGTACAATGGGACTAGTTGCCCTGAAGCCCACATCACTATGTTCTATAGACACATGACTGGCTATGTGAACAATGATCAACTTTTGATTCATTGTTTCCAAGATAGCTTGACGGGAGTAGCGTCTAGGTGGTACAATCAACATAGCCGCGCTAATATTGGCTCATGGAGAGACATAGCTCAAACCTTCATGAAGCAGTATAATCATGTTACAGACATGACGCCTGATAGAATCATGTTGCAAAACATGGAAAAGAAGTCGAATGAAAGCTTCAGGCAATACGCGCAAAGATGGAGGGAAGTTGCCATGCAAGTTCAACCACCTCTCCTGGAAAAAGAAACCACCATGTTGTTCATCAACATTTTGAAGGCGCCTTTTATCACCCATATGATAGGAAGCACCACCAATAGCTTCGCAAATATAGTGATGGCAGGGGAAATGATAGAAAATGCCATAAGGGGTGGTAAGATTGAAGCGGGAGAAACTACTAGGAGATCTGCTCCTAGGAAAAAAGACAACGGGGTGAACAATATGAGTACATACAACAAAGGGTACTCAAAGGAAGCTACTGTCAGTCAGCCGAAAGTAGTTACTGCCGGGCAACAAGGATCAACAGGGCAAAAATTAGGCCCAAGAAAAAATTCTGAAAAGCTCCAGTTTACGCCAATCCGAATATCGTATAAGGAGTTATATCAAAGTTTATTTGAGGCACGCGTAGTGTCCCCATATTATCTACAGCCATTACAACCCCCGTATCCTAAATGGTATGACTCCAACACTCATTGTGATTACCACGCAGGAATAGCAGGGCATTCGATAAAAAATTGCACTGCTTTCAAAAAGGTAGTTGAGAGGCTCATTAAAATGGGGATCGTGAAGTTCGACGATACACCTAGTTTGGAGAACCCCTTAACCAATCATGAAGATAAAGGGATAAACGCGATTAGAGAGGATGTCATGAGAAGGACCAAGGGGGATATCTCAGAGGTGAAAACCCCGTTGAGAATGGTTTAGAGGGAAATGGTAAGAAGGGGATTGATAGAATCAAGTTCCAAGAAAGGAGGTGAAAAACCAAGGAACAACTGTGAGTTCCACGAAGCAGAGGGACATGGGATCTAGGAATGTGCTGAATTTAGGGTCCTAATACAGAGCTTTATGGACAATAAAGAGTTGGAGTTTTACGAAGAAGGCTCAGAGGAAGGAAATATACATGCAACCGAAGGCGGATTGACAAATCAAAAATTCAATTATCCGAGGGTCATTATTTCTCGACCGAGGAATACAGAAGGCGGAGCACAAATCGTGCCTAAAATTGTAATCTAGAAACCTGTGCCCTTTCCGTACAAGGATAACAAGATGGTACCATGGGATTACGATTGTAGCATGGCGATGCCAGGAGTGCAAAACTCAACTAGCACTTCCAAGGAGGTTCAAAGTGAGGGATTCCACACACAAAGTGGGAGACGTTACGACTTGGTAAACGTCGGCACAGAACCAGCAAAATAAAAAATGGTGGCAGTTGAACTGGAGAAAGAACCTGGCACCCTTATCAATGTACCTGTGAAAGAGGAGGCTAAAGAATTTTTAAAATTCTTAAAGCTCAGTGAATACAGCGTAGTAGAGCAGCTGCGCAAGCAACCGGCCCGCATATCGGTGCTAGCCTTACTTTTAAGTTCTAAAGTACATCGTGAGGCATTGATGAAAGTGCTGAACGATACTTATGTTACTAAAGATATATCTGTTAATAAACTTGACCGATTAGTTAGTAACATAAGTGCTGACAACTTTATTTCCTTCAGCGATGATGAAATTCCACCTAGAGGTATGAGATCAACCAATGCCTTGCATATCACCACTTGTTGCAAGGGATATACTCTGCCAAGTGTGTTAATCGATAATGGATCAGCCTTAAATGTCTTACCGTTGTCAACACTGAAGAGGTTACCGATAGTCAGTTCTCACATGAAGACATGCCAGAACATAGTGAGAGCGTTTGATGGCACTAAGAGGAGAGTGATGGGAAGAATCAATATACCATTGTAGATTGGACCAAATACATATGAAGTAGATTTTCTGGTGATGGATATCAATCCCTCGTACAATTGCTTGCTAGAAAGGCCCTGGATTCATTCAGCAGGGGTAGTGCCCTCATCTTTGCATCAAAAGCTGAAACTAGTGACAGATGGTCGACTGATTACTATAAACACGGAGGAATAAGTTATAGCAACCGTTGCTAATAACGCTCCATATGTAGAGGCGAGTGAAGAAGCAATTGAATATTCTTTCCGATCTTTAGATTTCGTGAATGCGACTTTTATCTTGGAGGGGAACGAAGTTCCAATGCCCAAGATATCCAGGACCAAGAAGATGGGCCTACAAATGATGGTAGGGAAGGGAGCCTTACTAGGAAAAGGATTGGGCAGACATCTTCAAGGGGAAGTTCGAGTGCCGATGCTGAAAGAGAAGAGAGACAGTTTTGCATTGGGTTTCAGGCCAGATATTAGATAGAAGAGAAAGGAAATAGAGAAGAAGCAGGAGAGAAGAAGGGCATGTCTGAATGGAGAAGAAGTCCAATGGGAATCAATGACATTCCCCCATATATCCCAGACCTTTGTATCCGGGGGGATAGTTCACCCTGAGAGAGGGTTATTGGAAAGTCCTCACATCAATCCTATACATGGTGAGGAAGTTGAACAAAGAAGCTTGTTAGGCATTCGCCCTTATGAACCTGGAAGCGTTCTAAACAATTGGACTGCAGAGGAACTTCCTGTAATTTTTAGAGATAATAAAGAGTAATATTCAGAGCGCTCTTGTTGCTTTTTAGCTTAAGAACAATAAGATTTCTTTTGTGAAATAGGCTCATGTTCAAAAATTGTTGTTTCAATAAAACACATTTTTGATAATTAACTCGGGCAAATATTCTTTCATTTGTTTTCATTCTTTTGACTTTTTAATTTCATTCCAAATTTTTTATTTCTCATTCATATCATGTGAATAATTATTCTCGAATTCATTTGTTCTTTGTACATTAATTGGTACCTATCACAGGTCCCTAGATAACAATGATGTGAGCAACGATAATATAGATCCAGAGGTCCATTTTGAGCAGGACATGTGTTTAGAGGAATCTCAGGATTTTGAAGGTGACTGAGATTGTGATGTATCTCCAGATTTGTTAAGGATGATACAGCAAGAGGAGAAACAGATTTTACCCCATGAGGAGGAGGTGGAGAACATAGCCTTGGAGGAAGGAAAGGTTGTGAAAATTAGGACGCGCATAGCCGAGGAAACAAAACAAGACCATGTTGAGTTACTACGGGAATTCAAAGATGTCTTTGCATGGTCATACCAAGATATGCCTGGTTTAAGTACTAACATTGTGGTGCATCACCTTCCCATAAGAGAAAAATGCAAGCTAGTTCAGCAAAAACTACAAAGGATGAGGCCTGATGTAGTGTTAAAAATAAAAGAAGAGGTCCAGAAACAGTTTGATGCTGGTTTTCTACAAGTGGTCAAGCACTCAGAGTGGGTTGCCAACATTGTTCCTGTCCCTAAGAAAGATGGAAAGGTCCGGATATGTGTGGATTATAGGGATTTAAATAAGCTAGCCCAAAGGACAATTTCCCTTTGCCGCATATTGATACGTTGGTGGATAACACGGCAAGATTTTCATTGTTTTCCTTCATGGATGGCTTTTCAGGATACAATCAGATCAAGATGCTCCCTGAGGATATGGGGAAAACTACCTTCATAACACTGTGGGTTACCTTTTGCTGTAAAGTGATGCCATTCGGACTAAAGAATGCTGGGGCAACATATCAAAGGGCCATGGTAACATTGTTCCATGACATGATGCATAAAGAGATTGAAGTGTATGTTGATGTCATGATTGCCAAATCTCGAACAGAGAAAGAACACATTGAGGTCTTGAAGAAATTGTTTTTAAGGTTAAGAAAATTTCAATTGAAGCTCAACCCGGCAAAGTGTACCTTTGGAGCTCGGTCAGGGAAATTACTGGGTTTTGTGGTCAGTGAGAGAGGAATCGAAGTTGACTCAAACAAGGTCAAAGCCATACAAGAATTGCCTCCACCGCGCACTCAGAAGGATGTCCGAGGTTTTCTTGGAAGGTTAAATTACATTGCTCGGTTTATTTCACAATTAACTGAGAAATGTGATCCCATATTTCACCTTCTCAAGAAACACAACCAAGGTGTATGGGACGATGAATGCCAAAGAGTTTTTGACAAGGTCAAACAATATCTTTCAAACGCACCAGTACTATCTCCGCCTAATCTAGATAGACCGTTGATATTGTACTTGTCAATGTTCAATAACTCCATGGGATGTGTGCTTGGCCAACATGACGAGTCAGGAAGAAAAGAAATGGCGATATACTATCTCAGTAAGAAGTTCACTGAATGTGAAATGAGATATTCATCGATTGAGAAATTGTGTTGCACCTTGATTTGGACAACAAATAGATTGAGGCAGTACATGTTATATCATACTACCTGGTTAATTTCGAAGCTTGATCTGTTAAAGTATATGATAGAGTCCACTGCTTTGAATGGGAAGATGACGAGGTGGCAGATTTTGCTGTCTGAATTCGATATAGTCTATGTGAACCAAAAGGCTATAAAAGGGAGCGCAGTAGTAGAATTTTTACTAGCAGAGCTTTGGAGGATTATGAACCTTTGAGCTTTGATTTCCCAAATGAAGAGCTGATGTATGTGGCAAATATTGAAGATTTTAGGTGGAAGCTGAATTTTGATGGAGCATCAAATGCTGTGGGAAATGGAATTGGGGCAGTCTTGGTATCCCCTAGTGTTGATTATTATCCATTCACATCCAGATTGGATTTTGATTGTACAAATAATATGGCAGAATATGAAGCGTGCATCATGGGAATTCGAGCAGCCTTAGAACGAAAGATCAAAGTGCTAGAAGTATATGGAGGTTCTGCCTTAGTAATTGATCACTTAAATTAGAGCTTTAAAATTTATAAAAGAATGATAGAACCTGGAAACTAACTCTAACAACGATTAAAGGCAAGTGTACCTATCGAACAGTAGTATAGCTTAGGCAAGATCGAATTGTCGAACCCAAAGGAACTAAAAGTATTAATACTAACTTTCTTTTTATTATTTAGCCTTAAAAATAAAGTGAATTTGTTTTAATCTAAATTAACGACGACTAAGCTAAGGACAAAGACAAAAAAAGAACGAATTGGGAAATAACTTGAGGAAAAACTCAATTGATCACGACGATACCCTCAGGAAGAATCCACCTAGACTTCACTTGTTATCTAACCTTGAATCATTTGATTTATTTACTTAGCTTGATCCGTAGGACTCCCTAACATATACTAAACCCTCTCTCGAGGGGAATGACTTCTAACCCTAGGTTAATTATTGGAACTCTCGTTCTCTTATAATAACCCCCTAGAATAGAAGTAAATCGATCTGTGGATTCCTATATTAGGTTTCACCCTAATCCGGCAAAATCTCGTAACCCTATCTCTAGGCGTTCGATCAACTCTGCTTAGTTACGCTAGATCTACTCTTAAGTAGGGTCTATTCCTCCTCCACCTAAGCACATCAGATTTGGATTAAGCATGCATAATTAAGAACAAACTAAGTATTTATCATATAATTCAAAAATCAAATAACAAGATTCATCTAGGTTTCATCCCCTTCAGGTATCTTAGGGGTTTAGTTAATAACTAAATAAGAAAACATCTCA
This sequence comes from Gossypium bickii, assembly GCA_025503065.1. Lineage (NCBI taxonomy): Eukaryota > Viridiplantae > Streptophyta > Magnoliopsida > Malvales > Malvaceae > Gossypium > Gossypium bickii. The sequence continues at coordinate 120,072,833 of CP106712.1, read as the reverse complement.
AGAGAAAAGATAAAACAAAATATAAGAAATCCCTAAAACTCCCTGAAGGAATTGAAGGAGAATTCCGCCGTCTTGAGTATAATTCTAGCTTCTTGGGATAGATCAACTGGCTAACTTCGAGCGATTTCCACAATTCTGACCTTTCCGGCTTGGCTCCTTGGCCTAGCTCAACGCCCTTTCAATGGTGGCACTTAGGGGATATATATAGGCTCTTTGGAATGCGATTCTTTCTCCCTAAGTATCCTTTTCCGACTGAAATTGCTCATTCCAGTGACAGGGGCACGGCCATGGCACACGCCCGTGTAGATCGACTTTAAGCCGTGCTCGGATTTCTACTTTGAGGCACGACCGTGTAAGTGAAGGATCAGGCCGTGCTCTAGGTGATCGGCGAGGCACGGCCGTGTGGGTTTTGGGCTAGGCCGTGTCGATTTTGTGCCAAGGCCCATTTACTCTGTTTTGGGCTCGTTTTATGTTCTTTTCATCCTCGAGTGCTTTCCTGGGCATAAGACATGAAAAGAAAAGATTAAGAGCACCTTTTACATAAATCAAGGGATAAATCATCCAAAAGCATACTAAATGTGGGATTAAAATATGTTATAATTACGGTTTATCAAATAACCCCACACTTAAGCTTTTGCTTGTCCTCAAGCAAAATTCTCAACTACAATTAAAATGAACTTTCCTTCAATTCATAATTCCTATCAACAATGTCTCTTCCTAATTCATAGATAATTTATACATGGATAATTCAATTCAAAGAGTCCTAAAGATTCAAACAAGATAAGTCATACATTTGTAGCATGAAAACATAGGTGTTCCCCTTCATCTAAATAATTAGCTTTAATTCAAAACCTACTAGGATTGATATCCTCACAAAAGATTCACTCAAATCACTCAAAGTGTTTAAGGGTCAAAATTAAGCACTCATAAGTCGAACCTGAAAAGTTAATCCCATAGGCTTGACTGAAAATCAAATCTCCACCACTGTAAAATGAGATGACAAACAGATCAAAAAGTCTTAAACAGGGTTGTAACGGGGCTAAGGTTAAGGGTATGGATATAGGATGAATTAGAAGGTTAGAATCGAGATTGAATTGATAAGTTACCTACCTAGAAAAAGAATTAAACTGATCTAAGATAATTTACATCAATTGGAAATTTATAATACTAATAATACGAGCTTTTTCTTTTGATAATTAGACTTTAACTGTATAAGCTCACTCTTCATAATACTAATACTGACTATACTTTGATTTTTTTTAAGAGCAAACTATAACAACTGAAATATAAAACATAGTTAAGTAACTGTTCAAAATCAAATCTCGACAAAAAGGGTAGTTAGAAGGATGGTAATAACAAATACAAAGGGTTTTTTGGGTTAATATTAGTGGGTGAGTCAATAAAGGGGTTGTTAGGCTCAACGGAGTTCACTATAGGTTAATTGTGAAGGTAGGCTTTTTAGTGGAGTTAGTGGGTTAAAACCTAAGTGCCTTTATCATCTTGGAATATCAAATCATAACTGTGGTCTTGATATGTATAATCAAGGCAAGTTCTAGAATAACAGTTCATAATTGACACACTTATAATCAAAAAATGAGCATGAAAAAAGAATAGATGCTCTATAAGGCTCAAAGTCTCACAAAAATTATGGGTTTTTTTTGACATCATCCTTGTAAGTTTTAAATTTCAAAGTAATATTCAGATTCAGGTAGACAACCTAAAAATTTTAAATTTTTGAAAATTAGACTTATCATGCTTGATTCTCTAGTATTCTTTAATTTCAATCATCAATGCACAATTAACTATGACTTATTCTAAAACATGTCAATAGAAATCATAAATTATTAGAAATTTCATCCTAATTAGTAATATAAGGAAATTACTTAAAAACAAAACTAATTTCAGGGATTTGAGAACAATGCAGAAAGTTAAGTACTTTTATCCTCAGGGTTTGAGAATAATGAAAAAAGTTAAGCATTTTCTCAAAATAATTATTCACCCCCCCCCCCCACACTTAAGATAGATAATGACAATTAATATGGAAAATCAAAAGGGAGGGGAGAGAATACTCCATGAGGTTTGGACGGTTTCTCTGGAGGATGGCAGGGGTCGTGGAGGTTATGGTGAAGGGGTTGGTCTAGATGACGGACCTATGCTAGATGAAGAAATTGAGAAACTCGTTAAGAATTAGCCAGGGTTTATTAAGACTTAAATAAAATAGATATACTACTAAAGAAAAGCAAGCTAAAGTGAAGGAGACTAAGAAGGAAAATAAACTAAGACTAGAAGATAAAAGGGCTTGAGAATCCTTATCGATAGATAGTTCATGAGGTGGGCTTGATTTCTGAGTTAACTGAGGTGCTGGCGGTGGCGGAAGTGGCGTGATTCCCAAGCAGCCTTTTGAACCTGACACTAAGAAACTAAATTAATTTAAACTAAATTAAGCATAAGATTGTTAAAGAAAAGGAGAATGAAAGGAAAGAGCAATGAAAAATAGAAACTAAATGGTCTCAAAGACCCTTGGCTTATTGTTTGGAGGAAGCTGCCGGCATGAACTCATGTAAGTTAGTCTCCTTTGAGGAGATTGGCCTTTTACGCTTCTTTGGCATGGTTCTGGCGTAGCTTAAGAGTCTGGACACTTTTTCTAAGGAAAGGGAAAAATTTTGAAAGAAAAAGAAGGAAGAAAGAGATGGGGAGCAGGGGAAGGGCTGCGGGGTTTAAATAGAATTTCAAATTTGGCATGTTCCCACGCCCGTGGACCGAAGGAGTGTCGCTTCACATGGCCGTTTCGCATGGTTGTGTGCCTATGCGTGTTGGCTCTCCATGCCCATTCTTCCGCATGCCACGCTCGTTTTTGACAAGTCAGCATATGGACATGGGTTGAAGGCACGGGTGTGTTCTGCCCGTGGTTGGCAAGTCAGTATCTTCACACGGACGAGGGGCACGGGTGTGTCATTCTGTCAGTGGTCGTGGGAGAGACTGGTTAGATCCGTGATGCCGGAAAGTGGTTGATCTAGTTTGCACGGCCTTTGTTATGTCAGTACGAAGATTTCGGTGGTCCACACGGCCACGGACACGGCCTTGTATATGATCGTGTGGCCTGGAAATCTGCAACTCTGGTTAGTTTAAAAGAAAAATAAAAAAGGAAAATAAAGTAAAATGAATATAAATGCAAAAATAAATAAGGTTAGTGCTCGGGCTGCCTCCCGAGAAGCACTCGTTTATAGTCTTAAGCTAGACTTTCCTCGTGTTTGGAAGATTCATGGAGGTTTAAAGGTTTGAATATCTTCCCTCATATCATCCGTTTTATGTTCGTTGTATGGTTTAGGTCAAGTAGCATTTACTTTAAGAGCATCAAAATTAGGATTGCTTACCTCGACTGTCTTGTGTTGAAGAACATTGATTACCTTAAAAAGGATTTCTTTGTTTGTGTCAGGGTCTGGAGGAGATAGTCTAGGTATAACAATACCTTATCTTAGCTTTTGGACTTACCTATCTCATAGAGTGGTTTTGACTCTGTTTCTTGTAACCCTATTTTTTCCTTGAAGTGCGTTTTCCACTCATTTAATTCATCGGGTTAAGCCCTTTGTTCCTCATGATCTATTTCTTTGTTGGCACTGTATTCAAGATTAGGTTCAACCGTGCCCTTTTTTGGTAGTCCCTGAAAGGAGAGGTTACTCGAATGGCTATCAATGGATTTTTCTTTCTCACCTTAGTCATTCGATGTCCTGGTTGAATCGAGAGCTTGAATAGTGACTACCTCATTACCTACACAAAGTATGAGTTCTCCTGTGGCAACATCAATTTTAGTCTTGGCAGTTGCTAGAAAAGGTCTTCCTAAAATTAAAGGGATCGTATTGTCCTTATCCATGTCTAAGACAACAAAGTCTACTGGAAAAACGAATTTATCTATTTTGACAAGAGCATCTTTGATAATACCCCTAGAAATTCTAAGTTTTATCAGCTAATTGAATACTCATTCTAGTTTGTTTGGGTTTCCCTAAACCTAGTCATTTAAACAATGTATAAGGCATGACATTTATACTTGCCCCTAAATCAGCTAACACATTATCAATAGTTAGACTACCAATTAAACATGGAATTGTAAAACTCCCTGGATCTTTTTGCTTTTACGGTAGTCTATTTTGTAGAATTACTGAGCACATTGCGTTGAGTTCCACATGTGGCTCTTCGTCTAATTTGCATTTGTTTGTCAAGAGCTATCTTAAAAATTTCCTTGAGTCTGGCATCTGAAAGAGAGCTTCAAGAAGAGGTAAGTTAATATGTAATTTCTTTAAAAGTTTAAGAAACCGAACTGTTCTTTTGAATCGTCCCTTTTTAATGCTCCAGGATAAAGAATGCGAGGTTGATATTCCTTGATTATCGGTTTAGGCTTTTCTTGCATTACCTCGATTTTACCTTCTTCTTCCTTGGTTTCTTGTTGTGGGATGGGTTTGTCTACCTCTGCATTTTCCTGAGCTGTTACGGCTTGAATCTGTTCATTAGGGTTAATCTCTGTGTTACTTGGTAGACGTCCTTGCGGTTATTCTGACATTAGCTTTGCGAGTTTTTCAACTGCATTAGTGACTACTTTCACTGACTTAGTGATTTCCCCGATTCGGCTCTCGTTGCTTTTGATTATTCTCTCAGTTTCTTGGAGATGTTTTTCTGTGTCTGCCGAGAACTTTGTCAGTATCTCCTCGAGGGTTGGTTTCTTCTCTTGTGGATAGGGTTGATTTTGGAAGTTTTGAGAAGGTTGTTGTCTTTGATTTCCTTGATTTCCTTGGCCTCCCCATGAAAAATTTGAGTGGTTCCTCCAACCTAGATTGTAAGTATTACTATAAGGGTTATTATTAGATCTGAAATTATTACCTATATAGTTCATCTGTTCGCTCTCTTCTTCCGGTTGGTAGGGTGGGTACTCAGGATTCGCCACAGTATCACTTGTGTCGCATTGCATTACTGGATGTGCCTGCGAAGAACACAAACTGTCAATCTTTTTATTCATCATCTCCACCTGTGTTGATAGCATGGTTATTGTGTCTATGTTGAAAGCTCTGGCTGTTTTTGTCGGTTTCATTCTTGTAACTTGCCACTGATAAGTATTCATCGACATCTCTTCAATGAACTCGTACGCTGCTTTAGAAGTTTTGTTGTTCAGGGTTCTACTGGCGGCTGAGTCGATTAGTTGCCTCGTTGAGGGGTTTACACCGTTATAGAATGTTTGAACTTGTAGCCATAAGGGTAAACCATGGTGTGGACACCTTCTTAAGAGATCCCTGTATCTCTCCCATGCGTCATATAATGTCTCTAAATCCATCTGCACAAAAGAAGAGATATCATTCCGTAATTTGGCTATTTTGGCCGGTGGGAAATATTTTAATACAAACTTTTCGGTCATTTGCTCCCATGTAGTGATTGACCCTCGTGGTAACGAGTTTAACCACTGTTTGGCTTTATTCCTTAATGAAAAGGGAAATAACCGAAGATGTATGGCATCATCAAAAACACCATTTATTTTGAAGGTATCACAAAACTCTAAGAAATTAGCTATATGAGTGTTTGGATCTTCGTCCTGCAAACCATCAAATTGAACAAACCGTTGAATCATTTGTATTGTGTTAGGCTTTAATTCAAAATTTTTAGCGGCTATAGCAGGCCTAACAATACTTGATTCTGCTCCTGTTAAATGTGGTTTAGCGTAATCAAACATTGTACGTGGAGCATTGCATTCCCCCACATCATGGGGTTGTGGAATAGTCTCATCCATCCCTTCAGTAGGATTGGATCTGCCTTCTTGATTTTCCTCTGTGTAATTTAGGGCTCGCCTGATTTCTCGATGATTCCTACGGGTGGTCGTTTCAATATCATTGCCGTATACTAAGGGTCCTCTCGGGTTCCTCCTAGTCATAAACTAGAGGTACCTGAAAAGAAAAGAAAGAAAAATTAGCTAAATTAGAATTTAACCTAGAAACAAAAATAAATTGTGGAAAAAATAAAAAATAATGGCTAAAGTAATAAAAATAGAGTTTTCTTAATATTTTAGTTCCCCGGCAACGGCGCAAAAAACTTGATCGCATAAATCAGAGCTTTAAAATTTATAAAAGAATGATCGAACCTGGAAACTAACTCTGACAACGGTTAAAGGCAAGTGTAGCTATCGAACAGTAGTATAGCTTAGGCAAGACCGGATTGTCGAACCCAAAGGAACTAAAAGTATTAATACTAACTTTCTTTTTATTATTTAGCCTTAAAAATAAAGTGAAGTTGTTTTAATCTAAATTAACGACGACTAAGCTAAGGACAAAGACAAAAAAAAAAAGAACGAATTGGGAAACAACTTGAGGAAAAACTCAATTGATCACGACGATACCCTCAGGAAGAATCCACTAGACTTCACTTGTTATCTAACCCTGAATCATATGATTTATTCTCTTAGCTTGATCCGTAGGACTCCCTAATGTATATTAAACCCTCTCTCAAGGCGAATAACGTCTAACCCTAGGTTAATTATTGGAACAATCGTTCTCTTATAATAACCCCCTAGAATAGCAGTAAATCGATCTATGGATTCCCATATTAGGTTTCACCCTAATCCGGAAAAATCTCGTAACCCTATCTCTAGGCATTCGATCAACTCCACTTAATTAAGCGAGATCTACTCTTACGCAGGGTCTATTCCTCCTCCACCTAAGCACATCAGATTTGGATTAAGCATGTATAATTAAGAACAAACTAAGTATTTATCATATAATTCAAAAATTAAATAACAAGATTCATCTAGGTTTCATCCCTTTAAGTATCTTAGGGGTTTAATTAATAACTAAATAAGAAAACATCTCAAGAGAAAAGATAAAACAAAACATAAGAAATCCCTAAAACTCCCTGAAGGATTTGAAGGAGAATTCTGCCGTCTTGAGTATAATTTCGGCTTCTTGGGATGGACTAACTGGCTAGCTTCGAGTGATTCCCACAATTCTGACCTTTCCGGCTTGGCTCCTTGGCCCAGCTCGACGCCCTTTTAATGGTGGCACTTAGGGGATATATATAGGTTCTTTGGAATGCGATTCTTTCTCCCTATGTATCCTTTTCCGACTGAAATTGCTCATTCCAGTGACAGGGGCACGGCCATGGCACACGCCTGTGTGGATCGACTTTAAGTCGTGTTCAGATTTCTACTTTGAGGCATGGCCGTGTAAGTCGGGGGTCAGGTCGTGCTCTAGGTGATCGGCGAGGGCCAGGCCGTGTCGATTTCGTGCTAAGACCCATTTACTCCGTTTTCGGCCCATTTTATGTTCTATTCATCCTTGAGTGCTTTCTTGGGTATAAGACATGAACAGAAAATATTAGGAGCACCTTTTTTACATAAATCAAGGGATAAATCATCCAAAAGCATACTAAATGTGGGATTAAAATATGTTATAATTACGGTTTATTAGTAATCTACCCGCTCAAAGGAGAGTGGGAGACAAGAGATCCCAAACTAATTGATTACCGAAAAATAGTTTTGGGATTAATTGAGGAGTTTGGTGACATTACTTTCAATTATCTCCCATGCGATGATAACCAGATGGCATATGCTTTGGCGACCCTGACTTCTATGATCAAAATAAATAGATCAGAGGATATGAGACCTATTCAGATGAGTATCTTTGAAGTTCTAGCTCATTGTTATAATGTGGAAGAGGAGGAAAAAGATGATCACCCTTGGTATCAGGATGTATTACAATACGTAAAAAATCGTGAATTCCCGGAGCATGCCATCGAGAATGAGAAAAGGACTCTAAGAAGATTGGCCTCTAATTATGTTTTAGACGGGGATGTCTTGTACAAGAAAAGAAAAGATCAAGTACTATTGAGGTGCGTTGATGCAATTGAAGCCAAGAAAATCTTGGAAGAAGTTCATGAGGGCATTTGTGGAACACATGCTAATGGATTCACAATGGCCAGGCAGATTATGAGATTTGGGTATTATTGGTCCACCATGGAAGGAGATTGTATTAACTATGCCAAGAGATGTCATAAATGCCAGATTTATGGAGACAAAATTCATGTGCCTCCATCACCTTTGCATGTTATGACTTCCTCATGGCCTTTTTCCATGTGGGGCATGGATGTTATTGGACCGATTTCACTGAAAGCTTCGAATGGGCATCGATTCATCTTTGTGGTAATTGACTACTTCACGAAATAGGTGGAAGCAGCTTCATATGCTAGCGTCACTAAGTCAGCAGTTAGTCGATTCTTGAAGAAGGAGATCATTTGTCGATACGGAATGCCCGAAAGGATCATATCAGACAATGCGCTGAATTTGAACAACAGCACGATAGCAGGAATTTGTAGTCAATTTGGGATCAAACACCACAACTCATCTCCATATCTTCCAAAAATGAATGGGGCAATGGAAGCGGCTAACAAAAACATCAAAAAGATAGTAGGGAAGATGACTGAGACCTATAAGGATTGGCATGAGAAACTACCGTTTGCACTCTATGCTTATTGAACGTCCGTCAAAACCTCTACTGGGGCAACGCCCTTCTCGTTAGTCTATGGAATGGAGGCTGTTCTACCCATTGAAGTGGAAATACCTTCTCTTCGAGTTTTGTCAGAAATAAAACTGGATAAAGTTGAATGGATTCAGGCTCGGTATGATCAGTTGAATTTAATCGAAGAAAAGAGGCTAAGGGCTATTTGTCATGGTCAGATGTACCAAAAATGAATTATGCAAGCCTATAATAAGAAATTTCGCTCAAGAGAGTTTTATGAGGGGGACCTTGTATTGAAAAATATCCTTCCTATACAAAAGGATTCTAGAGGAAAATGGATGCCGAATTGGGAAGGACCATATGTGGTGAAAAAGGCTTTCTCTGGAGGAGCATTGATCTTGACTGAAATGGATGGGAAAAGTTTACCCAACCCTATGAACTCTGACTCAGTCAAAAAGTATTTTGCTTGAAAAGGAGAAGAGGCAAAAGTGAAAACCCGCAAAGGGCACTTTGAGTTTCTAAAGAAAAATGGAAAGGCCAAGGTGAAAACCCGCAAAGGGCGGCTTGAGACCAAAGGGTTTTGAGTTGAAAACTCGAAAAGGGCGGCTCAAATTCTGAATGGGCACGCAGTCATCTTGCTACACTTGAATCAACAATGAAATGAAGAATGTTGCATATTGGGGCATCAACAAAGTACTTTGGGTCTTCTAAACATATGCTGAGCTCAAGGTAGTCTTCATAAAGTTTGTATATAGAAGCTCAATCGGCGATATCTAGGGCATCTGATTTTTTTCCTATTCATTTTACTATCTTGGGATTCTTTTTCTTCTCAAAGATATGTTCCCAGTTAATTTTCTTTGTATTTTTGATAATTTATTCAATTTTTTTTAGATCAATTTACTTGTTACCTATTATTCATAAATTTGTTGCATTGAAATAATGATCGACGAACTAATAATTTCTCAAAAAGAAGTTCTATATATTACTTTGGAAATTTCTAGATAAAACAAGGAACCAAAACAGGACAATTGTTTAGAATTTCCACGTGCATAGAAATATTTGAGAAAAAGGAGTCTGGATAGAGACTATTTCTTTGAATTCTTCGTTCAATTGATAATTGGACAAAGTAAATGAGTTGATGTGATGGATGTAAGTGATGACATCGGGTCATAAAATTCGGGGGTGGTGTGATGAACTAAGAAATCCTGAATTGTGGTGGAATGGGTTGAATTCGAAACAAACCCTATACCCTAAAAATTTTAAATGGGTCAGATTGAAAAAGTTTCAATTCCCATTGTGGTATGATGGCACAAGCCTTGTGTTCTCAAGAATCAAACGGAGTTGACTCAGAAGTTACATTGGGGAAAACTTGTTGAGCAGAACAGGATTGATGAACAAGAATGAAGAAAAAATGAGTGATAAAACCCAGAGTAGGAATCATACTCATAACATTTTTGTATCATAGCAAATCTCATTAGGAGCATTTGATTCATTCCAATCATTGCATCCTAATCCTTTAAAAGGAATCATTTTCATGACATGTTTCATTCGTGTCACTCATAACACATGTAGCTAGAAGCATTTGATTCATTCTGATCATAGCATCTTAGTCATGTGACATAAACATATGGAACTGAGTCTACAGGACATGCCCTTCAGTGGACGGTGTAGCAATATCGGTGAATTTGAAGATCTTATCTTCCTAAAGTTGCAGGAAGCAGATCAAAAGACACTTTCAGTCTTATTTCCTTGAAGTTGCAGTGGAGTAGACTGAAGAAAGAAGATCTTATCTTCCTGAAGTTGCAGGAATCAGATCAAAGACATCAGTCTGGCAATCTCTGAGTTTGCAGGGAGTAGATTGGAGATAGCAGATCTGCCAATTCCTGAAGTTGCAGGAAGCAGATCGAAGACATTAGTTTGGCAATCCCTGAGTTTGCAGGGAGCAGATTGAAGATAGAAGATCTGGCAATTCCTGAATTTGCAGGAAGCAGATCAAAGACATCGATCGCAATCCACGAGTTTGCGAGGAGTAGATTGAAGATAGTAGATCCGCAATTCCTGAAGTTGCGGAAGCGGTCGAAGACATCGACCGTGATCCCCGAGTTTGCGGGGAGCAGATTGAAGATAGCGATTTTGGCATTCCCGAAGTTGCGAGAAGCGGATCGAAGACATCGATCCGCAATCCCTGAGTTTGCAGGGAGCAGATTGAAGATAGCAGATCTGGCAATTCCTGAAGTTGAAGAAAGCAGATCGAAGACATCAGTCTGGCAATCCCTGAGTTTGCAGGGAGCAGATTGAAGATAGTAGATCTGGCAATTCCTGAAGTTGCAGGAAGCAAATCAAAGACATCAGCCTTACTTCTCTGAGAAGAGCAGGCTAAAAGATAACAGACTAAAAATGGTGGATATTGCCTCCCCAAAGTTGCAGTAAAGCAAATTAAGGCCGTCAGATCTATAGTTCAATACTTCTAAAGTTGAAGTTCCAAATACCATTGAAGTTGCAGTGGAGTTGGAAGCCATTTGAAGAAGACCAAGAAGTCAAGGCTCGGCAAAGGCCGGGCAAAATTGGTCCTTTTATAGTCTTTGCTCTATTCTCGTTACACGACAATGAGCAAAGAGGGGCAGCTGTAATTAGCCCATTTTGCCCGGGCTTTGAAATAAACCAAAAATAATGAAAATAAATAAAAAAACCAGTGTTTTTTAAACAGTCCAGTTACATTAACTAGCAACCCAAACCGACCCATTACCCAATTATCCCAACAGACTTTAACCCAACACCTAAAACCCGAAAACCACCCAAACAAACTCAGACCCAAGATAGAATCGGCCCAAAAGGGCCCAAATGTTAACTAAACAGTTTCAGCCTAGGGTTTCTGGGAAACCCTAGGCGCCGCAAGCAGGAACCCAATTGTCGCGCCGCAGCCACCAACCCTCGTGCCCTCAATAGTGCTGAAATCCTCGCGAACTATGCACTACCAAATCGCACTGCAGTTAGCACGCTTAGCCACCATCGAGATCTCCGCTCCTGCACAGAAAAAGAAAGAACAGCAAGCAAATATGGCAAAAAAACATATATTTCCTTTTTTTCATTTTTCTCTTTTGGGTTATAAAAACCCATCAAAAACCTGTAACAAGGAGGATACACAGAGAGAAACAAAAAAAATATATACAGAAATAAAAAGACAAATTTTCGCAATACAGAGGTGATTTTATTTCGCATTCTTTTTATTTTTTTTATATATATGCATATTTTTAATTTAAAAAATGGATAAAAGGAAATAACCTTTCGATTCGAGCCCGAAAAATGAAATTTTCGGCCTCCGACCATGAAGGCTCATGGAGCGCGTAGCGTAGAGATCCGATGACCAACTCAGAACAGAGGAGGGAGGATTTTCAGAGAATTTTTCTGAAGTTTTTTTTAAAACACAATTTTAAAATGATTTTTAGCCATTTTGTTAAACTTATATAGCCATGATAAAACAGTGTCGTTTTCGCTTAAACTAATAAGCGCAAAACAACGTCGTTTAGGGGAAGGATCCGCACGTTGACCCAAAAACCCGAGGGGATCCACGTGTTTTTGTTAAATGGTCTAATTACCTTTTCGGTCCTTCCTAAAATTTTTAATTTTAATTCAATCCAAATTGCATTTTTTTTAATTAGCCCAAAAGCTTATTTTTGTTCCAATTTAGTCCCTCAGGCTCTTTGAAGGCTAAAATAAGGACGTTGTCGTTTTAAAATTTGGTATAATTGCCACTTTGGCCCTTGTAATTCAACACGTATTTTGATTCAGTCCCTTTTTATATCTGTTTTAATTGTTATTTAACCCCTTATATTTATTTAATCTTGGATTCTTTATTCTTTTTTATTATTTTTTTAATCTTGGATTCTTTATTCTTTTTTAATTATTTTTTTAAGTTAAATTATTCTATTATTATATTGAAATGTTTTATCATATTAAAATTTTTTAGACTTTACTATTTGTATATTAATCTATTAACAATATAAATTTATATATATTTTACATATTATCTTTATATGTATATTATTAATACTATGAATTATTTTATGTGGTTTAATATTATTTATATTATATATTATTAGTATATTATTTATTATATTACTTTTTAAAAAATTTTATATTATATAGTATTATGTTATGTTATATATTATTTCTAAAATCTTATTTTTTATAAAATTTATTTATATTATCTAAACATATTCTATTTATATTATTTATATTATGTATGTAATTTTATGATTAGTATATTATATATAAATGTTTTTATATAAAAATACTTTATACTATTTACTAATTATTTTTATTATATGTAATTATTTATACATATATTAAATTATATATTTATTATAAGTATTTTTTTTATTTTTAATTTTTGTTACTTTATACATATATGTATATTAAATCATTTTCAGAATTATTACATTTTTTTATTTAATGTTTAAACATATTATTCCTTTTTTATTTGATTTTTTTATTTCGTGAAAATTTCAATTATTGCTATTCATTTTAAATTACATGTTTATTTATTTATATTCTTTAGATTGTTTATTATTGTTTAGCATAGTTCATTATATATTTATGTTTTATTATTCTTTTATTATTTATTATTAGATAATTTGTAATTATGTAGAATTGTTATTAAATATATATGTTGTAATGCATTCATGCAAAATCTTACCCAAACCATTTTTATGAAAATATCCTTTTTGAATTAAAACATTTTATTCAAATAGTTTTAAAGTATATGGTGATATCTAATGTTTAGGGACTTCGAGAAGAATTGTGCCCTAACTTATTGGGTTTCGATTTTTCTCGTAGAACTTAAGGTATTAAATATCTCTTTACTTTCAAAACCGAGATTTACAAATTTAAGTATAAAAAAAAACCTATTCTTGGGAATTCAAAACGTTGTGTCCTAACTTACTGGATATGATGTTTTGTGTCTTGAGGTAGGAATTTTCTAAACTAAAGACGCGCCTAGTTTCAAAGTCATGAGATGCTATATCCTAACTTACTGGGTATGGTGTTTTATTTCTTTGAAATAGATAGGTCTAGTTTTCTTTTCTTTAAATAAAAAGGACCATCTTCTAAAATTTTTCAAAGTTTCAGCATTAGGACATGATTTTTATCGATTAGGTACCAATTTTTGGGAATTATGAGGGTGCTAACCCTTCCCCATACGTAACCGACTCCCGAACCTGTTTTCTTGTTTTTCGTAAACCAAAATCAAATGTTTTAAAATAAAATGTTTTGCAAGGTGATCCAATCACACCCAAATAAAAAGAGATTGGTGGCGACTCCCATTTTTGTTTTTAAAAGTCGATCCACAGTTTTTAAAAAAAATCAACTTTTAAAATGGTTTCGACATACAGAAAATTGCCAGACATAGGCGGATCGGTACGGTGGAGGACTCCGAGGTGGCCACACGACCTAAGTTACTTAATTAGTACTTAATAATGATTTTTAATTTTATTTTGGGGTATTTTACTATAATGATGGCCTTTTTAGATCTTTATGGTTAATTTGGGATTTCTATTGTTTTGATTTAAACCTGCTAGTAGTAGGGTTAATCGAGTTTTCAAAAAGAATCAACCGTTTTAACGAAATACACTCAAATACGCAAACTGGTTTACAAAGCTTCTGCAATAAGTGACGTTTTGAAAAAATAACAACGTTTTGAAAAAGAATAATTTTGTGATAATGAACTACGTTTGAAAATTAACGACGCATCCTAGAATTAACACAAGATTTTATATAGAGGTTAAATAGAAAAGAGGTTTTTACGACAACTCATTTATTTAGAAAAACACTACCATGTGACATCACCAGATTTGGTCATAACGTCTAGACCGGGTTTGGGGTGTTACAATACCATTACCTTTTGCAACAGTTTTCGGACCACTATTGTAACAGCCCATTTTTTATTGGTATGGGAAACAGTGGTTTCAAGACCGCAAATTTGACGAGTAAGTTTGTATAATTGGTATTAAAATTATACGAGTTAATAGTAATTCTTATATTGGATTTTGATTTGATGATTTTAAACAATTGAATTAAAAGTTAATGTAAGTGATTAGGTTCAAAAGTCAAGAGATTATTGAAAATGAGGTATTAAGGCCTCTTTCCATAATATAAAGCCGTACATATTTTTATTAAATATTTACAAAGTCGTATTATATGTGAATTGAAGTTGGGTCTAGTAATTTTGATGATTTATTGCTTAATTGAGGTAAAAGGATTAAGTTGTAAAAAAGGTAAAAGTTAATCGCTATAGATTTAAAATACTAAAGGGACCAAAATGGTGATTAGACCATAGTTAAAAAGTCCAAGGTGGTGGATGTCAATCATTCCACTAACTTTTGGATTATTTATTCATTTAGTCTTAATTAGTTTAAGGCTAAATTGTAAATAAGTTTGTTTAATTGGAATTTAATATAATTGAAGGACCAGTTGTATAATTGAACCCTCTTTAAATGACCTAATAATAGAAATGATCTGGAATACTCTAGATTATGGTAAATTGCAATTAATTCCTAATTAATTGAGGATTTACTAATTAATCTATTTTCTTGTATGACCAGAAATGGTGGTTTCATGGCCACAACTCTGATGTTTAAGATCGTAAATATTAATTATTTAATATTTACAATGTAAGTAATGTCGTGTTAAAATTTGGTTATGAAATTTTATCATTTAGATAGTTAATTAAGTAAAAATGACTAAATTGTAAAAACTGCAAAGGTTGAATTCCATTAAATTAAAGGCATTAGATGCTAATTGAAAGGAAAGATAAGGTATTTAAATAATAATTAAACCTTTAATAATTATAATGGATGGTTTGGGTAGCTAATAACATGAAATTTCATTAAAATTTTAATGTTATAATGGTAATTCTGTAATTAAACAAAATTTAAATAAAACAAAAGGCCAAAATGGCTATCATCTTCTCAATTCATCTTTTTTTAAAGCCGAAACCACCATAGCTTAAGGGAGAAGCTTTCGGTTGAGCTTTGGGTTGCATGCTAGGCAGGTAATTTTTGCCCCTTTTTAGTGATTTTTATGTTTTTGAGCTCGTATTAGCTTAATCTAGCTAACCCGAGGACTAATTTGTAGTGCTGTCAAATATTTTGGATGATACCATTGATGAGTTTAATGTATTCTTGAAATTGTATGTTGGATTGTTAAGCTTGGTTATTAAATGGTTCTATTTTGTAAAGTAATTTTTGGTAATTTTAATGTTTAAGGACTAAAATGTGAAAATAGTAAAAGTAAAAGTAAAAGTAAAAGTAAAAGGACTTGAGGTAAAATAACAGCAAATATGGGCTGTAATAGGGTCCCCAAGCAATTCGGCTAAACTTGAATTTGAATAAAAATGGTTAAATTGCATATTTTGGGCTTAGGGACTAAATTGTATAAAAGTAAAATGTTGAGGGTAATTTTATAAAAATTTCAAAAAGGACTTAATTGCATAAAGTATATTAATTTTGCTGTTATAATTAGTGAAATGAATGGAATTTTTTTTTTTAGATCCTAAACGAGTGAAAAATCAAGGAAAAGAGAAAATTACTAAGTAGCTCATGGACTTTGTCGTTGCTGCAGTTTAGTTAGTAAGTTCGTTCAGTTTAATTTTAGTACATTTATATATTTATTATATGAACTTAATTGCATAATGTTGGATTATATTGATGTGTAACACCCCAAACCCGGCCTAGAAGTTAGGCCCGAATTTGGCGTGCCACATGGAAGTGTTTTTTCAAAACCATCTTTGCAATTGTTAACAACTTGTTTGAGACTTACAGCCTCTTTGTTAAAACCCAAAACACTTGAGCAATTGTGTCTACGTGAAACCATAATTATCTTTAATAAACCTTTTTGGTTGTGAAAGCATATTTGAAATAAACGATTTATGAAAATGTGACGTTTGAAATAGAGTTGCAAAAATATTTTGAAACATTGCGGAAACGTCGATAAAATACAAGTACTTTTGAGAGATTGATTTATGAATCACAAATCAAGGAATTGGACTTTCAATCCGTGACTTTTGAAAATGTCGTTAATAATTTGAAAGAGAGTTCGAGTTAAAACATATTTGAAAAAGTTTATTTTGAAATCCATTTGTTAATCGATTTTGGAAAACCTATATTTTAGTTTTTAGAAAAATTCTCGTTTAAAACAATTTAAGCAAAATACTAAGTAAACCAACCATGAAGCAAATAATAAAATACTCTAGAGGCCTTATTACAATTTAAACCAAAATAGCAAAATAATAAAATAAACGGAAATAAAAATTTAAAATTTGATAACACCATTTTGGAAATATAGCCTCCACCGAGTCATCCATGGGCCCAAGTCCTCACTACGGAGCATTACCTACAAGGGTTAAGAGAGGGGGTGAGTTACAAGAACTCAGATGTATAATCCCTTACCATCATCCACTGGTCTAACACACATAGCAATATTTTGGGCCTAAGCCCATTTACAATTATAACATAATAACATGTATATAATATGCATGTGATATGCAATTCCCAAACAAGCCTAATTTCCACCCGCTAACACCCCCGTACCAACCAACACACCTGTGGGGATCAAGTCAACCCACCCCGCCAAACACACCAATCGCAGGCATTAAGCCATTTAAATTATATTGTAGTGCACTACCGGATTAGATTGTGACATAGTCACCGAACTAGAGGCATTAAGCCAAAATTTGTGGCAGAGCCACCGAACTGGATTCGTGGCCATAGGCCTTTCTTCTCTTCATCATATATCCCATCCCATGCAATTATATATGAATATCTAACTTTAATCATAAACAATTTATCAAGTAACCCATAATACAAATGAGTCTTTAATTAAACTTTTCTTTTGGGCCTATAATACAAAATAGTAATTAGCCCATTTAGCAATCAAACGAACTTTGGCCCATATATCGAACTAGAAGATTTGGCCCATCAATCGATCTAGCAAAATTTGGCCCATTAATCACATGAGGCCCATATAGCAACATATTTCAATTTGACCCATAAAGGGTATTTTTATAATTCAGTCCATAAGGACATTTTTGTAATTCAGCCCATTAGGGGCATTTTCGTAACTTGACCCGTAAGGGCATTTTTATAATTCGGTAATCGTACCCACTAAGGGTAATTCAGTAATTTACCCTCTAAGGGTATGATGGTAATTTCGCAACCTAGGCTTAATTATTAATTTGGGGCATAAAATGAAACTGTCCAACTGCGTCACACTGACTAAATTGACCATAACTCGAGTTAGAAAACTCGAAATCTAAATCCGTAAATTTTCCTTGAAACTAGACTCATATATCTTTCTACTATAATTTTTCCAGAATTTTTAACTTAACCATTTAGTACAGTTTATTCCTTAAAGTTTCCCTTATTTCACTGTCTGACGATTCTGACCTCTCTTAACTTAATCTCAAATATCTTACTGTACGCTTTTCATCTACTGCTCCCACTTATTTCTTTTGAAAATAGATTCACTGGAATCCATACATATCAATTATAACTCTTAATTCACTTTGTACAATTTTATAAGATTTTTCCAAGATAGAACAGAATACCTCGAAGTCATTCAGAACCAGCCTCACTAAAATTTACATATCTCTGAATATAAAATTCCTTTTCCTTCTCCGTTTCTTCCATATTAAAATAGACACAGTAAGCTTTAATCTGATATCTTACTCACTTTGTAATTCTTTTATCCAATTTTTCGTGATTTTTCAAATACACGCCACTGTTTCTAACTGAAACTATTTTATTACAAAACACGTTTACCACTACGAGTATACGCACGTCCGAGTGATCACGGATGCCGGTTATTGGTTTTCTTCGGTATTTCTACCGAATCACAGAATATTTCATGTAAAACTTCAGAGAGATGTGAGATTTACTCACCATTTCAAACATATATTTGGAAGGGTACGGGATTACACACCTTATTCGGAATCCGTAACACGATATTCTCCGCGGCACCTAAAGATACAATCGATCAACAATTAATCCCAAAATCGAATTTACCACTTCAACCAATTATTTCGATTGATTAACAATCTATCACTTACCAACAATCCGAGTCTCTTATTACGAGGGATAGGTGTTCGATTGGCCCTCTGATAAAGTACTTCGAGTCCTTAGAAGTGATTAACACAAAAACAATGTTAGCCACACCTTATTCGGCTTGAGAAAGAATCACCACAATACACCCCCCTTCACCTATATATGGCTTGGAAGAAAAAGAAAAAGAAATGAAAAGAGGAATATACGATCACTTACCGATTTGATTAAGAAGAGATTGGATGGAAGAAGAGTGCCTTGTAATTTCGGCTATCAAAAGAGGAATAAACAATAGATGAAAATCTTGATCAAACAAAAGAGCAAGAAAGTGCACAATTGTGCTAGAGGAATTCGGCCAAAGTAAAAAGAAAAAAGAAAATATGGTCACCAAGGCTTGTAATTTCGGCACAAAGCAAAGGAAAAGAAAAGAATTTGAGAGGAAAAACAATGCACTATTGTGCTACTATGATTTGGCAAGGAGGGTTGCAAAATTGAGAGAAATGGCACAAAGTTGTCAAAAGGATTTTTGGCCAAAACAAGGCTAAGACTTTACCAAATGCCAAATAAAATTTCAGCCACTTAATTACTCCAAAAACTGTCCACATGCATCCCCCCTTAGGATAAGATTTTGGCCACCCAAGCTTTCCAAAACATCATCCATGGAATAAGCCTCATGTCCCCTTTCTTTCCTATTTCTCTTGATTCCTTTCCCCAACTTCAACCTTGCATTTTTCTCTTAGCCATCTTGCCAAAAAATAAGAAGTCCACCTTACCATAAATACCTCTTGACAGACACTTAAGGACAGCATGCAAAAATAATCAAAATTTGCACACAATGGAATTTGAACCTCTTCCCTTAAAGTCCATCATGTGGCGCCATATCCTTTTTACCAATTGCTCATTTATGCAAGCTATTTACTCATAAATTTCCATATGTCTTGAAGCTACTTACCATCCCTCCTTAAAGTGCTAAAATACCAAATTTTTCATAAAGCCCAATTAAACCCGAGACTTCATAGAAACCTCGTAACCTTCCAAATCCACTTAACTAATAAGTCCAATTTGCAATAACACCATTCTCATATTCTTGAAGATTTTAAACACTCCTAAGCCCAAGGCCCAATCGGCCCAATCCTACTAGGCCCAATTTTGGAATGTTACATGATGTGTATGATTGGAAATGGAAATAGTGAATTGAAATGACATCGATCACTGGTTGAGATATTATGAGCCGTTACTGCAAATCAATCCTGTAAGTTGTGCAATTATTTAAGCTTCTAATAATCTTTATGTTCTTTGTTAATATACTATTATTGAATGTTATATTATATATCGAATGAGGTTCAGCGAGCGATCTCCGCTGATATACTGACTGAAGCTCAAATGAGCGTTACCTACTGAATCTATTGAAACGTATGTGCTATCGAGCCATACCTACTGGTTCTACTGAAAGTTGCTCAAACGAGCATTACTCACTAAATATACTGAAATACTATACAGATTTTTACTTCTTAGATGAAGGTTTCAATTTACAGAAATTTCATTACTTAATTTTAAATTGATTACTATGTTTGGTTGAAAAAGCTTACTGATTTATTAAACGACTTACTAAGCTTTATTCAAGCTTACCTGTATTTGTTTCATTTTGTAGATTACGTTTTGAGGGCCTAGAGGATCAGATCAGCACAAGAAATCATACTATCTGGGAAATCTTTGGTAGACTTTGATTTTAGATAGTATATATGGCATGTATTAGGACCTTTTTGTATGTATGATATTGGTTCTTAATTTTGAGAAAGTTTTACTTGAACTTGTGTTGTGTGATTGGAAAACAAATGGAATTAGGCATGTTTTACTAAGATAGGCTTGTTGATTAAGAATGAAAATATTGACATTATGATGAACTAGAGTATGAAATGGAAATTGATGTTTTGATGTTTAAATTATAACTTGTATATACAACTTGAAGGCGTAATGTCATGAAATGCATTGTGGTGTCAATGATGGCACATTGGTTAGGTAAGTTAGGATGTTTGAAATAACATATTTAGGTGTGTTTGAATGATGTTTAAAGTCACTGAATGTGTTCCTAAAATGAAATGGTTAGTTATGCATGATTTGGCCTTGAAATGGCTTGATTTTAGGTAAATTTTTTGGTTCACTTGGCTTGGGACACGAGCTGTCACACGGCCGTGTGTCATTTTGAAATTTCTCGGTGTTTCAAGTTAGTGAATTACATGGCCTGGCACACGGGCGTGTAGGGAAACTCAGTGAGTTACATGAGTGAGGACACGGGCTAGGACACGGCCGTATGTCCCTTGTTCGAATGTTACATGGCCATATGACCCTTGTTTTCATATTTTTGCATCTTTTTCTTAAAACTTCTGTTTTGTTTCAAATTAGTCCCGATTTGCTTCTAAGCTATTTTTAAAGCTTTGAAAGCTCGATTTAAGACCCAAAACCGAGTGATCTCTTTTATATTGAATATTACTTGTAATTATGGGATTGAATTGATTATTGAATGTAAATCGTATTAACTGTTCCAGCTTACTGGTAACATTCGGTATCCTATTCCGACGAAAACTGGATATGGGTGTTACAACTATTGCCATCACTCTTCTTCCCATTCCACTTCTGATCCTCTCCTCCTTCACCTTACTGCACCTTAGCCTTTTATGCTCCTTCTATGCTTCCTTCCTATAAAGCACTGATCAACTCCACTACTCTTAGTTGAGTGTCATTGGTGTTCTCTAAAGAGACAATTGTTGTTTCATACTTTGGCACAGAGACTAATGTTTTCTACACCAGTTTACAATCAGTGAGATCATCACACGGCCTAGCATACGAGCGTATGGCTGGCCGTATAACCCAAGTCAGAGAGTTACACAGGTATAAACACGGGTTGGGACACGGCTGTGTGCCTCACATCGAATGCCTACAGGGCCTGGGACACGGGAGTGTCACTTGGCCGTTTGAGCCACATAGGCGAATGTCCCTTATTTCTAAGAAATTTTTTTCAGATTTTGGGAAAAATTCCCTGTGTATCTGGTTTAGTCTCGGTTCACTTCTAAGGTGTATATTGGGGCTCGATGGCTCATCTAAGGGACAATATGAGTGCTATATGATTGATTCTTGATATGTATAATAAAGGTTGTGAAATGTCTGTATTTAATCCATAAAGTCCGATAATATTCTGTAATCCTATTTCGACAACAGATAAAGGTTAGGGGTGTTACAAATCAATCCCGAGAACCTTTACCTTGTTAGCAATATCCACTAGCTTGTCAGAGTATTCTTTGATTGACTCAGACTTATTCATCTGTAACCTCTCGAATTCTCTGATCAAGTTCAACACCTTTAGGCTCTTGATCCTATCATTTCATTGATACTCAACCTTGAGGTAGTCCCATATCTCCTTTTCTAATCCAAAAGTCATAATTCTATTGAATATGGCTAGTGAAATCGAAGCATAAAGGTGACCATTTGCATTTTCCTTCCCGATGGCTCTCTCCTTATACATTTTGATCTGGATCATAGTTGGATTGTTGGGAAGTGGAGTCGCCTCATAGTCTTCATCAACAGCTTCCCAATAATCACAACCCTTCATGTAAGTTTGCATTCTCATAGCTCATGCTTGATAGTTCTGTCCATCAAACACGGGTGGGGCTAAGACAGACTGGTTACTTGATCCTGATTCCATTTTTCTTAATACCTTATGAGTGTATCTCTCAATTTTTCTCTCAGAACTCTCACAGAACTTTTCTCACAGGTCTCTCAAGAAAAAGAGCTCTGATACCACTATTGGTTTAGCAGAGAACTAACAAAAGCATAAAAAATAAGAATGAAAGAAATGATTGAATTCATTAACCAAAAAGCCCTTATATACATGTCTCAAGTAACAACCTCAACCAAATTTTAATTTTCTACTCCTACTAACGATCTAACAACTCCTACTAACAAGCTAACAAATCTCCCTAGAACTTAGTCAAACCTCCCTAGGACTCAGTCTTATTAATAAATAAAAAAACTTTTGCAGCCCTTGAGACACTAACAAATTTACATAATATAATTTGGTGTGGCTGATATGATAGCTTTGATAATAACTTCGCGCCTCGCATAAGATAAAAATTTTCCTTTCCAACTTTTAATTTGGTTGGTGACGTTCTCCTTCAGGAAGGATAAAGATTATCTTTTTCCTCTTCCCCAAATTGATGGCAAACCCAAGTATTTCGATCTTTCGTCTATTGGAGCTATTCCAGGATCACTAAGAATACGACTTCGAGTTATGGGATAAGTGTTGTGGGAGAAAAGCACTAGCAATTTCTACAAGTTCATAGGTTGCCCACTTGCCCCTTTCGAAGATGTCAATGTAACGATAAAGTGTAGTAGCATTTTTAAATCTTCCGAGCCAAATAGAAGACAGTCACCTACGAGCAATGAATGAGTCTCTGGCAGGCATCTAGGCATGATACGAACTTCTTCAATTAAGCTTGAATTTTCAGCCTTGTCAATGAGGTTTGAAAGCACATTTGCAACCATATTAAAGAGGGCCAGATATAAATAATCTCCTTGGCATAACCCTCTTTTAAGTTTGGTTTCCCTACGTTTGCGGAGTCTAACTTAGTGAGAAATATCCACTATCTTCAATACTTACAACAAGTGAACCCAAATTTACCATACCCCGTGGCAATTCCCTCGCTTTTGTATTCTAGAAAATTGATACTTTCACCAGTAAGATCACCCATGTAAACTTAGCATGTAAAATCGCAACGCAAGTTTTACAATCAAATGCACTCTCACATATAATGTTCCTCACTTGAACAAATTAAATGCCCTCTAATCTACGTACAATAACCTATAAAAATTTCTAAATTATATAGAGATTTCAAGACTTGCTGACACAATGAAGATCTATATCAATCCCTATTAAACAACAACTAAACTAGCTAAATACAATAGAATAATAATAAACAAGGTAAAAAGGACTCTTGCAGGGGCGAAGCCAGAATAAATTTTTAGGGGGCCGAATGAAATTTTAATTTTTTATAGTCTATATCTTTATAATTTTTAAAAGATTAAACTGAATTTTTATAATTTTAGGGGGCTAAAGTGTAATTTTACCTTTACTAACTTAAAATTTTAAAAAAATTAATGGCCTAAATAATAATTTTCTATTTTAGAGGGCCAAGGCCCCTGCCAGCTCCCCTAGATTTGCCTCTGGACTCTTGGCAGCTAAGATATCCACATTCCAATCCAATCTAATGGATTCGATAAGCAAGATCCAATCTAATTCTTCAAATATGTTTCCTCAAGTGATATCATCTTCCTTGATGGGTTAAATGTACTCTACAATATCAACATAGTCCAAAAATTTAGTTCAATAAATTGTCAAATCCCATAAATATTAAAAAAAAAAAGGTCAATTTTATAGAAGTGCTTCAAGAAATGAACACTTCTTATGAACACAATTATACCATATTTTTCTACACTTTTTTCCTTTTACTTTGTTGTTGTCCTTGCTATGAGATTTGATGATCTCGTTTTGTATTGATTTTATCCGTGTGGAAATTTCTTTTCGAACAAAAATCAAAAGACAATTCCTCTACGTTCCCTATCACATCCTAGTTTAAGCTTTGTTCATACAAGGATGATATGATAAATTAATGATTTCTTAAATATGAAGTTTATTCCTCTGCATTGCCTATCACATCCTAATGTTTATATTTATCACCTTTCTGAAAAGGATTTATCACAGTTTTCTAATTAATTAGTAAAAACAATATTAGTTGGATTCTACTTTAGATGATAGGACGTGTTTAAAATGCATTGGATGTCTCCGTTTCCACTTTTGTTTCATCTAAACCTCAACAAGGACAATGAATCTTAAGCTGAACTTTAATTACTTCATATAACTACTTTTAAATTTTTTTTTTTTTTGTATTTTTAATTTACGACCTCTTTTATAAATAATGATTTCCCTTTTTGGATAGTTGATACGGAGAAGTAGATTTTGCTCCGTGACTCCTATTAATCAGGTAAAAAGTTAGTGTGGCTTAGTGCTAGATTTTAGTTGTTTAATCAGATCAACATTTTGGGTAGAAAATTACAGTAATAATTTAGAGTTCTGTTTAGCTGGAGCTTATCTGAGGAAATAAAGCTGCAAATTTGTTATATGAAAGGAATCAAATGTCATGTCACTTTTTTTAGGGTAATGTCACTGGTAGGGCCATAAACCCTGCGCTGCTTTTACGCCCATATTTCATGACAGCACAAAAATATCTTCTGCAATCTCAGAGATGCTACCACTAAACTTTCTGTTTGAAAAGATGAAAAAAGGTAACGAAACGTGTTCCTCTTTTGATTAAACCTCGGATTTATCAGTCTGGTGATAAATTGAATATCAAATTTGTTATTAAAACAGGATTAGACAAGAAGCTTCCCCAAAATAAGGGTCTCTGGATTATTATCTGTCTTGTCTATTTTCTAAACCAACAATAATTGAAATTAACTTTGAGGTGGGAAATGAGATTGAAAACTAAACCTTGATTCACAAGTTGATATTGTATTACATATACACAACAGTTCACACAAACACAAATTTGATATTCCCTCAATACAGTTCACAACATAACCTGCTATCTTTCAAATCTTTCAGCTTATACTTATCTTCTCTTTAGTGTTTTCATGAGAAGCAGTAGCCTCCCCCATATGATGAGAAATTAAGGTAAGTTACTTTGTGTTGAGGCATAGTTGTTGACGAGAGCCAGGGCATTGCTTGTCAAATGTGCAATTTTAACAATCCTTTTCCTTACCATAGTCTTTACATTTCCATTCATGGACTTTCCTGCAAATCCATCCATGCAAGTATCTTCATCTGTCAGCGCTGCACTAACCCAAGTTTGAATATCACTCATTGTAAGCGCAAAATTTGAGCGGCTAACGTGACCAAATTCCTCTATAGACTGTTGAAGCTCATCAACAGAGTCACCGATCACCTCAATGCAATCTGCCATGGCAGCAGCTACCCTAGGCCTCAAACCGTGGATTCTAGAGATCTTCACCATCAACCTTGAAGTTGACTTGCTGGCCTTGATTGTAACATTGAGGGCAGTATCCACTAACAATCTGGGGCTGGTGTTGATTTTGTTTGCATAGATTGAGAGTGAGCGATAGCACAGTCTGGGATACGTTGTGGAGCTGCATGAAGATTTGATGTACTCAATGTTTCTTTGGTTGTCAAATGGTGCATCAACTATGCTCAAGACCATGTTAGTAGTGAATTGAAGGGTAATAAGCAGGATCGGGATTACCTTCCAATGGCGTAAAGATGAACCTTCCATTTTCTCTATCTCTCTCGTCTATGATTTTAGAGATGGGAGAACAGGGTCGATTTATAGATAGTCCAATTTTTTTGTGGTTCCCACAAATGAAGGGTGGACAAGCCTCATATTAAGGGGAATAATAAAACAAGGGTTTAGCCCCTCAATTTTTTTTCAGAAAAAAAAAATTAAATCCTGTTTTTCTTAAGCACTCGAATTTTTAAAATACATAAAAAAATCCTCAAATTTTTTTTAAAACAAGCAATTAAGCCCTTATTTTTTTTCTTTTCTCTTTTGTACTTAATTAGGTACTTGAACTGTCAAAATGTATCAAAAAAGTTCTTTTAATGTTAACTTTAACTTAACTTTAACAGTTGACTGTTAAAATTAACCGCCCCTAAGTTTTTTTCAATTAAAGACACAACATGTCACAACCACAGTGTAACATGTAAAAAAAATGATAAAAAAATAAAAATCAATAAAAGTTACAAAAATTATTAAATTTTAATTAAAATATAAAAATATTAAAAATTAGAAGAAAAAAAGAAAAAATATATATAATATTTAAAAAATTGAAAAAAATTATAAAATATATAGAAATATAAAATATTATAAAATTTTATAGAGTCGTAAGAAAATTATAAAAAATGTAAAAAATTATAAAATTTATCGTACAAAAAGAAACATTTTAAAATTTTTCTATAATCTTTATTGATTTTTATTTATAATTTTTTTCGATTTTTATACTTTTTTCTAATTTATAATAAATTTTAAACATTTTTTATATTTTATAATTCTTTTGCCACATGTTACGTCATGGTTGTGACATGGGATGGCTTTAATTGAAAAAAAATCAGGGTCAGTTAACTCTAGCGATCAACTGTTAAAGTTAACGATCAAAGGGTATTTTTTTTTTATGTATTTTGACAATTGAAGTATCCAATTTAGTGCAAAAAAAAATTAGGAGTTTAATTACTTTTTTTTTTGTAAAAGCTTAAGAGCATTTTTGATGCATTTTAAAAGTCCAAGTTTTTAATTGAGTGCAAAAAAAAAAAGTAAGAAGTTAATTATTTTTTACACATTTAAACCTAAGACAAGAAAAAAATGCTTATCAACCATTAAAATCAATAGTACACTATGTCCCAAGTGGAATAGTAAAGAATTCATGATTAAGTTTTTAGTTAAAATCAATTTCGAAGTTTTAAATTTGAGCCTAAATAATCTCAATTTTTTATTTTTAAAAAAATTAATATATTACTTGATACTTATATTTAGTTTGAATGTTCAATTTAGTATTTAAGTTTTTTTTTTTAATTCGGTATTTGAATTTAGCTTCAATATTCAATTTGATACCTAAGTTTTTTTTTTTTTTTCAAATTGATGCTTGAGTATTTCTATATACAATACAAGTATCTAAGTTTGACTTCAATTTTTAATTTTAATATTTGTGTTTTTCTTTTATTTTAATTAAGTATTTATGGTTTTTTTACTAAAGAACACATATCAAATATTTATTGGATCATATAATGCTATTTAGTTTGGATATTAAAATCAACTAAAATTTAACATTAAAATCAGGTATAAATTCCTAATGGTATATTTAGTTTAATAGAAAGTGAATTGAAAGGTTAAAAGAAACAAAAGAAGTCACTATAGACAAACAATGACCAAATCTAGGATAAAGACTCCGGAATAAATAAAGGAAAAAGACAAATATTGTGTCAAGGTCGTAGGATGCTATTCTTGAATAAACCAAGGTAGAAAAAAAGGAATCCACCATGGAATTAATTGGGAAATGGACTGACATGAGATGCCAAAACAATTGGAGTTTGTGGAATTGATATTACTTACCCTAAGGTCTAAACTGATTGAGCTGTCACTTAGGAATAGGATGAAGATTGGATTGAGATAAATGACCCAAAATCCATTGGAAAAGACATTAATTTAATGATTTGATTTGTCACAAGTTATCCACCACAATATTTGGGTTGCTATTTCAATCAGAGGCCAAAGTTGTTCTTTTTTGTGAAAGTTGATTGAAATGATTGCTTCATGCATATTTCGGTTTCGTCCTTGTAGCTTGTTTTAGTTGAGGTGTTGTAATAAACGGAATCAGACGTCTCCTTCGTCACCGTATGAATTGAAATTTGACGTTCATTTCGCGAATATATACGTCAAAACAATTGTTAGCTATCAATACTGAAACCCTTTCAATTGAATTTCCTTTGAATCGAGTTGGACAACCCGATTTCCAAAAGTTTGATTTTATAAATATCAAATAATTTTTTCATGAGCAAGATAAGCGAGGGTGACATAGTGAATATTTATTTTAAAATTTTAAAATTTATCGTGGTGTTATTATTTTAACTTTGCTTATGTCATATGTTTTTCATTCATTGTGTATCAAATAATAATCTTTAAGATATTATAATAATAAAAATGATGTACAATTTGATATATAAGATTTGATTTGGTGCAATTATATATATGAAATTTTGATTGTAGTTCAAATGTATACATAAAATTTTAATTTTGATGCAATCATACACATTTAAAGAAATAAATAATTAATTTTTATATTTATTTTTGTATTAAATAAATATATTTATTTTTGTGTGTAATATATAAATATAAAATAATTCTATATTAGTAATTGTTTTAATAGTGTAAGAGAATTACACTAAATCAAAATTTCATGTATAAGTTGATTGAGTCTTAGCTTAGTTGGTATCGGCATTGTTGCCAATGCAGTATGACGTGAGTTCGAGTGCGCTGAATCGCATTATCCTCTTATTTAAGGGTTGAGGAGTGGCTATGAGTAATTCTAGACATTGTATTAAAAAATAAATACTAGAAATTATGATGCTACACTCATATGAAAAGAAGTAAATCAAAAAAATTTCATGTATAAAATCGCACGAAATCAAAATTCATGTATAAAATTACACATTCAACCGAAGTTTATGCATAATTTTGAGATTTATCCCAAACATAAATGAAAATAATAGTGAAATTTAAACTTTGATGTTTTTTTTTACTGCTACTTGTATAAAAATATATAAATGTTGATAAAAGCTTCAAACAATAATTAAAATTTAAATGAAAAATAATGAAATTCTAACTTTTTTATGATTTTAACTATTAAATGAATAAAAAACATCTAAATATTGAGTCTTAATGCTTCTATTTTATAGCAATAAATTTTAATTTTATATTATTTAGTGGAAATATCAGTAAAAGTTTTATTCAAATTTGAATAATTTAAATTATAGTGAAGTCTAATTTAACATGAATATGAATGTAATTTTAGGTTCAATAAAATATATTTTAATACTGAAAATCTAATAATAAAATATATTTTAATGGCCATTTAATAATATATTATATAATAGAGGATACTTTTGTCAATTCAAAAAATTTTCCAAACTCGTGCTTTTATGTATGTTAGTTTCTCAAGTCGCATGTGTTGCTTGTGATATTATGTATTTATTTTTAAATTTATTAAAGTAATAAACATTTTTAGAACATAACAATTATTTTAGTATTTCAATTTATAAAATATAAAAATTTCAAATCATAGTTATAACATATCAATTTTAAAAAGTATATGTAAGAGTCACATGCCGCAAATCAAACACTGTGACTATTGTGCACAGAACGCCCTATAAAGGTCAACTTATTAAATGGGGCTCACTTGACACACATGAACTGGCTCGATTCGTAGAACCCATAGAGAAGCCCATCTACTTGAAACTTTGGTGGTCCAGTAAAACACTCTAATAAAACTAGAGTTATCAAGGTAAATAGGGTAAATCCTAAAGGGATAAGATTGTATATAGCTTAAATCATTTAGGACTCTCGATTGTAGATAAGCCCTAATCTCGATCGTCGATATAACTCAATCTGTACTGTTAGTTTTAAGGGAGCTCAACTATAAATAGAGGTCTTCCCTTTCATTTGTAATTACTTCACTTCATTCATAGTTGGAATATAATTGAGAGCATTTACTCAAATAGTAGATGTAACGCCCCGAATTTTTGGGTCTAGTAGAATTGGGCCTATTGGGCCTTGGGCATAGGAGCGTTTAAAATTTTTAAGAATAAGAGAATGGCACTAATGCAAGTTGGACCTATTGGGTGAGTGATTTTAGAAGGCTAGGGGGCTTCCATGAAGTCCCGGTTTCAAACCGGGGACTTAGGAAAAATTTTAGTTTTAGGTGAATAAAACCCTGGGAGTAAGTAATTAGGCTTTAAGAATAAATTGTGGGAAAAAATGACACAAGAAAATGAGTGGTCAAGTGGCAAAGGCGTCATTAAGATTGCAAGGGAGCATGGGTTCAAGTCTTGGCGCTTGCAATTCATTTTGATTTCCTTTTAAATGAACTTAGACTTTGGCCCATAGACTTTTATTTAGTTGCACATGTTTTAAGTCACAAAAGGAGCTTGTGTTGTGGTGGAATGTAGCGTTTGGAGCATAGGAGAGGGTAAGGGTTCGAATCCCATTGCAAGCAAAAAGGGATATTTATTTTGCTAAGTTGGGAGGACAGGTGGTTGTGATGGAATTAAACTTTGCTGTAGGAGGGATCTCACATCGGGAAGCTAGCATGAGAGTAGGCGAGAAGCTGGCTTAAAATAGAGCGATCTATGAGGAGAGTAAGCATACCTTGGTTGGCGTTTGGGTATAGGAGTGTTCGAAGTGCGGATTAACTCCAGATTCCTATCAGGTATGTATTTCGCACTACTCTAGCTGTAGAGCAGCAAATGCCAAAATGCCGGTCACACGGCGATGGTAGTCACACGAGCGTGCGAGCGCACGTGTGGGAGCTTTGACGCGATAGTTGAGGCCATTATGAGTGTTCTTGTAGGTTTAGGCTATTTGGGCCACGATGGGCTGAAAGGGCCATGTGGGGCCAATGGGCCCGTGGGCCCAATCAGATAAGTTGTATGATTATGTAGTAAATATTTCAGTAATATCGGATAAGTTGTACGAGCGTGTGGGCCATTTGGGCCAAGAATGGGCCCTAGGCCCATTTGCATCATCATTTCTGTTTAGAATACATTGGTTTACAAAATTATTGAAATACCCCCAGTTTAGAAAATTACTGAAATACCCCCAGTTTGAAAAATTATCGAAATACCCTCGATTCATAAAATTACCAAAATACCCTCAATTTGTAAAATTACCAAAACACCCTCGAATTGCAAAATTACCGAAATACCCCTAATTTGTGAAATTACCGAAATACCTTCAGTTTACAAAATTACTGAAATACTCTCGGTTTGCAAAATTACTGAAATACCCTCAGATTGTAAAATTACCGAAATACCCCTATAGGGTAGAATTATCGAAAGACCTCTGAAGGGTAGGATTACCGAAATACCCTTATAGGGTAAATGACTGTTTTGCCCTTGTGGGTAAATGACTGACTTGTGCTATGATTTGACTGATCTGACTGTGATCGTATGACTGTGTTTTAACTGACTTGATTGTGGGCGTGTGACTGATATGCTGTTAATATGTCTTGAAATAACTGTTACTAAGTATGGCCATTTTGCATACATGTGTAATGATTGTGCATGACATACACGATATATTGCATGGGGTTGGGACATTGATACGGAGGAAGTCCTAATAGGGTCGCACGGGTCGCCTGACGACTTTGGATCCAGTATTGATCTGATAGGGTCGCACAGGTCGCATGACGACTGTGGATCCAGTATTGATCTGATAGGGCCGCACGGGTCGCATGACGATTGTGAATCCAGTATTGATCTGTTGAGGTCGCACAGGTCGTATGACGACTATGGACCAATGGACGGCTTAAAGCCGCGTAATTTGATTATGGCTCTGTGCCAACCTAAACATGGCTATGTGCCATCGTGAGTATGGCTTTGTGCCAATCGTATTTACCCATGGCTATGTGCTTAACATATATACCGATGACTCTGTGTCGATCATATTTACCCAAGGCTGTGTGCCAATTATATTACTATCGCTGACGGCTATGTGCCAAACATAATACAGTTACTGATGGTTTTGTGCCAATTATAATACCGCTACTGAAGGCTTAGAGCCGTATATATATACTGGCAGCTTTGCTGCGATTTTGGTTAATGCCGCAACCGGTGCTAACATTGGGAGTGTAGGGATGGCGTGGGTGATTTATTCCCCGCAAGTAGTGCAGGGTTGGACGGAGGCAAGTGCAGGGTTGGATTGGATAGGTTAGCATGCATCATATATTATGCATATGGAATTGATTCTGAAATGGGCTAGGCCCAATTGATTCTGTTATGGGCTATGACCCAAATGATATTGTAGTGGGCTTTGGCCCACGTATGCTCTGATCTATACTGTACTGTTACTGTTAAAGGGCTTTGGCCCAGACTATTTCGAGTTCTATTTCCGTATACTAACTATTACTCTGATAAGGGGATTACACACTGAGTTTTTGTAAACTCACCCTCTTTTTAACTGTGCAGGTAATCCCCAGCATTAGGAGGACCGGTGTTGCGAGGGATTCGAAGACGACCACACAGCCACACATGTTTTTCTATCTTGTTCACTTATTTAAGCACTTCGGTTTTTAAGTTGGGTTGTAATAAGGCTTCACTACTTTTTATTTTTATTTGGGGTATTTACTTAAGCATGTTTAATATCTGCTAGAAGTAGGACACGATTTTTTTTCAGAATAATAACTGATTTCAAACACTACGTTTCTGCAACCCAATTTTTAAATATCATGTTTCCATAAATCATTTATTTTAATTAAGCTTCCATAATTGAAAAAGATTTTACTAAGTGATTAATAACATTTTGAAAAGGGAATAGTTTTTTATAAACCACGTTTTGAAAATAAATGAACGCAAATGAAAACAAGATTTTCGAGAAACACTTCAATGTGACACGCCAGATTCGGGCCTAACTTCTAGGCCGGGTTTGGGGTGTTACAGTAGATGTGTTATTTTCCTTCATCTTTTCTATTCTTTGTTGACTTTTCAGTTCAAGTTTGCTTCCACTATAATTCGGTGCCTTAAAGAAATTCTATGAGAATTCTCACTTTTGCAAGAGTGAGGCTAATATAGGTGTATTTGAAGAGAAAGAATCGCCTAAGGTCGCGTGGATTGCGAGAAGAAAGGTCTAGCCCCGTTACAATTGGCATCAGAGTTAAGGCTGCAAAGACACTGTTCCAGATGTCAAAAAGAGGAGACGAGCAAAATGTCCCGATGGAGACCTATAGGAGGTCCAGGAAAAAAAAGCAGATCGAGGGATATGTTGTCAGCTTTGAAAAGTCGTATAGTCCATCTTGAGGAATCCATGGGGGAAGTGAAGGAAACATTCGAGGTAGTGGAGACACACACTGATAAGTTAGACCCAATGAGAGAGCAGTTCAAAAAATATGTGGTGAAAGCCCTTAGTTCCAATATGGACGTAGTAAAAGCGCTCCTCAATACTACTGTGGGTAAGCTGACAAAAAAGAATGATGCTCTTAAAGTTGGGATAACAGCTATGAAAGAAGAAAATGAAGCCACAGTGACAACTTTGAAAGCAAAAATCAAGGAGCTCGAAGGAGAGCTTGCTGTGGGTAAAGGGGTGTTGAGTGCAACATTAAGCTGAGAGATTGATGTCCCCAAACCAAAGAAGTTTAAGGGAGAAAGGTCCACGAGGGAAGTGGACAACTTCTTGTGGGATATGGAACATTACTTCCATACTGTAGGCATCAAGGATGATGATGCTAAGGAAAATATTGTTGCTCGTTACTTTACTAATTTTGCTCTTCTTTCGTGGAGGTGGAGGTGAAGGTGGAGGTCCACAGATGAAAAGAGTAGTCAAGCTACGACTGGGGGTTGGTGAAGTTCCAGAATGTAACACCCTATACTCGACCCAAACATCGGGTCAAACATCGAGATGCTACATTCATTTCCGAAGCAACTACGAAAATTTCGTATTACTAAGATGTTGTAATTACATTCAGAATATAAAACTTTGTCTTTAACACACTTAGGAAATATTTCCTTTGTTATTTTTGCTCTAAGTCTCAGTACTTTCTTAAAGGTATTGGTACCTAACTTCAAGTACCGATACCTCTGTCCTGGTATCGATACCAATTTGAGCTTCAAAGTTCAGAAAAATTCAAATTAAATCATAAGTATCGATACCCTACTCGAAGTATCAATACCTTACTCTAAGTATCGATACTATGTCCCTAGTATCGATACCAAAATATGGTTCGATGTTCTAAAATATGAGAAAATTCATTTTTGGTTTATTTGTATCTTTATAACCTAACTTCTCGCAGTTATTACAAAATAATCCCTTATGTTCAAAATACTAATTTTATTATTAAAGGTCATTATCAAACTATGCATCCATTGAACATATGTTATTTTCTTATTAAATCTCGTTTTTATGTTATATATACCAAAGTTTATAAAATTAACACACTTACATTTACAAAATTAGTATACTCTTTCTACATACCATACCATTATTAATCAATTTTACCATTAGAATTTCCTTAACTCATTTTGTAACAATTTCTCTATTTGTACTTCAACAATATGTTTGCACTCCTTCTACGTATTAGCAAATCTATAATTTATAACGATTTCTTAACATTATAACTCAATTATTATTTTGCCTCCTCCTCCTCTTCAATCCCTATCTTATATGTGCATGTAAAAATATTTTTCCTTTAGTATTAGATGCTTATATGTAACATTAATTATTTTTTCTCTATTTACACATATACTTTTAACAAAGTTGTCTTCTTGAGTAGTAGTTACTAAATTATTTATATCTTGACCTAAAAAATCCAAAATTAAGATCTGTTTTTTTAAAACTAGAATAAATGATGTTTTTACCATAAAAATTTCAGAATTTATAGATAAGCCAATAAATACATTTTGTTTTTCAAATCTTCCCCAGTTCTGTTGCTAGGTACCTCTGAATCTTCTTCAGTAAAAAATAAATATCTTTCAGTACAAGACTCATATTATGTTTCCGTTTGTTTCCATTGAAATTAAATTCATCAATATTTTAGTCATAAAAATTTCATCACCTAAAAATTGTTTTACAATTTATAATGATTTTTCAAAGTCAGAATAAGGCAACCTGAAATTATTATAACCTTGTCTCACAAAATTTATTAATCTCACAATATACAATTCCATTACAAGTATTGTTTCTTTTATGAAAAACTAGACTCACTAAAATTTAATTTCATATTTTATTCAACCTCTAACTCAATTTTTACAATTTTTGGTGAATTTTCAAAATCAAGTCACTTCTATTGTCCAGAAACTATTTTAGTTGAAACATTTCCTTTCCCATGGTTCTTTTGTACTAACTTTAATCTAATCATACATATTTATTATGCTTTTGAATATTATTCAATTAAATCCTTAAAAATCACATATTATTAGCATATAGCTGTCGAAACTTTTTTTTTTGGGAAAACGGGGTCGACTTTAAAAAATGAAAATTGAGTTGCCACCAATCTTTTTTCGAAGTGTGATCGGATCACGTTGAGATTGATCATTAGAATATTTTGATTTATTAAACAACGATTTTGGCCTACAAAATTCGAGAAAACGGGTTCAGGAGTCAGTTACGCATGAGGAAGGATTAGCGCCCTCGTAACGCCTAAAATTGGTACCTAATTGATTAATTAACATCTTAATGTAGAAAATTTGAAAAGATTTTAAAATACGATCCTCTTTATTTAAAAGAAAACTTGAATAAATTAAATTAGATGCTAAGACCCTCTTATTTCGAAGAAGTAACATGTCACGCCCAATGAGTTAGGATACGAGATTTCAAATCCTCGAAACTAAGCTTGTCTTTTGACTTTTAAAACTCATGCATTTAAGTTTAAGAAGGATATTTGGTTATTTGGGTCAAATGAAAAATCGGAACCCAGTAAGTTAGGACACAATTTCTCAAAATTCCAAATACAGAATATTGCCTTTATTTTTAGAAATCCTTACCTCGAGATAACAAAATGTCACATCCAGTGAGTTAGGCCACAACATTTTTGAATTCTCGAGAATAAGCTTTTATTTAACTTATATGCTTTGATTTAAAAAGGATAATTGGTTCTTTAGACTCGACGAGAAAAATCGAAACACAATAAGTTAGGGTACGGTTTCTCGAAGCTCCCAAATTCCGAGTATTGCCTCATTGTGAAAACATTTTGAACCAGAATGTAGGAATAAAATGAAATGCATTTTTATTTAAAACGATGGTTTGTGAATAAAATCATTACACCAATAAATTACAATATACAAATACTAAAAGGAACACTTCGAGAAAATTACACGACATACTAATCTTCAATACTAATACAAACAATCAAAAGAAAGTATTATAACATAAAATAGCTAATAACACCAACAATGCAATGACAATACTATGTCTAACATGAAAATAATAAAAAAAAGTGACGAAATAACAAAATCTAAATCTTTAAAAAATGAATAAAAAAATGAAGTAAATGATTTAGAAATCTATATAAAATAAAACTTTATACAAAAGAAATCAAATATAAAAATAAAATATAATATATACAATGAAGGTTATATATAGGAAAAAGATAAATAACAAAAAAATTTAAAAAAAAACAATATAGTGAATTTTAAAATGGATAATATATACATATATGTAACAAAAATATAAAATAAAATAACCTAATGAAATAAAAACAAAATAATTTAATTAAAATAAATAACAAAAATTAAAAAAAGGTTAAAACGAGGACCAGATTAAAACGCGCGCCATACCATAGGGATCAATTGGGCAATTATACCCTATCACCAAGACGACGCCGTTCTAATATCCACATTTAAATGGCCTAAGGACCAGATTGAAACACAAGAAAACTTTCAGAGCCAATTTAAAAAAATAAAGGAAAATATAAATCGGATGAAATTGCATAGCGATAGAAATGAAGAGGGATCCAAAGAGCAAATAGCCCCTTAATGAAAAATGTGCGGATCCTCCTTGGGTCGGGTCAATGCGCGGGTCTTAGCTATGAAACGACGCCGTTTTGGGTCTTAATGACCCACTCCAAAACGATGTCGTATAAGTTAGCTTTAAATACCAAAAACTAAGGCTAAAATCATTCTTAACCATTCCTCTTAAAAAACGACAAAAAACTCTCTGAAAGCTCTCGGAGCTCTGGCCTGGAACTGGCTTAACTCCGTCATCGAGCCGCCGTGCTCCGACACCATCCGCCATCGTATGCGGCTGTCAGAGACCTAAAAAAATAGCCATTTCGGTCCTTTATGGCACCCTAAACATAAATCTAAACACAGAAAAACCAAATCCCACACCCACAATCCAAATAAAAACAGATGACTCTTCGGATTCGGTTTCTCCAACCGCCAAAAAGAAGGTAAAATCCTTATCCTAACAATGTTTATGCTGTATTTCCATATTTAATACTCGAATAGATATACAAAGACTGATGAATACCTTAAAAAACCCTTGTATTCTTTGATTTTTTTTATTTGCATTCGTAAAATCGTAAGCCTTTTTACAGATTACCTTCGGCCCCTTTTTATAGCCGATTTAAAGAATAAGTAATAAAAGAAAATCCAAAAAAAGCCTTAGATTTCTGTTATGCATTTTCTGGCCAATTATTGTATACTATTGCTATTTTGTTTCTTTTTGCAAGCGAAACCATCGTACGGAGGAAGAGGCCGTTCGTGGGGTGACATGGAGTCCCGAATGCATGGCTGGCATGGGGGCTGCGGCATCAGGAGGTTCTAGAAACATTTAGGGTTTCTGAAGCCCCAATCAATTTTGGGTCACTCGGGCCTGTTCAACATTGGGCCACTGTAATTAGCTTGGGCCATCTGGGCTGGTTTTAGACTTGGGTCTTATTGTAAATGTGTTTTGAAATTTGGGCTACAATCTGAATTTGGGCTTATATAAACTGTAACTGGATTTTCATTATTGGGTTTTTGTATTTATTTTGGTTTTAATTTGGTTTGGTTTTATTATTCTTGGTTTTTGAATGGGCCCAGGCAAATTGGACTAATTACAGCTGCCCTTCTTTGCTCGTTGTCATGTAACGAAAATGGAGCAAAAACTTTTAAGAAAGGCTAATCTTGCCCGGTCTTACCGAATCTTGCCTTCTTGACACTTCTTTTCTTTATGTAACCTCATTCCATCGCACTGCATCTTTAGGGGTATATGAATTGGTGCTTTGCTTCAACAAAATTTTAGGGAGAAGAGATTTGTAACTTCGCTCTACTCCATTAGAACTTCAAAGAATGGATAATTTCAACCTTCTCCACTGTAACTTCAGGGAGATAAGGTTTGTGTATTTTTATCTTGCTCTACTGCAACTTTAGGGAGATAAGGATAGTGGCTTTAATCTGCTCCACTGTAACTTCAGGAAGATAAGATTTTCCATAATTTGTAGCTTCAATCTGTTCTACTGTGACTCTAGGGAAGTAAAATTTGCTTTCTTCAGTCTACTCCGCTGCAACTTCAGGGAGATAAGGCTGATGGCTTAAATCTACTCCACTGCCACTTCAGGAAGATATGATTCGCCATAATTTGTAGCTTCAATCTGTTCTACTGTGACTCTAGGGAAGTAAAATTTGCTTTCTTCAGTCTGTTCCGCTGCAACTTCAGGGAGATAAGGCTGATGGCTTAAATCTACTCCACTACCACTTCAGGAAGATATGATTTGCCATAATTTGTAGCTTTAATCTATTCCACCGCCATGTCAGGAAAACAAGATTCGCTATCTTTATTCTACTCCGCTGCAATTTCAGGGAGATAAGACTAGTGGCTTCGATCTGCTTCATTGCAACCTCGAGAAGATAAGATTTGCCATTTCTGATCTACTCCATTGCAACTTCAAGGAGATAAGATCTACGACTTTAATCTGCCCCGCTGCTACTTTAGGGAGATAAGATTTGTGGGTTCATCGATATTGCCACACCATCCTCTGGGGGACATGACTTGTAGAATCGGTTTCATGGGCATATGCTTGTGCCTAGTGATTAGGATGCTATGATCAAAATGAATCAAATGCACCTAAGTAGATGTGTTATCAATGATATATGAATGCAGAAATGTCATGAGAATGATCGCTTTTTAATGCTTAGGGTAGTCATTGCTCGTTGTTCATTAAGGTTCTACCATTGACGTGTTATATTGCCATCTTGTTCAGCAGGTACTTTCGACAGAAAACCCGAAGAAACAATCACATTTTTGCTCAATCGCTTAGCCTCATCAGAACTTCGGGTCCATTCTACTCAGATTACTGGGACATAAGGTTTGTACTATCTTCCTCCCACTACAACCCAAGAGTATAAGATCTGACTCTTTTTCAATCCCTTCCCACTGCAAAATAAGATTTGAATCTTCTTCCATCACTTTGGTCTTTTACACCATTCCCAGGGTGTTATGACCAGATGTTTATGCACGAATGTAGAATTTTCTTCTCCAAAAATAATCTCCTATTATTGCTTGGTGATTATTGCTTGTCTGTTCATTGAAGCCTTATCACTGACACGATATCTTGTCATTTTGTTCAATCAATATTTTTGACAAAAAAATCCGAAGAGATAGTCTTAATTTAAACTCTTCCTTCTCAGATATTTCCAACCCTTAAACTTGGTGAGTTTTAAATAATAGTCCTGTTTTAGGTTCTTATATTATTTAGAAGTTTCCAGAGTGATATGCAAAACTCCTTTTTTTTAAAGTATTATTAGTCCATTAGTCGTTATTTCACTGCAAAATGCTTGAAAATGATCATAATGATGGACAAAACTGAAATTTATCATGAACAAAATCTGAAAAGAATGGGTTAATTAAATAAAGCAAACATTGCTGGAATACAAAATAGTGAGGGGAAAAAAAATAGGTGCCCCAAATATCGTAGCCTGAGCTTCTCTGTACAAACTTTCTAAAGACTATTTTAAGCTCAATATGTGTTTAGAAGATCTAGAGTACTATGTCAAGGCCTCAAGATGTTGCATACCCTCTCTTTGTTAATTCAGAGATGGCAAGATCATCGCATGCCTTATTTTTTATCATAATTTGAGATGCCCTTTTCGGGTTTTCGACTCAAAACCCCTTTGGTCTCAAGGCGCCCTTTGCGGGTTTTCACTTTGGCCTCTCCGTTTTATTAAAGAAGGTCTCAAAGTGCCCTTTATGAGTTTTCACTTTGGCCTCTTTTCCTCTTTAAGTATAGTACTTCTTGACTGAATCCGAATTTACAGGATTGGGCAAGTTTTTCTCATCCATTTCGGTCAAAATCAGTGCTCCTCCAGAGAAAGCCTTTTTTACCACATAAGGTCCTTCCCAATTTGGCATCCATTTCCCTCTGAAATCCTTTTGTATGAGGAGGATCTTTTTCAATACCAGGTCCCCCCTCGTGAAATTCTCTTGGGCGAACTTTTTTGTCATAAGCTCGCATCATTCATTTTTGGTACATTTGACCATGACGAATTGCCCTTAGCCTCTTTTCCTCAATCAAGTTCAACTGATCATATCGAGACTGGATCCGTTCTGCTTCATCTAACTTTAGCTCTAACAAAACTCGAAGGGAATGTATCTCTATTTCAATGGGTAAAACTGCCTCCATTCCATAAACCAATGAGAAAGGCGTTGCCCTAGTGGATGTTTTGATAGATGTTTGATAAGCATAAAAAGCAAATGGTAACTTCTTGTGCCAATCTTTATAAATTTCAGTCATTTTCCCCACAATCTTCTTAATGTTTTTATTAGCTGTTTCACTGCACCATTCATTTTTGGACGATACGATGATGAATTATGATGTTTGATTTTGAATTGACTACAAACCTCCACTATCGTGCTGTTGTTCAAGTTTAATGCATTTTCAGATATGATCCTCTCAGGCATTCCATATCGATATATGATTTTCTTTTTTAGGAATCTGCTGACTACCGACTTAGTAACACTGGCATACGAAGTAGCCTCTACCCACTTGGTGAAATAGTCGATGACTACAAAGATGAATCGATGTCTATTTAAAGCTTTTGGCGAGATCGACCCAATGACATCCATGTCCCACATAGAGAAAGGCCAAGGGGAAGTCATAACATGCAAAGGCAAATGAGGTAAATGAATTTTGTCTCCATAAATTTGGCATTTGTGACATCTCTTAGCATAATTGATGCAGTCTCCCTCCATGGTAGAACAATAGTACTCGAATCTCATAATTTGTCTAGCCATTGTAAAACCATTAGCATGTGTTCCACAAACACCCTCATCGACTTCTTCTATAATTTTCTTAGCTTCAACAGCGTCTACACATCTCAATAGTATCTGATCCTTTCTTCTTTTACACAAGATCTCCCTGTCTAAGACATAGTCACAGGTTAGTCTTCTATCATTCTTGGTTTCCTGATCAGGGTATTCACGATTTCTCACGTATCGTAATATATCGTGGTACCAGGGGTGATAATCTCTTTCTTCTTCCTCCACGTTGTAACAATGAGCTGGGGCCTCGTAAATACTCATTTGAATGGGTTTTACATTCTCTTCTTTGCTCACTTTAATCATGGAAGCCAAAGTAGCCAAAGCATCTGCCATCTGGTTTTCGTCTCGCGAGAGATAATTGAAAGTAATATCATCAAACTCCTAGAAATTTTGCTAAGTGATTATTTGGATCCTCATTCTGCAAACCATCAAACTGAACAAATTGTTGAATCATCTACATAGTGTTAGGTTTCAGTTCAAAATTATTTGCAGCAATAGCAGGTCTAACAATACTTGATTCAGTTCCTGTTAAATTAGGTTTAGCATAATCATACATAGTACGAGTGGCAGGATTTTGATTCACCGGATTTGCAGCAACCACAGGAGGTAGCGGATTATTATCATCCATCTTCTCGGTAGTATTAGTATCGTCCTCTTGCTCTTCTTCTATGTATTGTAGGCTTTGCCTTATTTCTCTTCTGTTTCTGCAAACGGTACCTTCTATATCCTTGTCAAAAATCAAGGGTCCTGACGGGTGTTTTCTAGTCATAAACTAAAATTACCTACCAGAAGCAAATAAAAGAAAGATTAGCAAAGTTAAAATAAAATAAAAATTAAATTGCAAATAAATAAAATGGCTAAAGTAATAAAAATTAAGTTTTCCTAATATCTTAGTCCCCGGCAACGGCGCCAAAAACTTGATGGAGCTCGAAACTAACTATTATTTCGACAAAGGCAAGCGCACCTATCGAACAGTAGTATAGTTGTGGTGAGTCCGGAATATCGTATCCTCAAGGACCAAGAGTACTAGAATTAACTATCTTTTTATTATCTAGCCTAGTAATTAAAGGAATTTATTTTTACTATAAAATTAACTAACTAATTTAACTAACTATGAACGCGACAGAGAGTGAATTGGGAAAATACTTTTGGACAACTTATATGAGATAGCCAATACCTAAGGAAGAATACACCTAGACTTCACTTATTACTTTTGATTCATGCGATTTATTCACTTGACTTAATCCGTAGAAATCCTTAAATTATATTAATACCTCTTTCGAGGCTACTAACAACTGACTCTAGGTTGATTAATTGAAATCTCTTTCTAATTAAAACCCCTATTGTCGCATTAACTCGATCTATGGATTCCCTTTTTTGGTTTAACCCTAATTCGGCAAATTTTCGTCGCCCTATTTCTAGGGTTGCAATCAACTCCACTTAATTGTGTTGATCTACTCTTAGATAGGGACTTTTGCTCCACTGAATAAGCACATTCGACTTGAATCAATAACCTGAATTATCAAAACAAGAATAAGAACTCACAATTAAGAACAAGCAGAAGTATTTATCTCATAAATCAAATAATAGTAAGACTCGCGTTAGGTTTCATCCCCTTAGGTATTTAAGGGATATAGTTCATACTAAAAGAGGGAAACATATTAGAATAGGAAAAACAACAAAATATAAGAAAAATCAAAAAACTTCTAAAGAACTTGATGGGAGATCTTCCGTCTTGATGGAGATCCTTCTCCTAAGCTTCTCCTGATGGCTACCTTGGAGTATTTTCTCCTTCTACTCGGCGTCTATTCGACGTCCTGTCGAACTCCCCTTTTAGCTTGCCTCCTAGGGTGTTTATATAGGCTTTGAGATGTCTTACTTGGCCCACAAGTATCCTATTCCGAATAAAATTCATCCTAGTTTCGGCAGGGACACGCCCGTGGTCGATAGTCCCGGTCGTGTTCGATCCTATTTGTCACCCACGGCCATGTGATCCACCTGTGTGCAGTAGTCCAGGCCGTGTAGGCCTATTTGGTCCCTTTTTGGCCTGTTTCTCGTTCTTTTCGACTTCCTAAGCTCTCCTGAGTATAAAACATGAAATTAAGAGATTAGGAGTATTGAATTCAACAAATTCAATGGAAAATCATCTAAAATTAAGCCAAGCATGGGGTTAAAATATGTGTAAATTATGGTTTATCATATATAAGGAAGGAAAGATGAAGAATTCTCTTCATCTTTCCATGCATGAACCCACGTTAGAAGAAGAGAGAAAGAAAGAAAGTTTTCCTTTCTTTACAATTTAGTCCTTCCACAAAAAAATCATCATTTTCACCTAGAAATCAAAAGAATTTCCATAGCTATCAAGAGAGTAAAATAATAAGAAGACAATGGAAGCTAGAGGAGAGAGGAAATCAAGTTAAAGATTGAAATCAATAGGACAAGGGAAGAACTTTAAGATATCAATATATTTTAAGTGGAGTTTTCTTATATAAGGTAATATCAAAAGCATGGAAATGATGTTAAAGTAGAGTTTTCTTATATAAAGTTCTATGTTCTTAATATATTAGTGAAGGGAAATAAGAGAAAATAATGGGAAATATTGTAGAGAAAGGAAATAAGGGTGTTATAAACTTGGTAATCAACATTTTGCACTAAACCAGTTTTGGACAGCAGCAATAATCTAACTTTGAAAAATCAAAAAAATTTGTAGAAATCGAATTAGAGGTTGAATAAAATATTAAATTTAAGTTTATTGATTCTAGTTTCTTATATAAGAAACGATGTAAGAAATATAATTATAAATTATGATTTATAATAAATTTTATGAGAAAAGGTCAGAATGATTTCAGGTTCCTCTGTTCTGGCTTTGGAAAATCATAAAAAATTGTAAAAAATAATTATGGGCTTAAATTTAAATTTTTAAATTATTAATGAATCTATTTTCAATAGAAACAAACAGGAACATCATCCGAATTCTGTACTAAGAGATAATTAATTTTTAGTGAAGAAAGGTCAAAGTTGTCAAACAGCAGAACAAGGACAAATTTGAAGATTTTACTGTACTTATTGGATAAACTATAAATTATGAAAATTTTATGATAGAAATATATTTGAGTCTAGTTTCTAAAACATCAAGCAGAGCTTAATTTAGAATTCTTTAGCTCAATATATAAATAATTTAGTGACTATGACTCAAGTGGACAACTTGATATGAACATATAAGTAAATAGTGAAATTATATATATACATTAAGGATGTGGAATGGAGAGGAGGAGGAAAATATATGAATATTCCGCTAGTATGGGTTTACATTAAAAATGGCTAATTTGCATGTTTTAGGCTTAGGGACTAAATTGAACAAAAGTAACACTTTAGGGGTAATTTTGTAAAAATGTTAAAAATGACCAAATTGCATGAATAAATTAATACAT
Organism: Gossypium bickii; assembly: GCA_025503065.1. NCBI lineage: Eukaryota > Viridiplantae > Streptophyta > Magnoliopsida > Malvales > Malvaceae > Gossypium > Gossypium bickii. Next base: position 120,028,260 of record CP106712.1, on the reverse strand, counting down.
TGGCGGAAATTATTAATATCAAGTGGGTTTAGAGCTTTAATTTTGTTGTATGAAGATATTATAAAGTAATTTTGTTAAATACTGATGTTAGGATCAAATTGTGAAAATAGTTAAAATATTAGGGTTTGGTATTAAATTTCTATCTTATTAAGGGTTGTATGATAGCCTAGAATATTTGGATAAAGTATTAATTGAAAAAAATTAGTTGATTTGATTAACTAGTTAAGAGACTAAATTGTAAAAATTGTAAAAGCTGGAGTAATTGTGAAAATTTTGAAATTTATGGATATAAGTGAAATTAGGGAGTTAAATTTAGTTTAAAGTAGAATTTGTATGAAAATATAAGATTAATTATGAAGAAATAAAGTTAGCTTTGGTTTAGGGACTAAATTGGAAATTAGGCAAAAGTTGAATAAAAATTGAAATATTCAATGCGAAACTGTGTTGTATTGATGATTTTTAATTGTTTAATTTTAGTAGCTAATATGATGCTGGAGACCTCAACTAAGAAAGGAAAAGATAAAGTTAACGAGGGGTAGCTCAAAAATTACGGTTTGTATTACTGTAATTCAAATTATTATTTAAATGTTATATTTTAATTTATATGTATGGTAAGTAAATTATAAGGTAAGTAACAATATTGAGATGAATGAAAATTGAAATGAAGTATGAATATGTATTGAAATGTGAATTGCATGTGAACGGATATGGAAAGTAAATTGAATTGAATTGTACATTGAAATTGAAGTTGATATAGAAGTGAAATTAAATTGAGAAATGATTGAAATACCCTATTAACTAGTCGGGTTGAGTCGGATATAGTTGGCATGCCATAGGATTAGAATAGTACAGGGATTTATCGGCTTTGCCGATCAGGCACTTTATGTGTCGTATTAGGCACCACCACGTGTCGCTTTGTGCACTTTATGTGTCGATATCGCTTCGATATACCGATCGTGTCGAGTAATCGCTTTTAGGCATAATGTGCCATACTGGTGTGTTTGGTTGGAATCCGTGTATCCGCCAAGGTTTGGGTTTGTTAATAGGGTGAATAACTGAAATGAGAAAATTAAATAAATTTGATTGATCATACTATTAAAAATATGAGAAAGAAATTATGAGTTGAATTGTGAATTGAATTGAGACATGAGATTTGAAGCATGAACTTAAGGTTCATGAATTTGTTAAAATATCGAAAAAAGAAGTGAAAATAGAATGAATTGGAAATAATGAAATAGTGTATGAGCTAATTGAATATAATCATATGAATTAATTATAATTATTTTTATTGAAAAATGTTGGTTTAAATAATTATTGAAAGACTAATGTTGTAAGGTTTTAGATATGAAATAGAATAAGTTATTGAATTAAGATATAAAAATGAAATATATGAAATATATGAAATAGAAGAAGATATATAAATTAAAATGAAGAAAAGCTATCTGAAATAGCAAATGATAAAGATTGAATAAGTTATAAATAAATGTAAGAGAAATTGTGATTTATGTGATAATTGAGTATTGTATGACAAATGTCATTATACGAATAAATATGGTTGATATGTGAATGACCATTTATATAGTAATTGTGTGAATTAGGATATTGTTTAATAAATGAAAAATGATAGATTTTGCCTATTATAATATATTATATTATTTTTAAATATTCGGATTATAGAAATACCATTGAGTTTTTACTCAGCGTACGGTTTTATTTTCCGTGCATAGATTAGGTACAATGATTTTAAAGATTGTTATTGAGATTGTGGGCATCTATCTCATCACATCTCCAAGTGCCAAGAGGGTATGTTTCAAAATTTTGGAATAGAATGGCATGTACTTAGGAAGATCAAGTGTGTTTCAAGTAGTAAGGACTAAAATATAAATTATCCAAATTTATTTTTAATGTTCAAATATAATAGTGATTAGTCAAAATCACTATGGCACCAAATGTAATATTCCTATATCAGGTTCTTGGGTCGAACCGGTATAGGGGTGTTACAGAGAGTGTGCTTCTTGATTATGTGCCATAACGGGTACCTCTGAACATGAATTAATGGATCACTGATTTGTATACCTCGCGTATACTACCTGAATATCCATCGATATTTCAATAATTCAACGGATAAAACTCCTGACATGAGAATTCGTGAGATTAAAGGAATTGTGTATCGAATGCTTCTTAAATACTTGAAAGTTTGTAGCATGATGAGCTCATCCATGTTTATTTGATGTACATGTGAAATATGTGACTAACTTGCTTAATTGAGTGTATGTGATTAGGCAAACTTGCCAATTCATTGGGAAGCATGTTATTGTTATGCTTATTTAAATGAATATAATTGGTAAGTTTAATTCTTGTTATACGAACTTACTAAGCATTAAATGCTTAGTAGGTTTATTTTCTTCTGTTTTATAGTGCTCGGAAGCTCTTAAAGGTTGGAGATCAGTCAGAGCATCATCACACTATCCACCAGCTCGTTTTGGTATAAATAGTAAACATATTTTGGTATAATGGCATGTATAGGTTAACTTGACCAATTTTTGGCTTGTAAGTGGTTGTTTGTAATCTAGCCATTGGAATGGCTAGTGATGGTTTGAATTGGTATGTTTATAAAGTTATATCATGGTAATTACATATGTGTTTAGTATGGTTTGATTGAGTTATGTTAAATAAGTATGTTTATAAAAGGTAAGATTATAAACATGAATGCATGTGATAATATTTCATGTTAGGTGTTAGAGTTGGCTTGGTTATAATGCTTGAATTGGTTGGTATATGTTTGCAAGTGTTGGAGTAGGTTGTTGGCAAATTTTGGGTGAAAAATAAAGCTAGGAAATGGCTTTATTTTGTCCACATAGGTAGACAAACGAGTGTGTGTCTTGACCGCGTGTGACAAACGACCATGCACATGCGCGTGTGGTTTGGCCGTGTGTCCCCTACATCTTAAAATTTAGAAACAGAATGCTCAGAATTGATCACACGGGCAGAGACACAGGCGTGTGTCTCATTCGTGTGTGACACACGGCTTAGCACACGAGCTTGTGTCTTGGCCATGTGACCTAAGTCAGAGAGTTACACAGGTATGTACACGGGTTGGGACACGGTCATGTGCCTCACATTGAATGCCACATGGCCTAAGGCCTGACCACACTGGCGTGTGTCCCCTGCACTTAAGAAAAATTTTGAGTTTTTGCGAAAAATTTTCTGTGATCTCGGTTTAGTCCTGACTCGACTCTAATATGTGCTTTGGGCCTCGATGACCCATATGAGGAACATTATGATTGATTGTGATTTATTTTTGGAAACGAATAGTAAATGACATAAATTAATTGTAATTGATCTATAAACTCCGGTAATGCTTTGTAACCCTATTTCGGTGATAGATACGGGTTAGGGGTGTTACACTGTTTGTTTTGGGGAAGCTCAACTATAAATAGAGGTCTTCCCCTTCATTTGTAATTACTTCACTTCATTCATAGTTCGAATATATTTGAGAGCATTTACTCAAACACTTAGTGTGTTACTTTCCTTCATTATTTTTTCTTTGTTGCCTTTCTAGTTCAAGTTTGCTTCCGCTATAGTTTGGTGCCTTAGAGAAATTTTATGAGAATTCTCACTTTTGCGAGAGTTAGGTTGACTTAGGCGCATTTGAAGCAAAGGAATCACCTAAAGCCATGTGGATTGCGAGACGAAAGGTCTAGTCCTATAACATAGGTATACTCTAAAAAAAATAGTCTTACTATTCATTTTTAAATTTTTCTTATTTTTAATAATTAATAAATTGAGCATAATAATTAGTGAATATTAATGTAAATTAATATAACATAAAATATATATATACATACTATTTATATAGGATTATATAAAGGAAAAATGTCCTATCTTTCACAAAATAAATTAAAATTAAAAGTTGTCTTGATAATTGTAATGATTTATTGAAATGAGATTTACTTAAAAAAATATTAATTTTTTATTAAGAGAGTGTGTAACTTTTAGTTCCTGAATTTGATAAGTAAGTTCACATTGGTTTTTGAATTTTTTTTATATATTTTTTTTATTTTCAAACTCAAAGTGTCACATCATTAAATTTTTAGAAATTTCAAGTTTAAGGATTAAAATAAACTTAGTTGTCAAGTTCAAGGACTAATGTGGGCCTACTTGCTAAGTTCAAAGGCGAAAAGTTACATTATCTCCTTTTTTTCACGATCAATAATAAAATGAGTTTAAATGAATCACGATTTTCAAGTTTAATGGTCAAAGTAGATAAAAAAAAGTTCAGGGGCCAATGTGGATCTATTTACTAAATTCAATGGCCAAAAGTTATATTATCTCTTTTATTGAATATTGGGGTGGGAATAGAGGTTACACAATTTGAACCAGTGTCAAATAGGTGTTTAATAAGAATTTTAACCATTGTTCTATACAAGTTGAGACTTAAGAAAATCCTAATTTTATATTTTTTTTATGATATTTTAATTTGAGAGTTAACCGAGTTGATATATCAAGTTAACTAGACATCAACTTAATTAAAAATAACAAATAAATCAAAACTATAAAACAAAAGTAATACTAAAATAAATCAAAACTATAAAACAAAAGTAATCAGTTTAGTAAAGTTTTATAGATAATTTATATATTTTTTAAATAAAATGAAAAATCACTCTCAAAACTTAAAATGGGTGTTGAAACTAAATATTCAAGATTTTAAAAAATCTTCCCAACACAATCATAACCTCGTTAATAAAATTATTTACAAATTTTTTATTACCTTATCAAAAAGAAATCTCAAGAAAATCATTGCTTAACATAACTTTATGATTTGTTTTGCACCCACATAATAAATGTATCATAAAACTAGTAATTCATTGATAGATTTGATAATTTTTTTAAAAATTTTGTTTGAAGAGAGGAGAATTTAATTTTCAATTTTTAAACATATAAAAGAATTATTCATAATTTTCAAATACTTTTAATAATACTTATATTTGCTACAATCACATCCATATGAGGAACTTTTAAAGTTTTCTTCCCACTTTGAGTCTGAACTCTGAAAACTTATCTTTTAAATGATTTAAAGTCTGAGCTTTTGATATGTGTGAGGAAGAGGAGATAAGATAGAACACTCCATAAAAAAAAGTGGGATAAGCTTCAAAAACTTCTTTTGCCATTTGCAACTTTTGACCAAGAAGGTTTGCGTTATTAATTCTTATTTTTATAATATTTTAATAAAAAAACCTTGAATTGTTATAGGAGAAGATTCACTTATATTAAATTTTATACAATTTTATAATTTTTTATATGATTATTATTTTAGTAATTTAATTGTTATATTTTATGTTTCATTCATATAGATTATATATGTCAAATTTGATATAAAATTAAAAAATTAACTATTAATTTTATACAAAAAATACATTAAATATATATTAATATAAATAATATTTTAAATTAATATTATATAGATATCATATTAATTCAAAATTTTACATATATAACAAATATAAATATCTTGATAAATTTAAAGATTAAATTATTAAAATATTAATAATATAAAAATATAAAACCACTCAAATTTTTATATTAATTAATATAAATAGATTCTCTCTTCAATTGTAATAGCACGGCTACTTTTTCTATTACGTACTCTAAAAGTAAACTTTTATATATATTGGGAAGAAATTATTCTTAAAAGATTTATTTAATAAGTCTTTAATTTGTATCCTTTGGTTTCTCTTTTTGCCCATACAGAGATGCTAAATCTATCCAAAAGAAATAACTAATAATCAATAGCAGCATTTTTGCTTTTAAGTTAACCTTTGTTGAATGACTCGCGTCCCCAACAGTCCTTTGGTCCCACCCTCTCCTGCTCTTCTTTTCTTTCTTCCTAAAGAAAAAAAGTATTCATTGCAATTAAATTAGCCAAATATGCTATTTTTTATAATTAATTAAATAAGTTGTTTTTTTTTTAAATTTAGAGAAATAAAGTGATTTTGGAGAGAGTCACTTTCACACACTCTCTCCTCCGCGTTTGATTTTTTAGTGTTTTTTTAGGATTAGAGTTAGGGTTTTTTTTTTTTTTTTTTTTAAGAATTAGAATTTAGGATTTTAAGAGTTAAACCGTGAAATTTTATAGGTAGACTTGAGGAGTTGAGGATGCAATAACATGTCTCATAATACATATATTTCATATGTTATGTCGAGATAGGACCATTACATCAAATCCCATCCTATGGAAGTCAGGTTTCTGGGTGATAGTGCTTGATACAATCATGGGTCAAAGTCTAAGTGGATGTCTCAGTCAACGGCCGTGATGCAGTCACAAGTTCGAGTGCAATTGGGGCTAGTTGACAGTCGTTATGTAGGCACGAGTTCAAGCTTTTTGGATACCCGCAAATAATGTATTATATATACCATACATAAGGTTGAGGACATAATTATAAGGAAAAACGAAGGGCTTTCCAGTGTAACCAACATAATTTTTTTTCTATTTCCAGGCAACTGATATCTTTAACCTTTCATTTTTATCCGAAGGCTAACACCGAGGTGGATACAAGAGGGCTCTCAAGTGGAGAGCGGATGTTTTGGCGAAAGTAGAGGTCAAACTTGGGTCGGCGCGACAATGGTTGTAGTTATTAATGGTTTGTTTAATAACGACAATTGTTGTCGTCCCGAAAGGAGCATCACCTTTACTCCATTGATACAACAGCTGCCCGCATGAGAGATCTCTTGCGTCCACGACAATGCCGGCCTTCGGATAAGAAGGAAGGCTAAAGATATTGGCTGCATGAAAATAGAGAAAAAAATTACACAGACTATAGCGGGAAGCCCCATAGATTTTCCCTATGATTATGCCCTCAAACTTCTATATGATATTTATAAGGCAACATCTCCAGGTATCAAAAAAGTTTGAGCTCGTGCCCATATAACGATCACCAATTGGACCCCCTATTATACTTTGATCCATGACCTCATAACAATATCTCTACGTAGACTTCCACCCGTGACTATATAAAGCTCAATCACCTAGGAACCTAACTTTCACAGGATAGGTTTATAAGGTAATGGTCTCATCTCGGCAAGATATAAATCATGGCATCTTTTTGGAAGAAGATGGGCTTGTGGACATTAACAAATGACCATTGGAGGAAAGCACGCGCAGCTGGACTCGCACAACTGAATGCGCTTTCACTCACTCTCTCCAAAATCAACCTATTTTCTTAAATTTTGAAAAAAAAAAAAAAGGCTTATTTGGCCAATTAAAAAATATGGCATATTTGCCTAATTTAGCCTTGATTTGATATTAGACTAAAGTGGTTAAAATTTTAATTTCATTAAAATTAATTGAAAAATAATTTAATTTGGAAATTTTACTTAAATTTATTTTAAATAATTAATATTTTGAGAATATAAATTAATTATTTTGAGAATAGGAATTAATTATTTAGTTGAAAGCATTATATGAGATACCTAAATGTCTAGATAACACATATAGTTGTACTGAATATATGTGACAGATTCAATAGCCCATCTCACATAGGATGGATGACAACCCTAGCTCCTAGAAAAGGGTTTTGCCTCCCATACATATTCTAGTAGGGAATTTTGTGTATTTTCTATTAAAATATTGTTATTTTGCTTCTTCTTATTCAACAAAGACTTTTGTGATTTTTTTTATAAATAGGGATCATGGGCTAGATCAAAATACACACGAAATTAAGTTTCGACACTTTGTCAAATTTTAGAAAGATCATTTTGCAAATAAATTCTAACTTTAAGAGAGTTTTTTTCCTAGCTCATAGAGAGATATTGATCTTCCCCACTGGAACATAAATAAAAGTTTTTGTTGTGTTCATCAATTTGTGTGTCACATCCCGGGTTAGAAGAAATTTGTAGCAGCCCGATTTAAGGGCTAATCAGAACAGTGATCTTGGGATCACTAATCCGAGGTTAGAGAAAATTATTTTCATATTATTTTATGAGTTAGAGCATGATTGTATAAGTGCATAAAAATTTTGGTGCTTTAATTTTAGCGAATTCAAGCTTAATCGCAAAAAAAAAAAAAGACTAAATCGCATAAAATGCAAAAATTCAATTTTATAAGCCAAGGGGGGTTAGATAGCCCTAGATTATTAATTGGAGGTCTTTAAAGGGCAATTAGTCCCTTAGGACATAAAGTGGCCGGCCATAGGAGACAAAAGTTGACAAATTGGTCAAAGTTGGTAAAAGTTTGTGACTAAATTGACTTGTATTAATAAAATAAAGAAAGAAAAGATATCATCTTTTTTCTCCATCTTCCTCCACCGAAAATAGAAAGCAAAATAGGGGTTTTGAAAGCTCAAAATTTCAGAAAACACATCTCCATTCAAAGCAAGAAGGACCAAGAGTCCACATCGGTCGGGGAAAGAATAAAGTTTTGGACTAGATTGACGATCTAGCTTATTTTGGAATCGAGGTAAGTTTGTATGTGATAATTCAATATTTATGCTAGCATGTTGGAGAATGGTTGATATTATAACAACATTCTATGAAATTGAATATTAGTGTTATATGAGAAAGATGATAAAAGTTGAGATGTTGAAGTCCCGGTGGGACTATAATAAGTGTGAATATGCTATCATCAATATATGAGATTAATAAGGTCCCGTGTAAGACCATGTCTGGGACATGTCCTCAGTGCCGAGTTGAGATTTCGTATAAGACCATATCCGGGATATGGCTTCGGCGCTCAGAAATGACCCCACGTAAGACCACATCCGGGATGTGGCATTGGTTTCGCGTTATGCAAATGTTTATGAATATACATCCTTGAGTATCCCTAGTGAATTATTGGGATGAACTGATTAGCTTAGAAATAGTGAAGAGGATTTTACTAAAGTTATGTGATTAAGTTAACACAGGTACTCGTGAGTAATTCATGAAGAAACAATTACAATATGTGGCATGGTATGTGCTAGACAAGGGCAAGTATGAGTATGTATAAATATGGCAAGAAGTCTATGACTTGTGTATGGTTAATTAATACCATGGATGGATTATATTGTGAGCTTATTATTGCCATTTATTTCTATGCAACTTACTAAGCTTTATGCTTACCCCTTTTCATTGCCCTTTTTCCTTGTAGTATTGTAAAGTTAGCTCGAGAGTTCGCGGACATCGGAATTGGAGATCACACTATTGACCACAACTTGGTATAGTCAAATTAGATTTATTTTGAATATGACATGTGTAGGACTCGAGTATTTTGTTATGTTATATTGGTAAGCCAAATGTGTTGGCTACTAAGATTTGTTCCAATTCATTTTGTAAATGGTCATTAAAGTTAGGCCAATACTTGGCTAATTCTTATGTTTAAAGAAGATGAATTTCATGAGGTGTATTTTTTTTTTTTTTTGAGGATGTAGTGGTTACTTGATAGGGTGGCAATGGCTTGGTAGGTAGCCATCTAATTGTCCACACGGATAGATACACGGGCATGTGTCTAGGCCGTGTATGACACACGGTCAGCCCTATGGGTGTGTTAATCGACCATGTGTCCCATTGCATTCTAGAATTGCAAGTCAGTATGCTCAGTAGTTAACACACGGACAGAGACACGGCCGTGTGTCTCAGCTGTGTGGGAGGCACGGCCTAGGACACGGGCGTTTGCCCAGGCTGTGTGAAGTCTGCACCTGAAATTGGGAATTTAATTCGACACAAGAGCTAAGGACACGGGCGTGTGCCTTGGCCGTGTGACATTAGTGAAACGATGACGTCATAAATAGAATGCCAAGTTTTTGGCACACGGACTGAGACACGGGTGTGTCGAGGCCGTGTAAGCGACACGGGCCAGGGACATGGGCATGTGCCCGACTGTGTGAAATAAGTCAGTGTCAACCACGGGTCAGGGACATGGGCATGTGTGACCACACGGCCTGCCCTCACGGGCGTGTCCCATTACACGGGCGTGTGGCCCCTGTTAGGCAAAATTTTTCTGTGTATAAAAGTTTCTGATTAATTCCCAAAACCTTCCGGAAGTATGTTTAAGGCCTCGTAAGCCTAGGATGAGTATGTTATGGGATTGAATGGAAAGTTTTTAAGATGAAACGAAATTTTACAGCCCGAAACTTCATGTTTAAGCAAGTTGAGTTAGGTAATGCCTCATATTCGGTTCCGACTTCGAACATGGGTAAGGGGTGTTACAAAATTGGGTTTGTGAAACCAAGAGTGCTCACATCTGGATTCTTTAGTTTTGATTGTGACAATTATGAAAAATAATTGAATTTAGTTCAATAGTTGAGGATTGAGTTAGTGTGTGAGAGGTTTTGGGTTTGAATCATTTCCCTTGAAATTTTGTTAATTTTTAGCTCAATTCGTATCCCTAGTCTTATATCAGAATGAGTCTGTTAGTTTAGTGGTAAGGTGTCAGCTTATCTTTTGGTTATATGTTCGAATCTCTGTGCATGCAACTAAGAATTTTCTTTTTGTTTTAAACTCTTTGGGAAAACCGGATAGGGTAATTAATCAAATTTAGTGGGGGTAATGGGTTGTTTTTAATTAGTTAAAAACAAATCTATTTCCCCAAATTTCTCCCCAAAACAACTGTCCATTACTCCTTCCTTTTTGTCACATTCTATTTTTCTTCTCCTTTCCCTTTTGTTTCTTATTTTTTTCTTCTTGATTTCATTGGTTCTTATTAGTCCAACTTGCTGTCGATTATGTGTCCTTCATCTATACGAGCGGGTTGTGGTGTTGTTAAGTAAGTTTAGTGTAAGTGTTAACGTTTTCTTTTTCCCTCTCTCGATGGTAAGGTTTTTAGTTGTGTTGGTATTGAGTTTACATTCTAGTGCGTTAAGGACTTAGTGTTTTGACAATTTTTTGCATTCTTATAGGAGAGGAGCATGGGATGTTAGACGAACTTCCAACAAATTAAGCGCTTGGATTGGCAGCTTTCCGGGGTAAGTTTTCGAATATCGACTTTAGGGTTGATTTCCTGTAAGGGAAAGTTATGAATTTAAGTGTTGGATTTTTATCTCTGGGTTGTTAATTGGTACAATTTGATGTCAAATATAGGATTTCAAGAGTGATCTATTGTGTGGTTGTCCAAAAATAACATCAGATGTGTGAAATTGATAAACCATAATTTACACATATTTTAACCCCATGCTTGGCTTATTTTTGGATGAATTTTCATTAGATTTGATGAATTCAATGCTCCTAATCCCTTAATTTCATGTTTTACACTCAGGAGAGCTTAGGGAGTCGAAAAGAACGAGAAACGGGCCAAAAAGGGACAAAATGGGCCTACTTCTGAAATCAACACGCCTGGACTTCCGCACACGGACAGATCACAAGGCCGTGTGTGACGAGCAGAATCGCGCACGGCCTAAAGCCATCAAACACGGCCGTGTGTGTCAAGCAGAATTGAGCACGGCCTGAGGTTATCAAACACGGACGTGTCCCTACCGAAACCAGGTTTAATTCTATTCGGAAAAAGCTACTTATGGGCCAAGAAAGGGGTCCCAAAGCCTATATAAACACCCTAGGAGGCAATCTAAAGGGGGGACGCCAAGTAGAAGGCAAAAAATATTTGAAGACAGCCGTCGGGAGCAGCTTGGAAGAAGGATCTCCTTCAAGACTGAAGATCTCCTATCAATTTCTCTTGAAGTTTTTGGGTTTTCTTATGTTTTGTTGTTTTCCTTATTTTAAGATGTTTCCCTCTATCAATATGAACTAAATTCCTTAAATAGCTAAGGGGATGAAATCTAAGATGGATCTTATTACTATTTGATTTATAAAATAAATACTTGTTCTTATTCTTAATTGTGAGTTCTTATTTCTTGTTTTGATAATTTAGGTTATTGATTTAAGTCGAATGTACTTATTCAGTGGGCCAAAAGTCCCTGTTTAAGGGTAGATCAACATAATTAAGCAAAGTTGATTGCAACCCTAGAAATAGGGCGACGAAAATTTACCGAATTAGAGTCAAATCTAATAAGGGAATCCATAGATCGAGTTAATGCGACAATAGGGGTTTTGATTAGAAAGAGATTTCAATTAATCAACCTAGAGCCAGTTGTTTTTAGTCTTGAAAGAGATATTAACATAAATTAGGGATTTCTATGGATTACGTCAAGTGAATAAATTGTATGAATCAAAAGTAAGAAGTAAAGTCTAGGTGGATTCTTCTTTAGGTATTGCCTATCTCATAAAGTTGTCTAAAAAGTATTTTCCCAATTCATTCTCTGTCGTGCTTCTAGTTTAAAAGAAATCACCCCAATTCTTATTCTAGATAATAGAAAGATAGTAATTACTAGTACTCTTGGTCATTGTGGATACGATATTACCGGTCTTACCATAACTATACTATTGAACGATAGGTGCGCTTGCCTTTATTGTGATCATAGTTAGTTTTAGACACATCAAGTTTTTGGTACTGTTGCCGAGGACTAAGATATTAGGAATACTAAATTTTTATTACTTTAGTCATTTTTTATTTTATTGCAATTTATTTTTATTTTTCTAATTTTTCTTTCTTTGCTTCTGGCAGAAACTTTTAGTTTATGACTAGAAGGAACCCGTCAGGACCATTACTTTTTGACAGTGAGATTGAAAGTACAGCTCGCAGAAATTGAAGAGAAATAAGACGAAGTCTACAATACATAAAAGAAGAACAAGAAGACGAAACCACTAATACCGAGGAGATGGCTGATAACAATCTGTTACCTCCAGTGGTTGCCAAAAACCCTGATCCTCGTACTATGTATGATTATGCTAAACCTACTTTAACAGGAACTGAATCAAGTATTGTTAGACCTACTATTGCTGCAAATAATTTTGAACTGAAACCTAACACTATTCAGATGATTCAGCAATTTGTTCAGTTTGATGGTTTGTAGGATGAGGATCCAAACAATCACTTGGTAAATTTTCTAGAGTTTTGCGACACTTTCAAGGTTAATGGCGTTTCTGATGATGCCATTCGCCTTCGGTTGTTTCCCTTTTTGTTGAGGAACAAAGCTAAACAGTGGTTGAACTCGTTACCACGAGGATCAATTACTACATGGGAACAAATGACCAAAAAGTTTTTACTTAAATATTTTCCACCGGCTAAAACCGCTAAGTTGAGGAATGATATCTCTTCTTTTGTGTAGATGGATTTAGAAACACTCTACGATTCATGGGAGAGATACAAGGATCTATTAAGAAGATGCCCTCACTATGGGTTACCATTATGGCTATAGGTTCAAACCTTTTACAATGGTGTGAACCCCTCAACTAGGCAGTTGATTGATGTAGCCGCCGCCGGTACACTAAACAATAAAACACCTGAGGCTGCTTACGAATTTATTGAGGAGATGTCACTGAATAACTATCAGTGGCAAGTTATGAGGATAAAGCCAACAAAATCAGCCGGTGTTTTCAACCTTGACACAGTGACCATGCTATCAAACCAAGTAAAGCTTTTAAGTAAAAAGGTTGATGGTTTGTGTGGTTCTTCGCAGGTACATCCAGTGATACAGTGTGATACAAATAGAAGAGCGACGAGCAATACATAATATCCATCCTACAACCCTAGCATAGAAAGCAAACAGATGAACTATATGGGTAATAATTCTAGACCTCAGAATAATCCCTATAGTAACACTTACAATCCAGGTTAGAGGAACCACCCAAACTTCTCATGGGGTGGTCAAGGAAATCAGAGACAACAGCCCCTTTCAGGCTTTCAACAACAACCCTACCTACAAGAGAAGAAGCCGAACCTTGAAGAGATGCTAACAAAAATTCATCACGGTGTCAGAAACCCATTTCTAAAACACCAAAACAGCACTCAAAAATTAGCAAGCATCGATTCAAGGGCTCGAGAACCAAATAGGACAGCTTGCTAAGCTCATATCTAAACAGCCACAAGGCAGTCTGCCAAGCAACACCGAAACTATCCCAAAGGAGCAACTTCATGCCATTACTGCTCACGATAGTGAAGGGTTAGACGAACCAAAACAGAGGCAAGAAAAGGTGGTAGATAAAGGTAAGGTTGAGGTAAGCCATAATAAACAAAAACTGGTAAGTACAAAGTACAGACCTCGTGTGCATATCCCAATGCGACGAATAAAGACCGCACAGATGAACAATTTGGTAAATTTCTTAAACTATTAAAAAAAATTACATATTAACTTACCGTTTATTGAAGCTCTTTCGCAGATGCCCAATTCAACAAAATTTTTAAAAGAGCTGTTGACAAACAAACGGAAGTTAGACGATGCGTCGCATGTGGAGCTAAATACAGTGTGCTCAGCAATTTTACAAAATAAACTACCACGAATGTTAAAAGATCCAAGGAGTTTTACAATTCCTTGCTTAATTGGTGGTTTATCTATTAATAATGATTTAGCTGATTTAGGGGCAAGTATCAATGTGATGCCTCATAAATTGTTTAAAAAATTAGGTCTTGGGAAACCCAAACAAACTAGGATGAACATTCAATTAGCTGATAAAACTATTAGAGTTCCTAGGGGTATAATCGAAGATGTACTACTAAAAATTGATAAATTCATATTCCTAGTAGACTTTGTTGTTTTAGACATGGATGAGGATAGTAATATTCCTTTAATTTTAGAAAGACCCTTTTTAGCAACTGCTAAAACTAGAATTACATTTGGTACAGGTGAGCTCACACTTCGTGTAGGTGATGAAACGATCACTCTTCAGGCTCGTGACTTGATTTGGACATCAAGTAATAAAGGTGAGTACATAAATTCTATTAATAACCATTCATTTCAACCTTCTTGTCAGGAAGCACCTCGAAAATACACAACTGGGCCACATCTTAGATCTCGTGCCAACAATGAAATAACTCATGAGGAATGAAGGCTTTAGATCGATGAACTAGATGAGTGGAGGACACATGTCAAGGAGAAACCAAGAACACACGAAGCAAAATCGAGGCAACTCCATAACAAACTTAAGGGAGAAACAAATCACTTCGAGGTTGGAGATCAGGTACTGTTTGATGCAACCGATCCTCGAATTACCACATTAGAGCTTACAGCAAACGGAGCAACCCCTTTCATTATACTCAATATTTTCCCATACGGTACAGTCGAGGTAACTCATTCCCAATTTGGCACCTTCAACGTAAATAGTACTCATCTAAAACCTTATTTTAATAAAATTGATAGCAGGAACGAGGAGTTTCAACTCCTCGAACCACCATGACTATGCGAATGAAAGGTAAGTCTAGCTTAGGACTTTAAACAATCACTTCTCGGGAGGCAACCCGAGCACTAACCTCATTAATATTCATACTTTCGATTTTTAGCATCTAACTAAAACATTAACTAGGTTAATAGGCGCAAGTTTCGTTACCACACAGCCTTGCACACGGGCGTGGCCGTGGCCGTGTGAACCCTACGAGTAGGACCATGAGCATGGTGGATATCGTACGGAAACAGGACAAAAATTTTCCCCAAAACACAAGCTGCAACAAAACGCCACGGCCGTGCGATGTGGCCGTGGTCAATTCTGACTAAAAAACACGAGACTGCAATAAAATGTCACGGTCGTGTGATACGACCGTGGTCGACACTGATTAAGAAACATGGGCGTGGAAACCCCTACACAGGCGTGGGAGAAATGAACGACGCATCACACGGCTGTGCGATTTGGCCGTGTGACCTAACATGGCCAAGGCACACGGACGTGGGCTATGACCATGTGTCCCAATCTCTATTTAGACCTCTTTTTCTGTTCACTTTCTTCCCCAAATCCCTTACTCCCCAACCCTAGCCATCACAGCTTTCTTTTCTTTCCCACCGCCAGCCACCACTGGCCAACCTCCTCCCCCCTTCCTCCTTTTTCTTTCTCCCTCAACTTGAAACTCTTTCCCCTTTCTCTTATTCCTTCTTTACACTGCCACCACACCAGCCACTATCCCTGCCACCGACGATCACTCTTTTTCCCCTTTATTTTTGAATTCATATCTCTTTTCCATTATTTATCTTTATTTTATTTATTATGTTGTTCTTATTCTTCATACCATTTAGATTTAGCTTAAGGTACCATAAGTTCATACCGGGCTACTTTATCGACTCGACAAGTCAATTTCAAAAGGTTCAATGTGCTATTAAGGAACGACCACACCACCGGAGTATCCTCCCCCACATTCACCTCGGCCCAAATTTATTATATTTTCTTTTCATTGACTCCATTCAAAATTCAGGAAGTTTCACTTCTCTCCCTATCTTATGATTTTCTTAATCTATTTTCATTATCTTTGTACATTGAGGACAATGTACATCTTAAGTGTGTGGAGATTAACTATAGTATTATTTGAAAATCCCTGAATTATGTCTTGTTCTTAAGTAATTTCCTCATATTACTATTAGAATAAAACTTCTATTGACTTATGATTTTCATCGATACGTTTTGAATTAAATCATTGGTAATTGTGCATTGATGATTTAAACTTTACGACATTAGAGAATCAAGCATGATAAGTCTATTTTCAGAATTAAAAATTTGCTAGGTTGTTTCCCTAAAATTAAATATTACTTTGAAGTTTGAAATTTACAAGGTTGACATCAAAAACCATAATTTTTGTGAGATTTTGAGCCTTTTAGAGCATATATTTTTCTTGCTCACTTTATTGATTATGAGTGTGTCAACATTGATTTGTTATTCTAGAACTTACTTCGATTATGCATGTCAAGATCACACTTTTGATTTGATATACTGAGATGATAAAGGCACCTAGGATCTAACCCACTTACTCCATAAAAAACCTACATTCATAATTAACCCCTAGTGAACCCCCGTTGAGCCTAATAAACCGTTTTTTGACTCACCCATTAATATTAACCCAAAACCAAATTTTTACTGCTCTTACTTTATTTACTCCCCTTTTGTCGAGATTTGATTTGATCAATTGCCTATCTATATTCTTTATTTCAATTTTTAAATTCATTTTTTATCTTATTCTTATTCTTAAAAAAAATCATTACTTAGTTCTAGGATATTTGAGCATAAATGATTAATTTCATATTCTAAGAAGAAGCTCTTATTATTAGTGATAAGTTCAATTGATGTAATTATTAATTATTAGTTCATTATTTCTAGTTAGGTAAATTATTAATTCAATCCCGATTCTAACCCTCTAATTCAGCCTTTATCCATACCTTTAACCCAAGCCCCGTTACAACCCTTTTTAAGACCTTTTGATTTGTGTATCATCTCATTTTATAGTGGTGGAGATTTGATTTTCATACAAGCTTATGGTAATAACTTCTTATGTTTGACTTTTGAGTGCTTAATTTGAACCTTAAACACTTTAAGTGATTTGAGTGAATCTTTAGTGAGGATGTCAATTCTTGACAGGTTTCGAATTAAGGGTGATTATTTAGGTAATAGGGAAACACCTATGTTTTCGTGCTACAAAAATTCGTGACTTAAATTGTTTGAATCTTTAAGACTCTTTTAGTTAAATTATCAATGTATGAATTATCTATGAATTATGATGAGACATTATTGCTGAGAATTCTAAATTGAAAAAGTCAATTTTAATTGTGAGTTGAGGATTTTGCTTAAGGACAAGCAAATACTTAAATGTGGGGATATTTGATAAATCATAATTTACACATATTTTAACCCCATGCTTGGCTTATTTTTGGATGAATTTTCATTAGATTTGATGAATTCGATGCTCCTAATCCCTTAATTTCATGTTTTACACTCAGGAGAGCTTAGGAAGTTAAAAAGAATGAGAAACGGGCCAAAAAGAGACAAAATAGGCCTACTTTAGAAATCAACACGGCTAGACTTTCGCACATGGACAGACCACACAGCCGTGTGTGACGAGCAGAATCGCGCACGGCCTAAAGCCATTGAACATGGCTGTGTGTGTCAAGCAGAATCGAGCACGGCCTGAGGCTATCGAACGCGGGCGTGTCCCTGCCGAAACCAAGTTTAATTCAATTCGAAAAAGGCTACTTGTGGGCCAAGAAAGGCGTTCCAAAGCCTATATAAACGCCCTAGGGGGCAACCTAAAAGGGGGGACGCCAAGTAGAAGGCAGAAAATACTCGAAGACAGCCGTCGAGAGCAGCTTGAAAGAAGGATCTCCTTCAAGACTGAAGATCTCCTATCAATTTCTCTTGAAGTTTTTAGGTTTTCTTATGTTTTGTTATTTTCCTTATTTTAAGATGTTTCCCTCTATCAGTATGAACTAAATCCCTTACATACCTAAGGGGATGAAACCTAAGATGGATCTTATTACTATTTGATTTATAAGATAAATAATTGTTCTTATTCTTAATTGTGAGTTCTTATTCTTGTTTTGATAATTCAGGTTATTGATTCAAGTCGAATGTGCTTATTCAGTGGAGCAAAAGTCCCTATTTAAGAGTAGATCAACACAATTAAGTGGAGTTGATTGCAACCCTAGAAATAGGGCGACGAAAATCTACCGAATTAGAGTCAAATCTAATAAGGGAATTCATAGATTGAGTTAAAGCGACAATAGGGGTTTTGATTAGAAAGATATTTCAATTAATCAACCTAGAGTCAGTTGTTTTTAGTCTTGAAAGAGATATTAACATAAATTAGGGATTTCTACGGATTAAGTCAAGTGAATAAATCGTATGAATCAAAAGTAATAAGTGAAGTCTAGGTGAATTCTTCCTTAGGTATTGCCTATCTCATAAAGTTGTCTAAAAAGTATTTTCCCAATTCAGTCTCTGTCGTGCTTCTAGTTTAAAAGATTCACCCCAATTTTTAAGCTAGATAATAGAAAGATAGTAATTACTATTACTCTTGGTCTTTGTGGATACAATATTACCGGTTTTACCATAACTATACTATTGAACGATAGGTGCGCTTGCCTTTATTGTGATCATAGTTAGTTTTAGACACATCAGAAATCAACCCAAAAACTCGATTGAAACTCGATTAAATCACAAAACTGGGCTGTCTTTTAAAACTGCCCAATGCCACACAGCCGTGTGACAGGCTGTGTGGGGCACACAGTCGTGTGAAATCATGCAGGCTGTGTAGGGCACATGACCGTGTGAAATCTGTGGGTAGACTGTGTTGACCATATAGGCTAGGTTTTTAGGCCGTGTGAGCCTTTTGGGTCAATTTGGAGGCCCGATTAGGGGCTAATTAAGAGACTCATAAATTAGGTCCATGGGCATTATATAGGCCTAGAAAAGCATAAAATTCAGTAAAAAAACATGGGTAAGTGTAGGAGGTATGTTAAATAAGTTTCGATAAGTATAATAATAATGCGTTATGATTTCCTATAAGTAGGTATGTAAGTTAAGCATGACTATTTTGTAAACCATGTGTGTTATAAATATTATGTTATATGTTCCGATAAGTTATCCAGTTCGACTATGTAATATGATTTGCTATAATCTATATAAGTTATGTGTAAGTTACGCTCCATATAATATCTGTTTATGTGTGCATGCCATACAACATATGTGATATGTATGTATGTTAACGTGACTTTGCATATGCATTGGGGTGGGTTATGATATGGAGGATATGTTGTATGGCAGTTGTTACTGCAAATATATGGCGGCTAGACCGCAAATTTCTATATGGCAGCTCAGCTGCATATTGTGAGTGGCACACCGCCACATTTTGGTGTGATTGGACAGATGGACTCTTGTAGTCCTATTTGGTATGATTGGCTAGTTGGAGTTGGTTTGTAGCGAATGAGGGTAGGATCTATATCTACATTGATTCTGGTCTGATATGATATATGTGTTTCTGGAAATTTGACAATCTGGTCTGATATATGTTTCTGTAATTATGATATTTTGATTCGGAATATGTTCCGGAAATATGACATAATGATTTGATATATGTTTTTGGTAATATAATATTCTGATATGATATTTTGTATTTTATAAGTAAAAATTTTGTGGCGACATTTATATATGTGCTTGTTAAATAGAATTTTGCTTGTGGGTCGAGTCACACACTGGGCTTCTAGCTCACTCGTTTGTTTGATACGTTTCAGGTGAACTTCTGACTTAGGACTTGATGGCGTGTAGGAAATCGGATTGGTCTTTCAAAAAATATGGTTTGATTTATGTTAATTAAGAATGTCGGACATTTGGTTTTGGACTAGGTTTTTTAATTTGGTTTTGTTTTTGGGTTTTGATTTGTTCATTGGTTTTTGGAAGTTTTAACGTAAAACTGAAAAAAAAAAACCATACAAGTTAACAAATTAGAATTCGGTTTTCAAAACTAAAATAAGCTAAGGACTTTCCGCAGCAAATTTTAGAATGGGTTTTATGAAAATTTATAACGAATGTTTTAGAATATGCCCAATTGATGAACTGTAGGTTTTCACTTATCAAGATCATGGTTTCCAAATTATCAACTCTAAAATTTTTGCTGCAAAGTTTTATTCAAAATTACGTGTTTTATAAAGCAAGCGACATAAGCTCAATGATTTAGTAAAATTTAGACTTTAAGTTAGTAATTGATAGATTCAGATAAGTGATTTAAAAGTGGCAAGTTTTTCTATCAAAGATTTGTGGCGAATTTTATAAAACTTTGATTTTTGGTTTTGTATTGAGCCATGTTTTGGAAAGTAAAGATTTCTACGTATTATTGTAGTTCTCCAGATTTGGCTATAACATCTAGTTCGGGCTTGGAGTGTTACATCGTAAGTATAGCAGAGAAGATCGTGTTAGTAAAGAGCTAGGAAAAGACTTAAAGTATCTATTCTAAAACACATGTACAAATTTGGTAAAAAGTTTATTGCTATAAATAACATAACCGGTCGATTTTAGAAAAAAAAAATCTTTTTTGCTGTGCAACAAAATCGAAATTTAAATTGAATTGTTCCCACAGACTTTACATATTACCACCTCACCAAAAGAAAAGACATCGCCAAGGAGCACATACCACTTGTAAACAATG
Source organism: Gossypium bickii (assembly GCA_025503065.1). Lineage (NCBI taxonomy): Eukaryota > Viridiplantae > Streptophyta > Magnoliopsida > Malvales > Malvaceae > Gossypium > Gossypium bickii. The sequence goes on along the minus strand of CP106712.1, from coordinate 120,007,346 downwards.
TTGACTTATCATCATGCAAAATGGGAGATCATTGTAGAACTATAACTAATTGGGGAATTGAGTCCAAACACACATGTAGGCAAAATCACATGACTCGACACATGTCCAAGAAATTGACACACACACGTGTGCGCGTACACACACACATTCGTGCTGGTGACTGGAATTTTGTTATGCAACTGCACATATTGATCAATTAATAAAGTGATAAGAAAATATCGTTCTCACGATGACCAAATTTTAAGCTGTTAAGTAGCAAGTATTTAATGTTATCTAATCCAGATCAAGAAAATATATTCTAATTACTATTAAAATTAAACTAAGCAAATTATGGAGATTTTATTAAACTAAAACAATGAAAGTTACTAAATTTCTCAATCAATTTTTAAAGACTTGGAACTCTAACTTCACTTAATCCGATTAATTAATTATCTATATTCAATTGTTATATTATTTAATTACTAACCCAATATTCAATGGCATTAATTAGATCCTTTTAGTATCTAGTTAAGTTAACCCCCCCTTTCCCATTAGCTATATTCCTATGATAGGCAAGTTGGGTGAAGTCACTAATAACAAACCTATTGGGTTGATTTTTTGGGCTTTAGGTATATTCCTATCCTAACCGCAAATTAACTCGTTCATCAGCGCTACTAAAGCTAATCCTAATCTATTCAGTCTATATTTCTACCTTAATTTTCTCTTCCAAGCAAAATCAATATTATCAAATTAATGCAACTTGATGACTAAAAAAGTAGATTAAATAAACATAAGAGTGAATATATAATTAGAAAAGATCGAAACAATCGAAGAGAAAATAAATTAATTAACGAAGAACTAGGATCCATTATTATTCCAAGAAAATAGAGTTTACTTCATAATGAGTTGAGTATACCACAGAAATAGAGATTCACAACAAACTTGCATCAATAAAAAGTAAAAAAAAAATAATCTAGAGAGAAACTAGTTAAAGAATTAATGTCAAGAGCTCTAGATCTCTTTTTCTTCTTATCTTTGCAAGCTTGAAGTTTTCCTTTGTGCGAGAGAATTATTCTTTAGCCTCCAAGTTGAGTTCTTTCTCTTTTCCTCCTTTTTGTTTCTCTTAAATCCTATCACCCTTATTTTTAGGGTTTGCAATCGCACCGCTCCACCAAGCACAGCAATTGTAGTGGAGCAAACTTCTCGTTGCTAAAATTTTTAAATTCAAGAGCATGCTCCACTACATTGAATAAAATTCGATGGAGTGGAAGACTTCTCTTCGCTCCTTTTTACTTTATGCTCCGGGTCTTCTATTCTCCATTCGAGACCTACAATATACAAAGGAAAATATCAAGTAAACATGAGTTAACTCTAAAAATGATAAAAACAAACAATATTCAAATAAAATATAATTGATTCAAAAAACTATAACATGCAATAAAAACTAATTTAAATGTTAAAATTAGTTCCTAAAATATTATAAAAACTATATTAAAATAACTCCAAATAAGAGAGTTACCACCTACTTATTGGGAAAGAAAGACTCTAAGATCTCTCAAAGCTCTACGCACATACGGACTTTGTGTGAAGTTCCTTTAGCTCTCTTTTCCTCCACCCTTCTGCTACTCTATATCGACAAATATAATGATGCCTTTACTTGATTGCAAGGTTGAGGTCAAGGACGAAATCATAAAACTTTTTTAGGGGGCCGAAATTAAATTGTAATTTTTACTATAGTAAAAATGCAATTTCACCATTTTAATAGCCTCTATCTTTATAATTTTTAAAGGATTAAATCAAAATTTTATCATTTTTAGGGGGTCAAAGTATAATTTTATCTTTACTAATTTAAATTTTTAAAAATTTGAAAAGACTTAAATAGAAAAGTTTCTATTTTAAAAGGAGCTGGGGCCCCTACCAGCCCCTAATTTCGCCCCTAGTTGAAGTTGTGAGATTTTTAATCCAGAATACCTGAAATTCAAATTTACCCAATTCATTTTACATTTAAAACAATTCAAAATTTCTTCTAACTAAAATAATTCAACCTCTAAATTAATTTTAGCATGAAGTGGGCCGAATTGAAGGATTGAAACTTGTGCTGAGATAGGATCCTGGTTAAAGGAGTACACGTAACCTAGGTCAAAAATCAAGTATTAAAACATAAATTATCTAAAAGGATAATTATTTTCAATAGAGTTACAATCAAATTAACAAGTTATCATATGTTTTTTTTTATTATATAGCAAAAAATACATAATTATTTTTCTATCTCCACTTTTTAAAACTCCAATAATAGTATATTTAGTAATAACAATTCTAAACTAAAAAGCCTATTCATTTCACTATTCTATCTATGTAGCCCAATACTTTATGCACCTAATATTCAGCCTTGAATTATTACTAAAGAAAGGGAGCCTTGCTGTGACGGTAAATATGGTAGGTAATCACCCATTTTGGATCAACTAAACAATAATGTAGGTAAGAAAACCATACCTTTCTTTGCAATTTAGGTATCATAAAAGTATGGGAAAAAGGAAATCATGTCATCTGCAACATTTCAACCCAATTAATTTCTACTATTGTTCTTAAAAATGGCATCTCTATGATTCTTTCATTATTCGACTATTTTAAAAAAAATACAGAATAATAAAATCTTTCTTCAACATGATTATCCTATGTATTAAAAATAAATTTTTCTTAGACTTTTATATTCATTTTACGATTTACAAATCTAAAGTTTATAATTGTTTCTTTCAACAATATCAAGGTTTGAATAATAATACTATCTAAATTTTCTCATTGAAAATATAATGTACTTATAGGTTATCAATCAAGTTTTCATTTCAAATCCAATACATCTTTAGACTATATTTTAAAAATAAAATAAAAATTAATTAAAAAGGACACCTATTATATCCCTAATTTATTAAGGAATTGTTTCAAGTATAATTATAAATACAATTACAGAAAATACATGTGAAAACAATTATAATTAGAATGAATTCAACACAAAGCATACTCAACTGAAATTATGAATATAATCAACTAAAAGTTATTGTGGTAGATTTAGAATAAATCCAAAGAATAATAATGCATAATAAAACTTGAATTTGATTCTTCATAATCTTAAAATTGATATTTTCAAAATTAGACTGGTGGCGATTAGACCATTAGTTTTTTATTTAATTTATTTATTCAATTTAATTGAATAAATTATTAAAAATAAAATAAAATTTAATTCAATAAATCTAATTAACTAAATCTATCAATATGTTCAACCGGTCAAACTAATCTAATCTTTTATTTCGACGAATTCAATACTCAATTAATACAACCAACCAATCTCATTTAATTATAAAAACAACGCCTAAAACCTCTTAACTATGTTATTAAAACTTTAATCTTACTTGTAGGAATTAAAAAACTTCGCCCAGGCTAACTGTCTAATCCATCCATCGTATACTTGTCAAAGTGGATTTGACTGATGTGTTATTTACGGGAAGTAGGCAATCATCAAAACGAAATAAATACCGTGTTTCTTTACTTTAGGAATAAGACATTCCATTAAATTAAAAATATAACAGTAGTAGTAGTTTGGAAGATATAAGTTTTGTATTGAATTAGTTAGATTATGGCAAGAAAATATAATAAATATAATAAAAAGTTTCTATACCGATCAAATTAATTTTTTATTAAAATAATAAAATTAAAAAATTATTATATTTTAAATTCAAATTTCATTATCTAGTTTTTTATTAATTTATATAAAAATATAAAAACACTTTCAAAATAATATAGTTTTTATATATATAAGTGTTTTAATCATTTATCAATTGAATTGTTATCAGAATGACATACCATTATAGATATAGCTATAGATATTATTAGGCATAAATTCTCTCAAGTCTTAAAACTTTACTTTGATGCTAAAAATATCATAGAGGCTCTTGTATTAGGAGTTTGATTGCATTTTGATTCATTTACAAAAAAAAAATTGATAAACTTATCTTTGTATATTAGATGAAAAACAAATTACCCTTTTTGAGAAAATTTTCATTCATCTCTATAACGAGATAATTACATATAGTGTGTCATGTGTTTATAGAGACCAGTTTTTAATAATAAAAATAAATGAAATTTTTAACAGAATAACTAATTTATTTTTTAATCTATCATATAAGAATTAATTTGACTATTTTTTAATAAAAACATATATATAATCTAACTTTTAATATAATCTCCATGACAATTTTATCATACCATAATTTCTTCCTTCCCCCAAAATATGGGAAATATAGGAAGAGGAAGGACAGCTTAACCTAAGTACTAGTATTTAAGCAAGAAAACCTAGACCCCAGGGAAAAGCTAACACGTAATTGAACTGAAATTCACAATCATGGCTAAGTTTTTTATCATGGCGGTTCTTGTGATTTTGGGGACGATGGTAACCTCAGCTTATGCGCAAGCAAGTTGTGCGCAGAACCTTGTGTCCTGTTATCCTTACCTGAACAACGCCACGGCCAAACCTGAAGACGACTGCTGTAACCCGATCAGACAAACCGTCGCCAAAGATCTTCCTTGCCTTTGTAACCTCTATAACGACCCTAATACACTTGCTTCCTTCAACGTCACTATCCCGGAAGCTCTCAGGATCTCTCGTGAATGCGGGGTCAGTACTGATCTCAGCGCTTGCAACGGTATGTGAATGTCTCTACCTATCTGCCAATATTATTCAATCTTTGATTAATTTGCTATACTAGAATTCTCTTATATTTCGTTTAATAGAGACTAATGATATTTGTTTTTCCTGTTAAGCCACTTCTCCCACCTCTGCTCCATCCCCGCCAGGTAAAAGAAAAAATAAAAGATAGCATGAATTTTAGCGCTTAACGTTTCAACCTTAATATATTGTTGCTAAAATTTTATAGGACAATCTGGAGGTGCTGACAGGATAGCATTGACTGGAGTTATCACCTTATTCTTAGTATTGGTCTCTATAGCACTGCATTAAAAGTGATATTTCTTTATTTGGAATAGTTCCGTCAGTGAATAATACAGGGATGCTTCAGACTAGGCACCCGAGTTTGAATATCTCTAGAGATTTTTAACTGTTGCTTGTAATTTAATTGCTTGATGTAATATATGTGGTTGGCCAGTGTTTCTATTTTCTATCACAAACCCTTTTATAAACTCATCTCGTTGGTTGGTTATTAAGTCATCAGACTGAATCTTACGATATTAAAGGACACAAATATACATGGTTCAGTTTTTATTTTTTTATAGGAAGAAGATGTTGAAGCTTTGACTGAGCATGTCATTAACAAACTCTTTTATGAATTATTTAAAATCCGTTTAAATTTTTTTATTGTTGAATTAATAATACTATTATTTATGTTTTTATTTTATTTATAAATTATATTTGATTCTTTTATATTAAAAATAATAAAAAAACGTTTTTTTAAAATTTTATTCATCAATAAATTTTTAATTATTTTTAAATTTGTTCGGTTATATGTTAATATTCTTTTAGCATTTGCAACCATATTTATTTAATTTTCACGAATATATTATCTACCAAGACTATAATAGCAAAAGATTGCATTGATTTGAAGTGTTAGCTGAAATTCCAAGGCTCAAACCTTACACAATCCCTTTCGCTTCCTTTATTGAAAAATGAATTGTATACATTCATTTAATTTTTTTAAATGAATTAATTTATTATTAAAAATAATTAAGTTAAAAATAGATAAATAAACATCAACAAAAATCTAATTGTAACTGTACCAATAATGGTGGGTTTTGCTTCATTTATTGGTCTTTGGTTACTAGATAGCCTCTTTCTTCTTTTGCAAATCACTTTTGAAATTAAAGTATCAAAATAGCAAATAACTCATAATAATTAAAAAGAAAAAAGAAAAACTAAATTCGAGCAAGCAGGCTCTCTTCATACACCCAATTTAACATGAGTCAATTCAGAATTATCCGAATTTAGGTATCAAAAAATGTGGAACAAAGACATAATCATGTCATGTAAGTCACGACGCAACGCCACCCGAGCAAGGTGATGGGAACAAAGACATAATCATGTCATGTAAGTCACGACGTAACGCCACCTGAGCAAGGTGATGGAAAACCTTTTCAGCTCTCCTACTAATTCAACATAAAGATATATCATCTAAGTCACAACGCAACGAAGCACAATCATTAAAAAGAAGATTAAATTCAAAAATACCATGATTATCAGAGTTGAATGCACTACAAGTTTCAAGGCAATCAGTCTACAATATTACCTTGCTCATTCCCACCGACTTAAAGAGAAGAGCCTCTTGAATAGCCATAACCTCGTCCACTGTCGTCCGAGCCACAACAGGTAGATGGCTAATGACTGCACGGCTGAAAGCACCTTCCTTGTCCCTAACAATCAGTTCGTAGCCGACATGTTGCCTGTCTTCGCTAAAAGCAGTGTCAACATCACACTTGACGTAGCCAACTGGTGGTCGAGACCAGCTAATAACACCACTAGCAACAACTTGAGCAGTAGTAGGCCGCACTTGCTGGTTGGTCGACCGCGCAGTAGCCCAATTTTGCCCGAAGCGAGCAGCAAAAGCCACAGCTAAAGCCATGGTAGATGTGTCTCCACACCATAGGAACCAAGTACTGTAATACCAGAGAGACCAAGTTGTGACAGACACTCTACTAAATAAAGTAGTATCAGCACCAAATAGAAGCGAGAATAGCCAATTAGAAAAAGAGAAAGATGGAATTGCAATAGCAGATAACAACCACACCTAAACCGCGAAAGCACAACCCAAAAGTACATGGTCGATACCCTCAACCTATCTACAACCAAGGCAGTCAATCGACACCGCGTAACCCCTGTTAATAAGCTCACAACGCGTAGGAAGAAAATTACGAAGACAACGCCATAAAAGATCTTTTACCTTTGGCGGAATATCAGCATTCCAAAGAGACAACCAAGGTCCCCCCCTCTACTGACCAGTGAATCAATGAACAACTCGAGAGTAAGTCGATAGGCGAACTTAACCAAATATACACTATTCTTATCAAAGTGCTAGATAAGCCTATCGGGGGTGTAACGAGCTAAGCGAAATAGCCATAATCCGCTGCCCATCACAAGGGGAAAACACACCCTCGACCAAGCTTTAGCCCTAACCTCACTGATCATCCCAGAGCAAGTCACATACCAATAAATTGTCCATACCATCAAGAGGCGTAGAAGTGATATAAAAATCCAAGTCGTCATTGAGCCATGGGTGATTGTAAGCCGAAACTGTACGTCTATCCCCAATTCGCCAACGAAACTCTCTTTTCAACATACTTGGTCGCACAAATGCTTCTTCAAATAAAAGACGGGTAAGCACTCGCGGAATCATTAAACAACTCACCTCTCGAAAAATATCTAGCTTTGAAGGGACGACTTAAAAGTGAGTCTGAATTGGAAAGAATCCTCCAACCTTGTTTGCCAAGTATAGCTAAATTGAAACAGTGGAGATCCCGAAAGCCCATACCACAAAACTTTTTAGTAGTACATAATTTATCCCATGATGCCCAATAGAGTCGAGCCGAATTACCAGCGTTGGAGCCCCACCAATACAAGTTTATAAGTCACTGTAACCCGAGACAAGTATAAATAGGAAGAAGAAAAATGCTTAGACCATACACCGAGAGCGCCAGAGCAATTATTTTTAGCGAAGACAAATGAAATTGTAGAGTCAATCCCAAATAAAATTGAACACCTTTTTATTATGTCCGCTAAGCGATTGGAGACACAAATAACATCCCTGGTCAATTAAAACACTTACTCCCAAGATCGAATGTACCATAGCCCTATTCGTTGAAGGTGTATTCGAACTAAATAACATGTCGAACTTCTGAAAGTTCACTGCTTGCCTTGATGCAACCTCATAGGTGGTTAAAATATTCTTCACAACTTGACACTCATATTTCTTTGCATGGAAGAAGAATAAGCCATCACCAACAAACAAGAAATGGGAAACATTTGGGTTATTTTGACAGATAGCAATACCATGTAACTGTTAAGATTTGGCCTGCAATGCAACATTGAACCAGCAGCAGCAGTTGCAGCAGCTCAACATGCAGGCAAGCTTGGATCGAGGGAAGCTGTTCCATTTTGATGATTTTGTTACATTGTAACTTAGTTAGTTTCATTGTAATTTGTTCTCTAAGTTAGTAAGATTAGTTTATGACATGAACTTGATGTAATAGCTGAAATGTCAGCTAGCTTTGCTTGTAATTCAAGATGTATTAGTTAATATTAGTGGGAGTAGTTAAATCATTAGGTAATAGTCATTGTGACTAAGCAACTCTTGTATATAAGATTTACTTTCAATGAAATGAATGGATGATAACTTTCAGGATGTGTTCAAGTTCTCTTAGCTAAGCTTCTGTTTTCTTTTCTCTTTTGTTTTGTTTTCATTTGATCACAAGCAAGATTCATGCATTGTGCTTGCTGAATTTGCTGCCATTGTCCCAACAGTAACGCGCCACACTGTTCTGCTTATCGAAACAAATAACTCAAAACTTTAACACACATAATGAACAAGTGATGAGACAATGGGCCATCCTGATTAATGCCACGATACAATATAAACAGACCAAAATCCTCACAATTTAAAGCAACCATATACTAGACTGTTGTAACGTACATCATAAACCAGTTAACCCACTATGTGCCAAAATCAAATTTAAGCAGAATGAACCAAAGAAAGTCCCAATCAACCCAATCGTACACCTTACAGATATCTATTTTCAAACCTCCTCGATCCAACCCTTATTTTATTCTTCATGTGATGCAGAAGCTTAAAGGCAACCATGACGTTATAAATGATCAAGTAGCCTGGAATAAAAACAAACTACATAGGCGACACCAAACGGGGCATTAAAGTTTTGAGATGTTTAGCAAAAACCTTAGTCACCAACTTATACAGTACATTGCACAAAGAAATAGGCCAAAGGTCTTTCATGCAATCTGGTGCTCTTTCTTCAGGATAAGCATAATGATCTTATCATTAAGTGTGGTAGGAAATTCACCCTGATTCAACCAATCGCAACATTACTTAAACATCCCAGCCTCAGTGAGAGGCTAGCATTTCTTAAAGAAAGTCAAATTTAAACTATCCGGCCCAAGAGTCTTATCAATTATATGCATTTGAGAAAGAGCAACCTGAACACGCCAACAACTATCCGTTATCATCATCTGTGATAATCGCCCTGAAATTAGCAAAGGCATCAGAAGATGGTACACCAGAACTAGAAAACAATGACTGAAAATAATATAGAGCGATGTTACCCTTGCCACATCAATCAATAACAACCTTTCTAGAATCGCCGTGCAACAAAGGAATATGATTGGTCTGTCATCATTTAGATGCATGGACATAAAAATATTTGGAATTGGACTCTCCATATTGTTGAATTTGGTGTCCTAAGTGTAGTATTTTCGTCTAAGTACACTTGTAATTTTTCGAACAAATTGGTTAATAAAATTATTCATGAATTACATTAATATTTTGTATATTGTCCTCACATGATTTTTGTATCCGAAGCAAAATGAAAGCAAATATTACTCACTGATTGTCTAATGTTTAATTAATATTAAGTGGTATTACGTGGCCGGATCATAATACTTAAAGACAACTTATATTAGTCGATGAACCTAAACATGTCTTTATTCTAATAAAAAATGAACAAACCAATTGAAAGACTAATATGACGTCTATCAAGTCCAACTTGTGAGATACTTTGTCTTGGGCATCAGAGTGGATGACTCCCAGAAGATAGAGACATAGATGTGACTAACTGGACCGACAATACATCGGATTGGACTTAAGAAGAATAGATTTTGAATCTATTTATAGATTTATTCACTTGTGACGTTGACAGTGTGACATACCTAAACCTTAAGTAGATGATGGACTATGTATGCGTGAGTCGTATACTTTGATATAAGTAAAAGCCTGAATTCGAATAAATAAGGAATCGAAAGCTAGTGCGTTAGGTGTACGATTTCTACAGTATGTAGTGTCATTCACAATAGTGAAATTTATAGCCTAAGACATGAGTACATGATATCTTCTTATTGGCATTACATGGTTGATGAAAAGTAAACGTGACCACTAGTCGTTCGTCTTTGTGATGGATGACTTAATCACTATTTAAAAGTGATTGGCTTTTCATGAAGGAATATGCAATGGTTACAATGAGATAAAATAGGATCATATTGAGAGAACGGATATTATCCTAATAAGGGTAACACATTTATGATAATGTCATTGGACGAGCACTGAATAATCGCTTTCGTAATGATATGTCGTTAGGGAGAGCTCAGTCACGATACTATAGTGGAATGACTTCGTGACTAAATGAGTTTATAATTAATAGGCGAAAAGCCGGAACTTAATTATAAATCATTTGAGTCTTAATTACATATGTCCATCGGTCTTTTCGCTAGCTCGTTGGAACTAAAAATGAATTGTGCAGTTTTTGGTGAATAAGAATTTGGCGTAAGGTACCCGTCGTGTAAGTAATTAAAGATTCTATCTTGAGTTATTACGCTATTTAAGAAAAGAATGTATCAAGCAAAAAGTAAGCCTAATAAGAGTTACTACCAAATGTATAGTACGCCTAGTTTGCCTGAGCTGTAACACCCCTAACCCGTAACCGACGCCGGACTAGGGTTAGGAGCATTACCGGACAGATCGGAAACTTACGTAGCATTTCATACATTACATTCATCATTAAAAATCATAGTGTCCCTAAAATGAGTCATCAAGACCCTAAGCATGCTTATAAACCGAGTCGGGACTAAATTGAAACACATATGAAATTTCATGAAAATTTTAAACTTTTCTAAAATACAGGGGAGACACGCCCGTGGAAGGAGACCGTGTGCCCTCCACGGCTTCCAGACACCCCCGTGTGTCCCTTTGTGTCTATATACTGACTTGGTCCCCACGGCCACCAGACACGGCCGTGTGTCATAGCCGTGGTCCTATACTGACTTCCCCACCACGGTCACCAAACACGCCCGTGTTAAGGCCGTGTTGATTTTAGGCTACATTCTGCCAATTCTCCCATGGTGTTAGGCACGCTCGTGTGCCACAACCGTGTGACATTATAGGCCCTCTATAAGGCCAAAATGCCACCCATAAGGGTCAAACCTATAATCGACATATATCATCCCATTTCATTCACCTATGACCATAAAAAACATACAAATAGCCAACCAAATCATGCATATTTGTCAACTAAGGTAATCACACTACAATCCACTCAATAGTCATTCAATCTAACCAATCAACCAATTCCAAACATACCAATTTGCATGATCAAATCTCAATTAAGCTCAAGCACCAATCATCTATATACTTACCATTTCAAAACCATTTCATATATCTACTAATCATACCAAAACAACTTCACATATTATACTTCTTTAAGCATATATCAAAACATATCTAGCCAAATCACATGGCTAAGTTCACTCTACAACATATACCAAAACTAGTCTATACATGCCATATTGAGCTATATACATTTTCAAAGTGTACCAAAATAAGTTTTAGTAGTGTGATGACGATCCGTGACGGTCCCGAGCCTTCAGTAGCTTTGACGACCTATAAAACGGATTAAACACACACACAGAGTAAGCTTTTCAAAAGCTTAGTAAGTCAATACACAAACAAACTTGATATGTAAAGCATGTAAACATATAACCACATTGGTACATTTCTTCTACAAGGTAAATTTCTCACATTTATACTTTGATTCATATTCTTGGCCAAATTGCCACATTTATCAATTCAAGAATCACAAACACATAGTTTTTCATATATGTTCTCATGTAACATATTTCCAATCCATCATAGTAAAACACATAGTCACTTACCTTATATACACATTTGGTGTATAATCAACGTACCTGAATCGGACATTCATTTACTTAATCTATCAAAGCTAGGATTTGTCATTCATATTTCGGACTTGCCCGTTGAACCATAAGGAATCCAGTAGGATACTCAAAAGCTCGAAATAGTAGTACAATGCAATCGTCCCAGACGAGGTCTTACATGTACTCCGATATCGATGCCATTGTCCCGGACAGGGTCTTACACGAATCAGAACGATGCCAATGTCCCAGACATGGTCTCACACGTAAGGATCATAATGATGCCAACATCCCAGACGTGGTCTTATACGTAAGGATCATAATGATGCCAACGTCCCAGAAGTGGTCTTATACGTAAAGCTCATATTGATGCCAACGTCCCAGACGTGGTCTTACACATAATCAGATATCGATGTCACTGTCCCGGACAGGGTCTTACACAAATCTCAAAACAATGCCAACATCCCAGACGTGGTCTTACATGATAAAAACCAAAACAGATATCTATGACGTGACTTAGCCAATCCTATCTATTCCTAGGTTCGTACGGGGCTTCTCGGACTTAGTCACTATATCAGATTTATCTCAGAATTCATATGCAAAACCTCTCATAGGCATTCATTATCAACATCAATCATAAGAACAATTGTATTATCATACAAGTACGTTTATTTGTATAGTGATTATCATACAAGTACGTTTATTTGTATAGTGACTTACCTCGGATTCGGTTTATCGGAATGAAAACGGCTACTCGTTTACTCTCGCTTTCCCGCGATCTAAATCTGTTTTCTTCAGTTCTTGATCTAAACATATTCAGAATTAACCTTTTTATTCACTAATTCATTCAATTCAATCCAAGGACACACATTTAGGGCTATTTTCAAAATAACCCTCATATTTGCACAATTTAGCAATTTAGTCTATTTTTCTTAAAACATCAAATTCACAAAATCCATTTATACACAAGCTTGGCCGAATATATACACATCACATACAAGCCCACATTTTCCATCAAATTTGCTATTTAGTCCCTCAAATTACCATTTTTTCAATTTAGCCCTATTTAGCTAAATTTAACAAAACTTCAAGAACAAAACATGTTCATCAAGCTTAGATCTTTCATTTAACAACATAAAACATCACAAAACTCCACACATCAACAATGGCATCTCACCCAAACATCATCAATACTCAAAATTAGTACATGGGTTTTAAAGCTCTCGAAGCAACGATTACAAAAACGTAGAAATTATCAAAAACGGATCAAAACTAACCCTGAATTTTTGGCTTGCAAGTGCCGATGTCTAGCCAAAGTTTCTTTCTTTTTCTTTCTTTAATATTCGGCCAATAATGGGATGAATAAAGACCACTTTTTTTTTCATATGTTTTATTATTAAAAACAAACATAACTTATAAAAGAATTCAATATAACAATAGCTTATAAAACTTAATATATAAACATATATAAAAACATATATATATACATTTCATTACTCATGCCGTCCACTAACCAAAATAGTGGCTTATTTGCCACATAAGTCCCCACATTTAAAAAGCCATAACACTTTCATACCTTGACAAATAGTAAGCAATTTTCACACTTAATGCAATTTAATCCTTTTGTCAAATTAAACACACAGACAGTCAAATTAGCTCACGAAAATTTACCACATGCTCAATCACACATCAACGGCCAGAAAATAATATTAAAATATTATACGGACTCAGATTTGTGGTCCTGAAACCACTGTTCTGACTAGGGTATAAACCGGACTGTTACATGAGCACTATGCTAATTGGGTTTGTAATGTGATCTAATTAGGAACCAACTAAATTGACTAGTCAAACATCATTTATGCAGGATTTTCATTTATGTTTATCTTGGATCTTGTAGGCCATCTATTGAAACAAATTTTGGATACCATTGACACTTGTCAAATTCCACTGAAGGAAACTAAGGGTATATATGTAGTGAGAAGAGTTCATTAGAAGGTTTTTAATTGTGGAAAATACTATTCTCTAGTTCTTCTTCCTAAATTTGTATGTTCTCTTTTTTCTTATTAACATAGAGCTAAGGTTTTTAAGTTAATTAGTGGATATTTCACCTTCTGGTAAGTCTAATAGCTTTGTATGTTAAATTTTTAAAAGAATAAGATTGTTAAGAAGCTTATAAACAGTAGGTTATGAATACAAGGCTTACATGGGGGTTGTCTATGATTGAGATGTTAGCAATTTGTATGTAAATGAGTTTTAATGGTGATTATATATTCCTTAAGCAGTTCTGCTGGTTCGAGAAGGATGTTCGAGTTTGGAGCTATGAGTTACAGTTTATATGAGTATTAGGTGAGTCTCCATTCTAACTCTTGCATGTGCATTGTCAAGTAGAGATATGCTGTAACACCCTTGACCCATATCCGTTGTTGGAATAGGTTTACGAAGCATCACTGACGTTTACAATTCAAACGAACATAATTTTCAAACATTTCAAATCATGTTAATAATCATTTTAAAAGCAATCCAAATCATACATATTGTTCCCTAAACAGGCTATCTGTACTCTAAAAACAAGTTAGAAGCAAGTCGAGACTAAATAGGAAACTCAGAAAAATTTTCAAATAAATAAGGAAAATTTTCTAAATTGCAAGGATCACACGGTCGTGTGGGCATTCGAAATAGGGACACACGGCCATGTCACAGCCCGTATCTATGCCCGTGCAACTCACTGACTTGGGTCACATGGCCAATCCACACGCCTATGTGACAGGCCGTGTACCCTTCATAATAACCCCACACGCCCCTATGCCAACATGTACTAAGCCGTGTAGCAGTCTTACTTGCAACCTTTTTAAAACTACAAGGGACACACGGCCGTGTCACCTGGCTATGTGTCACACACGGTTGAAACACATGCCGGTGTGGACGAAAATAGGCCATTTTACAAGCCATTTTTCTCACCCATTTTGGCATGCACATACAACCAAAATTTCAAATATATACAGGCTATAATAAGGCACCAAGATCATGTATATTTTAGCTAATCAATCATGGTATAAGAACATACAACCAGTATGCCCTTAAGCACCTCAAATGACAACATGTAGTATGCATAATCATGTACTAAATATGGCCAAAATATTCATTAACTTCTAAACATATTTTCATCAATACTTATTATTGAATTTCCTTACCAAAACATACCAAATGGTGCAAATCATGCCATTCAACTACTAACATTAATATTCATAAATGTCATTCACAACCAAATACCAATTTACCATATATTCAAACATACTAAGCACTTATAAAAAAATAAGCATAATAACTACTTATAACCAAGCTAATTCACTTAGCATACTTGAAGTATTCAATCATCATTTGACACCAAAAGATTTATACAATTTCTTCATATATATGTTCCAAAAAGGTCTACTTAATTAAACACACAAGTTCAACTATTTTTACTAAAAACAAGTATAGTAAATTACTTCCCATATTTACATCCATACAAAATATTCAAGTACTATAGACCCTTTCCTAGTACATGCCACTTAAACCAACATTAAGTGTAATGGCCTGAATTTTCAGTGGGTCGGAACGGCGATTCGAGGTTACTAAATCCGACAAGTGAGTAGAAAATATTATTAATTTAGTGAGCATAAGTTAATGTGAAGTTAGGAAAATTTTTGAAATAGTGAATAGTGTACTAGAAAAAGAATATTAAAATAATTAGAATCGAAAATGAGGTATCGAGACCTCAGAGATTTTTAATCTAGCCATAAATATTTTATAAAAATTTAGAGTGTTAATAAGTTAGTATTAAAGTTTCTTCAAGAAATTTTAAAGTTTCGATAGTTAATTGAACAAAAAGGACTAAATTGTAACAAATGCAAAATTATGGGAAATGATTAAATAATTTAAATGATAAAAGAAAGAGGGCTTAAAAGGCAAATAGACCCAAGGTCTATTTGGGCTGGACGGCAAGGGCATGAAATCAGCAAGAAAATAAGGAGAATTAAGGGTAAAATTGGAATATTGCAAATTTTACTTAATAAAGCTAGGACTAAAGTGGAATTATCTAGATTTCTTTTTATTTTTCTGCATTCTCATCGACAAAAATACCATATAAGGGTTTCTTTAAGCTATTTTTTCATATTTTTACTGCAAGTAAGTTCAATTCTTGATTATTTCTTGAAATTTTTGTGTTTTTGTGACTTTTACAACTAGGTCCACTTGTTGAATTCATTAGTTTTAGATTTTATGAATGAAGTTGGAAGTTTCTATGAATATGTGCTAGAATTATATGATTATTTAGCATGGAATTAGAGCTTTAAATTGTTTATATGCCGATTTTATTGAAAGAATTGAATAGAAAGTGAATGTTTGGGACCTAATTTTAAAAAAAAATTGAAGTTAGGGTTTTATGTGGAAATTCTGAATTTCAATAGTTGTGAAATAACTTATAATGTCTAGGTAAAGTATTAATTTAGAGAAAATTAGATCAATTGAGGGATTAATTGAGCAAGGACTGAATTGTATGAATTGTGGAATTTGGGACAAAATAGAAATCAACATGTTATACTAAAGCAGTTTTGGACAGCAGCAGTTGTCTAACTTTGAAAAATCACCAAAAATGGTAGAAATTGAATTAGAAGTTAAGTGAGATATATAATTAAAGCTTGCTGAGTCTATTTTCATATAAAAGAAACAGAGCAAGCAAAGGAACTCTACATATTGAGATATTTAAATTTTTGTAAGACTGGTTTAGAAAAACTTTGTGATCCCCTGTTCTTACTTTAGAAATTCACTAAAAATTGTACAAAAATAATTATGAGTTATAATTTATATTTTTGTATTCCTTAGTGAGCCTATTTTCATTAGAAATAATTGGAAACACTATATGAAAATCGTATTGAATTTTAGTGAAGAGAGGTCAGAGTTGTTGGACTGTGTAACAGGGGAGAACTTAACTAATAAACTGTACTAATTGGCCACACCAAAAATTCTGGAAAAATTATAGTAAGAAGACATGTGATTCTAGTTTCAAAAAAAATTAATGGGTCTTAATTTTGAGTTTTGTATCTCAAGATAAAAATAATTTAGTGACTATGACACAGATAGACAGCTTGAATATTCATATAAGTAAATAGTGAAATTATAGATAATGTTACTTATATGCGGGTTATAAACATTATGGATGTGAAATAGAGTAAAGGTGAAGTCAATACTAATAAATGAATGATTTTACAATGATAGATCGAGAACCCAAAGCAAGTCAAGGAAAAGAAAAAGTAGCTGATTAGTCCCTGAATTTTCACAAATTCTGCAAATCGACCCAGGTAAGTTCATATGGCTGAAATTTAATGATTAAATGTTAATTTCATGAATTATATAATATATGATGAGATATATTTGTTGATGAATTGAGAATAAAACAACAATGCAAAAAAAAGAGCAAAATAAATGATCAAATTGAGCGGAACATCGAATTTGAGTACTTTTGATCAGTGACAAGCGATAAGTGGTAGCTTTAGCTATACTTATCTGATCAGTGACAAGTGACAAGTGATAAGTGATAGCTTTAGCTACACTTATCTGATCAGTGACAAGTGACAAGTGACAAGTGATAAGTGGTAGGTTTAGCTACACTTATCTGATCAGTGATAAGTGACAAGTGATAAATGTGATCCGTGTAAGACCGCAAGCGTGGCTATGGCTTCGTAAAAGTGATAAGTGATCATACGTAAGACCATAGTTATACTATGGCAAGGTGGAAGTGAAGTACTAAATTTTCCGTAACCGTTCCCTAATTTGATTAAGGATGGTAAGTGACAAATTGGCCCAAAAGAGTTAAAGTAAATGGATAAGTGGTAGTGAGTTTATACAAGAGGACTCACCAATGATTGTGGTTGACAGGTGAACTTAGTAATTGTGTATAATGCATAAGTGTATGAATGTTTGGTAAGATTTATGTTTTATGCCTATGAACTTACTAAGTTTCTATAAACTTACTTGAGTGTATTCAACATCTCATGTAGATTGACGTAAAAATATACGGAGTATCGGATTAACACTGAGGATCACACTATCAAGATTATCTCTAGTAGCTTTTGTAAATTTCCTTTTTGATTTATATGGCATGTACATGGTTTGATGATTATATAAATACCAAAACTTATTTAATGAATATGTATTAAAGTAAAGAGTGATGAATATGTTAAATAGTATAATTATAATAGAAGTATGATTTGGTATCAAATTGATTGAATTGGATTGGATTGGTCGATTTTAAAATTGCAGGGAAGATTGGATATTTATAAAGGGACTATATAGAATTCATAATAATAATAATTCGTTAAACTTTGGTAATGCCTCAACCCTATTCCGACGATGAATACGGGTAGGGGGTGTTACATTAAGAACCAAAATGACTACCGACATGTTGATGATAGTGTGCTAGCTTCCGAGTCGATCCAATCAAAGTAACGATTCTAAAAGTCTTACAAGAATAAATCAAACTAATAAACATCAACAATTTAGTAAGTTCGAAATAAATTTCCTTTAATAATTCACCAAAAACTATTCAATTAAATGCAACTTCCAATACAACGGCACATAGCCTGCTAGGCATAAAGCCCGAATAACCACCTGTACAAAGCCTGCTAGGCACTTAACCTGAATAATCACCGTATTTCTATTTCGGTAAGCATAACTCAATAAAATCCATAATTCAACCAATAATGAATAGTATGGAGTATTCAATAAAATTTATAGTGACCATGTAACGAACTTACCTGGACTGGATCGCAAAAATTGCAGAAGTTCAGGGCTACTCCGCTAATTTTCCTTTTCCCCGGATATCTATGGATTCGTGATCTATAATGGAAATCCCTTAATTATTAGCATATATTTCATTTCAAATCCATTTTACAATTAATACCCTTTTATTACTTGAAATTACACAATTACCCAAAGTTTTACAATTTTTGCTATTTAATCCTTTAACTCAAAATCCATCAAATTAACTAATTTTCTCAAATCAATAATTTATCAAAATATTCTAAGCCTTCAAAAAGCTCCTAATAAACATCAAACTCACTATCAAACCTTAATATTTTGACATATTCACAATTTAATCCTAAAATTAAGATTTAACAAAAATCTCTTCATAAATTCATTAAATAGCACAATAAAGGCTCCAAATACCTAGTATTCATAAAAAAACACTTAATATTCATAAATGGAAACTTCCAAAATTTTAACAGAATTGAAAACGAAGGTAAGGGCTGGTTGGGCTTAGTTGCAACGATATCAAAAATATAAAAATTGCAAGAAATGGGTAAAAATTAAACTCACATGAAACAAAAATGAAGAAATAGAATTAGAGCTCCCTCCTATGATGGTTTTGGCCAAATTTTGGAGAAGAATGCATAGGAAGCTTTAAAATTTCAATTTGTTTTGTTTTAATTTCAAGTAATTTATAATTTTGCCATTATAATTACTTTATTTTTATTATTTTGCATTAACATGCCTTCCCACCATATTAATTTAGGCATAATTATTACCTAAGTCCTTCCTTCAATATTAATTAAACCATTTTATCACCTATTTGCTTTAATTGCAAGTTTTGCACCTTTTTCAATTTAGCCCTTTTTCTTTAATTAACTACCTAATCGTTAATATTTCTAAACTAAATTTTAATACGACTCTAATGACTCTATAAATATTCTAAAAATAATATTTACGAGTCAACACGATGAAAATTTATGGTCTCGAACAACTGTTCCATCTCCACTGAAAATCGGGCTGTTACATATGCATAATGATAACTAGTAAGTGTGTGAAACAGAGTAAATATGCTACATACACAATAAAGATATGTCTAAAGTATTGTCTGAATGGGAAATTGAGTGTTAAGTATGCAGGTAAAGTCTAATATAAGAGAGTATAAATCAGTCAACTATGCGAATAAATTTGGGTAACTTCTGAGTAAAACATCCCTTGTGATGCCACTAGTATGGCAGTTAAATTACTAACCAGACTGGCAAATCACAATACGAAAATAAGTGCAAGACCATGTGGCTGAGAGCTATGGCATTATGTGATATAAAACCACTCATGGTGTTGCTTCCAGTAAGATGAAGATTGGACTGGAAGATTACGACATGAAGAGGTGTAACTCTATGTAGTTGAGACCCATGGCATGATATGATAGTAAGAATATTCATGGTGATGCTTTTGGTAATATGTAAACCGGACTGGCAGATCACGACATGAAGATATGCATAAGTCCATGAGGGAGAAACCCGTGACACCTTCTATGAAAGTTTGCTGGGACAGTAAACATGTGATTCTGTATGTTGCCTGTACGGTGTGATCTGCTAAGCCTTTGTGGCGTATTCTGTATGGCAATTATGGCAAGCTCTATATCGTCTCATTGGCGTACTCAGTTATGTCTGTGTGGTAGAATATGGTTATTCTCCTTTGTGGTAAGTTTTGGGTACGTTCCGAGAGTTCTTTGATAGATAATTTTATGATAAGAATATGATACATATGAAGTTAATTTTGTTTGATTAGTTCAATGGTGTAATCGAATAAGTCTTAAAGGGAAGTTTCCAGAAAGAAAATATGTATTTGTATTTTTAAAGAGGGTATCCGCCATAGTAGTTTGCCAGTTTAGAATATGAGTGTATTCGTAGTTATGAGAGATATAAGTATTTGTCGGTTTGAGTTTGTTTGTGCTATGTAGGGTTGAAATATGAGTTATCTGGTATCCGCCATATCTTAATAGTATCATGTCTCGTTTTGGGATTTTATTGAATCTGAGTTGTTTGCCATCTTAGGTATTATTGTGTCTTGTAACAAATATGTGTGGAATTCTTCTAAATGATCTGGATAGTTCGTTATCAATATGAGCATGGGTTAGGTTTTGAACTGGGATATGATTTGATTGATAGACTGATAATATCGAACTCAGCATAAGAATTAGCCAAACATGAATCCAGGTAGTAAGTATTCGCCCGTGAATTGTATCTGTGAACAACCATTTTGGAAAAAAAAAAATATTAAGTGTTGGTTTGAAGAGAAAATCCGTAGGAAGTGGGCTCTGTAGAGATATTCCTTTGAAAATAAAAAAGATAATAGAATATTGTCTAGTAAGATCTGAAGTCAACCAAGTAATGAAGTGGAAGTTGGTACGTTAAGTATGATAGTTGGTGTATAAGTGCAAGTCTGATATAATGAAAGTGTCCACCCAAAATAGAAATGATATGGCGTATAGGCATATATCCAATATTACGAAATTACTCGCCAAGATATCTTGTATTAAAGCTCACTAAGTTCTCTTGAACTTACGAGTGCTTATTCTTATTTCAGGTGTTGCTCTATGAATGAGTGCACCAGGAAGGACAAGTCAGGAGCACGCCTTGGAAACAATGAGCTGGATTATTATGCATACAAGAAACATCTTAAGAGTAGGGTGTATAGTAAGCTACGCTTTAAAGAGTCTATTATTAATAGGATTTAAAATGTTGTATACTGTTTTAAACATTGGTGTAATTATTTGATATTTTCTTAATAAAAAGAATAATAGTAAAAAACAATACGAACTATGTTAAAAAAGATATTACATGCCAATTGTTTAAAATTTTTTGCTAAGTGTTTGTGCGTTCTAACATTTGATATTCAGACTCGATGAATCGAGTTAGGTAAAGGATGTTACAACGAGTACTTAAGTAATTGAACTCTATTCCTTTATTGCCTCCATCACAACAAATTAAACTCAAGATCTCTTTGAACTATGTATGAAGTCATGCTCTAATATTAATTAAAAAGCACATTGGATTGCCATTGTTTCAATTTGTTGTCGAATAGATGTTGCAACAAATGTTGTGACAAAACTGTGTTGTAAAGTTGAAATAAGAAAGTAAAAGAATAATAGTAGTCTAAAAATGTTCACGTAGTTTGAATTAAAAAATCCTACTTCTGCAAAGCCATGATCAAAGAATGAATCTGTTAAACAATTCATGAATACAACAGTTGATACAAGTTCAATACACTCAACATTGATAATGAAAATTACAACCTAAACATAATGTAATAATTTACCCTCGCTCTTCCCAAATAACCTTAGTGAATAAAGTTTTTAATAAATACTTATAATAATAATTGCCTTAGTAAATTCAACATATTATTGCATGATGATGACAATGGGTAGGAAGATTGTGCATGGCCTCTAGTTAAAATGTTTTTGTTGTCTTCTTTTTTACCAAAAAGATCACCCCATATCTGCTTGATTTTCAAATTTAAAAAATGTTAGGATAATGACTTAATAATATTATTTTAAAACACTTCTCAATTAGATCAGTATTAGCCTTTATCCTTAGTTAAATGGAGACCTAAAATTACTTCCTGAAAATCTCTTTTTCTAAATACATATTAACACAATTTTATCTAGCTCTCTTTTTTAAGGTTTTTTTGAATGAATTTTTATTTTTAGTGTAGTGCTTTAAGTTTTTTTTTATTTCATACTATAATATTATTATAATATTTAATTTTACATAACAATCTTAAATAAATGAAACTACTCAAAGGGACCTTGAATTGGTTGCTTTGTACGAAATATAAAAATAATATTAATAACATCACAAGTTAAAGTATCAATCTATCATAATATGCTTCTGTTGTTATAAAAATTGTGAATTATGTTTGATCTGAAAATAATTAATTGGTTTATAATTGTATTTGTAAATAAAAAAAATGAAAAAAAAATTGTTTTTGTTTTTTATCAATGCGCATTTTAAGAGGCAAAACTAATTTATTTATAAATCAAAACAAAGGCGATCCCTAGTAGAAGGTACTAGAAGAAACGCGTCTGATGATCTCCCATTGCATTATTGTTCTATTTATTAATTTCTGTGTTCTGGCGATAGCTCCAATTTTTATTAATTCAAAACAAAAACCCCAAAGCAAGCAATCTCTCTAAAAACCCACTCTCCAGTCATTCTACACCATGGATGCGGCGAAACTGAACGAGTTGAAGAAGTTCATCCAACTCTGCAAATCTAATCCTTCCATTCTCGATGATCCTTCCCTCTCCTTCTTCCGCGACTATCTCCATAGGTAATTTTTAATTTTCAACCTCTCTCTCCCTCTTTCTATTTCACTCGTTAATAACAACTAATGCCTTCTACGTTTATCAGTCTCGGAGCTAAGATCCCATCCTCGGCTGACACCGCCGCCGACTCCAAATCGGTAATCACTAATCAACTCTCACATTTCTCTCTTTCCCCTTCTACTAACTTTACTAATCTAAATGAGGATTTTGGTTTATAGAAGAGTTATGCGGTGGAGGAAAGCGACGAGGAGCTTGCGGATGCAGGAGTGAAAATTAATATAGAAGAAGAGGAAGAGGAAGATGAGATTATCGAATCGGATATCGAGCTCGAAGGTGACACGGTTGAGCCTGATAATGAGCCTCCACAGAAGGTACTATCTTATCTTTCTATTAATTTCTGGTTTAATTTCTTTTAAGTTATTTCCCATTTTGTTGTTTTTGGTGCTCGTAGATGGGAGACCCTTCTGTGGAGGTTACCGATGATAACCGTGATGCTTCCCATTCAGCTAAGGCCAAAGCCATGGATGCCATTTCTGAAGGTGAATAATCACAACTTACCATCTATTTACTTATTTTTATTTGTTTGAGTTTGTATTATGCTAAATCATTGTAATGCAGGGAAGTTTGAGGAAGCTATTGAGAACCTGACACAGGCGATTTTGCTGAACCCGACTTCGGCAATCATGTATGGCACACGAGGTTAGCATTTCTTAGTTTAGCCTTTTATTCACCCTTTCCACTAGTATTTATAATTTAGCTAGTTACGTGCTCTGTTTTGTTGTTGTTGTTGACATGCATTCTTTATCTTTTTTAGAATGATTCTTATATTTGATAGAATGATTCAGTTTATTAGTGTTCTTTTTTCCCCTTTCAGCCAGTGTTTACATTAAGATGAAAAAGCCCAATGCTGCTATTCGAGATGCCAATGCTGCTTTGGAGGTTTGTGTGTATATGTATATATATGTTTAGCTTAGTATTGATCTGGTTTTTTTACATGCTTGTATGATAAAATGCTTAATGGTAAACGTGAACTTCGTTAACTGTGTGTGTTGCATTATTGGTTCATTCAAGCAATATATGTAAGGGATTTATGCTGAACATATTGTGTTCAATATGGTTTCTTCTTGTTTTAGGGTTTTCCTGGAAATAGCAAGGCCATATTTGAGTAGGAAATGATTTTAATTATCCTCATTCATGTCTTGCAGATAAACCCAGATTCTGCTAAGGGCTACAAGTCTCGTGGCATTGCACGAGCAATGCTCGGTCAATGGGAAGATGCTGCCAAGGATCTACACATGGCATCAAAGTTGGATTATGATGAGGAAATAAACAATTGGCTTAAGAAGGTTTGCTCTTATCTGTCCTTTTTCACTCTTCCCTTTGAAAGTTTCAGTCCATGCAGTATAATTGAAGAGATGAGATTTCAAAGACCAGAGCATGTCATGTGATTTTAAGCATAATTTGACACAATTTGGTCATTTTGAACATCTGAATTATTGCATCACTATATGTGAGTGTAATTCTCTGCCACCAATGATAGTATTTTTTGGCTGTACCTGCATCACTATATATGAGTGACAAGACCACTGTTGTTCGGTGTAATTCCTGCTTTGACAGATCACATTGATTTCATTGATTAAACAGGTTGAACCCAACGCACACCGCATTGAGGAACACCGTAGGAAATATGATAGATTGCACAAAGAGAGAGAAGATAGAAAGATTGAGCGTGAGAGACGTCGTCGTCGTGCTCAAGCTCAGGTAATTTAATGCTTTTTCATTCCATTATAATTTTACTTCATTAAATTTTTTTTTTTTTGACTTCGATTACATTTCATATTGTGCTCAAGGCTGAATATGAGAAGGCAAAGAAGCAGGAGCAATCATCCTCCAGTAGAAAACCTGGAGGCATACCTGGTGGGTTTCCAGGTGGAATGCCTGGGGGTTTTCCTGGAGGTATGCCCGGAGGTATGCCCGGAGGTATGCCTGGAGGTATGCCTGGTGGCATGCCTGGAAATGTTGATTTTAGCAAGATATTGAATGTAAGTGTTAATACATGGAACTTGCTTTTTACTTTCATAGCAATCAATTCTATCATGAATATATATATATGCTATTGCAATTTATTTTCTACACATAGTTTTAGGTTGGGATGACTGCAAGATATATATTTGCCACTTCTATATTGCTTGCTAGATACTCGGAAGATGTCAACAATTGTTATTTGGAAACTTGTTTTTTTGATGTGGTTCCTGATATTTTCACCAGGATCCCGAATTGATGGCAGCATTTAGTGATCCAGAAGTCATGGCTGCTCTTCAAGATGGTAGGCATTTTACTATGTTTGCTTCTTTTATTCTTGTGGTCGCTCTTATATTTCTGTCCTCTCCTAGATCTGCAATTTATGGAGTGTTTCATCATTTTCATCCTTCTACTATAGTTGCTTTTGATGAACTAGGACTAAGAATACTTGAAAACATATTTTAGCTGCTCTTAGGATTTTATACTTGGTAGTGTTTAGCAAATACATTATTCTGTAAGGATGCAGTGCATAATTGGTCTCCTAAAAGGGAACTCCATATAGTTTGGCTGAGGTTTTATTGAGATAATCACATGCGCTGTGGGTTTGTATAATATGTTCTGGTATGCTGTAGTAAAATAATTATGTCTGACCTTATCTACTTGGTGATATATTTTTAGTAGTGGAAAACTTGGTTAGTCCATTACAGAATTGATAGCTATGTTCTGGTATGCTGTAGTAAAATAATTATGTCTGACCTTATCTACTTGGTGATATATTTTTAGTAGTGGAAAACTTGGTTAGTCCATTACAGAATTGATAGCTAGTTTTATACATCTTAAACATATATTTCTTGGAAAGTTCGTTGTAATTTAGTAGAGAAGTTGTCACTCCTGCAGTTTTGTCCTGATTGTTTCAGTTTATGCATGTTCTTTAATGCTTTTGGTAATTTGCATAGTTTCCATTTTATTGTTACAATGCCCTATCTTTAGGCATTGATGATCCATCATCTTGGTTGTTTGTATCAAATGACTAGTTTCTATACTACATGGAAACTAAAGAATGAATGGTTTCACATTGTTATCTTCTCCTTAGGTGACATCTATTTGCTGATCTGTGTGCTTAGATTGACATCCTCTACACAGTATTTGGAAGACTTTTTTGTTGCACACTTTCTGTTCTTTCAAATGACATTGTTGAGTTAATCTGACTGTTTATTCTTTTAGTCAAACATAATTTAAGTTCTTTAAGCGTGCAATGCAATAAGGATTAGCAAACGATTTGTATTAATTCAGAAAATTTATGGTTTTGAATGCATAAGAACTTGCATGTGACAGTTTGCAATGTCTAATGGTGCTTTTGATGTTATTGTAAATGGCTTTGCAGTAATGAAGAATCCTGCTAATCTTGCAAAGCATCAAGCAAATCCCAAGGTGGCTCCTGTAATTGCAAAGATGATGAGCAAATTTGCAGGTCCCAAGTAAAAAGTAGTATGCCAGATTGGTGTCATTTGTTTTTTTGGGGGGGGGGGGTGATATTTATGTTGTGTTCATCTGAAAGAAACAATATTTCGTAAAAATTGTTAGTGAATCTATGCGCATTATGGCTATGTTGGTAATTTGCTTCATAGGTTGTAGGATTTTGTACTCTTTCGGTTTGTTTAAATAAGAAAAAGAAAAGAAAAGTCCCCATCATTTTATAAAAATGCATCGGTATTCCTTTATTTTCTTGTGAATGTTCAGAAATCTTGCATCATTTGGTTTGATTCAATCAGACTGTTATTATGTGAAATAGACTGGAAAAACCGAAGGGGAAGGTTCTAGGTGGTTCCTTTTATTGCAAACAAAGTTAAGAAAAATGAATAGCACAGGTGATATTGGTGCACTTAACAGCCAGTCTTCTTATTATTGCGTGTAAATAGGTGGATGGATTGAGTACATTTCCTATTTTATTTTATTTTTCTTAGGTTGAAATATTATTTTAGCCAACGGGCTGTAATTAAATACAAATAGGAGAGACATAGGTTATTGTTTGGGTTGAAATTTAACTGCTCTCTTTGAATTAATTTGGGTTTAAAAAAGGGTAAATTGGATAAATATATAATGTAATAATCATGATAGCTTTTTATACTTTTCTGGTATATATTATATTGAACTCTAATTAGTTCATAATAGACACATTTTATTCTTACAAGTGAAATCGTAATCATATCAGCATAAAAAAAAATTCAAGGATTTGTTGACATTCTTCCTTTTTTTACCCCGCATAACTATCTTGTCTGAAAATTAATTTAATAGAGTAAGAAAGATCATAATTGAGAAGTGCCCTTCCATGGTTGATGGTGCCTGTAGACATGGCGAACTCATCACAGCAGCTGGAGGCATAATTAAAGGCGAAAATGGCCATCGGAGACGGGTTCATTGGTGTTGGATCGGCTGTGTATGGGCTCTTGTTAGCTTGGGAGCTGGGTTATCGAAGATTGATCGTGAAGAGTGATAACAACGAGGCAATCAACATGATTTAGGACCACAATGCTGAGCATAGTAATTTGGCTGGGATCCGACATGTCAATCAACTAAGTAACAGAGATTGGAACGCTGATTTCAGAGGCATCTATACGGAAGCTAACTCAGCTGCTATGGATTTCCGCTTCTTAGGGTTTCTTTGAATCACCAATTAATATCAATGTGATGGAATCTTAAGGAATAATACTTTTTTATTAGAGTTTTTGGGTGTTTGGAACACCCATGATGAGACACCTTTGAAAACCTTGTCTCACTGAAACTCCAATTTTCCAAGCTCCAATGAAAAAAAAAAAAAAAAACAGCCCCAATCAATTTTTTGATTCCAATTTTAACCTTTTATTTAATGTATTTTTGTATCGTTGATTTTTTAAAATATATATATATTACCATTATAAAATTAATATTAATTAGTTAAAAATAAACATTTTAATAAACATATTTTATTAAATAAATTTATAAATTTAAGCATTTTTAATAAATTTGTAAAAGTAAAATAATTTAAAACACTTTTATTATATATCATTTCTAATTTAATGTCTTTAATAGTTATTTTCTATTCTCATTTCACAGCTACAGTTGTGTTTGAATCTAAATACATACTCCATGTTAAAAAATATGGACATCACTATGGGTAATTACATATTATTTACTATCATAATAGGTTAGCCCAAATTAAAAGTGATCTAATTTGGTTAGAATTTTATTGTTCTTTAATTATTAAATAATGTATGGGTCAAATATATGGGGATACTCTACTAGTTATAATTAAATTCTAATTAATGATGGGCTAATTAGAATTTGATTAGAACTAATATGCCAAGGTTATAAATGTTAGGGTTATCGTCCCCAAATTATACACAAGATGTCTTTTCTAATATCCTATCATTAGGAAAGAGAGAGCAGATATTTTCTGAATTTCTTGTGTGCTAATTTGGAAGATCAAATCCCCAAAATTTGGTAAAATTTCAAAGAATTTATGGATTCAGGTACGCTTCCGCATCTAGTTTTGTTCTTGATTTATTTTTGATGATTTGACATGATAGATCTTGGTTCATTCAATTTTATTTTAGATTTATTTTACAAATTTAACAAGTGGCATCCGAGCTTCGTCATATCAAATCATTGAGAATTGATTAAGGTTCTTCTTTTGAATAATTGATTCATGAAATTTCATGGGTTTATATATTGATCTTTGAAGGTTTATATTAAAATAAATTTTTTTAAGATCTTGATTATCTTGAATTCATCTTAAAATTTTAGGGTTTTGTTTTAATTTTTTGATTTGTGTGATTTTCGAATTGATGAATTCAATTACAAAAGTTTTTGCGTTTTAATCTTTTTATTGCGATTCATTTGTTTTCTTTATTCATGATTTGTGCTACTGTATTTGCAAAATCATGTTTATGAAAGCATTATATATTTTTATTTTTTTAATGGTATAAGAAATTTATTTTGATGCTAAAAAAACAAAGGTTAACATATACGCATGGCTTAATTCTTTAATATATATTTTATTATATATAAATATATAATATATGCATTGGTTTAATGCATGTTGCAGTTTCGTATGTATAAATGTATAATATATACATGCTTTGATTGATTTAATGCATGTTAGTTTTGGAAAATTATATAAATATATATGATTATCTTTTAATTTGACTGAAAGATGAAATTAAGGTAAACATTTTGAAACACATAAATTCAGATTTTGGCTTTTAATTAAGGATGTATAATATTTTAAATAAATTAGTTGAATCAAAATGCCGCCAAAGTGACCTCTTTTGTGTAGATTAGTTTATTTGAAATATTAAGATGATTATATGTTTTTGTGATTCATGCGTTTATTGATTGACCCAAAGGTAAGTTAATATTTGGCAAAATTTTAACCACATCTGTGGTGATAAATGTGTAACAGTTATAAGGTATTTTATGTGAGCAATAAGTTAGTCCAAAGATTAATTCATTGTTTGACATAATTTATTGTCAATGTTTGATTGCTACAACAAGAGTACCGTTTACTCTTAATATTACTGTCCAAAGACTTGATATTAATGTTGTGTTTGGTATCTTAAGATGGGATTAGCCATTATCTTGAATTTATTGTTTACTTATGAATATTGATTTAAGCTTGTTTTTGTTCTATATTCAGATAAATCATCTTCTGCTGCCACAATATATGCTAATATAAATTCTATACCCATGCTTAATGAGACTAATTTTAAGGAATGGAAAAGACACTTACTTATAGTGCTTGGCTGTATGGATATAGACCTTACACTAAAGGAAGAACAACCTGCACCTCTCACGGAAGAAAGCACCCTTGATGTTAAGAGGGATTTTGAGAGGTGGGATCGTTCAAATCATATGAGTCTAATGATTATGAAACACAGCATTCCAGAAGCCTTTAGGGGCACAGAATCTGAAGAGATTACTCAAGCTAAGGGTTTTCTTGATGAAATTGAGAAACGTTTTGCTAAAAACGATAAGGTTGAGATGGCATCACTTCTGACTTCTTTGATGTCTATGAAGTATAAGGGTCAAAGAAACGTAAGAGAGTACATTATGGAGATGTTACTGCTTCAAGACTGAAGGCACTTAAGATTGAGCTTTCTGAGGAATTGCTTGTTCTTATGGTTTTGGTATCGCTTCCTGCACAGTTTAATCAATTTAAAATTAGTTATAACTGTCAAAAGGAGAAATGGACCCTAAATGAGCTAATTTCTCATTGTGTGCAAGAGGAAGAAAGGTTGAAGTGTGATAAGTCTAAAAGTTCTCATTTGGCCAATGCCTCTAAAGACAAGGGCAAGAAAAGAAAATATCATAATGAAGCTGATAAAGGTCCAGCTCAAAAGAAACAACAACAAGCTACAGAGTTGTTTCTTTTGTAACAAGTTTGGAACGTAAAGAAAGATTGTACCAAATATCATGCTTGGCGTGCAAATAAATGTATAATTCTTAATTTGGTCTATTCTGAGATTAATTTAGCTTCAGTACCTAGAAACACTTGGTGTATAGATTCTAGTGCTACTACTCACATAAGTGTTTCTATGCAGGGTCCTGAGTTACCGAAAGCCAAGTGATGGTGAAAGATACATCTTTGTGGGCAATGGAAAATCGATAGAAGTGGAAGCGATTGGGCATTTTAGGTTGTTATTAGGAATTGGTTTTTATTTGGATTTAAAAGACACTTTTATTGTACCGTCATTTAGACGAAATTTAGTTTCTGTTTCTTCTTTGGACAATTTTGGATATTATTTTTCATTCGGAAACAATCAATTTGATTTGTCTTTAAAATCAAATGTTATTGGAACTAGTTATTTAAATACTTATGACAACCTTTATTTGCTAGAAACAGTTGCATCCTATAATGAAACCTTGCATGTGGAATCACATGGTATTAAACGCAAATTAAATAAGGAAAATTCAGCATCATTATGACATAGACGTTTAGGTCATATCTTAAAAGTTAGAGTTGAACACCTTGTGTCTTTGGTATTTTAGAGTCCCTTGACTTCACAGGCTTTGATGTCTGTGTCGATTGCATTAAGGGAAACCAGACCAAAACCAAGAGATTGGGTGCCAACAGATCTTTAACCGTCTTAGAATTAATTCATACAGATATTTGTGGGCTATTCCCTATGGTATCCTGGAATGGTCAACAATATTTCATAACATTCATATAAGATTACTCACGTTATGGGTACCTATATCTCATTCATGAGAAATCTCAGTCTTTGGACGTGTTCAAAGCTTATAAAGCTGAAGTTGATAATCAACTCAACAAAAGGATTAAAAACATCAGATCTGATCGTGGCGGTGAGTACTACGATAGATATGATGACTCAGGTGGATGATCGTGTCAGAAAGTCTTAAAATTTATATAATAAATGATCGAGCCTAGAAACTAACTTATGACAACGATTGAGGCAAGCGCACCTATCGTTTGGTAGTATAGCTATGGCAAGACCGGAAGTATCGTATCCTCAAGGACCAAGAGTACTAGTAGTTACTATCTTTTTATTATTCAGCCTTAGAATTAAGGGAATTGTTGTTTAATCTAAAACTAACTAATTACTAAGCTAATGATGCTAAGACACAGAGAATGAATTGGGAAAATACTTTTGGGAAAAACTAATTGATTAAGACAATACCCGAGGAAGAATCCACCTAGACTTCACTTGTTATTTAACTCAAACTGCATTTATTTATTCACTTGACTTGATCCGTGGGATTCCCTAATTTATATTAATACCTCTCTCGAGGCTACTAACGTCTAAACCTAGGTTGATTAATTGAAATCTCTTTCTAATTAAAACCCCTAGAGTTGTATTAACTCGATCTATGGACTTCCACATTAAGTTTGACCTTAATCCGGCAGATTTTTGTCATCCTATCTCTAGGGTTGCGATCAACTCCGCTTAACTATGTTAGATCTACTCTTAAACAAGGAATATTCCTCTACTGCCTAAGCACATCAGTACTTGAATCAATATCCTGAAATATTAAAACAAGAATTAAGAACACATAATTAAGAACAAATCAAGTATTTATCATTTCAGAAAATAATAACAAGATCCGTCTTAGGTTTCATCCCCCTCAGGTATTTGAGGGGTTTAGTTTATAATTATAAAAGAATACATCTCAGAAGAAAATATAAAACAAATCATAAGAAAAACCCTAAACGCTTTGAAGGAAATTAAAGGGAATATCTTCCATCTTGAGTATGATTCCAGCTTCTTGAGATGAATCAACTGGCTTTCTTCGAGTATATCCCACAATTTGGCCTCTCTGGCTTGGCTCCTCGGCCTACCTCCATGCCCCCCTTTTAGGTCACACTTAAGGTGTTTATATAGGCTTTCAGAATGTCTTTCTTTGCCCCTAAGTATCCTAATCCGAATGGAATTAAAACAGGTCACGGCAGGGACACGCCCGTGTGGCATGCCCGTGTAAATCGAGTCCAGGTCGTGTTCGGATCTGCTAAAGAGACACGACCGTGTGGATTTCTTCAGGCTATGTGAATTTCATTCTTTGGCCCATTTTCTCCATTTTTGGCCCGTTTCTCATTCTTTTCATCCTCCGATGCTCTCCTAAGTATAAAACATGAAATTAAAGGATTAGAAGCATTAAATTCCACAATTCAGGGGATAAATCATCCAAAAGTATGCCAAATATGGGATTAAAATATGTATATATTACGGTTTATCAGTGGACAATGTCCAAGACCATTTGCGAAATTCCTCGAGGAATGCAGTATTGTCCCACAGTACACCATGCCTGTAACAACCCGAAATTTACGGTTATTAGAAAAGTGTATTTTAGGGTCATTATTCTTGTAAAATAGGTTCGTAAATATTTATTAAAAATATTTATGAAGTTAATTGTGAGGTTAATTAGGTTTTGGCTAGGTGAATTAGCTTGAATTAAGGTTAATTTAGTGTAAGGATTAAATTGAATAAAGTATGAAAGTTTAAATGTAGAATAAAGAAAAGATGAGGGATTAAATAAGCTATTTCTCAAAGTTTTGCCTTGGAAGAAAATTTTGAGATTTGGTCAAAAAGGAAAATTGAGTCATCGTTTTATTGGGCCATATGAAATTATAGAAAGATTTGGTTGAAAAGGAAAATTAAGTCCTCATTTTTTGTATTTGTTCTGTAATGTCTATGCTCCGTAACTCTGTTCTGGCGAAGGATAAGGGTTAGGGGGTGTTACATTTAGTGGTATTGAGCTCGGAATTGAGTCTTAAGGTACACGCCATAATTGAGTCAGGATTGGATGCTAATATATTTGTTTGTTTCTGTTTTATAGTTAAAGATGTCAGATGAATATATTGAAGATACTGATCAAGAAATGTATACTGTAGATGATGAATCATATGAAAGTGATGAAACCGAGTTAGTAACACCGAGTGTAAATCCAGTAGGTAATCAACCACCTAATGTCAAAAGAGGTAATACTAGAGAAACTGATAATTCTGAAATACTTAGAGTTATAGCTGATGCTCTTCAAGGAGTAGCAGCAACTACAACTGCAACTACTTCTACTCCTACTCCCCGCCGAGCCCCAATAAAAGAATTGCAAAAGTATGGTGCTACAAAATTTTTGGGTTTAAAGGGAGTTGATCCATCTACTACTGAAAATTGGATGGAGTCTACAAAAAAGATTCTGAAACAACTTGAATGCACTCCTCAAGAAAGTTTATTGTGTGCTGTTTCTTTGTTACAAGGAGAAGCATATGTATGGTGGGAATTAGTATCTCGACATGTACCCGAAGAACAAGTCAATTGGGATTTCTTTCAGAGGGAATTTAAAAAAAAAATATGCGGGTGAACTGTACATTGAAGATCAAAAGCAAGAATTTTTAACGTTAAAACTAGGTGATTTGTTTGTAATTGATTATGGAAGAGAATTTTTACGACTTAGTCGATATGCAATTGAATATGTACCTACTGAAGCCGATAGTTGCAAATGATTTTTACGGGGTTTACGAGTTGAGCTAAAAGTGCAACTGGTATATCTCGGAATCACTAAATTTACAGATTTGGTTGAAATAGCAAAAATGGTTGAACAGGTATTGGGTCTAGATAAAAAGCCTAAAATTACTCGTCTACTTGAGAAACGCCCTTGAGCCGCTAGTTTAAATTTGCAACCAAAAAGATCAAAAGAATCTCAAGGCAGTTGGAGATTTGATTCTAGATCAGATAGAGGTGACAGAAACCGTGGTAGGTAGACGACAGTTTCTACTAGTAGTATTAGAGGTCCATCTCGGAATACTGAAACACCAGAATATGAACATAATGGAAATATGCATCAGGGTGAGTGTTGGAAACTGACAAGAGGTTGTTTCTATTGTGGATCCACTGATCACTTTGTTAAAGATTGTCCGAAGAATAAAAGTGCTGCACCAGTTACATCACAAAGATCCGGATCTGCTTCTAAAGGTCGTGGATCAGGCCGAGGTGGTTCAGTTATTAGAGGAGGTTCTAGAAAAGGAAGTGATATTGCCACCCAGCAATCAGAAGCCAGAGTACCAGCACGAGCATATGTGGTACGGACTCGTGAAGAGGGGAATGCAAACGATGTGGTAACAGGTATATTTTTATTATATTTATAACCTGTTTATGTTTTAATAGATCTGGGATCATCGCACTCATATGTTGATACAAAACTAGTTGAATCGGGAAATTTAAAAACTGAAATGTTTAGAGTATTCGTAGCAGTGGGGCAAATGGTGTTAGTAAATCAAGTGTGCAGGAGAGGTCCATTAATGATACAGAATAAAATTTTCTCTGTTGATTTGTTGATTATGCCATTTGGTAACTTTGATATAATTTTGGGAATGGATTGACTATCTGAGCATGAGGTGATTTTGGACTATTGTAAAAAAAAAGTTTACTGTTTAGAGTGAAAATGAAGATAAGATTAAAGTTAATGGTATTCGAACCAGTGGGTCGGCTCGTATTATTTCAGCAATTCAGGTAGATAAACCTCTTCATCATGGTTGTGCTACTTTCTTAGCCTATGTTATTAATTCAGATACTGTTGGAAGTAAATGCAATAAAATTCGGATTGTATGTGAATTATGTGATGTCTTTCCTGAAGAATTACCGGGATTACTACCAGATTAGGAGGTTAAATTCGCAATTGAAGTTTATCCAGGTATAGCTCCTATATCAATACCCCCCGTATCATATGTCTCCTATGAAATTAAGAGAATTGAAAGTGAAGTTGTAAGATTTACTGGACCGTGGATTTATACATCCGAGTACTTCACCGTGGGGAGCTCCAGTGCTGTTTGTTAAAAAGAAAAATGGTTCAATGATGTTATGTATTGATTATCGACAAATAAATAAAGTGACAATCAATAATAAATATCTGCTACCTCTTATTGACAATTTATTTGATCAGTTGAAAGGAACTTCTGTGTTTTCAAAGATTAATTTGAGATCAGGATACTATCAATTAAAGGTGAAAGAAGTTGATGTACCGAAGACAGCATTTCGAACACGGTCTGGTCATTATGAATTTTTGCTAATGCCTTTTTGGATTGACAAATACTCCAGCTGCTTTTATGGATCTTATGAATCGTATTTTCCAACCGTACCTGAATCAGTTTGTGGTGGTTTCCATTGATGATATTCAGGTCTATTCAAAATATGAATCTGAACATGAGCAGTATATCATAATTGTTTTGCAAATATTACAGGAAAAATAGTTATATGGGAAGCTTAGTAAATGTGAATTTTGGTTGTCAGAGGTTGTATTTTTAGGACACGTTGTTTCAGCAGATGGAATTAAAGTTGACCCGAATAAGATTGAAGCAATTGTTCAGTGGAAAGCACTGAGAAATGTATCAGAGGTTCGTAGTTTTCTTGGTTTGGCTGGTCATTATCGAAGATTTGTAAATGGATTTTCAAAGATAGCGTTGCCAATGAAAAAGTTACTGCATAAAAATGTTTAGTTTGTCTGGGATGATCAATGTCATGAAAGTTTTGAGAAATTGAAGCAAATATTGACTGAAGCGCCAGTTTTAACTTTGCCAGAGTCGGGAAAAGATTTTGTTATTTATAGTGATGCTTCCTTGAGTGGTCTTGGGTGTGTTTTGATGCAATATGGAAAGATGATAGCTTATGCATCTCAACAATTGAAACCACATGAACGTAATTATCCGACACATGATCTGGAACTTGCTGCTGTGATTTTTGCTTTGAAAATATGGAGACATTACTTGTATGGTGAAAAATGTTACATCTATACAGATCATAAAAGTATCAAGTATCTTCTGTCACAAAAGGAATTAAATTTGAGACAGCGTCGGTGGATAGAACTTCTGAAAGATTATGATTGTGTCATTGACTATCATCCAGGCAAGGCTAACGTGGTAGTTGATGCATTGAGCAGAAAAATAGCAATTGAATTGCGAGCAATGTTTGCGCGGCTTAGTATTAGTGATGATAGAGGTTTATTGACCGAATTAAGAATCAAACAAGTGATGTTTGAATGAATCAAGTCAGCTCAATTAGAAGATGGTAAGTTAATAAAGAAGAAAGAAACGGTTCAGAGTCGCATAGCAGAGAATTTCAGTATTGATGAACATGATTGTCTGAGATTTCATAATCAAATCTGTGTTCCAAATGTTTCAGAATTGAAAAAATTGATACTTCGAGAAGTTCATGAAAGTCCTTTTGTGTTACATCCCGGAGGAACAAAGATGTATCCTAATATACAGGAATCTTATTGGTGGTCAGGTATGAAAAAAGATATAGTTGATCGACTTACAATATTGGCTTATTTTATAGCAGTTAGAACTGATTGATCACTCCAGAAACTTGCTGAAGTTTATATTGGGGAAATTATGATTTTGCATGGTATTCCTGTATCGATAATCTCTGATCGGGATCCGCAAGTCACATCGAGATTTTGGAAAAAATTGCATGAATCACTTGGTACTCAACTAAACTTTAGCACAGCTTTCCATCTGCAGATTGACGGACAATTTGAGCAAGTTATTCAGATTTTAGAAGATATACTTTGAGCTTTTGTCATTGATTTTGAATCAAGTTGGGAACGTTATTTACCATTGGCTGAATTTGAATATAATAATAGTTTCCTATCAAGTATTCAGATGGCTCCGTATGAAGCTTTATATGGTCGAAGATGTCGATCACCTGTTTGTTGGACAAAATTGAATGAAGGAAAAATGATTGGACCGGAATTGATACAGGAAATAGAGGACATTGTCAAGAAAATTTGGGATAGACTGAAAGCAGCTTTTGACTGACAGAAATCATATGGAGACTTGAAACGTCGGGATATTGAATATTCTGTCGATGATAAGGTATTTCTCAAAGTTTCGACTTGGAAGAAAATTTTGAGATTTGGTCGAAAAGGAAAATTGAGTCATCGTTTTATTGGGCCATATGAAATTATAGAAAGAGTTGGACTAGTTGCATATCATTTGGCTTTGCCTCCAGAATTACAGAAGATTCATGATGTTTTTCATGTTTCTATGCTTAGAAGATATAGATCAGATCCGTCTCATGTTATTTCGACAGAGGATATAGAAATTCGACCTGATTTATCGTATGAAGAAGAACCAATTAAGATATTAGCTTGAGAGGTAAAAGAGTTATGTAATAAACGAGTTCCATTAGTGAAAGTGTTATGGTGAAGTCATAGTGTTGAAAAAGCGACTTGGGAACAAGAAGAAACTATGAGATCTCAGTACCCCCACCTCTTTTCAGGTAAATTTCGAGGACAAAACTTATTAAAGGGGGGAGAAATGTAACGACCTGAAATTTACAGTTATTGGAAAAGTGTATTTCCGGGTCATTATTTTCATAAAACGGGTTCGTAAATATTTATAAGTTAATTGTGAGGTTAATTAGGTTTTGGCTAGGTGAATTAGCTTGAATTAAGGTTAATTTACTATAATGATTAAATTGAATAAAGTGTGAAAGTTTAATTATAGAATAAAGAAAAGATGAGGGACTAAATAAGCAATTAAACTATAAATTGACATGTGTGTGGTAAAAATAATTTCTATGTGTATAAATAATATACATATATTAGTAATTATTATATATTTACTTATAATTTAAGTAAATATTATTCTATTATTACATCATTATATTATATTAATTAAATAAAGTAAATAAAATAAATTAAATTATGACAATTGTGTGATAATAATAATGTAAATGTGTAATAAATACATATGTACATTTGTAATACATATATGTATTTACTTATTATTTAAGTAATATATATATTATAATATAATAATATAACTAAAATATAATAATATAACTAAACATAAAACAAATAAACCAAAAGAAACAAAAGATAGAAAAAGAAACAGAGAGATGAAACGAAATAGGAAAGAAAGAAAGGAGAAAGAAAGAAAGGAGAAAAGAAAGAAAAGGGAAATTTAGGGTTTCAAGTTCAAAAGTTTAATTGGTAAGTCAATTTAACCCATTTTCTTGAGAATTTGATGTTTTTGGAATCCTAGAGACAAATACTATTTGATTTATGTTGAAATTTTGAAAGATAGTAGATTTTTAGTTTTTAGATGTTATTCATGTTGAACAATTTGAAGAATTAGGGGTTAAATTGATAGAATTTCAAGTTAGAAGTGAATTAGGGATTGAATTGTAAAATAAATCATAAGTTTTGAATAATAGGGACTAAATTGAAATAATTTTAAAATTAGGGTTTTATGGTGAAATTAGAGAGTTGAAATTAGTCTAAAGTGGGAATTGAATGAAAATATGAGATTTGTTTTGGAAAAAATAAAGTTAGTCTAAATTTAGGGATTAAATTGAAATTCGAGTTAAAAGTTGAATATGAATTGAAATATTCAATGTGAAATTGTGTGTATTGATGATTTTTAATTATTTTAAATTTTCATAGCTAACGTTGTGCCGGAGACCTCAGCTAAGAAAGGAAAAGAGAAAGTCGACGATGAGTGATTCAGAAATTACGATTTGTATTTCTATAATCCGAATTTAATAATTAATTGTTGAATTATACTTAAGATGTATGGTAAGTGCATTGAGGTGAGTATCTATATTGATTTTATGATATTGAATTGAATTGAATTGAATTGATTTCATGTACATATGTGAATATTTGAATTAGAATGAATATTGGTTGAAATTGAAAAGTGAATTTAATTATTAATTGTTATATTTTGATTAAATATTATGGTAAGTAATTAAGATGAGAATTATTTGTATTGTGTTTTACAATTGAAATGGATTGATTGGGAATGTGATGAAATAGATATGAAAATGTGATTATTGTGAAATTTGAATATTTGTTATTGAAAAGTGAATTGAATTGTATTGGATTATGAATTTATGTGATTAATTAAAATGTGTATTGATTGGAAACTGAAACGTGAATTGAATACCCCATTAATTGTATCGGGTTGAGTTGGATATAGTTGGCATACCATAGGATTAGAAGTGTTCAGGGATACTTCGACCTTGAGTCGATGAGGCACTGTAAGTGTCGTATTATTACTTCGGATAATTTTGATGAGGTACTGAGTACCGTACTGTTTTACTTCGGCTTGGCCGATGAGGCACTGAGTGCCGTACTGGTGTGTTTTGGTTGAATCTGTGTATCCGTCAAAGTTCGAGTTTTGTTAATAGGGGTAAACAAATGATTTGTCCAATTGGTTGACAATGAATGATATTGAATACGGATTGGAATGGACAATGAAATGAAATCTGCAATTGAAGTGCATGGAATTGCATGAATCAGGGATTCATGAAATGGATATTGGTTTGAAATTGAATGGTGTATCCTATTGAGAAAAGCTATTGAATAGAAATTATGAGATTGAAATAGAAGATATGATAATTGAAAGTGTTATGAATGATGTGTTAATGAATTTGATTATTTGTTGAATGATTTTTGTTATGTGTAAATATGTATATAAACATTATAAATTTTTGCTTAATAAGTATTCAGATTATAGAAATACCATCGAAGTTTATACTCGCCAGACGGTTTTGTTTTTCCGCGCGCAGTTAGGTTAAAGTCAAAACGTTGAATCAGCATCCAAGGCCGATCCCGAACTCATTGTGGTAAAGTACATTTCTTTTTGGTAATGACATGTACCTAGGATGTTTATGTAGGTCATTTTAGGAAAATGATTGTAAATAATGTTATAAAATGATATTAGTTACTTATATATATATATATATATATATATATGAATATATGTTGGACATGTTAAGTTATAAAAAAAAAATGTATGTTTAAGTTAATGTAAAATGAGTATGAATTAGGTCAAAATTTGGATTAAATTGATATGTTATTAGAATTGACTAGAATGAAATAATGTTGTTTAAATTTTGATAAAAATATGTAAAGTACCTATGTTGGTCTGTTGGTTAGATCATTAGATTAATTATTTGACATGTTTTAAATGTATTTGAACGTGTTTTGAGCCTCGAAGATTCATAAATTGACTATATGAGTTAATTATGATGTTGATATGTGAATATTTATGAATTGTTCTTATTTGTTTTGTAATGTCTATGCTCCGTAACCCTGTTCCAATGACGGATAAGGGTTAGGGGGTGTTACAATGCCAAGATCACCTAGTATGAATGGTGTAGCTGAAAGACGAAAAGAACTCTTAAGGATATGGTAAGGAGCATGATTGCTCATTCTACCTTACCTGAGTCCCTCTAGGGAGAAGCATTAAAGACAGCAGCTTACATTCTGAATAGAGCACCTAATAAAGCAGTTGCAAAAACACTTGATGAGCTTTGGACAGGTCAAAAGCTTAGTCTAAAGCACTTTCATATTTGGGGATGTCCAGCTGAGGCAAGGCCTTATAGGCCACATGAAAAGAAATTGGACTCTAAAATAGTAAGTAGCTACTTTATTGGCTATTTTGAGCGATCTAGGGGCTATAAATTTTATGATCCCATAAGAAGGAATATTTTTGAGACGGGAACAACATTTTTTGAGGATGTTGAGTTTGAGGGGAGAAATAAGGTTAGAGACATTGCTTTTGAAGAGGAATTGGATTCTAACTCAGTTCCTCCAATCACTTTTGACGATGTTTAGGTTCTTATACCTATAATTGATCAAGAAGTGAATCTAGAACCTCTACAAGACAACGTTGAACAACTCTCCATTCAAAATGAGGTAATTGTTCTAGAAGAACAAACTAAACAACCTCAAGAATAAGTGCCATTAAGGAGGTCCACAAGAGAAAGGAGAAATGCTATTTCAGATGATTATATTGTATTTCTCCAAGAACATGAGGATGATAATGGAATGATGGAAGATGGTCCATCAACTTTCATCAAGCCATGAAAAGTTCTAATTCTCAAAAGTGGATTGATGCCATGGAAGATGAGTAAAAATCTATGCAAGACAATAAAGTTTGGGAACTTATCCCATTACCTGAAGGTGCAAAATCAATTGGTTGTAAATGGATATTTAAAACCAAGAGGGATGCAAATGGTAATGTGGAGAGGTATAAGGCATGTCTTGTAGCGAAAGGATATACTCAGAAAAAAGGTATTGTTTTACAGGGACTTTCTCTCCAGTTTCATCGAAAGATTCCTTCAAGATAATCATGGCACTTGTTGCTCATTTTGATCTTGAGTTACATCATATGGATGTTAAGACTGCGTTTCTTAATGGCGTTTGAAGAAACAATTTATATGGTGCAACCAGAAAATTTTGAGTCAGAAGACTCAAATAATATGGTTTGCAAATTGACAAAATCCATCTATGGACTCAAACAAGTTTCCCGTCAATGGTACCACAAGTTTCATCAAATAATTGTTTCGTTCGGTTTTGAGATGAATATTGTTGATGATTGTGTGTATCACAAATTCAATGGGAGTAAGTACATATTTCTGGTTCTATATGTTGATGACATTTTGCTTGCCACTAATGATATAGGCTTATTGCACAAAACCAAGAGGTTTTTATCTAAGCATTTTGAGATGAAAGATCTTGGGGAAGCCTCTTTTGTTTTAGGAATTTAGATACATCGATATCAATCTCGAGGTATTCTTGGATTATCACGAAAGAGCTATATCGATAAAGTACTCAAAAGGTTTAGCATGCAGAGTTGTAGACCAGGTGACAACCCTGTCGCTAAAGGAGACAAATTTAGTCTTACTCAATGCCCTAAAAGTAACCTTGAAATTCAGGAAATGCAAAAGATTCCCTATGCACCAGCTGTTGAGAGTTTAATGTATGCTTAAATATGTACGTGTCCGGACATTGTGTACAGTGTTGGAATGTTAGGCAGATATTTAAGCAACCTTGGAATAGACCATTAGATAGCAACCAAAAGGGTTATGAGATATCTTCAGAGAACAAAAGATTACATGCTTACTTATAAGAGATCAGATCTTTTGTAGGTCGTAGGGTATTCTGATTCTAATTTCGCTGGGTGCCAAGATAGTAAGAAATCTACATCAGGCTATATTTACCAGTTAGCTGGAGGAGCTATATCTTGGAAAAGTGTCAAATAGACACTTGCAGCTTCATCCACTATGGCAGCAGAGTTTGTAGCATGATATGAGGCATCAAACCATGGAATATGGTTGCAGAACTTTGTCACAGGGCTGCGCAATTTGAAGAATGTAGAAAGACCACTCAAATTATTTTGTGACAATAAGTCAGCAGTGCTATATTTCAATAACAACAGGAGTTCATCTAAGTCAAAGCATATTGAGATAAAGTTCCTAGTTGTAAAAGAAAGAGTGCAAAATGGTCAAATATCCATAGAGCACATTGGGAAAAACTATATGATAATGGATCTGCTCACAAAAGGTTTACCACCCGAGGTCTTTCATGAGCACACTGCTCACATGGGTGTTACATTGTATGAGGATATCATGATTTAGTGGGAGTTTATATTTTATTTGTTTTCAGACATTTATGTATTTGGTTATTTTTTTATCAGAAATGAAGTATTCAGTTTATTCACTCTGTTTATTGTTTTGAAACTGACCTCACTTAAGTTTAAAGAGGACCAGTTGGAAATAGACATGTTTAGATCATATTGCATGTAATTTCCATGCTACACATCCATACTTGATCTATGTCATTTGGTTGTGTTAATATACGTGATCATGGATGGATTTAGTTACGATATATGTAAAAAAAGTGTCCCTGGTTCTATGTTAGCATAATTAATGGACGAGATTGTTCAGAATACCTTTTGGATATGATAGTAAAATTTTGAGCTCATAATGTTATATAATGACATGTAATTATAGAGTAATTAGTATATATATGTGGTCCAACAGGGAGATTGTTGGAAAATATGGACATCACATATATAATAAGGGTAATTACATGTTATTATTTACTATCATGATAAGTTAGCCCAAATTAAAAGTGATCTAATTTAGTTAGAACTTTATTGGGCTTTAATTATTAAATAAAGTATGGGTCAAATATGTGTAGATACTCTAGTAATTGAGTTATAATCAAATTCTAATTAATGATGG
Organism: Gossypium bickii; assembly: GCA_025503065.1. Lineage (NCBI taxonomy): Eukaryota > Viridiplantae > Streptophyta > Magnoliopsida > Malvales > Malvaceae > Gossypium > Gossypium bickii. Next base: position 119,963,773 of record CP106712.1, on the reverse strand, counting down.
GCTAATTAGAATTTGATTAGAACTAATATGCCAAGGTTATAAATATTAGGGTTATGGTCCCCAAATTATACACATGATACCTTTTCTAATATCCCATCATTAGGAAAGAGAGAGCATATATTCTCTGAATTTCTTGTGTGCTAATTTGGAAGATCAAATCCCCAAAATTTGGTAAATTTTTAAGGAATTCATGGATTCAGGTATGCTTCCGCATCTAGTTTTGTTCTTGATTTATTCTTGATGATTTGACATGATAGATCCTGGTTTATTTAGTTTTATTTTAGATTTATTTTACAAATCTAACACTCCACCATTGTTTCTAATCTCATTGCTACATTATTCAATCTCACCACTACAACAACTAATTTCACCACCACCGCTGTTTTTAACCTCACTAGAGGTAAACACACTGCCCATCTAAATTAAACCTTAATCGGCCACCTGAAAAACATCACAAAGTATCATCACTGAACACCGTTTAAGATTTGGTCTAGTGTCTGTTGTGAGTAATATGTTTGATTAAATTCTCTCTTTACTTATAAAAAAAATATCATAATTTTTAGACAGGGACAATGAATTGTATGTCCACTGTGTTCTAAATTCTGAGATAGAAGTGTTCCCATCACTTTGAGAGGTGTTTTATGGGCAAAATTGTGAGCTCCAATAGGTCAAAGCTAACAATACTCTATAGATTAGTGTAAATTATAACTTTGGGTACCAAAATCAATTTTGCAGTATCACCAATGTGTTATTGAGGATAATAGACTTTTGCTAAAGTATGAGAGGATGTCAGATAAATTTTGAGTTTCGTATTAAAATTGATTTTGAGATATAAGTGATCACTCATCGTTTAACTCGTAAGATATTATTTATGGATAAAATAAAAATAAACAATATTTTTAAAAAGTTGATATGGTTGATATAATAATATATGAAAACAAAAAAATCTTAACCGGTGATTAATCATTCACCGGCAAAGCGAAACAAGCTAAGTCTTGCCTGAAATATTAGTTACCATCTGCAACAACCTAAATCTCTTGACTCACTCACGTCCCAATTAGGCCTCATAGATGAGAAGGAAAATGACCCATCATCAACAAAACTCATTCCCCCCACCAATCAGCGCCTTGCAACATGGTTATTTCTCACATGCTTCCATCCAAATTAAAAGAAAAAAGAAAAACTATAAACCAAGAGTAAGATAAAGTATGAATCTTCTTCAAACCCTTATCAAAATCCCCCGATTTATTTCCCTACCAGACGCTTTTATCTTAGGTTAGACCCATTATTCAAATGTTGTCTTGTAACACAAAAGAGACTGTTGGAGTTATACATATAGATCCATCAAGAAATTCTATCTTTGGAATGTCTTGTCATTACACCACTATTTCTGAGGGAATTCCATTTCCAACTATCAACTTATATTATTCTTGACCAAATTCCCTTCTTTTTTTTCTCTGCGATTTTCTATAATTATTTCTAATAAAGAGATTACAGTTTGGTTATTGATGTTGAAATCTAAATTGAAGTCATTGGATTTTGTTAATTGGAATAAGTCTCATATTTTTGGAACTTTGTGGATAGTTTGGTTTTCCCTAATTAAGCATTATTATTCGTTTTATTTAATGACGATTGCATTACTCATAAAGTATGTAATTGGAACTTACCCCTTTCTTTTTTCATTAGAATAATAATAGTTTTAACATCATTATTCCCATGGAGAATAGTAATCACAATGTTTTTGAATTACCATCCATTTGGTAGTTCCTTAGTCGCTTTAAGCTATGCCTTATAGTGTTCATGCCATTATGATGCGCATGTATCCTTTTTTTTTTTTGATGTTCAACAACACACAAGTGGGATTATATAAAATATAGCCACGTGTAAATAATTACTAATGAGTATTTTAAAAGAAAAATGTCCATTTTCATAATTATTAAACTTGAAGTCACTAAAAGTTTGGAATTAAATGATTATAGATACTATTATTATTATAATACATTTGTAATGAAAATTGTACACAACAAAATTCTAATAATTAAAACAGATTATATACAAATTCTTTTTTTTTATTAGTGGAAAACCGTGAAAGAAACAATAAAGGAGAAAGTTGAGCCTCATGCAATGAATAAATGACAAGTATATTGAATATTAGAGAATGTGATCTATATTTTGTAAGTATTATACTATGAATATGACTAAAGGTAGGGTCGTTGAAGTGATGATGAACTCACAACAGCTACAGTTATGGGTGATGAGCTTTAACCAGACAGCCCCATTTCTACAAGCAATGCCTTGCTCCTATTACCTCACTAACTATGACTTTTCAAATGTTTTCTACCCAATAATTTAATGATTCACCACAACTTCGTTTCTTCTTTTTACAAAAAAATCCAAAAATATGATTACGTCAAAAGTATATTTTCTTTTAAGATTCATAATTTATGCTAAAGTTGATGGAGTTGGGTTACAGCTCGATTAAAAAAAAATTAAGTTCAAATCTATTTTTGAATCAAATTTATCCAACCCATAAGTCCCTTTTTTTTCACAATATTAATAAAAATTTAAAATATATTTTATAATTGAATTTATTAAAAATATTTAAATCCACCGTTAGGCTGGGGATATAAAAAAAATTCATTTTCAAGTCGAATCCTTGGGCCGCGTCTACTTAGTTGAGGTCCTTGGACAGCTCTAATTCATATTTTATGTATTTATTTTAAATACAAGGGCAAAACTTAATGAGTGTCGAAAAGATTTAACTTCTCCAAAATTTTGAAAAAAAAAATTATTCTCTTTAAAATTTTTGAAGATTTTAATCAAGTCCCATAAAATTTATGAAATTCTTATTAAATCTCTTAAAGTTTTTAAAAATATTAATTAAAATCTTATTTTTACTTTGAGTTCTCTAAAAATAAGCCTGGTTTAAATATATTCTTGGGATGACAGAATTTTAATGTAGTTGAATTGATTCGATTTTAATTGATTGTTGTGAGATCACAAAGCAAAACTCTGAAATGTGTTGGTGAAATGGTGACCATTACCAACTTGAAATATTGCATTTCCATGCCACATTGCCATATTAATTTAACACCCACGATTTTAGCAAGTTTGGTTCCCTATCCTTTTTTTTCTTAATTTCTGTTTAGGGAAAAGTGCGTATCAATTGTATGCATGTGCACATAATTGTTTAATACTTGTTTATATTTTTTAAATTTCATTTCAATTTTATTTTAAATAATACATACATTATATCTTGCTCTTTTTTTTTTCTGTATAATATTTTTCTTGATTTAAATTAATCTTTAATGTATACATAAAATCATGTTTTTAATTAAGTGATAAAACTAAAACAAATAAAATATTTATTACACAAAAAACTCGAATATGTTTGTTCATAGGTTGGATTACATCAATTTAAATTTTTTTTTCATCCCTATCACTATTCTTATAGTATAAAATATTTTTTTAAAAATTAATATTAAAATTAATTAAAATTTATTCTTTTATTATTTAATTTAAATTCCAAAGGCCGGATGATTAACAAGCATGATTTAACAATTAATTTATGTGCTAAAAAGGTTAAATGGAACTAGGAAAAGGAAATCGCAATTTCTTTTATATTATTAATATATTCGTTATTTAAAGTTTCAACTTAAGTTCTTTTTTTTTTCTTTTTTTTTTAAGATGTATAATATATCATTACACACAATAATTATAGTTAAATTATGATTTTGTACTTAGATACAAAATGAAGTCTAAAATTGACCTATTGAATAAAAAGAATCCACTTTCAACTATACCCACCTAAGTCAAGAAATACAAGTCAAATAACGAGCATTATAACTATGTCTAATCCTCTCATATATATATAATTAGTACTCACGCATCTTCGATAAGGATATATCTGTACCACACACGAATATATTAAATTGAAATAAGTTATTCAAAAATTTGAGCTTAGATGAATTGTATGAACAAATAATTTTTGACCACCATGAAAATGCCTCTAATTTTCTCATCTAATTATTATATTTATAGTATGTGTATATAAAATACACATCATTATCAAACAAACTGAATATGCATCATAAGGTGATCATAGTGTTGAATTTTGAGTGAAACTGAGATGACTTGATAGGACACGTGTAAGAAAGGGCCATTTTTATAATTAAAACAAACCCATTCAGAGGATGAATATGTTTTGGATTATCCCAAGCTGTCAGCCCTTCGATAAGATGATCTGAACCACAACTAATGACTGTAAATTTATTTCTTTTTTTGACAAGGATGATTTGAAGGAGGGTGAAAATTTAATCCTTTAATACGCAAGTGTGTATAGAATCCAAAAAATATAATACATGTCTTTCAGGATATTATGGTACATGGCAAATTCACGTTTGAAACTACAGTGTGTAGAAGTCAAATAACCCAAACTTCGGTATGATCCAAAATAAAATAATTAATTTGGTCACATAGTATTATTTATTAAATAAAAATTATTGTTAGATACATCGGTAGTAGAAGTTTTAATTTTACGAGAATATTAAAGAATTTGAAGTCTAACAATTTGGTTATGATAATATGATTTTACATTAATCTCGATATTCATTGTTTTCAAAAGTTCTTTTTACTAATTTTTCACGATTTCCTTAAAGATGTTATACTTATTTATTATAGATTTAACTTAATATAATTTGATATTGATACTTGTAAATATCGATTTCAATATTCATATTTTACTTATGCAACTTTTATTATATGAGTTCAACAAACCCTTCACTAATTTTACTATCGATTTTTAACATCTTAAAATTTATTTTCGGATTTTACAAATCTAAACCCATTCTGATTACTCTGAAAATTTACTACAAACAATTTTATCATGTAAGTATTTTTTTTAAAATCATTCTCATAGTATTAGTGTTACTAAAATTCTTAAGTTGTTAAAAATTCTTCATTTTGTATAGTAAACTAATAATCTATTGATAGTAAATAATTGTTTTTGTTGTTAATATTATGTTATTATTGTTATCACCAATAGTTGAATATATTATATGCTATGTTATTTTTTGTTTGTCATAGTAGTAAATCAGTGTTATTTTTGTTGGATGCTTTGTTATTAAGGATTATTAAATTCATTAGAATTGTTTGTAATGTTAGTGATTTAATTTAATTATTGCCTTAAACGACAAGATGGTGAACTAACTAATCGGCCTAATCCATTTGAATGGATAAATTATTTTAACTGAGATATGCATCATATTTCAATCAGAAATAATCACAAAGGTTAAACAAGAGCATACTATAGGCATGATTACAATTCATTTTCATAAAGCTAAATCGATATATTCTTGTCAAAAATATCTCATAAACATAGTACCTATTCTCACATATAAACTCACTCAACAAACTCATATATTTCAATCAATGATATATTAGCATCTTGAGACTATGAATCATACAAGTGAACTCAATCATCACACATTGGATAAATGGATCTCCATCACACTAATGACTCAAAGAGTCTAATATGTTCCAAAAGTGTAGCATTAAGCTAAACACTTTCCAACACACCAACATGTCCCAATGAATGGAGCTTAGCTCGACATTCCCTTATCTCTCCAGCTTATCCCTAGGCCTCAACACCCAAATCACATAACATAAAGGTGAGTACTCACAATTCTATGGCATGCCAATTATATCCAATGGTTTTAAAGATCACAAGACCAATATATCCATATATACACATTTTTCTTTACTGATTTATACAGATTTAGTCTATTCATAATCAATATATTCACATCCATAACACATTTACATAGCATGTTATAGCCTGTTTTCAGTGGTGTCAGAAACAGTAGTTTCGGGACCACAATTCTGACCAGTGGTCAGTAAATATTATTTATTTAATATTTAAAAGTTTATTAGAGTGTCATATTAAAATTTGGTTAGGTAATTTTGAAGTTTGGATTGTTAATTAAGGAAAAAGAACTAAATCGTAAAAGCTGCAAAAGTTAATTACTATTAATTTATACGTGCTAAATGATTATAATTGAATAATTGAATGGTTTTAGAAGGAAATTATTCCATGTTGCTAGTAGAGGACAATTTTTGATTGTTTTATTATAATTATATGTTACTTTTATATTTAAATAATAATAAAACATAAAACATGAAATAAATGTCATCGTCTTCTCCTATTTTGTTTTTCTCTTGACCGAATGGCTATTTCAAGAAGGGAATCCATTTTCATTTGATAGAAGCTTTCATTCCTTGCATGTGAACGAATTTAAGGTCGGTTTTTTATTATTTAAATTTTATGTTTTTGAGATCTTTGTAACTTAGTCTAGCTAATCCATGGACTAATTTGCGAAACTGTCATAAATTTTAATAGTTTCTATTGTTTTTATTTGAATTTTTTGGGTTTTAATGGTTGAGTTTGAAACTTGATATTGAAATAGGACTATTTTGTAAAGTGAATTTGGATAATTTTATGTTTAGGGAATAAAATAATAATATATTGAAATTAGCATGAAATTATTGTAAATTTTCATTAATTAAGGGTTTTAATTTAATAAAGGTAAATTCGGCCTAATGGTTTTAGGCTTAATTGTGACAAACGTGTAAGTTTCAATTTTAGGGACTATATTGAATGTAAGGTAAAAGTTTAGGAAAAAATTGTAAAATGTTGTTAAGGATTCATGTGCATTAGTTTGAGCATTTTAAGGTATTTATAACTGTTAATTGAATTAAATTATTATATATAGATCAAGAAACTGACAAACTAGTTGATAACCGCGGAAAGGGGAAATTAGTGAGTAGTCCTCGATGTGGTGTGTGTTGTTATCTCGTTTAGGTAAGTTCGTATTAGGTTTATTATTTTTAATATTTGCTTAAGTTCATATTATGTATGAGCATATATAATATATTTTGATATTATTGACTGAGAAAAAAGTTGAAAGTGGAAATGAGGGATTAAATTGTAAAGAATGACAATTGTACGTGTTTGAATTGAATCGTATTATCATATGGGATGTATATGATCATGTTGAACATGGTACTATTGTGTATAGATGGAAAGAGTATGAGAATTGAATTAAGTCTCGTGTGAGCTTAGTGAATGATTAGGATACAAATGACATGTCATTAGAGTTTATCAAGCACTATATGTCGATGTTATATTTATCAGGTACTATGTACCGGTGGTAAATACCATACCGATGGCTGCTCATAATTTCGAATTAAAGCCTAACACAATACAAATGATTCAAAAATTTGTTCAATTTAATGGTTTGCAGGACGAAGATCCAAATACTCATATAACTAATTTTTTAGAGTTTTGTGATACCTTCAAAATAAATGGCATTTCTGATGATGCCATACGTCTTCGGTTATTTCCCTTTTCATTAAGGAATAAAGCCAAACAGTGGTTGAACTCGTTACCACGAGGGTCAATCACCACATGGGAGCAAATGACCGAAAAATTTTTATTAAAATATTTTCCACCGGCCAAAACGGCCAAACTACGAAATGATATCTCTTCTTTTGTGCGGATGGATTTAGAGACATTATACGACGCATGGGAGAGATATAAGGATCTTCTGAGAAGGTGTCCGCACCACGGTTTACCCTTGTGGCTCCAAGTCTAAACTTTCTACAACAGTGTAAACCCCTCAACGAGGCAACTAATTGATTCAGCCGCCGGTGGAACCTTGAACAACAAAACTCTTGAAGCAGCTTATAAATTCATTGAAGAGATGTCACTGAATAACTATCAGTGGTAGGTTACAAGGACAAAACCGACAAAATCAGCCGGAGTTTTCAACCTCGATACAGTAACCATGCTATCAACACAGATGGAGATGATGAATAGAAAGATTGATAGTTTGTGTTCTTCGCAGGTACATCCAATAATACAATGCGACTCAAGTGGAACTGTGGCGAATTCTAAGTACCCACCCTACCAACTGAGCACAGAGAGCGAACAGATGAACTATATAGGTAACAATTTCAGATCCAATAATAACCCATATAGTAACACTTATAATCCAGGTTGGAAGAACCACCCAAATATTTCATGGGGAGGTCAAGGAAATCAAAGACAACAGCCCCCTCAAAACTTCCAAAATCAGCCCTATCACAAGAAAAGAAGCCAAATCTCGAAGAAATGCTGACAAAATTCATGACAGCTACAGAAAACTGCTTCCAAGACACTGAGAAAACACTTAAAAGCACCGAGAACCGAGTCGAGGAAGTTATCAAGTCAGTAAGGGAAGTCACTAAGGCAGTCGAACAACTTGCAAAGCTAATGTCAGAACGACCACAAGGACGTCTACCAAGTAACCCTGAGATTAATCCAAAGGAGCAAATCCAAGCCATCACCGCTCATGACAGTAAAAGGTTAGATGAACCCAATCCAATGCAAGAAAACAAGTTCGAAGAAGGTAAAGTTGAGGTAACACAAGAAAAGCCATAACCAGTAATCAAAAGTTACCAACCTCGCATACCTTATCCTGAAGCGATGAAAAGAGACGACTTAGAGGAACAGTTCGGTAAGTTTCTTAAACTTCTAAAGAAATTGCATATTAACTTACCTCTTATTGAAGCTCTTTTTCAGATGCCAGACTCGAGGAAAATTTTAAGACAGCTCTTGACAAACAAACGCAAATTAGACGAAGAGCACTATGTGGAATTAAACGCAGCGTGCTCAGGAATTCTACAAAATAGACTACCACGGAAGCAAAAAGATCCAGGGAGTTTTACAATTCCATGTTTAATTGGTAGTTTAACTGTTGACAATGCGTTAGCTGATTTAGGGGCAAGTATAAATGTCATGCCTTATACATTGTTTAAACGACTAGGTCTAGGAAAACCCAAACAAATTAGGATGAGTATTCAATTAGCTGATAAAACTGTTAGAATTCCTAGGGGCATTATCGAAGATGTTCTTGTCAAAATCAATAAATTTGTTTTTCCAATAGATTTTGTTGTTTTAGACATGGATGAGGATAACTCAATTCCCTTAATTTTAGGAAGGTCATTCTTAGCAACTGCCAGAACTAAAATTGATGTTGATGTAGGCGAACTTATACTTTGTGTAGGCGAGGAGACGGTCACTCTTCAAGCCCTCGACTCAGCTAGAACATCAAGCAACAAATGTGAGAATGTGAATTCTTTTGATAACCATCCGGTTAACACTTCTTTTCAGGAAGCACCACAAAAGGACAAAATTGAACCCGATCTTAAAATCTGTAAAGAAATAAATCCTCAGGATCGAAGGATTCAGATCAATGAACTAGACGAATGGAAAGCACACTTTAAAGAAGAGCCGGAACCGCACAAAGTAAAATCGAAAGAACCCCCAGAAGAGCTTGTAGAAACATCGAACCACTTCAAATAGGAAACCAGGTACTATTAAACAAAGTCGACCCTCGAATCACCACATCAGACCTGAAGGTAAACGAATGAATTCCTCTCAAGGTACATAATATCTTCCCACACGGAACAGTCGAGGTAAGCACTCCAACATTTGACAATTTTAAGGTAAACACCTCTCGACTTAAACTTTATCACAAAAATAGAACTGTAAGCATGAGGGAAGATATTCAAACCTTTAAACCCCCTTGAAAATTTTTATAAACACAAGGACAAGTCTAGCTTAAGACTATAAACGAGCGCGTCTCGGGAGGCAACCCGAGTACTAATATCATTAACTTTTATGTTTTTCATTTTCTTTTAACTTTTATGTTTTTCATTTTCTTTTACTCTTTCTTCTATCCAACTTTAAAAATAACCAAGGGTGCAGATTTCCAGGACACACGGCCTTGCACACGTCCGTGGCCAAAACTGTGTGTACCTCAAGAATATCAGTACTAACATGACAGGACGGTACAAGTCAGATTCAACCGAATTTCAAAGTCACGGACTCAACCACTCCCTCACGGGCACCGACAAAGTGGCACGGCAGTGCCCTACGATCGTGTGAAGCTACTGACTTGCCAACCACAGGTAGAACACGCCCGTGCAGTCCAACTGTGCCAACATACTGACTTATCACCAATGGCCGTGGCAAACTTCAAACAGGCATGGGTAAGCCAACACGACCGGACACACGGCTGTGCGAGGCGGTCGTGTGAATTGACACGCCCTCAGACCACGAGCGTGTGAGTGTACCAGAATTGAAACTCTATTTAAACCCAACCTCCCTCCCCCATCCGCCCCCTCTACTTTCCACCCTTTCTCTTCCTCTCTCTTCTTAGATTTCTCTCTAACAAAGTCTCTATCACTCTTGAGCCACACCAAATCCATGACGAAGAAGCGGAAGAAGCCTAGCATGGTCTCCTTGAGGGAGACCCCAACACATAAGTTCATGCCGGCCGCTTCATCCAAACAACAAGCCAAGGGTCTTTGAGACCATTTAGTTTCTATTTCTCGTTTGTCTTTTACTTCAATTTTCTTCCCTTTGACAATCTTATGCTTACTTTAGTTTAACTTAGTTTAGTTTTGTAGTGTTAGGTTCGAAAGGCTGCTAGGGAATCACGCCACTTCCGCCACCGCCAGCACCTCTCCAACCTTAGAGTGCGCTACCCAATTTCTCCATCTAGCACTGGATCGTCATCTAGACCGATCCCTCTAGCTCAAGGAAATCAATCATAAATTCAGGAAGTTTCACCTCTCCCCTTATCTTTTGATTTATCTCTTAACTGTTATTATCTATCTTTGTACATTGAGGGCAATGTACATCTTAAGTGGGGGGTGAATAGTTATTATGCCTAACTTTCTGCATTTTTCTCAATCCTTGAGAATAAAAGTGCCTAACTTTTTTTATTATTCTCAAATCCCTGAATTTAGACTTGTTCTAAAGTAATTTCCTCATATTACTAACTGGATGAAATTTCTGATGATTTATGATTTTTATTGACATGTTTTAGAGTAAGTCATTGATAATTGTGCATTGATGATTAAAATTTGAAGAATACTAGAGAATCAAGCATGATAAGTCTATTTTTCAAAAATTTAAAATTTTTAGGTTGTTAACCTGAATCTGAATATTACTTGAAATTTGAAATCTATAAGGTTGATGTCAAAAAAACACCTATAATTTTTTGTGAGATTTTGAGCCTTATAAAGCATACATTCTTTTCCATGCTCACTTTATTGATTATGAGTGTGTCGACTATGAACTGTTATTCTAGAACTTGCCTTGATTATACATGTCAAGACCACAGTTATGATTTGATATACCGAGATGATAAAGGCACTTAGGATTTAACCCACTTACTCTACTAAAAAGCCTACCTTCATAATTAACCCCTAATAAACCCCGTTTAATCCTAACAACCCTTTTTTATTAACTCACCCACTAATATTAACCCAAAACCCTTTGTATTTGTTATCACCATTCCTTTCTGACTACCTTTATATCGAGATTTGATTTGGTCTGTTGCCTAGCTATGTTCTTTAATAGATTCATTCATTATTATTGAAATACTTAGTTTGTTCTTAAAAAAACGAAAACAAAGAATATTCATTATTAGTTCGTGATTAGGTGAGCTTACTCGTTAAAATTTAAAATTCTTGAAGAAAAAGCTCGTTTTATCAGTATTATTATTCTTAAATTGATGTAATTATTTAAGACTATTTCATTTTTTCGAGTTAGGAAATTTATCAGGTCAATCTCGATTCTAACCTTCTAATTAAGCCTTTATCCATACCCTTAACCTAAGCCCCGTTACAACCCTATTAAAGACCTTTTGATTTGTGTATCATCTCATTTTACAGTGGTGGAGATTTGATTTTAAGGCAAGCCTATGGGATTAACTTTTCATGTTTGACTTATGAGTGATCTTCTAATTCTAAACATTAAACACTCTTTGAGTGATTTGAGTGAATCTTTTGTGAGGATGTCAATCCTTGTCGATTTTGAATTAAAGGTAATTATTTAGATAAAGGGAAACGCCTATGTTTTCGTGCTATAAATGTATGACTTATCTTGTTTTGAATCTTTAGGACTCTTTGAGTTGAATTATCCATGTATAAATTATCTATGAATTATGATAAGGCATTGTTGATAGGAATTATGAATTATGAAAAGTTCGTTTTAATTGAAAGTTGAGAATTTTGCTTGAGGACAAGCAAAAGCTTAAGTGTGGGGGTACTTGATAAACCGTAAAAGTAACATATTTTAATCACACATTTAGTATGCTTTTGGATGATTTATACCTCAATTTATGTCAAAAGGTGCTCTTAATCCTTTCTTTTCATGTCTTATACTCAGGAAAGCACCCGAGGATAAAAAGAACATAAAACGGGCCCAAAACGGAGTAAATGGGCCATATCACAAAATCGACACTGCCTGAGCCTAAGACCACACGGCCGTGCCTCACCGAGCTACTAGAACACGACCTGGCCTCTGATTTACACGGTCGTGCCTCATTAAAGAAGTCCGAGCACGGCCTGGCCATGATTCACACGGGCGTGTGCCATGGTCATGTCCCTGTCGCTGGAAAGAGCAATTTTATTCAGATTTAGATACTTAGGGACGAAGAAACGCATTCCAAGAGCCTATATTTACCCCTTAAATACCACCTTTGAGGGGGGCGGTTAGCTAGGCCAAGGAGCTAAGCCGAAAAGGTCAGATTTGTGGGAATCACTCGAAGGTAGCCAGTTGATCCATCTCAAGAAGTTGGAATTCTACTCAAGACGGCGGATCTCTTTTTCAATTCTTTCAGGGAGTTTTAGGGATTTCTTATGTTTTGTTTTATCTTTTCTCTTGAGATGTTTTCTTTATTTGTTATGAACTAAACCCTTCAGATACCTGAAGGGGATGAAACCTAGATGAATCTTGTTATTGTTTTCTGAATTATATGATAAATACTTAGTTTGATCTTAATTATGTGAGCTTAGTCCAAATTTAATGTGCTTAGGTGGAGGAGGAATAGACCTTGCTTAAGAGTAGATCTAGCATAATTAAGCGGAGTTGATCTCACGCCTAGAGATAGGGTGACGAGGTTTTGCTGGATTAGGGTGAAACCTAATATGGGAATCCATAGATTGATTTACTACTATTCTAGGGGGTTATTAAGAGAGAAAGAGATTTCCATTAATTAAACTAGGGTTAGACGTTATTCACCTCGAGAGAGAGTTTAATATATGTTAGGGAGTTTTACGGATCAAACTAAGTGAATAAATCATATGGTTCAAGGTTAAATAACAAGTGAAGTTTAGGTGGATTCTACCTAAGGGTATCGTCTTAATCAACTGAGTTTTTCCTAAAGTTATTTCCCAATTCATCTTTTTTTGTCTTTGTGTCTTTAGCTTAGTAGTTAATTTAGATTAGATTAAAGCAACTTCACTTATTTTAGGCTAAATAATAAAAAGAAAGTTAGTATTAATACTTTTAGTTTCTTTGGGTTTGAAAGTTAGTATTAATACTTTTAGTTTCTTTGGGTTTGATAAGTACACTTGCCTTTAATCGTTGTCAGAGTTAGTTTCTAGGTTAGATCATTCTTTTATAAATTTTAAAGCTCTGATTCACAGCGATCACACGTTTTAGAAATGAACGACACATCTTAGAATCAATTAAAGGTAATAAAAAGAGGACTAATGGAAAAGAGGGTTTTTCTTTAATAACAACTTGTTTTATGAAAAACACTTCAATGTGACATTTCCAGATTCGGCCATGACGTCCAGGCCGGGTTTGGGGTGTTACATTTAGTGGTATCAGAGCTAGGTTGTAAAATTCGGCTGTGGTTTTAGGTTTTAAAACTTGGTTTTTAAAGTACTGATTTCTGAATGATTTGAAACATTTTTTGTATGGTACACTGAGTCTCTGGCGCGGATCTTGTAAGTTCTTTGAAGCCTTTATGTGTTTTAAATTGAATTGATTTGATACCGAAACTACTATAGATAGTACAAACCAAGACTACTTTAGGTAGATTGTACTGAAAACACTCAAGTTAGTGTGTACTAATACTTTAGTAAAATTGATAGACACTGATAGACACTGCATTGTGCGAAAACAAACTTTACACTTCTAATACTGCCTCTCATAAGATATTTGTTAATAAATACTGAAATTGTAAACTGATGCATAAAACTGTTAATACATATTAATGCAAATAGACAATGAGCATAAGAGGTACTCGCAAACGAGGTACAAGAGGCCGTGGTAGAGGCTGTAGAGGTACTCGAGCTGGGTTATCGTCATCTGGCCACATACCTAATTTGGAAACTAGTGAGACACCGGATTCTCCTGTAATTGAGACTAGGTCTCATGATCGAGCGGATGAGGATAACACACTATCCCAAGCCATGTTAAAGATTCTGGAAAGGGTCGCTGGGCCCAATACTGGAGCTGGAGGCCGAGGGTCGATTACGGAACGACTCCGGTCTAATGGAGCCGAGATTTTTAGGGGGATTGATGGAGTTGCCCCTAATGTAGCTGAGTACTGGACAAAGGCCCAGAGAGAATTATGGACAACCTGGACTGCACCCCCGAGCAAAAATTAAAGGGTGCTGTAGCGCTGCTTCGAGATGAGGCATATCAGTGGTGGCTCACTATTAAGGAGAGCACTTAGCCCCGACCGATTGACTTGGGAGTTCTTTAAGACCGCCTTCTAGGGGAAGTATGTGGGGGTCAATTACGTGGATGCCCGTAGGAGAGACCTCCTAAATTTGACCCAGAGTGATAGATCAGTGGCAGAGTATGAGGCCGAATTTCTATGACTAAGCCGCTATGCGCATGGTATGGTGGTGACTGAGTATGAGAGATGCGTTCACTTCTAGGATGGCCTCAGGGATAATTTGAGGGTACTGATAGCTCTATAGAGGGAGTGAGACTTTGCTATACTGGTCGATAAGGTGAAGATCGTTGAGGAAATGAAGTGCACTGAGCACCAGAACAGAGAGAGAGGTAGGAATAAAAGGGATTTAGAGCCCTTGATTCCGTTCAGAGGCCTAAGAGAAAGGCTAAAATTGATATGCCGACCTGAGTTGGGGCTCCTATTGCTACTAATGGACAACTGCCATGTACTGACTGTGGTAGACACCATCAGGTTGAGTGTTGGAAAAGAACAGGGGCTTGTTTGAGGTGCGATTCATTAGAGCATTGTATTAGAGATTGCCCGCGAAGGTCCTATCAAATGCAAGCTTCTGGCATAGGTACTATATCACTGAGAGTAGTTCAGCAGCCATCGAGAGGCCATGGTTAGGCCAGGGGTGGTAACGATTTGGGCCGTGGTTAAAGAGCACCGGGCAGAGGTGCTATTCACGCTGAGGCGAGGCAGCCGGCCCTAGTTTATGCTGCTCATCACCGAGAGAATGGAGATGCTCCAAACGTCATCACGGGTACATTCTTTATTTATGATGTACTTTATACTGCACTGATAGATATAGGATTCACTCACTCCTATATAACTTGTACTGTATCTAAAAACTTGGGTGTACTGGTTGAGAGCACTACGAGTGAGGTCACTAATCGCTGAAATCAGAGCTTTAAAATTTATAGAGAATATGATCGAACCTAGAGAGTAACTCTGACAACGATTAAAGGCAAGTGTACCTATCGAACAGTAGAATAGCTTAGGCAAAACCGAATTGTCAAACCCAAAGGAACTAAAAGTACTAATACTAACTTTCTTTTTATTATTTAGCCTAAATATTAAGTGAAGTTGTTATCTAAATTTAACGACTACCAAGCTAAAGACACAAAGACAAAAAGAACGCATTAGGAAAATAACTTTAGGAAAACTTAGTTGATCAAGACGATACCCTTAGGAAGAATCCACCTAGACTTCACTTGTTATTAAACCCTGAACCATATGATTTATTTACTTAATTTGATCCGTAAGACTCCCTAACGTATATTAAACCCTCTCTCGAGGCGAATAACATCTAACCCTAGGTTAATTAGTGGAACTCTCGTTCTCTTATAATAACCCCTAGAATAGTAGTAAATCGATCTATGGACTCCCATATTAGGTTTCACCCTAATCCAGCAAAATCTCGTCACCCTATCTCTAGGCGTGCGATCAACTCCGCTTAATTATGCTAGATCTACTCTTAGGTAGGGTCTATTCTTTCTCCACCTAAGCATATCAAATTTGGACTAAGCATGCATAATTAAGAACAAACTAAGTATTTATCATATAATTTAGAAAATAATAACAAGATCCATCATAGGTTTCATCCCTTCAGGTATCTGAAGGGTTTAGTTCATAACAAAATAAGAAAACATCTCAAGAGAAATGATAAAACAAAACATAAGAAATCCCTAAAACTCCTTGAAGGAATTGAAGGAGAACTCCGCCGTCTTGAGTATGATTCTGGCTTCTTGGGATAGATCAACTGGCTAACTTCGAGTTATTCCCACAATTTTGACCTTTCCGGCTTGGCTCCTTCGCCTAGCTCGACCGCCGGTTCCGGTTTCTGCCGAACTCCCCTTTCAAGTTGCCTCATTGTTTGTTTATATAGGCTTTGAGATGCCTTACTTGGCCCCTAAGTATCCTAATTTAAGTAGAATTCCTACTAGGGTGTTTTAATAGGCTTTGGAATATGTTTCTTTGCCTCCAAGTATCCAAATCCGAATGAAATTGCTTCTTTCAGCGACAGGGACACGGCCATGGCACACGCTCGTGTGAATCGTGGCCAGGCCGTGTTCGGATTTCTTTAATGAGACACGGTCGTGTACATCGGGGGTCAGGCTGTGTTCTAGATGATTGGTGAGGCACGGCCGTGTTCACTTAAGTCCAGGCTGTGTCGATTTCTCCCTTGGCCCAATTTGCTTTGTTTTAGGCCCGTTTCTCATTCTTTTCATCCTCAAGTGCTTTCCTGAGTATAAGACATGAAAAGAAAGGATTAAGAGCAACTTTTTACATAAATCAAGGGATAAATTATCCAAAAGCATGCTAAATGTGGGATTAAAATATGTTACTTTTACGGTTTATCAAATACCCCCACACTTAAGCTTTTGCTTGTCCTCAAGCAAAATTCTTAACTTACAATTAAAACAAACTTTCCATAATTCATAATTCCTATCAACAATGTCTTATCATAATTCATAGATAATTTATACATGGATAATTCAATTCAAAGAGTCCTAAAGATTCAAACAATATAAGTCATATATTTGTAACACGAAAACGTAGGTGTCTCCCTTTATCTAAATTATTACCTTTAATTCAAAACCGACAAGGATTGACATCCTAACAAAAGGTTCACTCAAATCACTCAAAGTGTTTAAGGTTTCAAAATTAAGCACTCAATAAGTCGAACATGAAAAGTTAATCCCATAGGCTTGTCTAAAAATCAAATCTCCACCATTGTAAAATGAGATGATAAACAGATCAAAAGGTCTTTGTCAGGGTTGTAACGGGGCTAGGGTTAAAGGTGTGGGTAACGGCTGAATTAAAGGGTTAGAATCGAGATTGACCTGATAAATTTCCTAACTAGAAAAATGAACTGATCTTAAATAACCAATTGAAGCTTAATAATACTAATAATACGAGCTTTTTCTTCAAGAATTTTTGAATTTTAATGTGTAAGCTCACCTAATCACAAACTAATAATGAATATACTTCGTTTTTTTAGAACAAACTATCATAATAATAAGAAAGAACTTTTACAACTGAAATATGGAACATAGTTAGGAAATTGTTCAAAATCAAAGTTCGACAAAAAGGGTAATTAAAAAGGAATGGTGATAACAAAAACAAAGGGTTTGGGTTAATATTAGCGGGTGAGTTAATAAAAAGGGTTGTTAGGCTCAACGGGGTTCACTAAGGGTTAATTATGAAGGTAGGCTTTTTAGTGGAGTTAGTGGGTTAATACCTAAGTGCCTTTATCATCTCTGTATATCAAATCACAACTGTGGTCTCAACATGTATAATGAAGGCAAGTTCTAGAATAACAGTTCATTGTTGACACACTCATAATCAGAAAGTGGGCATGAAAAAGAATATATGCTCTATAAGGCTCAAAATCTCACAAAAATTATGAGTATTTTGATATCAACCTCGTAAATTTCAAATTTCAAAGTAATATTCAAATTCAGTTTAACAACCTAAAAATTTTAATTTTTGAAAATTAGACTTATCATGCTTGATTCTCTAGTATTCTTCAAATTTAATCATCAATGCACAATTAACTATGACTTAATTCAAAACATATCAATAAAAATCATAAATCAAAGAAATTTCATTCTAATCATAATATGAGAAACTTACTTTAGAACAAGGCATAATTTAGGGATTTTCAAATAATACTATAGTTAACCCCCCCACACTTAAGATGTACATTGCCCTCAATGTACAAAGATAGATAAAATGACAATATAGTGAGAAAATCAAAAGATAGGGAGAGATGTGAAACTTCCTGGATTTGGATGAAGTCAATGAAAAGAAACCGGATAGGATTAGAGGTGAACGTGGGGAAATGTCTCGAACCGTTTGAAATTGAATCCTCGAAGCAGCCGGTCGAATTTTATTGTGTCCTAAGCTAAATCTAAATGACATAAATAAAAAAAAGGAAATAATAAAAAAGATAAAAAGAAAAACAAAAGAATAAAAAATAAAGATAAGAATAAAAATAAAAATAAATAATTAAATAGTGATACGGTCACGCCCTTGTGCCGACCCATAGTGTTCACACGGCCACGGCCATGGCCGTGTGCAAGGCCGTGTGGGTATGGAAACCTGCGCCTAAATATGAAAAGAAATAAAACTAAACTAATTAGTAGGGTTAGTGCTAGGGTTGCCTCTCGAGAAGCGCTCGTTTATAGTCTTAAGCTAGACTTTACCTCTTATTTGTATGGTCAAGGTGGTTTGAGGAGGTGAAAATCCTTTCTCATGCGATCAACTCGATTTTTGATATAAAGTTTAAGTCGAGTAGTGTTTACCTCAAAACTGCTGATTTTAAGATTGCTTACCTCGACTGTCCCGTATAGGAAGATATTAAGTACCTTAAAAGTGATTTCATCGTTTGTCTTTAGGTCTGAATTGGCGATTCGAGAGTCTTCCTTATTCATCAATACTTGATCCCCTATTTTGAAGTGATTTGTTGTTCCTATCGGCTTGTCTGGGGGTTCCTTCGGTTTTTCTTCGTGCGATTTCAGTTTCTCTTTAAAGTGCGTCTTCCACTTTTCTAGTTTGTCAACCTTAAGGCTTTGTTCCTCATATAATTCTTCTTTGTTGGCACGGGGTCTATGATTCGGCTCAGGTTTGTGGCTTAGTGGTGTTTCCTCTGATGAAGGTTGAACAAATTTATTATCAACTGAATTTACTTTCTCACCTTTATCAGTCGATGTTCTGGCCGAGTCAAGAGCTTGTAGACTGATTGATTCATCACCTATATGAAGAATGAGTTCTCCTGTACCAACATCAATTGTAGTTCTGGCAGTTGCTAGAAAGGGTCTTCCTAAAATTAAGGGGATTGAATTGTCCTCATCCATGTCTAAAACGACAAAGTCTACTGGGAATACGAATTTATCAATTTTGATTAGAACATTTTCTATTATACCCCTAGGAATTTTGATAGTTTTATTTGTTAATTGAATGCTCATCCTAGTTTGCCTGGGTTTCCCTAGACCTAGTTGTTTAAACATTTTATAAGGCATAACATTGACGCTTGCCCCTAAATCAACTAAAGCATTATCAACAGATAAACTACCAATTAAACATGGAATTGTAAAACTCACTGAATCTTTTAGTTTCTGTGGCAGTTTATTTTGTAGAATTGCTGAGCACATTGCGTTGAGCTCCACATGCGATGCCTGGTCTAGCTTCCGTTTGTTTGTCAACAGCTCTTTTAAAAATTTTCTATAATCGGGTATCTGCGAAAGAGCTTCGAGAAATGGTAAGTTAATATGTAATTTCTTTAAAAGTTTAAGAAACTTACCAAATTGTTCCTCTGTGTTGTCCTTCTTCATTGCTTTTGAAAATTGTATATGAGGTTTGTACTCTGTAATTGTCGATTTTGGTAATTCATGGCTCACCTCAACCTTACCTTCACTTACCACAGGTTCTTGCATTGGGTCAGATTCCACTAACCTTTCACTGTTGTGAGCTTGTACGGCTTGAATTTTCTCTTTTAGGTTAATCTTCGTGTTGCTTAATAGACGTCCTTGCGGTCGTTCGGACATTAACTTTGCAAGTTGTCTAACTGCCTTAGTGATTTTCCCAACTGGGCTCTTGATCTCTTCAATCGATGTTCGTTGGTTTGTTTCAGTATTGCTTGGCAAGCTTTCTTGTGGTTGTTTTAAGATCAGCTTACCAGGCTGACCTAACTGATCCTCGATCCCTTGAATCGATGCTTCTTATTTTGTTTCTATATTTTGGCAGCGTGTTTCTGTGTTTGCTATGAATTTTGCCAGCATCTCTTCAAGGTTGGACTTATCTTCCTGTTGGTGAGGTGGTTGTTGAAAATTTGGAGTAAGTTCCTATCTTTGGCTACTTTGGTCATTCCACGAGAAATTGGGATGGTACCTCCAACCTGCATTATAAGTGTCATTATAAAAATTATTTCGAGGTCTAGAGTAGTTACCCATATAGTGGACTTGTTTGTTCTCCATGCCATATCCATAGGGTGGGTACTTAGGATTCGCCACGCCTCCCGGATTCGAGTCATATTACATTACTGGGTGTATCTGTGAGAGACTACACAAACAATCGACCTTTTTATTCACCATCTATAGCGGGGTAGATAACCTGGTGAATACGTCAAGGTCGAAGGCACTGGCTGCTTTAGTAGGAATTGTCCTCATGACTTGCCACTGATAATTATTCAGTGACATCTTCTCTATAGACTAAAATTATCTGCCAAAAGCAAAATAGAGGAAAAATTAGCAAAGTAAAAATAAAAATAAAAAATAAAAAAACAATAATGAAAATAAATTGCAATAAAAAATGGCTATAGTAATAAAAATAGAGCTTTCTTAATATTTTAGTTCCCCGACAATGACGCCAAAAACTTGATCGCTGAAATCAAAGCTTTAAAATTTATAAAGAATATGATCGAACCTAGAGAGTAAATATGACAACGATTAAAGGCAAGTGTACCTATTGAATAGTAGTATAGCTTAGGCAAGACCGGGTTATCGAACCCAAAGGAACTAAAAGTACTAATACTAACTTTCTTTTTATTACTTAGCCTAAATATTAAGTGAAGTTGTTATCTAAATTTAACGACTGCCAAGCTAAAGACACAAAGACAAAAAGAACGAATTGGAAAAATAACTTTAGGAAAACTCAGTTGATTAAGACTATACCCTCAGGAAGAATCCACCTAGACTTCACTTGTTATTAAACCCTTAACCATATGATTTATTTACTTAGTTTGATCCGTAAGACTCCCTAACGTATATTAAACCCTCTCTCGAGGCGAATAACATCTAACCTTAGGTTTATTAGTGGAACTCTCGCTCTCTTATAATAACCCATTAGAATATCAGTAAATCGATCTATGGACTCCCATATTAGGTTTCACCCTAATCCGGCAAAATCTCGTCACCCTATCTCTAGGCATGCAATCAACTCCGCTTAATTATGCTAGATCTACTCTTAGGTAGGGTCTATTCCTTCTCCTCCTAAGCATATCAAATTTGGATTAAGCATGCATAATTAAGAACAAACTAAGTATTTATCATATAATTTAGAAAATAATAACAAGATCCATCATAGGTTTTATCCCCTTCAGGTATCTGCAGAGTTTATTTCATAACAAAATAAGAAAATATCTCAAGAGAAAAGATAAAACAAAACATAAGAAATCTCTAAAACTCCCTGAAGGAATTGAAGGAGAATTGGCTAACTTCGAGTAATTCCCACAATTCTGACCTTTCTGGCTTGGCTCCTTGGCCTACCTCGACCGCCGGTTCTGGCTTCTATCGAACTCCCCTTTCAAGTTGCCTCATTGTGTGTTTATATAGGCATTGAGATGCCTTACTTGGCCCCTAAGTATCCTAATTTAAGTAGAATTCCTACTAGGGTGTTTGAATAGGATTTGGAATGTGTTTCTTTGCCTTCAAGTATCCAAATCTGAATGAAATTGCTTATTTTAGTGATAGGGACACGGCCATGGCACACGCCCGTGTGAATCGTGGCCAGGCCGTGTTCAGATTTCTTTAATGAGACAGGGCCGTGTACATCGGGGGTCAGGCCGTGTTCTAGATGATTAGTGAGGCACAACCGTGTTCGCTTAAGTCCAGGCCGTGTTAATTTCTTCTTTGGCCTAATTTGCTTCGTTTTAAGCCTGTTTCTCATTCTTTTCATCCTCGGGTGCTTTCCTAAGTATAAGACCTGAAAAGAAAGGATTAAGATCACCTTTTTACATAAATTAAGGGAGAAATCATCCAAAAGCATGCTAAATGTGGGATTAAAATATGTTACTTTTACTGTTTATCAGTCACTGTACTAAGTCCGTTGGGGCAATCAATAAGGGTTAACAAACTATTTAGAGATGTTCCTCTAGAGGTTCAAGGAGCTATCTTTTTGGCTGATCTGATAGAACTGCCTTTTGGAGAATTTGATCTGATACTGTGAACTGGACTATTTAGTCAAACACCGAGTGAGGTTAGATTGTACCACAAAAAGGGTTGTACTAAGAATTGAGGAGGACAGCAAGGTAGTCGTATTTGGGGAGCATCAAAACTAATCGAATGTGATTTCTGCACTGAGGGCAGAAAAGTTGGTTTGTAAAGGATGTAAGGCCTATCTGGCCTATATCAGTGTTTCAAATTCTGGGGATTCTTCGGTTAAGGATATCAGGAAGATTAAGGAATTTCTGGATGTTTTTCCTGAAGAGATACCTGGGTTAACTTTGAATCGTGAAGTAGAATTTAGGATTGAGCTCCTTCTTGGTATAGTTCCGGTGTCAATCGCACCTTATAGAATGGCACCGAAAGAGCTTGTGGAGCATAAGGACCAAATTCAAGAGCTATTGGATCGTGGGTTTATCCGCCCTAGTGTGTCTTCGTGGGGGGCACCAATTCTATTCGTGAAAAAGAATGATGGATCCATGCGTATGTGTATTGACTATCGACAACTGAACAAGTTGACCATAAAGAATAAGTACCCCCTA
This sequence comes from Gossypium bickii, assembly GCA_025503065.1. Taxonomy (NCBI): domain Eukaryota; kingdom Viridiplantae; phylum Streptophyta; class Magnoliopsida; order Malvales; family Malvaceae; genus Gossypium; species Gossypium bickii. Next base: position 119,940,697 of record CP106712.1, on the reverse strand, counting down.
CCTAGGATAGACGATCTGTTTGATCAGTTTCGAGGTGTTTCGATTTTCTCCAAGATTGACCCCCGATTAGGATATCATCAGTTCAGGGTTAAAGAGACTGATGTACACAAGACAACATTTAGGACTCGATACGGTCATTACGAGTTCCTAGTGATCCCATCTGGATTGATGAGCTCACTGGAAGCTTTTATGGATCTGATGAACCGAGTGTTCCACCCTTATTTAGATCGATTCATGGTGGTATTTATTGATGACATACTGGTCTATTTGAAGACTGAGGATGAGCATGATGAACACCTCAGAGTGGTTCTGCAGACTTTGCGAGAGAAACAACTGTATGCCAAGTTCAGTAAATGTGAGTTCTGGTTACGTAAAGTAATGTTTCTGAGATATGTGGTTTCTACTGAGGGGATTAGAATCGATCCTCAAAAGATTTAGGCTGTCTTGGATTGGAAGCAGCCTAAGACTGTATCTGAGATTCGCAGTTTTCTAGGACTGGTAGGGTATTATCGACAGTTTGTAGAGGGTTTTCACTAATCGCTGCACCCTTGACTAAGCTACTACGTAAGGGTGTGCCATTTAACTGAACTGACGTGCAGCAAGAGAGCTTTGAAAAGCTTAAGACTGTACTAACGGAAGCCTCTATTCTGATACAGCTGAAGTCTGAAAAAGAGTTTACTGTCTACAGCGATGCATCACATATCGGTTTGGGGTATGTATTGATGCAAGAGGGTAAGGTGGTAGCGTATGCGCCTTATTAGCTTAAGACTCACGAGGGAATTATCTGACACATGACTTGGAATTGGCTGCGGTGGTATTTGCATTGAAAATATGGAGGCGTTATCTGTACAGTGAAAAGTGTATCATCCACACTGATAACAAGAGTCTCAAGTATCTTCTTATTTAGAATAAGCTAAATCTTAGGCAGCGTAGATGGATTGAGCTGCTTAAAGACTACGATTGTGCGATCAAGTACCACCCTGGTAAGGCTAATGTGATGGCTGATGCACTGAGCCGTAAGGCTGTGACTGATCTGAGGGTGATGTTGGCTCGTCTCAGTTTATTTGATGATGGTAGTCTATTTGCCGAACTTCAAGCTAAACCAACGTGGATAGAGTCGATTAAAGGTAAACAGTTGGAGGACGAGTCTTTGGGTCTTCGCTTTCGACAAATTGAGAGTGGGAATAATGTGGATTTTGGACTAAATAGTGAAGGGGTACTCTGTTTCTGTGGGAGAATCTGTGTACCGAATGATACCGAGTTGAGGTAGTCTATACTGCGAGAGGCGCATAGTAGCCCTTATGTTATGCATCTTGGTGGAAATAAGATTTGTGGCTAGGTCTTAAGCATGAGGTTACAGACTTTGTGGGTAAATGTCTGACATGTCAGTAGGTTAAGGCTGAGCATCAGTTACCTTCGGGGTTGCTTCAACCAGTTAAGATTCCACTTTGGAAATGGGAGCGAGTGACTATGGACTTCGTTAGTGGGTTACCCCTCCCACTAAGAAGGATTCAGTATGGGTCATCGTGGACCGATTGACCAAGTCCACCCATTTCATACCGGTTCGTACTAACTACTCTCTGCAAAAGCTGGCTAAGCTGTATGTGTCTGAGATAGTGAGACTGCATGGGGTATCGGTTTCGATAATATTTGATAGGGATTCTTATTTCACGTCTCGATTCTGGAAAAAGCTACATAAAGCTCTGGGTATAAAATTGGACTTCAGTACTGCGTTCCATCCTCAGACTGACGGTTAGTTAGAGAGGGTGATTCAGATACTGGAGGGTATGTTGAGAAGTTGTGTGATTGACTTTCGAGGTAGTTGGAGGATTACCTGTCGCTAGCAGAGTTTACTTATAACAATAGCTATCAATCTAGCATTCAGATGGCACCTTACGAGGCATTATATAGTCGTAGGTGTCGCACACCTTCATGTTGGACTGAGTTGGGCGAGCGACGGGTTCTGGGTCCTGAACTAGTTTTTGATGCCGAGGACAAAGTTAGATTGATTGAGGACCAACTGAAAGTTGCTTCAGATAGACAGATATCCTATGCGGATCTAAAGCGTTGAGAGATTGAGTATTCTCTAGGGGACTTCGTTTTTCTCAATGTCTCGCCATGAAAGAAGGTACTGAGGTTTGGACGTAAGGGCAAGTTGAGCCCTAGGTTTATTGGGCCTTACCGCATACTGAAACGTGTGGGACTGGTTGCCTACCAGTTGGAGTTACCTCTAGAGTTAGATCGGATTCACAACATGTTCCACGTCTCTATGTTGAAGCGCTACCGCTCTGATCCCACGCATATTTTTCCTGTTATGGAGATTGAGGTTAGGCCAGATCTGACCTTTAAGGAGGAGCTAGTCCAGATATTGTATCGGGATGTAGGTTCTAAGAAGAAAGTCCATCCCACTGGTTAAGGTTCTTTGGCGTAATCATAGTTTTGAGGAGGCGATGTGGGAGCCTGAGGATGCGATGCAACAGCAGTATCCTCATCTGTTCTGATCAGGTAAAATTTCGAGGCCGAAATTAACTTTAAAGGGGTAGAGTTGTAATGCCCCAAAAATCCTTTAAAATTATTCTCGAATGTTTGTGACACATCTGTGCATATGCTTCAATGGTTAAGTGTTCTGGGTGTGTATGAGAGATCCTTAGTTCAAGCCTTAGCTTGGGAAAAATTTTGTTTTTAATTGAGTAAACCCCTATCTTTAACCAGTAGACTTATAAATAAATTTAGAAAAACATATCAGAATGGGCTTGCTGGTCTGGTGGTTAAGTAGAGTGGCAAAGTGCTGGTGGTCGTGAGTTCGAGTCTTGGTATGTGCAAGGGAGTGTGTTATTTTGCTGCTAGTGCCGTGTGGGTGTTTTAGTCTAACCAAACTACTGAAGAGTTGTAGTGGAATTTGAATTAGGTGGTTGAGGGAAGGGTGAACTGTTTTGAGGGATTTGGGGAGAAAAATATGGGAATTTGAGGATAGTGGGAGAGTTGGTGCCGAACTTGAACTCTTGTTTCTCAAGATTTCAGCTTTGGGTTGTACTTTCTCTTTATTTCTGTTTTCTGTAGACTGTTTTCACTTCTTGGGGGCCGAACCTTTGCTAAGGGTTTCTGCTATTTTCTGTTTTGTTTCATTCTCTTTCTTTTCCAAATTTGTTCTTCTCTATGGCAAAGGTGTTTTCCTCAAACTGTTGCTGTCGTTTTCTCTCTTTTCTCTTTTGTTCTTTTCCATTGCCCGAATATTGTTAGGTGATTCTCGGCTACACCTTTTGTTTCCCTTCGAGTTTGTCCTTCCCTCTACAGACGTTTATTCCTCCACCCTTGTCGGTTCTTTTTCTGCTTTGGTGTCCCTCTCTGTGCCAATTTCTTTTTCCCATAGTTGTCGTTCCCTTCATATTTGCTCTTTGTCGAATTGTTGTGCCTTTAGCCTTTGCCTTTGGTTTATTTATCGATCGTTCCTTTCTCTGTATGCGGTCTTGCGCTTTTGAGAAGTTTGAGTTTGGATTTGGTTGAAACTGTTCATGCGATTATTTGTTAATAAGGGTTCGGTTGGATTGCAAGAGCTTAGTGATCATTCATTCTCGACGGTTTAAATAGGTAGGGCCTCGGTGGTTTAAACGAGGTAAGTGGTTGTCGACTAAGTGATTAAGTCTTTCAATTAGGGTCGTTTTAAAGTTGGTTGACATGCGACTAATCGAATGTTTGTGGTTGAACTTAGATTTGGAGTGCTCAAGGACTGTGTGCGCATTTTCGTAACCAGGTGTGTAAACGTGACTCTGAAAATAGATATCGGTGAAAAGCTAGAAAACGTGAAAAGACGACATCACACAGGCGTGCGGCCGCCCGAGTCGACTGTGGATCTACTGTAGGATCAGTAAACGTACCTAGACCCCTATTTGACTGCTAAGGTTGCACGGGTCACCCGAGTTGTATGTGGACCTACTGTAGGGCCGATAAACGTACCTAGACCCCTAATTGATTGAATTAACTGTATGACTGATATGAATAAGCATGATGATGTTCCACTAATTTGATACTGTATGCCCTGACTACATGCTTGATATTTTATTATAGCATGTTATATTTACATATTGCATTGCATTGGGTTGGGGGTTTATTTTGTTCGGAGGAAGTGTACTGAAAGGCGTCGAGCCTAATTTACTGGCAGCTCAGCTGTAAACTACTATTTTTGTGCCATAACCGGTACTACTTGTAGCGTAGGGATGGGTGGGTTGATTATATCCCCACATGGAGTGTAGGGTTGGACGGAGATGGAGTGTAGAGGTGGTTGGGTAGGATTTCCTGATTGCATATTGGTTACTGTTACTATTACAGAGATGGGCTAAAGCCTGAACTGATATTGATATTGTAATGGGCTAAGGCCCTAACTAAAACTGAAACCGTTACTGAAATGGGCTTAGGCCCAGATTGTGATTGCTTTCTGTCTAGTTGTTTTATATGGGATTACACACTGAGTTTTCGTAAACTCACCCATCTATTTTATCTGTATAGGTAATCCCCAGACATAAGCGGATCAGTGCAGCGAAGGACTCAACGGTAGCCACACGACTCATTTCATTCTATTTTAGTAATTAATTATAATTTTGATTTTATTTTTGGGTATTTACTGTAATAATGGCCTCTTTGGATTTTCATGGATTATTTGGGATTTTCATTATTTTGATTTATAACTGCTAGCAGTAGGGACAATCGAGTTTTCAAAAATCAAACCTTTTTAACAAATTGCACACGAATACGCAAACTGCTTTTAAAGCTTCCGCGATAAGTGACGTTTTGAAAATTAATAACATTCTGAGAATAAATAACTTTTTGATAATGATTCACGTTTTGGAAATGAATGACACATCTTAGAATCAATGAAAGGTAATAAAAAGAGGACTAGTAGAAAAGAGGGTTTTTCTTTAATAACAACTTGTTTTATGAAAAACACTTCAATGTGACATCGCCAGATTCAGCCATGACGCCTAGGCCGGGTTTGGGGTGTTACATGCTTTTAAATGAAAAATATGTTGTGTTTAAATTACACAAACTTACTAAGCTTTAAGTAAGCTTACCCAGTTTCATTTTTTTCCTTGTAGATTTTTGGATTTGTGCAGTCGATTGGATTGTTTTGGGAGATCACACTATCTGTCAACTCTTTTGGTAGCTATTTACTCATTTTGGCTCGGTTATAAGTGGCGCGTAAATAGGTTATGGAAATGAATGCATATAAGTAATTTGATTATGTTTTATGCTATCTTGAATATGAACTATGTGTAGTAATGCAAACTATAATAGTTGTTTTTGGTTGATTGTGGCTTGTGGTATAAGCATGTTCTAGTACCTATAATGCATTTTGGCTTGTTGAATTGGCATATATGTTTTAGGTCACTTGGAGAATTTTTCTTGGTGATATTTTAGCATTGAAATGATGATTATGTATGAAATGGTGACATGAATGGTAATAAATGTTTGCTAGTGAATGGTTGAACTGATGTGTCAATTGTGACATATTGGTTAGGCACTTACGATGGATGTTTATGATGCGATTTTGGTATATATTGGCAGATTCTTAATGCTTTTGAATAGGTTAAATGGTTGACATATTGCATGTCTTATTGCTTAACTGAACCTAGGTTGTGATTGCTTGTTCTAGAAGGCATTTTAGACACACACAGTTTGGTACACACGGTCGTGTGTCATATACAGGAATAGGGCACAACCATGTCGTCTGTTTAATTTAGGTGCATGGTGTTCCACATGGCCACAGTCTGTTACATGACTTGGCCACACGATCGTGTGACCCAATATTACACGAAAATAGTTTGTTACATGGTTGGACAACACGACCAGGTCACAAGACTTCACACGTCCTCAGCCTGGCCACACGGCCGTGTAACCCTTGTTTTTTCTTTTTACCTTTCTTTTCATAAAAGTTACAGATTAGTCCTAATTTATTTTCGAGTTGGTTTAAGAGCTTCGTGAGCTGGATTAAGGATCAGTTTTGGTTGTAAATCACAATATATTGATGTTTTTGAATGCTTGTTGTTTTAGCTTGATATTTAAATGGAATTTATGAATGATAAATGCTCTTAATTGTTGGGAGACCTTATAACTCGAGTCTAGCGACCGGATCAAGTATAAGGTGTTACATAGCATGCTTACCATATTCACATTTAAGGCACTTACAAGTGATAGCACAATGCTCAAAGAGCCACAAACATATTAGATCTCAAGTATGTGTATTAAACCAGTAAATTATATATCATATCTTCAATTTAACCCATATAACATTTGTTTTGACACACCAACATCATATTTAACCTCATTGGACATTGTTTCATAGCAAAGGGGATGGGAATTCTTAATCTTAGAACTTAGGATAGCTGTTTAGGCTAACCTAAGCTCCTAATTAATACAATGAATCATGCATAGCAGCAACAACTCCAGAACACTCATCGGTCTTGCTTCCGCTTGCTAGTCAGAAGCTTAAACAAGCTTTGCCTTGCCTTTCGCCTTGCTCTTAAAGGGCTTCCTTGGATCCGAGACTTCTCATGCATAATACACACAATACATACAAACCATTGGCAAGTATAACAAAAATCAACAAAAAATGTAGATCCAATCTAGCTCCTTATAAACCAAAAATTTCAACTAGTTAGGTCGAAACTTAAATTTCTTGATCTGATCCCATTTTGTTTCTTGAAATCAATTCTAAACATCAAATTAATTACAATAGGACAAATCTAAACCACTTAGAACACCTAAGGAATTGGAATTAAATTTTCTGGAAAATCACCCAAGAATGCCTTGAAGAAAATCCATCCAATCTTTAAAATCTCTTAACGATTTGTTAAATAAGGTTAGAAACCTTTTAATCTAATCAAAATTCATAGAAAATCACTTAGAAATCGAAGTTTAGTTTGGAAATCCAGATTTTGCCATTATTGATCTTAATTTTTGACATAATCAATTAAACTCATAAAAACTAATTCTAGAGAATCAAACATTGATTTGTAAAAACATGATGCATAAGAACATAGTCAAGAAACAAAATCTTACCTTGTTTAGTGAAGAAAAATGAACTAGGGATTGAATTTCATGAAAATCCAATAGAAAAAAAATGAAGAAATTGGTGATGTTCTTGACAGTTTTCTTAAAAATTGAGAGAGATTTTGGTGTTGAGAGAAAAGAAAATCAAATTGAACAGTTTGGTTTAAGAAGAGTTTGGTTTGAGAGTAAACAGAGAGTTTTGGTGTTTGCAAATTTTTCAAACAATGAACATATAATGGGGAAGAACGACGGTTTACATTTAAATATTTTACCAAATCCCAACTCATTTAATTTTTTGTCAAATTGCTTGTGGGAAACTCCTAAATTTGCCCCATTTTCAAGTTAGTCCTAGTTTCTAATTAAAAGCTTTTTCCCTCCTTTCTCTTTAAAATTGATTTTATTTTTTGAAAGCTGTTTTAATGATAATATTTTTTGGTTACTTAATTCGGAACTCTCAAACCTAATTTTAGGCCATAATTCTAGAAAATAATCCCGAGCCCAAATTGACAAAACCCGATTCACTAACCCGGAACTACTAGGCCGAATTTGGGATGTGACAGAGATATAGATGTGATTAACTGGATTAACAATATATTGGACATGACCAAAGTAGAATAGATTCTAAATTTATTTATAGATTTATTCACTTGTGATGTTCACAGTGTGGCATAACTTAATCATGAGTGGATGATGGGCTATGTATGCGTGACTCGTATACTTTGATGTAGGTAAAAGCCTGAGTACAAATAGATAAGGAACATAAAGCTGGTGCATCGTGTATGTGACTTCTACAGTAGGTGGCATCATTCACAATAGTGGAATTCATAACCCAATTAATGGGTAAATGATATCCTCTCGTCGGCATTATATGGTAGATGAAAATTAAATGTGGCAACGAGTTGTTTGTCTTTGTGATAAGTGACTTAATTACTATTTGATAGTAATTGACTTTTCATGAAGGAAGATGTAATTGTTACCAAAGAGATTAAGTATATCCTATTTGCATAACACAATAATGGCAAGGTCATTAGATGAGCATTGATTGAGTAGCTTTCATAGAGCTCAGTCACAATACTGTAGTAGAATGAATTTGTGACTAAATAAGTTTATAATTAATAGGCGAAAAGTTGGAACTTAATTTTAAATTATTTGAGCCTTAATTACATATGTTCAATAGGTCCTTCCGCTAGCTTGTTGAAACCAGAAATCAATTGCGTGTAGAACCAAATGAATATAAATGGATGGAAATGATGAAGTCAGATAAATGAGTTGCATTCACAAAAGAATGTTTTTTCTCACCGAGTATAGGAATGGCTTGAGAATTGATTTAAGGTTTTTGAATTATTATTTAATTATTTAAATAATTGAATTTCAAAATTAGAATTAAATTAATTAGTCATTATGAACCCGCTGGATATAGAAATTAAATATATTTTCTCGTAAATTCTTTTATGGTAAAGTTGTCATGACTTTAATAAAATTAGAATTGGGTTGAGAAAATTATTTAATTGAAAACTTAATTTATCTAATTAAATTGATTAATTTAATAATATTTATTTTGGGAAATAAAAAACATGTATTGTCACACCCCAAATTTTTGAATTTGAATTTTGGATGGTTGATCAAGTGATTTTAATAGGATTTCATATGAGAGCCCTTCTAATTAGTGAAATTAGATTGGTTTTATTTTGGCACACCCTTTGGTGAATCGTTTCACTATGTTCTGCCATCTTGCGGACCCCCATTCCGTGTTTGGTGAGCTCTTGCATTTTGGCGAGTTTACCCACATGAGAACACACAAGTGGCAAGATCAGTTATTGCGAAGTTAATCGTTCGATTATTAACCGTGGTAAGTGTGACACATACCAGTAACGTGTCAAACCCTAGGAAAGGAACGTGTCACTATGCATGACACCTAGAGAATTTCAATGGTTGTGCTTAATTAGTGGAATCATGTGTGCATGTAATGTGAGTAGGGATCTTGTTTAGAGTGGGAAGAGCCTAATATTATATTAATATAGAAGTATAAAACATGAAAGAATTTAATTTTCCTTTCTGAGTTTTCTTTATTATCTCTGAAGAAAATTATAAGTGTTCTTCGTTGCTTGAAGGAAGAACCTATGATCATAGCCTGTTTAGAAACTGCCTTTAGAGCCAACCACTAGTTATTTCTTAATTCCTCCTTTAGTTAAAGTGTTAGAAAATGTAAGTGTGGTAGAAGTCGTATATATATATATATATATATATATATATATATAAGTTTTCACTGAAAGTTTTGGAAGGAAGGAAACCTTCCCCTAGTTAAACCGTTGCATGTTGTCGGTTCTATTTTTACTTAACATTCTCAGACATTTCTATATTTAATAGAAATGTTTGACTGTGTTTAGCTAAAGAAGTGAGAGAAGGCCCCAATAATAAGGTAAAAGAATCCATTGAGTAGATAAAGCTTTCCTAGGAGTTTCTGATGAGTTCCTTCCACTTTTGCTTTTGGTAAATAATGAACTAGCTTAAGATTAATGTTGTCTTTCCAAGTAGAGTTAGTATTATATTAGAAATTACATGTGCATTCTTATGTTAACAAATTTTAATTACGAAACCTAAATAAATATGTAGAAATGGACACCCCTTCCTTGGTACACAAGCTCAGTATCTGGAAAGGTATAAAAAGGGTAATGGAGGTCTGTTGAAATGTAATATGATGGGAGGAGTAATTGTAGAATATAATACTGATCTGGCATAATTCGTTGTGGCAAATTAGAGTCTTTTCGGCACTTAACGAGCTTGTTTTCTATCTCTTTTGCATGTTTTTATTACATTTTCAGTTTTTATTAGCTTATGTTTAATGTCTACAAAAAAAGAATTTTTACACAATTTTTAGCCATATGATGACCTAATGGGCCAATATGGGCCTAGGGATGGACTAACGAGCTACTCGAGTGTACATAACACTGATTTTGGGCCAAGAACATGAATGACAACGACAATATCACGAGACTAGGCTGTGGTGTTGCAACATCGAACTTTGAAGCCAAATAATTCATACCCGAAAGACATTGTCGTGACATCAGTCTTGTGGTGTCACGACACCTAATGACGAATCAACATAAATTAATCAGGGGCATGTGAATGCAAATCAAGATTGACGAATGACCTCGATCTTACGGGGGAATACGTATGTATTAAAATTAACGAGGAGGATTTGCGGAGGTTCAATTGGTATAAATGAACACTGGCTCTACGGAGAAATATTATGGAAAAGGAACTTTAGCTCTTTGAAGCATTGAAAGGATTCGAAACTAGCACAAGGAAGGGTGTAATAATGTCTGTAAATATATCGCATGTGAATTGTACTTGAATATATTAATAACTGATAGTAAACTATACTTACAATTGTACTTAGATGCAGATAGTATCCACCAATGCATAAAATTAGTCATAAATTGAGTTAGCTTATGAATTATGTTTAAATACAGTTAGTATCCACCAGGAAGCTATACTTAGTTGCGACGTGCATCCGCATGAGAGTGGTTTATTCCTCATCAGGATAGTTATTGTTTATTATGGAACTCACTAAGTTCTTTTTAAACTTACCAGCTTCCTTTATCCCTATCTCAAGTCTGTTAGGGTGGTTGTGGATTCTTTGAAGGGATTCAACAAAATTTGTGACTCAATTGCTAGCCATTCATTTGCTTAAATTGTATAAAGTGAATTCGGGTTGTACATTCATACAATATTGTGTATAAGTTGACTATTTGTAATGCCCTGAATAATTTATTTCTGTTTTTGTAAATCCTGACAAAAATGAGTATCTGCTTTAGTGGCTAAGTGTTCTAATTGTGTGTTTGAAGTCTTGGGTTCAAATCCTCCTCTTTGGAAAAATTTTGTTAGGTTTTTTAATCCTAGCCTTATCCCTGCTGGATTGGCTTATGTAATATTGTTTGTAAACTCATATCAGAATGAGCTTGCTAGTTCAAATGGTAAGGAGTTATTGTGTTAGAGGTTCTGTGTTAGAATCCCTGCGCGAGCGTGGGTGTTAATTTTTATTTCGGTTGTCTGTTAGAGGTTCGGTGGAGTTGGAAGTCTGAAGTAGTTGGATACGGTTAGTGGGGAGGATATTATGGGATGTGGTTGTTAGTGGGGAGTTGAGATGTTGATCAAAAATCAATTTATTATCTTTTTTTTATTTTTTTTTCAAAATTTTCTCCCTTCCCAAAAGTCTGGCGTTATTTTTCTTTTTCTTTGCCACATTATTTTTTTCTCTTCTTTTTCCTGCAATTCTATCTTTGATCTGTTGTCATATCAGTGTATTTCAAAATTTTAGTGTTTTACGTGCAGTTGGGTAAATAGGGATTTCACTTGTCTGTAAGCTTCGATTTCTGTAAGTTGTTGGGTTTATTCATTTCATTTGAATTTTTAAATGGTGTGAAGTAAGGGAGTTTGACTTTCTGCAATGTATTGCGCAGGAGTTGTTGGTGAACCTGCGGATTTCACTCCTACAGCATAAACCGCAATAGGGGTTGTTCTTATTGGTGGTTAGTGTGTTTGCACAATTCAATTTTACGATGTTAAATATTTTTAATTGGTTTTGGTAATGTTGTTTCTAGGTTCCGGTGGTCTTGGGATTGCTGTGGCATAAAAAAACAAACTAGGTGTTACCCTAAACATGAAAAATTGAGGTTCGACAAAAGTAAAAAAAGGGCACTGTCGACGCCACACAGACGTGTGGCTGGCTGTATGCGAGACACGACCGTGTAACTAATGAATGTGTGGTCGCGTGCATGACACGACCATGTAACAGTATGAGTGTGGCTGTGTGGGCCATACGGGTAAGTCTAGATTGGGCGTGTGGGCCCACACAGGCATGCCACATGGGCGTGTGGGTTTGGGCCAGGCCGTGTGGGCCACACGGGGGTATGTGGGCCTAGAATTTTGAAATTTTTGATTGGGTCACACATGTCGTTCCGATCGACTGTGGGATTACTATTGGGTTGGTAATGGGGTAACCAAACTCTATTTTATGTATTTGATACTCTGGTAGTCTGATTGGAGTAGGGAATTGATATGAATGCCTGACTGTACTGTTAAGTATGTATTTATCTGTATACGAGCATGTTAAGCATGTTTATTCTATTATTTTAGCATATGTATTCTGTATCTGTGTTTGGGGTGGGATTTATATATGTAGAGGAAGTGATCTGTATAGTGACCTTTCGCCTATTTTCTGGTAGCTTGACAGCATATTATCTGTTATGTGTCCAATTGACACTATATGGTGTGTAGGGATGGGTGGGTGTTTTTAACCCCAAATGGTGTGACGGGATGGTCGAAAATGGTATGTAGAGGATAGAGGTAGGATCCGGCATGTCTGTTCTGTTAATCTGACTCTGATATCTATATTTGTTATGGACTTAGGTTTGAATCTGTATCTGATTGTATATGAAATACTATGTATGTTGCATGAATATTTCTATTGGGTTACACATTGAGTTCTCGAAAACTCACATTTGTTTGTATGTTCTGTTTAGGTAATCCACAGACATAGGCGAGTCGGTGCGATGGAGGCTTAGCAGTGACCACTTGACGAAAAACTGTTCTCATTATTATAATTTAATGGTTTTTACTGAAATTCCGATTTTCGTGAGAGTTTTGTAATTTTTGGACTCTCCGGGCTTTTTGGATTGTTTGGTTTAATTTTTTGGTTTGGTTGTGTTATGATTTCTAAACTGTGACAATTCGATAAAATATCGATTTTACGCGAACGAATGTTATTTTTGAAAACACGATTGTGGTTTTGATTTAAACTTTTTTTTAAACTTCCGCTGCAAAATGATTTGGTTAACCTTAAAGGATTACATGTAATGGTCAGTAATAAATATATAAGTGAATATGTTTTACTAAACTTGGTCATTTTATAGAAGTATCATCGGTTTCAAAACCCTTCTTCGTGACACTCCCGGATTCGACCATAACGTCTAGGACGGGTTTGAGGTGTTACATTGTTATTGGCATTTCGCTAAAAAATCAAACTTTTAAGTTATGTATGTTTTGGCATACTCTTATAATTTTGCCTTGGGTATATGCCATAACAACCATAATCCGCCAAGCGGCATTTTAAAACTTTTTCATTATTATATATTAAATGGCTTAATGAGCAAAACACCTTTGTTGTGATATTGCGTGATGTTTTCAGTGTTTTGGTAACACTACCATTTGCCGGTCTACCTGGTGAATTGGGGTGTTACAGGATTTTTTCAATATTTAAGTGGTTAGATATAGATATGATAATGATCTCAAATTGTTATTGAATGGATGATATGATAGTGACAAATGAACTGTAATGCATTCTCAATGAATGTAAACTTAATTGGTTGTTAACAAATATGTTAAAACTACGTTGATACCCTAATGCTCTCTCAATATGCTTCAAACATAGAAATAATATCTAACTCACAACTTTTGCTAATTTGAGTTAGCATACAACAATACTCTTGATATCAATGCTCGATGTGTTTGCTAGGCTAGTCAATTAGGGTCAGCTCTCATTTACTCCCTAACATAATCTTAACAAAGTTTTCCAATCTCAAGTAGCATTGTCAACCAATAAGCATTGGATAACATCACATAAACATACAAACCATTGATTACATAAAATATTTAGCTAGACTTGGTAATTAAGCATATGCAAACAACAAAACATGCTATTCTAACTATAATTGCAATATTAAACAACGTTAAGGTTAAGAAATGCTCAACAATGGTAGGAGAAAGCAAGATTGAAAAGAAGTCCAAGCTTAATTCCATGTAATGCTCTTCTAATATCCAGTAAATTTGAGATCAAGTGTAGAAAATTTCACAAAACATGCGAAAAAATCTAAGTTCTATTAAAAAATATGAAAAGTTTATAGAATATCTGCAAGAAAATATAAGAAACTAATTACAAAATAAAATCTTAAAGAAAATGGTTTGAAGTATAATATAAAATCCCAGAAAAAACTTATGAAAACAATATAAAATAAGCTATCTATACAAATATGTTTTGATCATGGAAATGGCATAATTGCTCTTAATGAGTTGCCATGTAACAACCTGTTTTTCGACTTTTCGCCGAGATGCATTTTCAGTGTTTCGGGTACACATCTGGTTTCAAAAGATGCGCAAATAGTCCTCAAGCACTCCAAAACCTATATTCGACAGTTGAAAACCCAATTTCAGTCACTTAATCCTAGTTGTTATGAACAGAAAATTCCCAAAACTTGCCTACAACCTTACCTTTAACGAGCAACGATGATTTCTCGCTGCTAAAAAGCCAAAACGCAGCCCACAGCTCCTTGATTGTCCCCTAATAAGAAAACAAACTCTTAATATCTATTACTTCACCAAAACAAAATAAAACTTACCTTTAGACTTACCAAATACACACTAGACGTAGAGATGTGCAATATCAGTGAGAAAGGGAAAAGAAATTGATATCGAAATGAAGGGAAAGGTGCAAAAGCACGGCAGCAAGATGGGAATGAAGGAAGGAATCGGCAGAGAAAAGCAAAGCCAATGTCAGAAAGAGAATTTGGGAAAAAGAAATATTTTCTGATAACTTCCAAATATCTCATTGTCCTAAATTTTCTCTCTCAACCTCTCCATTATCAGCATTTTACTCCCCCTCAAACTCCTACACAGCACTGGCAACAAAAAAAAAAATACTTAAGCACAGCTCGAACCCAATACCTCTAGCATAAAGACACTCCACTTATCCACCAGACCAGCAGACCCATTCTAATATACCTTACCAATATTTAATTAAAAGCCTACTGTCTAAAGATATGGCTTTATTAAAAAAAAAAGATTTAGCCCAAGCCAAGGCTTGAACCCAAGACTTCTCAGACACTCCCAGAACACTTAACCACTGAAGCAGATATACAGTTGTGTCACAAACATACGAAAATAAATATATGAGATTTTTGCGATGTTATAGTTCTGGAAGTCAAGTGCTTTCAAAAAATGAGGTATCAGGATCCCGTTTTTGTAAATCAAGCTCGTGAATATTTTTATTAAATATTTACAGAGTCATATTATAGGTGAATTAAAGTTTGGTTTGGTAACTTTGATGATTGATTGCTTAATTAAGGTAAAAGGATTAAATTATAAAAGAGCTAAAAGTTAATAGCTATAATTTAAAATAGTAAAGGGACCAAAATGATGATTAAACCATGGTCAAAAGTCCAAGCGGTGGTGGATATGATTAATCCACTAGCTTTTGGGCTATTTGCTCATTTAGTCCTATTTAGTTTAGGGTTAAATTGAAATAAAGTTTAATTAACTAATAATTTAAAATAATTGAAGGACCAATTGTGCAATTAAACCCTCCTTAGATGGTAATTAAACCATATACTTATATTATGGACATATATGGACATGATTTACTAATTTTATAAGTTGAAATAAAAAAAAAGGTAATTTAATAAATAGTTAAAATTAAAGAAATTAAGTGACAATATGAACATTTTCTTTTCTTGTTCGTGGAAGAAAACCCGAATACCCATTGTTAGGGTTGGGAAAGCTTCGGTCAAACTTTAAGCTCCTTTTGGTAAGAGAAATTTCGCTCGTTTTTAGTAATTTTTATGTTTTTGAGCTCGTATTAGCTTAATCTAGCTAACCCAAGGACCAAATCGTAAAAATTCAAACATTAGAACTTTTTCCATTGAAGATTTTAGTTGTTTCTTGAATGTTTGTAGAATATTATTAAGCTTTGGTGTCAGATTGGACTATTTTGTAAAGTAATTTTTGATGATTTTAATGTTAAAGGACAAAATTTGTTGTGAAATAAAAAAAATAGGAGCTATAGAGAGGCTCTAAAATATTCGGTCAAGGTGGGTTTAAAATAAAAATGGTTAATTTGCATAATTAGGGCCTAGGGACTAAATTGAATAAAAGTGAAATGTTGAGGTAAAATTTGTAAAATATCAAAAAGAAATTAATTGCATGAAATGATTTAATTTTGCTACTGATATAGTTAATTGAATGAAATTATTACTCTAGATCAAAAATGGGTTGAGAGCTGCAAAAAAGAGAGAATACTGGAATAGTCCCTGTACCTTCATTGTCACTGTGAATTAGTTTTGTAAGTTTGCTCGGATGAAATCTAATACTTTTAATTGCATTTTTGGATGAATCAGTGATTTAGATATTATTGTTATGTATGCATATGAGATTTGAATGACAAATCATTATAGCACTGAATATCGTTGAAATCTCCTGAGCCGATGAACGTAGGATAGAGTACGATTGAAATCCCAATAGGTTATTTTACGCACGGTACGAGATTTATATGAGATGTGATGATGACTCTGTATATCTTTTGTTTACTGAATATACCGAAGTCCTACATTTTTCAAGGACTATCGTGTTATATTTCAGTGTTTTTCTAGCGTGTTATCGGGGGGTGGACGTTAGCCTACGAGCTAGGCACTTGTGCTAAGGCGTGTTATTGGTTGGATTAGCTCATATGAGTGTTTGGCGTGTTTTTGGGTGGTTAACCGTGTACTCATATCCGTGTACCGTTCATCAGGCATTGGTTATTGGTTATTAACGTTTTAATGTTTGGCGTGTTTTTGTTTCTTCTACTGTTCTTTTCTTTCTCTTCTTCCTGTCGTTACTTTCTTCTGTTTTCCTTCTATGTTCTTCTGGTCTTTTTTTCTGCCATTGTTTGTTTGGTGCTGCCTTTTTGTTTTGTGATCATTGCGTGGTGTCTGTTTGGTTTGATCATAATCCAAGCATAGTGTAAGTATCGTCGTATCATTTTCTGATATTAAGTTTTCAACTTGTTCTTTGAGCAAGGTAGGTGTTGTGAATTGTGTTTAATTCTCGCTTTTTGTCGTTTTGAACGTTTCTATGATCTTTTATTAGGAGAAGTGTGTGAGATTTGTGATCCACCGGCCTATTTAGTTACTGTTTGGCCATTGTTTTTGCGGGGTAAGCGTTCGAATATCAATTTTTGGGGACTGATTTTAGTAAAGAGAAATTATCGAAGTTAAGTGTCAGCTTAATTTTTGGTTGTTAAATGGTGAGGTTTGATGTCGTGTGTAGGTATAGAGTGTGCTATTGTAGTATCGATAGTCCAGAGGCATTAAGGTGTGTGTCCTTAACCCAAAAGTACCAATTCGAAACTTAGAAAATCTAAAAAATTAAGTTGTTTTTGAACTCCAGTCTGCATCACATGAGCATGTGGTTGGCCGTAGGAGCACACGGGCATGTGGGCCACAAAGGTTGGCTTGCTGGGTCGTGTAGGCCCATTTTGGTCTGTTAGTGGGGCCTATTTTGGGTCGGGAGTAAGATTTTGAAATCAGATCTTTTGATACTCTGTAAGCATATAAGACTGTAAGTTTATGTATTCATATGTTAGTAGCAAGTTTAAGACTAGTAACTCTTTTTAGGTTTTGTGATAAATCTGTATTAATGACACTGATGAGCATGTCATATTTATATTTTGATAAGATTATATGTTGCATGAGTTCTTAGTATGATAATGTGTGTGCATTGGGGTGAGATATGATATGTGTCGAAACCTTTTTGGAAATCGACTTTTTATTTTAAAAAACGAAAATAGAGTCGCCATCGATCCTTTTTATTTAGGTGTGATTGGATCACCTCAAAAGTTTGATTGTTTTAATAAAAGGTTTGATTTATTAAAATGATGTTTATCGGTCTACAAAATCCAGAAAATGGGTTCAGGAGTTGGTTACGTACGAGGAAGGGTTAGCACCCTCGTGACGCCCAAAATTGGTACCTAATTGATTTCTTGATGTCTTAGCGTTGAGAATTGAAAGTTTGAAGAGAATTTAAAACATGATCCCACCTTGCATAATGATATTTTTAATTAAAATCATTTAAGTAAATTAAAACATATGTAAAAGGCCTTCTTATCTCGAGGCAACCAAAACGAAAAGGTCACATCCCGTAAGTTAGGACATGGCGTCTTGAATCTTCGAAAATAAGCTTGCTCATTATTTGATTACTAATTAAATCTAATATGTTTTAGTTTTAAAATGGATGTTTGGTTATCTAGGTTCAAAGAGAAAGTCGAACCCCGTAAGTTAGGGCACGACTTCTCGAATCTCCAAATACGAAACGTTGCCTTAATTTTAAAATTTTCCTTTTTTATGCATCAAGTAAGAACAAATGTGATATTTAAAGTAATGTGCATCTAATTAGTTAGGCATAGCATAAAAACGGATAAGTATGTTTAAACAAAATTCATGGCATGGTTATAGCAAAATAAAATAAAAAGGTGAGTGTGTAAAAATGAAACTATAATGTATGAAAAATATAAAATGTCATGCTAACAGATGACAATGATGTAACTACGATAGTGATAATACACCAATTCGTAATAATGATGGCGATGATCATATTATAATTATTATTCTAATACTAATATAAATAATCGAAGAAAGATAAATAATAATAATAATAATAGGATCAACAAATGTGCAAATAAAAAAATGTAAACAATTTAATTTTTAAATATATAAAAAAATAATGAAGTAATAAGTAAACAAATAAATAAATAAAAAGTTTGTAAAAGGTTGAAGTTAAATAAATAAAGGACTAAATCGAAATTTAAATGAAATTAAGGGGCATAAATTGTAAATAAATAAAGAAAATAAACTAATAAAACAAAATAAAGGACCAAAATATGAAGCGCGAAAAGGGGCAACTGGGAAATTATTCCAGACCCATAAACGCACCGTTCCATGAGGGTCCAAAATGAAACAAAATCAAAATTACATGGTATAAATTTTAAATAAGAAAAAAAAAGGATTGGATTGAAAAATAAATAAAAAGCAAAAGGACTAGGGTCGCAATTAGTCCCTTGTCGCGAAAACACGCGGATTCTGCCAGCTTTTGGGTCGGGTCGCGTCAAAACAATGCCGCTTAGGAGTCTGAAAATCAAGCCCAAAACGACGTCGTTTTATAGGGCTATATAGGTAAAAACATTAAGAAAAAAAATCATTTGTTTCAGTTTCTAAAAAAAACTTTTGAGCCTTTTTTTTTTCTCTCTAAAAGGTCCCACATCCGGCCAAGGGAACCACCGTTGCTCCGCCGTGGCCACCGGTCGTCAGCGATGGCAACCGCCATCCCTGATGGCCGAAACTCACAAAAACAGCCTATTTTAACCGTTTTACTTCCCTTAACCCAAATCTGAAGCTAACCCCCCCCAAAAAACCCACCAAAAATCCAAAAGAAAAAAGGAACCTTTAGGTTTCTCTGTGCTTCAATCAATGCCCAGCACCCTCCTTTCCGACGCGGCCTTCGACTATCCAAAGGCAATTCGGAGGTCCCACGCCAGAAGAACCGTCTTTCATCGGAGACAGCACCCTCGTCCACTCCTCTGGTGGAACACGAAGTGGGACGGTAAACTTTTTAACCTTTCTCCTTTTTTTATTTTTAGGTTTTTATAAAAAAATTAAAATAATAATAGATTTAAATAAAGAATCACCTTTAAAAATTTCTTTGTATTCTATTTTCTTTGATTGCTTCTTGTGTAAACAATACATGGCTGTTTTGGCTTTTATAGCAGAATGGGTTACAACATATTCATTTTATTTTCTGTTTCTGCTACTATTTCTGCTGCTGTTTTTGTTGTCCTTTTTTTCTTTCTCTTTGCTGGTGGCGGTGCGTGGTGAATAGTGGAGAGAGACTCTTGCCTTTGCTATTTTGTTGCAAGGGTGGCAAAGGCGCGTTAGGCCTCGGGCGGCGAGCACACTGACGTGGGGCGTGGCTCAGAGGGGAACTAGGGTTTCTGTTTGTTTTTTTCTGGGCTTTTAGGGTTTTTTTTCATTTGGGCCATTTGGGCTTGTAAATTTGGGCCTGATATTTTTGAAAATGAACTGTTCTTAATGGGCTATACTATTTTGGTTTTTTTCATTTGGTTTCTGTTTGGGCTGGACGAAATTGGGCCCTTACAATATGCATTGGAGGAAGTGTTTCTGGTAGTATTACTGCATTTCTGGTGGTACATCCGCAATATCTGTCTGGTAGCTCAGTTGCATAATTTCTGAGTTGCATACGACCACGACATGGTGTGATGGATGGATTGGCTCTTGTAGTCCTATTTGGTGTGATAGGTTAGATGGAGATGGTGTGTAGTGGATGGGGGTAAGATTATCATGTTCTTACTTGTTATTCTAATATTTGCATATAAGCAAGTTCTGGTATGATTTCTGTATGTGGGCCAAGGCACACACTAGGCTTTTTAGCTCACTTTGTTAATTTACCATATTTCAGGTAATCATCAAACTTAGGATTTTGTGTTGATTCCGGAGCTTAGTTCGTTTATTTGAACTTTAATTTTTTTTTTTTTGGATTTTAATTATGAACTTTACGGACTTTTAAATTGTTTAATTTCGGGACATTTACTTTGTTTTTGGATCTTGCAAAATATATTTCTAGTTGGTATTTTTGATAAGTCGGTATGATTTATGATAAATTAAATCAATAGAACAATTTATGAAATTTAATGATTTTCCAAAAATAATCTCTAAGGGATTTTTCTGCTGCAAATAAATAATCAGAACTTTTTGTTTTACGAAATAAGGAATTAAGACAAAATGGTTTCAATAAACTAATTCTATAAGCAAATATTTCAAAATACACTCATACGTTATTATGACAAACACTTTTTATTGAAATCTAAGTGATCAAAGTTTTGGGTTTCATTGTAACCTTCATAATTACGCCATAACGTCTAGGTCGGGTTTGGGATGTTACAAAAATATTATTTTATTTAATTAAATTATTTTCTCAACTCATTTCTAATTTCATCAAAGTCATGACAATTTTATCGTATCAGAATCTGAGTAAATAAATATAATCATTTTATTCAATAAAACTATGATAACTAATTAATTTAATTTTCACTTTAAACTCAATTATGTAATTACAATCAATTAAATAATAGTTCAAAGAAATTACATTAATTTCTAAGTCATCTCTTGTTCTTTTAAAAAAAATGCATATACTACGAATAGTACATGCAATCTATTTCTCTTTCATCATTTTTATTCATTTAACATATTAGTTCTAATTACAATCTATATAGGGTTGTGTTGAGCTAGCAAAGGAACCGATTGAACATATATAATTAGGGCTTAAATTATTTGTAATTAAGCTCTGGCTCTTCATCTATTAATTACAACATTATTTTGTCATGGAGTTAATATGCTAAAAGCATCATGACAAAACTCCTCATTATATATGTAACACCACAAACCCGGCCCATGCGGTATAATCGGATCTGGCATGTCACAGAAAGTACTTCAGATTTTAATAATAATTATTTGGTTATCATTAAGAAAAACAAGTTTGGTTATAAATATTCGTTAAAAATGCTACTAATCTCGAGAGGTTGATTGATGAATTGAAATTTTATCAAGTGATATTTAAAATCGTAACTTTTGAAAATGACGATGATACTTCGGAGGAAAATCCAAGTTAAAATATTTGTACATATTTATTACGAAATCCATTTATTAATCAATTTTGGAAAACCGTTAATTATGATTTTAGAAAATCCCCATTTAAAACAATTCAAGAAAGATATTAAAAACGTCTAAACATAAAGCAAAATAAAACATATCCTAGAGGCCTTATTACAACTTTAAAACCCAAAATAGTAAAAGTAACGAAATAAAATGGAAAAGAAGTTTACTAATGTTTGAAAACATTATTTCCCAAGCATGGCCTCCACTGAGTCATCCATGGCCCAAGTCCTCATCACTGAGCATTACCTAAAAGGATTTAGAAAAAGAAGGGGGTGAGTTACAAGAACTCAGTGCATAAACCCCTTACCATCATCCACTAGGCCTGAACCCGCAAAGCATAATCTTGGGCCTGAGCCCATTTACATAATAATAGATAAATGAAAAGTATGCAACCCAACCCATCCATCTATCACACCCCCGACCAGCCAATCACACCTGTGGGGATCAAGTCAACCCACCCCGCCGCTCACACCAAATTGCAGCCAAGTTGCTAAAGTATAATATTTTTGTGGTCAAGCCACCAAAATTAAGCACAATAATAAATAGATTTGTGGCAATGCCACCAGGCTACACTGCTCTCCATACAATTTATCCCATCCCATGCAATATATAAAAATGCATCATACATAATAAAACAAAATATCCACATATATATACAACAACCATTAACCTAGTGAATTAATTCAGTGAATCGGCCTATTAAAGCACTTTGATAGTTCGGCCAACTAAGGCATTTTAGCAAATCGGCCCATAGGGGCATTCTGGTAAATTGGCCCATAGGGACATTTTCGTAATTTAGCAATTTAATACCGATTTTGAGAGATCTTTAGAAATAGCGTTGATTAAGCAAGTTATTCGATTCAAGCCACATTACGGTTATTAGATTTGTAAGCAACAATAATCTATTTTCCAACATGATAGTGAATCACAAATCTACGGGATTTCGGTGTGAGATTACACACCTAATTACGGTAAGGACTAAACTTTCTTCATCGTCGGCACCTATGTCACCATAATACTCGATTAACAACAAAAAGAGGGTGTCTTAATCCAAATATCTAAATCTAACGTTCTAATGAAATGCTTACCCTTAGTATCATGAACGACCACGATTTGTCTATTCTTACCGGATGATAGTCCACAACCCAGTGGAAAATCCCGAACTACCGATACTGCCCTTCGCTTGAACTTGGGAGTAGAGATTGCAAGTCCACTCCCTATTTTCCCTCCTATTGATTTTCTTTTAATAACGTTACCACTTGCCTCCATTGAAAGAGTCTAGGTTAGAAGAATACTACGATAAGAGAATGTAGTTGTTTAGGGAGAGGGTCTCGGCTTACCATTATTTCCGAAGGATCAACGAGTAGAGAAGAACGAGCGATTTAGTCCCTATAATAACCGATTAGTCAAATCCATCGATCCGTTTTAACGGAATAACCAAGCAATGAAAGAGATCAAAATGAACCATGACGAAACTCTTTACCTTAATGATGATGAATCCGATTCCCACTGATTGGACTTATGGCTACGGATGAGTCGACAAGGATGTGATATACGGCCACCCACTAGAACACTACGAAAAAAAGATGATCACGATTTAAGGGAGTAGGAGAGAGTGATGTTTTCGGTTTAGAGAACCATCCAATGATAAGGGTACATAATCGGCCATGAAGAAAAGGAAATGAAAAGAGGAGAATAAAATCACTTACCGATTCGGTCAAAGAAGAGAGTGCCCAACACGAAAGAAAAAGAAAAAAAATAATGAAGAGGTAGGGTGTTAATAGGTTCGGCTATGGAGAGAAATGAACAAAGAAGATTCGACTAAAAGGTAATGTCGATTTAAGAAAAGAGAGAAAGGTTGAAGAAATAATCAAAAGGAAAAGAAAAGATGGGAAAAGAGGTGTTAGAGGGTTTCGGCTAACACCAAGGGAAAAATAAACAAAATGGATTAAGTAATACGGCAAAACAAAAAGAAAACGGTGAACAAATTACTTGACTGTTTCGGCAAAACAAAGAGAAAGGATCGAAAAAGAGAGCACCAAAATGTTACAAAGAAAACGAGCCTTTCAAGCACGAAACTTGCAAAATGACCAAAAGAATTTCGGCTCCCCTTTTCTCCCAACCAAAACCATGTACCACCTTTACCAAAAAGATGAGAGTTGACCCAAATTTCTTTCCCTATGCAACTCCTAATATTCGGCCAACATGTCCCCCTTTTTCCACAATTCCTTTACTTATTTCCTTCTTTTTCCCTTGATCTCCTCCGTACCATTTTCCTTAGTCTTCTTTCCATCTTTAGAAAGTCTTCCTTACCTTCTTTACAACCATGGCTGGCACTTTGGAAAAGAAGCACAAAATTAATCCAATTTTTTTTTGCAATAGGTGGGATTCGAACTCCACCCCTTAAGCCCCCTTCATGTGACGCCTCACCACCTTGCTACTAGCTCCTCTTGTGCTAGCTAAATACATACTTATTTCCTTAAGCTTTGGCACCACTTACCTTCTCTCCTTAAAGTGCTTAAACACAAAAATTTTGCTAAGGCCCAACTCAACCCCAAGCCTTCTTAGAATCCCCTAAACATACACAACTAACACTCCTAGCTAGCCTAACGCATGGTACAATGCAAAACATAAAGTCCCGAATTTTAGGATGTTACAATTCTACCCCCTTAAAGAAATTTCGGCCTCGAAATTTACCTGATTCAAAGAGATGAGGGTACTATTGCCGGATCGTGTCCTCTGGCTCCCATGTAGCTTCCTCTTTCCCGTGATTATGCCATAATACTTTAGCTAATGGAACCGACTTCCTTCTCAACACCTTAATATCCCGATCTAAAATCTGCACTAGCTCTTCTTCAAAAGACAAGTCAGGTCTTATCTCCACTTCCTCCACTGGTACAACATGGGACGGATCCGAACGATAACTCCTTAACATTGAGACATGAAATACACTGTGTATCTGACCTAACTCCGAAGGTAACTCAAGCTGATAAGCCACTGACCCAACACGCTTTAGTACACGGTATGGTCCGATGAACCTCCCACTGAAAACTCTATATCCTTACGTTTTAGATTCGCGTACGATTTCTATTTTTCGAAGCTTCCTTTAACCGAGCTCGAATTACCTTAACTTTTATATCCTTCTCTGAGATCAACTCAGGACCCAATAACTGTCGCTCCGCCAGCTCAATCCAGCAAGCTACGACACCTACGACCATACAATGCCTCATAGGGTGCCATCTGGATACTGGACTAATAGCTGTTGTTGTATGCAAACTCTGCCAGTGGTAGAAAATCTTCCCAACTACCCCTGAAGTCGATCACACAGCCCCTTAACATGTCTTCTAGAATCTGGATTACTCTCTCCGACTGAACATTAGTCTGCGGATGAAACGCCGTGCTAAAATTTAGTTTTGTACCCAAAGCTTCATGTAAAGCCTTCTGGAACCGTGATGTAAATCTAGGATCCCTGTCCGATATAATCGACACTGGTACCCCATGCAACCTCACGACTTTTGCTATATACAACTTGGCCAGCTTCTGCAACGTATAATCCGTACAAACGGGTAGTAAATGAGCAGATTTCGTTAATCAATCCACAATCACCCATACTGAATCTTTCTTAGTAGGCGTTAAGGGTAACCCACTAACAAAATCCATCGTTATCCTTTCCCATTTCCATAGTGGGATTTTCACCGGTTGTAGCAACCCTGAAGATAGTTGATGCTCCGCCTTCACCTGCTGACATGTCAAGCACTTGCTCACAAAGTCAGTAACCTCCCGTTTCAACCCTGGCCACCAATACTGCTCACGGAGGTCTCGGTACATCTTATTTCCCCTGGGGTGCATAGTATATGGGCTACTATGTGCCTCACACAGAATCATTTGTCTCAATTCCGAATCCCTGGGCATACAAACTCTTCCGCAAAAACATAATACTCCATCACTATTTAATCCAAAGTCCCCTATCTCACCACTTTTCACTTGCTGAAGTCGAGAACCCAAACTTTCATCTAACAACTTTTTTTCCTTAATCTAACTTACCCATACAGGCTTCACTTGAAGTTCAGTTAACAAGTTACCATCCTCATAAAGGTTGAGATGAGTGAACATCACTCTCAAATCCGATAAAACCCTGCGACTCAACGCATCTGCCACTACATTAGCTTTACCTGGGTGATACTCGATTGAAAAGTCATAATCTTTCAACAATTCTATCCACCTCCACTGTCTTAAGTTCAACTCCTTTTGGGTAAGGAGGTACTTCAGACTCTTATGGTCTATGTAGATAATCGACTTCTCCCCGTACAGATAGTGTTTCCAAATCTTTAGAGCAACCACCACTGTAGCTAACTCCAAATCATAAGTGGGATAGTTTATCTCATGCGGCCTTAATTGACGATATGCATAAGCCTCCACTTTTCCCCCTTGCATAAACACACATCCCAAGCCCGTGTGTGACGCATCACAATAAACAATAAACCTTTTACCAGCCTCGGGCTGAATCAATATTGGTGCCTCTGTCAGAATCTTCTTCAATTTCTCAAAGCTCTCTTGCTGCTTATTTGACCATACAAACGATACTCCCTTACACAACAGCTTAGTTAGGGGTGCAGCAATTAATGAAAACCCCTCAACGAATCGCCTGTAATACCTAGCCAAACCTAGAAAACTTCGAACTTCTGCCACTGACTTCGGTGGCTTCCAATCCAACACAGCCTCGACCTTCCGGGGATCAACTCTAATTCCCTCGGCAGACACAACATGCCCCAAAAAGGTCACTTCCCTCAGCCAAAATTCACACTTACTGAATTTGGCATACAGTTGCTTCTCCCTTAATATCTGCAACACTACCCGTAGATGCGAATCATGTTCTTCTTCAGTCTTTGGTTACACTAGGATGTCATCTATGAACACAACCACAAACTAGTCTAGATAGGGTTGGAAGACTCGGTTCATCATGTCCATAAATGCCGCTGGTGCATTTGTCAACCCGAACGGAATTCCTAAGAACTCGTAATGCCCATAACGAGTTTGGAACGCAGTCTTGTGAATATCTGCCTCCTTGAACTTTAGCTGGTGATAACCTGATCTCAAGTCTATCTTCAAGAAAACTGAAGCTCCTCGCAGCTGATCGAATAGATCATCGATCCTCAGTAACGGGTACTTGTTCTTGATCGTCAACTTATTCAATTGTCTATAATCGATGCACATACGCATTGACCCATCCTTTTTTCTTAACGAACAAAACCGACGCTCCCCATGGTGACACACTTGGTCGAATAAATCCATAATCCAACAACTCTTGAATTTGAGCTTTAAGTTCCACGAGCTCCTTCGGTGCCATTCTGTAAGGAGCAATGGACACCGGAGCCGTTCCTGGCAACAGCTCAATACCAAATTCCACCTCCAGATCCAGAGGAAATCCTAGAAGCTCCTCGGGAAAGACGTCTGAAAACTCTTTCACCGTTCTAACACTCTCTACTGACAACTCTTTGGCATCCAAAGCACTGATAAAGGCTAAGAACGCTCCATACCCCTTTCGCACCAACTTTTTTGCCTTTAAAGCAGATACCACATTAGACAGATAGTTTCTTCTTTCACCTATCATCATCACTTCCTTATCTTCTGAAGTTCTTAGTAACATCTACTTTGCAGCACAGTCCAAGCTCACACGGTGTTTAACCAGCCAGTCCATGCCCAATATAAGGTCGAACTCCCCGAATAGCAGTTCTATCTAATCCGCCAAAAATACTACCCCCTGAACTTCTAAGGGCACATCTCTAAACAACTTATTTACTACCGCCGACTGTCCTAAAGGACTAATCATAGTTGTTTCTCTAGCAGTAATCTCAGATCTAATATTAAAAGTTCCAGACACAGCACAAGCAACATACAAATGGGAGGATCCATTATCTATCAAAGCAGTAAAAGGTACATCAGCTATGAAAAACATACCGGTTATGACGTCAGGTGCATCGTCATCCTCCCGACGTCTGATCGCATAGACCAACCCTGGCTGTCTCACTTCCGTGTTACCCCTGTTACCGGCACCTCTAACCGATGCACCCTGACCTCGTCCTATACCATTACCACCTCGACCTGGCCCACGGCCTCTCGACGGCTGCTGAGCGCCTCCTGCTGGCTGCGCAAATTTGTTACGAACTACCTGAGTCTGAGCTGGCTCTCGAGGGCAATCCCTAAACTGATGGTCCTTGGATCCACATCTGAAACAACCACCAGTTCTCTTCCATCATTCACCCGAGTGAAGTTTTCCACAATCTACACAAGGCTCTAACTGATTGGTAGTAGCTGGAGGCCTCTTCTGAAAACTTCTAGCAGGACCTGAATACCTAGAGTCTCTCTTGTTCCTACCCTATCCTTGTCTCGATTTTGCCATTCCGAGTGCTTAACTTCCTCCGTAATTTTAGCTTTTCCTACCAGTGTAGCAAAATTCCTATCCTTCTATGGGGCTATCAGTACCCGTAACTCATCACGCAATCCATTCTCAAAACGCACACAACGTTCATAATCAGTCGGCACTATTCCCCAGGCATACCGACTCAGACGCAAAAACTCCACCTCGTATGCTGCTACAGATTTACCTCATTGAGCTAGATTCAGGAATTCCTTCCTTCGGGCATCCACATAACTAGCCCTAACACATTTTCCCTGCAATTTTGTCTTAAAGAATTCCCAGGTAATACGATCAGTTGAGTGAATTCTCGAACAGTGAGCCACCACTGATACGCCTCATCTCTCAGCAACGACACAATTCCTTTCAGTTTCTGCTCAGTTATGCAATCCAGATCGTCCATAATCCGCTCCACCGCCTCAAGCTAATACTCCGTTACACTTGGGGCTACACCCAAAATACCCTTAAAAACTTCAACCCCATTCGATCTGAGTCGCTCCGATATCGACCCACGAGTTACCAAGCCGATTCTTGCCCCAGCAACCCTTTTTAGAACTCGCAACATCGCTTGGGACAGAGCATCGTCCTCTCTCATTCGATCATGTGACCTAGCTTCAGTCACAGGTGACGCAAGTACGTCCATTTCAGGCATATATCCCGATGCCTTAGATACAACTCTAGCACCTCGACCTCTACCATGTCCACATCTACCACGTCCACGTCCTCTAGCGCTCATGTTTGCTAAGTCGATTTAATCTGATTAAGAGTCTTATGAATCAGTATGCTATTTTAGTGTTTATTAAACAATATTTTATGGAGCATAGGAAGTAAATTTGTTTTCGAAAAACGTATCCTAAAGTCTCAATCTCTATAATTTCAGCTCCTAAAGCTAAAAGTTCTAGAGTATTTCTATTTTGTGTAGTTTTCTTACCACAGTCATATCATAATAATCATAAAATGAAAACAAAGACTTATTGACTTGATGCCGGATACTCCTGGTGCCATACTTCCTCTAAAACATGTATTTATAGATCGAATTTCAAGCAGTTTTAGAAAATATTTTTGAACCCAAACCACATCTGAGTTTTGCAACCGGACTCTGATACCATAAAATGTAACACCACAAACTTGGCCCATGCGGTATGACCGGATCTGGCATGTCACAGAAAGTACTCGAGATTTAATAATAATTATTTGGTTATCGTTAAGAAAACGAAGTTTGGTTATAAATATTCGCTAAAATACTACTAATCTCAAGAGGTTGATTGATGAATTGAAAATTTATCAAGTGATCTTTAAAATCGTAACTTTTGAAAATAACGATGATACTTCGGAGGAAAATCCAAGTTAAAAATTTGTACATATTTATTACGAAATCCATTTATTAATCAATTTTGGAAAACCGTTAATTATGATTTTAGAAAATCCCCATTTAAAACAATTCAAGAAAGATATTAAATATGTCTAAACATAAAGCAAAATAAAACATATCCCAGAGGTCTTATTACAACTTTAAAACCCAAAATAGTAAAAGTAACGAAATAAAACGGAAAAGAAGTTTACTAATGTTTGAAAACATTATTTCCCAAGCATGGCCTCCATCGAGTCATCCATGGCCCAAGTCCTCATCACTGAGCATTAGCTACAAGGATTTCGAAAAAGAAGGGGGTGAGTTACAAGAACTCAGTACATAAACCCCTTACCGTCATCCACTGGGCCTGAACCCGCAAAGCATAATCTTGGGCCTAAGCCCATTTACATAATAATAGATAAATGAAAAGCATGCAACCCAACCCATCCATCCATCACACCCCTGACCAGCCAATCACACCTGTGGGGATCAAGTCAACCCATCTTGCTGCTCACACCAAATTGCTGCCAAGCTGCTAAAGTATAATATTTTTGTGGTCAAGCCACCAAAATTAAGCACAATAATAAATAGATTTGTGGCAATGCCACCAGGCTACACTTCTCTCCATACAATTTATCCCATCCCATGCAATATATAAAAATGCATCATACATAATAAAACAAAATATCCACATATATATATATACAACAACCATTAATCTAGTGAATTAATTCGGTGAATAGGCCCATTAAAGCACTTTGATAGTTCGGCCAAGTAAGGCATTTTAGCAAATCGGCCCATAGGGGCATTCTGGTAAATCAGCCCATAGGGGCATTTTCGTAATTTAACAATTTAATACCCATTTTGACAGATCTTTAGAAATAGCGTTGATTAAGCAAGTTACTCGATTCATGCTACATTACGGTTATTAGATTTGTAAACAACAACAATCTATTTTCCAAAATGATAGTGAATCAAAAATCTACGGGATTTCGATGTGAGATTAGACACCTGATTACGGTAAGGACTAAACCTTCTTGATCATCGGCACCTATGTCACCATAATACTTAATTAACAACAAAAAGAGGGTGTCTTAATCCAAATATCTAAATCTAACGATCTAATGAAATGCTTACCCTTAGTATCGTGAACGACCACGATTTGTCTTTTCTCACCGGATGATGGTCTACAACCCAGTGGAAAATCCTGAACTGCCGATACCGCCCTTCGCTTGAACTTGGGAGTAGAGATTGCAAGTCCATTCCCTGTTTGCCCTCATATCGATTTTCTTTTAATAACGTTACCACTTGCCTCCATTGAAAGAGTCTCGGTTAGAAGAATACTACAATAAAAGAATGTAGTTGTTTAGGGAGAGGGTCTCGGCTTACCATTATTTTCGAAAGATCAACGAGTAGAGAAGAATGAGCGATTTAGTCCCTATAATAACTGATTAGTCAAATCCATCGATCCTTTTTAACGGAATAACCAAGCAATGAAAGCGATCGAAATGAACCATGACGAAACTCTTTACCTTAACGATGATGAATCCAATTCCCACTGATTGGACTTATGGCTACGGATGAGTCGACAAGGATGTGATACACGGCCACCCACTAGAACACTATGAAAAAATGATGATCACGATTTGAGGGAGTAGGAGAGAGTGATGTTTTCGATTTAGAGAACCATCCAATGATAAGGGTACATAATCGGCCATAAAGAAAAGGAAATGAAAAGAGGAGAATAAAATCACTTACCGATTCGGTCAAAGAAGAGAATGCCCAACACGAAAGAAAAAGAAAAAAATAATGAAGAGGTAGGGTGTTAATAGTTCGGCTATGGAGAGAAATGAACAAAGAAGATTCGACTACAAGGTAATGTCGATTTAAGAAAAGAGAGAAAGGTTGAAGAAATAATCAAAAAGAAAAGAAAAGATGGGAAAAGAGGTGTCAGAGGGTTTCGGCTAACACCAAGGGAAAAATGAACAAAATGGATTGAGTAATACGGCAAAACAAAGAGAAAGGATCAGAAAAGAGAGTACCAAAATGTTTCAAAGAAAATGAGCCTTTCAAGCACAAAACTTGCAAAATGACCAAAAGAATTTCGGCTCCCCTTTTCTCCCAACTAAAACCGTGTACCACCTTTACCAAAAAGATGAGAGTTGACCCAAATTTCTTTCCCTATGCAACTCTTAATATTCGGCCAACATATCCTCCTTTTTCCACAATTCCTTTACTTCTTTCCTTCTTTTTCCCTTGATCTCCTCCTTACCATTTTCCTTAGTCTTCTTTCCATCTTTAGAAAGTCTTCCTTACCTTCTTTAGAACCATGGCCGACACTTTGGAAAAGAAGCACAAAATTAATCCAAAATTTTTTTGCAATAGGTGGGATTCGAACTCCACCCCTTAAGCCCCCTTCATGTGACGCCTCACCACCTTGCTACTAGCTCCTCTTGTGCTAGCTAAATACATACTTATTTCCTTAAGCCTTGGCTCCACTTACCTTCTCTCCTTAAAGTACTTAAACACAAAAATTTCGCTAAGGCCCAACTCAACCCCAAGCCTTCTTAGAATCCCTTAAACATACACAACACTCCTAGCTAGCCTAACGCATGGTATAATGCAAAACATAAAGTCTCGAATTTTAGGATGTTACAATATATTAATGTGAAGGAAATTCAATTTTAAGCTTTGTCAGATGACCTTATCATTAGTTTGTTATCCTCCAAGGATATCCTTAATCTCTTTGGGTTAAATTCATCACACAATAAGATTCTATTCTATCTCATGGTCAACAATTCATCTTTCACAATGAAAAAGATTATTATTAACAAATAGTAATAATAATAATTTGTCCCTAGCAAATGACCCGTCGCCACATTCTTTTCCATAATCCATGCAATGCTAGTGAAAAGATATCATTTACTCTTTAATCGAGTTATGAGCTTCACTATTATAAGTGAAGTCATACCATACATAAGTCATATACCCAACAAACCAACTTTTGGCTTTGATACCAACTGAGCCTAGACTTTCCATATATCAAATTATATGAGTTACATGCACATAATTAGTCACTTACTCAAGATTGAGATAAGCCACACTATGAATGCCACAAGTGAATAAATCCATAAATTAATCCATAATAAATTCAACTTGGGCCTTGTCAGATATATTGCAAATTCAAACAATCACCTCTATGTCTCTATCCTTTCAGGAATCATCCGCTCCAATACCTAAGATAAGGTATCTCCCCAATTGGACTTGATAGACAACATATTTCTCTTTTGAATGAATTATTCAATTTTGATTTATCAAATTACGGATCATTTAGATAAACCTTAGATAACCAGTGAGTTAATATTTGCTTTGTTCATTTTTCTTTTTGCACAAAAACAAGTGAGGATAATTATAAAACATATTATAATTTAACTATGAAATTTTATTAACCAATCTGCTTGAAAAATTACAAACATAAATAACGAAATAATTACAGTAAGAGTAAAAAAATCCAATAGCTCTTACCCCTCATTTTGGGTTTGGGCCTTTTACTTAGACTGAGCATGACTTATAGGGTTTGGAGAAGTTATCATAGAGATGTTAAGTGCTACTAGAAATCAATGTAGTTTTCCAAGCTCGAGCAGTTGAGCGCTTCTGAGTTAGGCTTCGATTTCCTCCATGTTCTCTTTGCCTGTGTTGTAAGTGACATTTTCATCCTTAGTTCTTGCTATTGCATCCACAATGGATGTCTAAAGCCTCTTCCTTCATCATGGGTGGGATGAGTTATAGCTTTTTGGCCTCGAGTGCTCTGATTGCTTTGGCTTCTTCTTCCACATGTGGGTGGAGAGGTAGTTCGGTGTACCTAGAGTGTATGAGATTGGGCCCAATTTCTTATGGCCCATTTTTTTTTTTGGATTATGCTTGTTGAAAAATAAGAAATTTTTAATTTGATGCTAGAGGGAGTGCCCACTCCCTTGGCCACTAAAATTGTACGGAAACGGTTTCCATATTAAGGTGTTTGGAATTTATTGAATCTTATTTTTGGGTTTGGTTGATTACATAGCGAATATCTAATCCATTATGGAATATCAGATTGCTTAAGAATTCAAATATTGATGATTGGTTCAAAATTTCCCAAAGCACTCCCTTAGATCATGGACTTCGACTTGGATTATAATTCTATTAGATAAGCTGTCAAGAGTCCATATTTACTTTATGTGTTATTATTATAATGTAGTATTATGGTTGTAGCAGGCCAAATTTACCTAGGCCCAAACCAAACAAACCAAACCAAAAATAAATGCAGTTCAGTCCATTTACAATTACAAACAAGCCAAATACACAAAACCCTAAAGCCCACGTAGCTCAAATAGCTAAACAATTTTCAGTAAAAAAAAAGGGAACAAGAACCCCAGTGTCACCCCTAGTCCCTAGCCTCTGCCACCGCCACTCCTCCACCGCCCAACCGCCACCTGCAAAATCAGTAGTAGAAAAGACAGTAGACAGTGGCAAAAAAATGTGAAATATTGTATTCGACTATAAAGCCACAGAAAACTCAATGTAATTTTTTGGATAGTGATTTTAAATACAATAGTAGAGAGAAATACACAAAGAAGTCAAAAACAACAGACTGAAAGTTAACTTTTTTTGTTCTCTAAGGTATATTTTCAT
Organism: Gossypium bickii; assembly: GCA_025503065.1. Lineage (NCBI taxonomy): Eukaryota > Viridiplantae > Streptophyta > Magnoliopsida > Malvales > Malvaceae > Gossypium > Gossypium bickii. Next base: position 119,906,679 of record CP106712.1, on the reverse strand, counting down.
ATTACACATTTGTTTTCAATATAGCAAATATATATTCATATATTTTCGAAATAAGAAAAACTTTACCTTTATTGCGGTCGGAGAAAGTGAAATCGAGGGGTTTTCTTTGGTTTTTTTTGGCTTTTGGGCGTTTTCATCTTAAATCCGAGCCGAGGGAGAAAAAATGGTCGAAACAACCTTTTCCAGTGAACTCCAACCACCGTGGACGGCGGTCGCTGCGGCACTCGATTGCCGGCCTAGGAATTTTTGAGAAAGAAGAGTTCTTTTTTTTTTTGGAGTGGAGTTGAAACGACGCCGTTTTGGCCAATTTCCTCAGGTATCAAAATGACACCGTTTTTGGCCGACCCATGCCTCGACCTGATCCACCCCTAGGATCCGCGTGTTTTCACTTGAGGGGATATTTTCGCGATCAGTCCTTCTGCTTTTACAACGCGTTGCAATTTAGTCCTATTTCGCTTCTTTTTCTTTTTTAATTTTACCATTTAATTTTGGTTTTGTTTCATTTTAGTCCCTCGTGAAATGGCACATTTAAGGTGTTTGGGATAATTTTACATTTAGTCCCTATTCCTTCTAGCACATTTTATTTTGATGCTTATTTCTGGTTTATTAGTTATTTTTTATTTATAATTTATACTCCTTAATTTCATTTTGATTTCAAATCGGTCTTTAATTTATTTAACTTCAATTTTCTTTTTCTTTTTTTTCTCTTCTTTTTTTTACAAACTGTTTTATTTATTACTTTATTATTTATTTGTTTATTTATCTAATTTCAACATTTAATCAATTTTTTTATTATTCACTCATTTATTTATTATTCCTTTATTCCTTTATTTATTTATTTGCTAAAATTGGCTTGTTTTTGTGTTTTCTTTTTATTGTGCATCATTATTAATTTATTTTTTCCTTTATTGTTATTATTTATTTATTTATTACTTTTTTATACTTTCAAAAAATTAGACTGTTTTTTTTATTTTTTTATTTTGCACATTTTGTTATTATCATTATTATTACTATTATCTTATTATAGATAATAGAATCATGATTTATTATTACTATTATACTGTTATATTTTATTATGCATATTATGCCACTATTGCTACAAATTGATTTCGCATTATCATTATTCGTTAAGCATGGCATTTTTATCTTACTTTTTAGTCGTATTTATTTATTATTCTAATATCATTTCATTTTACTCATCACTGCTTTGTTTTATCCATTACTATGCCGTTATATATTCATTCATTTTTGCCTATGCCCGAAAAAATAAAATGCATATCGTTTTAAGCATTACATTCATTTTTTACACGATGCGTAAAAAAGAAAATTTTTTAAACTGAGGTAAATGTTCATTATTTTGGAATTAGAAAAGTCGTGTCCCTAACTTACGGAATATGGCTTTCTTCTAAAACCGAGATAATCGAATATCTATTTTAAAATAAATAATAAAAAAGATTTTAGCATTTGTTCTCGTTTTCGAGAATTTAAGGCATTGTGTCCTAACTTACGGGACATGATTCTTTCTTCTCGATTAACTCAAATGTTTGTTTTTGCATAACGCATAAAAAATGATTTCTTTTAATCGAGCAATATTCATTATTTTCGAAATTAGAAAAGTCATGTCCCTAACTTACGGGATATGGCTTCTTTTTAAAACTGAAGTAATCGAATATCCATTTCAAAAATATAAAAACAAGATTTAAATAACGATCAAATGGCGTTTATTCTTGATTTTGAGGATTTAAGGCATTGTGTCCAAACTTATGGGACATGATCCTTTCTTCACTATTAACATGAAATAAGCCCCTTTTTGTGAACGTTAATTTAGTTAAGTAATGTCTGAATAAAGGAGTGTATTCAAATTTTCAATTTTCGACACTAAAGACATCAAGTAATCAATTAGGTACCAAATTTGGGCGCAACGAGGGTGCTAATCCTTACTCGTGCGTAACCGACTCCCGAACCTGTTTTCTAAATTTTTGTAGACTGAAAAACATTGTTTTAATAAATCAAACATCTTATTAAAATGATCAAATTACAAGGTGACCCGATCATACCTCCTAAAAGTGATTGGTGGCGACTCCCATTTTCGTTTTCAAGATAAAGTCAATTTCAAGAAAGGTTTCGACAGCTTGGCGACTCCACTAGGGAACAAATAAGAGAGTCAAGCTGCGAGTTGATTACTTTTTGTCTTTTTGTCGAAAATTGATGATTTGGTTTAAATTTACAATCCTTTGGTTGCATTTCATCCATCATCGTTGCGATCTTCATCATTTTGTTCGTGTTTGCTTTTTGATTCGAGTTTCTTGGTATATTTTCACATATTGCATTACATAATGGTTCGATCTTTCCCTTCTTAAGTGGGAGTGAGAAACTATTCCTTCGTGAGGTATTCACCTCCACGTACGATAGTAGATCACTTTCGGGATACATCCGTACCTGTGTCTTCGTGAGATCTTCATCTCCGTATAGCCATAGGGAAATGTATTCCCCCAAACCAAACTCGGTCCGTAGGAGCCTGTAATGGGTGAGGATCGAGGAATCTGCCAGTTCAAGTACCCTTACTTTAGAACCGAACCACATATAACGAGCTCTAGCAGCCTACCCTAGGTAGAACCATACCAAACCCTAGTGGTCACCCGAATAGGTGCTTTATTTATTATTTCTTACTTGCTTTGAATTCTAGCTTTGTATGAAATGTACTGACTTGTATTGTTTTGCTTTTCTTTGACTGTGATTGCATGACATTTTTCATCATAAAAAAGGTGTTGATTCAAGTTCAGTTACTAAATAGAGAGCTTGATATGGAAAAGGAATTCTTTGATAAAGCGGAAGATAATTCGGCCATCCGAATATGGTCTGAGAAAACGTAACAAGAAAAGGGTGATAGTCTGATGGAGGGGTATTTGTCAAAATTATGGGATTTCACTCGCATTAGTGTGACTCAAAATAATCTCTAAGAGTTGAAAGAGGTGTGGGACCAATAGGACGACGAAACCAGGCAGCTATTTTACTGTAACTATGATGATTTTCCTTATCTACTTGATGTCAAAGTGGATAAGCACTTGTTCAGAGATCTAGCCCAATATTGGAACCCTTTATATAGTTGTTTCACTTTTGGGAAGGTAGATTTGGTGCCCACTGTGGAGGAGTACACAACCTTGCTTCATTGTTCGAGGATTCAAGCCGACAAAGCCTATTCTAAAGCCGCCAATGTCTTAACTTTCTTAAAGAAGCTAATGAACATCACGGGGATGATTGAGCAATGGGTCACAACCCATATTAAGAAAAAGGGAGATAGTAAATGCATACCTTGGAAAAGTTTGTGAGATCTGATTTTGGCATATCCGGACATGAAAAAAAGGGTCGATGTCTTCTCCTTGAGTATCTTCGGGTTAGTAATCTTCCCCAAAGCACTAGGGCGTATAGATGAGGTAATTTCAGATTTATTTGACTGGCTTAAGAAAAGGGTCACACCCGTCCCGACAATCTTGGCCGAAACCTTCAGATCTTTAAATGCATGCTGGAGAGCAGGTGAAAGAAGATTTATCAGATGTGCGCAAATCTTGTTAGCTTGGTTCCATAGACACTTTTGGAAGATAAAAAGGGTCTCTTATAGGGTATTCTTTGAGAATTACTCTCTATTTAAGGAGTTTGTGGCCATGCCAAGGCGAGACGACATTTTGGAAGAAAAATGGATGCGATTCTTTTGAATCTCCAAGACGAACACGTTGAACGGAGAGCCCCTTGTATGATCCCTAATGAGATTCTGTACCGGTGTGGAGACTTTGAATGGGTTCCTCTACTTGGGATTTGGGGGGCTGTTGGATATGCTCCTTTGCTTGTATTGAGATAGTATAGATCGAGGCAGTTCATACCAGCAACGTAAGGGCTGGCTCAGTGTGAGTTTTCGTACAAGAATGATAATTACAAGAAGAAGGTTCGTGAAATATCGAACGCTTGGAACCAAACGCGTAGAATAAAAATATTTTTCACAAATCCGATGACAACCCCTAAATATAGTTGATGGTGGAGGTAAAAGAGTAAATGACAACATCCCTGTGCCAAGTCCAGAAGACACTTGATCAATGGAGGAACACCTGCAAGTGATCCCGTCTGAGCTAGAGATTATAAAGAAGGGTTTTGAAAAGAGGAATTCGGAGCTAGGAAAGAAGATAAAACAATTAGAGGAGGAAAAGATGCAGTTAGGATTAGATGTTGATGTCCAAAAGTTAGAAGCCAAGAAATTAAGAAAAGGAAAGAACAATGCTGAAGAAGACTTGGACAGTCTAAAGACAAATTATAAGAAGTTGCGCTTGTCGATGAGGACTGCTGGGCTGGAAAAACCATCAGAACAATGGTGACAAGAAATCAAAGAAGAAAAGAGTAGAGCCGATCAGTGGGAAAAGAAATCCAAGATGCTCAGGTTCGAGAAAAGGCTCTAGAAAGGAGTTTGTCAGAAAGTCAAAGTTAAAAGATCAGTTTAAAAGCCCAGGTAGCAACTCCGCAATTGAATTGAAAGCAAGCCAAAACAAGATTGAAGAGTCGAAAGGAAAGCTAAAAGAGCTCGAGAATGAGCTCCTTGAAGCAAACAATGAGCATTGGAAAGAGCGACTCCACCGTTCTCAAAGTCAGATCAGAGATAAAGATCATATCATGGGTGAAGCTGTGGCTCAAATACGAGAGGTGGCCGATTATTTGCAAACCCTAGCAGTTTAGGCTGATGTGCTAAGCTTGAAATATGAATCAGAATCGGATCGGGGTTGAAAGTTAGCTTGGCTTCTTATGAAAGTCAAGGCTTTGAGTATTAGGGCAAAACCGTATATGTAATCCGTTTTATGTAAAGGGATTTGTTTACTAGTAAAGTTGATCTAATAGAATTAAATCAGAATCAACGCCTTTTTGCATTCATTTTATTCATTTGCATTGTATTGCATCACATGCATTAAATTTCACAAAAGGATCCTAATTAATCAAAATTATGACGGTTAACCTGGAACCTAACAAGAGTATACCAATTGAATATCGTTACGGTACTCAGGAAAAAACCAAAGTAATGGACCAAAGATTGGAAAGGCTAGAACAGATTCAAAAACAGATGCAAGACCAGTTGCAAGTGCAATTGCAAGAACAATTAGCGAAAGTACAACAGGAGATGAGGGATCAGGTACTGGAACCCTAAAGAAGTATGATAAGCCAATTGACACAGTTGATAGCTAGAGGACTCGAAAAAAGGAAGAGCATCTTGGTCAACTCAGGGGATGATAATGAGGAACCCACTTACCCCCCGAGGTTTATCCCAATAAACGTCCAGGCACAAGAAGATGTGTACCCAAGAAGGGTACTCATTACAATCAGACCCCAACAATATCAAGTTGATACCTCAGTGCCAATAAACTACCAAACAGGTTCAGGCTCTAATTTGGGAGATAATCCAACCAATACCGCTGTCCTTGATCTAGATGATATGGCAGAAATGGAAAAAGCAAGAGTGGAATTGCCAAAGCAACTCAAAGATAGGTGCAAATGGTTAGAAGAAAAATTCAGAGCAATGGAAAATGCTGATTATCATTGAGGAATTGATGCCAAGGACTTGAGTTTGGTCCCAGATTTAGTGCTCCTTCCGAAGTTTAAAAATCCAAATTTTGAAAAGTATAATGGGACTAGTTGTCTATAAGCTCACATTACTATGTTCTGTCGAAGGATAACAGGATACGTCAATAATGATCAACTGTTAATCCACTGCTTTCAAGACAGTCTGATCGGGTCAACAGTTAAATGGTACAACCAACTGAGTCGTGACAAAATCAATTCATGGAAAGACCTGGCCCAAGCTTTTATGAAGTAATATAGTCATGTGACAGACATGGCACCTGACAGAATCACGCTGCAGAACATAGAGAAGAAGCAAAATGAGAGCTTTAGACAATATGCCCAAAGATAGAGAGATGTGGCAACACAAGTCCAGCCTCCTCTTCTAGAGAAAGAAACCACAATGCTTTTCATCAACTCTTTATAAGCTCCGTTCATCAACCATATGTTGGGAAGTGCTACTAAGAGCTTCTCGGATATAGTAATGTCCAGTGAAATAATTGAAAACGCAGTGAGAAGTGGTAAGATAAATGCGGGGGAAAACTCTAAAAGATTTGCCTCGAGGAAGAAGGAAGACAGGTGAATAATGCAAGCATGTATAATAAGGGTTATTCGAAACCAATCACTCTAGGCTCACCAAGGATAGTAACCACTAGCCATCAGGCCCCCCAAGGTAAGAATCCAACCCGAGGCCAAATACAGAAAGGCTCCAGTTCACACCTATCCCAATAAAATATAGGGAGCTATATCAGAGTCTGTTTGATGCACATGTGGTATCCCCTTTTATTTGATACCTATGCAACCTCTATTTCCCAAATGGTATGATGTGAATGCTCAATGCGAGTACCACGCGGGAATCACGAGACACTCAATTGAGAATTGCACCGCTTTTAAAAAGTTAATTGAAAGGTTCATTAAGATGAGAATTGTAAAGTTTGACGACCTATCAAGACCTAATGTGGTAGGAAATTTGTTAACCAGTCATTCTGATAAAGGGGTAAATGCAACAATTGAGAGTGAATTTAAAAGAACCAAAATTGACGTGGCAGACGTAAAAACCCCACTGAGATGGGTTTGGAAAAAGTTGGTAAAAAGATGAGTAATCAAACAAGATTTAGAGAAGAGACTCTAAGGGATGAGGAACTACTATGAGTTCCATGCTAAACAGGATCATGAAATCCAAGAGTGCATTGAGTTCAGGACCCTTGTACAAAATTTGATGGGTAACAAGGAAATTGAATTTTATGAGGAGGTTAAGAGCTCAGAAGAAGGAGATTTATGCACCTCAGAGGAAAAATCAATGGAGAAGTTCCATAAGGTCAACCATCCAATGGTTATTATTTCACGACCAAGAAGCAATGAAGCCGGAGTACAAATTGCACCAAGGGTCATAATCTAGAAACCTATAGCCTTTCCCTACAAGGATAGTAAAAGGGTTCCTTGGAATTACGACTGCAACGTGACAATTCCGGGAGAAGAGAACCCAATTAGCGCTTCAGAAGAAGGCCAAGATGTGAGTTTCTACATGCGTAATAGAAGGTGCTATGATCCATCAAATGCAGGAGCTAAGCCTGTAAAAGGAAAAGCCTTGGTGGTTGAACAAAAGAAAGAAAAGACGGCCAGACCTGAATCGCTCGTTAATGAGCAGATAACTATGAAAGAGGCTAAAGAAATCTTGAAATTCTTAAAGCATAGTGAGTATAGCATCGTAAAACAACTACACAAACAACCAGCTCGCATATCAGTGCTAGCTTTACTCTTAAGTTTAGAGACACATCATAGCGCATTGATGAAAGTGCTAAACGAAACTTATGTCACTAACGATATCTCTGTAAACAAGCTGGACTGCCTAGTTAACAATATAAGTGCCGACAACGTCATCTTCTTTAATGATGACAAAATACCGACAGGGGGCATGAGATCTACAAAGGCTCTGTACATCACCACCCGCTGCAAAGGATATACATTACCAAGGGTGTTAATTGATAATGGATCTGTACTAAATGTCTTGCCCCTATCCACACTGAATAGGTTGCCTGTGGATAGCTCTTATATGAAAATGTGTCAAAACATAGTGAGACCATTCGATGGTACCGAAAGGAGGGTGATGGGAAGGATTGAGATACCCCTGTTGATTGGTCCAAACACTTATGAAGTAGATTTCCTGGTGATGTACATCAAGCCTTCTTATAATTGCTTGTTGGGGAGGCCTTTGATTCACTCAGCTGGGGCACTGCCTTCATCACTGCACCAAAAGCTAAAGTTGGTAACTGAGGGTCGACTGGTAACGATAAATACTGAAGAATACATTATTGCATCCGTAACCAATGACGCGCCATACATAGGGGCAGATGATGAAGTGATAGACTATTCCTTTCGATCGTTGGAATTTGTGAATGCAACCTTTATTGTCAAAGGGAACAAGATCCCGATGCCCAAAATCTCCAAAACTACAAGGATGGGCCTACAACTGATGGTTGGAAAAAGAGTCTTGCCTGGGAGAGGACTTGGAAAATGCCTACAAGGAAGGGTCGAGGCACCTATGCTAATGGACAAATGAGACCACTTTGGATTAGGATAGAAGCCAACTGATAGACAAAAGAAGAAAGAGATAGAGAAGAAGAAAGAAAGGAGAAGAGCGTGACTGAGTGGGGACGAGGTCAAGTGGGAACCGATGACTTTTCCCCATATATCCTGAACTTTCGTATCAGGAGGAACTATTCACCCTAAACAGAAGATGCCGAGAAAAGAAACCGCTAAAGAAATGTTGGGAAATCTGAACATTAACGCCATATCCGAAGAAGGAATTGGGGGAGAAAATTTATCAGGCATCTGCACCTATGTACCTGGAAGTGTTCTGAACAATTGGACTGCGGAAGAGATTCCTGTAGTTTTTAGAGCTAATTTAGAATAATGTTCAAAACACGCTTATTACTCTAAGCCTAGGAGCAATATGGATCATTTTGTGAAATAGGCTTATGTCTAACATCTTTATTTCAATAAAATGCATCTTTGCGTATTATCTTGAGCAAATATTCTTTTATTCTTTCCATTTCATTCATAATCATACCATACAGATAATTATTCTTAGATTCTTTTGTTCTTTGGATTTTTCTTCATCCCTATAACAGGTCTCCAGATGTCAATGATATGAGCGACGCTGCTACTGACTCAGAGTCACCTTTTGAGCAAGATATGTGTATGGAGGATTCTCAGGATTTTGAATATGATCAAGACTGTAACCTATCTCCTGATTTGTTAAGGATGGTAGAAAAAGATGAAAAACAAATCCTGCCTTACAAAGAGTCTGTGGAAATTGTGAGCTTAGGAGAAAAGAAAGAGGTGAAGATCGGAGCTTGTATCACCGTAGAGACAAAGCGAGACCTTATTGAGTTACTCCAAGAATTTAAGGATGTCACCGCATGGTCATATCAAGACATGCTCGGGTTAAGTACTAATATCGTGGTACACTGGCTCCCCATAAAGGAAGCGTGTAAGCCAGTTCAATAGAAGCTCCGAAGGATGAGGCCTGACGTTTTGCTGAAAATAAAAGAGAAAGTCAAGAAGCAATTCGATGCTGGTTTCTTACAAGTGGTTAAATACTCAGAATAGGTAGCTAATATCGTCCCCATCCCTAAAAAAGATGGAAAAATACGAATGTGTGTAGACTACAAGGATTTGAACAAAGCTAGTCCGAAAGAAAATTTCTCATTGCCTCATATCGACACTTTAGTGGACAACAAGGGATATAACCAGATAAAGATGCATCCTGAACACATGGAGAAGACCACATTCATAACCATGTGAGGAACATTTTGCTATAAAGTTATGCCATTTGGACTAAAAAATGCGGGAGTAACGTACAAAAAAGCCACGGTAACCTTGTTTCATGACATGATGCACAAGGAAATCGAAGTTTTTGTTGATGATATGATCGCAAAATCTAAACAGAGAAGGAGAATGTAAAAGTCCTGAGGAAATTGTTCTTGAGGTTGAGAAAGTTTCAGCTAAAGTTCAATCCAGCAAAATATACCTTCGGGGCTAGGTCGGGAAAATTGCTAGGCTTTGTAGTCATCGAAAAAGGGATCGAAATTAACTCGAATAAGGTCAAAGCTATACAAGAGTTGTCTCCATCGCACACTTAAAAAAAAAGTCAAAGATTTCCTAAGAAGAATAATTATATTGCCCGATTCATTTCACAACTGACTGAGAAATGCGACTCTATATTCCGTCTTCTTAAGAAACACAATCCAGGTGTGTGGGATGACGAATGCCAGAAAACTTTTGACAAGGTTAAATAATACCTGTCTAATGCCCCAGTGCTGACACCACCTAGTCCAGATAAGCCACTGATAGTGTACTTGGCAATATTCAAGAATTTCATAGGATGCTTGCCTGGTCAACATGATGAGTCAGGAAGAAAAGAAAGAGAAATATACAATCTCAGTAAGAAATTCACTGAATGCGAGACAAGATATTTGTCAATTGAGAAGTTGTGTTGTGCCTTGATTTGGACAACCCGAAGACCAAGACAGTACATGTTGTACCACACAACTTGGCTCATCTCAAAGCTGAACCCTCTAAAGTACATGATAGAGTCGACTGCTTTGAATGAAAGGATGGCCCAATGGCAAATTCTGCTTTTCAAATTTTATATAGTCTATGTGAATCAGAAGGCTATAAAAGGGAGTGCAATAGCAGATTATTTGGCCAGTAGAGCTCTAGAAGATTACGAGCCTTTGAACTTTGATTTCTCGAATGAAGATCTAATATATGTTGCAACCACTAAAGAAGACTATCAAAGAGGTTATCCTTAGAAGCTAAACTTCGACGGAGCCTCAAACACTGTGGATAATGGAATTGGGGCAGTTCTAGTATCCCTAAATGGAGATCATTATCCCTTTACTAGTAAATTGGATTTTGATTGCACAATAATATGGAAGAATACAAAGCATGCATCATGGGTATCCGTGCAGCCATAGAACACAAAATCAAAGTGCCAGAGGTATATGGGGATTCTACATTAATTATCTATCAACTCAAAGGTGAATGGGAGACGAGAGACCTTGAATTGATCAATTATCGAAGGCTGGTTCTTGAATTAATTGAGAAGTTTGATGACATCACCTTCTGCTATCTTCCACGAGATGAAAACCAGATGGCTGACGCCTTAGCTACTTTAGCTTCTATGATCAAAGTAAACAAACAAGAGGATGTAAAACCTATCCAGATGAGTATTTATGAGGCTCTGGCTCATTGTTACAACATTGAGGAAGAGAAAAAGGGTGATCACCCTTGGTACCACGATATACTACGATATGTAAAGAGTCATGAATACCCTGACCAAGCAACTGAGAATGATAAAAGGATGCTGAGAAGACTGGTCAGTGACTATGTCTTAGATGGGGAAATTCTATACAAAAGAAGAAAGGATCAGGTGCTACTAATATGTGTGGACACTGTTGAGGCTAAAAAAATCTTGGAAGAAATCCACGAGGGTGTCTATAGAACACATGCTAACGGTTTTACAATGGCCAAGAAAATCATGAGATTCGGATATTATTGGTCCACTATGGAAGGGGATTGCTTCAATTATGCCAAGAGATGCCATAAGCGCCAAATTTATGGAGACAAAATTCATGTGCCTCCTTCACCTCTTCATATCATGACTTTTCCATTGCCTTTCTCTATGTGGGGCATGGATGTCATTGGGCCGATATTGCCAAAAGCTTCTAATGGGCATCGATTCATCTTCGTGGTCATCGATTACTTCATCAAGTGGGTAGAAGCCACTTCATATGCCATTGTTACCAAGCCAGTAGTCAGCAAATTCTTGAAGAAAGAGATCATATGTCAGTATGGGATGCCAGAAAGGATTATATCTGACAAAGCATTGAACTTGAACAACAGCACGATAGCGGAGGTCTATAGTCAATTCAAAATTAAACACCATAACTCGTCACCATATCGTCCAAAAATGAATGGTGCGGTGGAGGCAGCCAATAAGAACATTAAGAAAATCGTGGGGAAAATGACTGAGACTTATAAAGATTGGCATGAGAAGTTACCATTTGCCCTTTATGCTTATCGAACATCTGTCAGGACCTCAACCGAGGCAACACCTTTCTCTCTGGTTTATGGAATGGAGGCGGTTTTATCCATTGAAGTCGAGATTCCTTCTCTCCCAGAATTGAAATTAGATGAAGCAGAATGGATCCAATCCCGATATGATCAGCTAAATTTGATTGAAGAGAAAAGATTGAAAGCCATCCGTCATGGTCAGATGTACCAAAAACGAATTATGTGAGCTTACAACAAAAAGGTTCGTCCCAGAGAATTCCATGAGGGGGACCTAGTATTGAAAAAGATCTTGCCCATACAAAAGAATTTTAGAGGGAAATGGATGCCAATTTGGGAAGGACCTTATATGGTGAAGAAGGCTTTTTCTGGAGGAATACTAATTTTGACCGAGATGGATGGCAAAAAACTGCCTAATCCTCGAGAAGTTTGTGCGGAAAAGCTCATGCTGCAATATCTGAGGCACTTATTTTCATCTTACTCATTTTGAACTTTAACAACGTTTTCTATTTTGATTAATCTATTCATTCCAAGCTTTTCTCCCAAAAAATTTCAACCTTGTCTATTGTTACAATCTTTTTCAAGCATCTTATTAAAATAACGATTAGTGGACTAATAATATTCAATTAAAAGGAGTTCTGTATATTGCTTTGAAAGGTTTTCTAAATAGTACAAGGAGCTGAAATAGGACCAGTGGTCAGAACTAACCAAACTTAAGAGTTTGAAACATTTGAGAAATAATAGTCTAAATTGTGACTATTTTTCAAATTTTCTGTCAAAAATACCAGCTGAACAAGAAGGCATGGTAACACATCAGTGATAAAACCTTGATGAACAACGAGCAATGAAAACCTAAGCATTAAAAAGGGATCATTCTTGAAAAATGACATTCTGAATTCATGTAAATATCATTCATACACATCTAGTTAGGAGAATTTGATTCATTCTGATCATGACATCCTAATCATTTGGCATAAATAGGCCCATCAAATGGATTCTACAGGTCATGTTCCTTAGAAAATGGTGTAACAGATCAGAGAAACCATAAATCCTATACCCCTGAAGTTGCAGTGGGATGGATTGAAATCATAATGGTGAGTTTTATCTCCCTAAAGTTGCAATGGAGCAGACTGAAAATAGCAAATATGATCTCTTTGAAGTTGTAGTAGAGCAGATTAAAGCTATAAACCCTATCTCCCTAAAGTTGCAGTGGAGTAGGTTGAAGTTACAAGTCTTATCTCTCTAAAGTTATAGTGGAGTAGACTGAAGATAGCGAATCTTATTTCCCTGAAGTTGCAGTGGAATAGACTAAAGCTACAAGCTACAAATCTTATCTCCCTGAAGTTGTAGTGGAGTAGATTGAAGATAGCAAATCTTATCTCCTTGAAGTTGTAGTGGAATAGACCAAAGCTACAGGCTACAAATCTTATCTCACTGAAGTTGCAATTGAGCAAATTAAAGCCACAAATCTTATCTCCCTGAAGTTGCAGTAGAGCAGGTTAAAAATCACAAATCTCATCTCCCTAAAGTTGCAACGGAGCAGATTGAAGCTACAAATCTTATCTCCCTGAAGTGGCATGTGGAGTGGATCCAAGCAACAATTCCAATACTCCTGAAGATGCAGTGGATTAGAATAAGGCTACTTGAAGAAAAGAAACACCAAAAGAAGTCGAGACTCGGCAAGACCATGCAAAATTGGCCCTTTTTAAAGTCTTTGCTCCATTCCCGTTACACGACAATGAGCAAAGAGGGACAGCTGTAGCATGCCAAATTTGCCTAGGCCCAAACCAAACAACCCAAACCAAAAATAAATGAAGTTCAGTCTATTTACAAATACAAACAACCCAAATACACAAAACCCTAAAGCTCACGTAGCCCAAACAGCTAAACAATTTTCAGTAAAAGAAAAGGGAACAAGAACCCTAGTGCTGCCCCTAGTCCCTAGCCTCTGCCACCTCCACTCCTCCACCACCCAACCGCACCTACAAAATCAGCAATAGAAAAGATAGTAGATAGTAGATAGTAGAAAAAAAAAATATGAAATATTGTATTCGGCTATAAAACCACAGAAAACTCAATGTAATTTTTTTGACAATGATTTTGAATACAATAGTAGAGAGAAATACACAAAGAAATCAAAAACAATAGATTGAAAGTAAACTTTTTTTGTTCTCTAAGGTATATTTTCATATTGTACATTTGTTTTCAATATAGCAAATATATATTTATATATTTTCAAAATAAGAAAAAAATTACCTTTGAGGGGTTTTCTTTGATTTTTTTTTTTTGGCTTTTTGGGCGTTTTCGTCTTAAATCTGAGTCGAGGGAGGAAAAATGGTCGAAACGGCCTTTTCCGATGAGCTCCGGCCGCCATTCACGGCGACCACCATGGCCGACGGTCGGTAGTGGAGGCGAAGCCACGGCGGCGCTCGATGGCCGGCCTGGGAATATTTGAGAGAGAAGAGTTTTTTTTTTTTTTTGGAGTGGAGTTGAAACGAATTTTTTTTGAAGGGTTATGGGTTTTTACAGGGTGCCAAAACGACGCCGTTTTGGCCAGTATCCTCAGGCATCAAAAGGACGCCGTTTTTGGCCGACCAGTGCCTCGACCCGATCCACCCCTAAGATCCGCGTGTTTTTGCTTGAGGGGATATTTGCACGATCGGTCCTTCTACTTTTGCGGCACGTTGCAATTTAGTCCTATTTCGCTTCTTTTTATTTTTTAGTTTAACCATTTAATTTTGGTTTTTTTTCATTTTAGTCCCTCGTAAAATGACGCGTTTAGGGTGTTTGGGATAATTTCCCATTTAGTCCCTATTTCTTCTAGCGCATTTTATTTTGATCCTTATTTCTGTTTTATTAGTTATTATTTTTATTTACAATTTATACTTCTTAATTTCATTCTAATTTCAGTTCGGTCATTAGTTTATTTAACATCAATTTTCTTTTTCTTTTTTTTCTTCTTTTTTTTTCTACAAACTGTTTTATTTATTACTTTATTATTTATTTGTTTATTTATCTAATTTCAACATTTAATCAATTTTTTTATTATTCATTCATTTATTTATTTATTATTCCTTTATTTATTTGCTTAAATTATATACTAAAGTTAGTAAAATAGAAGAAAAAGTAGATAATATGGGAGAAGTAACAGATTTAGATTTGAATAACAAGTCTAAAGAATTACTATCTGATGTTAATAATAAACTAGATCAAGTTATTAATAATAATAATATAGAATCGGACTTAGATTTAGGACCTTTATATTATGGTAATAGTAATGTTATGTTAGCTTTATCAGATGAAGATGAGTCTTCGGATGAATCTTCTAACTATAATAAAAAAGAAAAAACAAAACAAAAAAGAGAAAAAGTTAAAAAACAAGAAAAATATGATTTTGAATCTTATAAGACTTTAATAGAACATTGGAAAAACCAATTTTCTAAAACAGAAGATAAATATGAGCAAGTGGAATATTTAAAATTAATAGAAGAACTTTATGAAAAACATAAAGACTTATTTACTAAGTATAATTATCACTATATGTTAAATTATGATACTACCGAAAGTAGTAATAGTTCTAAAAGTTCTAATAATTCAGATGTAGATATTAATGTAACTAGTCATAATTCTGATGAAGAAAACACTTCAACAGAAGAAGATGAAAATATAGAAATTCATGAACCAATGGATACTGAACAAGCAGATCCATATGATTATGTAATACTGAAACCTTGGGAAATTGATAAAAAAGATTCTCATGGTAAAAGAAAAATAGACTCAGATCTTCAAACAGATGATAATCTGAGAGCTATTAATAAAAATTATGAAAATGTTGAAAATACAACAAGAATATTAGGTAATAAAATAGAAAACATAGCCACTAATGATATAAAACTGGAAAACCCAGGAGAATCTAGTCAGCCTATACCTATACCTTATAAGGTTGATGATTTAAATAAAAGAAATGTTGCTCAAGGAGGAATATACTTAGACTTAACTAATGTTCCTTTATCAGACTATAAAAAAACAATAGATGATTGGGCACAATTTATGACTATTGTTGTAAACAACAACAATACAGTTTGGTCAAAAGAAAAAATTTTTAAACTATTTTTTAGGAACTTTTCAAAGTGATGTTCTACAATTTCTCAGAAGATGGGAAGAATCTGAGAAAGGAAGAGAACAAAAGGGTCAACTTATTAATCAAATAAGTACCCCTAAAGATTTACTAAAAGGTTTAACTTCAATTCTAAAAATAGAATTTTGTGGTTATACTAATAAAAAAGACCAGGATAGCCAATCCAGCTATATCTTGTCAAAATTAAAATTATGTGATATTAGATATTTAGACGAATGTAACACCCCCAAACCCGGACCACAAGTCCTGACCGGATCTGGTATGTCACTGCGGAAAAACGTTTGAAAAATCTTTAACTTAGAGTAAAACTTGAAAATTTTGTTAACTTTTGAAAAGTGTGTCCATTAAAATTATTAAATAATATAAGCTTGATTGAAATTAAAACTTTAATATAAGTTGGTATGATATTAATCATTTGTAAAAATATTTTTAAGCACGATATAAATTTTATCATCCATAAAAAGAGTACCTTAAACAAAAGTGGCCCTTATTACAAAATAATTAACCCAGGTGCTTCAAACTAAAATGCTTAAAATAAAAATATTTAAAAAGTCCTCTGCATGGGCCACCTTGTATTCACTCCAACCCGGTCCGATCATCCTGTCACCTGCAATGTTGGATAATTAATTGGGTGAGTCATACAGACTCAGTGTGTAATTAAACCATCGAAATCCACCCACATGCTAGCAACATAACGTCCCAATTATCAAATGCAACATGTAAGTATAATCATTTAAACATTACCACAATCTGGGCTTGGCCCACATTCAATCCACATTTAAGTACTGGGCTAGGCCCTTTTCTCATTAATCCACTGATTACTGGGCTTGGCCCATTTCCACGTATGTTCCCAAAACATACCTATCCACATGTCATATTGGGCTTGGCCCATTTCCATATCATTTCATAACGGAACAATGCAACATGAAACCCAACCCAATCCTAAGGTCCATCTGCTACACACCCTTATTATCCAAATTACCACACACACCGAGGGACTATCGAGTCACCCTCTCCTTTTCCCTCCAAAAAGGCAACCAATGCCATCCACGATGTAGCGTATAGCTAACATCAAACCACGATGGGGCACATAGCAACCCATCAAGCCACGATAAGGCACAGAGCCGATATCAATCACGGTAACCACGTGAACTTAATCGCAAAGATCCACAACGCGACCTCAGTCAGCGCCAATCCACGATGTAGCACAAGGCTGACATCAACCACGTACTCGAAGTACACCCGTACCTTCTTTCATAACCCACCCATGCACATGTAACATAATATAATGCTGAGATGATGCATGTGCATGATATTCACAAATATAGGCATACTCACATATTTAAAACCCGTTATTACATATTAACAAATTTGCTACTTACCTGGTCTTCACCATACCCCCTTCAAGGGTATCATTTTCACATTTACTGCACTTGTTAGCGAACATATAAAACAGGCAAATATCGCACAAATCCCGGAAACAATGGCTAACTACACACCTTATAACCTGAAGCTCTAACCCCTCGATCCTGACACTATCGCTTAGTGAAACTACGGCTACCTGCCTATAGTTCACTCCTGCTGCTGCCGCCCACACCGGTGGCCAAATCTCGCATCTGCTGTAAACCGCTCTCTTCTTGAACTTCGGGATGGGAGTTTTCCCTTTGCCCTCTTGACTGGCACTCGCATCCATAACGATATCTAATCAACACACGATTAATACAGATCTCAAATAAATATCCATATACTACTCATCCTTACCGAATGAACTGAGATCCCAAAGGCTTCTCTTTACTCTGCCGATTTGCCCTATAACCATGGTCAACACTCGGTCAACACAAGAACACATCTAATGGCCTAAGGCCGAATAGCCAAGAATCACTTACCCGAAACACCAATGATCCAACGGAATTGCCGAAAGTCCCTGCTACAAAACCATTAGAATCGGCTAATAACAAAATCCATGAAAGAGGCCCCTTTGGCCGAATACCCTACCACCACTTACCTTGATAAGTCTAATCTCGAGAGACTCCCCCTTTAAGCTCCTTGGTGCTGGCTACAAACAACACAGAACAAGCATCACCCTGGACCTAGAGACATTCGGCCATACCAAAACTAAGGCCAACCATTCGGTTTTGGCCACTAAAACAAGTAACTAGAACACTTACCCACAAGCTTTAAATGTCGACAGCACCACTCTTCACAGGTTCGGCTTCAAGCTTGGATAAATATAAAAGAAATAGAGAGGTTAAAGGTTTCGGCTTCACTACCAAAAGATGTTGGGGCATTCGGCTAACACAAGGTGTTGTTATGGAGTTTGAAAAGAGTTTGTGAAAGGGATGGGGGTTCGGTCAAAGTGCAAATAGGGAAGGAGAAGAAAATGAAACACCTTTAAGGGACTTAAGAGTTTCGGTCACAAGACAAAGAAATTGGGAATTGAATAGGTGACTTCTCACAATGAAAATCGGCACAAAAGAGTGGGGTGAGGGGAAGAATTTCGGCTTGCAAAGCAAAAGGAGAAAAAGAATTTTTTAAAAGGGTGCTCCCCCTATTTATAGAATTCGGCCACTTTCCCACATGAAGAAGCCAAGATTCGGCCATCACTTACTAATTCAAACTAATTTGAATTAGTCCACTTCCCTAACTATTTTATCCCTATTTTATCTCCTTATCAAATCAAAAATAACCCAAAAACAACCATTATCACCTATTTACTAATTTTAAACTAACTAAAATAATCCCACAATTATCAAAAATAAATAAAATAAAGCAAGATTCCCACAAGCCGAATTCAAAAAGCTAAACAACACCAATTTAATCTTTATCCACTTGAAACCCCAATGTGCCGTCCACCTTCACGCCAACCAGCAGCAAAAAGAAGGAAAAACCCCCCACCTGCAGCCTCCAAGGTTCGAACACAGGACCTAGGGGAACCAGCAGCCAAGTAGCGCCCTAGGCCATTCGGCCAACCTGACTTTCATGTCAGAAAGCCCCGACATTTATTTATAAATCCTTCCTACCTCAGCCCATCACCAAATAACAAAATAAAAATGCAACAATGCTGCTCCAGCCCCTCGAACCAGCGCCCACGCACACCTCCAGCTCCTAAGTGGCGTATGAGAGCCACTTTGCCAATGAGCTCTTTGCGTCACAACTCATTCCCGCTCCTTTTAAGGCCTCCTCCCTTTTAAACGCCAAACCCAGAAATTTGAAACCACTTTGCTGCCGCCGAGCTTCGAACCCAGGCCCTTGCTGGGCGCCATACCCCAAGCCTTTAAGTAGCGCCTGGAAGCCATTTCGCCAAAGCCTTTCTTGTGTCCTAAACTCCCCCAAATTATTTTAAGGCCTTCTCGCCCTATTACCCCTTTTTACACCAAAAATCTAAAATTTTCCAAAGTATTCCCCTTCCATCCGAGCATTCTTAAAACCTCTAAACACACCCAAGTACCCCCAAAATCCTTCCAACACTTGAATTATACCCAAACTGCATAGCCACTAAACCAGGGTGTTACAATTCTACCCCCTAAAAATAATTTCGTCCCCGAAATTACTTACTACCATGAAATCCTAACTCACTACTCTCGCCTCCATGCAACTCTCGATCTTAGTAAATCTATTCTGCCTTCTAGACATAGTTTTAAGGTTCACATCCAGAGTTCTTATACTTCACTAGCCACACAAGCATGAGCTAACTTCACACAACAAAACCATAAATGGTGCCCCAAAATAAAGAACGTACCTGATATCAAGTCCTTGGCTGACTCGCATCCGATCCTTTAGCACCTCTGCCGGTACCATTTCCTTCATGGCTCAAACCTCGACCTCTCGTTGCACGAGGACGCTTCTTAACCAAATGGGCCTTCGACCCACACCTAAACATTTCTTACTATTTCCCCAACATTCCCCTGAATGAGTTCTCCCACACTTAACACAGGAATGATTCCAACTCACATCAACTGGTGTACGTACATGATTTTCGATCCTTGGTCTTTTCTGGACATTACCAAACGATGCTGATGGTCCAACATTTCTCTTATTCTCGTTCCTATTCTTCTCTCGGTTCTCCCTGATAGTCTTCTTAACCTCTTCAGCGATTCGAGCTTTCTCCACCAGAATGGCGAAGTCCCTTTCTCTCTGCAGAGCTATCAACTCCTGCAACTTATCTCGCAGCCCATCTTCGAATCGAACACTCCTTTCATAATCAGTGGCCACGATTCCTTTGGCGTACTGACTTAGCCGCACAAATTCAGCTTCATACTCCGCTATCGACTTATCCCCTTGTACTAGATTTAGAAACGATTTCCTTTGCGAGTCCAAATAACTGGCTCCTACGTACTTTCCTTCAAACTTAACCTTATAGTAATCCCAATCCAGTCGATCTGCCGGTACACCTTGTTTGACAGTGAGCCACCAACGATAAGCTTCGTCGCGAAGCAACGAAACGGCACCTTTCAGCTTTTCTTCATTGGTGCAGTCCAAATCGTCCATGATTCTTTCGACTCCTTCTAGCCAATACTCTGCTACGTTCGGAGCCACTCCAGACACTCCCCTAAAAACTTCAGCCCCATTCAACCTGAGCCTCTCGGACACTGACTTTCGAGCTCCGTTTCCCATACCAGCTCTTGCCACTTGCTGTAGCACGTGTAACATAGCTTGTGATACTGCGTCGTCCCCTCCTGCCTGATCTTGATCATCCGTGCCTACTACCGTGGCGGCGATTTCAATTTCGACGACCGCTGGCGGACCCTATCGCTCGGCGCCGCCAATCGACCACGCCCTCTAGGACTCATCTCTAGCATCGCGATTTAATCTGATTAAACAGTTTTATGTATTAGAAATTCTGTTTCACTTGTTTATCCGCGAACAAATCTTATGACAAGAAAGTTTCAGAAGTGGTTCTTTCATTCAATCAAAGGTTCGATTCGAGTTCACTACTCTAATTCAAAGAATCCTATTCATTCACCAACACAATCACAACCATCCACCACCTTTGCTGCACTTCTATGGCATCTTAGCCCTTATCTCAACCCAGGGGCAATTTCGTAATTTATCCTACAGGGGTATTTTCGTAATGCCAGAAAATTTTAAAACTTTAATAAATCAGGGTATTTTGAAATTTCACAAAACTGGAGGGTATTTTCCGAAAATTTCCCAAATTAAAGATATAACAGAATTTTTGGAAACCAGGGGTATTTCGGTAATTTTGTCAATCAAGGGTAAATTTGTAAATTTCCAAAGTCATAGTGTCTTGAATTTTTACAAAATAGCATTTTTGAATACTTTCGCAAAGTAGAGAAATTTTATTAAAATTGGGGTTAAACCGGCAATTTTGAAAGTCAGGGGCATTTTAGAAATTTTCAACACAGGGGTATTTTCGTAAACTTCCAAAGTCAGGGTATTATTTTGAAATACATAATTTTGGATACTTTTACAAAGTATGAGGATTTTATTAAATCAAGGTAACACGATAATTTTAGAAATCAAGGGCATTTTCGTAATTTTGCCACTAGGGGCATTTTGGAAATTTTGTTAAGTCAAAAATATTTTGAAAATTTTTCGAAAATAAATTTTCGCTACTATTAAAAGAGATGTTCTAATGATTTTAAAACTAGGGTTTCCATAAAACAAGGCTAGTCCTTTCGGGTTTTATTCAGGTGTGTTTAGCTTTATGATCGAGTCCTCTTGGTTGGGGTGAACAGGCTACGCACCAGTAGGAATCCGCGAAGAGAGGTGAGTCACGAGGATCTGCAAGTACCAAGCTCTTCCGGATCCAATCCTTGACATGCGCACGTGGTTACCACACCCTAACTCGCGACTTAGTCGTAGGTTTGTTTAGTAACCTTAAGTCTTATGCATATGTTTGAGTAGACTAGTCCTAGGGTTCAACAGATCCTAGTTCACTAATCTACGAGCCCAACCAAGCCCATAACAGTTCATAACAAATTACTTCACAAGTCCAAGTACTTACAGCGGACTCGGTAGGAGGTACAGGTGCCATGCCAGAATACCTGAAAATATTTCATAAAAACCCATATTTTTGGAAAGCCCATTTTGAAAATGTTTTTGGGCCCAAAAACCCTCAAAGCTAAGTTTTGAACCTGGCTCTGATACCAAACTGTAACACCCCCAAACCCGGCCCACAAGTCCTGACCGGATCTGGTATGTCACTGCTGAAAAACGTTTGAAAAATCTTTAACTTAGAGTAAAACTTGAAAATTTTGTTAACTTTTGAAAAGTGTGTCCATTAAAATTATTAAATAATATAAGCTTGATTGAAATTAAAACTTTATTATAAGTTGGTATGATATTAATCATTTGTAAAAATATTTTTAAGCACGATATAAATTTTATCATCCATAAAAAGAGTACCTTAAACAAAAGTGGCCCTTATTACAAAATAATTAACCCAAGTGCTTCAAACTAAAATGCTTAAAATAAAAATATTTAAAAAGTCCTCTGCATGGGCCACCTTGTATTCACTCCAACCCGGTCCGATCATCCTGTCACCTGCAATGTTGGATAATTAATTGGGTGAGTCATACAGACTCAGTGTGTAATTAAACCATCGAAATCCACCCACATGCTAGCCACATAACGTCCCAATTATCAAATGCAACATGTAAGTATAATCATTTAAACATTACATGCAATCTGGCTTGGCCCACATTCAATCCACATTTAAAATCTTGGGCTAGGCCCTTTCTCGTTAATCCATCGATTCATCGGGCTTGGCCCATTTCCACGTATGTTCCCAAAACATACCTATCCACATGTCATATTGGGCTTGGCCCATTTCCATATCATTTCATAACGGAACAATGCAACATGAAACCCAACCCAATCCTAAGGTCCATCCGCTACACACCCCCTTATCCAAATTTACCACACACCGGGGACTATCGAGTCACCCTCTCCTTTTCCCTCCAAAAAGGCAACCAATGCCATCCACGATGTAGCGTATAGCTAACATCAAACCACGATGGGGCACATAGCAACCCATCAAGCCACGATAAGGCACAGAGCCGATATCAATCACGGTAACCACGCGAACTTAATCGCAAAGATCCACAACGCGACCTCAGTCAGTGCCAATCCACGATGTAGCACAAGGCTGACATCAACCACGTACTCGAAGTACACCCGTACCTTCTTTCATAACCCACCCATGCACATGTAACATAATATAATGCTGAGATGATGCATGTGCATGATATTCACAAATATAGGCATACTCACATATTTAAAACCCGTTATTACATATTAACAAATTTGCTACTTACCTGGTCTTCACCATACCCCCTTCAAGGGTATCATTTTCACATTTACTGCACTTGTTAGCAAACATATAAAACAGGAAAATATCGCACAAATCCCGGAAACAATGGCTAACTACACACCTTATAACCTGAAGCTCTAACCCCTCGATCCTGACACTATCGCTTAGTGAAACTACGGCTACCTGCCTATAGTTCACTCCTG
This sequence comes from Gossypium bickii, assembly GCA_025503065.1. Taxonomy (NCBI): domain Eukaryota; kingdom Viridiplantae; phylum Streptophyta; class Magnoliopsida; order Malvales; family Malvaceae; genus Gossypium; species Gossypium bickii. The sequence continues at coordinate 119,883,392 of CP106712.1, read as the reverse complement.
CTGCTGGCCCACACCCCGGTGGCCAATCTCGTACAGCAGAAACCGCTCTCTTCTTGAACTTCGGGATGGGAGTTTTCCCTTTGCCCTCTTGACTGGCACTCGCATCCATAACGATATCTAATCAACACACGATTAATACAGATCTCAAATAAATATCCATATACTACTCATCCTTACCGAATGAACTGAGATCCCAAAGGCTTCTCTTTACTCTGCCGATTTGCCCTATAACCATGGTCAACACTCGGTCAACACAAGAACACATCTAATGGCCTAAGGCCGAATAGCCAAGAATCACTTACCCGAAACACCAATGATCCAACGGAATTGCCGAAAGTCTCTGCTACAAAACCATTAGAATCGGCTAATAACAAAATCCATGAAAGAGGCCCCTTTGGCCGAATACCCTACCACCACTTACCTTGATAAGTCTAATCTCGAGAGACTCCCCTTTAAGCTCCTTGGTGCTGGCTACAAACAACACAACAAGCATCACCACGGCCCTAGAGACATTCGGCCATACCAAAACTAAGGCCAACCATTCGGTTTTGGCCACTAAAACAAGTAACTAGAACACTTACCCACAAGCTTTAAATGTCGACAGCACCACTCTTCACAGGTTCGGCTTCAAGCTTGGATAAATATAAAAGAAATAGAGAGGTTAAAGGTTTCGGCTTCACTACCAAAAGATGTTGGGGCATTCGGCTAACACAAGGTGTTGTTATGGAGTTTGAAAAGAGTTTGTGAAAGGGATGGGGGTTCGGTCAAAGTGCAAATAGGGAAGGAGAAGAAAATGAAATACCTTTAAGGGACTTAAGAGTTTCGGTCACAAGACAAAGAAATTGGGAATTGAATAGGTGACTTCTCACAATGAAAATCGGCACAAAAGAGTGGGGTGAGGGGAAGAATTTCGGCTTGCAAAGCAAAAGGAGAAAAAGAATTTTTTAAAAGGGTGCTCCCCCTATTTATAGAATTCGGCCACTTTCCCACATGAAGAAGCCAAGATTCGGCCATCACTTACTAATTCAAACTAATTTGAATTAGTCCACTTCCCTAACTATTTTATCCCTATTTTATCTCCTTATCAAATCAAAAATAACCCAATAACAACCATTATCACCTATTTACTAATTTTAAACTAACTAAAATAATCCCACAATTATCAAAAATAAATAAAATAAAGCAAGATTCCCACCAGCCGAATTCAAAAAGCTAAACAACACCAATTTAATCTTTATCCACTTGAAACCCCAATGTGCCGTCCACCTTCACGCCAACCAGCAGCAAAAAGAAGGAAAAACCCCCTCCCTGCAGCCTCCAAGGTTCGAACACAGGACCTGGGGGAACCAGCAGCCAAGTAGTGCCCCAGGCCATTCGGCCAACCTGACTTTCATGTCAGAAAGCCCCGACATTTATTTATAAATCCTTCCTACCTCAGCCCATCACCAAATAACAAAATAAAAACGCAACAATGCTGCTCCAGCCCCTCGAACCAGCGCCCACGCACACCTCCAGCTCCTAAGTGGCGTATGAGAGCCACTTTGCCAATGAGCTCTTTACGTCACAACTCATTCCTGCTCCTTTTAAGGCCTCCTCCCTTTTAAACGCCAAACCCAAAAATTTGAAACCACTTTGCTGCCGCCGAGCTTCGAACCCAGGCCCTTGCTGGGCGCCATACCCCAAGCCTTTAAGTATCGCCTGGAAGCCATTTCGCCAAAGCCTTTCTTGTGTCCTAAACTCCCCCAAATTATTTTAAGGCCTTCTCGCCCTATTACCCCTTTTTACACCAAAAATCTAAAATTTTCCAAAGTATTCCCCTTCCATCTGAGCATTCTTAAAACCTCTAAACACACCCAAGCACCCCCAAAATCCTTCCAACACTTGAATTATACCCAAACTGCATAGCCCCTAAACCAGGGTGTTACAACGAATTTTCTAAAAAATTTCTTCATGAATATCAAAAGTTAAAAAATTATAGTATAGGCTTTTGGAGAAATCAATATTTTCATAAATTATCGCCATCTTGGGATGAAATTTGCATAAATAAATATGCTTTTTTCATTATAAAACATAGTAATGATAATAATACAGATGTAGCTAATATAGATACTATAGGTAATAGAATTAATTTTGCTAAAGAAAGAATTATATTACATTGCTTACAGAGTAAAGCGGCTAAACAAGTCAAGAATAAATTAAGTCATAAATATTGTACAAAAATGTTAGAAGGAGAATGGGAGTTTGGATGTAACTCTATACGTCCAAAAACCTATAAAAAGTATAAAAAATATAGATTAGCTAGATGGAAATCTAGTAATAAAAATACTCGTAATAATAATAAAAGTGATAAAAGGAAAAAATTTGTTAGAAGAAAAACTTCTAATAATTAAAAACAAATATGCAAATGTTTTATTTGTGATGAAGAAGGTCATATAGCAACAAATTGTCCTAACAAAGGCAAAAATGCTAGAAAGATGATTAAAAATCTTGAAGAACAAGATTTAGAAATATGTTTTAGTGAGGAAACAAATCCTACTGAAATATTATATGAGTTAATATCAGAAACAGAATCTGATTCTGATGAATATATCTTTATGTTAGGAAGTAGTTCTAATAATAAGTTAGAAGAGATTCCTAATTCTGAACAACAGGATATTAAACTAGGAAATTTAATCGGAGAAGAAATAGACTTTTCTGATGACATAATAGAAAAGATTAATAAAAATCATATTTCTAAAGAAGAAATATATAAAATATCAAAGTTTAAAATACGGTCAAAAAGACACATAGAAAAAATTAGCGGTAACACAGTCGCTAAAGATACTAAAGGAGGATTAACAGAAATCCCATTATTCTCTAAAGAAAAGATAAAACGTATTAGGAAAAAATATCCTCAAGTTAGATATATACATTTAGGAGTCATTATGATAACAATTAGAGCCTTATTCAGAAGAGGTCATGATGTTCCTATTTTAGCAGTTTTATTAGATAAAAGATTTGAAAATCCAATAAAAGCACTTATTGGAGGAATTCAGTCTAATCTACATACCGAAGTTATAGGATTTAAAGTTAAACCAAACTACTTTATATCCATAATAGACCCTCTAATAGAAGAGTGTCTATGTCTTAGAATTCAGACAAAAAATTTCTGATATTAGTGATTTAGCAGAAGATTTAGCAATAAGCTGGACTTCTATTAATGAATATACTAATACAGCAGAAGTAGAAATAAAAGAAATAAATAATAAAATAATTGAGCTTTTTGAACCTAATAAGTTTACTACAGAAATACAACCAAATTTATTACATTTAAAAGATCTATCAATTCCAAAAGACTGGATGATAGAAAAGACTAATAATGCTAGTACTTCTAAACCAGTAAGTACTATTGAATATATGTCATCTGGAGATAAGTTATATTTTAAGAATAATCTGATAACCAATACAGATGATAATTTAGTATTACCTTCTAGTTCTCAACCAGAGGAAGATGAAGATAATATAAGTACTTCTACACCAATAGGTACGAAAACAGTTCATATTCCTATATTTCCTACTACACCTAGTAAAAATTCTAGAAATACTAGAATGGAAGATATAAATTATTCAATAGATGATATTACAAATTTCAATAAATATATTGAAATTACCTTACATGATAAAGATTATAAAAAATATTCTTTACATACTTTATTAGATACAGGTGCTACAACCAGTAGTTGTAAAAAGGATGTTCTTTCTAAAGAATATTGGAAACCTGTAAAAAAAGATAATAAATATTAATGGAATAAATGGTAGCAAAACTACTGTTTATTATAAAGCAAAAAATATTCCAATTTATATTAATAACGTTAAATTTATAATTCCAAAATTATTATGTTTACCTGATATGTATGGAGATATATTATTAGAAAATAATTTTATAAATCAATATTTATAATTCCAAAATTATTATGTTTACCTGATATGTATGGAGATATATTATTAGAAAATAATTTTATAAATCAATATTTACCATTTACTATTAATAAAAAATCGGTTAGATTATCTATAGAAAATACTTCTATAGAAATACCATTAGTAGAAAATCCTAAATTCAATTTTACTAATGTTTGCTGATTTTCTTAGCAGGCCCTATGGATAGAGGTAAAAAACCTCTAGAAAATATGGGAGAATGGAAAATGTCCATAAAAAACCCAACAAGGGAAAAACAATAAGTCCTAAACAAGGATTTATTCCTGCACAAGTACCATTTTATCCTAATCAAGGATATTATGTACCATATCCTATGGTAAACCAACCATTTGGAACACAATCACCAACCCAGGTGAGTTATTATGAATGGTCTCAAGATCCATATTCAGTATATCAAAAAAGTTATGCTGAAATTATAAAAGAAACCGAGAATTTGTTGAAAAAACAACAAAATTCTGAATTTTCCGAAATAAAGGATTTTTATAATCCAGGTTTACCTTTAGAATATTATAATTTTATAAACAAAATATGGAAAACCCATATTACTCGATCAAAGAGCAAACTTTAGAAGAGCTCTAATACGATTTTGACTTCTTAGTTGAAAAAACAACTAAAGAAAATGAAGCTCATGATTTATTACTAAAATCTGTTTTATACAGAGATTGGGATGAAATCCTAATCGAATATACAGATATTAAGGAGATAAACAATCTTCTTGATATATTCCAATATTTTATTAATAAGGGAACAAACAGTCCTATTATTAATAAAATGTTTAGAATATGTCTATATAACAAATGTAGACAAATTCTACCATCGGATATATTTTCAAAAATAAATAGAGCTATTTGCAACCAGCAAGCTCAATTTACTGAAACTTTTTCAAAATATTATTTGCAAGCCTATGTTTTTACTAATGATATAGGAGAACAATTTCCTACTATCAAATTTAGGCTTAATCATGAACCATTTGATATAACCAGTATTGAATGGGGATTTGTTAAAGAAATAACAGTTCAAAATCTTTCTTTTCACTTATTAAAAGATTTTCCAGCTATAGTAAAATCTAGATTAACAAATTTTGTTGATTTAGATGATTTTGTCTATTATTTCTATATAGATATATCTAGTCTTATTGGTATTGCTGAAAAAGAAAAATTTTATCAGCCTTATCAAATATGGACTATTCATAAAATGCTTGGAGGAAGATCCCTCTTAGCAGTCAATGAAAATCAACAACAACATTTGGCAAAAACCATTGACAAATGTTATAATGATTTTTCTAATTATCAAATCCAAGTCGGAATTGATTTAATGACTGAGGCCCAGTTTTTACTACAACAAACAAGTTATATGTTCTGGACCGATGAAGAAGGATTTTAGCTTATGATACTGGAAGAACCCAGATAGAAAGAAATGAAGAAGCCATTCAGTTACTAAAAAAGATAGCTGACATGGAGATAGATGATTATCCGTTAACAACGGAGATCAAAGACACGTGGGAAAGCTGGAATACACCAGTTCCTTCACCGGAATCATTACACCTTGATGAAATCGAGGAGATGAATCTGAGAAATATCCAAGAAGAATAAAGACAAATCCAAAAAAGGAGATATTTAATTATTGGATATGACAACCCATCATTATCCACAACAAGTGATGCAGGCAATGATGTAAGCAGCCATCAATGTCAAGATGATGTAAGTAATGATGCAAGTAGTAATTATTGCAAGAAATTTTGTCAGATTTAGAAGGCTACGTGGAAACAACTACCGAGCCTATATTAAAGTTATCCTTATCAGGATTCTGTGCGGACTTCAATTGTAATTAAATTAGAGTTTAGAATTTTTATTATAAATAGGCAATGTTGTAGCCTAAACAAGGCATCATGCTTGGGTTAGAAAAATCACTTTCTATAGAAATTAGCATTATACAAGCTCTCTTGTATACTTGCTTTCTTTAGAAAACCCTTGTAAACGATCTATTGTAAATTATCTACTATCTTCTCTTGTTTAATAAAACCTACGACGCTTGTGAATATCTCCCTCCCTTCCCCTCGTGCTTGGTATTATTATTTATTTATTTATTACTTTTTTATACTTTCAAAAAATTAGATTGTTTTTTATTTTTAAACTTTTATTTTACACATTTTGTTATTATCATTATTATTATTATTATTATCTTTTTATACATAATAGAATCATGATTTATTATTACTATTATACTGTTATATTTTATTATGCATATTATGCCACTATCGCTATAAATTGATTTCACATTATCATTATTCGTTAAGCATGGCATTTTTATATTACTTTTTATTCGTTTTTATTTATTTATTATTTTGATATTATTTTGTTTTGCTCATCACTGCTTTGTTTTATTGATTACTATGCCGTTATATATTCATTCATTTTTGCCTATTCCCGAATAAATAAAACGCATATCGTTTTAAGCATTACATTCGTTTTTTACACGATGTGTAAAAAAGAAATTTTTTTAAACCGAGGTAAATGTTCATTATTTTGGAATTAGAAAAGTCTTGTCCCTAACTTACGAAATATGGCTTTCTCCTAAAACCTAGATAATCGAATATCTATTTTAAAATAAATAATAAAAAAGATTTTAGCGTTTGTTCTCGTTTTCGAGGATTTAAGGCATTGTGTCCTAACTTACGGGACATGATTATTTCTTCTCGATTAACTCGAACGTTCGTTTTTGCATGATGCATAAAAAATGATTTTTTTTAATCGAAGCAATATTCATTATTTTTGGAATTAGAAAAGTCGTGTCCCTAACTTACGGGATATGACTTCTTTTTAAAACCGAAATAATCGAATATCCATTTCAAAAATATAAAAACAAGATTTAAATAATGATCAAATGACATTTATTCTTGATTTTGAGGATTTAAGGCATTGTGTCCTAACTTACGGGACATGATCCTTTCTTCTCTATTAACATGAAACAAGCCCCTTTTTGTGAAGTTAATTTAGTTAAGTAATGTCTTAATAAAGGATTGTATTCAAATTTTTAATTTTTGACACTAAAAACATCAAGTAATCAATTAGGTACCAAATTTGGGCGTAACGAGGGTGCTAATCCTTCCTCGTGCGTAACCGACTCCCGAACCCGTTTTTTGGATTTTTGTAGACCGAAAAATATTGTTTTAATAAATCAAACATCTTATTAAAACGATCAAATTACAAGTGACCCGATCATACCTCCTAAAAGTGATTGGTGGCGACCCCCATTTTTGTTTTCAAGATAAAGTCGATTTCAAAAAAGGTTTCGACAATGGTATTGTTGTTTCAAGGGATTGTGTTAGATCTTTATTTGTAAGCAAGTCTAGAATTTAAAGTATATATATTTGAAAGACTTGCCTAGATAAATGTCCTGAGAGTTTTGCACTTAATCTGTTCTTCTGAGGATAAATTTTAAAAGTGTTATATTAATAGTAAAACCTTGTTATTATGGATTTACTTGCTATGTTCACGATGGGTGAAAATAGTGATGAGAGGATTGATCTTCAAAGTGCAAAGCTGAGGGAAATCATCACGATGTGTGTGATTAAATATGTTCACTTTGTAATTATTAAAGAGAGTGTATATTTCTCACTAAATTAGATTCCGTAGACGTAGAGAAGTCGAATTACGTAATCAAGTCGAATTACGTAATCAACTTCTTGTGTCTTGTGTGTTTACTGTTTTGCATTTATTACCTTAAGGATACACCATTTCAAGCACCACTTCAATTGTGAAAATTAGTTCGTAGCAACGAATAAGTTATTTCAATATATTTGAGCTAGGTTTTGTTGTAATTCTTTTCTCTCTTGAGTGACGTTTTTCCAATAAAGAAAAAAAAACTAATAATATATCAAGTAAATTGATAACTCTAATCGCAAAAATTACTACTACAATTAGGGTACACGTTAACGTGGTGATGACGAAATGGGTGATGGAATGGTTGAGTAAGAGTGCAATGAGGGAGAGTGGGGTTGTGTAGGAAAATGGGAAGAATTTTTCTATTTCTTTTCCTTTTTTTCCTTTTGGAATTGCTTGGATGTTAGCCATATGATGTCTTTGGGTCATCCATCACCCACTCTCCCCATCTCTCACTGTTTTTCTTCTGTATCTACTCACAGCAGAACACCCTCTTTTAGTTCCAACATCGCTTTCATAACGCGATGGTGGACCCTGGAATATCTCTCCCCTTATCTCTCTACAAATCCTGCATTTTATATAAACATATATATTACTTGGTAAATTGCATAATCTCCGATTTTTTGTGTGTGTGTATGTATGTATGTATATATATATAGATATCACCAGCTTTTGAAAGCTGCTCCAGGACTTTATATAAAGGTGGGTGTGGGGCTTTTGGGTCTTTACAGGTACAGAATTGGTGAGACTAATTATTTATTATTAGTGTAATTAGTTTGTGTTTAGTGGGACTAAGTTATGGGTAGGCAGCCTTGCTGTGACAAACTGGGTGTGAAAAAAGGGCCATGGACTGCCGAGGAAGACAAGAAACTCATCAACTTTATCCTCACCAATGGCCAGTGTTGCTGGCGTGCTGTTCCTAAGCTTGCCGGCCTCCGCCGCTGCGGTAAGAGCTGCCGCCTTCGATGGACTAATTACCTTCGGCCTGACTTGAAGAGAGGCCTTCTTTCTGAGACCGAAGAACAGTTGGTTATTGACCTTCATGCCCGTCTTGGAAATAGGTTATTTAGAGTCCCTTTTACGTGTTATTCTTTGTCCTGCATTACTCCATGCTCTCTTTTCTGAGATAGATTGCTGCATATATATATTCATCTTATTTTCAAGTTCTGGGTCATGGGGGTTGATGAAGAAGATATTCTGCATCAACTACAGAGAGAGAGCTTATACTTCATGCATTTTGAAAAGATGCACCTAAAAATCATATCGTTAAAAGGGGAACATGTATATTTTTGTTAAAGTTAAACACTGGTTTATGGAGTTTCTGCAGCTCCTCGCTTGCTTGAAATCCAAATATTTGACATCTTTGCGACAGTCCTCTGTCCTCCTTGAAGGTTTGATTTGTTGATGAATTTGACGTTTCCAGGATTAAACTTAATATCAGTTATTTTTCTTTTCTTTTATCAGGTGGTCGAAGATTGCAGCCAGGTTGCCAGGCAGAACTGATAATGAGATCAAGAATCACTGGAACACCCATATCAAGAAAAAGCTTATTAAAATGGGCATCGATCCTGTTACTCACGAACCCTTGAACAAAGAAGCTAAGACCGAAGAAAGTTCATCCCATGCTCATCATTCTGCAGATAACCATACCACAGAAAACGATGGCATAGCCAATTCATCAGAGGATAATTCAAGTTCACCAACTGAGAATTGCTCTACTAATGACGACCCCAATTTGTTAGACGCTATTTGCAGCGATGAATCTTTATTGAATAGCTTATGGATGGACGAACCTCCCCTAGTGGATGTTTCATGGACCAGTATATCAGCAGGAGAAACCAACTGCAACCTCACAAGCTTACCGTCTTGGGAGGAGGACTGCGCATGGTTGCTGGATTGTCAGGATTTTGGTGCTAACGACTTTGGGTTCGATTACCTAAACGACATTGAATTGAACACGTTAGAGATGGGCGACAAATCAGTAGCCTGATGCACCGTAGTTGAAGGTTTGAGTAAAAAATTATCAAAACTAATTACTCAAAGCTTCAAGTTAGGTGCATGTGTTAACAAAAATATTAGTTGATTTTGGGTCTCGTTCCTGTTTTTTCATAATACTAATGCTGGAAGGTCCAAGGTGATACCATTACCAACCCTCATAAATTTCTTGATGCCTTGCAAATATGGTAATTTTTCTTCTGTAAAATGACAGGGAAACGATTATTAAATGAAAAAAGAAGAAGAAGATAGAGACACATTAGGCATGATAAAAAGTGTTGGTGGGTTTTGTGAACGTGAAACCTCTTGTATATATTTAATATTTATTATATATGAATAAAGTTATACAGATAAAAAGAACTGCTGCATTGTTGTAATTTAAGTTTTCTCAAGGAATCTGTAGCTCAATTATTTACGTTGCCCATCACAGATTAAATTTTTTTATTCATTTTCTCTCATGCTTTTAACCAAGGACATCTCAAGATCAATGAAGATTTGCGGCCAAATTACTTATACTCCAATTGTGATGTCAAAAGCATTTAGTTTCTAAAAAGAATGAATAAAGAAATCACTAATTTGCTGCTGATGCTGGCTACAAGATATTACCACACTATGTTGCGGCAGTCTTTCCAATTGTGTGTCCTACAATCATGTCAGACACATATTTAAAGATACTAGTATTGAGATATAATCTTTCACAATCTTTCTATGTATGTAAAAAATTAAAATAGCTGGACCATCTTGTGTAATTCTTGCAGATCATCGGTTAATAAGTGGTCTGGCATTCATAATTTTTTGATATTTTTCACATCCATTTTACGATTTATGTTTGAGGTTTGTAAAAATCTTTTCATCTCTTCTTAGTGGCTTGCGAATGATAATTTATGCAGGTAGCATAAGTTGATTTCAACACATTCTCCATTAATATTTTAGCTTCAGAAAATTAAACAAAAATTATTTAAGCACTAATTGGGTTAATGCCACTTCTAAGCAATAACTTGATCATGCTAATTCTCTCAATCTTTTAGCCATTAGCTTTTATTCAAAGTGCTTCTAAATTATATGTTTCTAAAGCCAATTGTTATAGAATTCACTTTATAACCTAACACCGCCAATATTTTTTTCTTCAGCTAAAGGCCATGTTTTTCTTTTTTCCATATAATATAATACTTTAATTCAGTCTTTTCTTTTTCTTTAATATTGCTTCACCACAGCTGATATAGCTTTCCAGATTTTTATGAAGTTGAAATATTTGTCATTATATCTTTGCTGAATTAATTAACATTTGTTTTCTTGCAAGGGCAATGCTTGTGTCACATTGTACAACAATCCTTAGACAAGAAAATTAGTTATTTAGCTCAAATAAATAATTCATCATGACTGCAATATTAGAATAGTGAAAAACAATGCTTAACTTTTAACTTTTATAAGCCAAACACAAATAATATACAGAATTGACAATGTCTGCAAGATGATATGTCACCATGAGCTTGATGTACAACATTTTGCAGTGACCAACAACAAGCAAATCTTAATCAATGGAAATTTTTGAGTTTCTGATTAGACCTTTAGTTCAACACAAGTATCGTTGAGAATAAATAACACAAGTAATTCACATATCTTGTTATAACAAAATTTAAATTATTCCTGAAATGATTCTCCTAACAAGCAAAACTTCAGTTTATACAATATTGTAGTAAAAATTTGTCTTGTAAAAAAAAGCAAGGATTTACTTAACAGAAACAACATGAAATGACTTGCAATTCCATTTATAAAGAGTAAGGGAGAAATGGTCCCTGGGAACAATTAACAAGGAATTAGAAAGGAAGAATATGGATAAGTCTGGAAAGGCATTTGGGTAGCCTGACCTGACCTCTCTAAGCTGTGAGAGTACAAGGTGGAGTGTTCAATCATTTGGGTATTTTGTGGTTAACTTCGAAATCAAATTGAGTCATTTTCTTTAAACATTACACCATTTTCTTTGTCAGATGTTATTATCGGTTTTGTGAGGTTTATATAAGGAAATATGTCTCAATATTCTTCAAACAATATTCATATTGCCATCTGAAATGTAAAAGTAAAAAGGCTATTGGGTACCATAGTGGTCTAATTATGCTACACTTTTATTGTTTGTATAGGGAAAAAAAAGGGGGTTGTGTAGATGGAGCATGCTGAGAAGAATACGGGTGGCATCTCAATAAAGCAAGAGTACTAGAATGTTTCAAACTCGGCATCATCAAAGACATGTTTTCAACAACACTGTTGAGGTTGCAATCATGACTCTTCTCTTTTGGTCTTTCCCTAAGTAATGGAGAATTGAGTTAGAAAGATTAGGGTTTGGGTCATGACTGATGAAACTTAGGATTTCCAATTGGAGCTTATCTGATGAAACTTTAGAAGCAAGTATGCGTTCCAACATACACAAAATGTGCTATATACATGACTCCCAATTGAATACAAAATTGTTATTCATGAGTAAACGATAAGACAAGCTTCCCTTCAAATTAGTGGGGAGACAGATTAGAGATTGAAGGTTGAAAGGGGAGGGATTGATTTGATTGGGCTCTTACAATGAATTCAGCAAGAGAAAACCAACCATATCCCCATTTTAACTAAATGGATCGTCTAAATGAAAAAGAAAAGCCCAACCAAAAAAACAACCTTGCTACAATTTTCCAATTTTTTCCACATAATGAAATTTAATAGTAATAATTCATGGTATCATATCGTGTCATGTATATTAAAAGATTTTCACATTATAAAAATTTAGCATGGGACAAGGAAAAAAATAAAATATTTGTGGAGGTAAAAATTGCAACATAAATTATATATCTTTTAATGGTATTTTGTAACTTATATTTTTACAGTATGTCTTTTCAATTTGTTATATTTAATAATTCAATTTACAATTTTATTCACTGGAAATTTTAAAACCGTTTTAAAAAAAATCTTTTTAAATTTATCATTATTTCCATAAAATTAAATACACTATTAAGATTGAAATAGATATTTAAAAATATAAATAATGTTGTAATAAATTATTTAATGATCACAATATTTTAAATTTAGTTAACAATTTACATTCACTAATTAATAATTAAAATTAAGTTAGAAACTATATATATAAATAGAATTCCTCGCAATTTACTCTTATAATATTTTTATTTTAAAAATAAATACAATATTGTTTATTCAAATTTAATCTAATATCAATTATCATGTTTTTAAGATTAAAATTATATATTATTATGTTTTAATTTCATAATGAAATGTTACCAATTTTATGGAAAAATTTAAGAAATAATTAAATATAATTTAATTAATGCATACAATGCGTGGGTAAAGAAAACTAATATATTAGATTACAAGAAAACATATTGTTTTACCTCATTTTAACTAAAAAGAAAATGATGGTATGATCTTTGGTAAAAATAGCATTTGTTGCAACTCTATTTCATTTTTAATAATTTACGATATAAAAATAATAAAATATATAGTTTATATTATTATCTATTTATTTTCATAATTAAATTTAAATAAAATTATTTTAAAAAATTAATTAATTGAAATTTGAGTCGGACTGAGAATTGATACATATTTAATATATCTTTTAATTTTTTTTTACTTTTACTTTAATTAATCAATCAAACTTAATTATTTAATATACATTCATTTTTTATTTGTTTTCATATTTATTTTAATTAAATTAACTTAATTAATCAAATTTATGAAATTACCGAATAAGAAAAACATCATTTTTGTTTATTTAAATTATAAAATTTTTTTTATCTATTTCATGTTGCATTAATACTGTTAAATTTTTTATGAACATACAAATTTATATTTTTTAAATCGATTTAATATCTAAACTAATGAAAGAAACAATTTATGTTATTATATATTTGTATAAAATTTTAAGCAAAACGCTTCAATTTAAAAAATATTTTAATTAGTCCATATGATCAGCCGGCATCCCATGTGTAAAAGAAACTAGAATATTTTATTACAAGGTTGTTTAAAAATGAAAATAAAAAAATCATGTTCACACTATAACTTTTTGATATTTGGCATTATTATGAGGTGACAGGAACAATTAAGGACAATCAACAACTTATTAAAATTTTCTATTAAAATTTTCTATTAAATTTGTTTGATATGTCAATGAAAGAAAAATTGAAATTAAATAACATAAATAGGTGTAAACTATTTACTAGTTAATTTTCTAACCTAATTCCTACCTAAAGAAAAGAAAAAATTATAGGGGTCAACTACCTATTTAGTCACTTGAGTTTGTCCACCTTTCTATTTTGGTCAACCATTTCAAAATTTTGTTATTTTAGTCAATCATGTTAGATAAGTTGCCACTTTTAGTCAATCTACCATTAAAATGTGTTTGATCACCACACGAAATGCTAATATGGTTTGGTATAATAACAAAATTAGCTCTCAATATTAATTTAATCCTAATTTTGAAAAAAAATAATTAACCCTTAATATTTACACATTATACCATTTTGGTCATGATTTTAAAAATTAAGAAAATATAAATTAAAATTTTAAAATACATAAAAAATAAAAAATATTAAAATTGATAAAAATATATAAAATACTAAAAAATTATTAAAATTATATATTTAAATATTATTAAAATTTAATATATTTTCACGCCTTCCTTCCCCAAAGTCCACACTTTTCCTTCTCATCTTTCTCAATCAACGCTAGTTTTTCTACCTCGTTCTCTCATATATTTTTTGTGCTTATCATTTTGAGCTTATATAAGTTTGACTTTAAATTTTCATTGTAAAAATGGATAAATTTTTCATTTAAGTCTTCATTGTCAATTTGGATTATTTATTTTAATCAAAATAATAGCGAGGACTTCTGAATTTTTAGAATTTGAAAGGCAATTAATTAGATAATGTCTCTAAAGAAGAAATCAAATTTCATTGCATAAATGTGTAAATATTAAGGGTTAATTTTTTTTGAGAAGATGGTTGTGAAAAAATAATTTGGAGAAGATAGTTCTGAAAAAATATGTTCAAAAACACTTCAAGCAGGATACACTGTCAGCAAAAGTACTGAAAAAAGCTCCCAGTTGGAAGTTCTTTTTCTACAGTAGTTTCTGAAAAAATTGTAATAGGCCCATTTTGCCCGGCCCATTAGAAACCCATCAGAATTCAAAAAAATAATAAAAACAAAAAAAAATAAAAATCAATGTCCAGTTTTACAGTCTGTTTACAAAACTAAACAGATAACCCAGTGGCCCATTACACCCAGTGGCCCAGACCTAAACATTATGCTGCCCAAAAGGGCCCAACGCCTAAACAGAAACAGGGACCTAGGGTTTTTGGGAAACCCTCGCGCCGTAACCACCCCAAACGAGCCTTCCTCGCGCCGCGGCCTAGCCACCAGCCTTCCCTACCGCCGAGATTTTCGCCATTTACCTGCAAAAGTAAAGAAACAACGGCAGAAGATGGCAAGAATAGGAGACAGTAGCAACAAAAATAGGATTTTGATTTATTTTTCGAGGTATAAATAACCCTAAATCAATCTGTAAAAGGATACACGATTTTTCTTTTCACGAAAATACACATATACAGACAGATTCAGAGAATACAAAACCGTAAAAAAAAAAAAAAACCAAATTAGCAAAGGTCTTGTTTTATTATTTTTTTTCTTTTTTCATTTTCGAATACTGTTTTTTTATTTTTTATTTTTTTTGGAAACCATATATGTATAATATATATAAAATACATTCATTAAAAAAAGGAAAAAAAACTCACTTTTTTTAATTAAACCACCGTGTCACGGTGGTTGGTGACGATAATCGACGACGATCGCAGATCGTCGTCTTGAGAGGTCTGGCTTGAAAATCGCCCAGCAGGGAGAGCTCCTTTCTTTTTTTTTTTTTTTTTTTTTCTGGAATGAATGCAAATGAAATTTTCAAAATAAGATTTGGCTTTTATAGCCTATTAAAACGGCGCCGTTTTGGGCAGCCCCCTTAGCACATAAAACGACGTCGTTTTGGGGGCTGACCCGCTCCTTGACCCGACCCAGCCCTCAGGATCCGCGTGTTTTCTACGGAAGGGCTAATTGCGCTTTTATCCCTTCCGCTTTTTTATGGTTTTATAATTAAGTTTTCCTTATTTTTAATTTTGCCCTAAAATTTTATTTGGATTTCATTTGAGTCCCTCTTGAAACGCAGCGTTTTGGAGTGAGGGAACATTTTTCCTTTTAGTCCCTCCATGTTATTCGCTTGTCTAAATAGGTCCCTTACCTTTTATTTTCTTTAAAATTCGCCCCAAACTTTTATTTTTAGTTCAATTTTGTATTTTGTTTTTGTTATTTCATTATTACTTTTATTTTTTAGTTTCTATTATTATTTTTATTTTTACTATTATTTGTACATTAACATATATTATTTTCATTATTATTATTATTGTTATTATTATTATTATTATTATTATTATTATTATTATTATTATTATTATTATTATTATTATTATCACTTTCAATATTGCTATTTACTATTTCTATTTTCACTACTATTTTTTATTGTTATTACTATTATTTTATTATTAATACTATTTTTATTTTTACTATTACTTTTATTATTATTTTCATTATTATATTTATTATTATTATTACTATTATTATTATTTTATCATCAACATTATTATTGCTATTTTTATTATTTCTTTTATTTTTACTATTACTATTTGTTTATTAATATATGTTCTTGTTATTATTATTTTTTACTATTATTTTTAATATTACTACTACTATTATTATTTTCTTTATTATTATTAACTTTATTATTTTTATTATTATTGTATTATTATTATTTTATTACCTTTAAACTATTGTACATAATGCTTTTTTTTTTTTACTTTTATTCTTGAATTTCTAAATAGGCTCGTATTTTTGGTTTACTGTGTTTCTACTATCATGATCTTTATGCTTTATTAATTTATTAGATTTATGTCGTGTAATTATTCTTTAAAATATGAGATTTTGTTTTGAAATAAGCAAACACTCCGCGTTCAAAGATTCGAAAGAAATCGTACCCTAACTTACTGGATTTCGATTTTTTTTTTCTCATCAAGTTTAAAAAACTAACTATTTTTAAATCAAACATATAAGTTAAATAAAATACTTATTCTCGGGAATTCAAAAGTGTTGTGTCCTAACTCACTGGATATGACATTTTATTATTTCGAGGTAAGGACTTTCAATAATAAAAGACAATATTCGGTATTTGGGAATTTCGAGAAATTGTGCCATAACTTACCGGGTCCCGATTTTTCATTCAATTCAAATAACCGAATATCCTTTTTAAGTTTAAATGTACGAATTTTAGATAAAGACAAGCTTAGTTTCGACGATTCGAAATGTTGTATCTTAACTCATTGGGTATGATATTTTATTCCTTTGAAATAAGCGGGTCTCGGCATCTAGTTTAATTCATTCAAATTTTCAAAAACAAAGACGATCGTATTTTAATTTTTATTTAAATTTTCGACATTAGGACAATAACTAATCAATCCGGTACCAATTTTGGGCGTTACGAGAGTGTTAATCTTTTCTCGTACGTAACCGACTCCCGAACCCATTTTCTTGAATTTCGTAGGCCAAAATTGATGTTTTGAAATAAAATGTTTTATAAGGTGGTCCGATCACACCTAAGCAAAAAGGGATTGGTGGCGACTCCATTTTCATTTTAAAGTCGATCCCCATCGTTTTTATAAAAAACCTATAAAAAGGGTTTCGACAGCTTAGCGACTCCACGGGGGAGCCAATAAGAGAGTCAAGCCGTAAAATTAATTATTTCTTGTCCTTTTGTCTAAATTTGAAAATCTGGTTTAAAAAATTATGATCCTTTTTATTGCATGTTGTTTTAATCTTGTAAAGTATTTCTGCATTGCATTGCATTACCGTTGTGGTCACACCCTTTTAAGTGGGAGTGAAAAGCTACTCCTTCGTAAGGTTTTCACCTTTGTGCAGGATAGTGGATCACTTTCGGGATACATCTATACCTATGTCTTCGTGAGATTTTCATCTCCGTGCAGCCATAGGGAAATGTATTCTCCTGAACTGAACTCGATCTGTATGAGCCTATAATGGGTGAAGATTGAGGAATTTGCTGGTTCAGGTACCTTTTCTTTAGAACTAAACCGCATATAGTGAACCTAAGGGCTTACCCTAGGTAGAACTATGCCAAACCCTAGTGGTCACCCAGATAGGTGCCCTATTTTGTTATTTATTTCTTTTGTGCTAATGTGTTCTCTTTTGTTTTGATTGCATTGCATTCACATCATAGAAAAGAGGTATTGATTCAAATTTGATTGCTAAATAAAAGATTTTGTCATGAGAAAATGGATTTCTTAATAAAGTGGATTATAATACGGTCGTCCGAATATTGTCCAAGTAAACACAATAAGAGAAGACTGATAGTCCATGAGGGAATACAAGACTTTATTACCCAAGGATTCAAGCTGACAAAGACTATTCGAGAATCACTACGTCTTGGCTTTCTGAAAGAGGCTAACGAGCATTGTGGAAATAAGTGAGCAGCGAGTCGTGGCCTAGATCAAGTAAAAATAGCTAGTAGAGACATTTATTTTAAAAGTTCGCGAGAATGGACCTTAATATCCAGATAAGAAGAAAGGGATCAATGTCTTCGCTTGGAATATAAGGGAAAGGCCGTATAAATATCCATTTTATGTAAAGGAATTTATTTTCTAGAAAAGTTGTTCTAATGGAGTTGAATTCAGAATCAACGCCTCTATTTCTTTTTGCATTCATTTCATGCATTTGCATTATATCGCATCATATGCATTTAAGTCCATAGAGAGAGCCTAATTAGTTGAAATTATCATAGAAGAAGAAAGAGAGAGAAGGAAAATCCGGAAACTGAACACCATTATGGTACACGTGCCAAAACAAAGAAAATGAATTAGAGACTTGAAAAATTCCAGATAGACATGCAAAACCAGATGCAAGAGAAATTGGCAAAGCTCCAACAAGAAATGAGAGACCAAATGTTGGAAGCTCAAAGGAACATGATGGCCCAAATGGTCCAAATGCTAAACAGGGAAATGGACAAAGGAAAAGGTCCCATGACTATTGCTGGAGAAGATAGTGAAGGCATCCCTCCAGGTTTTAGCCCACCACATGCACAAACACAACCTGAGGAGTATCCCCGTAGGCCATCTGTCATGATCAGGCATAACAAGGGCAAAATGACACTGGAGTGCCCATGAATTTCCAAGTTGGCACAGGATCCAATCCAGGAGATAACCCTGCTAATCCTGTTATCCCTGACTTAGATATAGCAGAGAGGGAGGGGACAAGAACTGAATCTTCAAGACAGTTGGAAGATCGTTGCAAATGGTTGGAAGAAAAGTTTAAGGCTTTAGAAAATGCTGATAATCATCATGAAATTGATGCTAAAGACCTAAGCTTGGTTCCAGATTTGGTACTTTCTCATAAGTTCAAAATGCCAGAATTTGAGAAGTACAATGGGACCAGCTGCCCTGAAGCCCATTTCATTATGTTCTGTAGACGGATGACTGGCTATGTTAACAATGATCAACTCTTGATTCATTGTTTCCAAGACAGTTTGGTGAGGGCAGCCTCCAGGTGGTACAATCAACTCAGCCGTGCTAAGATTAGCTATTGGAGAGATCTGGCCCAAGCCTTCATGAAGCAATACAATCATGTCACAGACATGACGCCTGACAGAATCATGCTGCAGAATATGGAAAAGAAGTCAAATGAAAGTTTCAGGCAGTATGCGCAAAGATGGAGGGAAGTTGCCATACAAGTTCAGCCGCCGCTTTTAGAAAAGGAAACCACGATGCTTTTCATCAATACTCTAAAAGCCTTATTCATTAACCATATGTTGGGAAGCGCCGCCATAAGTTTTTTAGATATAGTAATGTCTAGCGAGATGATTGAAAATGCGGTAAGGAGTGGGATGATAGACACGGGAGAAAGTACCAAAAGATCAGCCCCGAGAAACAAGAAAAATGAAGTGAGTATCCTGAGCATGCATCCCAAATTAGTCACTATAGGCCAGCCAAAGGTTGTAACCACTAGCTATCAAGGCTCTTCAAGGCAGGAACCCAATTTGAGGCCAAATACAGAAAAGCTCCAGTTCAAACCCATCCCGATGACATATAAGGAGCTATATCAGAATCTTTTTGATGTGCATGTGGTGTCTCCATCCTACTCGAAACCCATGCAACCTCTGTTCCCAAAATGGTATAATGAGAATGCCCAATGCGAGTACCATGTGGGAATAATAGGTCACTCAATTGAAACATGTACTATGTTTAAAAAGTTAGTCGAAAGGTTCATTAAAATGGGATTTGTGAAGTTCGGTGTTTCATCAGAATTTGATCACTTTGACGAGGCGGTAAATGTGATAATTGAAGGAGGAGGCAAGAAAGTTGTGACTCCTTGAAGAAGTCAAAAACGAAGAGGGAACAAGGGGAATGCAGTTTCCAAACCATTACATACTTGAGAGCGTTTTGAATAATGGGATTGTGGAAGAGATCCGAGTATTTTTAGAGCTAATCTAGAGTAATATTCAAAACACGCTTGTTGCCTTAAGCCTAGAGGCAATAAGAATCCTTTTATGAAATAGGCTCGTGTTTGAAATTTTTATTTCAATAAAATGCATCTTTTTGAACAAATATTTTTTTATTCTTTCCATGTATAGATTCTTTTATTTTTGGACTTTCTTTCAAATATTCTTTTATTCATTCATGATCATACAAATAATCATTCTTTGAGTCATTTATTCTTTGGAATCTTCCTTCGAACCTATAATAGGTCTCCAGATATCAACGATGTGAGCAACATTGCTACTGACTCAGAATCTCCTTTCGAGTAAGATATGTGTTTAGAGGGATCTCAGGACTTTGAAGATGACAGAGATTGTAACCTATCTTCTGATTTGTTAAGGATGGTAGAACAAGATGAAAAACAGACCCTCCTCTCCAAAGGGTCAGTGAATATTATAAGCCTAGAAAAGAGGTGAAGATTGTAGCCTAGTTCACCACAGAAATAAAGTGAGACATCATTGAGTTATTTTCAAGAATTCAAAGATGTTTTTGCATGATCATATCAGGACATGCCTGGGCTATGAAGACGTGAGCTAAACATAAGGATCAAGTATTGCTGGTCTACCATGGAAGAGGATTGCATCAGTTACACCACAAATTCTGAATTGAAGAAGACAAGATTTATGTGACTCTTCCATTTTCTTCACAGACGTTTTTATATGTGGGGCATGGATGTTATGGGGCCGATCTTGTCAAAAGCTTCTAATTGACATCGAATTATCTTTGTGGTCATTGATTACGTCACTAAGAGGGTGAATGTTGCTTCATATGCCAATATAACAAGTCGACAGTCATCAAATTTCCAAAAAAAAAAAAAGATCAGGTGCCAGCAAAGAATGCCAGAAAGGATCATGTTTAATAATGTATAACTGTACAATGTCAAAGTTTACAGTTTGTTCAAAGATCAGGCAGTATATCACAGTGCAGCAAAGGTTGCCAAAAGAAAAAAATACAAAAAGAAAAAACAATAAAAAATATGAAAGGTGACCAAGACTTGTAAAGATTGGCATAAGAAGCTACCATTTACTCTCTATGCTTATCAAACGTTGGCTAAGACCTTTGTCGAGGCAACATCTTACCCATTGGTTTATGGAATGGAATCGTTTTCCCCAATTGAACCTAATCGAAAAAAAGGTTAAAAGTTATCCATCACGGTCAGATGATGCAAGCTTATGACAAAAAGGTCATCCTAGAGAATTCCACGAGGGGAACCTGATGTTGAAAAAGATCATTCTTATACAAAAGGATTTCAGAGGAAAGCAGATGCCAAACTGGGAAGGACCTTATGTAGTAAAAAAGGACCTGCTCTAGAGGAGCATTGATATTGACCGAAACGGATGCGAAGACTTGCCTAATCCGGTGAATTCAAGTTCAGTCAAGGGGAAAGGCCAAGGTGAAAACCCACAAAAGAAGCATTGAAAAAAAAAAAAAAGAGGCCAAGGCGAAAACTCGCAAAAGGCACTTTGAGACCAAAGGGGTTTTGAGCCGAAAACCCAAAAAGGGCGGCTCAAATTTTGATAGGGCATGTGGTAGTCTTGCTATACCTAAATTAACAATGAGGAAGCATGCTATGTCTTGGGGCATTGACAAAGTACTCCGGATCTTCTAAACACATATTAAGCTCAAAATGGTCCTCAAGAAGTTTGTACAGAGAAGCTTAGGCTGCGATATCTGGGGCACCTAGCTTCTATCTTACCCATTTTTAATTTTCCATCTTTGATTACTTTATTCTTTTCAAGATACGCCCCAATCAATTTTCTTCTATTACTTTAGTTATTTTTGGTTAACTTATTTGTTTCGAGCTATGCTCCTGATTAATTTCTTTCTCATCCATTGTTGTGATCTTTTTCAAGCATTTTATATTTAAATAACAATTAATGGACTAACAATACTTTCATAAAAGGAGTTTCGCATATTACTCTGGAAGCTTCTAAATAATATGAGAATCTGAAATAGGATTATTGTTTAGAACTCACCAAGCCTATGGGTTGGAAACATTGAAAGATTATTATCTCTTCGAATTTTTATTGGATAAGACATTTTGTCAATGATATCATCTCGAAAAATGACGATGCAATGTCAACCCAAGTGTAAAAGGGTATCATTCTCGGGAAAAGAAAAATGATACCCTGCATTCATGCAAATTTCAGACACATACATCTGGTCATTACACCTAGGGGATAGTGTAACAGATCAAATTGATTGAAGATGATACAAATTCTATACCTCTGAGTGCTAACAGATTGGATGGAAAAAACCAAATGTTATTCTCCTGAGGTTGCAGTGGGAGGTACAAACTTTATGTCCCAAGGTTCAAGTGGAGTGGACTCAGAATTACCATGGGGAAAATTATCTGAGCAGAACATGATTGATGCTTCGTGAGGAATGAAGATGAAACCTTGACGAATAAATGAGTGATGACACCTGAAATAGGAATCATCCTCATAACATTTTTGCATTCATATATCATAGCATTCTAAATAGGAGCATTTGACTCATTTCGATCCAGGCATCCTAATTATTAGGCATAAGCATATACCCATTCTACAGGTCATGTTCTCTATAGGACAATGTAGTAGGGTAGATTGAAGATATTAGTCTGGTCTCCCTGAGTTTGCAGTGGAGCAGACTAAAAATAGCAGATCTGGCCTTCCTAAAGTTGCAGTGAAGCAGATCAAAAAAATCAGTCCTGTCTCCCTGAAGTTCAGTGGAACAGACTGAAGATAGCAGATTTGGCATTCCTGAAGTTGCAGGAAGCAGATCAAAGACATCAATCTTGTCACCCTAAAGTTGTAGCGGAGCAGACTGAAGATAGCAGATTTGGCATTCCTGAAGTTGCAGGAAGCAGATCGAAGACATCAATCTTGTCTCGCTGAAGTTGCAGTGGAGCAGACTGAAGATAGAATATTTGGCACTCCTGAAGTTGCAGAAAGCAGATCGAAGACACTTTCAACCTTGTCTCCCTGAAGTTGCAGCAGGGTAGACTGAAGACAGCAGATCTCATCTTCCTGAAGTTGCAGGAAGCAAATCGAAGACACTTTCAACCTTGTCTCCCTAAAGTTGCAGCGAAGTAGACTGAAGATAGCAGATCTCATCTTCCTGAAGTTGCAGGAAGCAGATCGAAGACACTTTCAACCTTGTCTCCCTGATGTTACAACGGAGTAGACTGAAGATAGCAAATCTTATCTTCCTGAAGTTGCAGGAAGCAGATCGAAGACACTTTCAACCTTGTCTCATTGAAGTTGTAGCGGAGTAGACTGAAGACAGTAGATCTCATCTTCCTGAAGTTACAGGAAGCAGATCGAAGACACTTTCAACCTTGTCTCCCTAAAATTACAGCGGAGTAGACTGAAGACAACATATCTCATCTTCTTGAAGTTGCACTTTCAGATCTTGTCTCCCTGAGTTTGCAATGGAGCAGATTGAAGATAGCAGATCTGGCATTCCTGAAGTTGCAGTGAAACAGATCAAAGACATCAGTCTTGTCTCCCTGAGTTTACAGTAGAGCAGATTGAAGACGGCAAATCTTACCTTCCTGAAGTTGCAGGAAGAAGATCGAAGATGTTAGCCTTGGCTCTCTAAGTTTGCAGTAGAGAAAGCTAAAAGACAACAGATCTTGCCTTCCTGAGATTACAGTGAAGCAGATCGAAGATACTAGTCTGACCTCCCTGAAGTTACAGTGGAGCAGATTGAAGACGACAGATCTTACCTTCCTGAAGTTGCAGGAAGAAGACCAAAGACATCAGCTTGACCTCCCTGAAGTTGCAGTAGAGCTAACTGAAGAAAGCAGATCTGGCATTCCTGAAGTTGCAGCGAAGCAGATCGAACATACCTGCCTGGCATCCCTGAGTTTGCAACGGAGCAGATTAAAGATAGCAGATATTGCCTTCCTGAAGTTGCAGTGAAGCAGATTGAAGCCATCAGACTTATTTCTAAAATTGAAATCAAGATGAAGTTCCAATACCGTTGAAGTTGCAGTGGAGTTGGAAGCCATTTGAAGAAGACGAGGACCAAGAAGTCAAGGCTCAGCAAAGACCGGACAAAAATTGGTCCTTTTATAGTCTTTGCTCTATTCTCGTTTCACGACAATGAGCAAAGAGGGGCAGCTATAATAGGCCCATTTTGCCCGGCCCGTTAGAAACCCATCAGAATTCAAAAAAATAAAAAAATAAAAATTAATGTCTAGTTTTACAGTCTGTTTACAAAACTAAACAGATAACCCAGTGGCCCATTACACCCAGTGGCCTAGACCCAAACATTATGCTGCCCAAAAGGGCACAACGCCTAACCAAAAACAGGGACCTAGGGTTTCTGGGAAACCCTAGTGCCGCAAGCACCCCAAAACGAGCCTTCCTCGCGCCGCGACCTAGCCACCAGCCTTCGCTACCGCCGAGATTTTCGCCATTTACCTGCAAAACAAAAGAAACAACGACAGAAGATGGCAAGAATAGCAGATAGTAGCAACAAAAATAGGATTTTGATTTATTTTTTGGGGTATAAATAACCCTCAATCAATCTGTAAAAGGATACACAATTTTTCTTTTCATGAAAATACACATATACAGATAGATTCAGAGAATACAAAAACGCAAAAAAAAAAAAAAAAACCAAATCAGCAAAGGTCTTGTTTTTTATTTTTTTATTTTCGAATACTGTTTTTTTATATATATTTTTTGGAAACCATATATATATAATATATATAAAATAAATTTATAAAAAAAAGGAAAAAAACTCACATTTTTTAATTCTGGCCATCGTTTATGGTGGCTGGCGATAGTGGCCGGCGACGGCGGATGGTGGCGGATCGTGCCAGAGGCTGGCTGGAAACTGCCCCAAAGGGAGAGCTCCCTTTCTTTTTTTCTGGAATGAATGCAAATGAAATTTTCAAAAAAAAAGATTTGGCTTTTATAGCCTATTAAAACGGCACCGTTTTGGGCAGCCCCCTTAACACCTAAAACGACGTCGTTTTGGGGGCTGACCCGCGCCTTGACCCGACCCAGCCCTCAGGATCCGCGTGTTTTCTAAGGAAGGGCTAATTGCGCTTTTAGCCCTTCTGCTTTTTTATGGTTTTATAATTAAGTTTTCCTTATTTTTTATTTTGCCCTAAAATTTTATTTGGATTTCATTTGAGTCCCTCTTGAAACGCAGAGTTTTGGAGTGAGGGAATATTTTCCCATTTAGTCCCTCCATGTTATTCACGTGTCTAAATAAGTCCCTTACCTTTTATTTTCTTTAAAATTCGCCCCAAACTTTTATTTTTAGTTCAATTTCGTATTTTTTTCTTTTTCTTTTGTTATTTCATTATTACTTTTATTTTTTAGTTTCTATTATTATTTTTATTTTTACTATTATTTGTACATTAACATATATCATTTTCATTATTATTATTATTATTATTATTATTATTATTATTATTATTATTATTATTATTATTATTATTATTATTATTATCATCATCACTTTCAATATTGCTATTTACTATTTCTATTTTTACTACTATTTTTTATTGTTATTACTATTATTTTATTATTAATACTATTTTTATTTTTACTATTACTTTTATTATTATTTTCATTATTATATTTATTATTATTATTACTATTATTATTATTATTATTATTTTATCATCAACATTATTATTGCTATTTTTATTATTTCTTTTACTTTTACTTTTACTATTTGTTTATTAATATAAGTTATTGTTATTATTATTATTATTATTTTTACTATTATTTTTAATATTACTACTATTATTATTTTCTTTATTATTATTAACTTTATTGTTTTTATTATTATTGTATTATTATTATTTTATTACCTTTAAGCTATTGTACATATGTTTATTTTTTTTTACTTTTATTCTTGAATTTCTAAATAGGCTCGTATTTTTGGTTTACTGTGTTTCTACTATCATGATCTTTATGCTCTATTAATTTATTAGATTTATGTCGTCGTGTAATTGTTATTTAAAATATGAGATTTTGTTTTAAAATAAGCAAACATTCTACATTCAAAGTTTCGAAAGAAATCGTACCCTAACTTACTGGGTTTCGATTTTTTTTTCTCATCAAGTTTAAAGAACTAATTATTTTTAAATCAAACATATAAGTTAAATAAAATACTTATTCTCAGGAATTCAAAAGTGTTGTGTCCTAACTCACTGGATATGCCATTTTGTTATTTCGAGGTAAAGACTTTCAATAATAAAAGACAATATTCAGTATTTGGGAATTTCGAGAAATTGTGCCATAACTTACTGGGTCCCGATTTTTCATTCAATTCAAATAACTGAATATCCGTTTTAAGTTTAAATGTACGAATTTTAGATAAAGACAAGCTTAGTTTCGAGGATTCGAAATGTTGTATCTTAACTCATTGGGTATGATATTTTATTCCTTCGAAATAAGCGGGTCTCGGCATCTAGTTTAATTCATTCAAATTTTCAAAAATAAGGAGGATCGTATTTTAATTTATTTTTCTTAATTTTCGACATTAGGACAATAACTAATCAATCCGGTACCAATTTTGGGCGTTACGAGAGTGTTAATCCTTCCTCGCACGTAACCGACTCCCGAACCCGTTTTCTTGAATTTCATAGGCCAAAATCGATGTTTTGAAACAAAATGTTTTATAAGGTAGTCCGATCACACCTAAGCAAAAAAGGATTGGTGGCGACTCCATTTTCGTTTTAAAATCGATCCCCATCGTTTTTATAAAAAACCTATAAAGAGGGTTTTGACAAAAATAATTTTGAGAAGATGGTTCTGAAAAAATAAGGTAAAAAACGCTTCAAGCAAGATGCACTGTCAGTAAAAGTACTGAAAAAAACCCCTAGCTAGACACTCTTTTCCTACAATAGTTTCTGAAAAAAAATAATTTTGAAAAGATGGTTCTGGAAAACTAGGATAAAAAACGCATCAAGAAGGATGCATTGTCAGCAAAAATACTAAAAAAACTCTCAATTAGTAGATTGAGCGGACCCGTAAGTATAGACCCATCCACCGATAACCCCAATTATAATTGCACGTCCTCCAAAGTGATGGTACACTCTCTGCATGGAAGATGGAATGTGTGTATCTCGGGTCTCCACCTCTCTATGAATGCGCTGATGAGTTTTGAGTCCAACTTGCACCCTTGGCCTATATTGACCATGTGCCAAAAACCAATTTCCCTCAAATGATTTTCTATCAACGGTGATAGAGGACCAGACATATTATGAATATAACATTGTAACACTCGATTTACCGACTGTTATAAAAAATTATAAAATAAATATTAATTAAAATTATATAAATGAAAAAAATATTAAATAATATTTAAAAATTGAAATTAACCCTTACCATTTTAATTTGGTTGACGGAGAAATGTTTATGATCGAGACGAATTAATTCTCCGGTCATTACTAACACGATCAAATATCTTAAAAATTATAAAAAAATAATACTGATTTAGAAAAAAATTTAAAACTTAGAGAGCTTTGAGAGCTTTTTTGAGAAATTTGGAAGAAATGTAGTTTAGAGGAAATTTTGTGTGAAAAAAATAGGTGGGGGTTTTATAAATTTTTTTAATGACCGTTGGCCCCCAATGGTCAAATTTTTAAATGACCGTTGGGGACAAACACGGACTAAAGCGCATCCTTGAGGAAGTGTTTTTGCTATGTTAGCAAAGAACTTCCACTTCAGCGCATTTTATGCTGACATGGCAAAAGCGCTCCCTCAAGGACGTGATTTTTCGAAATTTCCCCTTCAAATGCTTCCACATAGGCACATTTTTTGTTTTTTGGCCCATTCCGGTAAATAAAGTTTTAAGTGGCCCATTTCCATAAATAAAGTTGGAAATGAGCCTTTTTTTAGTAAAATACTCTAAGTTTTCATCATCTCATTTTCTGCGTTGAAAAAAAATTTTGATTTTCTAAATTTATTTATATCAAATTCTATCTTTATTTTTTTTTACTCAATTTGCTTTTATCTATAGTAGGGTTTCGTGAACAAAAAAAAAAGTAAACTATCAAAATAGTCACTTTTATTTATCTCAAGTTACATTTTAGTCATTTATGTTTAAAATGTTATATTTTAGTTACTTACGTTGTCGTGTTGTAACATTTTAGCCACTTAGTGTTAATTGTTGTTAACAGTGTAACGGTAAGCTGACGTGGTACGTTAAATTATCATTTCAAATGAAAATTTTCCGTTAAATTATACAATTGGTCCATTTTTTTTTTTTTGTTTTGAACAATTTAAATTTTTTTCTTTGATGTTAAAAAAGATGGAGAAGGGAGAAAAATAGAGGGAAAAGCAGAAGAGAATGGAAAATAAAGACAAAAAAAAAGGAAATTTAAAAGAACATAAAATAAAAAAATAAATTGCTCAAAACGAAAAAAATATGGGATCAATTGTATAATTTAACCTAAAAATTTTGTTTGAAATGATGATTTAACGTGTCACGTCAGCTTACCGTTATACAGTTAATGACAATTAACGGTTCAATGACTAAAATATTACAACGCGTTAAAGTAAGTGATTAAAACGTAACATTTCAAACATAAATGACTAAAATGTAGCCTGAGAGAAACAAAAGTGACTATTTTGATAATTTACCCAAAAAAAGGATAAAATTAACTCTTTGTAACCTGAAAGAAATAAAAGTGACTATTTTGATAATTTATCCAAAAAAAGATAAATTAACTCTTCGTCCTCATCAAATTCAATCTCATCGACAAACTAGAAATTCCTCGATCTCCTATATTAGAATCCAATTTTCTCCTAAAACAATTTCCATCTTCAGTCAAGCATGGCATTGCATTAAAATCCTCAACAATCTTCTCAATCCATTGTTCATTCTTTTGCCATTTCTATTAGAATTAAGTGACCTGAATCCTTATTTAAATAAAATAAAATGGTAAAAGAAAAGAAAAGAAAAGAAAAATCCCTATAGAACTACACTTCTTTTATTTTATTTTAGAATAAGGTTTTTTAAACCTTATTAAACTCCATCTATTTGATATTGATTAGAATAAGGTGTTTCAATCTTACTACACTCCTATTAGAATATGGTTTTACAAGCCTATAAATAGACATAGTCTATTCCTCTTATAATCATTCGAATTCGACATAGTGAATTTTCTTCTCCTCTACCCGTGGTTTTTTCCCGAAAGGGTTTCTACGTAAAATCTGTGTGTTCTTTATTTTTATTTCTCTTTTCTTTGCGATATATTTGTCATTACCGTCATTCTATTTATTTTTACAAATTGGTATCAGAGCTTTTGGGTTTTTAATCTCGATCACAGTAATGGCGTCTTTGAAGTATGAAATTGCGCTGTTGGATCGCAACACCAGATTCGCGTTGTGGCAGATAAAGATGTAGGCAGTTCTTGCATAGATGGACTTAGGGGAAGCCTTTCTCGGGGTAGATAAGATGCTTTCGATATTGACGGAGGAAGAGAAGAAGCACAAGGATCGAAAGGCATTAACACAGTTACATCTGCATTTGTCTAACAAAATTTTGCAGGATGTGATGAAGGAGAGGACCGCCATTGTATTATGGAAGAGTCTGGAACAAATATGTATGTCGAAAACTCTAACCAGTAAATTGCATACGAAGCAACGTCTTTATGCTCATCGTTTGGAGGAAGGTGCGTCTGTGCATGAACACTTAACAGTGTTTAAAGAAATTCTTTCAAACTTGGAGGCCATGGAGGTTTAGTATGATAAAGAAGATTTAGGGTTGATTCTACTTTGTTCGTTGCCCCCGTCTTATTCAACCTTTAGAGACACGATTTTATATAGCCGCGAGTCTGTAACACCCCTAACCCGTATCGGTCGCCAAATTGGGGTTTCGAGGCATAGTTAAAACATACTCCAGCATCTATTTAAACATAACATATAAAAAACGTATAACAATACAACTATTCCATTAGTCGTATATCAAATTTATTATTATAAATATATAATAACTCTTGCACATATACAAATTTAAACTTCAAACAAACCAAACTTTACTATTAAAATTTTCATTTATTCATTTATACGGCATTGGTAATATAAAACATAACCAAACATGCTTTATTTACTATAATATCATGCACATATTTTCTAATGTCTAAATTATATCTATGCATAAGTACCGAATCAATATTAACTTATTCCATTTATTAAGCACACAGCATACTAGTCATACATACACATATACTCATCTAAACAAGTATCATTTCAATGACCAAATATATTTCTTCTCTTGACACAAGTTCATTGCGCAAATGACCATATTGATTTGAACCATTTGAGCACAAATTACACTAAAAGTACACCCAATTCGCATTCTTTAAATACATACACATAACCAATCACTAACTATATATTCGGTCATCTAAGATAACTTCAATATATAACATAAACCATATCACTTATCCATTTATATAAGTCTAATACTTTAGCCGAATATTCTTATACACATATTCCACCATTTCTAAACCATTTCACCAATGCAAACATACCATTTCAAATTGACTCAAAGTAACTATATCAAATTGTCAAATCCCCATAGTATAGCATAGTCCACACATAACCGTAACTATTTAGCCAATCATTCAAGCATAATATATATATATGCATACATTACCAATACAAACCTAATCAATATAACCTATACACATTTGGACTTATAATCATCCAACCCATACACATTCGGACATATAAATAGCTTCTAACCTTTATATACATAACTTATTTTATAAGACCTAACCAAACTCACTTAAATACCAAATCCAAACATACCACACATTTTATATATATCAAAACATTTACCATAATATTAACTAACATAACAACCATATACCGCATATAGTTAAGCTATGGTCAAAATTGTAAAACCAAACACATTAAACATTTAAACAATAACTTATATAACCGAATCTAAACAAAGTCATCAAGCCATTTTCGCATGGCTTTATATATATATACATGTCCCAAAATCAAACATTCCATCTATGCTATACTTGCCATAAGCCCGAGTTCAACTTAATAAAATACCGAAAAACTATCGATAGTGTGATAGGCTTTGCTGATAATCCCCGAGCTCATAACGTGACTCCAAAATCTATAAAACAGAGGTAAACAAGAACACACACAAAGTAAGCTATTTAAGCTTAGTAAGTCTTAAGCAAATACATATATAACAACAATTACATATTAACAATTTGTTAACAAGGCCGAATATGCATAATATCAAATACAAATTATCATTTACTACTAAATTACATTTGAACTTCACGTACATATACCATATGGCTGAACATAAACAATCATATACATTTATATATTTTCACTTTTATTATTACAATCACATCAATAGGCCGAATCATTTATATGTTCAAATAGGTTAACACATAATTCTTATTCACATAACCTTTTATCATTTCAAATAACTAACTTACCTTGTTTCTATATAAACAAATAACTAACACATACCTGAACCTGTAATTCAATTTCACATTCGGTCTTTACTTCACATTGCCCGTTGAACTGTTCGAAATTAAAAAGGATACGCGGATAGTCGGAAGCTCGTACAATGCCAACATCTCAGACGTGGTCTTACATGTAATCACATATCGAGGCCATTGTCCCAGACAGGGTCTTACACGAATCAAATACGATGCCAATGTCCCAGACATGGTCTTACACGTAAACACAAGTCGATACTAACGTCCCAGACGTGGTCTTACACGATATCACATATCAGAAATCCTATGTCATGACATATGTATCCTATCTATTCCTAGGGTTTGTACGGGACTCTCGGACATTGAATCTCGATCGAAACGAGCTCGAAACATAGTTCCCTATCTCAAATCACATTCGGCCAAAGACATATATAATCGAATAATTCATTTCATCACATAACATTTATATATATTGTCAAATTTAACAACAACATTTAAATGCTTATAGACTTACCTCGGATATCGATGGACTGTATAATCGACTATTCGACTACTTTCAACTTCCCCTGATCTAATTCCGTTTTCTTCCTTTCTTGATCTAAAAAAATTCAAATTTAACTAATTTAACTACATATTCATTCAATTTAATCCAAAAACACATAAATGGGCAAATTACCATTTTGCCCCTGACATTTCACACTTTTTGCAATTTAGTCCCTATTGCATAAAACACAAAATACACAAAATTTCACATCACCATAGCTAGGCCGAATATCACCCATGCCCTTACAAGTCCATACATTTTATTTATTTCACATTTTAGTCCCTCAAAAATTTATTTTCACAATTTAGTCGAAATTACTCAAATTCATCAAAAATCCAAAGACAAAACATGATAATCTAACACATATCTTTAATATTTCATCATCAAACAACAAAAATAACAAGCTATCATCAATGGCAAAACACAAAATCTTTATCAAATTCAAAAATTAAGACACGGGCTTTGAAGATATCTTAGCAACTATCTCAAAAACGTAAAAATTTTCAAAAACCGAGCTAGTTACATACCTTAATCAAGCTTGGCTATGGCTGAATGTGGCTTGTTCTTCTTATTTATTTTTTTTTCTTTTAGTTTCGGCACAAAAAGATGAATATGGCCACTTTCTTATGTTTTCTTTTATTATAATAACCTTATAATATATTATTTATTATTAAACTTTTATAATTAATATCAAAACTATATAATATAAACATATGTCGTCCATTAAATGGTAAAATTGCAACATAAAACCTCCATATTAAAAGAACATCTACTATTCAACCCTTCTAAAAATAACCACTAAATTTTCATTTTACGCGATTTAATCCTTTTATTAAATCGGGCACTCAAACGATGAAATTAAAACATGAAAATTTCACACAAGCAAATTCACAAAAAATAATTTTAAAATATTTTTTAGACTCGGGTTTGTGGTCCCGAAACCACTATTCCGATTAGGTTCAAAATTGAGCTGTTACAGAATCTCTCACAATTGATGAGGTTTATGATTCTTTGACCTCGTATGATAAAATGAAGCATCTTGTGGTTAAAACTGACTCTTAGGGAAAGGGTCTCATTGTTCATAGGAGACAAGATCGAAATGCTGATGATGATCGTGGAAGGACACAGGAACGGAATCCTCGCGGTAAATCTAAGGGTAGATCGAAGTACTCAAACAGAGGTAAAACTTGTAACTTCTGCAAGAAGAGAGAGCACATTAAATCTGAGTGCTATAAGCTACAAAATAAGATCAAAATGGAGGCTATGAATCAAAAGGGAAAACAACTAGAAAATTCCGGTAAAGTTGATGTTATAGACGACTACAGTGATGGTAAAATTCTAGTTGCTTCTGTTAACAATTCTAAAGTGAGCAATGAGTGGATCCTTGATTCGGGCTGCACCTTCCACGTAAGTCCCAATCGGGATTGGTTTACAACTTACGAAGCAGTGTCTGAAGGTGTTATTTTGATGGGAAATAATGCTTCTGGTAAAATCGCAGGTGTTGGAATAATTAAAGTAAAGATGTTTGATGGAGTTGTCAGAACACTTAGTGATGTACGGCATGTTCCAGAATTGAAGAGAAATTTAATTTTGTTAAGTACTCTTGATTCAAAAGGGTACAAATACATAGCTAAAAGTGGAGTTTTAAATATTTTCAAAGGTTCCTTCGTTGTGATGAAAGGGCAGATAAAGACCGCCAAGTTATATGGTTTGCAGGGTTCTATTGTTATTG
Source organism: Gossypium bickii (assembly GCA_025503065.1). Taxonomy (NCBI): domain Eukaryota; kingdom Viridiplantae; phylum Streptophyta; class Magnoliopsida; order Malvales; family Malvaceae; genus Gossypium; species Gossypium bickii. Next base: position 119,849,416 of record CP106712.1, on the reverse strand, counting down.
GTGATGCAGCTATCGCTTCCTCTTCCTTGTCAGATGATGATATTACTAAACTTTGGCATATGTGCCTAAGGCATATGAGTGAGAATGACATGGCAGAATTGAGAAAAAGAGGACTTCTTGATGGGTAAGGAATTTGCAAACTGAAGTTCTGTGAGCACTGCGATTTTGGGAAGCAAAAGAGAGTTCGATTCACCAGAGGAATCCATAACACGAAAAGAACGATGGAGTATATTCATTCTGATCTGTGGGGGCCATCAAGAGTGCCTTCAAGAGGTGGAGCTAATTATATGCTAACTTTTATTGATGATTTTTCCAGAAAAGTTTGGGCGTTTTTCTTAAAGCAGAAAATCAATGTGTTTTCCGCATTTAAATAAAATACAGTGGTAAAATAAAATAAAAGAAAAATCCCTATAGAACTACACTTCTTTTATTTTATTTTAGAATAAGGTTTTTTAAACCTTATTAAACTCAATCTATTTGATATTGATTAGAATAAGGTGTTTCAATCTTACTACACTCCTATTAGAATATGGTTTTACAAGCCTATAAATAGACATAGTCTATTCCTGTTGTAATCATTCGAAACATAGTGAATTTTCTTCTCCTCTACCCGTGATTTTTTCCCGAAAGGGTTTCCACGTAAAATCTGTGTGTTCTTTATTTTTCTTTCTCTTTTCTTTGCGATATATTTATTATTACCGACATTCTATTTATTTTTACAATTTCCATAACATTTTTTCTCCTACCAATGTTTTTCTTTTGGTTTAGGGTAATGGAAAAATTCACCCATCTACTTTAACAAATATTTTAATGTAGTCTATCATATATGATACCTAAAATTTTATTTTCATCTATCAATACGATACCTCTCTCTAGCGTGTTAGATTCTAACACTGTTTATCACGTATCCCGATCATGAATTCTACGGTTAAGAAAAAGTTAAACTACTAAAATAAAAAGACATAAAGCAACTTTCCCTTCTAGATTTTAAGTCCGAAAGTAATAAAAGGATATGATTAAATTTTTTTTTTTCATTTTATGTTATCTGGCCTTTCTCTTCCTCTCCCCAGCCAAAATTAAAAGGAAAAAATTCCAGTTTTTCTCGCTCAATTCTGCACTTTCTTTACCATTAAACTTATTTTTTTCCCCAAGCTTTGTTCTTTTATTTAACTAAATGGGGAGACTTAAAAGGGGATTGCCAGCACCGGTTCATGGTGAGAAGAAGAGATTAGGGAGTTGAGTTAATGGATTTTGATAAAAGAAGATATCAAAGGACTTGGACGGGAAAAAAGAAAAGGGAAAATTTTTATCAAGTTATTCATGTTTGTATATGATTGGAATAAATATCAAAACTGCAAATGAACTTTGCTTCAATATGTAATTTGATATATAAATTTTAATTTAGTGCAATTATACACATAAAATTTTGATTATGGTTCAAATATATACATGAAATTTTGATTGTGGTTTCACCATACACATTTAAAGAAATAAATATATCATTTTCTTTTCATATTAGAAAAATATAATTATTTGTGTATGCAATATGTAAACGTAAAATGGTGATATATCGATAATTATTTTAGTGATTTGTGAAAATTGAATCAAATCAAAATTTCATAAATAAAATTGCACAAAATTATAGTTCAAGTATAATATTGCATTTGATCAAATTTCATGTATAATTTAAGATTCATCACTATATAATTTTAATTATTTTTAATACTTTTGACTTAAAAAAATAAAAAGAAAAGAGAAACTTTTACCAAGCCCCTCTATTTTATAGTTAAATTGTTTTTCTTGTCCACAGTGCCACATGGCACCTCATAATTAGGACACAAGGCAAATATTGTCTTAATTTAACATCATTAGAGGAAAGTACCATATTAATAGAATAAAATAAAATTTCAAGTACCATATTAGACGTTTTGAAAATAGAAATACTATATTGAAAGATTTGTTAAAATAGAGGAGAATTTTGCCATGATCCCTTTGGTTTATCAACCGAAGCTTTCTATTGTTTCACTATGACAGATGGAATTTGGTATTTTGGATCTCTTTGAATTATATTTAAATGGGAAATAAAGTGAAAACATTATGAAATTGATTGGAAAGCTTTGATAAGGTCTTAATTGCTTTGTTGAATTGAGGATTGTTGAGGAAAAGTTAAGAAGACGATAATGTTGGCTTTCTTATAAACTCACAGTTTCTTTTTTCTCCGATAGAGATTAGATTAAAACTGTAAATAGTTCAAATGCGTCCAAATTATTTAATTTCATTCTCTTTCGCTGCCACATCTGACATTATCATTTTGATGAATTAAATTTCTTCATGTAAACTATTAAAATAGTAATTTTTGTTTGCCTCAAGTTACATTTTAGTAATTTATGTTTGAAATGTTATGTTTTAAGCTATTTACGTTATCGTATTGTAATATTTTAGTCATTGAGTCGTTAATTGTTGTTAACATTTTAATGGTAAGCTGACGTTGCACGTTAAATCATCATTTTAAATGAAAATTTTAGATTAAATTATACAATTCGTCCATATTTTTTCGTTTTAAGCAGTTTAATTCTTTTCTTTTATGTTATTTTAACTTTCTTTCTTTTTTTTCCTTTATTTTCCATTCTCTTCTGCTTCTCCCTCTGTTTTCATCCCTTCTCCATTTCTTTTAACGTAATTTTTCTATATTTTTCATTTGTTAAAATAGTCCCTATACTTTTATTTTTTTTTTTTGAATAATTTAAATTGTTTTATTTCTTTATTTGTTAAAGCCAAATAACTTTGATTACATACTCTGTGTGTAAAACCAAAGACCATTTTCGATCACTGCAAGATGAATAAAATCAATCATATTGAATTAATCTATACTGATTCTTTTTCTATATATAATAGAACACCAAGCTAAATTCTACCAAAGACATGATTTGCTTACCAAATTGGTGCTAAGAACTAGAAACCAAGCTAACCCTAATGGGATCAAAAGGGTTAACCAGTATCATGAGAATCTTCATTGAAATATCAGGTCTAAGCAATTCTATAAAATCACCACAATAATCCATTTTTGGATCCTTTGTATAGCTTCAGCAATAATTGTAAAATATCAAAAACCTCAATTCACAATTGTCTATAATAAGCAAAAATAAAAAAATTAAAAGAAATCTTTATTTTGGGTTTTCATTTAAGATCAATACAAAATTTTTTAATTAATATAATAATTGGTAGATTATACTATAAAATAATGTTTAATTGTATTCTTTTAAGTGGTGATTAATTTTTTATTGATTGTGCAGTTATCAAAATGAGTTCTCTTTTAAGAGCATCCGATTGCATTGCACTTATGATTAATGAGCCAGTAAAAAAATTGATATTTCTTATTCATAACTACATTTGTAGAGTTCCGGTTTAATTTGTAATTACTTGGTCAATTTAATGAAAGTTGCTATATGATATATACAAGGTGAATACCGCATGTTGAGGGCGTGTGTCCATTGGTCGAGATACCGTCCAGACAAACGTATTGTGCCTTACCTGGAGGCCACCGGATTTGGAACAGTAACATTGATCCAAATGCTTGATTTGAGGTCGGACTTAATATTCGCCTTGGTTGAGTAGTGACGCCTAAAGACCCACACTTTTCATTTGTCATGTGAGGAGTGCACCATTACCCTCGAAGACATTGCAATGCAACTCGGGCTTCTAGTTGATGGTGATGCAGTCAGAGGTCCAAGTAAAGTGCTTAAACATTTGGCCCTCTGCTACCATTTGATTCGACAGTCGCCCAGTGATGGGGAAGCTAGATTTACTGATTTATCCTGGTTAAAAGAAAATTTCCAAACCTTATTGAGTAGCGCGACTAAGTCGGAGCTGATGTGTGCTGCTTGAGCATATATTTTGTAGTTGATAGAGGGTACTTATGCCGAACTCAAATAATAGTAAAGTCTACATTATGTACTTGCCCCTATCAACCCATTTGTACCAGGCCCATTCCTATAGTTGGGGCTCAACAGTATTAGCAATGTTGAATCGTGAGCTTTGTCAGGCAATAAAGCATAACACACAAGATATAGGCGGCTACCTAATACTGCTGCAGTTGTGGGCATTGTACAAGATGCCATTTTTACCTATTTACAAGTGCGAACGTAGGGGGTTGGTGACCCACTAATGCCAAAAATGGCATCTTGTACAATACTCGGAAAACAACTTGAATCAAGAATTAACAATTTTTTTGTTTGGGAATTTATGCTAAGTTTAATTTATTTTTAGATCGTTTTTTTTTTCGAGTATTGGGAATCTGTGCCATGGGCGTGTCCCTGACGTGAATAAGAGGAATTACACTCAGAATAGGATACTTGGAGGCAAAGAAACACATTCCAAAGCCTATTTAAACACCCTAATAGGAATTTTACTCGGATTAGGATACTTAGGGGCCAAGTAAGGCATCTCAAAGCCTATATAAACACCTTAGGGGGCAACTTAAGCGAGGAGTTCGACAGAAGTCCTCTGTCAGGGCGTCCAGCTAGGCCAAAGAGGGCAGATTTGTGGGGATTTACTCGAAGATAGCTAGTTGATTCATCTCAAGAACCCGAAATCATACTCAAGACGGAGGATCTCTCCTTCAATTCCTTCAGGGGATTTTAGGGATTTCTTATGTTTTGTTTTATCTTTTCTTTTGAGATGTTTTCTTTTATTATAATGAACTAAACCCTCAGATACCTGGGAGGGATGAAACCTAAGATGAATCTTGTTATCGTTTGCTGAACTATATAATAAATATTTGACTTGTTCTTAATTATGTGTTCTTAATTCTTGTGTTGACATTTCTGGGATATTAATTCAAGTATGATGTGCTTAGGTAGAGGAGCAAAAGTCCCTGCCTAAGAGTAGATCTAGCATAATTAAGCGGAGTTGATCGCACGCCTAGAGATAGGGTGACGAGATTTTACCGGATTAGGTGAAACCTAATATGAGAGTCCATAGATCGAGTTAATGCAATTCTAGGGGTTTTAATTAGAAAGAGATTTCAATTAATCAACCTAGGGTTAGACGTTAGTCGCCTCGAGAGAGAGATTAATATACATTAGGGGATCCTACGGATCAAGTCAAGTGAATATATCATCTGGTTCAGAGTTAGATAACAAGTAAAGTCTAGGTGGATTCTTCCTCGGGTATTGTTTTAATCAATTTGTTTTTCTCAAAGTATTTTTTCCAATTTCATTCTTCTTTGTCTTAAAGTCTTTAGCTTAGTAGTTAGTTATTTTAGATTAGATAAAAATCCCATTTATTTTAAGCTAGATAATAAAAAAAGAGTTAGTATTAGTACTTTTAGTTCCTTTGGGTTCGACAATCTGGTCTTGCCTTAACTATACTACTGTTCGATAGGTGCGCTTGCCTCACATCGTTGTTATAGTTAGTTTCCAGGTTTGATCATTCTTTTTTTTATATTTTAAGACTTTGACATCGCATAAAACAACGATCAAGTTTTTGGCGCCGTTGCCGGGGAACTGAAATATTAAGAAAGCTCAAACTTTATTACTTTAGTCATTATTATTATTTTTTTTTATTTTTTTTACTTTGCTAATTTTTATTTTATTTGATTTTGGCAAATAGAGAAGATGGCACTGAATAACTATCAGTGGCAAGTTATGAGGACAAGGCCAGCCAAAGAAGCCGGAGTTTTCAACCTCGATGCAGAAGCCTACTATCAAATCAGGTAGATATGTTACATAAAAAATTTGATGGTTTATACGGTTCTTTGCTGGTATATCCAGTTATGCAGTGCGACGTAAGTGGAGGAGTGGCAAATCGTGAGTACCCACCCTACGGACAGTGCATGGAAAGCGAACAAATGAACTATATGGGTAACAATTTCTGATTTAACAATAACCCTTATAGTAATACTTATAATCCAGGTTGGAAGAACCACCCCAATTTCTCATGGGTGGCCAGGGAATCAAAGGCAACAACCATCCCAAAACTTCCAACAACAGCCCTACCCACAAGAAAAGAAGCCAAACCTTGAAGAGATGCTGACAAAATTCATAGCAGTCTCAGAAACACGTTTCCAAAACACCGAGACAACACTTAAAAATCAAGAAGCATCGATTCAAAGGATCAAGAATCAGTTAGGTCAGCTTGCTAAGCTGATCTCAGAAAACCACAAGAAAGCTTACCAAGTAACACTGAAACTAACCCAAAAGAGCAAATTCAAGTCATAATGATACCATGATGATGAAAAAGGTTAGTGGAATCTGACCCGAGGCAAGAGCCTGTGGTAAGTGAAGGTAAGGTTGAGGTAAGCCAGGATTTACCAAACCAGGTGATTACAGAGTACCAAGCTCGTGTGCCATTCCCCAATGCGATAAAGAAAGACCACACAGAGGAGCAATTCGGTAAATTTCTTAAAACTCCAAGGAAGTTACATATTAACTTGCCGTTTCTTGAAGCTCTTTCGCAGATGCCAGCTCCTAGACCTCGTGTCGATAAAGAAGAAATTCATGAGGAACGAAGGCTTTGGATCGATAAACTAGACGGGTGGAAGACACATTTCAAAGAGAAACTAAAAACACACGAAGTAAAAACGAGGCAACTCCATGACGAACTTAATGAGAGGACAACCCAGCTTAAGATAGGAGATCAGGTACTCAAAATCCTCCCAGATAAAACAGTCGAGGTAACTAGTCTTAAAATCAGCACTTTTAAGGTAAACACTACTCTACTTAAACTTTATATCAATAACCGAATTGATCGCATGAGAAAAGATTTTCACCTCCTCAAACCATCATGATTATGCGAATGAGAGGTAAGTCTAGCTCAAGAGGCAACCCGAGCACTAACCCTACTAATTAGTTTAGTTTTACTTATTTCCATGTTTAGGCGCAGGTTTTCCATACTCACAAGGTCTTGAACACGGCCGTGATCGTGGCCGTGTGGGCACCATAGTAGGTAAAAGGGCGTGGCCATAGACGTGTGGCAACAGGACAAAAATTTTTCCCAAAACATGGGCTGCATCTCTATTTAAACCCCCTTCTTCCTTTTTCTTTTCCAGTTGTCTTTCTTCTTTCATTTTCCATTATTTACTTTTATTTTTACTTTTACTTTTATCTTTATTTTCTTTATTATTTTCTTCTTATTCTTCATGCAATTTAGATTTAGCTTAGGATATATCAAGCCGGCCACTTCAACGGTTCAATTTCAAACGCTTCAAGGCGCTACCCCACATTCACCTCTGCCAATCCTATCCAGTTTCTTTTCAAATGACTCCATCCGAAATTCAAGAAGTTTCACTTCTCTCCCTATCTTATGATTTTATTATTATATTGCTATTATTTATCTTTGTACATTGAGGACAATGTACATATTAAGTGTGGGGGGTTAACTATAGTATTATTTCAAAATCCCTGAATTATGCCTTGTTCTAAAGTAAGTTTCTCATATTATGATTAGAATGAAATTCCTTTGATTTATGATTTTTATTGATGTGTTTTAGATTAATTTATTGATAATTGTGAATTGATGATTAAATTTGAAGGATACTAGAGAATCCAGCATGATAAGTCTATTTTTCAGAAGTAAAAATTTTCTAGGTTGTTTACTTGAATTTGAATACTACTTTGAAGTTTGAAATTTCTGAGGTTGACGTCAAATACCCATAATTTTTGTGAGATTTTGAGCCTTATAGAGCATATATTCTTTTTCTTACTCACCTTATTGATCATGAGTGTATCAACATTGATTTGTTATTCTAGAACTTGCATCGATTATACATGTCGAGACCACACATTTGATTTGATATACAGAGATGATAAAGGCACCTAGGTTTTAACCCACTCACTCCACTAAAAGCCTACCTTCACAATTAACCCCTACTGAACCCCGTTTAATCATAACAACCCTTTTTATTGACTCACCCACTAATATTAACCCAAAACCCTTTGTATTTGTTATCACCATTCGTTTTGTCTACCCTTATGTCGAGATTTGATTTGATTAAGTTGCCTAACTATTTTATTTATTTCAATCGTTAAATTCATCCTTTATTATGTATCTGATTTGTTCTAAAAAAAATCGAAGTATAGTCATTATTAGTTATGTGATTAAATGAGCTTAGACGTTTAAATCCCAACTGTTGAAGAAGAAGCTCGTATTAGAGTATTATTATTAGTAGTACAAGTATTCAATTGATGTAATTATTCATTATCAGTCCGTTGTTTCCAGTTAGGTAATTTGTCAGGTCAATCTCGATTCTAACCTTCTAATTCAACCTTTATCCACACCTTTAACCTAAGCCCCGTTACAACCCTTTTTAAAGACCTTTTGATTTGTGTATCATCTCATTTTTACAATGGTGGAGATTTGATTTTCGTGCAAGCCTATGGGATTAACTTTTCATGTTCGACTTTTGAGTGCCTAATTTTGAACCTTAAACACTTTGAGTGATTTGAGTGAATCTTTAGTGAAGATGTCAATTCTTGTCAATTCTGAATCAGAGGTAATTATTTAGGTAAGGGGAAACACCTATGTTTTCATACTATAAAAACTATGACTTTGATTGTTTGAATCTTTATGACTCTTTGAGTTGAATTATCCATGTATGAATTATCTCTGAATTATGATGAAACACTATTGATGAATATTATGAATCAGAGAAGGTCGTTTTAGTTGTGAGTTGAGAATTGTGCTTAAGGACAAGCAAAAGCTTAAGTGTGGGGGTATTTGATAAACCGTAAAAGTAACATATGTTAAGCCCACATTTAGCATGCTTTTGGATGATTTAAGCCTTGAATTATGTAAATTGGTGCTCTTAATCCTTTGTTTTCATGTTTTAACTTAGAAAAGCACCGGAGGATGAAAAGAACGAGAAATAGGCCCAAAACGGAGTAAACAGGACATAACACGAAATCAACATGGCCTGGGCCCAAGACCAAATGGTCGTGCCTCATTGAACAGAATCGAACACGGCCTGGCCACGATTCACACGGGCGTGTGCCATGGGTGTGTCCCTGACGTGAATAAGAGGAATTACATTTTAAATAGGATACTTGGAGGCAAAGAAACACATTCCAAAGTCTATTTAAACATCCTAATAGGAATTTTACTCGGATTAGGATACTTAGAGGCCAAGTAAGGCATCTCAAAGCCTATATAAACACCTTAGGGGGCAACTTAAGCGAGGAGTTCGATAGAAGCCCTCTTTCGGGGCGTCCAGCTAGGCCAAAGAGGGCAGATTTGTGGGTGTTTACTCGAAGATAGCTAGTTGATTTATCTCAAGAACCCAAAATCATACTCAAGACAGAGGATCTCTCCTTCAATTCCTTCAGGGGGTTTTAGGGATTTCTTATGTTTTGTTTTATCTTTTTTTTTGAGATGTTTTCTTTTATTATTACGAACTAAACCCTCAGATACCTGAGGGGGATGAAACCTAAGATGAATCTTGTTATCGTTTGCTGAACTATATGATAGATATTTGACTTGTTCTTAATTATGTGTTCTTAATTCTTGTGTTGATATTTCTGGGATATTAATTCAAGTATGATGTGCTTAGGTAGAGGAGCAAAAGTCCCTGCTTAAGAGTAGATTTAGCATAATTAAGCGGAGTTGATCGCACGCCTAGAGATAGGGTGACGAGATTTTGCCGGATTAGGGTGAAACCTAATATGGGAGTCCATAGATTGAGTTAATGCAAATCTAGGGGTTTTAATTAGAAAGATATTTCAATTAATCAACCTAGGGTTAGACATTAGTCGCCTCGAGAGAGGGATTAATATACGTTAGGGGATCCTACGGATCAAGTCAAATGAATAAATCATCTGGTTCAGAGTTAGATAACAAGTGAAGTCTAGGTGGATTCTTCCTCGGGTATTATTTTAATCAATTGGTTTCTCTCAAAGTATTTTTTCCAATTTCATTTTTATTTGTCTTAGAGTCTTTAGCTTAGTAGTTAGTTATTTTAGATTAGATAAAAATCCCCTTTATTTTAGGCTAGATAATGAAAAGAGAGTTAGTATTAGTACTTTTAGTTCCTTTGGGTTCGAGAATCTGGTCTTGCCTTAAGTATACTACTGTTCGATAGGTGCGCTTACCTCACATCGTTGTCATAGTTAGTTTCCAGGTTCGATCATTCTTTCTTTTTTGTTATATTCTAAGACTTTGACATCGCATAAAACAATGATCAATAGTTCTTATCAGCTGGAGTTACAGGTTGACAGTTTTGGTTCGAGGTCCCAAAGCTACGGATACCAGTCGGAGATACATGGTTGTAGTTCTAATTATCAGCAATTGCAATCCTTGATAATGGTTGATATGTTTGGCGTGGCATCTTCGTATTCCCAATACTCCACCCGCCGAATAAACCTTTGATCCAACATACGATTTTTCAAGTATGGTCAATATACCTCAAGGTTTGTTCATTGAGGATGAGGATGCCAGTTCGAGTGATGAGAATGTTAGAGTATTCCCAAAGATCAATCATGCTATTATTGTAATCACATACTCGTTTTACCTTGTTTATTAATATAAGGCATTGCCATTATTGTTTTAGTTTCTTTTTCTGTGTATATAAAGTCCTAAGAAAATATGATTCTTCTTAAAATGTCTTTAGTCAAGTATTATTGTGGACTTGGAAAACAATAATTCATTGAGACTAATGTGAAGTTAATTGATGACAAAGTGTTGTCATTGACATAGGGATGTCAAAATCAATACATGAGTATATGTTAGAGAACAATTATGTAATAGTCACAATATTACTCATAGTGATGACTATGTATATGATCCTCAGACTTGAGATCGTCATTGTTCCAACATCATGAGTCGTATATTCTGGTACAATATTAGACATATGGCACAATATTACTCATAGTGATGACTATGTATATGATCCTCAGACTTGAGATCATCATTGTCCAACATCGTGAGTTGTATATTCTGGTACAGTTAAAACGTCTACCGTAATAGGTTGTACTATAAATATTGATGTTGGATATACCATAATCCATGTAGTAGGATATGGCTGATCAAGATAGGACTTATCCCTCATATATAATGGGAGCAATATCTTAGGCATCTTGATGGAGTGAGACTAGAAATGCATGGCCATGCTCGAATAAGTTCATATAAGATATCACACTTATTTGTCTATTGTAGTTTGCTCAAAAAATAAAAAAAATATGATATTGGGCTATACAAGTGTGACTATTCCATGACTTGTGTCCAATCTAGATATTAAGAATAAAAGGAAATAATACATGAAAAAATTATCACAAAAAGGTTATGTCGAATCACGACTTCTTCTAATTTGGGTGACAAGGATGCATTTCTAGATGCCACACATTGCTTGTAATGTTAGAAACGTTCTATATTACTACAAACATTAAAAGATCCTACAAGGTCACACCCTATAGTTGAAACGAACAAAATCCAAATTCATTTGGTATTGTATTTAGTTGTCATATGAATTAAATTAATTGTTGAATTAATTTAATTCGATAGTTAATGTACCACCCCAAACCCAGCTTAGACGTTATGGCCAGATTTGGAGAAGCTATCAAGGTACTCTCCGAAAACCAGGAAAATCATTTAGGCTTGAAGAAATAACGCTAGATTTTAATAAAAACAATTCCAGTGTATTTTTAGTGAAAATATCCTTCTTATTTAATTTTTTAAATCTACCTATTATATTTATATTTTCAAAATGCACTTATTTACAGCAGAACTTTTAGTTCAATTTAGTTTGGAAAGCACGAATTGAATTTTGAAAATCCATCGTTTTGTTGACAGTGAAATTTAACTTTAAAAATGAAAAATGGTTTGAAACGATAAATAAAAGTTCAAAACCAAACAACCCCAAAATGTTCAAAACAGTCCGACGATATCAAAATAGAATAAACCAGAATTTAAAATAGCAAAAATTATCAAAAGATATTTAACCGAGCTCCTGTCACACTGACTTGACCTAAGTCTAGGGTTTACCTAAAGTTAAACAGAAATGTGAGCTTTTGAGCTCAGTATGTAACTTATAAAAGCAGAAGCACAGATATAATTTCAGACATGCTTTCAGAGTTTAATCAGAAAAATCTCATAAATAGAAACAATATCAAAGCATATCAGATGCAGATTTACAACCATACCCCCATCTACTAAACACTATATAGGGTATTAAATACCCATCCAGCCCTACACTCTGCTTACTGTCGGTATGACACTTTTCAGAATATTTGTAGCTTAATTGCTAGGTCAATAGGCAATTCATTGCCAAATACATATATATGTGTGACTGAACCACCAAATACGATAGATAAATTAAACTGCCCACACTTCCTCCATATATACAAATCCCATCCAAATGCACATGCAAAATTACTAGATGTCAGAAATGTACATGTCATACATGTTTTTATAACAAGTACAAATCATGCTTATCATATTACAGATCATACATATCGTATTACAAATTATACTTATTACATTTTAGATCATATTGAAAAAATAACATATTAAACACACGTACTTTTAATCGTATTTTACACAACAGAATTCCAGATGTAAAATACGATTAAACATATGTGGGCCCAAATTCTAGATTCCAAACTATGTGCCCGGCCGTGTGGGTCACACAATAGAATAAACATACGTACTTTCGGCTCATACAACAAGTATGATCGCTGAAATCAGAGCTTTAAAATTTATAATAGAATGATCAAACCTGGAAACTAACTCTGACAACGATTAAAGGCAAGTGTACCTATGGAACAGTAGTATAGTTTAGGCAAGACCGGATTATCAAACCCAAAGGAACTAAACATATTAATACTAACTTTCTTTTTATTATTTAGCCTTAAAAATAGAGTGAAGTTGTTCTAATCTAAATTAACGACGACTAAGCTAAGGACAAAGACAAAAAGAACGAATTGAAAAATAACTTGAAGAAAAACTCAATTAATCACGACAATACCCTCAGGAAGAATCCACCTAGACTTCACTTGTTATCTAACCCTGAATCATATGATTTATTTACTTAGCTTGATCCGTAGGACTCCCTAACCTATGCTAAACCCTCTCTCGAGGCGAATAACATCTAACCCTACGTTAATTAGTGGAACTCTCGTTCTTTTATAATAACCCCCTAGAATAGCAGTAAATCGATCTATGGATTCCCATATTAAGTTTCACCCTAATCCGGTAAAATCTCGTAACCCTATCTCTAGGCGTTCGATCAACTCCGCTTAATTACACTAGATCTACTCTTAAGCAGGGTCTATTCCTCATCTATCTAAGCACATCAGATTTGGATTAAGCATGCATAATTAAGAACAAACTAAGTAGTTATCATATAATTCAAAAAATCAAATAACAAGATTAATCTAGGTTTCATCCCCTTCAGGTATCTGAGGGGTTTAGTTCATAATGAATAAAGAAAACATCTCAAGAGAAAAGATAAAACAAAACATAAGAAATCCCTAAAACTCCCTGAAGGAATTGAAGGAGAATTTCGCCGTCTTGAGTATAATTCTAGCTTCTTGGGATGGATCAACTGGCTAACTTCGAGCGATTCCCACAATTCTGACCTTTTCGGCTTGGCTCCTTGGCCTAGCTCGATGCTGGTTTTGGCTTTTGCCGAACTCCCTCTTCAAGTTGCCCCCTTGGGTGTTTATATAGACTTTGTGATGCCTTACTTGGCCCCTAAGTATCCTAATTTAAGTAGAATTCCTACTAGGGTGTTTGAATAGGCTTTGGAATGTGTTTTTTTGCCTCCAAGTATCATTTCCCGAATGAAATTTCTCTTTCCTGCGGCAAGGACACGGCCATGGCACACGCCCGTGTGAATCGTGATCAGGCCGTGCTCGGACTTCTTTAATGAGGCACGGCCGTGTGAATCGGGGGAAGGCCGTGTTCTAGATGATTGGCGTGGCACGGCCGTTTGGGCTTAAGTCCAGGCCGTGTCGATTTCTCCCTTGGCCCAATTTACTCCGTTTCGAGCCCGTTTCTCGTTCTTTTTATCCTGAGGTGCTTTCCTGGGTATAAGACATGAAAAGAAAGGAATAAAAACACCTTTTTACATAAATCGAGGCTTAAATTATCCAAAAGCATGCTAAATGTAGGCCTAAAATATGTTACTTTTACGGTTTATCAAATACCCCCACACTTAAGCTTTTGCTTGTCCTCAAGTAAAATTATCATCTTACAATTAAAACGAACTTTCCATAATTCATAATTCCTGTCAACAATGTCTTATCATAATTCATGGATAATTTATACATGGATAATTCAACTCAAAGAGTCCTAAAGATTCAAACAATCAAAGTCATATATTTGTAATTCGAAAACATAGGCGTTTCCCTTCATCTAAATAATTATCTTTAATTCAAAATTTACAAGGATTGACATCCTCACAAAAGATTCACTCAAATCACTGAAAAAATGTTTAAGGGTCAAAATTAAGCACTCAATAAGTCGAACATGAAAAGTTAATCCCATAGGCTTGCTTGAAAATCAAATCTCCACCACTGTTAAATGAAATGATAACAGATCAAAAGGTCTTTTTAGGGTTGTAACGGGGCTAAGGTTGAAGGTGTGGATAAAGGCTGAATTAGAAGGTTAGAATCGAGATTGAATCGATAAGTTACCTACCTAGAAAAATAAACTAATCTAAGATAATTTACATCAATTGAAAATTTATAATACTAATAATCCAAGCTTTTTCTTTTGATAATTAGACTTTAACTGTATAAGCTCGCTTTTCATAATACTAATACTGACTATACTTTGATTTTTTTTTTGAAACAAGCTAATAGTAACAAATGAATTCAACTCGTAATATATTATATTTAGGTAACTAATCAAATCATACCTCGATTAAAGGGTGATCAAAAGGAAGGGTGATAACAAATACAAAGGGTTTTTGGGTTAATATTAGTAGGTTAGTCAATAAAAAGGTTTGTTAGGATCAACGGGGTTTACTTGGGGTTAATTGTGGAGGTAGGCTTTTTAGTGGAGTAAGTGGGTTAAAACCTAAGTGCCTTTAATATCTCTGTCTATCAAATCATAACTGTGGTCTCGACATGTATAATTAAGGCAAGTTCTAGAATAACAGTTCAATGTTGACACACTCATAATCAATAAAGTGAGCATGAAAAAGAATATATGCTCTATAAGGCTCAAAGTCTTACCAAAATTATGAGTGTTTTGATATCAACCTTGTAAATATGAAAAGAAAAACTAAATATGAAAAGAAAAACTAAACTAATTAGTAGGGTTAGTGCTCGGGTTGCCTCCCGAGAAGCGCTCGTTTAAAGTCTTGAGCTAGACTTTACTTGTTATTTGTATGGTCAAGGTGGTTTGAGGAGGTGAAAATCCTTTCTCATGCGCTCAACTCGATTTTTGATATAAAGTTTCAGTCGAGTAGTGTTTACCTCAAAAGTGCCGAGTTTAGGATTGTTTACCTCAACTGTCCCGTATAGGAAGACATTAAGTACCTCAAAAGTGATTTCTTCATTTGCCTTGAGGTCTGGATTGGTGATTCGAGGGTCTTCCTTATTCAACAATACCGATCCTCTATTTTGATGTGATTTGTTGTTCCTATCGCCTTGTCCAGGTTTCACGGTTTTCACTTCGTGTGGTTCCGGTTCTTTTTTAAATTGTGTTGTCCACTCTTCTAATTTGTTGACCCTAAGGCTTCGTTCCTCATCTAATTCTTCTTTGTTGGCACAGGGTCTAAGATCTAGCTCAGCTAGGTAATTTTGTGATGATTCCTGTAAAGAAGGTTGAACCAAATGGTTATCAATAAAATTATCGTTCGTACCTTTATTACTCGATGTCCTAGTTGGGTCAAGAGCTTGAAGAGTGATTGTTTCGTCGTCTACACGAAGTGTGAGTTCACCGAATTCTTCCTCTGTGTGGTTTTTCTTTATTGCATCAGGATATGTGATCGCTGAAAAATCAGAGTTTTAAATATTTATAAAAGAATTATCAAACCTGGAGACTAACTCTGACCACGATATTAAGGCAAGTGTACCTATCGAACAGTAGTATAGCTTAGGCAAGATCGGATATCGAACCCAAAGGAACTAAAAGTATTAATACTCACTTTCTTTTTATTATTTAACCTAACTAAGATAAAGGTTGCTTTTAAACTAAATTAATGACAACTAAACTAAGGAAACAAAGACAAAAAGATAAATTTGGGGATAACTTGAAAAAGACTCAGTTGATTTTTATGATACCTTCGGGAAGAATCCACCTAGACTTCTCTTATTATCTAACCTTAAATTATATGATTTCTTTTACTTAGCTTGATCCGTGAGACTCCCTAACCTATGTTAAACCCTCTCTCGAAGCGAATAACGTCTAATCCTAGGTTAATTAGTGGAACTCTCGTTTGCTTATAATAACCCCTAGGAAAGCAGTAAATCGATCAATGGATTCCCATATTAGGTTTCACCCTAATCCAGCAAAATCTCGTAACCCTATCTCTAGGCGCCTGATCAACTCCGATTAATTATGTTAGATCTACTCTTAGGTAGGGTCTATTCCTCCTCCACCTAAGCACATTAAATTTGGATTAAGCAACATAATTAAGAACAAACTAAGTAATTTATCATATAACTTAAATAATAAAATCTGTCTAGGTTTCATCCCCCTTTAGGTATCTGAGGGGTTTAGTTCATAATGTAAAAAGAAAACATCACAAGAGAAAAGATAAAACAAAACATAAGAAAAATCCTAAAACTCCCTGATGGGATTGAAGGAGAATTCTACTGTCTTGAGTATAATTCCGGCTTCTTGGGATGAATCAACTGGCTATCCTCGCGTTACTCCCTAACTTTGACCTTCTCGGCTTGGCTCCTTGGCCTAGCTTTCGCCCCCCTTCAAAGGTGGTACTTGCTTTCTCCCGAAGTATCCTTTTTCAACTGAAATTGCCCTTTCCAGTGACAGAGGCACGGCCATGTCATACGCCCGTGCAAATCGAGACCTGACCGTGTTTAGATTTTACTAATGGAACGACCGTGTGTGGTGGTAAAGAGGCCGTGCTCGAACTTCTTTAATAAGGCACGGCCGTGTAAATCGGGATTAGGCCGTGTTCTACATGTTCATCGAGACACGGTCGTGTGGTCCTTGGCCCAGGCCGTGTCGATTTCGTGGAAAGGCCCATTTGCTTCGTTTTAGGCCCATTTTGTGTTCTTTTCATCCTCAGGTGCTTTCCTGGGTATAAGACATGAAAAGAAAGGATTAAGAGCACCTTTTTACACAAATCAAGGGATAAATCATCCAAAAGCATATTAAATGTGCGCTTAAAATATGTTACTTTTTCGGTTTATTAATATGGCACACGAGGTTGGTATTCTTTATCACTTGATGTTCTGGCCGAGTCAAGAGCTTGAAGAGTGACTATCTCGTCGCCTACGCGAAATATGAGTTCACCTGCATAGATATCAATTTTAGCTCTGGCAGTTGCTAAAAAGGGTCTTCCTAAAATTAAAGGAATATTATTATCCTCATCCATGTCTAAAATGACAAAGTCTACTGGGAATACGAATTTATCAATTTTGATAAGAACATCTGTGATAATACCCCTAGGAATTCAAACAGTTTTATCAGCTAATTGAATACTCATCCTAGTTTGTTTGGGTTTTCCTAAACCTAGTCGTTTAAACAATGTATAAGGCATGACATTTATGCTTGCCCCTAAATCAGCTAATGCATTATCAATAGTTAGACTACCAATTAAACATGGAATTGTAAAACTCTAGATCTTTCAATTTCTATGGTAGTCTATTTTGGAGAATTGCTGAGCACTTTTCGTTGAGTTCTACATGTGGCTTTTTGTCTAATTTGCGTTTGTTTGTCAAGAGCTGTCTTAAAAATTTCCTCGATTCTGGCATCTGAAAGAGAGCTTCAAGAAGGGGTAAGTTAATATGTAATTTATTTAAAAGTTTAAGAAACTTACCGAACTGTTTTTCTGAATAATCTCTTTTTAATGCATCAGGATAAGGAATGTGAGGTTGGTACTCTTTGATTACCGGTTTTGGCTTTTCTTGCGTTACCTCGATTTTACCTTCTTTTTCCTTGGTTTTTTATTGTGGGATGGGTTCGTCTACCTCTGCATTTTCCTAAGCTGCTATGGCTTGAATCTGTTCCTTAGGGCTAATCTCGGTGTTACTTGGTAGACATTCTTACGGTCGTTCTGACATGAGCTTTGTAAGTCGTTCGACTGCACTGGTGACTTCTTTGACTGACTTAGTAATTTCCCCGATTCGGCTCTCGTTACTTTTGATTGTTCTCTCAGTTTCTTGGATACGTTTTTCAGTGTCTGCCAAAAATTTTGCCAGTATCTCCTCAAGGGTTGGTTTCTTCTCTTGTGGATAGGGCTAATTTTGGAAGTTTTGAGGAGGTTGTTGCTTTTGAATTCCTTGATTTGCCTGACCTCCCCATGAAAAATTTGGGTGGTTCCTCCAACCTGGATTGTAAGTATTACTATATGGATTATTATTGAATCTGAAATTATTACCTATATAGTTCATCTGTTTGCACTCTGCTTCCGGTTGGTAGGGTGGGTACTCAGGATTCGCCACAGTTTCATTTGCATTGCACTGCATGACTAGATGTACCTGCGAAGAACACAAACTGTCAATCTTTTTATTCATCATCTCCATCTGTGTTGATAGCATGGTTATTGTGTCTATATTGAAAGCTCCGGTTGATTTTGTTGGTTTCGTCCTTGTAACTTGCCACTGATAATTTTTAAGTGACATCTCTTCAATGAACTCGTATGCTGCTTCAGGAGTTTTGTTGTTCAGGGTTCCACCGGTGGCTGAGTCGATTAGTTGCCTCGTTGAGGGGTTTACACTGTTATAGAATGTTTGGACTTGTAGCCACAAGGGTAAGCCATGGCGTGGACACCTTCTCAAGAGATCTTTATATCTCTCCCATGCGTCGTATAGTGTCTTTACATCCATCTGCACAAAAGAAGAGATATCATTCCGTAATTTGGCCGTTTTGGCAGGTGGGAAATATTTCATTAAAAACTTTTCGGTCATTTGATCCCATGTAGTGATTAACCCTCGTTGTAACGAGTTTAACTACAGTTTGGCTTTATTTCTTAATGAAAAAGGGAATAACCGATGTAACACCCCAGACCCGGCCTAAACATCATGACCGGATTTGGTATATCACCGGGAAGAGGTTGTTTCAAGAAACTTGTGATCGTTTAAAAATTTCGAGTTTTAGTTCAATTTTAGAGGACATGATTGCATTAATGATACTTGAAAAACGTCTGGAAGGTTATTTTGTGATACGAGAACTGAAACTGGTGGGTTTGAAGAAACGTGACCTTTTGAAAATAATATTTGTAGTTCCAAGAAAATCTCAAGTTTAATTATTTATTCTTGTGATCCATTTGTTAATACTTTGAAAACGTTTGTTTATATTTATATTTTAGAAAACTCCATATTTGATAATTCATAAAATATATATAATGACATCATTAAAGTCAAACCCAAATTTAAGTTACGGAGGCCTTATTACATCAAAAATTACCTAAACTTTAAAGGAAAACTTTAAATAGTGAAAGTTCATAAAATATAACGTCTTTTATGGCCTCTACGAGTCCACCTCGGCTCCCACATCCATGATCTACTGATAGCCTGAAAAGTTTGGGGAAAAGGGTGAGTCACAGAGACTCAGTGTGTAAAACCATTAAACACCAAACCGGCCCACGGCCCACAATCTCGTATTAACTTATACATGATATCATACCAATTCATGAATGCATTAAACCCAGCCCAACCTAGTATTTCCATCCTCTACACGCCATCCCGTACCAACCATCACATCGTGGGGATTTCTACAATCAACCCACGATCCGCTACATGCCGTCTTGACAGTCATACTGTCAGAAAATGTGGCAGAGCCACCGATCACTATGTGACCTTAAAATCAACTGTGGCATAGCCACTGATCAATACATGACCTTAAAATCCACTGTGGCATAGCCACCGATCACTATGTGACCTTAAAACAGATGTAGCAGCACCACCGATCACTATATGACCTTAATATAATGTGGCAGAGCCACCGATCACCATGTGACCTTATCACTTCCCCTTTATCCACATTCCCATATCCCATGCACAACATGTGTATCGAAACAAATGTATCATGCTAGTAACAAGGCAATATATCATCATATACAACCAACTCATATCAGGTAATTATAGATACGTACCTGGCACTTCTTGCCTTTACCACTAAGGTATTTCGACTGTATTCACAGCCTTTTCTGGCTTTTCAGCCCATACAATTAGTAATACAGTTAAGTAAAGTGTGTTAGGATTTACACACCTGATAACACGCAATGCGACGCTTTTTATGTCGACATTATCACTAATGGAAACCTCTGTTATCTGTCTACTACTCTGTTCCGAAGCCGGCCCACAACCCGGTGGCCAATCTCGGACTGCTGACACCGCTCGTTTCTTAAACTTAGGGATTGGGTTCACGGGTCCAATCCCCTCCTTCACCTGATCAGTACTTGATTCCATCAAAAGACCTTGTCAGTCGCTACCATCATAACATATGGTTGTTAAACCATAACATAGGGTTAAGGTAGTAATACGATAACGAGTCTAATAAGTCTAAAGAGAACACCTTTACCTTGAAATCCCAAAAGAGATAGAGTTTAGAAACTAACAATTTTCGGTTAGGGATCTAGATGATTTGATCTACTTCAATTTTCGACGTGTTGCCCCAAAAAGAGAACACAAGAATGGTCAAACATTAACCAAAAGATAACCTTACCAACCCAATTAGCCTTTCGGCTTTGACTTCCAAAAATTGAAAGAGAAAGGTGGATTATAGGAGAAATCACCACTTACCTTAATACAGAAGATTCGGCTGATCCTAATAGATTTCGGCACTTAGCACTCTAGAAGAAGAATTTCGGCAAAGGTTAGGAAAGAAGATGAAAGAGTCACAAATTAACAAAGAGGTCTATAGGTGAGATGTGGGAGTTTCGGCTTTTGAGAAGATCAAAAGAAAAGATGGTGTAAAGAAATCTACGGGGATTCGGCTTATAGGGAAAGAATAGAGAAGAGAATGAAGATAATAGGACATTCGACCATGGCATAGATATGGAGATGAAAATGGAGTTAAGGATTTTGACTTTTGTGAAAGAGATGATTGAGAGAAGAAGAGCAAAATGGAATGAAAAGAAGTGATAAAACCAGTAAAGAAGAAGAAGAATGATTTCAGCAAGACTTGGGGTAGATTCGGCTATGGCAGAAAAATGTAAAGAGAAGGAATGCTTAAGAGGGTTTCGGCTCACACTTGGAAATGAAGAAAAAGAGAATGGATGAAGACCCTAAATGTCGAAAATGAACAAAAAGATACTCACCTGACTACACAGAATTTTGGCACTCACTAACCAAAAGCCGAAAATGCACACTTTGAGAACTAAAATCTATG
Organism: Gossypium bickii; assembly: GCA_025503065.1. Classification (NCBI taxonomy): domain Eukaryota; kingdom Viridiplantae; phylum Streptophyta; class Magnoliopsida; order Malvales; family Malvaceae; genus Gossypium; species Gossypium bickii. Next base: position 119,827,957 of record CP106712.1, on the reverse strand, counting down.
CTGACTACACAGAATTTCGGCACACCTTAGCCACTCTAAAACTGATTCCCCCCTCTCCTTAGAGTTTGAAATTCGGCCAACACAATGCTCAGATGTCCATCCCTTCTTTTCCTCCAAAAATTTCTCCTGATCACTCGTTTGAAATATTTTAAATATTTCAAACTCCACTTTTTCCTCCTTGCCATCCATTCAAATTATTTGACTCAGTCCACCCTCTATCCTGAAGTGTCCCGGTCAACCTCTGCCTCTGCTCTCCCTGATGCCAAAAAAGACCCCAAAATGAGCTCCTCGTGACTTGAACTTGCTCCCTCTCCTACTCTTGTGGCGTCACCTTCCAACCCTTATGTGGTGTCATCTGGCCACCTTGCCACACTCCTTCTTGTGTCAACCATACACCAACACAATCTCTTAAGTCCCATTTTAACAAGCTCCTCCCCTAAAGTGCTTAAAAAGAAAAATTTCAACCAAGACACCGGCTTTTCCCCAAGTCATTCTTGGACCCTAAAATACCCTAAACTAGAATGATAAACATAACATTCACACATAACACATAAAATGCAAAGGCCCCAATTCAGGATGTTACAGTTCTACCCCCTTAAAATAATTTCAGCCTCGAAATTACCTGGTCAAAAGAGATAAGGGTATTGCTGTTGCATCGACTCCTCGGGTTCCCACGTAGCATCCTCGAAACTGTGATTATGCCACAGAACCTTAACCAACGGGATTGTCTTTCTACGCAACACTTTGACATCACGATCCAAAATCCGAACTAGTTCTTCTTCAAAAGATAGGTCAGGCCTTACTTCAATCTCTTCTACCGACGCAACATGAGATGGATCCGAACGGCAGGGTCTTAACATAGAAACATGAAATATATTGTGGATTTGACTCAACTCTGAAGGTAGCTCGAGCTGATAGGCTACTGGTCCCACACGCTTCAACACTCAATAGGGCCTGATGAACCTGGGGCTTAACTTACCCTTCCATCCAAACCTTAACACCTTCCTCCATGGTGAAACCTTTAAGACGACCCGATCACCCACCGCGAATTCTACCTCCCTCTGTTTCAGGTCTGCATAAGACTTCTGCCTATCGGATGCTTCTTTCAACCGAGTTCTAACTAGCTTAACCTTCTCTTCTATCTTAGCAACCAATTCTTGGCCCAACATCCGACGCTCACCCAACTCAGTCCAACAAGTTGGAGAACAACACCTCCGACCATATAACGCCTCGTACAACGCCATCCGAATACTAGATTGGTAACTGTTGTTGTATGCGAATTCTGCCAATGGTAGGAATTCTTCCCAACTACCTCTGAAGTCTAGGACACAGCCCCTCAACATATCTTCTAGGATCTGAATTTCCCTCTCCGACTGCCTATCCGACTGCGGATGGAACGCTGTACTGAAATCTAACTTTGTCCCCAAAGCTTGATGTAATGCCTTCTAAAACCTTGACGTGAACCTAGGGTCCCTGTCCGAGATGATAGACACTGGTACCCTGTGCAACCTCACGATCTAAGCTATATACAACTTGTCTAATTTCTCAAGAGAGTAGTCAACCCGAACCGGTATGAAATGAGCAGACTTCGTCAAACAATCAACTATCACCCAAACCACATCCTTCTTAGTAGGCGTAAGGGGTAGCCCACTAATAAAATCCATCGTGATCCTTTCCCACTTCCACTACAGAATCTTAATAGGCTGCAACAACCCTGAAGGCAACTGATGTTCTGCTTTTACCTGTTGACACGTCAAACACTTACTTACAAATTCAGTTACCTTTGCTTTAGCCCCGGCCACCAAAACTATTCTCGCAAATCTGATACATCTTACTTCTTCCAGGATGCATAGCGTATGGGTTGCTATGTGCTTCCTGTAAAAACTTACCCCTTAACTCAGGATCCATTGGCGTGCAAACCTTCCCTCGAAAACACATTGCCCCATCATTATTCATATTAAATTCCGTGGTTCCATCACCTGATCCCAACTAAAATTTTAACTTTAGCAACACATCGGCCCACTACTTCTCTTTAATTTGATTGACCCAAGAAGGTTTCACTTGTAGTTCAGCTAATATACTCCCATCATCGTACAAACTGAGGTGAGCAAACATTGCCCTCAAATCAGAGATTACCCTACGACTTAATGTATCCGCCACTACGTTAGCTTTACCAGGATGATACTCAATCGAGCAATCGTAATCCTTCAATAGCTCAATCCACCGCCGCTACCTCAAATTCAATTCTTTCTGGGTGAGAAGGTATTTTAAACTCTTGTGGTCTGTATAGATAACTAATTTCTCCCTATACAGATAATGCCTCCAACTCTTCAGAGCAAACACCACTGCCGCTAACTCCAAATCATGCGTGGGGTAATTAGCTTCATGCGGTCTCAACTGCCGAGATGCATACGCTACCACCTTTCCATCTTGCATTAACACACATCCCAAACCCGTGTGCAACGCATCACAATAAACCACAAACTCCTTCCCAGCCTCTGGCTAAATCAACACTGGAGCCTCCATCAAAATGTTCTTTAGCTTTTCAAAGCTCTCCTATTGCTTATCAGACCAAATAAACGGAACCTCTTTTCGTAGCAACTTGGTCAAGGGTGCCGCAATTAAAAAAAACCCTTCCACGATCCTTCTATAATACCCAGCCAGACCAAGAAAACTTCTGATCTCTGCCACAGTCTTAGGTGGCTTCCAATTCAAAACAGCTTCATTTTTTCGAGGATCAACTCTAATTCCCTCTGCCGACACAACATGGCCCAGAAAATTAACTTCGTTCAGCCAAAATTTGCACTTACTGAATTTGGCGAACAACTGCTTCTCTCTTAATATTTGCAACACCACTCGAAGATGGGAATCGTGCTCCTCCTCCAACCTTGAATAAACCAGAATATCGTCTATAAACACTACAACAAACCGGTCCAGATAGGGTTGGAAAACCCGGTTCATCATATCCATGAACGCTGCTGGTGCATTGGTTGACCCAAACGACACCACTAGAAATTTGTAATGTCTATAGTGAGTACGAAATACCGTCTTATGGATATCCGTTTCCTTAACCTTGAGTTGATGGTAACCTGACCTCAAATCTATCTTGGAAAAGACTGAAGCCCCCTTCAACTGGTCGAACAAGTTGTCAATCCGCGGCAACAGATATTTGTTCTTGATTGTCAATTTGTTCAACTGACGGCAATTAATGTACATACGCATTGATCCATCCTTCTTTTTGAGAAATAGCACCGGCGCTCCCCACGGTGACACATTCGGTCGGATAAAAACTTGATCTAAAAGTTCCTGAATCTGAGCCTTCAGTTCTACTAACTCCTTCGGTGCCATTCTATAAGGTGCGATAGATACAGGTGCGGTTCCGGAAGAAGATCAATCCTGAATTCCACCTCGCGATCTGGGGGTAATCCTGGAAGCTCTTCTAGAAAAACATCGAAAAACTCCTTCACCGTCCTTACATCTTCCACAGATGAATCCTTACCCTCCAAAGCACAAACCAAGGCTATGAATGCCTCGCACCCTTTCCTCATCATTCTCTCAGCCTTCAAAGCGGACACCACGTTGGACAGATAGTTCCTCCTTTCTCCTATTACCACCACCTCCTCATCCTCCGGCGTATGGACCACCATGCGTTTAGCAGTACAGTCCAGGTTTACTCGATACTTCACCAACCAGTCCATCCCTAGGATTAGATCAAACTCCCGGAATAGAAGTTCCATCAACTCAGCCGTAAAAACCACCCATTGCACTTCTAAGGTACATTCCTATAAAGTCTGTTCACCACTACCAATTGTCCTAACGGGCTAACTACTGTCATCTCCCTAGAAGCAATCTCAGAGTCTATACTTAAAGTTCCAGCTACCATACTAGCAACATATGAATGCGTTGACCCAATGTCAATCAATGCAGAAAAAGGCAATCCAAAATTTAAGAACGTACCGGTTATGACGTTCGGTGCATCACCCTCCCCTCTGCGTCTGGCTGCATAAACCAACCCCAGCTATCTCGCATCCGTGTTTCCTGCACCTCTGCCTGGCGCTCCACGACCCCGACCAGAACCATTACCTCCTCTAGCCGGACCACGACCTCTCTGTGGTTGCTGACCTCCTCTATCCTACTGAGTATAACCCTGATTCCCTGGCCTCGCGCCGTCTTGCTCCTGTGCACAGTCCTTAATCTGATGATCAGCCGATCCACACCTGTAACATCTTCTGTTACTGGACCAACATTCTCCAGAATGGAATTTACCACACCGAGCACACCTCTGAGGCTGTCTATCAGCAACAGGTCTCACAACCCGACTTGGCCCATCCGTCCTAGATCTCTTTTGAAAACGCCCGACTGATCCTGACGATCCGAAATTCCTTTTATTACCACCTCTATCCCTATCTCGATTTTGCTTTTCTAACCGTTTCACCTCCTCCGCTATCTTGGCCTTTTCTACTAAGACAACAAATTCCCTTTCTCGTTGCGGGGCTATCAGCACACTCAAATCATCCTTCAGACCATCTTCAAATCGAACACAGTGCTCATGGTCCGTAGCCACTATTCCTTGGGTATATCGGCTAAGGCGTAAGAATTCCGCCTCATACTCAGCCACCGACTTGTTCCCCTGAACCAGATTCAAAAATGCCCTACGCTGCGCATCTACATAACTTGACCCAATGTACTTACTTTGGAATGACAGCTTGAAGAAATCCCAGGTAATGCGGTCAGCCACAGTACGATCCCTGACCATAAGCCACCATTGATATGCCTCGTCCCGCAGAAGAGACACGACTCCCTTCAACTTTTCCTCCTCTATCAAATCGAGGTCATCCATTATACTCTCAATAGCCTCCAGCCAATACTCAGCTGCATTAGGGGCTACGTCGGAAACTTCCCTAAACATTTCCGCTCCATTAGCTCGAAGTCGTTCGACACGCATTTACGAGCTCCGCACTAAAACCCGCCTCAAAGAACTCTCCAAAACCCTTAACATCGCCTGAGACATTGCATCGTATCCACCCGTTTGATCTTGAAACTCTGTTTCCGCAGCTGGCGGTATCTCATTTCCTGACCCATGACCAGACCCTACCGGTTTTGACACGGCAATCCTGCCCCTACCACGTCCATGCACATTACGCCCACGTCCCCTAGTACTCATGACTACTGGTGCGTTTTAATCTGATTAGAAGTTCTATGAGTTAGTATTTTTCACTGTTTAATACCGAGTAGTTTTATGAGAGTTATCTTTAGAGAGTGGTTTTCGTAAGACATATCAAACAGTTTTAGTCTCTAAAGTTTGGATATCCTAAAGCTAACAAACATACTCATTTATGCTATCAATCATTTCAGGCATATGTCACCAAACAGTTAGAATCACTTACCTGGGTGGATTGGGTGCCGAAAAACTCGGATGCCATATTTTGCTCGAAGTAACTGTTTTCCAATTCTTTTTGATTATATAAAATACTGTTGAACCCATTTCACAGCCCGAGTGTTTGCAACCAGGCTCTGATAACAAAATGTAACACCCCAGACCCCACATAAACATCACGACCGGATCTGGTAAGTCACCGGGAAAAGGTTGTTTAAAGAAACTTGTGATCGTTTAAAAATTTCAAGTTTTAGTTCAATTTAAGAGGATATGATTGCATTAATGATACTTGCAAAACATTATAAATACTAATAAGTCTGGAAGGTTATTTTGTGATATGAAAACCGAAACTGGTGGGTTTGAAGAAACGTGACCTTTTGAAAATAATATTTGTAGTTTCAAGAAAATCTCAAGTTTAATTATTTGTTCTTGTGATCCGTTTGTTAATACTTTGAAAACGTTTGTTTATATTTATATTTTAGAAAACTCCATATTTGACAATTCATAAAATATATATAATGACAACATTAAAGTCAAACCCAAATTTAAGTTACGGAGGCCTTATTACATCAAAAATTACCTAAACTTTAAAGGAAAACTTTAAATAGTGAAAGTTCATAAAATATAATGTCTTTTATGGCCTCCACGAGTCCACCTCAGCTCCCACATCCACGATCTACTGATCACCTGAAAAGTTTAGGGAAAAGGGTGAGTCACAGAGACTCAGTGTGTAAAACCATTAAACACCAAACCGACCCACGACCCACAATCTCGTATTAACTTATACATGATATCATACCAATTTATGAAAGTATTAAACCCAGCCCAACCTAGTATTTCCATCCTCTACACGCCATCCCATACCAACCATCACGCCGTGGGGATTTTTACAATCAACCCTCCATCCACTACACGCCGTCTTGACAGTCATACTGTCAGAAAATGTGGCAGAGCCACCGATCACTATGTGACCTTAAAATCAACTGTGCATAGCCACCGATCACTACGTGACCTTAAAATCCACTGTGGCATAGCCACCGATCACTATGTGACCTTAAAATAGATGTAGCAGCGCCACCGATCACTATGTGACCTTAATATAATGTGGCAGAACCACCAATCACCATGTGACCTTATCACTTCCCCTTTATCCACATTCCCATATCCCATGCACAACATGTGTCTCGAAACAAATGTATCATGCTAGTAACAAGGCAATATATCATCACATACAACCAACTCATACCAGGTAATTACAGATATGTACCTGGCACTTCCTGCCTTTACCACTAAGGTATTTCGACTCTATTCATAGCCTTTTCCGGCTTTTCAGCCCATACAATTAGTAATACAGTTATGTAAAGTGTGTTAGGATTTACACACCTGATAACACGTAATACGATGCTTTCTATGTCGACACTATCACTAATGGAAACCACTCCTATCTGCCTAGTACTCTGTTCTGAAGCTGGCCCACGACCCGGTGGCCAATCTTGGACTGCTGACACCGCTCGCTTCTTAAACTTAGGGATTGGGTTCACGGGTCCAATCCTCTCATTCGCCTGATCGGTACTTGATTCCATTAAAAGACCTTGTCAGTCGCTACCATCATGACATATGGTTATTAAACCATAACATAGGGTTAAGGTAATAATACGATAATGAGTCTAATAAGTCTAAAGAGAACACCATTACCTTGAAATCCCAAAAGAGATAGAGTTCAGAAACTAACGATTTCTAGCTTAGGGATCTAGACGATTCGATCTACTTCGATTCCCGAAGTGTCGCCCCAAAAAGAGAACACAAGAATGGTCAAAACATTAACCAAAAAATAACCTTACTAAACCAATTAGCCTTTCGGCTTCGGCTTCCAAAAACCAAAAGAGAAAGGTGGTTTATAGGAGAAATCATCACTTACCTTAATACAGAAGATTCGGCTAATCCTAATAGATTTCGGCACTTAGCACCCTAGAAGAAGAATTTTGGCAAAGGTTAGGGAAGAAGATGAATGTGTCACAAATTAAACAAAGAGGTCTATATGTGAGATGTGGGAGTTTCGGCTTTTGGGAAGATCAAAAGAAAAGATGGTGCAAAGAAATCTATGGGGATTCGACTTATAGGGAAAGAATGGAGAAGAGAATGAAGATCATAGGACATTCAGCCATGGCATAGATATGGAGATGAAAATGGAGTTAAGGATTTTGACTTTTGAGAAAGAGATGATTGAGAGAAGAAGAGTAAAATGGAATGAAAAGAAGCGATAGAACCGGTAAAGAAGAAGAATGATTTCGGCAAGACTTGGGGTAGATTTGGCTATGGCAAAAAAATGTAAAGAGAAGGAATGCTTAAGAGGGTTTCGGCTCACACTTCGAAAAGAAAAAAAAAGAGAATGGATGAAGACCCTAAATGTCGAAAATGAACAAAAAGATACTCACCTGACTACAGAGAATTTCGGCACTCACTAACCAAAAGCTGAAAATGCACACTTTGAGAACTAAAATCTATGCTGACTACACAGAATTTTGGCAGACCTTAGCCACTCTAAAACCGATTACCCCCCTCTCCTTAGAGTTTGAAATTCGGCCAACACAATGCTCAGATGTTCATCCCTTCTATTCCTCCACAAATTTCTCCTGATCACTCGTTTGAAATATTTTAAATATTTCAAACTCCACTTTTTCCTCCTTGCCATCCCTTCAAACTATTTGACTCAGTCTACCCTCTATCCTGAAGTGTCCCAATCAACCTCTGCCTCTGCTCTCCCTGACGCCAAAAAGGACCCCAAAATGAGCTCCTCGCGACTTGAACTTGCTCCCTCTCCTACTCTTGTGGCGTCACCTTCCAACCATTATGTGGCGTCACCTTGCCACCTTGCCACACTCCTTCTTGTGTCAACCACACACCAACATAATCTCTTAAGTCCCATTTCAACAAGCTCCTCCCCTAAAGTGCTTAAAAAGAAAAATTTCAACCAAGACACCGGCTTTTCCCCAAGTCATTCTTGGACCCTAAAATACCCTAAACTAGAATGATAAATATAACATTCGCATACAACACATAAAATGCAAAGGCCCCAATTTAGGATGTTACAACCGAAGACGTACGGCATCATAAAAAACGCCATTTATTTTAAAGGTATCACAGAACTTTAAGAAATTAGCTATATGAGTGTTTGGGTATTCATCCTGCAAACCATCAAATTGGACAAACTGTTGAATCATTTGTATTGTGTTAGGCTTTAATTCAAAATTATTAGCAGCTATAGCGGGCCTAACAATACTCGATTCTGCTTTTGTTAAATGCGGTTTAGCATAATCAAACATAGGTACGTGGAGCATTGCGTTCCCCCACATCGTGTGGTGGTGGATTAGTTTCGTTCATCCCTTCAGTAGGATTGGATCTGTCTTGGTCCTCTCTTTCTGTATAGTTTAGGGCTCGCCTGATTTCTCTGCGATTCCTTCGAGCGGTAGCTTCAATATCACTGTTGTATACTAAAGGTCCTCTCAGGTTCCTTCTAGTCATAAACTAGAGGTACCTGGAAAGAAAAGAAAGAAAGAAAAATTAGCAAAATTAAAGTTTAACCTAAAAAATAAAAATAAATTGCGGAAAATAAAAAAAATGGCTAAAGTAATAAAAATAGAGTTTTCTTAATATTTTATTTCCCCGGCAACGACGTCAAAAACTTGATCACTGAAATTAGAGCTTTAAAATTTATAGTAGAATGATCAAACCTGGAAACTAACTCTGACAATGATTAAAGGCAAGTGTACCTATCGAATAGTAGTATAGTTTAGGCAAGACCAGATTATCGAACCCAAAGGAACTAAAAGTATTAATACTAACTTTCTTTTTATTATTTAGCCTTAAAAATAGAGTGAAGTTGTTCTAATCTAAATTAACGACGACTAAGCTAAGGACAAAGACAAAAAGAACGAATTGGGAAATAACTTGAAGAAAAACTCAATTGATCACGACGATACCCTCAGGAAAAATCCACCTAGACTTCACTTGTTATCTAACCCTAAATCATATGATTTATTTACTTAGCTTGATCCGTATGACTCCCTAACCTATGCTAAACCCTCTCTTGAGGCGAATAACGTCTAACCCTAGGTTAATTAGTGGAACTGTCGTTCTCTTATAATAACCCCTAGAATAGTAGTAAATCGATCTATGGATTCCCATATTATGTTTCACCCTAATCCGGCAAAATCTCGTAACCTATCTCTAGGCATTGGATCAACTCCGCTTAATTACGCTAGATCTACTCTTAAGCAGGGTCTATTCCTCCTCCACCTAAGCACATCAGATTTGGATTAAGCATGCATAATTAAGAACAAACTCAGTAGTTATCATATAATTCAAAAATCAAATAACAAGATTAATCTAGGTTTCATCCCCTTCAGGTATCTGAGGGGTTTAGTTCATAATGAATAAAGAAAACATCTCAAGAGAAAAGATAAAACAAAACATAAGAAATCCCTAAAACTCCCTGAAGGAATTGAAGGAGAATTCCGCCATCTTGACTATAATTCCGACTTCTTGGGATGGATCAACTGGCTAACTTCGAGCAATTCCCACAATTCTGACCTTTTCGGCTTGGCTCTTTGGCCTAGCTCGACGCTAGTTTCGGCTTCTGCCGAACTCCCTCTTCAAGTTGCCCCCTTGGGTGTTTATATAGACTTTGTGATGCCTTACTTGGTCCCTAAGTATCCTAATTTAAGTAGAATTCCTATTAAAGTGTTTGAATAGGCTTTGGAATGTGTTTCTTTGCCTCCAAGTATCCTTTTTCGAATGAAATTTCTCTTTCCAACGATAGGGACACGGCCATGGCACACGCCCGTATGAATCGTGGTCAGGCCGTGCTTGGACTTCTTTAATGAGGCACGGCCGTGTGAATCGGGGGAAGGCCGTGTTCTAGATGGCTGGCGTAGCACAGCCGTGTGGGCTTAAGTCCAGGCCGTGTCAATTTCTTCCTTGGCCCAAGTTACTCCGTTTTGGGCCTGTTTCTCGTTCTTTGTATCCTCGGGTGCTTTCCTGGGTATAAGACATGAAAAGAAAGGATTAAAAGCACCTTTTTACATAAATCGAGGCTTAAATTATCCAAAAGCATGCTAAATTTGAGAGTAAAATATGTTACTTTTACGGCTTATCAAAGTACAACCCTAGGGAGAAATTCTGAAATTTGGGCCCACATGCTTGTGTGGCCCACACGGCCTGGCACACAGTCTCACACATGCCCTGCCTACCACAAGCTTGGCACACGAGCCGTGTGGCGTCGCCAACCCCAATTTTTGGCTTTCATTGTTCATTGTTTTCAAGGGTTTTTGTTACACACCTAGAAATTTTTTGACCCAAATCCAATCATGTAACATCCCAAAATTGGGCCTAGGAGAATTGAGCCCAATGGGCCTTAGGCGTAGTAGCATTTAAATTTTCAGAGAATAAGAGATCGGCTTAAATGCAAGTTAGACTTATTAGATAAGTGATTTTGGAAGATTAGAGGGCTTCATGAAGTCCCGGATCAAATATTGGCTTTGGGGAAATTTTGGTTTTAGGTGAAAAAAACCTGGAAGTTGGCGAGATAGGCCTTAAGAATAAAATATAGAGAAAAATGACACAAGTGGAGTGTGTGGTGTAGTGGCAAAGTGACGCCACATAAGAGACAAGGGAGTGACGCCACAAGGAAGGAAGGAAGGAGGTCCAAGGTTCAAGTCTTGGCTTTTGCATTTTGGTTTCTTTTTGCTTGGACCTTAGAATTTGGACCATAGTTTATATTTAGTTACGCATGGTTTAAGACACAAGAGGAGCTTGTGGCCAAATGGTTAGTGGCGTAGATTATGTTGCAAGGGAGCTTGGGTTCGAATCTCATGAGAAGCAAGGGAGTATTTATTTTCATGATTGGACTGGCAAGAGTTTCATTTGAATTTAAACTCTACTTGACGAAGGGATCCCACATCGGAAAGACACAAAGAATGAAGGTGAAGAGCTAGCTATATAAGGAGCATCCTAGGAGGAGAGTAAACACATCTTGGAGGCGTTTGGGCACAAGAGTGGTCGGAGCGCTGGATTAGCCCCAGTCCTATCAGGTGTGTAACTCTCTCTACTCTAGTTGTAGAGAGGCAAAATGCCGAAATGCCGGTTACACGGCATTAGTAGCCACACGAGCGTGCGAGCGCATGTGTGGGGCTTCGACGCGATAGTTGAGGCCATCAGTAGTATTCTTGTGGGTTAGGCTGCTTGGGCCTCGATGGGCCGAAGTGGGCCCAATGGGCCCGTGAGACCATATGAGTAAATTGCATGATTGGTTAGTATATGTTGAACTAGACTAGGTGGAACTTATATACGTGGCTAGATTTGTGCTAGGTGGGCCACACGAGCATGTGGGCCCGGATGGGCCGAAATCGAGTTTTAGGCCCAATCGTCCGGTATGACTAAAAATGGTAGCTGAGTCGCTAGTGGTGACATTAAGCCTTCGGAAAGGCCATTTCAGTTGTGAATTTACGAAAATACCCTTAGTAGGTAAAATTACGATTATACCCTTAGAGGTTGATTAGCATGATTATGTTGTTTAGTTTTGGCCGATTGTAGGGGAAGGCTTGATCTCGCATATCTCGAGTTGTGGCTAGTGCTCGAAAAGTGTTAAGGAAGGGGGATCTAGTGCGTTAGATCTTGATCTCCGGGATTTGATAGTTGTATTAGTAACCAGGTGTGTAAACTAACACACTTCTTGCTTTGTATATGTTTGATAAACTGATTGATTGGTAAAATCGAAACAGTATGGTTGAGTGATATGATACCCTATGGGGTATGTGCACGGATTCGTGTAAGTCCGTTTCATTATGAGTACTCGTTATTGATACATGATGTCATGATTTATGATGTATGTGCTATGAGATGCAATGTTAAACATGTTTGCATGATTTGAATACTATACATGAGTTGGTATAATGATGGGTGATATGAGAGGAGGGGGCAGTGATATTTTGTGCTGACGAGCACCAGTGTTTTGGTAACACAACTTTGTGACTTTGGGTCACTGAGGTTTGGCACCTCCAGGAGGTTTGGCACCTCAAATGCGTCTCGTCCCCGTGGTTTCGCACCACACGGTGGGTTGGCCCCACAAGGCGGTATTGAGGATTGACGCCGGTGATTTGGTATCACACGATGGGTTGGCCCCATCACCCGATTATTGTGACTTCTGGTCACCAAAGGTTTGGTACCACATTTGTGTCTTTGGGACACCGAGAGGTTTGGCACCTCATTGCGACTCGTCCCCGTGGTTGGACACCACCGTGGGGTTGGCCCCACTTGAGAGATACGGGATTGTCGCTAGTGATTTGGTATCACACGATGGGTTGGCCCCATCATCGGATTTGTGACTTCGGTCACCGTGATTTGGTATCACAAACGTGTCTTTGGGACACCAGGTGGTTTGGCACCACATTGACGGATATCGTGTCTTTAGGACACCGGTGTTTTGGTAACACATTGTGACTATATGTCACCGGTGGTTTGGCACCACCAAAGGTTTGGTACCACACGGGTAGAAAAGGTGTATGGATGGTTAGGATTGGGTGCATATTGATTGGATGCATGATGGTTATGTTTATGTTGCATATGATATTTTGCTAATCCGGGAAAAAGGGTGGCACACTCGAGTCTTGGTGACTCACCTTTTTCCTTTAACCATTTTCGTGTATTGCATAAGGTCGGGGCCAGGGATCGGAGAGGACAAGGTGGCCTATGCCAAGATGATGATTTAATATTTTATGTTTGGTTTTGATATAAGTACTTTATTTGAATTATTGGGTTGTAATAAAGGCCATTTTATTATTTGGTATTACTTGATTATGGTTTTGTTATTTTAAATTCTTATTAACTCAAAAATGTTTTCACACAACAAAAGAAATTACATGAGTTTTAAGTAAGAGGAATTCGTTTACTCACATATCGATATAGTTTTCAAAAATTGAATTCTTTCATGCATTATGCTAAGTTAATGAAGTTTTTCAACCGTCTTTTCGCAATAACATAACCAGATTCGGTCGTAGTGAATGGGCCGAGTTTGGGGATGTTACTGCTTTGCATCGAGCCAGTTCAAAACTCGGCTTTGAGGGTTTTGGGCCCAAAACACTTTTTTAAAAAAAAGGGGCTTTTTCAAAATATGGGCTTTTAAGAAACTTTTCAGTTATTCGGCATGGCACTGTATTCTCCAGGCCCAAGTCCACTGTGTAAGTACTTCGGACTTTCTTGAAGTGATTTGTTTGTATGAATTGATTTATATGTGAATATTATGGGCTTTTATGGGAACGTAGATTAGTGAACTAGGATCTGTGAACCCTAGGACTAGTCTACTTAAACACATGCATAAGACTTAAGGCTACTAAACAAACCTGTGAAGTAAGTCACCGAGTTAAGGTGTGGTAACCACTGTACGCATGTCGAGGATTGGTATTCAGTAAGAGCTTGGTATTTAAGCAGTCCTAGCGACTCACCTCCTCTTTACGCGAATCCTACCTGGTGTGTAGCTACGGTTCACCTTAACCAAGAAGACTTGTTCATAGGCTAAACCAAGTATTAAAACCCGAAAGGGATTAGCCTTACTGTTTTAAAACCCCTAGTTTTAAAATATTCAAACTTACCCCTTTGGGTTGTAAACCCTAAATCTAATTTTGAAAGACGTTTTCTCGATTTACCAAAATTTCCAAAATACCCCTGTGTTAAAAATTACTAAAATGCCCCTAACTTTCAAGATTTTCGGTTTAACTCCAATTTTAATAAAATTTCCCTACTTTGCAAAAGTATACAAAAATGCTATTTTCAAGATACCTTGATTTGAAAATTTACAAAATTACCCCTGATGAACAAAATTACCGAAATGCCCTTGGTTTCTAAATTTTCATAATTCCCTCGATTTTTACTAAAATGTTCTTAGATTATGAAAATATCAAAAACTTTTGTTTTACAAATATCGAGATATCCTGATTTGGGAAACTTACGAAAATACCTTTAACTTCCAAAATTACTGAAATAACCCCGATTTCTGAAATTTTTGCAACACATCTGGTTTGAAAAACAAATTTTCCAAGATGACCCCTGAGATTTTGTAAACTTTGAAATATCTTTAATTTGAAAACTATTTTCAAATTGACCCTGAGTTATTACCGAAATACCCTTATAGGAAAATGTCGAAATTACCCCTGGTTGGGAATGCTCAAGAAAGTGACATGGATGAATGAATGTGTCTTTAGAGAAGTATGTGAATGTTTGAATTAGAACAGAGAACTTAAGATGAAACTTTGATTGCTCGAAAGAACGACTTCGAAAACTTACTTTTATAAAATTTGCTCGTGGATAAAATAAAGGAACAAAATTTCTAATGCATAAAACTTTTAATCAGATTAAATCGCGACGCTAGATATGAGTTCTAGGGGGCGTGGTTGTCGCGACGTGGTCAAGGTGGAATGACAACTTTATTAAGATCGAGTCTGCGCAGCAAGAGCGTAGTGTGGTAGGTTAGGATGTGCGATCATTAGTTAGTTGGAAATTTCGAGGACGAAATTTCTTTAAGGAGGGTAGATTTGTAACATCCCAAAATTGGGCCTAGGAGAATTGAGCCCAATGGGCCTTAGGCGTAGTAGCATTTAAATTTTCAGAGAATAAGAGATCGGCTTAAATGCAAGTTAGACTTATTAGATAAGTGATTTTGGAAGATTAGAGGGCTTCTATGAAGTCCCGGGATCAAATATTGGCTTTGGGGAAATTTTGGTTTTAGGTGAAAAAAAACCTGGAAGTTGGCAGATAGGCCTTAAGAATAAAATATGGAGAAAAATGACACAAGTGGAGTGTGTGGTGTAGTGGCAAAGTGACGCCACATAAGAGACAAGGGAGTGACGCCACAAGGAAGGAAGGAGGTCCAAGGTTCAAGTCTTGGCTTTTGCATTTTGGTTTCTTTTTGCTTGGACCTTAGAATTTGGACCATAGTTTATATTTAGTTGCGCATGGTTTAAGACACAAGAGGAGCTTGTGGCCAAATGGTTAGTGGCGTAGATTATGTTGCAAGGGAGCTTGGGTTCGAATCTCATGAGAAGCAAGGGAGTATTTATTTTGCGGATTGGACGGCAAGAGTTTCAGTTGAATTTAAACTCTCTTGTGACGGGATCCCACATCGGAAAGACACAAAGAATGAAGGTGAAGAGCTAGCTATATAAGGAGCATCCTAGGAGGAGAGTAAACACATCTTGGAGGGCGTTTGGGCACAAGAGTGGTCGGAGCGCGGATTAGCCCCAGAGTCCTATCAGGTGTGTAACTCTCTCTACTCTAGTTGTAGAGAGGCAAAATGCCGAAATGCTGGTTACACGGCATTAGTAGCCACACGAGCGTGCGGCGCAAGCGCATGTGGGGCTTTCACGCGATAGTTGAGGCCATCGAGTAGTATTCTTGTGGGTTAGGTTTGCTTGGGCCTCGATGGTAGAAGTGGGCCCAATGGGCCCGTGAGACCATATGAGTAAATTGCATGATTGGTTAGTATATGTTGAACTAGACTAGGTGGAACTTATATACGTGGCTAGATTTGTGCTAGGTGGGCCACACGAGCATGTGGGCCCGGATGGGCCGAAATCGAGTTTTAGGCCCAATCGTCCATATGATCGAAAATGGTGGTAGCTGAGTCGCTAGTGGTGACATTAGGCCTTCGGAAAGGCCATTTCAGTTGTGAATTTACGAAAATACCCTTAGTAGGTAAAATTACGATTATACCCTTAGAGGTTGATTAGCATGATTATGTTGTTTAGTTTTGGCCGATTGTAGGGGAAGGCTTGATCTCGCATATCTCGAGTTGTGGCTAGTGCTCGAAAAGTGTTAAGGAAGGGGGATCTAGTGCGTTAGATCTTGATCTCCGGGATTTGATAGTCGTATTAGTAACCAGGTGTGTAAACTAACACACTTCTTGCGTTGTATATGTTTGATAAACCGATTGATTGGTAAAATCGAAACAAAGATGGTTGAGTGATATGATACCCTATGGGGTATGTGCACGGATTCAGGTAAGTCCGTTTCATTATGAGTACTGTTATTGATACATGATGTCATGATTTATGATGTATGTGCTATGAGATGCAATGTTAAACATGTTTGCATGATTTGAATACTATACATGAGTTGGTATAATGATGGGTGATATGAGAGGAGGGGCGGTGATATTTTGTCTTGTGAGCACCAGTGTTTTGGTAACACAACTTTGTGACTTTGGGTCACCAGAGGTTTGGCACCTCGGAGAGGTTGGCACCTCAGCGTCTCGTCCCGTGGTTTCGCACCACAGTGGGTTGGCCCCACAAGGCGGTATTGAGGGATTGACGCCAGTGATTTGGTATCACACGATGGGTTGGCCCCATCACCCGATTATTGTGACTTCGGTCACCAGTGGTTTGGTACCACATTTGTGTCTTTGGGACACCAGAGGTTTGGCACCTCATTGCGACTTGTCCTGTGGTTGGACACCACCGTGGGTTGGCCCCACTTGAGAGATACGGGATTGTCGCTAGTGATTTGGTATCACACGATGGGTTGGCCCCATCATCGATTTGTGACTTCGGTCACCGGTGATTTTGGTATCACAAACGTGTCTTTGGGACACCAAAGGGTTTGGCACCACATTGACGGATATCGTGTCTTTAGGACACCAAAGTGTTTTGGTAACACATTGTGACTATATGTCACCGGTGGTTTGGCACCACCAAAGGTTTGGTACCACACGGGGTAGAAAAGGTGTATGGATGGTTAGGATTGGGTGCATATTGATTGGATGCATGATGGTTATGTTTATGTTGCATATGATATTTTGCTAATCCGGGAAAAAGGGTGGCACACTGAGTCTTGGTGACTCACCTTTTTCCTTTAACCATTTTCAGGTATTGCATAAGGCTGGACCAGGATCGGAGAGGACAAGGTGGCCTATGCCGAAGATGATGATTTAATATTTTATGTTTGGTTTTGATATAAGTACTTTATTTGAATTATTGGGTTGTAATAAAGGCCATTTTATTATTTGGTATTACTTGATTATGGTTTTGTTATTTTAAATTCTTATTAACTCAAAAATGTTTTCACACAACAAAAGAAATTACATGAGTTTTAAGTAAGAGGAATTTGTTTTACTCACATATCTGATATAGTTTTCAAAAATTGAATTCTTTCATGCATTATGCTAAGTTAATGAAGTTTTTCAACCGTCTTTCCGCAATAACATAACCAGATTCGGTCGTAGTGAATGGGCCGAGTTTGGGGATGTTACAAATCATGAAGTATTTCGAACCTAAAATTAGTATTTAGAACATTCCAATTAGCAATGAACTCCCAACTAAAGCCCTTAAAACAACCAAAACATCAAATGATAAAACCTTAACAACACCAAACAATATGCAACAACTTACCCAATTCAAACAACCACTTCCTACGAGAATTAATTGCCGAAGGAAAATTAAATTCGAGATTCTCACCTAAATCAACAGATTTCACAACAATTAAACTCTTGCCACAAGAAGAAAAACAACACTCATAAAACTTAATATAAAATACTTACCCACTTGATCGAAAAACTAACAGCGTGAACTTAGATTCAAAAGGAGTGAATAGGCAAGGGAAAAATTAACCAGAAAGGATATAGAATGATGAAAGAAAACGATTGAAATAGAAACAACCAAAGAATAGAGAAAAAAACGTGAAACGGGAAAAGAAGGGGAAAAGAACGTAAAACAAGAAGTGGGCAAAAATAGGAAGATTTTGTTAGGATTTTTAAAAAATAATAAAATATTAAAGAAAATAAAACAAAAACCAACCCAACTACCTGATTTTTTTACCAGATTAACTGAAGATAGAATTTAATTAAATCACAACCACTACATGGTTAGCTCAAACAAAAGTTGCAAATTTTTTGCGACTTTGCTCATTTAAAGATTCGAGCAAAAAACCATAGGGTAAACTAACACCTTACCATTAAACTGGCAGGCTTATTCTAGCACAAGTTGAACAAAAATAATTTTTAAGTCAAACAAACAACGATAGGGCTAGGAACAAAAATAACCAAATTTTTCCAAAAGAGAGATTTGAACCCATAACCTCAAACACTCAATCAATGCCCTTAACCACTAAAGCAAATAATTATTTATGAAAAAATTTAAAAAATCAAATATTCAAATTTTTGGGGCGTTGCAGTTAAATATTAAACATATTATATGTACAAACTTGTTGTATACAAACAGAAAACATAGATAAAATTAATATATGAATTTGATTCATGCAAAATATTAAATTTATATATATTACCGAATTTATTAATATAAAAAATTATATTAATTAATTTCGGTCAAAATATAAAAGATATGAAAATTAATATTCTTTTGGAAATAATATAATTAATATATGAATTTGATTCATACAAAACATTATTTGTATACATTTTACCGAATTTATTAATATAAACAGTTATATTAATTAATTTCGGTCAAAATATAAAAGACATGGAAATTAATATTCTTTCGGAAAGAATAAAATTAATATATGAATTTGATTCATACAGAAATTAATTCTATATATTTTGTTGAATTTATTAATATAAACAGTTATATTAATTAATTTCGGTCAAAATATAAAAAATATGAAAATTAATATTCTTTTGGAAAGAATATAATTCATTTGTCTAACTTTCTATTTGTATTCTCTATTAATAATAAGGGAATAATCCTATATTCTTTTGGAAAGAATATAATTCTTTTTTCTAACTTTCCATTTGTCTTCTCTATTAATAAGGGAATAATCCTGGTTTTCCTTTTTAATATGTGAATCAAAGAGGATAAAAAGATGATAATCTCTTACTGTGTTAAGGTTACCAAGTTAATAAAATAAAATATTAGAAACCGTTTTTAATTCTTTCTGAAAAATTCAAGAGAAAGTGGTTGTTCTTTTTTACGGGGTGGACTACGTAGCGGCCAGGACGTTTTTCATTGTGGCTTGGAATTGACATTGAATGAGCGAAATCCTTTCAATGTTTTCAGTAAAGAAGGTATATTTCAACTCTATTTCAACCTGATTCGTTCCTTGTACATGCATCCATGGTTGATGATTGTTGGAATAATTTTTTCGCTACGCCACGAGGCGTACCAGCGATCCAACAGAGAATATGGACCGCATTGAGCAACCCCGACACTGATGAAGGGCGCCTCAACGTTACATCCCCCTGGACAACTCTGGGGTTCCAACATTTTTTATCCTTGTAAATTTAATTATTGGTTGTATATTTTTGGAAACACAAACATTATTGCATATAATTTTGGTCAACATGTTTAAATTTCATACTTATTTGAAAATGATATATTTGATCCAAATATTACATCTAATAATTTTCCGCATCAAGTCATGAACAATATACACCGAGGCACTGATCCAAATGCTACATTTAAAAGTTGTGAACAATATACACCTAGTAACTTATCCAAATATTACATCTAATAATTATTGGTTGATGTACATTTTATTTCAAGTGATTCAAAAAAATTATTAGTGATAGTGAAGGCATGTCTTAATATTATTTTAATACGGTAAGAACGAAAAATACAAAACTAAGACTAATAAAATGAACCAAAACAGAAAGAAATAAACATGGGATTAGTAAAACAAACTCGAAAAAATTTGGAAGAAAAAAGGAAAAAAAAAAAAGAAAAATGAAAAGAAAAAGGGGAAGGTTTTTCATTTTCCCTTCTCTTGTTTTTTTTTTTTTTCATTTTTATTATTGATGCGAGTCTCAAGGCCCAATTTCAAACTTATGGATGTGATGGGCTTACAATACCTCAAAGCCCAACCAAGCTGTCAACTTTCAAGCTAAAAAGATTAGTCAACTCGCGACAAATATTTGTATGGGATACAGACATTTATGGATTAAGATGTCTGCATAGCATTCGAAGACCAATCTCTTAGGTTCAAAACACACTTTAAATCACTTGATTTCGAGTTCAAGAACTCAAGTTACAATCGTTTTAGTTTAAATAATATTGGATTTAAATAATATGACGAGAAATACTGCACGGCCAGAATTTCTGGACGAGATTATGACAAGAATTACGAGATTCAGGCTTTTAATTCGAGATTATATTTATCATCTCTTATTATTATTTTATTCTATTTTTTTATAATTATGAAGTATTTTAAGTTATTTAGGAGTTTTATATCAATAAGAATGTAACACCCCAAACCCGGCCCATGCGTTACGAGCGGGTTTGGCACATGAAGAAAATGTTTTGAGAACTTATGAATGTACTAAAGAATGACATTAATATATAACAAAGCAAGTCTGATTTATAACTATTTGATAAAATACAAATTTCGAGAAGTTGATTAATGTATCGGAAACTGAACTATTGAACTTTAAAACCATGGGGAAAACGTAAAACATCATGTGATTCTTACTAAAATAGGCGTTACTTGGTTGTGTTTAAGTAAACAAGTTTTGTATGTAAATATTTGATAAAATACAACTATTTTTGAAAGATTGTTTGATGAGTCAAAAATCGAGGTAGTGAGCTTTAAAATCGTGACTTTTGAAAATGTCGTAGATAATTTTGAGAGAAAATTTCCGAGTTAAAATATTTGTAAAAGTTTGTTATGAAATCCCTTTGTTAATCTATTTTGGAAAATCTTTATTTGAGTTTTTAGAAAAATTCCCATTTAAAACAATTCAAGCAAAATAAAAGTACGTCAAACATAAAGCAAAAGTGAAATACTCCAGAGGCCTTATTACATCATAAAATCCAAAATAGTAAAGTGAACGGAAATAGAAATCTAAAGTTCAAAATAAAACACCATTTTTGAAGTATGGTCTCCACCTGAGTCATCCATGGCCCACGTCCTCGTCACGGAGCATTACCTACAAGGGTTAAGGAAAAAGGGGGGTGAGTTACAAGAACTCAGTGCATAATCCCCTTACCGTCATCCACTGGGCCTGAACCAATATAGCAATCATCTTGGGCCTAAGCCCATCAACATAACAATATTAAAATGATATGAATGTATGCAACCCATCCCATCCAACCAACACACCCCTGTACCAGCCCTCACACCTGTGGGGATCAAGTCAACCCACCCCGCCAGTCATACCAAATCGCAGGCAAATTGCCATTTATAATAAGTTATTGTGGCCAAGCCACCGATATCATACGTAAACATTATAATAATCATTTTATTGTGGCAATGCCACCAGGCTACTCTTCTCTTCAACAGTTTTCCCAACCCATGCAATATATGAATATGCAACATACACAATAAGATGTTCACATATAAATAGTAACCATTTAACAAGTAATTATTACAATGACTCGGCCCATTTAATTCAATAACAATTCGGCCCATTAAGGCATTTCCATTCCGTAATTTGGCCCATAAGGGCATTTTCGTAACTCGGCCCGTAAGAGCATTTTCATAATTCGATAATCCTACCCACTAAGGGTAATTCGGTAATCTCACAACCCAGGGGTATTTCGGTAATCTGCCCTCTAAGGGTATTATGGTAATTTCGTAACCTAGGCTTAACTATTAATTTGGGGCATAAAATTTGAAACTGTCCATTTGCGTCATACTGACTAAATTGACTATAACTAGAGTTAGAAGACTCAAAATTTAGATCCGTAAATTTTCCTTGAAACTATACTTATATATATTCTTACTATAATTTTTCCAGAATTTTTGACTTAGCCATTTAGTACAGTTTATTCATTAAATATTCCCTTGTTTCACTGACCAACTGTTCTGACCTCTCTAACCCTAAATTCAAATATCTCACTGTACAGTTTTCATATGTTACTCTCACTTGTTTCTATTGAAAATAGGATCAGTAAGGAATCTATACATATATCTTAAATTTATAATTCACTTTGTACAATTTTAAATGATTTTTCCAAGACAAAATAGGGAACCACGAGTCAATCAGAACCAGTCTTACTAAAATTAAAATATCTCAGAATATAAAATTCCTCTTCCTCCTCTATTTCTTTTGTATAAAAATAGACACAGTAAGATTTAATTCAATATCTTATTCACTTTCTAATTCCCTTTCTCCTATTTTTCATGATTTTTCAAAATCACATTACTGCTGCTGTCCAAACTTTTTCATTACAAAATATGGTTACTACTACGAACATACACACGCCCGAGTGATCACGGATACCGGGTTCTAGTTTTTCTTCGGTATTTTGACCGAATCACAGAACATTTCATGCAAAATTTCAGAGAGATGTGAGATTACACACCATTTCAACATGTATTCGGAAGGTACGGGATTACACACCTGATTTTGATTTCCTAAAGAACCACTCTTCGATGACCCTAGAACAATACCAACCAAAAGTTAGCCTCGGATTTCCAAAAGATTTCGTATCACTTACACTTGAATCACTTACCACACGTGATCTCCCTCTACGGAGTCCCGATATTCAACCCCGCCTTCTGACTACCATCACACGCTCCTTTACTGCAACTGATGTTAACGATCCTCACTCTTTAATTATCAAAAGAATCGGCAAAAGAGTGTTTCAACTTAACCAAGTCAAGAGAAGAAAGAACAAACAGCATGAAATAAGAAGAAAGAACCTTTACCTTAATAATAGGGATGAACCGAAAGGAAGAACACGGTTTGGCACTAGTAGCAAGACAACAAAGAAGGTTCGGCTATCAAAGGGAAAAGAAGCAAAGATGCCTTGAGGGTTTCGGTCAAAACAAGAGAAAAAGATGCTCTTTTTTTGGCTCTGGGGTTCCGGCAAAGAGGGAAAAATTGGAGAAAGCAAAAGACACCAAAATGCTGAGGAGAAAACAACCTCTTCATGCACCAAAAAATTGCCAATTCCTATAGAAAATTCGGCTATCACAAAACCCCCTCCCAAACCATTATCATCTTTTCCAAAAGATGAACATTAACCAAATAAAATCTTTCCAAAACATCCCCCACGTAAAATGCCAACATGTTCCCTTCTCTTGCCTTTTTCTTTTGATTCTTTCCTTCGTTATCTCTTATCTTCCTCCTTACCATAATCCTTAGCCACCTTTCCATAATTTAAAAAGTCCACCTTACCAAAAATACAACCATGGCCGACACTATGGATGGATAGCACAAAAATTAATCAAAATTTGCAAAAGATGGGATTTGAACCCCTTCCCTCAAGCCCATACATGCAACGCCACACCACTCTTCTACTAGCTTCACTTGTGCTAGCAAAATGCACACTTATTTCCTTAAATCTTGATGCCACATACCTTCTCTCCTTAAAGTGCTTAACCACAAAAATTTTCTTATAGCTTAACTTGAACCCGAAACTTCCTAGAACTCCGTAACTTTCCAAAATTATCTTCCTAATAAGTCCAACTTGAAATAATGTCATTCCCTTGTTTTCAATAAAAAAAATTTAAACACTCCTACGCCCAAGGCCCAATGGGCCCAATCTTACTAGGCCCAATTTCGGGATGTTACAAAGAAAGTTTAGATTAAAACTACTTATTATTTATGTTAATTAGAGTTCTAGTATACTTAAGAGTTTTATTTAGATTTATTTAGCTAGCCTATATAAAGGCCTTTACATTGTACACAAAAACAATTCATTATTATTCAACTTCTCTTTTGAGTTAATAAATTCTCTTTGACTTTTTCTTTTCTAGAATTTCTCTTGAGTTTTCTTTTAGAAGAGTTTTAACAATCTTTTCAGATTGTGGAGATCATCATCTTTATCATTTGGTGTCAAATTTGGGTGTTTTGGGTGTTCTTTGTGTTCTTATAAACTAATTTCCAGCCAACAGCCTCAACAATTTTTTTTACCTAAAGAGTTTTTAGAAAAAAATATTTTCCAGTGGACAAAAGATTTTCAAGCGATTTGAAATTTCACATACTCTTTCTTGGCACTACTTTAGAATATAAAAAAACATTTCCCACGAAAAAAGTGATCGAACAAGTGCAAAATTATAAAAATACAAAAAAATTATTTTGTGGGTTGAATTTCATGCCAAAAATTTCCAGATCAGATCTAAATTATTTGAGGAGGTTCCAATTTAAATTTTTTTATTTTTGAAAATCGGGAACACCTCAAATGAAGTTTGTCAAATTGCTTCACAATTTTTTGGGTTTTAGGGATTTTCATTGACTCTTAGCCTTAGGTTTTCATTTTTTTTTTGCTTTTTATTGTTCCTTTTCTCAATCTAACACTTTATTGTTTCTTTTGTTAGTAGGTTAAATCACGCACATTCGTTTTTTTCGTGCAACACAATTCTTTGGTATTTAGCCGATTGTGGACTCATAGTGCTACTAGGGTTGCTTTGTTAGTTTGATTCTAATACATTCTGATTAATTGATATAAACACTTTTAAAAGACTCACAAGATTAATTCTTACCTCATTGAGAATTTAATTTTAGTTCTGAGTGCCTAAGGTGAAGTTTGCTTAATTGTTCTTTCGAGTGTTGTGTTTTCTAGACTTTTAGAATGACTCGTGACACTCATAACTATAAAAACCATTGTTAAACACTACCCGATGAAAAAGAACAAGATGTTACATTTGAGAATATTGTGGAGATGGTAAATTATTGACACCAACAATTGAATAAGTTACGTGATACAATTGAGGCCAATTTGACTAAGTTCTGAACAGAACAAAAAAGGAGCATTACTCAGCTTGCCAATCAAATTCAAATGCTAACACAACTTCTTGCTCATTTAGAGACTTCTTTAAACCCAAGATCTCGCGCTTGTGACAATGAAAAGCCTCGTATTCGTTCTAATACTGGTAGACGAGGATATCATCACATTGATGAAACTTTGGGTACTTGTGAGAAGAATGATCCCGAAGTATATTGTGAGAGAGAATTAAAAATTGAACTTATGCTTCATCACGATAAATGCCCGGAAAAGGAAAAAATCTTATTGGCGACCTTTGAATTTTTGGATTATGCGCTGAGTTTATGAATTCAACTTGGAATTAATCGTCAAATAAAATACAAAAGGGTAATTGAAACACGAGATGATTTGAAGCAAGTAACGCAAAAGTGTTACATCCCTTCTCATTGCTACAAAAAGATCAAAACGAAATATCGACGCCATGTTCAAGCTAATTGATCAGTTCATGAGTACTTCAAGAGGAGATGGCCAAACAAAAGGAGGAGTACAACTAATCTCTCACCTATTGTAAAATGTTATTGGTGTAGTTCAAAAGATAATAAGGATTTTGACGGCCTTCGGACTTACCAATGTCCAAAGTAGAAATCCTACACAAAAGATGTGAAAAGCGGTATCCGCAAGTGTACGGGTTAGATTTTAATTTAGTTACAACAGAGTAGGTAAGTACCCGAGGATCATACCCAAGGGAGGCGAGCACTAACTTAATTCTAATCTAAGCATAAATAGATCTAATTAGTGCTTTAATCGAATTATAGTACGAAGAATTAAAAGAATGAGTTTGATAAACTATAATAAAAATAATAAGAAAGGAAATAAATGAAAAGTAAATAAATGAAAAAATGAGAAATCGAATAATCAAATATGTATCAAATCTGGGCATGGGTAATTAGCTCGCTTTGGTAGTCATAATCAACTGTCGTCTCGGGTTTTCTTATTCAATCAACTAATCAGTACCGCAGTAGGATCTTCTGATTCGTCCATTGAAATACTAAGTCGGAAAGAACAACTTATCTTTCGACCTCACAGTCCAAACCGGTTCAGGGTTAAGGTGTTCACGGATAGGCCATACCAAATTTGGGTTAATTTCCACCTTGATGACGAGTTTAGATTCTTCCTTTCCTGAACAGCTAATCCATTAAGAAATCTGTACAAAATAGTTAATTATTCATACCTCCATTCACTAATCCCCCACAGGGGGACTAGTTCCTCATGGATCTAATAAACGATATAAAATTGATAGAAAGAATGAAAATAAAGAACAATTCAAGAATAGAGTTTAGAATAAGCCTAATTTGTATTGGAATTAAGCGAAAAATCCTCAGAGAGTTTGACAGTAATTTTAGAATATGATTTCTCTATAAAAGTAAATAACAAGAACGGAAACAAAATCTAAAACCTAAGAGAAGGGAAAAACTAAAGACTAAATCTAAAGAGAAAATCATACAATATGAAATGTGTGTATAACATGTGCTAAATGAGCCTATTTATAGACTTTAGGGTGGTCATCGTCCTTAACCCTAGGTCAACTACCGTCTTTATGCTTAATGTTTGATTGTGCAGACCAAAACGCCCCTGGCTTGTACTTATTTCCCGTACAGAGGCATCGTATATCCTATGTCGCGACATCGTAGGCAGTATGCCCAACTTTAGGGTGTCTTCAAGGGTATGTCGCAACATCCTCAGGCAATGTCGTGATATTGAAGGCAGTATTGGAATTCTTCCATTCTGCTCCCTATGTTGCGACATCAAATACTCTGTGCTGTAACTTAACGGCCAATATCAATTTAGTACACTTTCTAATGGTCTCTTGCACACTCACAAAGTATATTACCTCACCCTTAGGCCTTATTTGACACCTAAGGTCAATAAAGGACTCAAATTTCACATTTTATTAAACTTAACTAAACTTACGGAAATGTAATTAATACTTAACTAAAATGCTTATGTTCAAGCCCCTAAAGTGCAAAAACTAGTTTAATCAGCTACACCAAATTACAACAGATTAGGTCTCCATTGTCCAATTAAATATCCAACTAGAGAAGAAAGTAAGTATGAATTTGTATCTTTTATTGGCTCTTACTCAAGTGGAAAAGAGATTTGTGATGACAAACTTTGTGAACCGAAAAAAGATGATAATGAGCATTTTTTTTCCTTCAATCTGTGGAGTTAGATGAGATAGAAACATCATGTTCTCTCATTAAAATGTATTGCACTAAATTGAATATGCATAATACTTGTGAGGGGGATATTGGAAGTGAGGAAAATCATGTGAAAAGACTAAGAGAAAAGAGACCTTAAGTTATAAAAGTCTACTTGATGGTCCAAATTTGATGAGTGAAAATCCATATGAGGTAAAATTTGAGAGTTTTTAAGTGGAAAAAGAAAATGAAAAGCAAGAAAATACCCATACAAAAGTGAGGAATGACTATGTTTTAACTAAACCTAACTCAAATTTTTTTTGTGGTGTTTCTTCATTACAAGACTTCAAGGATCCATTGACGGACTTCCAATTATATTACTCTACCATTAATAGATGATTTTACTTTTAGGAAAGAGGTAAGTTGAACATTGATAATTCCCCACAACTACTACAAGGTAAGAAAGGTATGGAAACATTAGAAATTGATTTAAGAACATACCTTGAATGTAATTGATAAGTATGCCACTGATTTTATGTTTCAATAAACAATTGTTTGAAAGTTTAGTTGATTTTATGGTTTATGTAGGTATGTGAAGCTTACTTTTGTTGCATTCGACAGGTTTATTTTTTTGAAAAAAAAAATTCTACCATAGACATTAAATATGAATTTTTACACAATAATATTAAACTTCTGGATTTTTATTATTATGTGAAATTATTAACTAATCTTTGGTAATTCTTATGGATGACCATGCATATTCAAAGAAAGTTACAGGTTATTTTTTACTTGATTAGCCATCTGCCTAATATTTATTTGTTTAGTGTTGATGGTTTGTTTTTGAAAGAAAGGTACTTGATCCATGCTGATTTGGGAGATCAAAATCATATCTTTGATCTTGGAAATAGTTTTGGAGCACAAGAAGACTTAGGTAAGTATATTTTTCATTTTATTGTTATTAATTTTAATCCCTATTCTTTTTATGCAACTAAATATTTGAGGACGAATGTTCTTGAGGGAGGAATGATGCAAGCCTCAAGGCCCAATTTTAGACTCATGGACATGATGGGCTTACAAAAGATTAGTGAACTTGCAATAAATATTTTTATAGGATCTAGGAATTTATGGATTAAGATGTCTTCAAATAATTCGAAGAGCTATCTCTTAACTTTGAAACGCACTTTGAATCACTTGATTTTGAGTTCGGGAACTCAAGTTACGACCGTTTTAGTGAAGATTACGCGAGTAGAATTTCTGGACGGGATTATGACGAGAATTAAGAGTTTCGGGCTTTAATTCGAGTTTAAACCATATTGGGTTCAATTTTTAAGCTTAAATTTTATTATATATGAACCCAATATTGTATTTTTCACCCCTTATTATTTATTATTTTATTCCAAATTTTTGATAATTATGAAGTATTTTAATTTATTTAGGAGTTTTATGTCAACAAGAAAGTTTAGTTTAAAACTACTTCTTGTTGAGGTTAATTAGAGTTCTAGTATCCTGAAGAGTTTTATTTAGATTTATTTAGCTAGCCTATATAAACGCATTTACATTGTACACAAAAATCAATTCATTATTATTCAACTTCTCTTTTTGAGTTAATAAATTCTCTTTTGAGTTTTTCTTTTTCAAGAATTTCTCTTGAGTTTTCTTTTAGAAGAGTTTTAACAATCTTTTCAGATTGTAAGGATCATCTTCAAACTTTTTCTTGCTAACTTTTCTATCTTCGAGGGGAAATTAGAGCCGCTTGAAGGGGGTTATGTATTCTTCATGTTTCCAAGGCTTCTTAAGACTTCTACATACCATGTTCTATCTTTCTCATCTATCTTCTTTGTTAGAATTAAGTGACATGAATCCTTTTTTAAATAAAATACAATGGTAAAATAAAATAAAAGAAGAATCCCTATAGAACTACACTTTTTTTATTTTATTTTAAATAAGGTTTTTTAAACCTTATTAAACTTCATCTATTTGATATTGATTAGAATAAGGAGTTTCAATCTTACTACACTCCTATTAGAATATGGCTTTACAAGCCTATAAATAGACATAGTCTATTCCTCTTGTAAACTGATTCGAATTCGGCATAGTGAATTTTCTTCTCCTCTACCCGTGGTTTTTTTCCCGAAAGGGTTTCCACGTAAAATCTGTGTGTGTTCTTTATTTTTAATTCTCTTTTCTTTGCGATATATTTGCATTACCAACGTTATATTTTTCACAAATTGGTTATCAGAGCTTCCGGGTTTTTCATCTCGGTCATGGTAATGGCGTCTCTGAAATTTCGCTGGTTGATCGCAACACCAGATTCGCGTTGTGGCAGATAAAGATGCAGGTAGTTCTTGCACAGATGGATTTAGAGGAAGCCCTACTAGGGGTAGATAAGATGCCTTCAACATTGACGGAGGAAGAGAAGAAGCGCAAGGATCGAAAGACGTTAACACAGTTACATCTGCATTTGTCTAATGAAATTTTGTAGGATGTGATGAAGGAGAAGACTGCCGCAGCATTATGGAAGAGGCTAGAACAAATATGTATGTCGAAAACTTTAACTAGCATGTTGCATATGAAACAACGTCTTTATGCTCATCGTTTGGAGAAAGGTGCGTCTGTGCATGAACACTTAACAGTGTTTAAAGAAATTCTCTCAAACTTGGAGGCCATGGAGGTTCAGTATGATAAGGAAGATCTAGGGTTGATTCTACTTTTTCCGTTGCCCCCGTCTTATTCAACCTTTAGAGACACGAATTTATATAGCCGCGAGTCTCTCACAGTTGATGAGGTTTATGATTCTTTGACCTCGTATGATAAGATGAAGCATCTTGTGGTTAAAACTGACTCTCAGAGAGAGGGTCTCATTGTTTGTGGGAGACAAGATCGGAATGCTGATGATGATCATAGAAGGACACAGGAATGAAATCCTCGCGGTAAATCTAAGTGTAGATCGAAGTCTTCAAATAGAGGTAAAACTTGTAACTTCTGCAAGAAGAAAGGGCACATTAAATCTTAGTGCTATAAGCTACAAAACAAGATTAAAAGGGAGGCTGCGAATCAAAAGGGAAAACAACCAGAAAATTCCGGTGAAGCTGATGTTGTAGAAGACTACAGTGATGGTGAACTTCTAGTTGCTTCAGTCAACAATTCTAAAGTGAGCGAGGAGTGGATACTTGATTCGGGCTGCACCTTCCACATGTGTCCCAATCGGGATTGGTTTACAAATTACGAAACAGTGTCTGAAGGTGTTGTTTTGATGGGAAATAATGCTTCGTGTAAAATCGTAGGTGTTGGAACAATTAAAGTTAAGATGTTTGATGGAGTTGTCAGAATACTTAGTGACGTATGACATGTTCCAAAATTGAAGAGAAATTTAATTTCGTTAAGTACTCTTGATTCAAAAGGGTACAAATACACAGCTGAAAGTGGGATTTTGAAGATTTCCAAAGGTTCCCTCGTTGTGATGAAAGGGCAGAGAAATACTACCAACTTATATGTTTTGCAGGGTTCTACAGTCATTGGTGATGCAGTTGTCGCTTCCTCTTCCTTGTCAGATGATGATTGGAACGGTGGAAATTTGCAAGTGTACACAATCGTAACTAGTAATAAAGTGACAAGTAAATGTCGTGTTATCGTACCCACAGGGACTGTAAAAGAATTATTTATGAAAATGACTTCAAACACTTTGGTGACAGAAAAATATTTGGATTTAAGAGATATTTAAAAACTAAGGGAAAAACAAAGAAAAATAAAATAAAACAAAGTTCTGATGCACGATTTCAAATGTTGATTTTAATCAAGATGATATAATTGTGTTGGATCAATAGCATTTCTTACCTTAGAATTATTAAGCTCGTGTTTATACTTGTTAAAACATGGCAACTTTGTAATTTGCTAACTTATGAACATACTTACAAATAATAATCCATTCATCTCTTGTACATATTTCAATGCAAATTCGATCGATTAAACAAACTCCTAAAAGTAAACATGTTATTGTACATACATACTCATTAAATTAAACACTCTCTCACAAATTCCTATGTGATTCAATTGATTAATTCAACCTAATAAGCATATAAAAGATCATGCGAGATAACAAAGTATTTTTACCTTGAAACAACTTAATCACAACAATCCTGCAAGTTATGCAAGGCATATGTATTGCCAAGTACAATGCTAATTTAATCTTCAGCTACCTTAGAAGAATTAAACATGCACAGATTAAGTATTGTGTCCATTAATTACAATTCCAATGTGTTTAAATAATTAATTCATTAGCTATCTAAACAATTATAATGCTAGATAACTTAAACATGATTTTACTTAATCAAGCATTTTACCGAGGCCTATAACAGCATAAACACAATTTTAATAAATTAAGAGGACAAAATGCAATCAATCCGACACGAATTAAATTCAAGCTAAATTGATTAAATTAAACATTCCAATAACATAAATATTCATAAACATGTTTGTCAAAACAACAACGAAATTTAAAGAGATAGGGAACAAGAAGCAAATCCGGTGTTTCTCTATGGCTTGATTGATTGCTCCGTTCTTCGTTCTTCATTGGCCTCGGCTATCAAGGTGGCTTACGAACACTCCAATTGCTGCTCCGAATGGCTGGGAAAACACCTCTTTTCCAAGAAGAGAAATCGGCACAAGAACACAAAAAGGGAAATGGGAATTGAGAGAAAGTGAGAGAGGAGAATGCTGGAGGCTTGAGGGATGATTGAAATGATCAGCAAGGGGGTGTATTTATAGCTGATCAAGGCTGCTAAAAATAGCAAATAGCAGCAGCAAAAGAGGCCTCCCTTGGCCGGCCACCTATGTGGCAAAGTTGATGGATTCAACTTTGCTAAAGATAGCCTGGGGCAAATCTACAAAGCGACAATATTTGGAGGGGTTTGAATGCAACTTTGAAAAGTCTTCAAGGGCTTCTTTGCAACTTAATTAATCAGCTAATAAGCTGATTTCGGCCAGCAATGTGGACAGTTTGGGCTGCCCAACTCTTTGCTCGGTTCGGTTCAACCGGTTTGGTTTAACTGATGCGGTTCAAGTGGGCCTTTTTCATAATTAATTAAGATTAATTTATTTAACCCCAAATTAAATTGGGAATAAATTAAAATTAATTATATTATGATTAAATATTCATAATTGGACCATCTTGGGCTGGAAATAAATTTACCTCGATACTTCAAATTGCTTCTCGATTTTATTCTTCAAGCAGTGTCTGCCGAGCTAATTTTTGCCCTTTGTGCGAATCTGACGAAAATAGTCAAAATAAATCAAAATTAAATATAAAATTAATTAAAATTCATCATGTTCATATTTTTAGCACAATTTAATTATTTTATAATATTTAATTATTTTTCGACAAGAATTTAACCGAAACTGCATAAATTTAAGTTAAAAAGGGCATGAAAAAGTGTATAAATTTCTGTATTTCCACACCCCCAAACTTAATTCATTGCTCGTCCCGAGTAATGCACAAATTTGAAAATAATTTCCTCAGAAACACCTTTGAAAAACTCCTTTAGAACAACGTTCTTCTCAAAATTATGAATTGAATATACTTAGGCTCAAAAATAAGAAATTTGATAATTATGCTACTTAAGTATGCATATCATTCAAATTACATCCAACAACTATTATACTTGCAAAATTAGACTAAATGTTTCTTTAATAAAGACATGTTCCTCACTACCAATTTGATTTTAATTCCTTATTCAAAAAGTAAACTGCAATCATTAAGCTTAACTAATATCTTCATATGTTCAACAGAGCAATTTCTCTCCACTAATGTAGGTAACATTGGAATTTTGAATCAATAGATCTTTAATAAGGTTATAACGTGGCTGGGCTTAGGGGTAGGTAAAAGATAGACAATTTTTTTTGCTTAAAAACCCTAGACTCAGCTTAACTCGAACCTTTGGAATTTTCACCCTTGATACCCAACTTATGCTCTTTCGACCACTTATTTCATTTTGAGTACATGTTTTTTTTTAAATTCAAGCTCAAATTCGAGCACTTGCTTCATATACTACAATTTTCGAGCATTTGATACTTCTTTTCAACTTTCCCAAACTTATTTTCAACGATCTTCTGAATAGTACTGAGTCTAGTGTTTGGGACAATTTTAGAAGTAATGAAGAGAAAATTGATGGCTAAATATTGCATAGGTCCAAATAAAATTAGGCCATAAAGTCTCAAAATTGGGTTTCAAAGGATACTTTTATCAGGGCCGGCTTGAAAGGCTCAAACGGTCCAAACAATAGTTGCCTAATCATTTTCAACATTCCATGCTTCCTAGGATTTCGCCTCAAGAAATTACTAAGTCAATTCTAAAGACTTGAACTTTCATGCATGCCTAATTTTTTCGTAGGGAATTAAAAATTTTATGGTACGAATTCACGTGCTTTATTAAAAATACATTCATATCTTTATTAAGCTAACATAATAACTTATTGAAATAATAGAACTTTATTAATATTGAAGTTCAGCATACTTAACAAAATTTCAAATTATTGAACAAAATATATCCTAATCATAATTAAAAGAAAATTTTATTTTGAGTGGAATCAATTCAAATTTTCGGTCCCCCTACTTAAAGTGAACAATGTCCTCATTGTTAAAGTGAATAGATACTATACACCAGGTAGGATAATTAGAAAATAGGAGGTGAGTCAAATTGACTGCTTAAATACCAGGCTCTTTCTAAAATCCAATCCTAGACATGTATATATCTATTACCACACTTTAACTTTTGTAACTTGTTCAGATTTTATTCATGATTCCTATCTATTGTTTTATTGTGCAAAAATAGAAATTCCTAATTGACCTAATCCTAGAATACTTAAGAAAGAAATAAATGAAAGTTGAAGTCCTCCCCTTTTCTATTTGTTCGCTGATCCTTCCGAATTCGACTCATCTTTTGCTCCATTAGAATTATCTTTGCATGAATCGCCTTGCTCCTTTCTTTGATGATGAAATCCATGGTCAAATATGAAATATGGAAACTCAAGCACAAAAATAAATGGGTCATTATAAATTTTCTTGAGGGCACTTCTCATCGAGTCATCCCTTATTTTTGCATATCTCCAGTAGGCTTGTTGCTGCCATTGCATGTGTTGCATTAAGTCCATCAGCTTCATCAGCTCATTACGATGATTTGAGCTAGGCGGTGGAGCTCCAAACATTGAGGGCTTGATATCAGGTTCAGCTTCTGGTTCCATTGGTTCTGCCTCACTAGGGACTTCATTTGATTGCTCTGGTTGGATTTCTGTGGGTTCATCTTCTGCTTCTTCGGAGTCTTCGCTTTCTTCAATTCGTTGCTAAAGAACAGAATCTTCGGCTACTCGGTAAAGGTCCCAATCGGTGATTGTGCCTTGACTGTACTCTGTCTTCTTTACGTCAGCAAGGAGTTTTGCTTTTAAGCACAGAATTGTGATCGTAAAGGGGAAATAGGCTGGGCCAGAACGTCTAACGGCACAATTTCACATTTCTCTTAGGATGATTTTGCCCACATCAATGGTCTTTCTAGTTAAAATCGAGTATAATAGGACCATTCGCTCTAATGAGATTGTAGTCCCATGCAAACTAGGCGTAAGGCTGAAACGAATGAAATAGAACCATACCTTCGCAAGTGGTGTCAAATACTCTCTTCGACACGTGTGTATTCCTTTTTTTGACACAGTCCACTTAGAACCTGGAACTGTGAGTTCTTCGAGGATTTCTTGAAGATTTTTAGGCTTAATATTGCTCAATAGAGAGGAATATTCATCGCCGTCGAAATCAGGTAATCCAAACAACTCATTAATAGCATTAGAATTTATTGGTACCTTGATTCCGCGGACTGGAACTTCAGTCAATTCGCTTGAATTTAAGTTCACGTAGAATTCACAAACTAATTCCTCATCCACACTTGGTCTCTTTTCACAAAACAATTCCCAATTGAGGGCATCAGCAACTTGACGAATACGTGCCATAAAATCTCTGTAGTTGCTTTCCTTCAATGTGAAGCCTTTATCTGGATGCATCTATTGATTTTTGAAGATACTTTCGTATCTTACTTTGGCTTCTTCACAGTGAAATTTGCTTTGTATTTTGTCAATTTGGGTGGAGGCACGAGTTCTTTTGCGAGTCATGATTAACCTGAACATAAGATGGAAAGAAAAAAATAGTTTCTTAAAATTTTAATTAATAAAGATTACTAATATTTCAATAAATTGAAAATTTAAATAATTGAAAAAAATTAAACTTTAAGGAGAAAAATTTTCTTACCACCTTCCTCGTAAAATTTAAGAACTCTTAAAATAAAATAACTAATGAACAAAAGATGGAAAATTAAAGAAGGCTTTTGGCTTAGGTTGGGTGAAAGAGGAGTGTGCGTGGTAAGGGTTGCACACTACCAGCAGCGCGCACAGCCTTGTGCTGGGTAGCCCACGAGCTGGTCGGCGTGGGGGGGAATGATGCGTAGTAGGCATGAGGCCCTGACTTGGACAGCTGCTGGAGCTGGGTCGTGCGGCGTGTTGAAGCAAGCTGCTGGCCGAATGGTGGCTTAAGGACTTGCGGCACTTGGTGTTTTGGTGATAGGGGATTTGAGTGATGAGTGAATGGGGAGAACAAGGATGCAATTTACAAAGGTAAAAGTATGAATTAAAGTAGAACTCTTAGAATAATTAAAGAATTAAAAATAAGAGTCCAATTCTAATTTTACTCAAGATTAACACAATTAATAATTAAATATACATGTATTAAATTATCAATCGCTATTAAATTGCCAAGATAAATATAAAATAAAATTAATTCTAATCCTAAGTTAAATTGATAAAAATTAATATACAATGAATATAATTATATATTAAAGTTTATCAATAAAAATATTTATTCTAGATGCCTTTTAAAAATATTTACAAAAAGAGGCACCTAGTTTTTATTATTAACGAAAATAGCCACCAAATTTTGAAAATAATTCAATTAAGTCCCTAGACTTAATGAAAATTTGAAATTGAGTTGCAATTTAAGACTTGGGTCAAAATTGACCTTTTTATTTGAACAACCAAAAATTTATTTTGTCATTTAGGGGCTAATTTCTTGGGAAATTATGCAAAAATCAATTCCCAAGAAAGATTGGAGGGGTCACAAGCAGTCCCGCTTAAGTTCCAATCTCCTAGACAGAATTTATTTGAACATAATAAACCCGAAAATATACCCTAAATAATTTATTGAAAGGAAGAAAATCTAAGGATCAGATAAACTGAACGCGATTTTATCCCGTTCAGGTTTTTCTCCGTAGTAATGTTTCAAACAATGAGCATTGACTTGAAAATTACCTCCCTTACCTTGGAGTTCAACAACTCCATATGGATAGACGCGATGAATCGTAAATGGACCGGACCAACGTGACTTTAACTTACCTGGAAAGAACTTCAATCTGGAATTAAATAACAAAA
Organism: Gossypium bickii; assembly: GCA_025503065.1. NCBI lineage: Eukaryota > Viridiplantae > Streptophyta > Magnoliopsida > Malvales > Malvaceae > Gossypium > Gossypium bickii. The sequence continues at coordinate 119,791,284 of CP106712.1, read as the reverse complement.
CTTGCTGACCTGCTTCAAACTCTCGAACTCGGATATGCTTGTCATGCCATTTCTTGAGTCTTTCTTTGAGTAATTTGGCATTTTCGTACGAGAACATTCGAAATTCCTCTAGCTCGTTGAGTTGGAGCATTCGTTTCTCTTTAGCAAGCTTGAGATCCAAATTGAGTTGTCGAAGAGCCCAGTAAGCTTTGTGCTCTAACTCTAGAGGTAGATGACATGCTTTCCCAAAGACCAACCTGTAGGGTGACATTCCTAAGGGTGTCTTGTATGCTGTTCTGTAAGCCCATAACGCATCACCTAGTCTCTTAGACCAATCTCGTCGGTTCGGGCAAACTACCTTTTCGAGTATGCCTTTGATCTCCTTATTTGCTTGCTCAGCTTGCCCATTTGTCTGCGGATGGTAAGCTGTAGTAACCTTATGCTTCACTCCATGTTTATCTAGCAACCATTTTAACCACTTGTTCACAAAATGGGTCCCTTCATCGCTGATAATAGCTCTTGGGGTACCGAACCTTATGAGCACATGTTTCTGCAAGAATTTCATCACAACCTTGGCATTGTTTGTCGGATAAGCTTCAGCCTCGACCCATTTGGACACATAATCTACTGCTACCAATATGTACTTGTGGCCAAAAGACGGAGGAAAAGGACCAAGAAAGTCAATACTCCAAACATCGAACAATTCTACCTCAAGGATATTCGTTCGAGGCATCTCATTTCTGTTGGTAACGTTTCCAACCCTCTGACATCGATCACAATTCTTTACGTAAGCGTATGGATCCTTGAATAATGTTGGCCAAAAGAATCTGGCTTGCAATACTTTGGTCGCTGTACGTGTACCTCCAAAGTGTCCCCCACTCAGAGCTGAATGACAGTGTTATAAAATCTTCGGCATTTCATCTTCTGCCACACATCTCCTAATCATTTGATCTGCAGACTTTTTAAACAGATATGGCTCTTCCCAGAAATAGTACTTCACATCGTGAAGAAACTTTTTTCTTTGTTGATACATTTTATCAATTGGCATCAACCCACAAGCTAAATAGTTAGCAAAATCAGCAAACCAAGGAATATTATGGACATGATTTACCTTCAGTATATGTTCATCTGGAAACGTCTCTTGGATCGGTAAAAATAGAGAATTTCCCTCTTGCGGCTCCAATCTGGATAAGTGATCTGCTATTTGGTTTTCTACTCCCCTTCGATATTGAATTTCTAGATCGAACTCTTGAAGTAGAAGCACCCACCAGATCAATCTCGGCTTAGCATCTTTCTTGGCTAATAAGTACTTAATTACGGAGTGGTCCATGTAGACAATCATTTTGGTACCTACAAGATAAGATCGAAACTTGTCGAAAGCAAACACAATAGCAAGTAACTCTTTTTTGTTACCGTATAGTTCAGTTGAGCTCCGATTAGAGTTCTACTTGCATAGTAGATAGGATGAAAAACTTTGTTCCTTTGCTAGCCCATTACAGCTCCAATGGCGAAGTCACTTGCGTCACACATTAATATGAATGGCAAATCCTAGTCTGGTGTGACGATTATGGGTGCCGTGACTAATCGACTCTTCAGACCGTTGAAGGCTTTTAAGCATTCCTCATCAAACTTGAATACTGAGTCTTTCTCCAATAGCTTGCATAAGGGTTTAGCCACTTTGGAGAAGTCCTTGATAAATCTTCGATAAAAACCGGTGTGGCCCAAAAAGCTCCTAACACCTTTTACAGATGTTGGAGGTAGGCGTTTCTCAATAACGTTTACTTTTGCTTTGTCCACCTTGATCCCATGTTTCGTTATCCGATGCCCTAGAACAATTCCTTCTCGTACCATAAAATGGCACTTTTCCCAGTTGAGTACAAGATTCGTTTCTTCGTATCGCCTCAGTACCTTAGCTAGATTGGCTAAGCAATCATCGTAAGTATCTCCAAATACTGAGAAATTGTCCATGAAAACTTCCAAGTACTTCTCAAACATGTCAGTAAAAATAGACATCATACATCTTTGAAATGTAGCTAGTGCATTACATAAACCAAATGGCATGCGTCTAAATGCTAATGTACCGTACGGACAGGTGAATGTCATTTTGTGTTGATCTTCTGGAGCTATAGTAATTTGATTATACCCTGAGTATCCGTCGAGAAAGCAGTAATAGTCTTGTCCTACGAGTTTATCCCGTATCTGGTCCAAGAACGGCAGAGGAAAGTGATCTTTCCTAGTTGCCTTGTTCAACTTCCGGTAATCGATGCAGATTCTCGATCCTATAACTGTTCTATTGATATCAACTCGTTGTTCTCGTTCTCCATGACCGTGATACCTCCTTTCTTTAGAACGCGCTGGACTGGACTCACCCATGAACTGTCTGAGATGGGGTAAATTATACCCGCATCCAACTACTTGATAATTTCTTTTTTTACTATATCTTTAATGATAGGGTTCAGTCCCCGTTGTCCATCAATCGTCTCAAGAAAGCAAAGGGTTAGACGAGCCTAACTTAGAGCAGAAGAATAAGGTGGAAGAAGATATGGTTGAGGTCAATAACAAGCCGAAACCAGTAATCAAAGAGTACAAACCTCGCATACCATATCCCCAAGCAATAACAAAAGACGATACAGAGGAATAGTTCGGTAAGTTTCTTAAAATTTTATAGAAATTACATATTAACTTGCCGTTACTTGAAGCTATTTCGCAAATGCCAGATTCCAGGAAATTCTTAAGGAAACTATTGACAACTAAGTGGAAGATAGACGAGGAATCGCATGTGGAACTGAACGCAGTGTGCTCAGCAATGTTACAAAATAAACTACCACAGAAATTAAAAGATCCAGGGAGTTTTACAATTCCATGCTTAATTGGTAGTTTATCTATTAATAATACGTTAGCTGATTTAGGGGCAAGCATAAACGTCATGCCTTACAAATTGTTTAAACAACTAGGTCTAGGGAAACCCAAACAAACTAGGATGAGCGTTCAATTAGCTGATAAAACTATTTGAGTTCCTAGGGGTATAATTGAAGATGTACTTGTGAAAATTGATAAATTCGTATTCCCAGTAGACTTTATCGTTTTAGACATGGATGAGGACAACACGATCCCCTAATTTTAGGAAGACCATTCTTAGCAACTACCAGAACTAAAATTGATATTGATGCAGGCGAACTTATACTCTGTGTAGGTGACAAAACAGTCACTCTTCAAGCCCTCAATTCAGCTAGAACATCGAATAGCCAAGGTGAGAAGGTAAATTCTATTGAAAAACTTTCCGCTAAACCTTCTTTTCAAGAAACACCACAAAACCATAAACATGAGCCGAATCATGGACCTCGAGCCAATTAAGAAGAATTATATGAGGAGCGAAGCCTTAAGGTCGACGAACTAGACGAGTGGAAGACACACTTTAAAGAGAAATCACAACTACACGAAGTAAAACTGAGTGAGTCGCCAAAAGAGCTCATAGGGACATCCAATCACTTTGAAATAGGAGACCAGGTATTGTTAAACAAGGAAGACCCTAGAATCACCACATCAGACTTGAACACAGAACAAGAAATCCCTCTTGAGGTATGTAATATCTTCCCATACGGAACAGTCGAGGTACCTCATTCCGAATTCAACACTTTTAAGGTAAACACCACTCGACTCAAACTTTATCGTGGAATTGATAGTATGAGAGAAGATATTCAACTCTTCAAACCACCATGAATATGCAAATGAGAGGAGAGTCTAGCTTAAGACTATAAACGAGCGTTTCTCGGGAGGCAACCCGAGTACTAACACCATTAACCTTTCCATTTTATTTTATCTTATGTTATTCTATTTTTCTTTCCCTTTCAGCACCTAATTGTAAACTAACCAAGCATACAGAATTCCAGGCCACACGGCCTTGCACATGGCCATGGCCGTGGCCGTGTGGATGCATCGAATCGCCGTACTGACATGGCAGAGATGGTACGAGTCAGAAAAAATCAATTTTCAAAGTCACAGACTCTAACTGCCACCCCACGGGCACTGATAAAAACCCCACGACCGTGCGATGCAGCCATGGTTGATACTGTTTGATCATACATGAGCGTGGCGACATGAGCATGGGTGTGGGAGAAACGAACGAAGCCCACCACGGCCGTGCGATATGGCCGTGCGAGATGCCACGCCTATGAGCCACGGGCGTGTGAATGTACCTGACTTGATAATTTTATTTAAACCACCCACCCCCCTCTTATCACCTATTTCTCACCCTTCTTCCTCCCTTACACTCTTCTACACCCTCCATTCTTAGCATTCTTTGTTTTCATAGCATTCTTCTCAATCTTTTGGCCATGTCGAAGAAACGACAGAATCTAAGCACAGTCTTCCAGTGGGAGACCAATCTACATAAGTTCATGCCGGCCGCTTCATCCACTCGACAAGCCAAGGGTCTTTGAGACCACTTAATTCATAATTTTATTTTCTCGTTTTCTTTATTTTCCTTCTCTTTGACTATCTTATGCTTAATTTAGTTCATTTTATTTTAGTTTCTTAGTGTCAGGTTCTAAAGGCTGCTAGGGAATCACGCCTTGGGAACCACGACCATCACCTCCGCAGCCTTAGAGGTCACACCCACCTCGCGAACCATCTAACAATAAGGACTCTTCGGTCCATTCATCTTTCAATTTAATTTTACTTATGTTTTTATTTTCTTTCTATTTATCTTTCTTATCTTTAATTATATATTTAGTTTATTTTAAATATGTCTTAGTAATTCCTAGCTAATTCTCTACGAGCTCCCCAATTTCTTCATGTAGCGCAGAGCTCGAAAACAGCCACCACACCTCGAGACTCCCAACTCAAGGAAACTATCCACATTCAGGAAGTTTCACCCCTCCCTCTCTTTTGATCTTCTTATTAAATGATATTATCTGTCTTTGTACGTTGAAGGCAATGTACATCTTAAGTGTGGGGGGGTTAATTATAGTATTATCTGAAAATACCTAAATGATATCTTCTCTTAAAGTAATTTTCTCATATTGTGATTAGAATGAAATTTCTTTTGGTTGATGATTTTTTAGATTAAGTTATTGATAATTGTGCATTGATGATTAAATTTGAAGGATACCAAAGAATCAAGCATGATAGGTCTATTTTTAAGAAATTAAAATTTTTTTAGGTAGTCTACCTGAATCTGAATGTTACCTTGAAGTTTGAAATTTACGAAGTTGACATCAAAATACCCATAATTTTGTGAGACTTTGAACCTTATAGAGCATATATTCTTTTTCGTGCTCACTTCTTATTATGAGTGTGTCAACATTGATCTGTTATTCTAGAACTTATATCAACTATACATGTCGAGGCCACACCTTTGATTTGATATACAGAGATGATAAAGGCACTTAGGATTTAACCCACTTACACCACTAAAAGACCTACCTTCATAATTAACCCCTAGTGAACCCCGTTGATCCTAACAACCCTTTTATTGACTCACCCACTAATATTAACCCAAAACCCTTTGTATTTGTTATCACCATTCTTTTGACTACACTTTTTGTCGAGAATTGATTTTGAGCAGTTGCCTGACTATGTTCTATATTTCAGTTGTTAAAGTTCTTTATTACTTGTTCTTAAAAAAAATGAAGTATATTTATTATTAGTTCTATAATTAAGTGAGCTTACATGTTTAAATTTCAAATCTTAAAGAAAAAGCTCATATTATTAGTTTTCGATTGGTGTAATTATTTATTATTAGTTCATGTTTCTAGTTAGGTAATTTGTCAGGTCAATCTCGATTCTAACCCTCTAATTCAGCCTTTATCCACACCTTTAACCTATGCCCCATTACAACCCTGTTAAAGACCTTTTGATTTGTGTATCATCTCATATTATAGTGGTGGAGATTTGATTCTTGTAACATCTCAAAATAAGGCCTAAACAGAACAGTGGTTTCGGGACCACAAATTCGATGTTGAGTGAAACACCCCAAACCCGGCCCACGAGCCTTGACCGAATCTGGTATGTTCCTCGAGTAAAACGGTTCAAAACATCTTGGTTACTATGGAAAATTCGGGTGGTTTTGAAAGAAATTTTACTTTGTGTTGGGCTCGAGTTGAAAACAAGTATATCTTTGTAATCTAGGTTTTATAAAACTTTACTGTTGAATTTTCGAGATTTCAAGTTAAAGGTAAAAATCGAGTTCTTAGAGTTTACCATTCTAATTGGAAATCATTTGTGTTAGGTGACAAAACATTTGAAGATTTATTTAAAAAAAAAATTTAAATAACCTTTGACGTACTAATAATAATATCGTAATAAACCAAGTAAAAACAAGCATTAAACAATTAAGTACTATTGGCCTTATTACAACTGAAAACAATACCAAAATATATCCAAATACTTAAAAGAAAATAGATAGTCCAAATTGGAATTTAATCCTGAGCTGAGCATGGCCACCACTAAGCTCCTGCCGACCCGGTCCATCACTGAGCGTCACCTGAAAAATATTCCCACAACGGGGTGAGTCAAATAGACTCAGTGTGTACAATCAACACTAAGTCTCAATAGTTTAGGCATATCAGTTTATACATGTACAGATAATTAAATATATTGATGCAAACCCGAACCCAAACCTAGATGCCATCTGCTACACATCACCCGTACCAACCTGCACACCGTGGGGACTACTAAGTCAACCCTCCATTCGCTACACATCATCGAAGGCAGTCGCTGCAGACGACGTGCTCATCGCCCTTATATATACTGTGGCATAGCCACTAGATAAGATATTTGTGACATGAGTCACCACATTCAAATAATGTGACCGGAGCCACCACATTCAGATATTGTGGTATAAAACCACCACATTCACTTCCCCTTTCATAATCACCCATATGCCCATGTCATACATATCATGCAATATCATGCCTTATTTCACATTTTTATCACTGTTCACATATGTGCCATATCATATATTCATAATAAGATAACCACAGTAGTAGTAAATTAACGCACCTGAGTACTTTGTACCATTGCATGGTACCTTTGGCCACATTCATATTATTATAAACACACATAATTAATTTAAGCCGTAATTTAATAAGGTTTAGTGTGGGGTACACACCTGATTTACTTAACGCTTCCACTGAAATCCCGAATATCCCGATCTAGAACTCTAGATCCTTAATTCCTACATTCGGCTAACACTTAGCATTTTAACAAAAGCCTATTCGGCTATAAACCAAATCTCGAAGGATTACCACTACCAGATCCTTACCTTGCTGTCTATTGGGTTACTAACAAATCCCGAAAACTTTGTGATGACCCTTCTTGAAATCGTCTGCTATTAAATCACTGAACTAGTTAGTTTCCGGCTTTTGAATAACTAAGAACAGATCTTAACCATTAAATAGGGCTTTGGCCGAATAGCATATTCACTTACCTTTGCGAATCTAAAACCCCGAAACACCACTTGACTATGGAGATGTCGACACCCCTATACACATATGTTAGATCCGATTTCCAATCGCTTAATGGACTTAACAAGTGGCCTTCGGCCTAAACCATATTTTTTTTACCTTAGATCTAGAAATCTCGGATGACCTCCTCCTGGTAGTCGACAATAGCAGAAATCCCAAAAGACCCTTCAAGTTTCGGCCAAAGGTTACTAATAGGATTAGTACATTGATTTCGGTTAAAAGAAAAGGAATGAAAATTGAATTCGTTCTTACCCCTAATGATGAAATCGGCTACACCTTTTTCTGACACCACAGAGATTCCACTTTGAGACTTAATGAGTAATCGGCTAGGAGTCAGTTGTATATTCGACTTCTGATGTGCACCAAAGAGATTCGGCTTCAACCAAAGTGAAAAGAGAGGAATATAAAGCTTTAGAGAGAATCGACAATGGTGGATGTTGAGAAAGAATATTCGGCTTTGACAAAATAAAAGAGGAGAGAAGCTTCACTAGAGAATTCGACAGAGGAAGAAGAGAAAAGAAAAGAATGTAGAATGGCCTCACTTTTCCCCCTTTTGCCGAAATTACTAAGCCTAGAGTCCCCTATTCGGCCAACACCTCCTCTCACTATCAAATCCCTTAATTTGCTCTTCTTTTTCCTCTACTCCACTCATTTAAAATTAATTGAATAAAACAATATTTATCCTTGCTTAGCCGAAACTTTAAAAAGGATTAGACCACATCCATTGACAGTCCCTGTGCCGTCCATCACTGCTTATCCTTGCAGCAAAATAAAAGGTCTTTTATTTGCTTCCCTTGCAGCTCGAACCTAGCCCCCTTTGAACTCCTTGTGGCGTCACTTACTGGGCTTTAAGTGGCGCCTCCTTGCCACTTTTCCAAGCCCATTTTTGTGTTATATTTTCCCTACTAATTCTCTTAAGGCCACCCTGCCTAGCTTCCTCTGTTAGATTTAAAATCTAATAATTTCTAGGGCATTTGTCTATATTCCTAAGTTCTCAAAATTCATAAAACACATTCAAACACACATAGGCATGCCACTTCATAAAATTAAGCAATTATGCATAAGCCATAAATCAGGGATATTACATTGAGAAATTTATTTTATTTATATTTTTATTGTCTACAATTTCATGGAATGATTTCGTGAAAATCTCATTCGAAAAGTTTGACGTTTGGGCACTCAATTTAGTCAAAAGGACTAAATTGAAAAAAGTGCAAAAGTTGAGTTCTACATGTTAGAGGTGTCCAATTGTTATGAAATTTTAAATTGGAGGTCCTTAAATTATAATTAGACCATTAGTTAAGTTGGTGGACAAAAATGGACATGGATGCGTATGTTTCAAAAGATTTTTTAAGGGTCATTTTGGTAATTTAGTGAATTAAATGAATTAAAAACAAAATTTAAATGCCAAATATGTCCATCTTCTTCATTAGGACGAAATTAAAAGGGTTCTCCATAGCTAGGGTTTGTTTCAAGCTTCCAATCTCCATAGTAAGTGATTCCAAGCGTCGTTTTTAATGTTCTTTACGTTTTTGGAGTCCCGGTAACTTGATTTAGCTTATTCTAGCAATAATTTAACCTAGGGTTCATATTTGAAAAAATAACCATAGGTGAAATGTGTTTATTTTGATGTTTTATGATAGAATATGAAGGCTGAAATAATGTTAAACAACTTTTACTAAGCTATTTTACGTGAAAACGAGTAAAACGACATAATCCGTAAAAATACCAAATGTTCATAAGTACATGTTAGAGTGAGAATTTGATGTTGCCATAGAAGAGAAAAATGATCAGCATGTTATAAAACATAATAATAAGGGCTAAAGTTTAATTTTCGAGTATTGGGGAAAAAGTATAAATATGTAAAAGTTTAGGGGCAAAATTGTAATTTTGCAAAAGTTGAGTTAAGGACTGTTTTGAATAGTAAGTTAATTAAATAAGTGAAATGTGATGTTTTAAACCCCGAAAAACGAGATTTGGACCTAGAACGGGAGGAAAATTGAAAATCAGGAAAGTTGGTAAAATGGCCGTTTTGGTATCGAGGTAAGTTCATATGTTTAATAAGCATTTAATGATGCAAGTTTGAATGTTAAATTGAAATTTTAGTTATGAATACTTTAGTATTTATTTTCTAATATAATTATAATGTTCGATATTGACTCGACATTTTAATGGATGAATTGGTAAAATGTTAAAAAGTGGGAATTCCCGGTTGAACCTTCGGAATAGAAAAGATACGAATGAGGTAGCTATGTCACATGTGTGGTACTAAGTGCAGGCCACTATGTGTACAAGAAAGCTACGAGATGGTTTTAGGTCACGTGTGTAGTACTAAGTGTAGGCTACTACGTGTACCAGACGGATAGGTCGTATGTGTAGTACTAAGTGCGAAAGCTACTATGCGTGCATTCTGAGATAGTTTCGATCACATGTGTGGTACTAAGTGCGAGGCCACTATGTGTAAGTAATGGTTTTGGTCACATGTGTAGTACTAAGTGCAAGCTACTATGTGCACCAGATATAGCTTCGCTACAAGGGTGGTACTATGTGCACCACCACCGTATATCATTATTATTTCGATGAGTTCAACGGGAAATTGACTAAGTGAAAATACAATGTGGCTATGTAACAACTACGTGTAATTGAATATGATTATGTGATGAATAAGTGCAAGTATATGCGTGTAAACTTATGAGCAATGTGCTCGATATGTGATCGAACTTTGGTAAGATTGATATGGAGTAAGTGTTCCAATGAAAGTTACTATAAAGAGAGTGAAATTTAGAAATAAAACAGTTTTGTCAAGCAGCAGTAGAGTAACTTTCAAAAATCACCAAAAATGGTAGAAATGGAATTCGTAGTTGAGTGAGATATGAAATTAAATCTTGTTGAGTCTATTTTCATATGAAAGAAACAGAGAAAGAAAAGAAATTCTGTATTTTGAGATATTCAGAGTGATTTCGAGATCCCCTGTTTTGAATTGGAAAAATCATTAAAAATTGTAAAAAAATAATTTTGAGACATAATTTATAAGGTTAGATTCCAAATTAAACAAATTATAACATCATTTGAATTCTGCACAAGGAGAAAATTGATTCGTAGTGAAAAGTGGTTAGAATAGTCGAACAGCGAAACAGAGGAAATTTTAATGAATAAACTGTACTAATTGGCTAAGCCAAAAATTCTGGAAATTTTATGGTATGAATATATGTGAGTCTAGTTTCATGGAAAAATGGCGGTTTGAAATTCGGAGCTCTGTAGCTCAAGAAATAAAAAATTTAGTGACAGCGATTCAAGTAGACAGATTAATGTGAACAAGAGTAATAAGGTATAAGCATATGATTTAATGATTGTATCAATTTGAGAACTTGTTGTGAGGATTTGTCATGTTGAGGCTTTGATAAGGCTACAAATGAGTAAGTTGGGAAAGTAAGAACTTAGCATTATTTATGCAAGTTATGACAGCTTTGTAGTAAGCTAAATTCATTGCTAATGCTTATTATTTTTACATGTGAACTTACTAAGCTTTATAAGCTTACCCCCTTTCCTTTCCCATGTTACAGAGTCCTACTAAACAAGCTCGGGTTGGAGGTCGTCGGAGATCGCTTCACACTATCAAGCTATCTATGGGTATCTTTATTTATAAATGATTTAAGTTATGGCATGTATAGGGACTTGACTAAGTCATTTTATATATGTGTTAATTAATTTGACAAAATGTATTGTTAAGTCTGGTAATGCCTCGTACTCGGTTCCAGCATAGGATACGGGTAAGGGGTGTTACAATTCTCATGCAAGCCTATGGGATTAACTTTTCATGTTCGACTTTTGAGTGCTTAATTTTGAACCTTAAACACTTTGAGCGATTTGAGTGAATTTTTAGTGAGGATGTCAAACTCTTGTCGATTTTGAATCAGAGGTAATTATTCAGGTAAAGGGAAACGCCTATGTTTTCATGCTATAAACGTATGACTTTTATTGTTTGAATCTTTAGGATGCTTTGAGTTAAATTATTAATGTATGAATTATCTTTGAATTATAATGAAACACTATCGATAAATATTATGAATTAAGGAAGTTCGTTTTAATTATGACCTGAGAATTTTGCTTGAGGACAAGCAAAAGCTTAAGTGTGGGGGTATTTGATAAACCGTAAAAGTAACATACTTTAGGCCCACATTTAGCATGATTTTGGATGATTTAAGCCTCGAATTATGTAATTTGGTGCTCTTAATCCTTTACTTTCATGTTTTATACCCAGAAGAGCACCAAAGGATGAAAAGAACGAAAAACGGGCCCAAAACGGAGTAAATGGGCCATATCACGAAATCCACACGGTCTGCCTCATTCATCAGGCTCGAACATGTCCTGGCCATGACTTACACGGGCGTGTGCCATGGGCGTGTCCCTGTCGCAGGAAAGAAGAGTTTCACTCGGATTTGGATACTTAAGGGCGAAGAAACATATTCCGAAGCCTATATAAACACCCTAAGTATGACCAGAAAAGGGGGAACCCAGGGCTTTAGTCAGGGGCGTCCAGCTAGGCCAAAGGAGGCAGAGTTGTTGGAACTTACTCAAAGATAGCCAGTTGATCCATCTCAAGAAGTCGGAATTATACTCAAGACGGAGGATTTCTCCTTCAATTCCTTCAGGGGGTTTTAGGGATTTCTCATGTTTTGTTTTATCTTTTCTTTTGAGATGTTTTCCTTTATTGTTATGAACTAAACCCTTAGACACCCGAGGGGGATGAAACATAAGATGAATCTTGTTATCATTTGCTGAACTATATGATAAATATTTGACTTATTCTTAATTATGTATTCTTAATTCTTGTATTGATATTTCCGGGATATTAATTCAAGTGTGATGTGCTTAGGTGGAGGAACAAAAGTCCCTGCCTAATAGTAGATCTAGCATAATTAAGCGGAGTTGATCGCGCGCCTAGAGATAGGGTGACGAAATTTTGCCGGATTAGGGTGAAACCTAATATGGGAGTCCATAGATCGAGTTAATGCAATTCTAGGGGGTTTTAATTAGAAAGAGATTTCAATTAATCAACCTAGGGTTAGACGTTGGTCACCTCGAGAGAGGGTCTAATATACATTAGGGAATTTTACGGATCAAGTCAAATGAATAAATTGTCTGGTTCAGAGTTAGATAACAAGTGAAGTCTAGGTGGATTCTTCCTTGGGTGTCATCTTAATCAATTGGTTTTCCTCAAGTTATTCTCCCAATTTCATTCTTTTTTGTCTTAGAGTCTTTGGTTTAATTGTTAATTAATTTTAAAATAGATAAAAATCACTTTAATTCTTAGGCTAGATAATAAAGAGAGAGTTAGTATTAGTACTTTTGGTTCCTTTGGGATTCGACATTCCGGTCTTACCTTAACTATACTACTATTCGATAGGTGCGCTTGCCTTAAATTGTTGTCATAGTTTCCAGGTTTGATCATATTATTTATAAATTTTAAGACTTAGACATCGTGAAAACAACGTTCAACGGCTCTTGGTTTGCATATATATCTTCAGCCACATTTAAAGCATAAGCAACTAGATCAGCCTCGGCATATTTCTTTGGAGGTTTGATTTCTCTTCTAGTTCTGTTTTTGGCGATTGAATATTGTAGTGAAGAAGCAACTCTATTCTCAATTTTTGTACTGGCTTGAGGAGTCGACTCTGTATTAATCTGTATTAAGTTAGGTATCATAGCAGTTTCATTAAAAACAACATCTCTGCTAATCACAACTTTTCTATTTTCAGGACACCATAACTTATACCCTTTTACACCAGTTTTATAACCAAGAAAAACACATTTAATGGATCTCGGTTCCAATTTTCTATTATCAACATGAGCATACGCAGGACACCTAAAGATCTTTAAAATAGAATAATTAGCAAGATTACCAGACTATACCTCTTGTGGAGTCTTTTTCTCAATGGCAATAGATGGAGATCGGTTGATCAAAAAATATGCAGTAGAGGCTGCTTCGGCCCAAAATGACTTTGGTAAGTTGGCATTTGACAACATACATCGAACCTTCTCCATGATCGTTCTGTTCATTCATTCTGCAACGCCATTTTGCTGTGGAGTATGACGAACTATCAAGTGTCTCACGGTCCCTTCTGACTTGCACAGTTATTGAACTCATCAGAACAAAACTCTAAGCCATTGTCTATGCGAAGGTATTTTATTTGTTTTCCTGTCTGTTTTTCAATCATAGTTTTCCAAGACTTAAAAATACGGAAAACAGATCACTTTTCTGCTTCAGGAAGAATGCCCAAACTTTTCTGGAAAAATTATCAATAAAAGTTAGCATATAATTAGCTCCACCTCTCGAAGGCACTCTTGATGGCCCCCATAGATCAGAATGAATAAACTCCAACGTTCCCTTCGTGTTATGGATTCCTCTGGTGAATCGAACTCTCTTTTGCTTCCCAAAAACGCAGTGCTCACAGAACTTCAGTTTGCAAATTCCTTGCCCATCCAGAAGTCCTCTTTTGCTCAATTCTGCCATGCCATTCTCACTCATATGTCCTAGGCGCATATACCAAAGTTTAGTAATATCATTGGAAACACAGAAATTTATACACTTTTTCATGCCCTTTTTAACTTAAATTTATGCAGTTTCGATTAAATTCTTGTCAGAAAATAATTAAATATTATAAAATAATTAAATTGGGCTAAAAATATGAACATGATGAATTTTAATTAATTTTATAGTTAATTTTGATTTATTTTGACTATTTTCGACAGATTCGCACAAAGGGCGAAAATTGGCTCGACAGACACTGCTTGAAGAATAAAACTGAGGAGCAATTTGAAGTATCGAGGTGAATTTATTTCCAGCCCAAGACGGTCCAATTATGAATATTTAATCATAATATAATAATTTTAATTTATTTCCAATTTAATTTGGGGTTAAATAAATTAATCTTAATTAATTATGAAAAAGGCTCAGTTGAACCGCATCAGTTGAACCAAACCGGTTGAACCGAACCGAGCAAAGAGTTGGGCAGCCCAAACCATCCACATTGCTGGCCCAAATCAGCTTATTAGCTGATTAATTAAGTTGCAAAGAAGCCCTTGAAGACTTTTCAAAGTTGCATTCAAACCCCTCCAAATATTGTAGCTTTGTAGATTTGCCCCAGGCTATTTTTAGCAAAGTTGAATCCATCAACTTTTCCACATAGGTGGCCGGCCAAGGGAGGCCTCTTTTGCTACTGCTATTTTTTATTTTTAGCAGCCTTGATCAGCTATAAATACACCCCCTTGCTGATAATTTCAATCATCCCTCAAGCCTCCAACATCCTCCTCTCTCACTTTCTCTCAATTCCCATTTCCCTTTTTGTGTTCTTGTGCCGATTTCTCCTCTTGGAAAAGAGGTGTTTTCCCAGCCATTCAGAGCAGCAATTGGAGTGTTCGTAAGCCACCTTGATAGCCGAGGCCAACAAAGAACGAAGAACGGAGCAATCAATCAAGCCACGGAGAAACATTGGATTTGCTTCTTGTTCCCTATCTCTTTAAATTTCGTTGTTGTTTTGACAAACATGTTTATGAATATTTATGCTATTGGAATGTTTAATTTAATCAATTTAGCTTGAATTTAATTCGTGTTGGGTTGGTTGCATTTTGTCCTCTTAAATTATTAAAATTGTGTTTATGCTGTTAAAGGTCTCGGTAAAATGCTTGATTAAGTAAAATCATGTTTAAGTTATCTAGCATTATAATTGTTTAGATAGCTAGTGAATTAATTACTTAAACGCATTGGAATTGTAATTAATGGACACAATACTTAATCTGTGCATGTTTAATTCTTCTAAGGTAACTGAAGATTAAATTAGCATTGTACTTGGCGATACATATGCCTTGCATAACTTGCGGGATTGTTGTGATTAAGTTGTTTCAAGGTAAAAATACTTTGTTATCTCGCATGATCTTTTATATGCTTATTAGGTTGAATTAATCAGTTGAATCACATAAGAATATGCGATAGATTGTTTAATTTAATGAGTATGCATGTGCAATAACATGTTTACTTTTAGAAGTCTGTTTAATCGATCGAATTTTTATAGAAATATACACAAGAGATGAATGGATTTTTATTTGTAAGTATGTTCATAAGTTAGCAAATTACCGAGTTGCCATGTTTTAACAAGTATAAACACGAGCTTAATAATTCTAAGGTAAAAAATGCTATTGATCGAACACAATTATATCATCTTGATTAAAATCAGCTTTTGAAATCGTGCATCAGAACTTTGTTTTATTTTATTTTTCTTTGTTTTTCCTTTAGTTTTTAAATATCTCTTAAATCCAAATATTTTTCCGTCACCAAAGTGTTTGAAGTCATTTTCATAAATAATTCTTTTACAGTCCCTGTGGGTATGATAACTCGACATTTACTGGTCACTTTATTACTTGTTACGATTGTGTACACTTGCACATTTCCACCGTTCCAAGTTTTTGGCGCCATTGCCAGGGATTGTTTTTCAAAGCCATTGTTTGTGAATTTGTTTTACATTTTGGTTTATCTATTTTTCGTATTGAAATTTTTACTTAATTAATTTTTTTTTTTTATTATTTCAGGTGTTTATGAGTATTGACCAGATTATTGACTTACTCCTTGTGGACCTTGAAATAGAACGAACCTTTCGACAATGAAGAAGACAAGCAAACCAATGAAGGACCGAAAAAATGTACTTCGAGAATATGAACCAAGGAAACGGAGCAAACCCTGCTCAGAATCCTATCCTTATTGCTGATGATAGGGATAGAGCCTTAAGACAATATGCCGTGCCAGTATTTAACGATCTTAATCCAAGTATTAGGAGACCCGAAATCGAAGCACAACAATTTGAGCTAAAGCCAGTCATGTTCCAGATGCTTCAGACAGTGGGCCAATTCAGCGGAATGCCTACTGAAGATCCTCATCTTCACTTAAGACTATTCATGGAAGTGATCAATTCTTTCAAGTTAGCCGGAGTACCCGAAGATGCCTTACAATTGAAGTTGTTCCCATATTCACTAAGGGACAGAGCTCGCGCCTGGTTGAATTCATTGTCACCAAACTCTATTTCTACATGGAAAGAGTTAGACGAGAGATTCCTCATGAAGTATTTTCCGCCAAGCAAGAATGCTAAGCTAAGGAACGAGATCACTGCTTTCCACCAAATGGATGACGAGTCCTTGTATAAGGCATGGGAAAGATTTAAAGAGTTATTATGAAAATGCCCTCATCATAGAATCCCTCACTGCATTCAACTTGAGACATTCTATAATGGTCTCAACGCTCACACAAGGATGGTAGTGGACGCCTCTGCTAATGGTGCTCTCCTTTCTAAGTCTTATAACGAGGCTTATGAAATTATCGAGAGGATTGCCAGCAATAACTATCAATGGCCAACCAGTCGAGCAGCGTCAGGAAGACGAGTAGCTAGAATACATGAAGTAGACGCTCTTACTTCACTCGTATCTCAGGTATCATCAATATCCTCAATGCTTAAAAATCTTACTACTAATAGGTCTAATAGTTTTGCAGCACAGCCGCCTAATCAATTTGAGAATATAGCCTATGTCTATTGTGGGGAGGGACATTTGTTTGAAGAATGTCTGTCGAACCCAGAATCTATATACTACATGGGTAATCAAAACCAAAACCGAGAAAGGCAAGGGCTGCAATCCAACTTTTATAACCCATCATGGAGAAACCACCCGAATTTTTCCTGGAGTAACCAAGGGGCTGGAAGCAGTACCACTTACACTCAACCCAGACCATCCCAGCTGCCTAATTTTCCGCAACAAGTTCAGAAGCCAGTTCAAGCTGACGCATCCAATATCCTGGAGAGTTTGCTGAAGACATACATAGCAAAGAATGATGCCTTAATCCAGAGCCAAGTAGCTACATTGAAGAATTCTGAGAATCAAGTGGGCCAGCTTGCAATTGAACTCAAGAACCGACCACAGGTTACTTTACCCAGTGATACGAAAAATTCGAGAAATTCGGGGAAGGAACATTGCAAATCGTTGACATTGAGAAGCGGAAAAATAGTACAGCCCAACATTGTCGAAGTTTAAAAGGAGCAAGCTGATGCTCAAAAAGAAGTTCAACCTAGTGTTGAAACCCCAATTTCACCATAACCGAAATCTGAAAAACCATGCAAAGTAACATCAGGACCAGTTAATTTTGATCACCCAACAACGTCGTTAGATACAGAATTACAGCCAAAGGCGAATCAACCAAAATCAGTTCTAGTAATGAAACCACCACCACCCTACCCTCAAAGACTTCAGAAGCCGAAGCAGGAGATTCAATTCAAGAAGTTCCTTGACATACTCAAGCAACTACACATCAACATCCCGTTGGTCAAAGCACTTGAGCAAATGTCGAACTACGTCAAGTTCATGAAAGATATCTTGTCTAAGAAACGAAGGCTTGGAGAATTTGAAATGGTAGCTCTGACGAAGGAATGCAGTGCATATCTTCAGAACAAACTACCCCCAAAATTGAAGGATCCTGGATGTTTCACCATACCATGCAATACTGGATCAACATATTATGGTAAAGCATTATGTGACTTAAGCGCAAGTATCAACTTGATGCCTATGTCAATATTTAGGAAGTTGGGGATAGGAGAAGTTAGACCAACTACGGTTACACTTCAACTAGTAGATCGATCCTTAGCACATCCAGAAGGAAAAATCGAGGACGTATTGGTACGTGTAGATAAATTTATCTTTCCTGCTGACTTTGTAATTCTAGACTTTGAAGCAGACAAAGAAGTGCCAATTATCCTAGGAAGACCATTCTTGTAACATCCTTAACTCAGGGCCTTTGCATTTTGTATGTTTGCATGCTGTTAATAGGGATGACGTGCTAGTTTAGGCTAGTCTAGGGTCTAGGCATGAGCCAAGGGTAGGCCAGGGCCATAGCAAAAATTTACGTTTTGGGCTTCTAAAAGAGAGGAGCTGTTTGAGCTGGGGGTTAAAGGTAGTTGATGAGGAATTGTGACACAGGAAATGCCTTTGTAAAGTGGCAAGGGAGGCGCCACTTAGGAGGCAAGGGAGTGACGCCACAGGGAGCAGAAGGAGCCTTGGTTCGAGCTGTGGGAATCTCCTTTTGGGCATTCTTTTTGATGCCAGGACAAGGGAGAGTTGTGCTCAGGATGGACACAGGTGGATGAGGGTTGAAGGAGTCAACAGGATTTGAATGTGTGGAAGAGAGGAAATTAAGGAGGTTGAATCATTCAAACTCGTTTGAATGAATGGTTGAGAGGAAATAAGGAGTAAAGAGAGGGAAGGCATAGTGTTTGAGGGGAGTTAGGATGTGTAGCCGAAATTGTGAGGGGTGGATTCGATTTTGGGTGCTTTAGGGGGTGGCCGAATGTGCTTTAGGGAGTGTTGTGAATTCAGCTAGATAGGGAGCCTTTAGGGTCTTCTTCTCTCATTTGCTTTTGTGCCGAAACCACCCATTGTTTTTCTTTTCTTTTCATTTCTATTTACCAAAACCGAATAGCTTTCTAAACTTCTTCTTCTTTTCTGTTTTGGTGGGTAGCCGAAACCTACAATGCCCTTTACTCCTTACTTTCGTTCATCTTCCTTGTCTCTAAGCATCAAAGTCGAATACCCTTGGCCATAATTTCTTTCTCCATAGCCAAATCTTCTTACCATTTCCCCCTCTTGCTTTTAAAAGCCGAATCAGCAATCCCTTTTGAGACACCTTGTTAGCCGAAATCTATTGCCCATTTCTCATCCTTCTTTCTTTTGTTTAAAAAGTCGAAAACCCTCTGTAGCCTGCCGAAACATCAATCTTCATTCTCTCCTCTCTTAAAAGCCATAGCCGAATCTTCTTAGCACTCTGTTGATTTCTTTTCTTTCTTTCCTTTGGATCAGCAAGTGCCGAAACCTCATCAACTTTTCACTCTTCTCTCTTAACCTTTGGCCAAATATCATCCGTTAAAAGATCCCCATTCGATTTCATCTTTCTCTGTGCATAAGTGGAACAGTTCCGGCATTTGGGTAAGTTCTTGGCCTCTGGCCGAATCCCCCTAACTCTCTCATTTCAATTCTCTTCCTCTTTCGATTGTTCTGGACAGAAAAGCTAGAACCCCTAAGTGTTCTATTGAAGATTTGTATCTCTATTTTCAGTTTCTCATTAAATTCTCTCTTGTTTCAGCCTTTGCCGATTCTTGCTAGGGGGTGATCGAGTCTGTCAGGTTAAGGTAAGGGGGCGATTCCTTGTATTTTGCGTTATCTCTTTCGGGATTTCATGACCAAAGCCGAATGGCTATTTGCATAATAGTGAGATGTTTGGCCGATTATAGGAAGAGGGTGGCGCATACGTTTGGATTCTCGGGATTTGTTCGGTTTATGAATTAGATTTTGACCTTTGAGATTCGTCGATCTAGGTAAGGGCCTTCACTTTATGTGTTGTATTAATCTCTTAGATTCAATTTCGTTACTTTAACTCGATTTAGTGACTAAGGTGTGTTCATAGGCTCGAATGCCAGCCAACCATTAGGAGGGGTTGGATCGGTGAACCCAGCCCCTAAGTTCAAAAAGAGGGCGGTGTCGGCTGTTTGCGATTGGCCACCTGGGTGTGGGCCGACATCTGAACAAAGCAGTAGACAGATAGCTGTAGTGTCGATTAACGACAGTGTCGACGTAGAGAGTGTCTTATTACGGGTAATCAGGTGTGTAACTCTTACACACTTTCCTTGTTTAATATGTATTAGTTATGTGATGTTAAAAGCCGGATTGACGGTAGAGATCACTAAGTTATCTTTGTGGGTAAAGCGAGGATGCCAGGTAAGTTTGCTATGGCTGCAAACGTTACTTACATATATTGAAATCTGTCAGTGCCATGTTATTTTACACATGTTATTCTATATGTTACACATGATCATACCTGACTGTAAGCATGTACATGAGATATGGGTGATGAGAGGAGGGGGAAGGTATGATTTCAGACTGTCACCAGTGGTTTGGTACCACACAGTGGGTTGGCCCCACTTATTATAATATTGTGACTAAGTCTCAGTGGTTTGGCACCACCAGTGGTTTGGTACCACATATATCTATCTTTGTGACTCGTCCCAGTGGTTTGGTATCACAGTGGGTTGGCCCCACATATCGATATACGGGATTGTCATCAGTGGTTTGGTACCACAAAGTGGGTTGGCCACACACATGATTATTTGTGACTTCGGTCACCAGTGGCTTGGTACCACATATATTATTTGTGACTTCGGTCACCAGTGGTTTAGGACCACCAGTGGTTTGGTACCACACGGGGTAGAACTTGGAGTCTCAGATGGTTAGGTTTTGGGTTGCATGGCATACATATTCGCTTACAAAACTGTGTAAGGGCTTATTATCTTTGGGATGGGGATTTATACACTGAGTCTCGGTGACTCACCCCTTCCTTTACATTTTGTAGATAATTCTTAGGTCGCGGATATGGAGCTGGGATGGACTCGAGGTGGCCATGCTCAATAGTTTGCTTTTATTTTATTAGTTAATTTCGGACTTACTTTGCTTTAAATTTTGGTTTTTGGTTTTGTAATAAGGCCTCTAAATTTTACTTTTGGGTTTATTTGTTTTGTCAAATACCTTTGAAATTGCGCTAAACGTTAAAGCATGTTAAAAAGATAAAGAACCTATAAAATGAATGTTTTCGCAAACTCTAATGAATTTCGGGATTTTCCAAACCTTTACTATCGGGTAAAAAGCGAACATGTAACATCAACAAGTTAATTGGAATCTCTTTAAAGCAAACCTCGAATCGATTTTAGTAATTTACTTAAAACAACATGGGTTTTTATTAAATGAGAAGTTCCTTTTTTAAATTAGAGACGACAACTTGTTTTCCCAAAAACGTTTTTCTTTCCTGTGACATACCAGATTCGGTCGTAGTGTTTTGACCAGGTTTGGGGTGTTACAATTCTTAGCAACTAGAAGGACCCTTATTGATGTGCAAAAGGGCGAGCTGACTATGCGTGTTCAGGATGATCAGGTAACATTTAATGTTTTTAAGTCAATGCGATTTCCTAACACAATGGATGATTGTTCTGCAGTATCCGATTTAGAGGAATTAATAGTAGAGAAAGAACTTAACTGTGTTGAGGACCCACTGGAAAGGATTTTGACATCGGATCCCCTAAATGATGAAGAGGAGGACGAATACTTAGCTTTGCTAGAAGCTAATCAAAAGGGATTTAATCCGCAATCCCATTTTGAATCTTTAGAATTAGAGAAAAGAGATTACAGCCAACCAAAAGCATCAATCGAGGAGCCACCTAAGTTAGAACTCAAGGTATTACCTTCACAATTAAAATATGTTTATTTAGGTAACGCCTCTACTCTGCCTGTGATTGTTTCAGCAGAATTAACTACTGAACAATCAGAGAAACTTATCATAGTTTTGAAACACTTCAAGAAGGCTATCAGATGGACTATAGTCGATATTCACGGTATTAGCCCATCTGTATGTATGCACAAGAAAGTGTTCCACTTAGATAAACTCCTGTGACAATGCTTCAATTTTTGTTTCTACCTTCCAAAAACGTGTTTCTGAGGCTGCTATGAAGTTTGTTAGCACCTCTTCAAGGTTCAGCTTCTTTTCCTGTGGGTAGGGCTATTGTTGGAAGTTTTAAGATGGTTGTTGCCTTTGATTTCTTTGACCGCCCCATGAGAAATTGGGGTGGTTCTTCCAACCTGGATTATAAGTATTACTATAAGAGTTATTGTTAGATCAGAAATTATTACCCGTATAGTTCATTTGTTCGCTCTCCATGCCCTGTCCGCAGGGTGGGTACTAAGGATTCGCGACGCCTTCACTTGTCTCGCACTGCATCACTGGATGTGCCTGCGAAGAACCATAGAAACTATCAAATTTTTTTATGTAACAATTCTACCTGATTTGATAGCGTAGTCACTGCATCAATGTTGAAAACTCTGGCTGCTTTGGCTGGCCTTTTCCTTGTAACTTGCCACTGATAGTTATTCAGTAACATCTCCTCTGTAAACTCATAGGCTGCTTCAGGAGTTTTGTTGTTCAGGGTTCCACCGGCGGCTGAACCGATTAGTTGCCTTGTTGAAGGGTTTACACCGTTGTAAAAAGTCTGCACTTGTAGCCACAAAGGTAATCCATGGTGTAGGCACCTCCTTAACAAGTCTTTGTATCTCTCCCATGCATTGTATAGTGTCTCTAAATCCATCTGCACAAAAGAAGAGATATCATTCCTCAATTTGGCCGTTTTGGCCAGTGGAAAATATTTTAATAAAAATTTCTCAGTCATTTGATCCCATGTAGTGATTGACCCTCGTGGAAGAGAGTGCAACCACTGTTTGGCTTTATTCCTTAGAGAAAAGGGAAATAACCGGAGACGGATGGCATCATCAGAAACGCCATTTATTTTGAAGGTATCACAGAATTCTAGAAAATTTGCTAAGTGTGTGTTAGGATCCTCATCTTGCAAACCATCAAACTGAACAAAATGTTGTATCATTTGTATAGTGTTAGGTTTCAGTTCAAAATTATTTGCAGCAATAGTAGGCCTAACAATACTAGATTCAGTTCCTGTAAACTAGGTTTAGCATAATCATACATAGTACGTGGAGCATGATGTTCGGCCATCTCTGGAGGTGGCGGATGATTTTCAGCCATCTCTTCTGTGGTATTTATTTCGGCTTCTTGCTCTTCTTCTATGTAGTTTAAGCTTCGCCTTATTTCTCTGCTATTTCTGCGAATGGTACCTTCAATGTCACTATTGTAAAGAAGAGGTCCTATCGGGTTCCTTCTGGTCATAAACTAGAGGTACCTGAAAGGCACAAAAGAAAGAAAGAAAATTTAGAAAAATAAAAATAAAATTTATTTGCAAAAATAAAATAAAATAAAATAAATGGCTAAAGTAACAAAAATTAATCGTTCTTAATATTTTAGTTCCCCAGCAACGGCGCCAAAAACTTGATCGTTGTTTTCTCGATGTCTAAGTCTTAACATTTATAAATAATATGATCAAACCTGTAAACTAACTATGACAATGATTTAAGGCAAGCTCACCTATCGAACAGTAGTATAGTTAAGGCAAGACCAGAATGTCGAATCCTAAAGGAACCAAAAGTACTAATACTAACTCTCTCTTTATTATCTAACCCAAGAATTAAAGTGATTTTTATCTATTTTAAAATTAACTAACAATTAAACTAAAGACTCTAAGACAAAGAAGAATGAAATTGGGAGAATAACTTGAGGAAAAACCAATTGATTAAGACAACACCCAAGGAAGAATCCACCTAGACTTCACTTGTTATATAACTCTGAACCAAACGATTTATTCATTTGACTTGATCTTTAAGATTCCCTAATGTATATTAGACCCTCTCTCGAGGCGACCAACGTCTAACCCTAAGTTGATTAATTGAAATCTCTTTCTAATTAAAACCTTTAGAATTTCATTAACTCGATCTATGGACTCCCATATTAGGTTTCACCCTAATCTGGCAAAATCTCATCACCCTATCTCTAGGCACGCGATCAACTCCGCTTAATTATGCTAGATCTACTCTTAGGCATGGTCTTTTGCTCCTTCACTTAAGCACATCACACTTGAATAAATATCCCGAAAATATCAATACAAGAATTAAGAACACATAATTAAGAACAAGTCAAATATTTATCATATACTTCAGCAAACGATAACAAGATTCATCTTAAGTTTCATCCCCCTCGGGTATCTGAGGATTTAGTTCATAAAAATAAAGGAAAACATCTCAAAAGAAAAGATAAAACAAAACATGAGAAATCCCTAAAACCCCCTGAAGAAATTGAAGGAGAGATGCTCTATCTTGAGTATAATTCTGGCTTCTTGAGATGGATCAACTGGCTATCTTCGAGTAAGTTCCCACAACTCTGTCTCATTTGGCCTAGCTGGACGCCCTCTGACTAAAGTCCTGGGTTCCCCTTTTTCTGGTCATACTTAGGGTGTTTATATAGGCTTTGGAATATGTTTATTCGCCCCTAAGTATCCAAATTCGAGTGAAACTCTTCTTTCCTGCGACAGGGACACGCCCATGGCACACGCTCGTGTAAGTCGTGGCCAGGCCGTGTTCGAGCCTGTTGAATGGGGCACGGCAGTGTGGTCTTGGGCCCAGGCTGTGTGGATTTCGTGATATGGCCCATTTACTCCGTTTTGGGCCTGTTTTTCGTTCTTTTCGTCCTTTGGTGCTCTCATGGGTATAAAACATGAAAAAAAAGGATTAAGAGCACCAAATTACATAATTCGAGGCTTAAATCATCCAAAAGCATGCTAAATGTGGGCCTAAAATATGTTACTTTTACGATTTATTAGCCGTCTAATTATTCTGAGGCGATTAGCTGTGAAGACTCAGAAAAGTGGATGTTTGCTATGCAAGAGGAAATGGAATCACTCCATAAAAACATAACATGGGATCTTGTGAAACTTCCTAGAGGTAAAAAGGTTGTTCGCTGTAAATGGGTGTGTAAAAGGAAAGAAGGGACTCCAGGAGTTGAAGAACCCAGATATAAAGTAAGGCTTGTTGCAAAAGGTTACAGTCAAATTCCAGGATGGACTTCACAAATGTGTTCTCCCCAATTGTAAAGCATAGTTCGATTCGAGCTTTGCTTGGTATTGTGGCCATGCATGATTTGGAGCTTGAGCAATTAGATGTAAAAACTGCATTTTTACATGGAGAACTTGAGGAAGATATTTACATGCAACAACCAGAAGGTTTTACAGTCTCAGAAAAAGAGGACTATGTTTGCTTGCTGAAAAAGTCCCTTTACGGTTTGAAACAGTCACCAAGACAGTGGTACAAGAGGTTTGATTCTTTTATGACTTCTCATGATTTTAAAAGAAGTAGTTTTGACAGTTGTGTTTACTTTAAGAAAAACAGTGATGGTTCTTTTGTGTATCTACTTCTTTATTTTGATGACATGTTGATAGCAACAAAAGATAAAGGAGAGATAAGAAAGGTCAAAGCCCAACTAAGTGAAGAATTTGAGATGAAAGATTTAGGACCAGCAAAGAAGATACTTGGTATGGAGATTCTCAGAGATAGAAAAGCAAGTAAATTGTACCTAATTCCGAAGGGGTACATTGAGAAAGTTCTTTGCAAGTTCAATATGCAGAGTACTAAGCCTGTTAGTACTCCTTTAACAGCCCATTTCAAACTTTCATCGACTTTGTCTCCACAATCAGATGATGAGATTGAGTACATGTCACATGTTCCATACTCTAGTGCAGTGGGATCTCTCATGTATGCTATGGTTTGTTCACATCCAGATTTATCATATGCAGTCAGTGCAGTTAGCAGATACATGAACAATCCCGGTAAAGAACATTGGAAAATAGTTCAGTGGATTTTAAGATACTTACGAGGTACTACTGATGTTTGCTTACAGTTTGGAAGAACTAGAGATAAAGTCATTGGGTATGTTGATGCTGATTTTGGTGGAGACCTTGATAGAAGAAGATCTCTCATTGGTTATCTCTTTACAATCGGAGGTTGTGCAATCAGTTGGAAAGCTACTTTGCAAACTACAGTCGCTTTGTCTACCACTGAAGCTGAGTACATGGCAATTACTGAGGCTTGTAAAAAATCTATTTGGTTGAAGGGACTCTTTAATAAGCTCAATGAAGACCTTCAAATCAGCACAGTATTTTGTGACAGTCAGAGTGCCATCTTCGTTACAAAAGATCAAATGTTTCATGAGAGAACAAAACACATTGATGTTTGGTATCATTTTGTTCGTGATATTATTACTCGTGGTGATATTGTTGTGAGCAAAATTAGTACTCATGAAACTCCTGCAGATATGATGACTAAGTCACTTCCTATAACCAAGTTTGAGCATTGCTTAGACTTGGTTGGTGTTCATTATTGAAGTTAAACCCTTAAAGGGTTTTATGGAAGAGGTGAAGAACTTGTTCGTTGAGAGTTCGCGATGAAGAACTTGTTCATTAAGAATTCGTGTCAAGGTGGAGATTGTTAGAATTAAGTGACCCGAAACCTTATTTAAATAAAATACAATGGTAAAATAAAATAAAAGAAGAATACCTATAGAACTACACTTCTTTTATTTTATTTTAAATAAGGTTTTTTAAACCTTATTAAACTCCATCTATTTGATATTGATTAGAATAAGGAGTTTCAATCTTACTACACTCCTATTAGAATATGGCTTTACAAGCCTATAAATAGACATAGTCTATTCCTCTTGTAAACTGATTTGAATTCGACATAGTGAATTTTTTTCTCCTCTACCCGTGGTTTTTTTCCCGAAAGGGTTTCCACGTAAAATCTGTGTGTGTTCTTTATTTTTAATTCTCTTTTCTTTGCGATATATTTGTCATTGCCAACGTTATATTTTTCACATTCTTTATTTTATTCTTTATTATTCCAGTCTTTGATTTAATGTTCCATTTATTATCTTAGTTATTTATTTTTATTTGTTTTATTTGACTTGGATTATATTGCATTTCAGGTTGTTTCAAAATCCAAGTTTCATTTTCGAGCTTCTAGAGTCTAAGTTAAATCTGCTACTTGGACAAACTTTATGATCTTGTATCTGCATTCATCTTTATCACTTATTCTTATTAATCATATTGATAGTGAGAGCATGTCTTAATATTAGCTGAAATTGGCCTTTCTCTTTTTATGATAACAAGTTAAGAAGTAAAAATCAATTTATTTCATAAAGTTTATGTATCGGATTGCTTAGTATTCCACCAAATTAGTAATCCAAGAATTCAGACTTTTATTAAATGAGAGAGATCAACCAGGGCAAAAATACTATAGATGCAAGATATAGAAGGAGAGTGAATACTTTCTTTTTGCCATTTTTTCATTTGTAAATTGTTAACGAACCCACCTCATTCATTGACTGTATGTGATCTAATCTTTTTATCAAACATGCCTTTCATTATATTATAAATTAAGGGCCCATGAATCTATTTTCTATTTTTTTTATTCAGTGCTTAGCCTTCGAATCTAATTGAATCTAAAAAGAATACATAATATAGAAAATAAGAATCCACTTTGAATTCAAATGAAATATATATTATTGTTATATTTATATTGTTATTGTTTCCACATATCTCAATGGATCAAATTCAAAGCAATTGCCCTCTTTTGATAACTTCACGAATGAACCGCTTTAAATAACAAAGATTGTTTTATTCAGATTTTGAGACGAAAGAGTGCCCTGTTGATCGTTGAAATCAGAGCTTTAAAATTTATAAAGAGAATGTGATCGAACCTAGAAACTAACTCTGACAACGATTAAAGGCAAGTGTACCTATCGACTAGTAGTATAGTTTAGGCAAGACCGGATTATCGAACCCAAAGGAACTAAAAGTACTAATACTAAATTTCCTTTTATTATTTAGCCTAAATATTAAGTGAGGTTGTTTTAATCTACTCTACTACTAAGCTAAAGACACGAAGACAAAAAGAATGAACTGGGAAAATAACTTTAGGAAAAACTCAGTTGATCAAGACGATACCCTTAGGAAGAATCCACCTAGACTTCACTTGTTATTAAATCCTGAACCATATGATTTATTTACTTAGTTTGATCCGTAAGACTCCCTAATGTATATTAAACCCTCTCTCGAGGCGAATAACGTCTAACCCTAGGTTAATCAGTGGAACTCTTGTTCTCTTATAATAACCCCCTAAAATAGCAGTAAATCGATCTATGGACTCCCATATTAGGTTTCACCCTAATCTGGCAAAATCTCGTCACCCTATCTCTAGGCATGCGATCAACTCCGCTTAATTATGTTAGATCTACTCTTAAGCAGGGTCTATTCCTCCTCCACCTAAGCATATCAAATTTGGATTGAGCATGTATAATTAAGAACAAACTAAGTAATTATCATATAATTTCAGAAAATAATAACAAAATCCATCATAGGTTTCATCCCCTTTAGATATCTGAAGGATATAGTTCACAACTATAAAAGAAAACATCTCAAGAGAAAAGATAAAACAAAACATAAAAAATCCCTAAAACTTCTTGAAGGAATTGAAGGAGAGATCCGCCGTCTTGAGTAGAATTCCAGCTTCTTGAGGTGAATCAACTAGCTATCTTCGAGTGATTCCCACAATTCTGACATTTTTAGTTTGGCTCCTTGGCCTAGCTAACCGCCCCCTTTTCTGGTAGCACTTAGGGGGTTTATATAGGCTTTCAAAATATGTTTCTTTCTCCCTAAGTATCAAAATCTGAGTGAAATTGCTCTTTCCAGCGACAGGGACACGGCCATGGCACTCGCCCGTGTGGATCGTGGTCAGGCCGTGCTCGGACTTCTTTAATGAGGTACGGCCGTGTAAATCGGGGGTCAGGTCGTGTTCTAGATGATCAGTGAGGCACGGCCATGTGGGCTTTGGTCTAGGCCGTGTCGATTTTGTTCTTGGCCCAATTTACTCCGTTTTGGGCCCTTTTATGTTCTTTTTATCCTCGGGTGCTTTCCTGGGTATAGGACATGAAAAGAAAGGATTAAGAGCAACTTTTTATATGAAACAGAGGATAAATCATCCAAAAGCATACTAAATGTGGGATTAAAATATGTTATAATTACGGTTTATCAAATACCCCCACACTTAAGCTTTTGCTTGTCCTCAAGCAAAATTCTCAACTCACGATTAAAACAAACTTCCTTGATTCATAATTCCTGTCGACAATGTCTTATCATAATTCATAGATAATTTATACATGGATAATTTAACTCAAAGAGTCCTAAAGATTCAAAGAATCTAAGTCATAGTTTTTATAGTATGAAAACATAGGTGTTTCCTATTACTTGAATAATTACCTCTGATTCAAAATCGACAAGAGTTGACATCCTTACTAAAGATTCACTCAAATCACTCAAAGTGTTCAAGGTTCAAAATTAAGCACTCAATAAGTCAAACATGAAAAGTTAATCCCATTGACTTGCATGAAAATCAAATCTCCACCACTGTAAAATGAGATGATACACAAATCAAAAGGTCTTTAACAGGGTTGTAACGGGGCTAGGGTTAAAGGTGTGGATAAAGGCTGAATTAGAGGGTTAGAATCAAGATTGACTTGGCAAGTTACCTATTTAGAAAAATAACTAATCTTAAATAAGTACATCAATTGAGAAATAATAATACTAATAATACGAGCTTTTTTTCTTCAAGAATTTTGAATTTTAATGTGTAAGCTCACCTAATCACAAATTAATAATGAATATACTTTGTTTTTTTTAAGAACAAATCAATAATAATAAAGGATGAATTCAACTACTGAAATAATATAATTAGGTAACTAATCAAATCAATTCTCGACGTAAAGGTAGTCAAAAAGGAATGGTGAGAACAAATACAAAGGGTTTTGGGTTAATATTAGTAGGTGAGTCAATAAAAAGGGTTGTTAGGATCAACGGGGTTCACTAAGGGTTAATTATGAAGGTAGGCTTTTTGATGGAGTAAGCAGGTTAAAACCTATGTGCCTTTATCATCTCGGTATATCAAGTCATAGGTGTGGTCTTGACAAGTATAATCAATGCAAATTCTAGAATAACAAATCAATGTTGACACACTCATAATCAATAAGGTGAGCAAGAAAAAGAATATATGCTCTATAAGGTTCAAATCTCACAAAAAATTATGGGTTTTTGATGTCAACCTCGTAAATTTCAAACTTCAAAGTAATATTCAAATTTAGGTAGACAATCTAAAAAAAATTTTAATTTTTGAAAATTAGACTTATCATGCTTGATTCTCTAGTATTCTTCAAATTTAATTATCAATGCACAATTATCAATGACTTAATCTAAAACATATCAATAAAAATCATAAATCAAAGGAATTTTCATTCTAATCATAATATGAGAAACTTATTTTAGAACAAGGCATAATTCAGGGATTTTCAAATAATACTATAGTTAACCCCCTACACTTAAGATGTATATTGCCCTCAATGTACAAAGATAGATAATAGCATATAATAGGATAATCAAAAGAGAGGGAGAGAAGTGAAACTTCCTGATTTTTGGATGAAGTCAATGAAAAGAAATCGGATGGGACTGGAGGTGAACGTGGGGAAGCGTCTCGAACCATTTGAAATTAAATCCTCGAAGTAGCCGGTTGAATTTTATTGTGTCCTAAGCTAAATCTAAATGACATAAATAATAAAAAGAAAATAATAAAGAAGATAAAAATAAAAATAAAAATAAAATAAAAGTAAATAAAAATAAAAATAAAAGTAAATAATTAAATAGTGATACGGTCCACGCCCTTGTGCCGACCCGTGGTGTTCACACAGCCACGGCCACGGCCGTGTACAAGGCCGTGTGGGTATGGAAACCTGCACCTAAATATGAAAAAGGAATAAAACTAAACTAATTAGTAGGGTTAGTGCTCGGGTTGCCTTCCGAGAAGAGCTCGTTTAAAGTCTTGAGCTAGACTTTACCTGTTATTTGTATGGTCAAGGTGGTTTGAGGAGGTGGAAATCCTTTCTTATGCGATCAACTCAGTTTTTGATATAAAGTTTAAGTCGAGTAGTGTTTACCTCAAAAGTGAGGGATTTAGCATTGCTTACCTCGACTATGCCGTATAGGAAGACATTAAGTACCTCAAAAGTGATTTCTTTGTTTGCCTTGAGGTCTGAATTAGCGATTCGAGGGTCTTCCTTATTCAACAATACCTGATCCCCTATTTTGAAGTGATTTTTTATTCCTATCAGCTCATCTGGGGTTTCTGTCCGTTTCACTTCGTGTATTCCTAGGTTCTCTTTAAAGTGTGTTTTCCGCTTGTCTAGTTCATCGACCTTAAGGCTTCGTTCTTCATATGATTCTTTTTTATTGGCACAAGGTCTATAATCTGGCTCTGGTTTGTAGCTTCGTGGTGTTTCCTACAATGAAGGTTGAACAAGTTGGTTATCAACTGAATTTACTTTCTTACCTTTATCACTTGATGTCCCAGCCGAGTCAAGAGCTTGAAGAGTGACTATCTCGTCGCCTACACGAAGTATGAGTTCACCTACATAGATAACAATTTTTTCCCTAGCAGTTGCTAAAAAAGGTCTTCCTAAAATTAAAGGAATATTATTGTCCTAATCCATGTCTAAAACGACAAAGTCTACTAGGAATACGAATTTATCAATTTTTATTAGAACATTTTCTATTATACCCCTAGGAATTCTGATAGTTTTATCAGTTAATTGAATGCTCATCCTGGTTTGTTTGGGTTTCCCTAGACCTAGTTGTTTAAACAGTTTATAAGGCATAACATTTATACTTGCCCCTAAATCGGCCAACGCATTTTCTATAGATAAACTACCAATTATGCATGGAATTGTAAAACTCCCTGGATCTTTTAATTTCTGTGGTAGTTTATTTTGTAGAATTGCCGAGCACTTTGCGTTGAGTTCCACATGTGATTCCTCGTCTATCCTTCGCTTTTTCATTAACAGCTCCCTTAAAAAATTCTAGAGTCTGGCATCTACGAAAGAGCTTCGAGTAGAGGTAATTTAATATGTAATTTCTTTAAAAGTTTAAGAAACTTACTGAACTGTTCCGCTGTATTGTCACTTTTCAAGGCTTCGGGATAAGGTAGGCGAGGTTGGTACTCTTTGATTACCGGTTTTGGCTTTTCTCGTGTTACCTCTACTTTACCTTCTTCTACCTTGTTTTCTTGTATTGAGTTGGGTTCATCTAACCCTTTACTATCATGAGTTGTGATGGCTTGAATTTTCTCTTTTGGGTTAGTTTCAATGTTCCTTTGCAGACGTCCTTGCGGTCGTTCGGACATTAACTTTGCAAGTTGTTTGACTACATTAGTGACTTCCCTGACTGACTTAGTAACTTTTTCAGCCGACGCTTGTTGATCTTTAAGTATTTTCTTATTTTCTTTGAAACGATTTTCTATGTTTGCCATAAATTTTGTCAGCATCTCTTCAAGGTTTGGCTTTTTCTCTTGCGGATATGGCTGATTTTGGAAGTTTTGAAGAGGTTGTTGTCGTTGATTTCATTGATTTCCTTGACCTCCCTGATCACTGTAAAATCAGAGTTTTAAATATTTATAAAAGAATGATCAAACCTGGAGACTAACTCTGACAACGATATTAAGGCAAGTGTACCTATCGAACAGTAGTATAGCTTAGGCAAGACCGGATATCGAACCCAAAGGAACTAAAAGTATTAATACTCACTTTCTTTTTATTATTTAACCTAACTAAGATAAAGGTTGCTTTTAAACTAAATTGACGACATCTAAACTAAGAAAACAAAGACAAAAAGATGAATGTGGGGATAACTTGAAAAAGACTCAGTTGATTTTGATGAAACCTTCGGGAAGAATCCACCTAGACTTCACTTATTATCTAACCCTAAATTATATGATTTCTTTACTCAGCTTGATCCGTGAGACTCCCTAACCTATGTTAAACCCTCTTTCGAAGCAAATAATGTCTAATCCTAGGTTAATTAGTGGAACTCTCGT
The DNA here is from genome assembly GCA_025503065.1 of Gossypium bickii. Lineage (NCBI taxonomy): Eukaryota > Viridiplantae > Streptophyta > Magnoliopsida > Malvales > Malvaceae > Gossypium > Gossypium bickii. The sequence goes on along the minus strand of CP106712.1, from coordinate 119,758,348 downwards.
TCGCTTATAATAACCCCCTAGGAAAGTAATAAATCGATCAATGGATTCCTATATTAGGTTTCACCCTAATCTGGCAAAATCTCGTAACCCTATCTCAAGGCGCCCGATCAACTCCACTTAATTATGTTAGATCTTCTCTTAGGTAGGGTCTATTCCTCCTCTACCTAAGCACATTAGATTTGGATTAAGCGACATCATTAAGAACAAACTAAGTAATTTATCATATAACTTAAAAATCAAATAATAAAATCTGTCTAGGTTTCATCCCCCTTCAGGTATCTAAAGCATTTAGTTCATAATGTAAAAATAAAACATCACAAGAGAAAAGATAAAACAAAACATAAGAAAAATCCTAAAACTCCCTGGCAGGATTGAAGGAGAATTCCGCCATCTTGAGTATAATTCTGGCTTCTTGGGATGAATCAACTGGCTATCCTCGCGTTATTCCCTAACTCTGACCTTATCGGCTTGGCTCCTTGCGCTCCCTCTTCAAGGAGGTACTTGGGGGATATTTATAGGCTCTTGGAATGCGATTCTTTCTCCCTAAGTATCCTTTTCCGACTAAAATTGCTCTTTCTAGCTACAGAGGCACGGCATGTCACACGTCCGTGCAAATCGACTCCAAGCCGTGTTCAGATTTCTAACTTGAGGCACGGTAGTGTGAATCGGGGAAGAGACTATGTCCTTAGATATTAGGCGTGGCACGGCCGTGTGGCTTGAAGTCCAGGCCCGTTTTAAGCCCGTTTTACGTTCTCTTCATCCTTTGGTGCTTTCCTGAGTATAAGACATGAAAAGAAAGGATTAAGAGCATCTTTTTACACAAATCAAGGGATAAATCATCCAAAAGCATATTAAATGTGGGCTTAAAATATGTTACTTTTACGGTTTATCAAATACCCCCACACTTAAGCTTTTGCTTGTCCTCAAGCAAAATTCTCAACTTACAATTAAAACGAACTTTCCATGATTCATAATTCCTATCAACAATGCCTTATCCTTATTCATAGATAATTTATACATGGATAATTCAACTCAGAGATTCCTAAAGATTCAAACAAGATAAGTCATACATTTGTAGCACGAAAACATAGGTGTTTCCCTTCATTTGAATAATTACTTTTAATTTAAAGCCTACAAGGATTGACATCCTCACAAAAGATTCACTCAAATCACTCGAAAAGTGTTTAAGGGTCAAAAATTAAGCACCCATAAGTCGAACCTGAAAAGTTAATCCCATAGGCTTGCTTGAAAATCAAATCTCCACCACTGTAAAATGATATGATAAACAAATCAAAAGGTTTTTGTTAGGGTTGTAACGGGGCTAGGGTTAAAGGTGTTGATAAAGGCTAAAATTAGAAGGTTAGAATCGAGATTGAATTGAGAAGTTACCTACCTAAAAATTTCTAAGATAATACATCAACTAAAAATACTAATAATCCTACTAATACGAGCTTTTTTTTTTGATAATTAGACTTTAACTTGTGTAAGCTCACTCTTCATAATACTGATACTGAAAACTAGAATTTATTTTTTTTAGAACAAACTAAATACAAGATAAATTTAGCTACTAGAATAATAAACTTAGGTAACTAGCTCAAATCAAATCTCGATTAAGGGGTAGTCAAAATAAAGGGTGATAACAAATACAAAGGGTTTTTGGGTTAAAATTAGCGGGTAAGTCAATAAAAAGGGTTGTTAAGCTCAACGGGGTTTGCTAAGGGTTAATTATGAGGGTAGGCTTTTTAGTGGTGTAAGTGGGTTAAACCTAGGTGCCTTTATCATCTCGGTATATCAAATCATAATTGTGGTCTTGACATGTATAATTGAGGCAAGTTCTAGAATAACAGTTCATAGTTGACATACTCATAATCAAGAAGTGAGCATGAAAAAGAATGTATGCTCTATAAGGCTCAAAATCTCACAAAAATTATGGTTTTTTTTTAACATCAACCTTGTAAATCTCAAATTTCAAGATAATATTCAAATTCCAGTTGACAACCTAAAATTTTAATTTTTAGAAAATTAGACTTATCATGCTTGATTCCCTAGTATTCTTCAAATTTAATCATCAATGCACAATTAACTATGACTTATTCCAAAACATATCAATAAAAATCATAAATCATCAGAAATTTCATCTTAATTAGTAATATGAGAAAATTACTTTAAACAAGGTTAAAGTTAGGCATTTTCTTGGATTAAATATTCACCCCCCACACTTAAGATGTACATTACCCTCAATGTACAAAGATAGATAATGACGTTTTAAAGATAAATCAAAAGAGAAGGGGGAAGAATTACTCCCTGAGTTGTGGATGTTTTCCCAAATGAGTGTCTTTGGTGGCGGTGATGGTCAGTCGGGAGAACGTTCTTGCGCTAGATGAAGAAATTGGGTAGCGCTTTAAGAAGTAGCCAGGCTTTATTAAGACCTAATAAAAATAAAGACAAGAAAGATAAAGAGAAAGATACTAAGAAGGAAAATAGACTAAGGCTAGGAGATAAAGGGCTTGAGAATCCTTATTGGTAGGTGGTTCGCGAGGTGGGTGTGACTTCTAAGGCGACGGAGGTACTGGCGGTGGCGGAAGTGGTGTGATTCCCAAGCAGCCTTTAGAACCTGACACTAAGAAACTAAAATAAAATAAAATAAAATAAGCATAAGATAGTCAAAAAGAGGAAAATAAAAGGAAAAGATAAATGTGAAACAACAGATAAATGGTCTCATAGGTCCTTGGCTTGGTGTTGAGACGAAGCTGCTGGCATGAACTCATGTTGATTGTTCTTTGTTAAGGGGCCTATGCCTAGCTTTCTCCGTTTCTTTAGCATGGTGTTGGCTTGCTCAAGGATTTAGAGTAAAGAATCTGAGATGGAAGAGAATGAGCAGCAAAAATAAGGGTGAAAATCGGATGGAGGGAGGGGGAAGAGTTGAGAGGTTTAAATAGATGCTCAAGTTTTATGCTTCCCCACGGCCGTGGTCCCAGGGTGTGTCGTATTACACAGCCTTCTCACACGGTCGTGTTATAGAGGGTGTTGTCACCCTATACCCGTGCTTGGTCCTTCTACGCTCGTGCTCGTGATGTTTTTCTGTTGGCACGGTCGGCTGACACGGGCGTATCTTACCCGTGCTCGATAAGTCAGTAACTTCAGTAATTTCACACGGTTTGTGGCATGGGCGTGCTCTGGCCGTGGTATGGAAGTCAGTAGCCTCACACGGTTGGTTTCACGGTCGTGCCATATCTGTCGATGCCCGTGTCGAGAGTGGTTAGATCTATGACGTTAGGGTGGTGGTTGGGCTGACTGCACGACCTCTGCCCTGTCAGTGTGGTGGTTTTGGTGGTCCACACGGCCACGGACACGGCCGTGTGTAAGGCCGTGTGGCCTAGAATTCTGCACTTTTGGTTAGTTAAAAAGGAAAAGAAAAAGAGAAAAGAGAATGTAAAATAATGCAAAAAGAAATAGGTTAGTACTTGGGTTGCCTCTCGAGAAGCGCTCGTTTATAGTCTTAAGCTAGACTTTCCTCATATTTGAAATTTTTAGGGAGGTTTGAAAGTTTGATCATCCTCCCTCATGTCTATATTTTCTGTTTTATGACAATTGAAGTCGAGAAGTTTTTACTTTGAAAGTGCCAAATGTAGGATTGCTTACCTCGACTATTTCTTGTGGGAAGATGTCGTGTACCTTAAGAAGAAGTTCTTCCTTTTCCTTTAGGTTTGTTGTGGTGATGTGAGGCTCGGCTTTATCTAACAGAACCTGGTCTCCTATTTTGATGTGATTTGATGTTCCTATAAGCTCTTCTGGTGGTTCCTCTGGTTTTACAGTGTGTGGCTCTGGCTCTTCCTCGTATATTTCTAATTTCTCCTTGAAGTGTGTTTTCCACTCATCTAGATCATCGATTTGGGTCCTTTGTTCTTCATGGGGAATTTCGTTGTTGGCACTGAACTAAAGATCCGATTTAATCGTTCCCTTTTTTGGAGGTTCCTGAAAAGAGGGTGTAATTGAATGATTATCAAAAGAATTTTCTTGCTCACCTTGATTCTTTGATGACCTAGCTGAGTCGAGGGCTTGAAGACTAATTGAGTCATCACCTACACAAAGTATGAGCTCACCTGTGGCAACATCAGTTTTAGTCTTGGCAGTTGCTAGAAAAGGTCTTCTTAAAATTAAGGGGATTGAATTATCCTCATCCATGTCTAAAACAACAAAGTCTACTGGGAAAACAAATTTATCAATTTTTACGAGAACATCTTCAATAATGCCCCTAGGAATTCTAACAGGTTTATCAGCTAATTGAATACCCATCTTAGTTTGTTTTGGCTTCCCTAAACCTAGTCGCTTAAACAATGTATAAGGCATAACATTTATGCTTGCCCCTAAATCAGCTAACGCATTATCAATATTTAAACTACCAATTAAACATGGAATTGTAAAACTCCCTGGACCTCTTTGCTTTTGTGGTAGTCTATTTTGTAACATTGCTGAGCATGTTGCGTTTAATTCCACGTGGTGCTCTTCATCTATTTTGTGTTTGTTGGTTAAGAGCTGTCTTAAAAATTTCCTCGACTCTGGCATCTGAAAAAGAGCTTCAAGAAGAGGTAAGTTAATATGTAATTTCTTTAGAAGTTTAAGAAACTTACCGAACTGCTCCTCTGAGTCGTCTGTTTTTAATGCTGCGGGATAAGGTAAGCGAGGTTTGTACTCTTTGACTACCGGTTTTGGTTTTTCTTTTACTTCCTCTGTTATACCTTCGCCTACCTTACTTTCTGGAGTTGGGTTGGGTGTATCTAACTCCTTGCTACCCTGGACTGTGATGGCTTGAATTTTCTCCTTAGGGTTAATCTCCGTGTTACTAGGTAGACGTCCTTGCGGTCGTTCTGACATTGACTTTGCAAGTTGTTCGACTGCCTTAGTGATTTCCTTGACTGACTTAGTAATTTCATCAATTCGGCTTTCGTTGCTTTTGATTGTTCTGTCAGCTTCTTGGATGCGCTCCTCGATGGTTGGCTTCTTGTCTTGTGGATAGGGCTGATTTCGGAAGTTTTGGGGGGGTTGTTGCCTTTGATTTCCTTGATTGCCTTGTCCTTCCCATGAGAAATTTGGGTGGTTCCTCCAACCTGGATTGTTAGTGTTACTATAGGGATTATTATTAGATTGGAAATTATTACCTATATAGTTCATCTGTTCATCTTCTGCTCCTGGTTGGTAGGGTGGATACTCAAGATTCGCCACAGTTCCACTAGCGTCGCACTGCATGACTGGATGTATCTGTAAAGAACACAAACTATCAAGCTTTTTATTCATCATCTCTAGCTGCATTGATAGATGGTCATGGTGTCGACGTTGAAGACTCCTGCCGATTTCATTGGTTTAGTCCTCGAAGCTTGCCACTGATAATTGTTTATCGATATCTCCTCAATGAACTCGTAGGCTGCTTCTAGAGTTTTGTTGTTCAGCGTTCCACCGGTGGCTAAATCTATCAGTTGCCTCGTTGAGGGGTTTTCTCCGTTGTAGAAGGTTTGGACTTGTAGCCATAGGGGTAAACCATGGTGTGGGCACCTCCTCAAAAGATCTTTGAACCTTTCCCATGCGTCGTATAGTGTCTCTAAATCCATCTGCACAAAGGAAGAGATATCGTTACGTAATTTGGCCGTTTTGGCTGGTGGGAAATATTTCATTAAAAACTTTTCGGTCATCTGCTCCCATGTAGTGATCGACCCTCGTTGTAACGAGTTTAACCACTGTTTAGCTTTATTTCTTAATGAAAAAGGGAATAACTGAAGACGAATGGCATCATAAAAAACGCCATTTATTTTGAAGGTATCACAGAGCTCCAAAAAATTAGCTATATGCATGTTTAGGTCTTCGTCCTGCAAACCATCAAATTGAACAAACTGTTGAATCATCTGTATTATGTTAGGCTTTAATTCAAAATTGTTAGCAGATATAGCAGGCCTAGCAATACTAGATTCTGCTCCTGTTAAATGCGGTTTCGCATAATCAAACATTGTACGTTGAGCATTGTGATCTCCGACATCACGTAGTGGTGGGTTGTTTTCGCCCATCCCTTCAGTAGGATTGGATCTGTTTTCTTCCTCTCTTTCTGGGTAATCTAGGGCTCGCTTGGTTTCCCTGCAATTCGTATGAGTGATTGCTTCGATATCACTATCGTATACCAAAGGTCTTCTCGGATTCCTTCTAGTCATAAACTAGAGGTACCTAGAAAAGAGAAAAAAAATAGAAAAACTAAAAATTTAACCTAAGAAAACAAAAGAAATAAATTACAAATAAAATAATGGCTAAAGTAATAAAAATAAAGCTTTCTTAATATTTTAGTTCCCTGGCAACGGCGCCAAAAACTTGATCGCTGTAAAATTAGAGTTTTAAGTATTTATAAAAGAATGGTCAAACTTGGAGACTAACTCTGACAACGATATTAAGGCAAGTGTACCTATAGAACAGTAGTATAGCTTAGGCAAGACCAGATATCGAACCCAAAGGAACTAAAAGTATTAATACTCACTTTCTTTTTATTATTTAACCTAACTAAGATAAATGTTGCTTTTAAACTAAATTGACGACAATTAAACTAAGGAAACAAAGACAAAAAGATGAATTTGAGGATAACTTGAAAAAGACTCAGTTGATTTTGATGATACCTTCGACAAGAATCCACCTAGACTTCACTTATTATCTAACCCTAAATTATATGATTTCTTCACTCAGCTTGATCCGTGAGACTCCCTAACCTATGTTAAACCCTCTCTCGAAGGGAATAACGTCAAATTCTAGGTTAATTAGTGGAACTCTCGTTCACTTATAATAACCCCCTAGGAAAGCAGTAAATCGATCAATGGATTCCCATATTAGGTTTCACCCTAATCCGGCAAAATCTTGTAACCCTATCTCTAGGTGCCCGATCAACCCTGCTTAATTATGTTAGATCTTCTCTTAGGCAGGATCTATTCCTCCTCTACCTAAGCACATTAGATTTGGATTAAGCAACATAATTAAGAACAAACTAAGTAATTTATCATATAACTTAAAAATCAAATAATAAAATATGTCTAGGTTTCATCCCCCTTCAGGTATCTGAAGGATTTAGTTCATAATGTAAAAATAAACATCATAAGAGAAAAGATAAAACAAAACATAAGAAAAATCCTAAAACTCCCTGACGGGATTGAAGGAGAATTTCGCCATCTTGAGTATAATTTCAATTTCTTGGGATGAATCAACTGGCTATCCTTGCGTTATTCCCTAACTCTGACCTTATCGGCTTGGCTCCTTGGCCCAGCTTTCGCTCCCTCTTCAAGGTGGTACTTGGGGGATATTTATAGGCTCTTGGAATGCGATTCTTTCTCCCTAAGTATCCTTTTCTGACTAAAATTGCTCTTTCCAGCGACAGAGGCACGGCCATGTCACAAACCTGTGCAAATCGACTCCAGGCCGTGTTCGGATTTCTAACTTGAAGCACGACCGTGTGAATTAGGGAAGAGACCGTGTCCTTAGATATTAGGCGTGGCACGGCCGTGTGGCTTGAAGTCCAAGCCGTGTTGATTTCGTGAATTGGCCCATTTAGCCCGTTTTAAGCCCGTTTTACGTTCTCTTCATCCTTTGGTGCTTTCCTGAGTATAAGACATGAAAAGAAAGGATTAAGAGCACCTTTTTACACAAATCAAGGGATAAATCATCCAAATGCATATTAAATGTGGGCTTAATATATGTTACTTTTACGGTTTATCACTCCCCATGAAAAATTTGGATGGTTCCTCCAACTTGGATTATAAGAGTTACTATAAGGGTTATTATTAGATCTGAAATTATTACCTATATAATTCATCTGTTCACTTTCTGCTCCTGGTTGGTCGGGTGGGTACTCAGAATTCACCATGGTTCCACTTGCGTCGCACTGCATTACTGGGTGTACCTGTGAAGAACACAAACTATCAATCTTTTTATTCATCATCTCCATTTGTGTTGATAACATGTTCACTGTGTCCAGGTTAAAAACTCTGGCTGATTTTATCAGTTTTGTCTTGTAACTTGCCACTGATAGTTATTTAGTGACATATCTTCGATAAACTCGTAGGCTGCTTCAGGAGTTTTATTGTTCAGGGTTCCACCGGCGGCTGAGTCGATTAGTTGTCTCGTTGACGGATACATACCGTTATAAAAAGTTTGGACTTGTAGCCACAAGGGTAAACCATGGTGTGGACACCTTCTCAAGAGATCCTTGTATCTCTCCCATGCATCGTATAGTGTCTCTAAATCCATCTGCACAAAAGAAGAGATATCATTCCGTAATTTGGCCGTTTTGGCTGGCGGAAAATATTTTAATAAAAATTTTTCGGTCATTTGTTCCCATGTAGTGATTGACCCTCGTGGTAACAAGTTTAACCACTGTTTGGCTTTATTCTTTAATGAAAAAGGGAAATAATCGAAGACATATGGCATCATCAGAAACGCCATTTATTTTGAAGGTATCACAGAACTCTAAAAAGTTAGCTATATGAGTATTTGGATCTTCGTCCTGCAAACCATCAAATTGAACAAACTGTTAAATCATTTGTATTGTGTTAGGCTTTAATTCAAAATTATTAGCAGCTATAGCAGGCCTAACAATACTCGATTCTGGTCCTGTTAAATGTGGTTTAGCATAATTGAACATAGTACGTGGAACATTGTGTTCCCCCACATCATGGGGTTGTGGAATATTCTCGTCCATCCCTTCAATAGGATTGGATTTGCCTTCTTGATTTTCCTCTGTGTAATTTAAGGCTCGCCTGATTTCTCTGAGATTCCTTCGAGCGTTAGCTTCAATATCACTGTCGTATACTAAAGGTCCTCTCAGTTTCCTTTTAATCATAAACTAGAGGTACCTGAAAAGAAAAAGGAAGAAAGAAAAGTTAGCAAAATTAGAATTTAACCTAAAAACAAAAATAAATTGCGGAGAATAAAAATAATGGCTAAAGTAATAAAAATAGAGTTTTCTTAATATTTTAGTTCCCCGGCAATGGCACCAAAAACTTGATCACTGAAATCAGAGCTTTAAAATTTATAAAGAGAATGTGATCGAACCTAGAAACTAACTCTGACAACGTTTAAAGGCCAGTGTACCTATCGAACAGTAGTATAGCTTAGGCAAGACCGGATTATCGAACCCAAGGAACTAAAAGTACTAATACTAACTTTCTTTTTATTATTTAGCCTAAATATTAAGTGAAGTTGTTTTAATCTAATCTACTACTAAGCTAAAGACATAAAGACAAAAAGAATGAATTGGGAAAATAACTTTAGGAAAAACTCAGTTGCTCAAGACGATACCCTCAGGAAGAATGCACCTAGACTTCACTTGTTATTAAACCCTAAACCATATGATTTATTTACTTAGTTTGATCTGTAAGACTCCCTAACGTATATTAAACCCTCTCTTGAGGCGAATAACGTCTAACCCTAGGTTAATTAGTGGAAATCTCGTTCTCTTGTAATAACCCCCTAAAATAGCAGTAAATCGGTTTATGGACTCCCATATTAGGTTTCACCCTAATCCGGTAAAATCTTGTCACCCTATCTCTAGGCGTGCGATCAACTCCGCTTAATTTTGCTAGATCTACTCTTAAGCAGGGTCTATTCCTCCTCCACCTAAGCACATCAAATTTGGATTAAGCATGTATAATTAAGAACAAACTAAGTAGTTATCATATAATTTCAGAAAATAATAACAAAATCGATCATAGGTTTCATCCCCTTCATGTATCTGAAGGATTTAGTTCATAACTATAAAAGAAAACATCTCAAGAGAAAAGATAAAACAAAACATAAGAAATCCCTAAAACTCCTTGAAGGAATTGAAGGAGAGATCCACCGTCTTGAGTAGAATTCTGACTTCTTGAGATGGATCCACTGGCTATCTTCGAGTGATTCCCACAATTCTGACCTTTTCGGCTTGGCTCCTTGGCCTAGCTAACCGCCCCCCTTTTCTGGTAGCATTTAGGGGTTTATATAGGCTTTGAAAATATGTTTCTTTCGCCCTAAGTATCCAAATTCGAGTGAAATTGCTCTTTCCAGCGATAGGGACACGGCCATGGCACACGCCCGTGTGGATCGTTGGACTTTTAACGAGGCACGGTGGTGTAAATCGGGGGTCAGGTCATGTTCTAGATGATCAGTGAGGCACGACCGTGTGGGCTTTGGTCCAGGCCATGTCGATTTCGTCCTTGGCCCAATTTGCTCTATTTTGGGCCCGTTTTATATTCCTTTTATCCTCGAGTGCTTTCCTGGGTATAGAAGATGAAAAGAAAGGATTAAGAGCACCTTTTTATATGAAACAGAGGATAAATCATTCAAAAGCATACAAAATGTGGGATTAAAATATGTTATAATTACGGTTTATCAAATACCCCCACACTTAAGCTTTTGCTTATCCTCAAGCAAAATTCTCAACTTACAATTAAAACGAACTTTCCATGATCCATAATTCCTATCAACAATGTCTTATCATAATTCATAGATAATTTATACATGGATAATTCAACTCAAAGGGTCCTAAAGATTCAAACAAGATAGGTCATACATTTGTAGCATGAAAACATAGGTGTTTCCCCTTATCTAAATAATTACCTTTAATTCAAAACCTAGAAGGATTAACATCCTCGCAAAAGATTCACTCAAACCACTCAAAAAGTGTTTAAGGTTCAAAATTAAGCACTCAACTAGTCAAACATGAAAAGTTAATCTCATAGGCTTGCCTGAAGACCAAATCTCCACCACTGTAAAATGAGATGACAAACAGATTAAAAGGTCTTTAACAGGGTTGTAACGGGGCTAGGGTTAGAGGTATGGTTATAGGCTGAATTAGAGGGTTAGAATCGAGATTGAATTGACAAGTTACCTATCTAGAAAAATAAACTGATAATTACATCAATTTGAAGTTTACAATACTAATAATACGAGTTTTTTTTTTCTTTTGATAATTTGGCTTTAACTGTATAAGCTCACTCTTCATAATACTAATATAGAATGTACTTTGATTTTTGATTTTTTTTAAACAAACTAAGTAATAAAAGCTAAATTTAACTATTGAAATAATATAATTAGATAGCTAATCAAATCAAATCTCGATATAAGGGTAGTCAAAAAGGGATGATGATAACAAATACAAAGGGTTTTGGGTTAATATTAGTGGGTTAGTCGATAAAAAAGGGTTGTTAGGCTCAAGGGGGTTTACAAGGGGTTAATTATGAAGGTAGGTTTTTTTTAGTGGTGTTAATGGGTTAAATCCTAAGTGCCTTTATCATCTCTGTCTATCAAATCATAACTGTGGTCTCGACATGTATAATCAAGGCAAGTTCTAGAATAACAGTTTATAGTTGACACACTCATAATCAATAAAGTGAGCATGGAAAAGAATGTATGCTCTATAAGGCTCAAAATCTCACAAAAATTATGGGTGTTTTTGACATCAACCTTATAGATTTCAAACTTCAAGATAACATTCAAATTCAGGTTAACAACCTAAAAATTTTAATTTTGAAAAGTAGACTTATCATGCTTGATTCTCTAGTATTCTTCAAATTTAATCATCAATGCACAATTATAAATGACTTACTCTAAACATATCAATAAAAATCATAAATTATTAGAAATTTCATCCTAACTAGTAATATGAGAAAATTACTTTAGAACAAGACTAAATTCAGGGATTTGAGAATAATGAAAAAAGTTAGGCATTTTTATCCTCAGGGTTTGAGAATCATGCAGAAAGTTAGGCATTTTCTCGAAATAACTATTCACCCCCCCATACTTAAGATGTACATTGTCCTCAATGTACAAAGATAGATATGATATTTAAGAGATAAATCAAAAGAGAAGGGGAAAGAATACTCCCTGAATTTTGGATGGATTTCTTGAGTTGGAAGTGAAAAGAGGATAAGGAGGTCGGTCTGGATGACGAACCTGCGCTAGATGAAGAAATTGGGTAGCGCACTGAGAAGTAGCCAGGAATTATTGAGACCTAATTAAAATAAACTAAATATATAATTAAAAAATAAGAAAGATAAAGAAAGAGGAAACAAAAATGTAAACAAAATGAAAATTAAAGATAAATGGACCGAAAAGTCCTTATTGCTGGATGGTTCGCGAGGTGGGTGTGACCTCTAAGGCTGGGGAGGAGCTTGCGGTGGTGGAAGTGGTGTGATTCCCTAGCAGCCTGACGAACCTGACACTACGAAACTAAACTAAGTTAATACTAAATTAAGCATAAGATTGTCAAAGTGAAGGAAATTGAAGCAAAAGAGAAAAGAAAAGTAAAAACTAAATGGTCTCAAAGACCTTTGGCTTGTTGTTTTGATGAAGCTGCCGGCATGAACTCATGTAAGTTAGTCTCCTTTGAGGAGATTAGCTTTTTACGATTCTTCGGCATGGTTCTGGTGTAGCTCAAGAGTCTGGACACTTTTTTCTAAGGGGAGAAGAGAAGTTTTGAAAGAAGAAGAAGGAGAAAAGAAGATAGGGAGAAGGGGAAAGGATGTGGGGTTTAAATAGAGTTTTGTGATCTGATGCTCTCCCATGCCCGTGGATTGAGGGCGTGTAGATGTACACGGCCGCCTCGCACGGCCGTGTGTCTATACATGTTGTTTTACCATGTCCGTTCTTCAGCTAGCCACGCCCGTGTCTGAGAAGTCAGTATGTGGGCACGGTTGGGAGGCACGGCTGTATTCGGCCCCTGGTTGGCAAGTCAGTAGTTTCAGACGGTTGTTGGGAACGGCCGTGCCACTGTGTCGATGCCCGTGGGGTAGTGGTTGGATCCGTGATGTCGAAATTTAGTTGGGATTTGATTCACACGGCCTCTGCTATGTCAGTACGGGGATTCTGATGGTCCACACGGTCACGGGCACGGCCGTGTGTAAGACCGTATGGTCTTGAATTCTGCACTTTTGGTTAGATTAAAACTAAATTGTAAAACTAAAAGAAGAAAAAGGGAAGATACTGAAAATAAATGTGAAAGTAAATAGAGTTAGTGCTCGGGTTGCCTCTCGAGAAGCGCTCGTTTATAGTCTTAAGCTAGACTTTACTTGTATTTGAATCATGGAGGCTTAAAAGTTTGAATATCTTCCCTCATGCTTTTAGTTCTATCGTGAAGTTTAAGTCGAGAGGCGTTTACCTTAAGAGTTCCGAATGTAGTATTGCTTACCTCGACTGTTTCGCGTGGAAAGATGTTGCGTACCTCGAGAGGAATTTCTCCCTTTGCTTTCAGGTCTGTTGTGGTGAGGGGCGGATCTATTTTATCTAACAGTAACTGGCCTCCTATTTTGAAGTGATTTGATGTCCCTATGATCTCTTCTGGGTGCTCCTTCAACTTTACTTCGCGTGGTTCTGGTTCTTCTTTGATTTGGGTTTCCCGCTTTTCTAGTTTGTTGACCTTTAGGCTTTGTTCCTTATGTAAATTCTCTTTGTTGGTATTAGGCCCGTGAGTCGGCTCAGGTTTGTATTCTTGTGGTGTTTCCTATGATGAAGGTTGCACACATTGATTATCAACTGAATTGACTTTCTTGCCTTCATCGATTGTTGTCCTTGCCGAGTCAAGAGCTTGAATACTGATTAATTCATCCCCTACACAAAGTATAAGTTCTCCTGCATCAACATCAATTTTAGTTTTGGTAGTTGCTAAGAATGGCCTTCCTAAAATTAAGGGGATCGAGTTATCCTCATCCATGTCTAAAACAAAAAAATCTACTGGAAAAACGAATTTATCGATTTTGACAAGAACATCTTCGATAATGCCCCTAGGAATTCTAACAGTTTTATCAGCTAATTGAATACTCATCCTAGTTTGTTTGGGCTTTCCTAGACCTAGTCGTTTAAACAATGTATAAGGCATGACATTTATACTTGCCCCTAAATCAGCTAACACTTTATCAACAGTTAAACTACCAATTAAACATGCAATTGTAAAACTCCCTAGATCTTTTTGCTTTCGTGGTAGTTTGTTTTGTAGAATTGCTGAGCACTTTGCGTTGATTTCTACATGTGGCTCTTCGTCTAGTTTGCGTTTGTTTGTCAAGAGCTGTCTTAAAAATTTCCTTGAGTCTGGCATCTGAAAAAAGACTTCAAGAAGGGGAAAGTTAATATGTAATTTCTTTAGAAGCTTAAGAAACTTACTGAACTATTCCTCTGAATCGTCTCTCTTTAGCACTTCGGGATAAGGAATACGAGGTTGGTATTATCTGATTACAGGTTTTGTCTTTTCTTGCGTTACCTCGATTTTACCTTCGTCTACCTCTTTTGGTTCGTCTACCACTTTACTATCATGAGCTGTGATGGCTTGAATTTGCTCTTTTGGGTTAATCTCGGTGTTACTTGGTAGACGTCCTTGCGGTCGTTCGGACATTAACTTTGCAAGTTGTTCGACTGCATTAATGACTTCCCTGACTGACTTAGTAACTTTTTTAGCTGACGCTTGTTGATCTTTAGGTATATTCTCATTTTCTTTGAAACGATTTTCTGTGTTTGCCATAAATTTTGTCAGCATCTCTTCGAGGTTTGGCTTCTTCTCTTGCGGATATGGCTGATTTTGGAAGTTTTGAGGAGGTTGTTGTCGTTGATTTCCTTAATTTCCTTAACCTCCCCATGAAAAATTTGGGTGGTTCCTCCAACCTAGATTATAAGAGTTACTATAAGGGTTATTATTAGATCTGAAATTATTACCTATATAATTCATCTGTTCATTTTCTGCTCCTGGTTGGTAGGGTGGTACTCAAAATTCGCCATGGTTCCACTTGCGTCGCACAGCATTACTGGGTGTACCTGTGAAGAACACAAACTATCCAACTTTTTATTCATTAATTCCATCTGTGTTGATAGCATGTTTACTGTATCTAGGTTGAAAACTCTGGCTGATTTTGTCGGTTTTGTCCTTGTAACTTGCCACTGATAGTTATTCAGTGACATCTCTTCAATAAACTTGTAGGCTGCTTCAGGAGTTTTATTGTTCAGGGTTCCACCGGTGGCTGAGTCAATTAGTTGTCTCGTTGAGGGGTTTACACCGTTATAGAAAGTTTGGACTTGAAGCCACAAGGGTAAACCATGGTGTGGACACCTTCTTAAGAAATCCTTGTATCTCTCCCATGCGTCGTATAATGTCTCTAAATCCATCTGTACAAAAGAAGAGATATCATTTCGTAATTTGGCCATCTTGGCAGGTGGGAAATATTTTAATAAAAAGTTTTCAGTCATTTGTTCCCATGTAGTGAATTACCCTCGTGGTAACGAGTTTAACCACTATTTGGCTTTATTCCTCAATGAAAAGGGAAATAACCGAAAACGTATGGCATCATCAGAAATGCCATTTATTTTGAAGGTATCACAGAACTCTAAAAAGTTAGCTATATGAGTGTTTGGATCTTCGTCCTGCAAACCATCAAATTGAACAAATTTTTGAATCATTTGTATTGTATTAGGTTTTAATTCAAAATTATTAGCAGCTATAGCAGGCCTAACAATACTTGATTCTGCTCCTGTTAAATATGGTTTAGCATAATCGAATATAGTACGTGGAGCATTGTGTTCCCCCACATCATGGGGTTGTGGAATATTCTCATCCATCCCTTCAATAGAATTGGATTTGCCTTCTTAATTTTCCTCTATGTAATTTAGGGCTCGCCTGATTTCTCTGCGATTACTTCGAGCGGTAGCTTCAATATCACTGTCATATACTAAAGGTCCTCTCAGGTTCCTACTAGTCATAAACTAGAGGTACCTGAAAAGAAAAAGGAAGAAAGAAAAAGTTAGCAAAATTAGAATTTAACCTAAAAACAAAAATAAATTACAGAAAATAATGGCTAAAGTAATAAAAATAAAGTTTTCTTAATATTTTAGTTCCTCGGCAATGGCGCCAAAAACTTGATCGCTAAAATCAGAGCTTTAAAATTTATAAAGAGAATGTGATCGAACTTAGAAACTAACTCTGACAACGATAAAAGGCAAGTGTACCTATCGAACAGTAGTATAGCTTAGGCAAGACCGATTATCGAACCCAAAGGAACTAAAAGTACTAATACTAACTTTCTTTTTATTATTTAGCTTAAATATTAAGTGAAGTTGTTTTAATCTAATCTACTACTAAGCTAAAGACACAAAGACAAAAAGAACGAATTGGGAAAATAACTTTAGGAAAAACTCAGTTGATCAAGACGATACCCTTAGGAAGAATCCACCTAGACTTTACTTGTTATTAAACCCTGATCCATATGATTTATTTACTTAGTTTGATCTGTAAGACTCCCGTCTAACCCTAGGTTAATCAGTGGAACTCTCGTTCTATCATAATAACCCCCTAGAATAGTAGTAAATCGATCTATGGACTCCCATATTAGGTTTCACCCTAATCCAGCAAAATCTCGTTACCCTATCTCTAGGCGTGCGATCAACTCCGCTTAATTATGCTAGATCTACTCTTAAGCAGGGTCTATTCCTCCTCCACCTAAGCACATCAAATTTGGATTGAGCATGCATAATTAAGAACAAACTAAGTAATTATCATATAATTTCAGAAAATAATAACAAAATCCATCATAGGTTTCATCCCTTTCAGGTATCTGAAGGATTTAGTTCATAACTATAAAAGAAAACATCTCAAGAGAAAAGATAAAACAAAACATAAGAAATCCCTAAAACTTCCTGAAGGAATTGAAGGAGAGATCTACCATCTTGAGTGGAATTTTGACTTCTTGAGATGAATCAACTGGCTATCTTCGAGTGATTTCCACAATTCTGACCTTTTCGGCCTCCTTGGCCTAGCTAACTGCCCCCTTTTCTGGTAGCACTTAGGGGGTTTATATAGGCTTTCAAAATATGTTTCTTTCTCCCTAAGTATCCAAATCCGAGTGAAATTTCTCTTTCCAGCGACAGGGACATGGCCATGGCACACGCCCGTGTGGATCGTGGTCAGGCCGTGCTCGGACTTCTTTAATGAGGCACGGCAAGTAAATCGGGGGTCAGTCCGTGTTATAGATTATCAGTGAGGCACGACCGTGTGGGCCTTGGTCCAGGCCGTGTCGACTTCGTCCTTGGCCCAATTTACTCCGTTTTGGGCCCGTTTTATGTTCTTTTTATCCTCTGGTGCTTTCCTGGTATAGGACATGAAAAGAAAGGATTAAGAGCACCTTTTTATATGAAACAGAGGATAAATCATCCAAAAGCATACTAAATGTGGGATTAAAATATGTTATAATTACAGTTTATCACCTGTCTATACCATGATTGCAATCAAATATGTCAAAATTTTTCACGGGTTATTTAAACTATATATAGTTTAAAGTCCAAGAATAATTGAAAAATAATTAGAAAAATATTATGCTGAAAAAAAATGAGTGACAAAAAAAGACAAAAAAGTTATCATTATTTTTATCATTATATTATAAGAAAGAAATCCACTTGTTTAGTTCTTTAGTTCTTAAAGAGCACAAAAAAAAGGATAAAAGGCGAGGGGCCGATTAAGAAAAGAAAAGTAGAGAAAATTGATAAGATATGATCTATCTGTATCTAACGAATCAACTTCAAATATTGAAAATAAAAAGCGAAAGTCTTTATTTCGAAATACTTTGATATATGAGATAAATCCAATATTTTGATTTCTTACTTATTTTGTTACTGAATTAAGTTGAACGGTTTTACATTTACAGACACATAAAAAATGATTTTTGTATGCGAAATATATTACCAATAAAGAATTTGAAAAAATAAAAAAATTACAAAGAATGTAATAGAAATTTTATTACATTGGAACATTGGGTAAATAATATTAGACTCCCTCTGACTGTGATAATTGGCCAACATGGTAGTTTCGATGTGAGCACTTGTTTCAACAATGACCAACTATTCTACATAGACCACAACGTTTTGGTTCAATTGTCTCCCTTGCGTCCATGTCATCTTGAATCTGGGTAATCTGAGGTCAACCTTTGGGTACCCCACATAGGCCCCGGTTGGCCGTAACTCAAATGCGAGCGGAGACACTTCCCATGTCGATACATCTTGCAAAACGAGGAACTCATTTCCCCAAATATGCAATGTGCATTCCAGCGTGTACACCCCATCGATATATTTTTTAACATTGAGGTTGGTAGTTGCACACGCAGCAACGATAGGCGCCAACGGGTACCGAAGGGTATGAAACCTCCTACAGTCACACCGACTATTTTGGAGATCAACTCTGTAGGACCTAGTCAAGACCCCCTCATGACGATCAATGTACTCTGTCACTCGAAAAAATTCCATGTCCTGAGAATATAGTTCTACATTCATCGACCTCGCTCTCCGAACCTTGACCTCCATGGCCTTCCTAACCTCCTTGACGTATACATGTCCTGCCTCCATCTGTTTCACTTGTCTTAGCCACATTTTTAACATCAATGTTGCCAACCCGTAGAACGTGCTTGAGAAAACAGCTGAAATTAGCAAATGATGTGTACGCTTCAAGACGGAGTTAACCGCCTCTACGATTCGGTGGTCATATAACCATATCAACACCTACCATCAAAACTTTAAGCCTATTGCCACGACTTCATTTTACCCACCCACTACTAAAATGAACAATTTGTTTCCCCCACCATGTCAGCCTCAAGCCTCACATGTCTGTGCTTGAAATTGTGTTGTTCTAGCTTGTACCTTACGTATGTATTTTGATATGACATGTTACCATTTCTTGTAGTTTATAAAAGTGATTAAAAATATTTAAAAAATAAATTGACACTGATATTTACCTATGTTCACGATTTGTTTTCGCAATCTAAATTCTTATAGTCCCGGTGGAAGTTAATGGAATGTGGCAGATGTAGTAGACAAATCTTCATAAAACTCTGAAATGCCTAATCGCAGCAACTAACCCTTTCAATCTGTCAAAGATAATGAAAATATTGTCTTGCTTAACAACATGCCTCCACAAGTTCGTTAGGAAAAAATATCACGATTCCATTATTTAGGACTCGATGATGGCAAAGGCGATGGGTGGGATGTTCTAGTTACCATATTGTGGAATCACAATCAGGAGTATCTACGTATATTTACAGTATAGCTAGGTACCATCAACTTGTACCAGTGGTTTGCAATGGGGGAAGCTCGAAAGTCTAAAACAAGCGGTGGAAATTTTTTCTCCTCTGTATTAGTTCGTCGTCCAGGCCCTTGCAAGGCAGCGCTTACAAATCAACCATAGTACCTGGCACATACTTCTGCATCATGGCTAACCACCCTTGAAGTTTGTTGTATGACGCATCCCAGTCTCCATAAAACTGCTCTATGGCTATCTATTTTGCTCACCATGCTTTCTTGTACAACACCCTGTATTGGAACCAGGCTTGGATGTCGACAATCAGAACTGATACAGAAATAGTGGGCATGTCCTTAACCAGTGGCATGATGTAGTTGTATTTTTTTTTCAAATCTAGTTTGAAATGGTCTTGCATCACACGTGCAACAGTGCATGTATGGGCTCCTTCAAATTTCTAAATCATCCACAGTTGAGTCCTTTGCATAAATGCGGATCGAACCTACCAGTTGCACGCTTCTCTAGACCTCTAACATTCCTCACTATATAATGTTCATGTAAACTTTGTGATTTTTTAGTTTACCAGCACCTTCATGTTTTATTGCTTTTTGGCAAATACGCAGTCCTCTTTGTTCACAAATTATTTCCCTATGAACAACTCTTCCAATTTGGAATTTGCTACAAACCAGTGAGTAGGTATCATGTCTGGGTACTCAAGGAACTCGGATGTAATCACTGCATTGGGGTTTACACGCAATATGTAGGCCTTTGGGTCATTTTGTATAACCAAGCCACGATTCGGGTTCCTGATGGAGGGGGCGTATATCTTCACCCTCTTCCGTGCCCTCATCATCGATATCTTTCGGGACCTCCCCAGATTGTGGTCACTAAAATCTTCACCATCGTGATGAGAATGACCATCATTAACTTTACTAGTGCCCATCAACTACAGATGCATCTTTAGACTGGGACCTAAAATAAGGTTGCTATACACAGTCCCACCATAATGAAGATTTTTAGCCCGTGTCGATGTCTCTCTATAATCTAACTATTTTGCCCATCCGATCTTAAGATCAAAATCAAGCGCATATTGTTGACTTATTGGAGTGACATTTTCAATGGGCTCTACATCAGCTAACTCCACAAACAACTCAACTGGTTCGGCATTGACATTCCCAATCGACCAATAAATTGCAATTGCAGTACCCAAGTTATCATCATCTACAACTTCCATCTCCTCATATTTTCACAGATTTGAGGAAAGTGGAAATTTGTAGAATAGTATGGACATTGTCCTCCCACAACAGAGAGCTATTTTGGCACTAATCTTTTTTTCCATTTCCTCAACCTTTACATTCCTATTAAATCTTATTCCACCTTTCTAACGATCTTCAAATAACTGTTGTTTGTAAAATCTTATCCCAATCCCACAACTGTTGTTTGTAAAATTACTTCTTCGAATTTAACGTATACTAAGAATTGGTTATTTATCTTCGATACAATCTCTTTTCTCCTACTAAATACAAATCTTTCTTCTCTTTTTTTTCTCTCTTTAACAAATTAAGAAAACTTCAACAAAAACCAAAAATAATACAGATTTGGCTGGACCGTATGGGGTATGTATATTGTGTTTGGAACGGTGTCACCTGACAACGTGGCAGCACCCAAAACATTTCAAATTTATCTAACATCGATGCCGCTAGACAGTTGGGTGGTAACATAAAAAATTAATTTTTTAACCATCTGACACCGGTGTCAAAAATTTTTTTAATTTACCAGACACCGGTGCTGCCAGACAACCCAATCGCACCAAAAAACTTTCCTTACAAATTTTTTTAATCTAACAAAATATTTTTTTAAAAAAAAATTCTCCAGTGCCGCCTGAGAGATCGACGACACCTATTTATTTTTTTTCCTCCCTAAATATAGTATTTTTTACAGGTATTTTGAATTTTTTTAAAAAAAATGCAATGATTGGGCCATCGTTGGGGGTGGTGCCACCAGTGGGTCTGGCTAGGGGTGAGCAAAATCAATTTGACTAAAAAAATTAGAAAAAATTTTCAAATTTTGAATTATTTGAATCAAATTAATCGAGTTAATCAAATTAACTCCAAATTTTTTCGAATTTCGAATTTGAACCGAGTTAAATTTTTTGAATTCAAATAATTCGAATAAACCAAATACCAAACCCTTTTACTTCCCTTCCCCCCAGCCCCCTTTCAACCATTTTGCTTTCTCTTCAAAATTTTTTACTTTCCCCAAACCCTCAAAATTTTTACTTCCCCCTAAACCCCCAAATTTCTTTTTCAAATTTATGTCTCCTATTTATAAAAATATTGAATTAAATTTCACATTTGTACTATTTATATTATTTAATTGTTTAATAATGCCGAATCTTTATCAATTTCTATTAAAATTGAATTATTGATTATGTCATAAAATATTCGTGTCAAAATTTTCTATTGGGATCAATTTCATATTTTATCTTTAAAATAACTTTTAATAAAAAAATCACATTTTTTACATTTACTATATTTTTTAATTTCAAAATATAAGGTGACAAGAATAAGAAGATAATTGAAGCAACTAAGCAAGCAAAAAAAACTAAACCATATATAAAATATTAATAAATAAATTATGTGGAGATGAAAGTTAATAACAAATTTGATTACGGTGGGCAAATTTAATTATAATGGGTGGCAATGGCTATAAGGACCCAAAGTTATTTTTTTAATTTAACTCGAACAAATACATTCAATTGGAATTTCATATCACTCGATTCGATTTGAGAAATTTTCAAATCAAGTTAGGGTGATAAAATAGGATTCATCAACTCGATTAACTCAAATTTTTTTCATTTGATTCGCTCGAATGTTCACCCTTAAGTCTGGCGGCACCGACGAGCACTATAGATAGATTTTAGTTCATTCTCGTACATGATTTTTTTATTTGGGTAATTTTTATAAAAAATTATTGCTTTTGAGTCATTTTTGAAAAAAACATCGAGAGATATCTGACGTATAATAGCAAAAAAGAAGGTTTCATTAACCTTAATCCTGATAAGCCCATCTGCTTGGAACTCCCAGTCAACAATATAATCATAGTTAGCCACTGATGCAGCCGTTCGAACCATTAACCTCACCTTTGGCCTTACTTCCTTAATCTTCCAAATAACCAAAAACAATATAGGTGAAGTTAATTATACGCACGTCTTTTAAAATTTAAGGCCAAAGATTTCTTTATTACTTACCTCCATACCCATAATTGGACTCTCTGCATGCCGCCACCCTATATCACCTGTGTACCTCTCAAACACGCAGACCATGTTTGATCGGACATAGGGTACACCATCACCGGTGGCGAACACCCCATCCATATAATATGCATTTATTGGACAATCATTAAGCGGGTCAAGTGGCATAGCTTGAAACCCGAACCCGTATTAACACGCATCCATGTATAAGTCTTAAAATACAATGCATTAGTGGGGTCTAGAGGTGTTCATGGGCCAGGCTTGGCTCAATCAAAATTTTAGGCCCATTTGCTATGTCCGAGATCGGCCCAAAAGATGGGCTTAAGATTTTTTCTAAACTTGGCCAGAATAAAAATGTTAAAACCCGGGCCCGGTCCTGCTTGCCCGTATTAATTTTTTTAAAAATATAATACATAAAAAATACTAAAAATATTAAAATAAATGTTTCCCAACAAATTGAAAATAAATATATATGTATACTTAAATAACACTAAGACAGATGCAATTTAACAAGCAAATGACTCTAAAATAGTAATAAAATTAACAATAAAACAAGAGTTATACAACATCCAAACAATAACAAAAAAATAGTACAAAACATAATAGTGAAATGGTATCAAAATAGTGAAAAAAACAACAACAAAATAGCAACAAAAAAAAAGAGAGGAAAAACAGCAAGGAAAAGTAACTTTTTTTTTTTGTATATTTGGATCGGGCCAAGCTGGGCCTGGGGCAAAAAAATTCTTACCCAAGGCCCGACCAATTTTCTAAACAGACATTATAATTTTGCCCAAGCCCTTTTTTTGTGCGGGCCTTTGCGTCGGGCCATGGACAGGTCTAGTAGGGTCCATAGGACAAACAATTCTGAAGTAAAGCCCTTGTACATCACATCTCTCAATACCCCACTCTCAAGGTCCTAGACCTTCTTGCCCCGAGAAATCGAGTTAAAACATTTTCATTAGACTGTATTTGATAAATTAAATATAAAATTAAATAAATTCATAATTAATATTAAATTTATTCTATTGACATAATCATGATCAATTAAGGGTGAACATTCAATCAAATCGAGTCGAATCGAGTGAAAACATTTCAAGTTAATCGAGTTGATAAGTCTTATTTTATCATCCTAACTCGATTTGATTCTTTTTTCAAATGGAATCGAGCGAAATGGAATTCAAGTAGAGTCGAATTGAGTGAAATTGTGAGTTAAATTAAAAAAAATTGAACATATCAAATTAAAATCTAATTGCAATATAACTAATTTCATTTTAAATCACATAAATTTGAAACCATATATATTTGAAAACTTTTTCAAAGCAAAATAAAAAAAATACTTTAGGGTGATAAACTTGAATCATCAATTAACTTATTTAGGTCCCAAAATTATTATTTTAAAAAAAATTTAAATTTTCTTTATATATTTTTTGAATTTTTTTAAAATTTTTTAATAAATTTTTAAAAATATAAATTTTGAAATTTTTATAAATATATTTTTGAAAATTATTTTGATCTTTTTGTTGAGAGAATGACCAATTTGCTCATTTTCAAAATTGACAGTAGACCTGTTCATGCCCAAAGGTCTGCCCGAAATGTGGGAGGGTTTGGACAAAAATATAGGCCCGAAAAATGGGCTTGGATAAAAAACTAAGGCCTGTTTAAAAAATGGGTCGGGTTTCAAGTAAGACATTTTTGGTCCGAGCCCGACTCGGCCTGAGTTCACTAACGGACAAAAATATTTGCTATTTTTTTGTTTTTTAATGCCATTTTCTTATTGGTTTTTCCCTATTTTGCTACCATTTTACTATTACGTTGCTTCTATTTTGTTTTTGTTATTTGGATATTGTATAAAACTTATTTTCTTGTAAATTTTGTTACTATTTTAAATGCATTTGTTAATTTTGTTATTATTTTAGAGGCATTTGCTTGTTAAGTTACATATATCTTAGTGTTACTTAAGTACACATATTTTTAAAATTTTATTTTCAATTTGTTGGGAAATATTTATTTTGATTTTTTAGTATTTTTGATGTACTATATATATTTAAAAATTAATACGGGCAAGCTAGGCCTGGATTTTAACATTTTTATTCGGCTCAGGCTTGGGCAAAATTTAGGCCCATTTTTTGGGCCGGGCCTAACTTTTTATGTGGACCCGGCCCATGAACACCTCTAATTGAAAGGGACCAAAAAGGCATTGATCGCTGAAATCAGAGCTTTAAAATTTATAAAAGAATGATCGAACCTGGAAACTAACTCTGACAACGATTAAAGGCAAGTGCACCTGTCGAACAGTAGTATAGCTTAGGCAAGACCGGATATCGAACCCAAAGGAACTAAAAGTATTAATACTAACTTTCTTTTTATTATTTAGCCTTAGAAATAAAGTGAAATTGTTTTAATCTAAATTAACGATGACTAAGCTAAGGACAAAGACAAAAAGAATGAATTGGGAAATAACTTGAAGAAAAACTCAATTGATCACGACGATACCCTCAGGAAGATTCCACCTAGACTTCACTTGTTATCTAACCTTGAATCATATGATTTATTTACTTAGCTTGCTCCGTAGGACTCCCTAACGTATATTAAACCCTCTCTCGAGGCAAAAAAGGTCTAACCCTAGGTTAATTAGTGGAACTCTCGTTCTCTTATAATAACCCGCTAGAGTAGCAGTAAATCGATCTATGGATTCCCATATTAGGTTTCACCCTAATCCGGCAAAATCTCGTAACCCTATCTCTAGGCGTTCGATCAACTCCGCTTAATTACGCTAGATCTACTCTTAAGCAGGGTCTATTCCTCCTCCACCTAAGCACATCAGATTTGGATTAAGCATGCATAATTAAGAACAAACTAAGTAGTTATCATATAATTCAAAAATCAAATAACAAGATTCATCTAGGTTTCATCCCCTTCAAGTATCTGAGGGGTTTAGTTCATAATGAATAAATAAAACATCTCAAGAGAAAAGATAAAACAAAACATAAGAAAGCCCTAAAACTCCCTGAAGGAATTGAAGGAGAATTCCGCCGTCTTAAGTATAATTCTGGCTTCTTGGGATGGATCAACTGGCTAACTTCAAGCGATTCCCAAAATTCTGACCTTTCCGGCTTAGCTCCTTGGCCTAGCTTGACACCCTCTCAATGGTGGCACTTAAGGGGTATATATAGGCTCCTTGGAATGCGATTCTTTCTCCCTAAGTATTCTTTTCCGACTGAAATTGCTTACTCCAGCGACAAGGGCACGACCATGGCACACGCCCGTGTAGATCGACTTCAAGCCGTGTTCGAATTTCTAACTTGAGGCACAGCCGTGTAAGTCGGGGTTGAGGCTGTGCTCTAGGTGATCGGCGAGGCACGGCCGTGTGGGCTTTGGGCCAGGCCGTGTCGATTCTGTGCTAAGGCCCAATTACTCCGTTTTGAGCCTATTTTATGTTCTTTTCATCCTCGAGTGCTTTCCTGGGTATAAGACATGAAAAGAAAGGATTAAAAGCACCTTTTTACATAAATTAAAGGATAAATCATCCAAAAGCATACTAAATATGGGATTAAAAGTATGTTACTTTTACGGTTTATCAAATACCCCCACACTTAAGCTTTTGCTTGTCCTCAAGCAAAATTCTCAACTTACAATTAAAACGAACTTTCCATAATTCATAATTCCTACTGACAATGCTTTATCCTAATTCATAGATAATTTATACATGGATAATTTAATTCAAAGAGTCCTAAAGATTCAAATAAGATAAGTCATCTATTTGTAGCACGAAAACAGATGTGTTTCCCTTCATCTAAATAATTACCTTTAATTCAAAATCTACAAGGATTGTCATCCTCACAAAAGATTCACTCAAATCACTCAAAAAGTGTTTAATGGTCAAAATTAAGCACTCATAAGTCAAACCTGAAAAGTTAATCCCATAGGCTTGCTTGAAAATCAAATCTCCACCACTGTAAAATGATATGATAAACAGATCAAAAGGTCTTTGTTAGGGTTGTAACAGGGCTAGGGTTTAAAGGTATGGATAAAGGCTAAAATTAGAAGGTTAGAATCGAGATTGAATTAATAAGTTACCTACCTAAAAATTTCTGAGATAATAATTACATCAACTGAAAATAATAATAATCCTACTAATATGAGCTCTTTTCTTTTGATAATTAGACTTTTACTTGTATAAGCTCACTCTTCATAAAACTAATACTGACTATACTTTGCTTTGAATTATTTTTTTAAGAACAAACTAATAAAGACAACTTCAACTCATAATAAAAACTTAGGTAACTAGTCAAATCATATCTCGATTAAAGGGTAGTCAAAAGGAAGGGTGATAACAAATACAAAGGGTTTTGAGTTAATATTAGTAGGTGAGTCAATAAAAGGGTTGTTAGGCCCAACGGGGTTCACTAGGGGTTAATTGTGAAGGTAGGCTTTTTAGTGGTGTAAGTGGGTTGAAACCTAGGTGCCTTTATCATCTCGGTATATCAAATCATAACTGTGGTCTTGATATGTATAATCAAGGCAAGTTCTAGAATAACAGTTCATAGTTGACACACTCATAATCAGAAAGTGAGCATGAAAAGGAATGTATGCTCTATAAGGCTCAAAATCTCACAAAAATTATGGGTGTTTTTGACATCAACCTTGTAAATTTCAAATTTCAAAGTAATATTCAAATTCAGGTTAACAACCTAAAATTTTAAATTTTTGAAAATTAGACTTATCATGATTGATTTCCTAGTATTCTTCAAATTTAATTATTAATGCACAGTTAACTATGACTTATTCAAAAACATATTAATAAAAATCATAAACCGTCAAGAACTTCATCTTAATTAGTAATATGAGAAAATTACATTCAAACAAGATTAAATTCAGGGATTTGAGAATAATGCAGAAAGTTAGGCATTTTTATCCTCAGAATAACTATTCAACCCCCCTACACTTAAGATGTACATTGCCCTCAATGTACAAAGATAGATAATACGTTTAAGGGATAGATCAAAAGAGAAGGAGGAAGAATTACTCCCTAAATTTTGGATGTTTTCCTAGAGGAGTGTCTTTGCTGGTGGTGATGATCGGTCTGGATGACGAACTTGCGGTAGATGAAGAAATTGGGTAGTGCTCTGAGAAGTAGCCAGGAATTATTAAGATCTACGTAAAATAAACTAAATATATAATTAAAGATAAGAAAGATAAAGAAAGAGGAAACAAAAATGTAAACGAAATGAAAATAAAATATAAATGGACCAAAGAGTCCTTATTGTTGGATGGTTCGCGAGGTGGGTGTGACCTCTAAGGCTGGAGAGGTGCTGGCAGTGGCGGAAGTGGCGTGGTTATCGTAGTGGTCGGCGTAATTCCCAAGCAGCCTGGCGAACCTGACACTAAGAAACTAAATTAAATTAAACTAAATTAAGATAGGATTGTTAAAGAAAAGGAGAATGAAAGGAAAGAGAAATAATAAATAGAAACTGAATGGTCTCAAAGACCATTGGCCTGTTGTTTGGTTGAAACTGCTGGCATGAACTCATGTAATTCATCCTCCTTTAAGGAGTTTGGCCTTTTACATTTCTTCGACATGTTGTGTGATGGCTCAAGGATCTAGAGTTTAAGTAAATGAAGTGAAAAGTCTGAGAGGAAGAAGGAGAAAGAGAGAAGCAAGGTGAAATTAGATGGGGGAAAGGGAAGGGCTGTGGGTTTTAAATAGGTGTTCAAATCTGCCATTTCTCCATGGCTGTATTCCAAGGCCGTTTCGGTTTACACGGCCGCCTCGCACGGCCGTGTGTTGGAGTGTGTTGTTACCCTATGCCCATGCTTCATCCATCCACGCCCGTGCTTTGGAAGTCAGTATATAGGCACGGTTGGGTGGCACGGGCATGTTTTAGTCGTGTTATGTAAGTCAGTAGCTTCACACGGCCAAGGGCATGGCCGTGCCATTCTATCGGTGGCCGTGGGGAAGAGTGGTTGGATCCGTGACATCGGGAAGTGGTTGAACTGGGTTGCACAGCCTTTATTATGTCAGTACGGAGATTTCGGTGGTCCACACGGCCACGGGCACGACCGTGTGTAGGATCGTGTGTCCTAGAAATCTACAACTCTGGTTAGTTTAAAAGAAAAATAAAAAGGAAAAATAAAGTAAAATGAAAATCAATGCAAAATAAGTAAGGTTAGGGCTCAGTTTGCCTCCCGAGAAGCGCTCGTTTATAATCTTAAGCTAGACTTTCCTTGTGTTTGAAAAATTTAGAGAGGTTTAAAGGTTTGAATATCTTTCCTCATATTATCCGTTTGATGTTCATTGTGTGGTTCAGGTCGAGTGGCATTTATTTTAAGAGCATCAAAATTGGGATTGCTTACCTCAACTGTCTTGTGTGGAAGAACATCGATTACCTTAAAAAGGATTTCTTTATTTGTGTCAGGATCCGGAGGAGATAGTCGTAGGTCTAATAATACCTGGTCTTCGCTTTTGCACTTGCCTATCTCTTAGAGTGGTCTTGGCTCTGTTTCTTGTATCCCTAATTTTTCCTTGAAGTGCATTTTCCACTCATCTAATTCATCAGGTTGAACCTTTTGTTCCTCATGATCTATTCCTTTGTTGGCACTGTACTCAAGATCAGGTTCAATCGTGCCCTTTTCTGGTGCTTCCTGAAAAGAAGGGTTAATCGAATGGTTATCAATGGATTTTTCTTTCTTACCTTGGTCATTTGATATCTTGGTTGAATCGAGAGCTTGAAGAGTAACTGCCTCATTACCTACACAAAGTATGAGTTCTCCTGTGGCAACATCAATTTTAGTCTTGGCAGTTGCTAGAAAAGGTCTTCCTAAAATTAAAGGGATCGAATTGTCCTCATCCATGTCTAAGAAAACAAAGTCTACTGGGAAAACAAATTTATCGATTTTGACAAGAACATCTTTGATAATACCCCTAAGAATTCTAACAGTTTTATCAGCTAATTGAATACTCATCCTAGTTTATTTGGGTTTTCCTAAACCTAGTCGTTTAAACAATGTATAAGGCATGACATTTATGCTTGCTCCTAAATCAGCTAACGCATTATCAATAGTTAGACTACCAATTAAACATGGAATTGTAAAACTCCCTGGATCTTTTAATTTTTGTGGTAGTCTATTTTGGAGAATTGCTGAGCACTTTGCGTTGAGTTCCACGTGTGGCTCTTTGTCTAATTTGTGTTTGTTTGTCAAGAGATGTCTTAAAAATTTCCTCGAGTCTGGCATATGAAAGAGAGCTTCAAGAAGGGGTAAGTTAATATGTAATTTCTTTAAAAGTTTAAGAAACTTACCGAACTGCTCTTCTGAATCGTCTCTTTTTAATGCTTCGGGATAAGGAATGCGAGGTTGGTACTCTTTGATTACCGGTTTCAGCTTTTCTTGCGTTACCTCGATTTTACCATCTTCCTTGGTTTCTTATTGTGGGATGAGTTCGTCTACCTCTGCATTTTCCTGAGCTGCTATGGCTTGAATCTATTCCTTAGGGTTAATCTCGGTGTTAATAGGTAGACGTCCTTGCAGTCGTTCTGACATGAGCTTTGCGAGTCGTTCAACTGCACTGGTGACTTTTTTGACTAACTTAGTAATTTCCCTGATTCGGCTCTCGTTGCTTTTGATTGTTCTCTCAGTTTCTTGGATACATTTTTCTATATCTATCAAAAATTTTGCCAGTATCTCCTCGAGGGTTGGTTTCTTCTCTTGTGGATAGGGCTGAATTTGCAAGTTTTGAGGAGGTTGTTGCCTTTGAATTCCTCGATTTCCCTGACCTCCCCATGAAAAATTTGGGTGGTTCCTCCAACCTGGATTGTAAGTATTACTATATGGGTTATTATTGGATCTAAAATTATTACTTATATAGTTCATCTATTCGCACTCTGCCTCCGGTTGGTAGGGTAGGTACTCAAGATTCGCCACTGTTTCATTTGCATTGCACTACATGACTGGATGTACCTACGAAGAACACAAACTGTCAATCTTTTTATTCATCATCTCCATCTGTGTTGATAGCATGGTTATTGTGTCTATGTTGAAAGCTCCGGCTGATTTTGTTGGTTTCGTCCTTGTAACTTGCCACTGATAATTGTTCAATGACATCTCTTCAATGAACTCATACGCTGCTTCCGGAGTTTTGTTGTTCAGGGTTCCACCGGCGGCTGAGTCGATTAGTTGCCTCGTTGAGGGGTTTACACCGTTATAGAATGTTTGGACTTGTAGCCACAAGGGTAAGCCATAGTGTGGACACCTTCTCAATCTCTCCCATGCATTGTATAATGTCTCTACATCCATCTGCACAAAAGAAGAGATATCATTCCGTAATTTGGCCATTTTGGCCGGTGGGTAATATTTCATTAAAAACTTTTTGGTCATTTGAGCCCATGTAGTGATTGACCCTCGTTGTAACGAGTTTAACCACTGTTTGGCTTTATTTCTTAATGAAAAAGGGAATAACCGAAGACGTATTGCATCATTAGAAACGCCATTTATTTTGAAGGTATCACAGAACTCTAAGAAATTAGCTATATGAGGGTTTGGATCTTCGTCCTGCAAACCATCAAATTGAAAAACTATTGAATCATTTGTATTGTGTTACGTTTTAATTCAAAATTATTAGCAGTTATAGCGGGCCTAACAATACTTGATTCTGCTCCTGTTAAATGTGGTTTAGCATAATCAAACATAGTACGTGGAGCGTTGCGTTCCCCCACATCATGGGGTTGTGGAATATTCTCGTCCATCCCTTCAGTAGGATTGGATCTGTCTTCTTCCTCTCTTTCCGTATAGTTTAGGGCTCGCTTGATTTCTCAGCGATTCCTTCGAGTGGTTGCTTCAATATCACTGTCGTATACCTAAAAACAAAAATACATTGCGGAAAATAAAAAATAATGGCTAAAGTAATAAAAATAGAGTTTTCTTAATATTTTAGTTCCAAGACATGGCGCCAAAAACTTGATCATTGAATCGTCGAGCTTTAAAATTTATAAAAGAATGATCGAACCTAGAAACTAACTCTGACAACAATTAAAGGCAAGTGCACCTATCGAACAGTAGTATAGCTTAGGCAAGATCGAATATCGAACCCAAAGGAACTAAAAGTATTAATACTAACTTTCTTTTTATTATTTAGCCTTAGAAATAAAGTGAAATTGTTTTAATTTAAATTAACGACGACTAAGCTAAGGACAAAGACAAAAAGAATGAATTGGGTAATAACTTAAAGAAAAACTCAATTGATCACGACTATACCCTCAGGAAGAATCCACCTAGACTTCACTTGCTATCTAACCTTGAATCATATGATTTATTTACTTAGCTTGATCCGTAGGACTCCCTAACATATATTAAACCCTCTCTCAAGGTGAATAACGTCTAACCTTAGGTTAATTAGTGGAACTCTCGTTCTCTTATAATAACCCCCTAGAATAGTAGTAAACCGATCTATGGATTCCCATATTAGGTTTCACCCTAATCCGGTAAAATCTCGTAACCCTATCTCTAGGCGTTCGATCAACTCCGCTTAATTACGCTAGATCTACTCTTAAGCAGGGTCTATTCCTCCTCCACCTAAGCACATCAGATTTGGATTAAGCATGCATAATTAAGAACAAACTAAGTAGTTATCATATAATTCAAAAATCAAATAACAAGATTCATCTAGGTTTCATCCCCTTGAGGTATCTGAGGGGTTTAGTTCATAATAAATAAATAAAACATCTCAAGAGAAAAGATAAAACAAAACATAAGAAAGCCCTAAAACTTCCAAAAGGAATTGAAGGAGAATTCTGCCGTCTTGAGTATAATTCCAGCTTCTTGGGATGGATCAACTGGCTAACTTCAAGCGATTCCCTCAATTCTGACCTTTCCGGCTTGGCTCCTTGGCCTAGCTCCACACCCCCTCAATGGTGGCACTTAGGGGGTATATATAGGCTCCTTGGAATGCGATTCTTTCTCCCTAAGTATGCTTTTCTGACTGAAATTGCTTACTCCAGTGACAGGGGCATGACCATGGCACACGCCCTTATAAATCAACTTCAAGTCGTGTTCGGATTTCTAACTTGAGGCACGACCGTATAAGTCGGGGTTGAGGCCGTGCTCTAGGTGATCGGCGAGGCACGACCGTGTGGGCTTTGGGCCAGGCCGTGTCAGTTCTGTGCTAAGGCCCAATTACTCTATTTTGAGCCCGTTTTATGTTCTTTTCATCCTCGGGTGCTTTCCTAGGTATAAGACATGAAAAGAAAGGATTAAAAGCACCTTTTTTACATAAATCAAGGGATAAATCATCCAAAAGCATACTAAATGTGGGATTAAAATATGTTACTTTTACTGTTTATCAGGTATTTGCATCCATTTAATTAATTTGTATTTTATATTTTTTTATAATAGTCTGTAGATCGGGTGCTACAATGTTATATTCGTAATATGTCTGGTCCGCCATCATCGTTGATAGAAAATTACTTGAGGGATGCGGGTTTTTGACACGTGGCCACTATAGGTCGGGGGTGTAAGTTGGACCCAAAAATCATCAACGCGTTAATAGAGAGGTGGAGACCCAAGACGCACACATTCCATCTTGCATGCGAAAAGTGTACTATCACTTTAGAGGACGTCCAATTACAATTAGGATTGCCGGTGGATGGGTCCGCACCAACAGGGTCCGTTCAATTTGCTGATTAGGGAGCCATATGCTACGATCTTTTGGGTGCAATTCTGGATAATATTTACGAAGGTCGAATTGAGATGGGCTGGTTACGAGACACATTCCCAGAGCCGGGGAATGATTCAACTAAAGTAGAAAGAATACGATATGCTCAGGCATACATCCTTGAGATGATTGAAAGTTATTTGATGCCAGACTTGTCACGAAACCTTGTACATCTAAGGTGGCTATTGAAACTCGTTGATTTTAGAGTAGCTGACGAATTAAGTTGGGGATCTGCTATGTTGGCAACATTGTATCGGGAGATGTGCGGGGCGACGCCACCAAATAAAGTTAAAATCGGAGGTTGCCTATCACTACTACAATTACGGGCTCAGTTTCGCTTTCCATTTTTACGTCCTTGAGTGAACCACCCATATTTATTCCCACTCATAACGAGGTAAAATTTTTATTTGATTTTACAATTATTCCATAGATTTAAAAATAAATTATATGCTGAAAACTTATTTAATTAGGTGGAACCATCCGAGGAGTTATGTTGGAATACCTACCGCTCTTGAAGATATACAGCTTTTATTAGACCAACGGTCGGATACGCAAGTAAGTATTAAATAAAATATATATACATAAAATAGTCGTTTCATATTTAGTACTTAGTATTTAGTATTTAGTATTATGTATATAACTAATATTTTTATCCCTTTCATATAGTTTCAATGGACACCATACGAGGATCCGGCAATACGGGCAGTAATTCCGAAAGAATACTTTCAAAATCTGAACATTTGGCAAGTTAAGGTCCCATTGGTCAACTATGCTCTTGCCGAGATGCACCAGACAGAGAGAATGTTACGGCAATTTAGATTTTGACAACCGATTCCTGAGGAACTTGAGGTGCTCGATGACCAACACAGAATCTACTTACGGCAAACGAAAATGATTTGGCTGATATTCTGGTCGGAATATATCAAAATTTGGGAAAACCAGTATGATCATATACATGATCGTGAACCGATCATCATCCTAGAGTTAGCGTGCGCCCCGAATTACATGCCATGGTTTAGGATCCCTGGCAAGCCATATTTGCTATCGGAAGAGCAGCGGCATCAGCAAATTCGTGTGGAAAGGGAACGACGGGGCCCTTTAAATTCAAGGAGAAGGGATGATGGCACGGGCCCATCAACAGCACCCATACAATCATCAGCCTCATCAACAGCGCCCACACAATCACTGGGCCCAATACCTCAACCAACGACACCCACATCACAGTCCCTTTAGATTATGCCAGGTACATATTCTATCCCTTATATGTATCCCAACCCTTATATGTTTCCTTTTCCCAGTCCTATGCCAGGTTGGAATGCATGGTCCAGTGCATCTCCTTTCCCAATGACTCTGACTCAACCGATGATATATAGGTCATCATCGTCGGAAGGATCACACGAGGCACCGTCGACGAACTCATCTCATTACCATTCCCCATCGCCTTATGGGATTTAAACACCTCCGCCGTGGGTGATGCAAACACCTCTACATTCTTTATTCTACCAAGGTGGGTCATCCTCCCAACACCCACAACCGGAGCAACCACAACCCCCGCCGGAGCAACCAAGGAGGAATCCAGCGTGTAATCATCGTCCACCCCCATGTGACACTAATTTCGACCGGCATATACATAGATTTTTTTAATATATTTGTAAAAGATGTTTCTATATTGTTTCATTTAATAATAAAAAGATATTTTTAATATTTTAATAGTAAATTAATTTTATATTTTTAATAGAATATAAGTTCTTTTGAATAAGGCGGAATAGAAATAATGCAACATCGTTTCATTACCGCAATTATCAAGTATTTCAGTTTGGACATGATCGAATTATATGTCCTGGGTTCCTACACCATCCACACAACTTCTGTTGGTTTGTTCTTTCCCCGATATCCATAATATTACGTATTCTACTCAAGCAAGGTTGACCTTTTAGTTCGCGATGCAATTCTCTATCCGATAACAACTTAAACGGAGCAAGCAATACATACGGCCACTTACGTTCATCTGGGACCGGTAGGAATACGTCTCTCCACACATTGTACATGTATTCTATTTTGTACACTTTGTCGACATATCTAATGGGATCCAAATGGAGATTCTGACAAGCTGCAATTGCATGAGCGCATGGATAACGAAGTGCGTCAAACGTCCCACAGTCACAGGTCCTATTTATTAGGTGTACATGATATTGCCCGCCGGTAATACATTGGCTTGGTTTGTCAAACTCCATCACACGAAACCATAGGTTGTCACGATCATGACACACAGTATCCATTGTGTTGGCCTGCGCCTTCGCCTTGTTAAGTTCTTGCAATACCTTTCGTAACCATACATGGCCTCCCTGTATTTGGCCTTTATAACTCGCTACTCGCTTTGGAAATAGTGCTGTAAAATGAAAATATATATCTCGCACAACCGAAGTTATTTGAAAATGACACGTTCCTTTTAGAACAGAATTTATGCATTTAGCAAGGTTTGTGGTCATATGACCATAACGCAGGCCACTGTCATATACCTGTTTCCACTGTTCAAAAGGTATGTTAAAGAGGTAGTCTGCACCTTGATCGTTAACTGAACGCAAAATCCCCAACATCTCATGAAAACGGTCCTTGTTGATCTTATACCTTGCGAATATTCCATTCAGAATAAATTGAATATTACAACTGAAAGTATATTAATAGAGATTAAATACCCATGTTGGTCACTTGCTTTCGTTCAGTCGTAGATCGATATTGCCCGTAGTAGTTAGATGCAATGTACCTTAGACAATACCGATGGTGTATACGATCTCATAGGCTTTCATGTCGCTCAATTGCGGCTAGTATTCTAGTGCCCCGATCCGATATAATGCAGACATCAGGTTGGGGGCATACATGTCTCTTTAACCTAGAAAGAAAGAAATCTCAGTCATCAGCTGACTCTCCCGGTGTTATTGCAAATGCAATTAGAATGATTCTCCCACCGCCATCCTGTGCCACAGTTAGCAGTAGCCGATGGGTATATCTACCATACATAAAGGTACCGTCAATTTGTACCAATGGCTTGCAGTACACAAATGCATCCCAACATTGCTTAGAGCTCCAGAACAGACATTT
Organism: Gossypium bickii; assembly: GCA_025503065.1. Taxonomy (NCBI): domain Eukaryota; kingdom Viridiplantae; phylum Streptophyta; class Magnoliopsida; order Malvales; family Malvaceae; genus Gossypium; species Gossypium bickii. The sequence goes on along the minus strand of CP106712.1, from coordinate 119,722,258 downwards.
GAACACTTGGCATCCACGAAGCAATCGGTCGTTGTAGTACACAGGGACCATTTCAAGGTCTATTATGCAACCTAGGACGTACCTCTCCAACACCTGACACCACTGCCAAACCTCATTATATGAAGCGTCCCACGTACTATGCATCTTTTCCAAAGCCTTTTGCTTATCTATCCAAGTCTTGCAGTAAGAGGGCGTGTACCTCAAATGGCTACGAATACTGGCAATTATGCATGACACATAAATCTTGTAATCCGCCTTCAACATCGATAGTATTAAACTAGCTATCATGCCTGAATCAGTCTTGGGATGATCTTGTGAAACACCTGTCAACGAAGTACGTTAAATAGTGCAACATTAAGTAATAACATTATTATTCAAAACCCTAAACACCCAGTGATACTGTACCGGCAACACAGGTATGTGGACCATTGTACTTTTTTATATCCCACAAGCCTGTCTTTTTCCTAAAAGAAGCCATGATTTTCCATGAACATGTACCATCTTGCACTGCACACTTGGCGTCGAACTTCTCAGATTTGGATTTAACCACGTTGTAGTTAACCCCGTGATTGATGCTCTATTGTTTCAAAGCACCAAGAAAACTATCCTTATTGGAAAACTCGTTACCAACTTCCAATTCACCCGAATCCAATGTCAAACCTATATGGCCACGCGTTCTGTGTGGTAGATCTGGAAACTCTAACGCATCATCTGTCGATATATCGACATTATGCATGTGGGCTGAAGGCAAGTCCGCCCTAAATCGCTGATCTTCTTCTTCTTCATCTGAACCCCCTTCAACGTATTCAGGTTCGGATGAAACAGGCTCTGGTTTAGACAATAATGCAACTTTTACACTATCGGGGCTGAGCTCTCGAGGTGGATCCATATCGGATTCATCATCCAACCCACCATCATCTGCAACGTACGAGGTCCCCTCGTCGGTGGACGTCGTAGGGAGTACATCATCCCTTCTTGTAAATGTTTCGTAACATCCCCAATCAAAGCTATAAACACCTTTGATATCAAATGAGTCATATGTCACGAGATCAACCAAAGCACAAAATCAATACTTAATAGAAGAAACCCTACTTGGCATCGTTTCGAAGATTTTGCACCTAATTCTTTTACGAAATTCTGTAAAATCTATACTCTGGTTAAAAACCATTCGTGTTGTGTTCTCTCATAAAAAAACAACGTCGTTCTTGGTAACACGGACTTCACCATCATAGAAAATAACAGCAGTAACACGTTCACTCATCCTCAATTTATATTCTGCTTAGCCTCTCTAATTTTTCTTACTGTAATTAATGCAACCTAAGAATGAAATTTGTCTTGTTTATAGCCTAAGGCCAAGCATGAACTATTGTAGAAAAATAGCGTCCACGTGGGAGTTTTTTCCTATAATTTTGCTAACAATGCATCCTGCTTGAAGCATTTTTGACACTATTTGCTCAGAAACATCTTCTCAAAATTATTTTTTCAGGAACTATTATAAAAAAGCGTCCCGGATGGTAGCTTTTTTCGTAATTTCTTGTGGCACGCGGTGCATCATCTGCTTGGCGTTTTTGACACTATTTGTTCAAAAACGTCTTCTCAAAATTATTTTTTCAGGAACTACTATAGAAAAAGAGTGTCCACGTGGGAGCTTTTTTCTGTAATTTTAATGACAGTGCATCTTGCTTGAAGCGTTTTTAACACTATTTGTTCAGAGTATAAATAGTCAATTTTGTTAAAAAAATAAACACAATATTATTTTTAAAAAATCTAAACCCTAAATTAATTAATTTTAACCCTAAACCCTAATTTACTTAATTTATTTAAAAACCATAAATCCTAATTTAATTTATTTAAAACTCCTAATTTACTTAATTTATTTAAAAACTATAAACCCTAATTTAATTTATTTAAACCCTAGAACCCTAATTTACTTAATTTATTTAAAAACCACAAACGCTAATTTAATTTAATTAAAACCCTAATTTAATTTACTTAAAACCTTAAAACCTTAATCGCGGATCTTCTTCTTCTTCATCTGAACCCCCTTCAACGTATTCAGGTTCGGATGAAACAGGCTCTGGTTTAGACAATAATGCAACTTTTACACTATCGGGGCTGAGCTCTTGAGTGGATCCATATCGGATTCATCATCCAACCCACCATCATCTGCAACGTACGAGGTCCTCTCGTCGGTGGACGTCGTAGGGAGTACATCATCCCTTCTTGTGAATGTTTCGTAACATCCCCAATCAAAGCTATAAACACCTTTGATATCAAATGAGTCATATGTCACGGGATCAACCAAAGCACAAAATCAATACTTAATAGAAGAAACCCTACTTGGCATCGTTTCGAAGATTTTGCGCCTAATTCTTTTACGAAATTCTGTAAAATCTATACTCTGGTTAAAAACCATTCGTGTTGTGTTCTCTCATAAAAAAACAAAGCCGTTCTTGGTATCACGGACTTCACCATCATAGAAAATAACAGCAGTAACACGTTCACTCATCCTCAATTTATATTCTGCTTAGCCTCTCTAATTTTTCTTACTGTAATTAATGCAACCTAAGAATGAAATTTGTCTCGTTTATAGCCTAAGGCCAAGCATGAACTATTGTAGAAAAATAGTGTCCACGTGGGAGTTTTTTCCTATAATTTTGCTAACAATGCATCCTGCTTGAAGCATTTTTGACACTATTTGCTCAGAAACATCTTCTCAAAATTATTTTTTCAGGAACTACTATAGAAAAAAAGCCTCCACATGGTAGCTTTTTTCTGTAATTTTACTGACGCTGACAGTGCATCCTGCTTGAAGCGTTTTTGACACTATTTGTTCAAAAACGTCTTCTCAAAATTATTTTTTCAGGAACTACTATAGAAAAAGAGTGTCCACGTGGGAGCTTTTTTCTGTAATTTTAATGACAGTGCATCTTGCTTGAAGCGTTTTTGACACTATTTGTTCAGAGTAAAAATAGTCAATTTTGTTAAAAAAAATAAACACAATATTATTTTTAAAAAATCTAACCCCTAAATTAATTAATTTTAACCCTAAACCCTAATTTACTTAATTTATTTAAAAACCATAAACCCTAATTTAATTTATTTAAAACCCTAGAACCCTAATTTATTTAATTTATTTAAAAACCATAAGCCCTAATTTAATTTAATTAAAACCCTAATTTAATTTACTTAAAACCTTAAAACCTTAATCGCGGATCTTCTTCTTCTTCATCTGAACCCCCCTTTCAACGTATTCGAGTTCGGATGAAGCAGAGTTCCGCTTAGACAATAATGCAACTTTTACACTACAGGAAATTTGAGCTCTGAGGTGGATCCATATCGGATTCATCATCCAACCCACCATCATCTGCAACGTACGAGGTCCCCTCGTCGGTGGACGTCGTAGGGAGTACATCATCCCTTCTTGTGAATGTTTCGTAACATCCCCAATCAAAGCTATAAACACCTTTGATATCAAATGAGTCATATGTCACGGGATCAACCAAAGCACAAAATCAATACTTAATAGAAGAAACCCTACTTGGCATCGTTTTGAAGATTTTGCGCCTAATTATTTTACAAAATTCTGTAAAATCTATACTCTGGTTAAAAACCATTCGTGTTGTGTTCTCTCACAAAAAAACAACGCCGTTCTTGGTATCACGGACTTCACCATCATAGAAAATAACAGCATTAACACGTTCACTCATCCTCAATTTATATTCTGCTTAGCCTCTCTAATTTTTCTTACTGTAATTAATGCAACCTAAGAATGAAATTTGTCTCGTTTATAGCCTAAGGCCAAGCATGAACTATTGTAGAAAAATAGCGTCCACGTGGTAGTTTTTTCCTATAATTTTGCTAACAATGCATCCTGCTTGAAGCATTTTTGACACTATTTGTTCAGAAACATCTTCTCAAAATTATTTTTTCAGGAACTACTATAGAAAAAAAGCGTCCAGATGGTAGCTTTTTTCTGTAATTTTGCTGACGCTGACAGTGTATCCTGCTTGAAGCGTTTTTGACACTATTTGTTCAAAAACGTCTTCTCAAAATTATTTTTTCAGGAACTACTATAGAAAAAGAGTGTCCACGTGGGAGCTTTTTTCTGTAATTTTAATGACAGTGCATCTTGCTTGAAGCGTTTTTGACACTATTTGTTCAGAGTAAAAAAAGTCAATTTTGTTAAAAAAAATAAACACAATATTATTTTTAAAGAATCTAAACCCTAAATTAATTAATTTTAACCCTAAACCCTAATTTACTTAATTTATTTAAAAACCATAAACCCTAATTTAATTTATTCAAAACCCTAGAACCCTAATTTACTTAATTTATTTAAAAACCATAAACCCAAATTTAATTTAATTAAAACCTTAATTTAATTTACTTAAAACCTTAAAACCTTAATTTACTTAATTTATTTAAAAATCATAAACCCTAATCTAAATAATTTTTATAAAATAACTCTAAATCCTAACTTATTTTAGCAAAACTCTAACACTAAAAACCCCAGGGACTAAACATGCAAATATCTCAAACATATAAAAACAAGGAGCAAAGCGCGCCCTTGGGGGGGCTTTTTCCCACGTCAGCAAAATGCTTCCACGTAAGCGCGTTTTTGGCTAACGTAGCAAAAAAGCTCCCCCAGGGGTGCGCTTTGCTGGCATTTTCCCCCTTAAACGTGTCCACGTAGGTGCGTTTTGAAAAAACCAGCCCTTTTCGGTAAATAATTGTGTAATCGGTCCATTTCCGTAAATATGCTTGGAAATGATCCTTTTTAAGTAAATTAGTCCAAATTAAATATTTAAAATTTATTTTCAGTTTTTTCTAAAGAAAAACCCATTTTCAGCTGAATTATATACTAATTTTTAGACAAATGTATAAGTATTTTATTTAAATAATAAACTAATATTATTTACAATAAATAAGTAGACCAATTTGTAAAAAGACTAATTTTTAAAAAGTGTAAAAGTCAATTATTATTAGTATTTAAGTGTCCATTTGTATAAATTAAAAAATGTATGGTTTAATATGGTAAATTAGCCATAATTGATAATAGTGGACGGTAATGTGGTTGATTTCTTAAGTTATTATTTGAACTGTTTTATTAAATTAATGTTTAAGTATTAAAATAATAAAACAAAAGTAAAATAGATAAGCATCATCTTGACTTTGTTTCTTCACCGAAAGTAGAAGGAAGAAACTCCATTTGAGAAGTTTTAAGTTTCGGCCAAACAAAAGTCTATGCATGTAAGAGTTATTTTTGTTGGTTTCTCGTAATTTTTATATTTTTAATATCATTGTAGTTTAATTTAGTTATTTCGGGGGTCAACTTGTTAAATTGTTAAATGTTTAGAATTCTACCATGGATGAAATTGAAGTTTTCTTGAAATTTTTTGATAGATTATTAAACTTTGTTGTTAAATATAAGTATTTTGTTAAGTAATTGTTAATGATTTTCAAGTTTAGGGATTGATAAAATGGTAAAATTCAAGGAAAATAATGTAAACTGTGGATAAATATAGGCTACTACAAGATTGGGTAAAAATCAGGTAGCATGATTTATAGTTAAAAATGGTGAAATTGCAAGTTTTGGGTTTAGGGATAAATTGTATAAATGTTTAAATATTAGGGGTAATTTTGTAAAATTTCATTATTATGGATTATAAGCTAAATTAATTATTTTATATGCTGGAATGGGATTAATTTAATAAAAATATTTATCTAGATCAAAAAATGACTCAAACGGACACTAATCGCGGGAAAACCAAAATAGCGGATTAGTCATTGGATCATGTTAGGGCATCGTTTCGGTACAAGTAAGTTCGTATGAATTGTAATAGTTTCAATCTTGATTAAACTGAATATTTACTATGTTATTTTTAAAGTAAATGGATGGATATATAAACGTATCAATGCTATTATGAATTGATGGATATTGAGTCCCGATTGAACCTTAAGAATTCGTAGGATACATATGACATGCCATTAGGGATTTCATGTTTCAAGTGCTTGTAATGCCCCAAAAATATCTTATATTTATTTTTGTATGTTTGTGACACAAGTGTGTATTTGCTTCAGTGGTTAAGTGTTTTGGGAAGTGTCTGAGAGGTCCCAAGTTCAAGCATTAGCTTGGGCAAATTTTTGTTTTTAAATGAATAAACCCCTATTTCTAATCAGTAGGCTTATAAATAAATGTTGGTAAAATATGTTAAATGGGTCTGCTGGTCCGGTGGTTAAGTGGAGTGTTAAGTGGCTGGAGGTCTAGGGCTTGAGGCTTTGTGCGAACAAAGGATTTACTTTTTTACTGCTTGTGCCATGTGAGTGTTGTAGGTTGACCAAAATGTTGTAGTGTTTGAGTGAGGTTTAAATTCATTTATTGAGGGATTTTTGGTGGATGGTTTGGGGAGTTTGAGGGTGAATGGGAGTGTGATGTATGGTTTAATGGAGGAAATTAAGGGATAATAGGAGTATTTCGTGGGATTGAGGAGCAAAATAAGGGAATTCTCATATTATCCAGATTATTATTGATTTTATTTTGATTCTTGTGATTCCTTTTTTTCAAAAAAATCGGTTCCCCATACTGTTTCCAAATTTTTTACATTAGTTCCCCTTTCCCTCTAGTCTGTCGTTCGTCATTTTGCTCCTTCCTTTGTCGAATATTGCTAGGTGAATTTCTGCTACTTCTTTTGTTCCTTTTCGGCTTTTCACACTACCCTTCCCATCATTTTCTTTTTCTTCTTCTCGCTGTCACCTCCTCTGTTTTGCTTCTTTCAGTCATTGATTCCCCTTTTCGATTCGTTCACTCTTGCGTTGCTAAATTGCACTCTGCTCTATCATCAGTTTGGTAAGTGATCTAAGTGTTTCGTTGTCTCATTTTATAAGTTACTGAATGAAGGGTTATATTTGTACTCTTGGGGTTTTTTAATTGATTGTGTTCTTTTCAATTTCCTCTCTTCCCAGTAACAAAAATTTTGACTCCTCCCTTACACTCTCTTTCTTCGGTTCTTTTCAGCTGGGTTTTTTCGCTAACAACAGTCGGTTGTACTTGATTGGTAAGTATGGTTTAATTGAGGTTTAAAGTGAAATTGGACTAGGGGTTTAATGAGAAGGTTTTGTGACTCTTGTTTTAGGTGGAGACCAAGAGTTGGTTGGTGCATCTTCAAGGCATTGAGTGGGCGATTTCGATTGATTTCGGTTTTGGAGTACTTGGATTGTGATTTAACTACAAGCGAAATCAGGTGTGTAACCACAACACTGGAAACTGAAATCAGAAAAAAGCCGAAAAGTGAGAATGTCGACACCACACGGGCGTGTGGCCACCCGTGTGGTAGGCCGTGTGACCGAACACTGGCGTGTGATCGACGAGGCTGGTCATGTGCGATACACGGGCAGGACCAAATTGGATCGTGTAGGCCACACGAGCGTGTGGGCCCATATGGGTAAACCACACGAGCGTGTTGGATTATTGAGCTAGGCCGTGTAATCTACATGGCCAAGGCCATTTTGGGCCGTATGGGCCCGCACGTGTAGACAACATAGGCTCCTGGGCCCATTTTCACTATTTAACTGCTAATGTTGCACGGGTCACCCAAGTCAACTGTGGACCTATTGTAGGGTCGGTAAGCTTACTTAGACCCCTAATTGATTGAAATGATTGTATGACTGATACGATTATGCATGTTATTAAGCATGATAATATCCCACTGATTTGATACTATATGCCCAGATTTTATGCATGATATTATGTTTTAGCATGTCATATATGTATACTGCATTCTATTGGGGTAGGGGTTATATTGTTCGAAGGAAGTGTACTGAAAGTCCTCGAGCCTAATTTACTGGCAACACAGCTGCAAACCACTATCTAGTGCCGCATTTGGTACTTATTGGAGTGTAGGGATAGGTGGGTTGATTATATCCCCACAATGAGTGTAGGGTTGGACGGAGTTGGAGTGTAGAGGCTGGCTGGGTAGGATTTGATACTGTATATCTGTTATTGTACTAAATATTGATACTGTAATGGGCCAGGCTCCAAATGCATGACTGCTTCTGTATTGAAATGGGTTAAGGCCCTAACTGAAACTGAAACTGTTACTGAAATGGGCTTAGGCCCAGACTATGATTGCCTTCTGTCTCCTTGTTTATATGGGGATTACACACAGAGTTTTCGTAAACTCACCCTTCTTGTAACACCCCTTACCCGTGTCCGACGCCTGGACAGGATACGAGGCATTACTGGACTTAAACATAAATATTTATACAAATTCGGGCTATAAAATTTCATTCAATTTAAAATCGCTCATTCACATGCAAATCATCCCTTATATGGACCCACGAGGCCCAAAACAATCATTGGGAAGTATTCAGGACTAAACTGAGAACTTAGTAAACTTTAAGAAGACATAGAAAATTTTTCATCAAAATAGGGGTCACATGCCCGTGTGGGTAGGCCGTCTAATCACACACTCCCATGTCCTCAGCCCATGTAACTCTTTCTATTTATGACGTCATCAACAAAATAGGGTCACACGGCCAAGTCACACACCAGTGTCCTTAGGTCGTGTGGCGAATTAAATTTCGAAGAATAAATGCAGACTTCACACGCCCTAGGCACACTCCCATGTCCAGAGGCCTTGTCCTCCACACGGTTAAGACACACAGCCATGTCTTTGCCCATATGGCCAAGAAAATGGCTATTTACCAAACCATTTGGCACCCTTATTTGCACATACTTAAACACAACTTCCACATCACATGAAACCTTTAACATAAGCACACACATATAAATAGGCAATACAACTCATTAATCAATATGAGCCACATCTCATGGCCACACACAAAATAAATCATATAATCATTATTAACCCACACATTTGGCCAAATCAAATGACACATACACAATTGACTAAGTCCCTATACATGACATAAACTTACTTTTACCCCACGATGACAGCTTGATAGTGTGATAGCATCTCCAGCGATCTCCAACTCGAGCAGGCATAAAACCCTATAAGATATAAGAAAGGAAGGGGAGTAAGCTACAATGCTTAGTAAGCTTGTATGAAAATAATAAGCAACTTATTAACATGTTTTTCACTAATTCTCACAATATGTTCTCAAGGTAATACATTCATAAATGCATAAAATTTCACCATTCATTTATGACCATCTTGAGTTGTCTACTCGCATTATAGTCACTAAATTATTTTTATCTAGAGCTATGAAACTCCAAATTAAGATCCTAGAATTTTCCTTGAAACTATGCTCACATATCTTCTTACCATAAAATTTCCAGAATTTTTGGTTTATCTAATCAGTACAATTTATTCTTTAAATTCTCCCCTGTTTTGCTGTCTAACAGTTCTGACCCCACTTTACTAAAAATTTATTTTCTCATGGAACAGAACTCTAATGATGTTCCTGTTTATTTCTCTTGAAAATAGTCTCGTTAATAAATTCAAACATATAAATTTTATCCTTTGATTATTTTTGTACAATTTTTAATGAATTTCCCAAGTCAGAACAGTGGATTACGAAATCACTCTAACCATATCTTATAAAAATTCAAATATCTCATAATATGAAATTCTTTTTCTTACACCGTTTCTTTTATAAAAAAAATAGACTCAATAATATTTAATTTCATATCTTATTCAACTTCTAATTCAATTTCCAACATTTTTGGTGAATTTTCGAAGTGATACAACTGCTGGTGTCCAAACTGTTTTGTTGCTAATTTTACTCTATCATGTTTTCTTTGTATTAATTCTCATTTACACACATATAACACTAAAGTATATCCATAGTTAGCCATGCTAATAGCAAGTCATCATCAAATGTTTATAAGTCATTCATTGGCCAATTTAACCTATACATCCACGAACAAAGACTTGAACATTTCATTTCCCAATTTAATTTGGCTTAAAAGCCTCACACATGATCATCAATCACATTTCCCACTTATTCATACATCATAAGCATGGTCTTATAATCACAAGGTCATTCTCATAGGTATAACTTACTTGTTTACCTTCTTAACAAAATGCGATCACATCCCGAGCACATTGCTCATGAGTGTATACATACATATACCTCCACTTAATCGTCACATATCACATATCAGACTCATTTCTCGTGAGGTACTCATGGGTACCTGTATCACTTCATCACATAACTTTAGCACTTTTATACTCTTTAAACATAGGCTTAGCTCTTTGTCATCTGTATATAAACTTAGCTCTTTACCCGTTGAACTACTCGGAATATCGAAGGATACTCAATCTTATCATACATGAATCACGATCTAATCATATATCCCAGATATGGTGTTACATGGGATCACATCTTGATGGCAATGCCATATCCCAAATATGCGCTTGCACGGGATCTCATATCTCGATGTTGATGCCATATCCCAAATATGGTCTTATACGAGATCGTATATAGATGTCGATGCCATGTCACAGACATGGTCTTACACGAGACCTTCCTTATCTCATGTTGTGATATTAGTATCCTTGCTATTCCGAATGTTCAACCGGGACTTCAACTTTACATATTTTCATCATACTCTCATCGAGGCATCATTTGTCGATTTCATAGAAATAATATCCATTTCACATAATATCAATCAATTGAAAATATAAAAACATTATGTAGCTTTAATTTCACACAAACATACCTCGACTCAAAATGGCGAAAGGGACCGAGTCGTCCAACATTCGTCTTTCCCCCGTTCTAAGACCGAAACTCGTTTTCTTTATCTAAAATATCACATTTGACTTATTAAGTTATTATATTATTCAATTCAGTCCAAAAATCATATTATGGCAAAATTATATTTTTTCTCCTAAACTTTTTCATATTTACACTTTTGCCCCTAGGCTCATAAAATGATTTTTATTCAATTTCCTTTTATATTAGGCCTAGCCGAACCATTTTCATAACTATAGCTGTCCACAATTTGCATTCATTCACACATTTTCATATATTTTTAACTTTTACAAACTAGTCCTTTTATGCGATTTCATCGAAAATCACTTAGAAAAAGTCGTTTACTACACGCCGAGCATTCATATTCTACCATTAGACATCAAAGCACATGCATGTCATCCATGGGTAAATTTCTAAACACAAACCCTAGCTCAAAGTAATGGTAGAATAGCTAAACCGAGTTACGGGGATCTCAAAAATGTAAAGAACATTAAAAACAGGGCTTGGATGCACTTACTATTGAGCTTGAAAACTTGAAAACCCTAGCCATGGCTTCCCCCATGCTAAATTCAGCCAAACAAGAAGATGGAAAAGGGCTTTTGGCTTTTATTTTGTCTTTTAGTCCATTTAATTACCAAATTACCAAAATACCCCTAACTTAAAAATATCCTATTTCACTTATCTCATGTCCATTTTTGTCCAAATATTTAACCAATGGTCTAATTCCATTTAAGGACCTCCAATTTAAAATTTCATAGAAATTGGACACTTCTAACATGTGGAACTCAACTTTTTCATTATTTACAATTTAGTCCTTTTGACTAAATTGAGTGCCCAAACGTCGAAATTTTCGAACGAAATTTTAACAAAATATTTCCGTGAAATCATAGACCATAAAAATATAATAAAAATAAGATTTTTCTCGTCGGATTTGTAGCCCCAAAACCACTGTTCTGACTAGGCCCAAAATCGAGCTGTTACAATTTTCCCCCTCTTTAGGGATTTTCGTCTGACCAGAATTACTTGCCTTCAACTCTCCTGAAACTCTTTCTCTAATCTTCTCAGAATTACAAATCGATTTAGTTCCATATATCTCTTTCCAATATCCTTTAAACTTTAGTACACAGTGCCGGAGTACACCGTCAAAATCTAAACTACTCTCTTAGACTTATCATTGATATAAAAACAAATTACTGTGCCAAAATGCAACTGCATACTCAGCGTTTCCTATGGCTCATCCCATAATTGCAATATAACCTCCAGATCTCTATCCGACATAATGGAACTGGCACTCTACATAATCGAATAATCTCAGAAACATATTACTCGGCTAATCTGTCAAATAAGAAATCTATACATAATGAAATGATTATACGGATCTTTCTTTGTCAAATGATCAACCATACACCAATTAACATCTTCTTTTTCGGGAATAATGACAATCCCAATATGAAATCTATGGTAACTCTACCTCATTATCACTTTCGCACAACCACTGACTGTATTAGTCTTGAATACACTTGATTTTTGACTTTTATCTGTTAACATATCGTCATCTGAATACAGATCTAAGATATCATGTAACATACGCAATCATTAGCACATCTACTTTATATGACTGCACAGTTTATTACTCTTGGATGAACCGATGAGATACTACTAAGTCTCGTACAAAACTTTTGTACAAATTCTAGATTACCCAGTACGCGAATTCTATCTCAGAACAATAATAATAATAGGAATCAAGTCCAAACTAAAATTCGGAATAGAAAGTCATTTCACACTGTACTCGTTTAGTTCACCACTCTCTATCACATTTCTGAACTTCTCAATTCACAAAGAAAGCATCGCTTAAACTTTTAACTTAGCTAGAACTAGTCTATCATCAAATAAGATCAATCAAGTAACCTGTACTCACAAAAATAAACAAAGATTTTGCATTCAAGCATCTGTAACCATACTTGCTTTCCAAAAAGGTAAGTCGATAATTACTCACAGTCCTTTAACATCTTAAAATATTCATGTTGTCTTAATTTCAGATCTTTCTGCGACATTAGATACTTTAACCCATTAGGATCAGGAAGCATATGACATTTTTCGTCGAACATACGAAATCGTCCAATTCACAACACAAATATAAAAGTGGCCGTCTCTAAATCATTAGTCGAACAGTTCTTTTTCATATGACTTTAACCGTGTGAATGTGCAAACTACTTCTTTACATTTGTGTATTAAAACATATTCCAGTCTGTTCAATAGTACATCATTGAAAAATCATAATTTCCTTACTCAATTCAAATTGAACTGAGAACTAGAGCTTCAGTTAGTAATATTTTCAACTGTTTAGAACTTTGCTAACATGCATAGATCATTCAAATTTTCATAAATGTGATGACTTTATCAATCGGTACAGCTTTAACTCATAATAACATCATTCAATTGGAACAATCCAATAGGCATATCTCTGAATCATACTTTCCAGAATATAATTTCCTCATTTAGACTATCCGTCTATATACTCATGAATGCACAAAATTCATTGCTATACTTGAGGATACTTTAAATACACATAACTCAATTGAGTCGAATAACCGAGACTAGCTTCTTCTTTATCTGTGACATTGCATAATCTATGTAATCTTTAAAACATTCTGATATTTCTTCTAACGCTGTTTTCACTTTCCAAACTATTCACATCTCTATAAACATTACTATTTATTTCATAATGAACTCTTTAGTGTCACACTTATGAACTTATTCAACATGGTTCTCGTAAAATTTCGTCATAAAGCATCACTGGTAAGGGGGTGAGGTCATAAAGCCTCTAACTTGACTCTCATAAATACGCACATATTACTTAGCATTCATCATTAACGTAATATCATCACAATTACATAATTCACTTCATAGAATTTAATATACTAATTCATTTTACGAATGTTTTCTGCCATCCACAATTTCCAACAATGAATTTACTTACTAACATTTGTCAAATTAGAGAACGTCTTGCGGGTTTGAGTACGTCGTTTACTTGATGCCATAGTGCAACTATTGTCTTACACGTACACACATGTACTGCCATGGTCCGACCATGGTCTTACGTCCACAATGCCATAACCCAGTTATGGTCTTTTCACTGAAATGCCATAGCCCAACTATGGTCTTGCATTCCATACTTTGCCATGGTCTAACCATGGTCTTATCCGTCAATTCATCACTGAACGATCGTGCAATCATTTCCTGCGTTCTACTCAATTTGATCTTTCTAATTCAATTTTCATACTATTATAATATTCATGGTTTAGTAACAAAGGCGTAAAGCATAACATCATATTAACTCTAATTTAATAAGTGAACATAAAATTCAACCACATTAACATACTGATTACACTTATTCAAACAAGTGTACATAAACACACATTCCGTCAATTTGTGTAAGTGTACTTATCATATTCACTTAATTAAATAGGTTGGGCACATAACATCATATGCATGCCAATCAAACATGACTGGGCCTATCACCACATAAACTTTCATTTTATTCCACGTTTCCACATTTCTCAACTCATGGTTATCACACTTCATACATTAACACATACATATCATGAACTTCTATTCATACCTTTCTAAGTTTCGTCTCATCACAAACACATTTCAATCACCTCAATATCATTTTTTTCAGCATTATCGAAAAATAGCTCGATTGGAAGTTATCTTTATCTTAACAAAACAATTTCGTTAGAGCCAGGAGATATCACACTATCACGAGTAGTAATATGGCATGTATAGCTAGACTTACATACACTAGGTTAGTCCGAGAATCGACTAAACCATAGCTTTGATACCACTAAATGTAACACCCCTTACCCGTGTCCGACGCCTAGACAGGATACGAGGCATTACCGGACTTAAACATAAATATTTATACAAAACCGGGCTATAAAATTTCATTCAATTTACAATCGTTCATTCACATGCAAATCATCCCTTATATGGGCCCACGAGGCCGAAAACAATCATTGGGAACTGTTCGGGACTAAACCGAGAACTTAGTAAACTTTAAGAAGACTTAGAAAAATTTTCATCAAAACAGCGGTCACACGCCCGTATGGCTTGGGACACGCCCGTGTGGTTAGGCCGTGTGATCACACACGCCCATGTCCTCATCTCATGTAACTCTCTGTTTATGATGTCATCAACAAAATAGGGTCACACAGCCAAGTAACACGCCCGTGTGCTTAGGCCGTGTGGAGAATTAAATTCTGAAAAATAAATGTAGACTTTACACGCCCTAGGCACACGCCCATATCCCGGGGGAGTGTCTTCCACACAGCTAAGGCACACGGTAGTATCTCTACCCGTATGGCCAAGAAAATGGCTATTTACCAAACCATTTGGCACCCTCATTTGCACATACTTAAACACAACTTCCACATCACATGAAACCTTTAGCATAAGCACACACATATAAATAGGCATTACAACTCATTAACCAATATGAGCCACACCTCATGGCCATACACAAAATTAATCATATAATTATTATGAACCCATGCGTTTAGCCAAATCAAATGACACATACACAATTGAATAAGTCCCTATACATGCCATAAACTTACTTTTACCCCATGATGACAGCTTGATAGTGTGATAGCATCTCCAGCGATCTCCAACTCAAGCAGGCATAAAACCCTATAAGATATAAGAAAGGAAGGGGCATAAGCTACAATGCTTAGTAAGTTTGTATGAAAATAATAAGCAACTTATTAACATGTTTTTCACTAATTCTCACAATATGTTCTCAAGGTAATACATTCATAAATGAATAAAATTTCACCATTCATTTATGACCATCTTGAGTTGTCTACTCGCATTATAGTAACTAAATTATTTTTATTCAGAGCTACAGAACTCCAAATTAAGATCCTATAATTTTCCTTGAAACTAGGCTCACATATCTTCTTACCATAAAATTTCCAAAATTTTTGGTTTAGCCAATCAGTACTTTTAAAGTCTCCCCTGTTTCGCTGTCTGACAGTTCTGACCCCACTTTACTAAAAATTTATTCTCTCGTGGTACAGAACTCGAATGACATTCCCATTTATTTCTCTTGAAAATAGACTCATTAATAAATTCAAACATATAAATTTTATCCTTTGATTATTTTTGTACAATTTTTAATGAATTTCCCAAGTCAGAATAGGGGATTACGAAATCACTCTGCCCCTGTCTTAAAAAAATTCAAATATCTCATAATATGAAATTCTTTTGCTTGCACCGTTTCTCTTATAAACAAATAGACTCAATAAGATTTAATTTCATATCTTATTCAACTTCACTTTCAATTTCCAACATTTTTGGTAAATTTTCGAAGTGATACAACTGCTGTTGTCCAAACTGTCTTGTTGCTAATTTTATACAACTGCTGCTGTCCAAACTGCTTTGTTGCTAATTTTACTCTATCATGTTTGTATTAATTCTCATTTACACACATATAACACTAAAGTATATCCATAGTTAGCCATGCTAATAGCTAGTCATCATCAAATGTTTATAAGCCATTCATTGGCCAATTTAACCGATGTAAAGACTTGAACATTTCATTTCTCAATTTAACTTGGCTTAAAAGCCTCACACATGATCATCAATCACATTTCCCACTTATCCATACATCATAAGTATGGTCTTATAACCACAAGGTCATTCTCATAGGTATAACTTACTCGTTTACCTTTTAAAAAAAATTCGATCACATCCCGAGCACATTGCTCAGGAGTGTATACATACATATACTTGCACTTAATCGTCACATATCACATATCGGACTCATTTCTCGTGAGGTACTCATGGGTACCTGTATCACTTCATCACATAACTTTAGCACTTTTATAGTCTTTAAACATAGGCTTAGCTCTTTGTCATCTGTATATAAACTTAGCTCTTTGCCCGTTGAACTACTCGAAATATCGAAGGATACTCAATCTCATCATAAATGAATCACGATGCCAATGCTATATCCTAGATATAGTCTTACATGGGATCACATCTTGATGCTGTTGCCATATCCCAGATATGGTCTTGCATGGGATCTCATATCTCGATGTCGATGCCATATCCCATATATGGTCTTATACGAGATCGTATACAGATGTCAATGCCATGTCCCAGACATGGTCTTACACGAGATCTTCCTTTGGTGCCGAGACCATGTCCTAGACATGGTCTTATACGGGACCTCTTTCATTTGGTGCCGATGCCATGTCCCAAACATGGTTTTATATGGGACCTCCTTCATTTTGTGCCGATGCCATGTCCCAAACATGGTCTTATACGGGACCTTCCTTATCTCATGTTGTGATATTAGTATCCTTACTATTCCGAATGTTCAACCGGGACTTCAACTTAACACATTTTCATCATTCTCTCATCGAGGCATCATTAGTCGATTTCACAGAAATAATATTCATTTTACATAATATCAAGCAATTGAAAATATAAAAACATTATGTAGCTTTAATTTCTCACAAATTTACCTCGACTTAAAATGGCGAAAGGGACCGAGTCGTCCAATATTCGTCTTTCCCCCGTTCCAAGACCGAAACTCGTTTTCTTTATCTAAAATATCACATTTAACTCATTAAGTAATTATACTATTCAATTCAGTCCAAAAATCATATTATGGCAAAATTACATTTTTGCCCTTAAACTTTGTCATATTTACACTTTTCCCTAGGCTCGTAAAATGATTTTTATTCAATTTTCTTGTATCTTAGGCCTAGACAAACCATTTTCATAACTATAGCAGTCCACATTTTCATACATTTTTCACACATTTTCATATATTTTTCAACTTTTACAAACTAGTCCTTTTATGCGATTTCATCGAAAATCACTTAGTAAAAGTCGTTTACTAGATGCCGAGCATTCATATTCTACCATTAGACATCAAAGCACATGCATGTCATCCATGGGTAAATTTTTAAACACAAACCCTAGCTCAAAATAATGGTAGAAATAGCTAAACTGAGTGACGGGGATCTTAAAAATGTAAAAAACATTAAAAACGGGACTTGGATGCACAGACAATTGAGCTTGAAAGCTTGAAAACCCTAGCCATGGCTTCCCCCATGCTAAATTCAGCCAAACAAGAAGATGGACAAGGGTTTTTGTTTTTTAGTCCATTTAATTACCAAATTATCAAAATGCCCCTAACTTTAAAATATCCTATTTCACTTATCTCATGTCCATTTTTGTCCAAAAATTTAACCAATGGTCTAATTACTATTTAAGGACCTCCAATTTAAAATTTCATAGAAATTGGACACTTCTAACATGTGGAACTCAACTTTTGCACTATTAACAGTTTAGTCCTTTTGACTAAATTGAGTGCCCAAACATCAAAATTTTTGAACGAAATTTTCACGTAATCTTTCATGAAACAATAGACCATAAAAATATAATAAAACTAAGATTTTCCTCGTCGGATTTTTAGCCCCAAAACCACTGTTCTGACGAGGCCCAAAATCGAGTTGTTATACTTCTATTTTATCTGTACAGGTAATCCCCAAACTTAGGCAAATCGGAGCGGCGGAGGACTCAACGATGGCTACACGACCCTTTTACACTATTTCATCTTTAATTAGGTTTTCAAAGTTTAATTTAGGGTATTTTGCTATAATAAAGGCCTCTATGGATTTTTGCTTAAATTTTGGGTTTTATATTTGTCTTATGTTTTATATCTGCTAGAGGTTGGAAAAATATGAGTTCTCAAAAGAAATGCATGTGTTTTAGCAAAATACCTACAAGGACACAAACTATTTAAAAAGCTTCCACAACGTATAATGTTTTGAAAACTAACAACTGAATAAGAATCACGATTTTAGAATTAGTAAAAGATAATGAGTAATTATAAACGGAAAATATTTTAAGCAAAGTTACGGTTTTCCAACACAAGCTACAGTTTTCTAACACACTATCATGTGACATCGCCAGTTCGACCATAACGTCCAGGCCAGGTTTGGGGTGTTACAGCGCTAGTCTTGAATGTCCTACCGATGGCTAAGGTCCTGCATTTATTGCAAATTCTGACCCACAGCTTGTGTGAGCACCATCATGCAGCTTACATTCTGACCCGCAGCTCGTGTGAGTAGACCGATTTTACAGCTCGTGTAACCAACGATGTAAAGGAAAGGTTACGATTATATGTAAAGGCACACTATATGTGAGCTTTCCCGAGTATCCGATTTAATTCTCGATGGTTCAACGGGTATGGAAAAGAAATGAAATGGTAAGTATTCAAATGAAATGAATCATGAAATTATAAAAAAAAAAGGGATTTATGAACTAAATGATGTGATTACATATGTAAGTCTACTTATTTTATGGATGAATGCATTTATATCATGGACAAATGCACTAACTTGTGAATTGATGATGTTATTTAGGCCTATACTAAAGTTTTGGAATGGAATGGTAAGTAAGTAAATGGAATGGTTTATAATCTTATGAAAAGGTTGATGAATATGCGATGTGTCTTATGAAATTCATTTATAATATAAATGAACTTATATATGCTAAACCATAATATATACATATTTTAATCCCACATTTGGCATACTTTTGGATGATTTATCCCCTGATTTGTGGAATTTGATGCTCCTAATCCTTTAATTTCATGTTTTATACTTAGACGAGTATAGGAGGATGAAAAGAACGAGAAACGGGCCAAAACAGAGAAAATGGGCCAAAGTATGAAATTCACATGGTCTGGAGTTTGCCACATAGCCATGCCTCTTAAGCAGACCCAAACACAGCCTGGGCTTGATTTACACGGGCGTGTCCCTACCGTGACCTGTTTTAATTCCATTCAGATTAGGATACTTAGGGGCAAAGAAAGACATTCCGAAAGCCTATATAAACACCTTAAGCGTGACCTAAGAGGGTGTGTCGGGAGAGGTCGAAGTGGTGAAGCCAGAGAGGGCCGAATTGTGGGATTTACTCGAAGACAGCCAATTGATTCATCTCAAGGAGCCGGAATCATACTCAAGACGGAACCTCTTCCCTTTAAATTCCTTCAGGTGGTTTTAGGGTTTTTCTTATGTTTTGTTTTATACTTTATTTTGATACGTATTCTTTTATAAACATAAACTAAACCCCTCAAATACCTGAGGGGGATGAAACCTAAGACAGATCTTGTTATTTTTTTCTGAACTATATGATAAATACTTGATTTGTTCCTAATTATGTGTTCTTAATTCTTGCTTTGATATTTCAGGATATTGATTCAAGTATTGATGTGCTTAGGTAATGGAGCAAAAGTCCTTGTTTAAGAGTAGATCTAGCATATTTAAGCGGAGTTGATCGCACTCCTAAAGATAGGACGACGAAAATCTTCCTGATTAGGGTCAAACCTAATATGGGAGTCCATAGATCGAGTTAATGCAATTCTAGGGGTTTTAATTAGAAAGAGATTTCAATTAATCAACCTAGGGTTAGACGTTAGTAGCCTCGAGAGACGTATTAATATAAATTAGGGAATCCTACGGATCAAGTCAAGTGAATAAATCGTCTGGTTCAGAGTTAAATAACAAGTGAAGTCTAGGTGGATTCTCCCTCGGCAATCGATTTTCCCAAAAGTATTCCCAATTCATTCTCGGTGACTTAGCATCTTTAGCTTAGTAATTAGTTAATTTTAGATTATACAACAATTCCATTAATTCTTAGGCTAAATAATAAAAAAATAGTAATTACTAATACTCTTGGTCCTTGAGGATACGATATTTCTGGTCTTGCCATAGCTATACTACCAAACGATAGGTGTGTTTGCCTTATTCGTTGTCATAGTTAGTTTCTAGGCTCGCTCATTCATTATATAAGACTTTCAGGCACGATCAAGTTTTTGGCGCCGTTGCCGGGGACTAAGATATTAGGAACACTTGATTTTTATTACTTTAGCCATTATTTTTATTTATTTGCAATTAATTGTTTTTATTTTTATTTTCACTTTTCTAATTTTTCTTTTCTTTCCTTTGCTTATGATAGGTTTTTCTAGTTTTTGACTAGAAGAAACCCGTCAGGACCCTTGATTTTTGACAGTGATTTAGAAGGTACCGTTCGCAGAAACATAAGAGAAATAAGGCGAAGCTTACAATACATAGAAGAAGAGCAAGAGGACGATACCAATACTAACGCAGAGATGGCTGATAACAATCCACTACCTCATGTGGTTGTCGCAAACTCGGTGAATCAAAATCCTGCTCCTCGTACTATGTATGATTATGCTAAACCTAATTTAACAGGAACTGAGTCAAGTATTGTTAGACTTGCTATTGCTGCAAATAATTTTGAACTGAAACCTAACACAATTCAGATGATACAACAATTTGTTCAGTTTGATGGTTTGCAGGATGAAGATCCAAATAATCACTTGGGAAATTTCCTAGAATTTTACGATACTTTCAAAATAAATGGCGGTTTTGATGATGCCATTCATCTTTGATTGTTTTCCTTTTCATTGAGGAACAAAGCTAAATAGTGGTTGAACTCATTACCACGAGGATCAATCACTACATGGGAACAGATGACCGAAAAATTTTTGTTAAAATAATTTCCACCGGCTAAAACGGCTAAGTTGAGGAATGGTATTTCTTCTTTTGTGTAGATAGATTTAGAGACACTTTACGATGCATGGGAGAGATACAAAGATCTATTGAGAAGGTTCCCATACCATGGGTTACCCTTGTGGCTACAGGTCCAAACCTTTTACAACGGTGTGAACCCCTCAACAGGCAGTTGATTGATTCAGCCGTTGGCGGAACCCTGAATAACAAAACACCTGAGGCTGCCTATGGATTCATTGAAGAGATGTCACTGAATTACTATCAGTGGCAAGTCACGAGGACAAAACCAACAAAAGTCGCTAGTGTTTTCAACCTCAACGCTGTGACTATGCTATCAAACCAGGTAGAACTGTTAAGTAAGAAAATTGATGGTTTATGTGCTTCTTCGTAGGTACATCAAGTTATGCAGTGCGATATGAATGGAGAAGGGATGAGCAATACAGAATATCCACATTACAACCCGAGCACTGAAAACGAACAAGTTCACTATATGGGTAATAATTCTAGACCTCAAAATAACCCGTATAGTAATACTTATAATCCAGGTTGGAGGAAATACCCTAATTTCTCATAGGATGGTCAAGGAAATCAGAGGCAACAACCCCTCCCAAGCTTCCAACAACAACCCTACCCACAAGAAAAGAAGTCGAACCTTGAGGATATGCTAGCAAAGTTTATTTCAGCATCAGAAACTTATTTTTAGAATACAGAGATGATGTTGAATAATCAACAAGCATCGATTCAAGGGATCGAGAATCAATTAGGGAAACTTGCTAAGTAGTTCTCTAAACGATCACAAGGAAGCCTACCAAGTAACATTGAGACTAACACGAAGGAGCAACTTCAAGCAATAACCGCTCATGATAGTGAAGGGTTAGATGAACCCAAAGTAAGCCAAGAGAATGTAGTCGAGGAAGGTATGGTCGAGGTAAGTCATAATAAGCCAAAACCGGTAATTAAATAGTACCAACCTCGTGTGCCATACCCCAATGGGATGAAGAAAGACAACACAGATGAACAATTCAGTAAATTCCTTAAACTCCTAAAGAAATTACATATTAACTTACCATTTCTTGAAGCTCTTTTGCAGATGCCAGATTCAAGGAAATTTTTAAAAGAGCTTTTAACAAACAAACGGAAGTTAGACGAGAAGTCGCATATGGAACTAAACGTAGTGTGCTCAGCAATTTTGCAAAATAAACTACCACGAAAATTAAAAGATCTAGGGAGTTTTACAATTCCATGCTTAATTGGTAGTTTATCTGTTGATAATGCTTTAGCTGATTTAGGGGCAAGCATAAATGTTATGCCTTATAAAATGTTTAAATAGCTAGGTCTAGGAAAACCCAAACAAACTAGGATGAGCATTCAATTAGCTGATAAGACTATTAGAAATTCTAGGGGTATATTTGAAGATGTACTCGTGAAAATTGATAAATTCATATTTCTAGTAGACATTTTCTGTTTAGACATGGATGAGGACAATAATATTCCTTTAATTTTAGGAAGACCCTTTTTAGCAATTGCCAAAACTAAAATTGATGTTGGTACAGGTAAACTCATACTTCGTGTAGGTGATGAAACAATCACTCTTCAGGCTCTTGACTCGCCTAGGACATCAAGTAATCAAGGTAAAATCATAAATTCTATTAATGACTATTCGATTAAACCTTCTTTTTAGGAAGTACCACAGAACTACACAATTGCGCCAGATCCTAGACCTTATGCCAAGAAATAACTCATAAGGAACAAAGGCTTCAGATCGATGAACTAGACGAGTGGAAGACACATTTCAATAAGAAACTAGGAATACACGAAGCAAAACCGAAGCAACTCCATGACAAACCTAAATATGGGACAAACCAGTTTCAAATCAGGGATCAGGTATTGTTGGCTAAAATAGACCCTCAGATCTCCACCTCAGACCTTGATACAAACGAAGAAATCCCTTTTAAGGTACTCAATGTCTTCCCATATGGAACAGTCGAGGTAAGTAATCCTATATTCGGCACTTTTAAAGTAAATGCTATTCGAATCAAACTATAGACTGATAATAAAACTGATAACATGAGAAAGGATTTTCAACTCCTCAAACCACCATGATTATGCGAATGAAAGGTAAGTCTAACTTAAGACTTTAAACGAGCGCTTCTCAGGAGGCAACCCGAGCACTATCCGCATTAATTTTTACATTTTTTATTTTTATTTTTATTTTTCCTTTTTAGCACCTAACTACAAACTAACCAAAGTGCAGATTTCTCTACCCACATGGCCTTGCACACGGGCGTGGTCGTAGCCGTATGGACACCACGGATTTTCATACCAGCTTGGCAGAGATAGTACGAAATAGGACGAAAAATATCTCTAAGCCACGGGCTCCAACTAAACACCACGGCCTCCGACTAAACACACAGCTGTGCGATACAGCCATGGTAGACACTGTTTTATCAACATGGGCATGGCGACCTACACACAGGTGTGGGAGAAACGAACGAAGCACAACACGGTCGTGTGATACGATCGTGTGACCCAACACGCCCTTGATACACGGGCGTGAGAAATCACCATATCCCTATTTCTCTACAAACCCCCTTTTTTTGCACACTTTTCCCACCAAACCCATTTCCTCTCAACCCCAGCCACCATATTTTTTCTCCCTTTTTCACCATCCTTACCACTATCACTCAATGCCCAAAGGCAAGGCCAACACTACCATTCCCATGTTGAAGAAATGAAAGGAACCTAGCACAGTCTCCCTATGTGAGACCGATTTACATGAGTTCATGTCGGCCGCTTCATTGACCCGACAAGCTAAGGACATTTGAGTCCATTTAATTTTTCTTTTTCTTTTCTCTTCTCCTTTATTTTCCTTCCCTTTATCTTTCTTGTCTTTAATTTTTATTCTTACATTTTGTTTTCTTTTATTTAGGCTCTAAAGGTTGTTAGGCAATCACCACACCACGCCTTTAGAAATCACACCCACCTCGTGAACTGATAAACCGTAAATATAACATATTTTAATCCCACATTTATTATGCTTTTTGAAGATTTAAGCCTCGTTTTACATAAAAAGGTGCTCTTAATCCTTTCTTTTCATGTTTTATACCCAGGAAAGCACCCGAGGATAAAAAGAACACAAAACAGGCCTAAAACGAAGTAAATGGGCATTTCCACAAAATCAACACGGCCTGGGCCAAGGACCACACGGCCGTGTCTCGACGAACACCTGGAGCATGGCCTCATCACCACCGTACACGGTCGTGCCAAAGCAAAAATCTGAACACGGTCAGGACTCGATTTGCAGGGGCGTGTGACATGGCCGAGCCTCTGTCGCTGGAAAGAGCAATTTCAGTCAAAAAAGGATACTTCGGGAGAAAGAATCGCATTCCAAGATCCTATAAATATACCCCAAGTACCACCTTTGAAGGGGGATCGAAAGCTAGGCCAAGGAGCCAAGCCGAGAAGGTCAGAGTTAGGGAATAACGCGATGATAGCCAGTTGATTCATCCCAAGAAGCCAGAATTATTCTCAAGACGACGGAATTCTCCTTTAATCCCCTTAGGGAGTTTTAGGATTTTTCTTATGTTTTGTTTTATCTTTTCTCTTATGATGTTTTCTTTTTACATTATGAACTAAACCCCTCAGATACCTGAAGGGGGATGAAACCTAGACAGATTTTATTATTTGATTTTTAAGTTATATGAAAAATTACTTAGTTTGTTCTTAATTATGTGGTTTAATCCAAATCCAATGTGCTTAGGTAAAGGAGGAATAGACCCTGCTTAAGTATTCTCAAGACCCTTCTTAGTCTCTTTCTCTTTATCTTTCTTGTCTTTATTTATATATTTCGTTTATTTTTATTAGGTCTTAATAAAGCCTGGCTATTTCTCGTAGCGCTAACCAATTTCTTCATCTAGTGCAGGAACGATATCCCGATGGACCATCACCGCCACCAAAGACACACATTCGAGAAAACATTCACAAATCAGGGAGTAATTCTTCCCCCTTCTCTTTTGGTTTATCTTTAAAATATCATTATCTATCTTTGTACATTGAGGGCAATGTACATCTTAAGTGTGGGGGGGATAAAAGTGTCTACATTTTGCATGATTCTCAATTTGTGCCTAACTTTCTGCATTATTCTCAAATCCCTGAATTTAATCTTATTTTAAAGTAATTTTCTCATATTACTAATTACGATGAAATTTCTGATGAATTATGATTTTTATTGATGTATTTTGGAATAAGTCTTAGTTAATTGTGCATTGGTAATTAAATTTGAAGAATACTAGGGAATCAAGCATGATAAGTCTAATTTTCTAAAAATTAAAATTTTAGGTTGTCAACTGGAATTTAAACATTATCTTGAAATTTAAGATTTACAAGGTTGATGTCAAAAACACCCATAATTTTTGTGAGATTTTGAGCCTTATAGAGCATACATTCTTTTTCATGCTCACTTCTTGATTATGAGTGTGTCAACCATGAACTGTTATTCTAGAACTTGCCTCAATTATACATGTCAAGACCACAAGTTATGATTTGATACACCGAGATGATAAAGGCACCTAGGTTTAACCCACTTACACCACTAAAAAGCCTACCCTCATAATTGACCCCTAGTGAACCCCGTTGAGCCTAACTCTTTTGCTGACTTACCCGCTAATTTTAACCCAAAACCCTTTGTATTTGTTATCACCCTTTCTTTTTGACTACCCTTTAATCGAGATATGATTTGACTAGTTACCTAAGTTTTTATTATGAGTTGAAGTTGTCCTTATTAGTCTGTTCTTAAAAAAAATCAAGTTTTCAATATTAGTAGTATGTAAAGTGAGCTTACACAATCAAAGACTAAATCCCAAAAGAAAAAGCTCGTATTAATAGGATTTTTATTATTCTCAGTAAATGTAATTATTATCTTAGAAATTTTTCGGTAGGTAACTTATCAATTGAATCTTGATTCTAACCTTCTAATTTCAGCCTTTATCCACACCTATAACCCTAGCCCCGTTACAACCTTAACAAAGACCTTTTGATCTGCTTTTATCATATCATTTTACTGATGGTGGAGATTTGATTTTCGAGCAAGCCTATGGGATTAACTTTTCATGTTCGACTTATGAGTGCTTAATTTTGACCCTTAAAACACTTTTTGAGTGATTTGAGTGAATCTTCAGTGAGGATATCAACCCTTGTCGGTTTTGTATTTAAGGTAATTATTTAGATGAAGGGAAACACCTATGTTTTCGTACTACAAATGTATGACTTATCTTGTTTGAATTTTTAAGAATTTTTGAGTTGAATTATCCATGTATAAATTATCTATGAATTAGGATAAAGCATTGTCAATAAGGATTATGAGTCATAGAAAGTTCGTTTTAATTGTAAGCTGAGAATTTTGCTTGAGGACAAGCAAAAGCTTAAGTGTGGGGGTATTTGATAAACCGTAAATATAACATATTTTAATCCTATATTTATTATGCTTTTTGAAGATTTAAGCCCCATTTTACATAAAAAGGTGCTCTTAATCCTTTCTTTTCATGTCTTATACCCAGGAAAGCACCCAAGGATAAAAAGAACACAAAACAGGCCTAAAACGAAGTAAATGGGCCTTTCCACGAAATCAACATGGCCTAGGCCAAGGACCACACGGCCGTGTCTCGACGAACACCTGGGGCACGGCCTCATCACCATCGCACACGGCTGTGCCAAAGCAGAAATCCGAACACGGTCAGGACTCAATTTGCACGAGCGTGTGACATGGCCGTGCCTCTGTCGCTGGAAAAAGCAATTTCAGTCGAAAAAGGATACTTCGGGAGAAAGAATCGCATTCCAAGAGCCTATAAATATACCCCAAGTACCACCTTTGAAGGGGGATCAAAAGCTAGGCGAAGGAGCCAAGCCGAGAAGGTCAGAGCTAGGGAATAATGCAAGGATAGCCAGTTGATTCATCCCAAGAAGCCGAAATTATACTCAAGACGGCGGAATTCTCCTTTAATCCCCTTAGGGAGTTTTAGGATTTTTCTTATGTTTTGTTTTATCTTTTCTCTTGTGATGTTTTCTTTTTACATTATGAACTAAACCCCTCAGATACCTGAAGGGGGATGAAACCTAGACAGATTTTATTATTTGATTTTTTAAGTTATATGAAAAATTACTTAGTTTGTTCTTAATTATGTTGTTTAATCCAAATCCAATGTGCTTAGGTAGAGGAGGAATAGACCCTGCCTAAGAGTAGATCTATCATAATTAAGCGGAGTTGATCGGGCGCCTAGAGATAGGGTTACGAGATTTTACCGGATTAGGGTGAAACCTAATATGGGAATCCATTGATCGATTTACTGCTTTCCTATGGGGTTATTATAAGCGAACGAGAGTTCCACTAATTAACCTAGGATTAGACGTTATTCACTTCGAGAGAAGGTTTAGCATATGTTAGGGAGTCTCACGGATCAAGCTAAGTAAAAGAAATCATATAATCTAAGGTTAATTAATAAGAGAAGTCTAGGTGGATTCTTCCCGAAGGTATCATAAAAATCAACTGAGTCTTTTTCAACTTATCCCTAAATTCATCTTTTTTTTCTTTGTTTCCTTAGTTTAGTTGTCGTCAATTTAGTTTAAAAACAACCTTTATCTTAGTTAGGCTAAATAATAAAAAGAAAGTGAGTATTAATACTTTTAGTTCCTTTGGGTTCGATATCCGGTCTTGCCTAAGCTATACTACTTTTCGATAGGTACACTTGCCTTACAATCGTTGTCAGAGTTAGCCTCCAGGTTTGATCATTCTTTTATAAATATTTAAAACTCTGATTTTACAGCGATCATGAACCATCTAACGGTAAGGACTTTTCAGTCCATTAATCTTTTTTTTTAATTTGATTTTACTTTTTACACTCTTTCTCTTTATCTTTCTTGTGTTTAAATACATAATTAGTATATTTTGAATTATTCTTAGTATTTCCTGGCTATTTCTTCACGAGTTACCCAATTTCTTTATCTAGCACAGTGATTGTTGGCGGCCACCATACCACCACCAGAGACGCCTCCTCCAACTTATTTTTCACCTCCGAATCAAGTTTCTACACTTCCAACTCAAGGAATCCATCCAAAATTCAGGAAGTTTCACCTCTCCCTTTCTCACTTAATTTAATGCTATTAATCTCTAGAATATCTATTTTTGTACATTGAAGGCAATGTACATCTTAAGTGTGGGGGGTGAATTTTAAGTCCTAACTTTTTGCATTATTCTCAAATCCCTGAATCTTGTCTTGTTTTTAAGTAATTTTTTCATGTTACTATTAGAATGAAAGTTTCTTAGATTCATGATTTTTATTGATATGTTTTGGATTAAGTCATTTGATAATTGTGCAGTGATGATTTAAACTTTAGGGGACTAGAGAATCAAGCATGATGAGTCTTTTTTCAAAAATTAAAATTTTGTTAGGTTGTCTACTTGAACCTAATTATTACCTTAAAGTTTGAAATTTACAAGGTTGATATCAAAAACCCATAATTTTCGTGAGATTTTGAGCCTTTTAGAGCATATATTCTTTTCATGCTCACTTTATTAATTATGAGTGTGTCAACATTCATTTGTTATTTTAGAACTTGCTTCGATTATACATGTCAAGACCACATCATTGATTTGATATACAGAGATGATAAAGGCACTTAGGATTTAACCCACTTACTCCACTAAAAGCCTACCCTCACAATTAACCCTAGTTAACCTCTTTGATCTTAACAAACCATTTATTGACTCACACACTAAAATTAACCCAAAACACATCTTGTATTTGTTATCACCATTCCTCTTGACTACCCTTATATCGAGATTTGATTTGATCAGTTGCCTAACTTCATTCTTTATTTCAATTGTTAAAATCTATGTACTTGATTTGTTCTTAAAAAAAATTCTAAGTATATTCATTATTGAGCTTATACGTTTAAATTCCACATCTTGAGAAGAAGCTTGTGTTATGAAATTTTAGTTGATGTAAGTATTCGAGTCTTAGTTCATCTTTCTAAGTTAGGCAATTTGTCAATTCAATCTCGATTCTAACCCTGTAATTCAGCCTTTATCCACACCTTTAACCCAAGCCCCATTACAACCCTTTAAAGACCTTCTGATTTGTGTATCATTTCATTCTATAGTGGTGGACATTTGATTTTCATGCAAGCCTATGGGATTAACTTTTCATGTTTGACTGTTGAATGCTTGATTTTGAACCTTAAACATTTTGAGTGATTTGAGTGAATCTTTAGTGAGGATGTCAACCCTTGTCAATTTTGAGATAAAGGAAGTTATTTAGGTAAATGGGAAACACCTATGTTTTCGTATCATAAAAACTATGACGTTGATTGTTTAGATTTTTAGAACCCTTTTGGTTAAACTATCAATGTATGAATTACCTATGAATTATGATGAAACATTATTGATGAATATTATAAATTGAGAAAGTTCATTTTAATTGTGAGTTGAGAATTTTGCTTGAGGACAAGCAAATGCTTAAGTGTGGGGGTATTTCATAAACCATAATATGTACATATTTTAATCCCACAATTGGCATACTTTTGGATGATTTATCCTCTGATTTGTGGAGTTTGATGCTCCTAATCCTTTAATTTCATGTTTTATACTTAGGAGAGCATAGGAGGATGAAAAGAACGAGAAACGGGCCAAAACAGAGAAAATGGGCCAAAGTATGAAATTCACACGGTCTGGAGTTTGCCAAACAGCCATGCCTCTTAAGCAGACCCAAACACGGCCTGGGCTTGATTTACACGGGCGTGTCCCTACCGTGACCTGTTTTAATTCCATTCAGATTAGGATACTTAGGGGCAAAGAAAGACATTCCGAAAGCCTATATAAACACCTTAAGCGTGACCTAAGAGGGTGTGTCGGGAGAGGCCGAAGTGGTGAAGCCAGAGAGGGCCGAATTGTGGGATTTACTCGAAGACAGCCAATTGATTCATCTCAAGGAGCCGGAATCATACTCAAGACAGAACCTCTTCCCTTTAAATTCCTTCAGGTGGTTTTAGGGTTTTTCTTATGTTTTGTTTTATACTTATTCTGATATGTATTCTTTTATAAACATGAACTAAACCCCTCAAATACCTGAGGGGGATGAAACCTAAGACGGATCTTGTTATTTTTTTCTGAACTATATGATAAATACTTGATTTGTTCCTAATTATATGTTCTTAATTCTTGCTTTGATATTTCAGGATATTGATTCAAGTATTGATGTGCTTAGGTAATGGAGAAAAAGTCCTTGTTTAAGAGTAGATCTAGCATATTTAAGCGGAATTGATTGCACTCCTAAAGATAGGACGACGAAAATCTTCCTGATTAGGGTCAAACCTATTATGGGAGTCCATAGATCGAGTTAATGCAATTCTAGGGGTTTTAATTAGAAAGAGATTTCAATTAATCAACTAGGGTTAGACGTTAGTAGCCTCGAGAGACGTATTAATATAAATTAGGGAATCCTACGGATCAAGTCAAGTGAATAAATCGTCTGGTTCAGAGTTAAATAACAAGTGAAGTCTAGGTGTATTGTCTTAATCAATTGGTTTTCCCAAAAGTATTTCCCCAATTCATTCTCTGTGACTTAGCATCTTTAGCTTAGTAATTAGTTAGTTTTAGATTAAACAACAATTCCCTTGATTCTTAGGCTAAATAATAAAAAGATAGTAATTACTAATACTCTTGGTCCTTGAGGATACGATATTTCCGGTCTTGCCATAGCTATACTACCAAACGATAGGTGCGCTTACCTTATTCGTTGTCATAGTTAGTTTCTAGGCTCGATCATTCATTATATAAGACTTTCAGACACGATCAATATGAGATGTTGATGCACTTACTAATTTGCGAGTTTAATGGTGTTTCAATAGGCTTGTACTAAACTTATGACATTGGTAATGGTTTATGCCTAATCTATGAGCTATATTAATGAAGTGGTAAGTTATGTTTAAGTTTATCTGAGCTTATTAAGCACTTGTTGCTTACATATTTTCATTCTTATGTTTTATATATTATCGGAAGCTTGATCGGTTGCAAGCTCGTCGGAGACCTATCACACAATCCAGTAGCCAATTCGGTTGTTTTTAAGCATTATGGTCAATGTTAATAATGGCATGTATAGGGTGATTTCTATTGGTATTTTGGTGTATGTGTTGTTGGATTTATGGCATGTATAAGCTTTGGAAAGCTATGTTGGTTTGGTTGATGAACCTTAATTATAACATATTTTAATCCAACATTTAGCTTACTTTTGGATGATTCATTCCTTGATTTATATAAAAAGGTACTTTTAATCCTTTCTTTTCATGTCTTATACCCAGGAAAGCACCCGAGGATGAAAAGAACAAAAAACGGGCCCAAAATAGAGTAAATGGGCCTCAGCACGGAAACGACATAGCCTGGCCCAAAGCTCACACGGCCGTGCCTCGTCGAACAGCTGGAACACGGCCTCAACCTAAAGTCGATCCAAACGGGCGTGTGCCCTGGCCGTGCCTCTGTCACTGGAAAGATCAATTTCAGTCAAAAAAGGATACTTAGGGAGAAAGAATCGCATTCCAAGATCCTATATATACCCCCTAAGTACCACCTTTGAGGGGGCGGTCAAAGCTAGGCCAATGAGCCAAGCCGGAAAGGTTAGAATTGTGGGAATCGCTCGAAGTTAGCCAGTTGATCCATCCCAAATAGACGGAATTATACTCAATACGGCGGAATTCTCCTTCAATTCCTTCAGGGAGTTTTAGGGATTTCTTATGTTTTGTTTTATCTTTTCCCTTGAGATGTTTTCTTTATTCATTATGAACTAAACCCCTTAGATACCTGAAGGGGATGAAACCTAGATGAATCTTGTTATTTAATTTTTGAATTATATGATAAATACTTAGTTTGTTCTTAATTATGTATGCTTAATCCAAATCTGATGTGCTTAGGTGGAGGAGGAATAGACCCTGCTTAAGAGTAGATCTAGCATAATTAAGTGAAGTTTATCGCACGCCTAGAGATAGGGTGACGAGATTTTGCCAAATTAGGGTGAAACCTAATATGGGAATCCATAAATCGATTTACTGCTATTCTAGGGCGTTATTATAAGAGAACGAGAGGTCCACTAATTAACCTAGGGTTAGACATTATTCGCCTCAAGAGAGGGTTTAATATATGTTAGAGAGTCCTACAGATCAAGCTAAGTAAATAAATCATATGATTCAGGGTTAGATAACAAGTGAAGTCTAGGTGGATTCCTCTTGAGGGTATTGTCGTGATCAATTGAATTTTTCTTCAAGTTATTTCCCAATTCGTTCTTTTTATCTTTGTGTCCTTAGCTTAGTAGTCGTTAATTTAGATTAAAACAACTTCACTTTATTTTAGGCTGAATAATAAAAAGAAAGTTAGTATTAATACTTTTAGTTTCTTTGGGTTCAACAATCCGGTCTTGCCTAAGCTATACTACTGTTTAATAGGTACACTTGCCTTTAATCATTGTCAGAGTTAGTTTCCAGGTTCGATCATTCTTTTATAAATTTTAAAGCTCTGATTTCAGCGATCAAGTTTTTGGCACCGTTGCCGGGGAACTAAAATATTAAGAAAACTCTATTTTTATTACTTTAGCCATTTTTTTATTTACCAATTTATTTTTTATTTTTAGGTTAAATTTTAATTTTGCTAATTTTTCTTTCTTTCTTTTCTTTCCAGGTACCTCTAGTTTATGACTAGGAGAAACCCGAGAGGACCTTTAGTATACGATAGTGATATTGAAGCTACCACTCGAAGGAATCGCCAAGAAATCAGGCAAGCCCTAAACTATACAGAAAGAGAGGAAGAAGACAGATCCAATCCTACTGAAGGGATGGACGAGAAAATTCCACAACCCCATGATGTAGGGGAACACAATGCTCCACGTACTATGTTTAATTATGCTAAACACATCTAACAGGAGCAGAATCAAGTATTGTTAGGCCTGCTATAGCTGCTAACAATTTTGAATAAAAGCCTAACACAATACAAATGATTCAACAGTTTGCTCAATTTGATGGTTTGCAGGACGAAGATCCAAACACTCATATAGCTAACTTTTTAGAGTTTTGCGATATCTTCAAAATAAATGGTGTTTCTGACGATGCCATAC
Organism: Gossypium bickii; assembly: GCA_025503065.1. Lineage (NCBI taxonomy): Eukaryota > Viridiplantae > Streptophyta > Magnoliopsida > Malvales > Malvaceae > Gossypium > Gossypium bickii. The sequence goes on along the minus strand of CP106712.1, from coordinate 119,688,771 downwards.
GTCTTCAGTTATTTCCCTTTTCATTAAGGAATGGGAACAAATGACCGAAAAAATTTTATTAAAATATTTCCCACGGCCAAAACGGCCAAATTACGAAATGATATCTCTTCTTTTGTGCAAATAGATTTAGAGACATTATACGACGCATGGGAGAGATACAAGTATCTCTTGAGAAGGTGTCCACACCATGGTTTACCCTTATGGCTACAAGTCCAAACATTCTATAACGGTGTAAACCCCTCAACGAGGCAACTAATCAACTCAGCAGTCGATGGAACCCTGAACAACAAAACTCCTGAAGCAGCATACGAGTTCATTGAAGAGATGTCACTGAATAATTATCAGTGGCAAGTTACAAGGACGAAACTAACAAAATCAGCCGGAGCATTCAACATAAACACAGTGACCATGCTATCAACATAGATGGAGATAATGAATAAAAAGCTTCATAATTTTTGTTCTTCGCAGGTACATCCACTAATGCAATGCAACGCAAATGGAACAGTGGCGAATCCTGAGTACCCACCCTACCAATCGGAGGCAGAGAGCGAACAGATGAACTATATAGGTAACAATTTTCAAATCTAATAATAATCCATATAGTAATACTTACAATCCAGGTTGGAGGAACCACCCAAATATTTCATGGGGAGGTCAAGGAAATCAAGGAAATCAAAGGCAACAACCTCCTCAAAACTTCCAAAATCAGCCCTATCCACAAGAGAAGAAACCAACCCTTGAGGAGATGTTGACAAAATTCACAATAGACACAGAAAAACGTTTCCAAGAAACTGAGAGAACAATTAAAAGCAACGAGAGCTGAATCGGAGAAATTACTAAGTTAGTCAAAGAAGTCCCTAATACAGTCGAACAACTCGCAAAGCTGATGTCAGAACGACCACAAGGACGTCTACCAAGTAACACCGAGATTAACCCTAAGGAACAAATTCAAACCATCACAGCTCAGGACAGTAAAAGGTTAGATGAACCCAACCCAATACCAGAAAATAAGGTAAACGAAGGTAAAGTAGAGGCAACACAAGAAAAACCAAAACCGGTAATTAAAGAGTACCAACCTCGCATACCTTATCCTGAAGCCATAAGAAGAGACGATACAGAAGAACAGTTCGGTAAGTTTCTTAAACTATTAAAGAAATTACACATTAACTTACATCTTCTTGAAGCTCTTTTTCAGATGCCAGACTCGAGGAAAGTTTTAAGATAGCTCTTGACAAACAAACGCAAATTAGAAGAAGAGCACCACGTGGAACTCAACGCAAAGTGCTCAGCAATTCTCCAAAATAGACTACCACAAAAATTAAAAGATCCAGGGAGTTTTACAATTCCATGTTTAATTGGTAGTCTAACTATTGATAATGTGTTAGCTGATTTAGGAGCAAGCATAAATGTCATGCCTTATACATTGTTGAAACGACTAGGTCTAGGAAAACCCAAACAAACTAGGATGAGTATTCAATTAGCTGATAAAACTGTTAGAATTCTTAGCGGTATTATCGAAGATGTTCTTGTCAAAATTGATAAATTTGTTTTCCCAGTAGACTTTGTTGCCTTAGACATGGATGAGGACAATTCGATCCCTTTAATTTTAGGAAGACCTTTTCTAGCAACTGCCAAGACTAAAATTGATGTTGCCACAGGAGAACTTATACTTTGTGTAGGTAATGAGGCAGTTACTCTTCAAGCTCTCGACTCAGCCAGAACATCGAATGACCAAGGTGAGAAAGAAAAATCTATTGATAACCATTCGATTAACCTCTCTTTTCAGGAACCACCAAAAAAGGACACGATTGAATCTAATCCTCAGTTCGGTGCCAACAAAGAAATAACTCACGAGGAACAAAGGATTCAAACCGATGACTTAGACGAGAGGAAAACACACTTCAAGGAAGAACCAGAGTCACACGAAGTAAAGCCGAAGGAGCACCCAGAAGAACTCGTAGGAACATCAAACCACTTCAAAATAGGAGACCAGGTACAGGTAGATAAATCAGATCATCACACCACCACAGCAGACCCACAAATATCTTCTCCTGATCCTATTACGAATAAAGAAATATCTTTCAAAGTAATTAACGTATTCCCACACGGGACAATCGAGGTGAGCACCCCCACACTTCTAAGGTAAACACTTCCCAATTTGAATTTCATCAAGAAAATAAAACTGTAAGTATGAGGGAAGATATCCAAACCTTTAAACCCCCCTGATTTTTTTTAAGAAAAAGTCTAGCTTAAGACTATAAACGAGAGCTTCTCGGGAGGCAACCCGAGTGCTAACCCTACTTCTTTTTACAATTGTTTCTATTTTATTTTCTCTTTCTTTTTTTTCTGTTTCTTTTTTTAAAAATAACCAGAAGTGCAGATTTCCAGGCCACACGGCCTTACACACGATCGTGTCCATGGCCGTGTGGACCACCAGAATCTTGGTACTTACATGGCAGGGGAAGTACAAATCAGACTCAACCAATTTCTGAGTCACAGATCCAACCACTCCCCTACGGGCACCAACAAAGTGGCACACCCATGCCCCACAATCGTAGGAAGTTACTGACTTACCAACCACGGGTAGAACATGCCCATGCCTTCAACCCGTGCCAATATGTTGACTTGTCGAAAACGGGCGTGGCGTGCAGAAGAACGAGCATGGAGAGCCAACACGCATAGGCACACGTCCGTGCGAAGCGGCCGTGTGAATCAACACACCCTCGGGCCACGGGCGTGGGAACATGCCAGATTTGAAATTCTATTTAAACCCCGCAGCCCTTCCCTTTCCCCCTATCTAATTTCATCTTGCTTCTCTTTTTCCCATTCTTCCTCTCAGACTTTTCACTCTATTTACTAAAACTCTAGATCCTTGAGCCATCACACAACATGTCGAAGAAGAGTAAAAGGCCAAACTCCTTAAAGGAGGATGATTTACATGAGTTCATGCCGGCAGCTTCATCCAACCAACAGGCCAAGGGTCTTTGAGACCATTTAGTTACTATTTTTCGTTTCTCTTTCCTTTCATTCTCCTTTTTTTTAACAATCTTATGATTAATTTAGTTTAACTTAATTTAGTTTCGTAGTGTCAGGTTCGTCAGGCTGCTAGGGAATCACGCCACTTCCGCCACTGCTAGCACCTCCCCAGCCTTAGAGGTCACACCCACCTCGCGAACCATCCAACAATAAGGACTCTTCGGTCCATTTATCTTTTATTTTCATTCCGTTTACATTTTTGTTTCCTCTTTCTTTATCTTTCTTATCTTTAATTATATACTTAGTTTATTTTAATTAGGTCTTAATAATTCTTGGCTACTTCTCAGAGCACTACCCAATTTCTTCAGCTAGCGCAGATTCGTCATCCAGACCGACCATCACCACCACCAAAGACACTCCTCCGGGAAAACATCCAAAACTCAGGGAGTAATTCTTTCCCCTTCTCTTTTGCTTTATCCCTTAAATGTTATTATCTATCTTTGTACATTGAGCGCAATGTACATCTTAAGTGTAAGAGGTGAATAATTTTTTTAAGAAAATGCCTAACTTTCTTCATTATTCTCAAATCCCTGAATTTGGTCTTGTTTGAAAGTAATTTTCTCATATCACTAATTAGGATGAAATTTTGGATGGTTTATGATTTTTATTGATATGTTTTTGAATAAGTCATAGTAAATTGTGCATTGATAATTAAATTTGAAGAATACTAGGGAATCAAGCATGATAAGTCTAATTTTCTGAAATTTAAAATTTTAGGTTGTTTACCTGAATTTGAATATTACTTTGAAGTTTGAAATTTATAAGGTTGATGTCAAAAACACTCATAATTTTTGTAAGACCTTGAGCCTTATAGAGCATCTATTCTTTTTCATGCTCATTTTTTTATTATGAGTGTGTCAACTATGAACTGTTATTCTAGAACTTGCCTTGATTATACATGTCAGGACCACAGTTATGATTTGATATTCCGAGATGATAAAGGCACTTAGGTTTTAACTCACTTACTCCACTAAAAAGCCTACCTTCAAAATTAACCCCTAGTGAACCCCGTTGAGCCCAACAACCCTTTTTATTGACTCACCTACTAATATTAACCCAAAAACCCTTTGTATTTGTTACCACCATTCTTTTAACTACCCTTTTTGTTGAGATGTGATTTTAAACAAGTTTCCTAACTATGTTTTATATTTCAGTTGTAAAAATTCTTTCTTATTATTGTGATAGTTTGTTCTTAAAAAAAACGAAGTATATTCATTATTAGTTCTATGATTAAGTGAGCTTGCATGTTCAAACTCCAAATTCTCAAGGAAAAAGCTCGTATTATTAGTTCTTAATTAATGTAAGATTGAGTTCATTTTTTTTTAGTTAGGCAATTTATCAAGTCAATCTCAATTCTAACCTTCTAATTCAGCCTTTATCCACACCTTTAACCCTAGCCCCGTTACAACCCTGACAAAAACCTTTTGATCTGTTTATCATCTCATTTTACAGTGGTGGAGATTTGATTTTCAGGCAAGCCTATAGGATTAACTTTTCAAGTTCGACTTATGAGTGATTCTTTGACTTTGAACCTTAAACACTTTTTGAGTTGTTTGAGTGAATCTTTTGTGAGGATGTCAATCCTTGTCGGTTTTGAATTAAAGGTAATTGTTCAGATAAGGGGAGACACCTATGTTTTCATACTACAAATACATAACTTATCTTGTTTGAATCTTTAGGATTCTTTGCATTGAATTATCCATGTATAAATTATCTATGAATTAGGATAAGGCATTGTTGATAGGAATTATGAATCATGGAAAGTCCGTTTTAATTGTAGTTGAGAATTTTGCTTGAGGACAAGCAAAAGCTTAAGTGTGGGGGTATTTGATAAACCGTAATTATAACATATTTTAATCCCGCATTTAGCTTACTTTTGGATGATTCTTTCCTTGATTTATATAAAAAGGTGTTTTTAATCCTTTCTTTTCATGTCTTATACCTAAGAAAGCACCCGAGGATGAAAAGAACATAAAACAGGCCCAAAACGGAGTAAATGGGCCTCAGCACGAAAACGACACAACCCGGCCCAAAGCTCACACGGTCGTGGCCTCAACCTCAAGTTACACGGCCGTGCCCCAAATTAGAAATCTGAACACGGTTTGAAGTCGATCCACACGGGTGTGTGCCATGGCCGTGCCTCTGTCGCTGAAAAGAGCAATTTTAGTCGGAAAAGGATACTTAGAGAGAAAGAATCGCATTCCAAGAGCCTATATTTACCCCTAAGTACCACCTTTGAGGGGGTGGTCAAAGCTAGGCCAAGGAGCCAAGCCGGAAAGGTTAGAATTGTGGGAACCGATCGAAGTTAGCCAGTTGATCCATCCCAAGAAGCCGAAATTATACTCAAGACGGCAGAATTCTCCTTCAATTCCTTCAGGGAGTTTTAGGGATTTCTTATGTTTTGTTTTATCTTTTCCCTTGAGATGTTTTCTTTATTCATTATGAACACCCTTCAGTTACCTGAAGGGGATGAAACCTAGATGAATCTTGTTATTTAATTTTTGAATTATATGATAAATACTTAGTTTGTTCTTAATTATGTATGCTTAATCCAAATCTGATGTGCTTAGGTGGAGGAGGAATAGACCCTGTTTAAGAGTAGATCTAGCGTAATTAAGCGGAGTTTATCGTACGCCTAGAGATAGGGTGACGAGATTTTGTCGGATTAGGGTGAAACCTAATATGGGAATCCATAGATCGATTTACTGCTATTCTAGGGGTTATTATAAGAGAACGAGAGTTTCACTAGTTAACCTAGGGTTAGACGTTATTCGCCTTGAGAGAGGGTTTAATATACATTAGGGAGTCCTACGGATCAAGCTAAGTAAATAAATCATATGATTTAGGGTTAGATAACAAGTGAAGTCTAGGTGGATTCCTCCTGAGGGTATTGTCATGATCAATTGAGTTTTTCTTCAAGTTATTTCCCAATTCGTTCTTTTTATCTTTGTGTCCTTAGCTTAGTAGTCATTAATTTAGATTAAAACAACTTCACTTTATTTTAGGCTAAATAATAAAAAGAAAGTTAGTATTAATACTTTTAGTTCATTTGGGTTCGACAATCCGGTCTTACCTAAGCTATACTACTGTTCGATAGGTACACTTGCCTTTAATCGTTGTTAGAGTTAGTTTCCAGGTTCGATCATTCTCTTATAAATTTTAAAGCTTTGATTTCAGCGATCATTGGTACACTTTGATGCCTTACCAAGTTATGTTGTTTTGGTTACTTAAAAGTGTTTGTTTATAAGGTTCTCTTGGTATATTGATGTTGATTTGAAAATGGTTACTTGTGACATGTTTTAGTTCATATTTGAACTAGGTTATTATGTATGGAAATGGCAATATAAACATGTGTAGGTTACCTTGTAATGGTGTCTAGTAATTGTGTAAATGGTAATATGGAATGTTTATGCTTGAAGTTATGTATGGATGTTGGACTTGTAATGCTTGTTAAGTTAAGTCTCTTTGATCAATTCTAGGTAATTTATGTGCATGGCCTTTTGGCATGTTGATGTTGGCTTGGAAGTGGTCATTCATGATGTGTTTTAGGCACATAATGGAATTAGGTCTTTATGCATGGAATGAAGTAATGTTAACATGTTTTGGTGAATGATATTTGGATGCAAATTGTGCTGCCTTTGAATGACATATTGGTTAGGTGACTTAGGATGCTTGAAATGATATGTTCATGCAAGTTTGAATGGTGTTTGAACCCCTTCAATGTGTGTTTAAGTGGTTTGAGAAGTTATGCATGAAATGGTTTTGAAATGGTTTGATTTTAGGTACATTTTAGGTTCACAAGGCTTGGGACACTGGCGTGTGGCACAGCCGTGTAAGGCACACAGCCTGGCGACATGATCGTGTGTCATCTGAGGATTTCATAGGGTTCAAGTCAGTGAGTTACACATCCTGGCACACGGGCGGGTGGGGCAACTTAGAGAGTTACATGGCATAGCACACGGGCGTGTGACCCTACTCAGTGAGTTACACGGGTGAGGACACCAGCTGGGACACGGATGCCCCTATTTCGAAAGTTACACGGCCTAGAGCCATGTCATACAGTCTGGCCTCACGACCGCGTGACCCTATTTTCAAATTTTGTGACTTTTTCCTAAACTTTTCATTTTGTTTCAATTTAGTCCTGAATTGCTCCTAAGCTATTTTTAAGGCCTCGAGGGCCCGATTTAGGGACAATATGCATGAGAATGAATGATTTATGATATTATTAATATGTTGAATGATATGATGTGTAAATGTTTCTAAATGTATGGTAATACTCCATAATCCTAATCCGATGAAAGAGATGGGTTAGGGGTGTTACATGAACCTTAAACCCCGAATAAGATTCAGAGTTTTAGGTTCAGGTTTGGGTTTGAGGTTCGAGGTTTGAGTTTGGGGTTCGAGGTCTGGGGTTTAATGTTTAGGGTTTGAGGTTTAGGGTAAAAATTGTTGAAATATCATTAAATCACAAAAATTATCATGAGTCCTAACTTTACTCACAACAATATCACAATGAGCAATAATATCACACAAAAATTATTTTTTATATAAAAAAATCACAAAAAGCATTTTCAATTGAGTTAATTGTTCAATTGATCCTTTAATATTTAAAACTTTATAGCGATATTTTTTTGCAATTTTTATAATTTAATTTTTTATTATCTTAATTAACTAATCAATTGAAAAAATTAATAGGTCAAACTTCATTTAACTTTGATATTAACCTCGTGAATATTTTAATTTACGGATTCAAACATCGAAAATGAAATTTCAAAATCGCATTTTTAGAAAACAAAATCTTAACAAAATAGAAGTTATTTTTACATATCATTTCCAAAAATATATTTACATGTCACCCCCACGAGTCATGCATGATACAGAAGAAAACAATTATCTCACAATATTAGCTACACTCTGGATTAGTCCTTCTAACAAAGTCTTCCTTCAGTTAGCAAGCCTAAGAAGGAAAAGGTAATAGAGTAAGTTCATATGAACTTAGTGAGCTACAAAAAGAAATCATAAATAGTATTACTGATAGTACAACTGAACCTTTCAAAGAGGGTTTACACATTTTCACATAGTACGCCCAATGGCGTATACATAACTCAGACAAACTCAGTATGCCAACTTACTTATCACTTGGACGTATACTATATGCCAACTTAACACAACTCATACAATCCATCTTCATGCTAGCCACGTACCCAGATTTTTAGATTCAGATACATATCATATAGTCTCATTCATATACTTTCTCCCCCTTAACTCCTCATATCATTTTCATTCAAAATAGCAATTTTTATCGTGATCTACCAATCTGGTTTGCAATATATCTGCCCTACCGGAGGCTACACAAACATTTCTCCTCATCTCCATCACCACATATCAAATCATGTCATATCATACATATCAGAAGCATATGGTAGTGGCTTAAACATGAAGAATAACTCATACTTCATATCACAGACATACTGAACTCAGACTGACAACTCTGAATAACCATTATCCATACATACACTTTTCATCCTTTACAGATAAAGAATACTTACCTTACACAAACTATAAAATAAAGAAACCGCAACACATGGAAGTAAGAAGGAACTCACCAAAAACTCTAGCAAAATCTACAAAGCAGGTCATTTGCCTTTATCACTTGGACCTTCAATAGCTTCTTGAGTTCAAATAAAGATAATTAAACATATCAAATCACTAATCTATCAAATCTAAACATGCATGCAAGAATCAACAACACTTAATCTAGAATTAGGAAGTTGCCTTCCTCACACACCATTCTAACATCTATGCATGTAGAACAAAAAACACGTAAATGACTTTGAAGATAACTGAATAAATCATGAAGGAAGATCATGAATTTGTAACCAGAAAATAAACCACGAAATATTTTGTAACACCTCTCACCCGTATTCAACGCCGGAATAGGGTCACGGAGCATTACTGAACTTATCACACATTAAAACATACATTTCTCATACAATTAGTCAATTCAAATACAATTCATTCACAACCAATCATTTTGTCTCTAATACGAGCCTACGATGCCCTAAACATGCATTAGGAATGGTTCAGGACTAAACCGATAACTTTGGAAACTTTTTGAACATTTAGAAAATTTTCTCAAAAACAGAGGACACACGCCTGTGTGGTCCGGCCGTGTGTCTCACACGGCCAAAGACTCGCCCGTGTCACAGGCTGTGTGGATATTCGAAATGGGAGCATATGAACGTGTCCCATCCCGTGTCTGACCCTGTGTAACTCTCTGACTTGAGTCACACGGCCAACACACACGCCCATGTGGCTAGCCCGTGTGCCATCAAATGGCCATACACACCCGTGTGCCAAGCTATGTGCTATGTCGTGTCAATCCTGTAGGGTATACTGACTTATGTCACACGGCCAAGTCACACGCCCGTGTGTGAGGCAGTGTGGAGCATACTGACTTGATTTTAATTTCAACACCAGGGGACACACGAGCGTGTACATGACCGTGTATCACACACGGCTAAGACACACGCCCGTGTCTCTGCCCGTGTGGACAAAAATAGGCTATTTACCAAGCCATTTTGCCACCCAAACTTGCATGTACCTACACCATATCAATTGGCACCAACACATAGCATATATAAGCATTTAAACTAGCCAATTCAAATATAAATCATGCACATTCTATACTTCCATTTTACATATACACGAATCACCAAAACATACTATACCATTTGTACCAAACTTTTCTTCCTTAAATCATGAATATGACCATTATCAACTATGCATCATTTGATCTATTTTCACAAGCATGTCAATCAATCAAAACTTGGCTATTAGATATCTATTTTGCTAATTATCTACAAGCATCACATGCCCAACTTTCAAAACATAACACAAGCCACATACACATATATATACATGATTCAAACATACCAAAATAAACCAACTTTCATGGCTATATAAACAACCAAATTACTTATATTTACAAACCATTTCAAATAACTAAATTCATTACTAACACATAACCAAAATGACCAAAGTCTCTATACATGCCATATACCAAAATACCAAAATTCAAAAGTACCAAGTGATAGTAGAATAGTGTGACATAGACTCCGACGATCCCCGAATCCGAGCTAGCTTTAAAATCACTATAAAACATGGAAAAATAAACAAAGTAAGCTTTATATCTTAGTAAGCTTGTATGCAATAAACTCAAACTAATCATAAATACACAAATCATCAATTTGAACATATCAATATGTAATTCATGTTAACTAACAAACCTTTCACATGTTTAATTATATGCTTATATGTGCACTTCACAATTTTTTCGATTTAAAGCTTATATGGTTCATGTACATACATGTATCATCTCGTATCAATCTCATACTCAACCACGTATTTCATTTACCCATTAAACCATTCGGTATACTATTAGATACATGGGAAACTCGCACCCAAAGTGCCACATATATAGCCGAAACTATCTCAATCACATATCACATATATGCTCACTCTCGAGCTATCAACGGGCCTGCTCACACAAGCTGTGGGTAAAGACGTAGCTACACGGTGCTGCTCACACAAGCTATCAAGTAATCGCAACACATGCCAGTATACTCAGCCACTGGTAGGACGTACAAGACCAGCACTCGGATCACATAATCACATTAAGCCCTAATGACATGTCATTCGTATCCTAATCTATTTCTAAAGTTCAACCGGGATTTCACACTTTTCGAATCATTGTCGAATCATTGTCGAACATGTCTGTAGTCTCATATTCATGGTTTATGCAATATCAAAACATTAAAAACATAATTATAACAATGCTTATTACATACGAATTTACCTCGGACGTAAAAACGACGACACGAGTCGATTAGTCGAGAACTTTGTTTTTCCCTCGATCTAGATCCGAATTTCACTTTTCTTGATCTATATGTAATTAAAATCAGCTTATTTAATTATCTCTCTATTCAATTTAATCCAAAATTCACATTAAGGCACTTTTACACATTTTCCCCTGATGTTTCACATCTTTTACAATTTATTCCTTATTTCATAAAAAAACACAAATTCATGCAATTTAACCACAACCCATGCTAGTTGAATTACAATTAGGTCCCTAGAAACTCATATTTTTCATTTATTTCACATTTAACCACAAATTTTCCATATTTCACAATTTAATCCCTAATTTGCATTTTTACTAAAAATCACTTAACAAAACTTGTATAACTATCATCAAGCATTCATAATCTATCATTAAAATACTCATGTATTCATCAATGGAAACATCTAAAATCTTTAGCAGTTTTGCAAAATAGTCCTTGGGCTAGCTGTACCTAACTGCAACGATCTCAAAAACATAGAAATCACTAAAAACGGAACAAAATACATGCCAAATTGTAAGAATTTAAGATGGCCGAACCCTAGCTTAGAAGAACCATGTATTTTCGGTGGTGTTTTGATGAAATGAAGAAGATGAGTGGTTTTTACTAATTTTAATTATCACTTAATTACCAAATTACTTTTATAACCTTTAAAAAACTTAAAATTTACACAAAATACCAAGCCACTATCATCCACTATCTTATAAATGGGTTAATTACCACAAAAGGACCTTTACTTTAAAGTTCTATAGCTATTAGACACCTTTAGCTATTAGAATACAAGTTTTACACTTTATGCGATTTAGTCCTTTTTATCAAATTGAGTATTTAAACGATAAAATTTCTTAATGAAAATTTCACATAATCATATATTCATGTTGTAGACATTAAAATAATAAAAAAATAAATATTTTAACTTCAGATTTGTGGTCCCGAAACCACTGTTCCGATTTGACTAAAAATGAGTTGTTACATGCCTAGCCATATTTTCCGAAAATAAACACGAAATGTCTGACCATATTTTTTTTAAATAAACCTGAAGGATGATCCTGAATTTGTAACCAGAAAAAAGTATAAATAAAAGGTACCTGCAAAGGTTCTTCATTTTTCTTTAAACGATGGAAAACAAGAAGAGGAGTGTTAAAAGTCCAAGAGGCGCCATTCTCAACCCTCCCAATATCCAACTCATGGTAAAACTTGAAGAGAAACCGTTTCTCTCCCAGATTTGATATCATAACGCCTCCCAAAGGATGCCAAATATTGGCCATAGTATTCCTCGTTGCTTGGAAATTAATCACACAAGACAAAATTCATATTTATGACTGACAGGATCCGCATCTTCATGGATACTCCAAGCTTCCTCTTCATTGTCCTCTATTCATAGATCTTCCATACCCTTTTCCATTCTCGAAAAGTAGTAAAAATGAAAGGATCTAAAAAATCAAAACTACAAACGGAGAAAATTGATTTGCTAAATGAAAGAAACAACAATACAAATCAAGATTTTAATACGAAAAGACTACGTGTGCCAGAACGGCAGACAAAGCAAAGTGTGCTAACCAACAGACATTTCCGAAATCCTTTAATGGATTACTTATTTTCAGTTAAGATCTCAACTAAATATTATATTTTATTAAAGACTCTATTGATTATTAAATTATTTTCATTATATCAAGGCAATAAAAAAACTATAACTTTCTTTTATCAAAAACGGAATTGAGGAAGCGACCGAGGGCGGCAGCTTTATCGAAGGAACTATCTTGCTTGTAACATATTATACATAATACCAAGCCGAATCCGATTGAACGTCAATTGCTTCACAATCACAATCCGATCTAAGTTCCTCGCATTGGCGTTTGATCTTCCCTTATCTTTCACATATCTTCTTTTATTCATTGGACATCGTTTTTAAACTCTTCATCTCCTTCTTCTTGATCATGCTCAGCACCACCATTGTTATTGACTTAAATTAGAAGTTCTCAACTAAAATCAAAGCCAAAAGAGATTGATATATAAACTTGGATTGTAATGAGTGAAATGCCATCAACAATCCATTTATATATGAAGTTAATTTTAGCAAAACTGAATCTGGAATTTTTTTGGGCAGGAGGCAGATTTCAGCATGTGTTTATGTTAGCCCATGCCATACGTTATGGGACCCAGGACTGTTGCATAGGCCCTATACCTGCACCACATTATGAGCAAGCCCCTTGAAACAAGAATTGTGACCAATCTCCATTTTGGCTTTTATGATTGGATACCTCTTTAAAATTTTACAACAATTTCAATTCGACATCATGTTATTAACTGAAGCATGACACAGATAAGCATCGACTATTCTTTCCGATTTCATTACTTTCGTATGCTGTATTAAACAGCCATCACATTGGGCATTACCTTTAAAAGTTGAAAGCCACTACGATGTAGTGACGTTTCTGCAAAGTAATCAAAACAAGGTTCTCTTTTCATTTAGACCGCTGAACATATATAAACCAAGGTTTCTTCTTTAATTCCTACACGGCTAAATCCATCTTTATTGGGGGTGAGGAATGAGTTGCTTGGGATCAAACCCAAACTTTCATGCCCATAACATAATAGTCTTGTCGTAGGTCAAGAGGTTGTTGGCGGCTACAACTGTAAATTCTAACTGCCCATTACCCAAGATAAACATAGGACTATTTTCATGCTGAAGAAGCATGCCTGCAAACTGGTAAATCCTTTTCAAAATAGGGTGGAGCTCTAAGAATCGGGTTGCTCTCGAAGAAATTAACTGGCTTCAAATCAAAGCTTGATGACACTGTTGGCATTATAGGAAAATCCTCCTGGCATGGTATGTGATGGAACCCTAATGTATACCAAACCACAATGTCCTTGTTCTCGATTGGTCGATCCCTGCAAACCCAAAAAAATATTAATGGAAATGGAATTGGAATTGGAGAATAAAAATTTTAATGAAAAGATTCAAAACCAACAATCTTTTACCTTTCAGACCAAACAGCAAGTGTGTCTTCACCGTGGCTCTGGTAAACAAATAATCCACCAGCCCATTGCTCACTTCTGTTATATGGAGTGACCCATATTTGGTTATTTGTGAATGCACCTCTTTTCTGTGGTGGGTCATCATGATCCAGCAAACTAGCTGCTGTGCCACCAGGAACAACCTTGTACCCGACAGGGTTCCCAACCCTCGTCTTTTTAGTTGGATTGATAACATGGAACTCCGATGGGTCATAGAGTTTAAGTTGAATTTGAGCATCTTTCTCTGTTTTAGCCACATTTCTAACAGCTTTTAGATAGCTTTTCCTTGGTGACTCTCCTGGAGAAGTTTCTTGCCTTTTGATATTTACGTTAACAAAGGAGTTATCAGAGCCGTCTATGTCCAAATCCAAGTAGAATGTGATGTAATGATCATGAATGACGCCAATGACGTTTTCAGACAGAAGGGTACCGAACAGATTTTCTTGCCCTTCCACTTGATTCATGTTCTCATATGCAGTCCCTTTCACCATCAAAATGCCGCTAAGTCCAACCTGCGCTCAATAACTTTGGAAATTAGAATGGCCTACGAAGTACGGATCATAAACACACCTATCAATGAATGATCATATCACACAATTGTCAACATATCAACAGACCACATTTAAAAGCCACCGTTGATTGAAAATATCCATGATCTTTTCAGACAAAGATGATATATACTTAACGAGATATCTGACGTATAATAGAAGAAAAAGGAGGTTTCATTAACCTTAATCCTGATAAGTCCATCTGTTTGGAACTCCCAGTCAACAATATAATCATAGTTAGCCACTGATGCAGCCATTCGAACCACTAATGTCACCTTTGGCCTTACTTCCTTAATCTGCCAAATAACCAAAAACAAATATAGGTGAAGTTGATTATACGCATGTCTTTTTAAATAAGGCCAAAGATTCTTTATTTCTTACCTCCATACCCGTAATTGGACTCTCTGCATGCCGCCACCCTATATCACCTGTGTACCTCTCAAACACGCAGACCATGTTTGATCGGACATAGGGTACACCATCACCGGCGGCGAACACCCCATCCATATAATATGCATTTCTTGGACAATCATTAAGCGGGTCAAGTGGCATAGCTTGCAACCCGAATCCGTATTCACCCGCATCCATGTAAGTCTTAAAATACCATGCATCAGTGGGGTCCATGTATGGAACAAACAATTCTGAAGTAAAGCCTTTGTACATCACATCCCTCAACACCCCACTCTTAAGGTCCCGGACCCTAGCCCGAGAAACCACCACACCTGCTCTCGGATCGGGTTTCAAATGGAATTCCCAGTTTGCCCATTTCACCAAATGTTCATCTTCGATAACAAAACTTGGACCCTTTGGCTGTTCAATGGATATGGGGTTTATAGAGTTGAGATCCTGCTGGAGCTTCTGCTCTGAGAAACGATAATCGGTGTTGGTGGCTTTGGGTATGGGGATGGACCGACCCGTATCCGATACCTCCACCACTTCTTTTGTGTCCATATCGAGTAAAACAGTTAAGCCCTCGATTGGTCTCATGTAAAAGTTTGCAGTGTCTTCCATGGAGTAGCACTGTACCTTAATTAACCTCCTGTTCTCCTCCTTTTTCCCGAACCAACCTAAGGATATCGGCAGGCATGCCACGTCTTTAAGATTAACTCCTCGTTCGATGATCGTACGGTTAAACTTGGCGTTCGAAAGTGGAGCCCACGTAGCCGAGGTCATGTCTTCCATCGTCATCATCGGGTAACCGGTCGGAGGAGCCGTGTTTAGAACGGTGACTTCGTAGGTTTCTAAGTTGACAGTCAGCACGTGCGAGACACCGTTGGCACGTGCGATGACGGAGGCTATTCTTGGGAAGAGTGGTTGGCCCTTTTTCCATTTAACGACAAGGGCTTTGTTGGGTTCTTCTAGGACGACGGAATGGAGCGCGTAGTTATTGGAGGACTTGAAGAGCGCGTGGGAAGAAAGGATTTTACGGACCTTGTTGAACTCTTGGATGGTGAGGGGGTCGAGTGGGTGGCGAGGGACAGCTGACTCGTGGTGGCGACGCTGGGAGGTGGAGGCACGTGGGGTTTTTGTGAGTGTGGGTTGTTTGGACTGAAACCGGTTCTTGGAGGAGGTGCACCAGGGAGAGTTGCTGGCACAGTCGAGAAGGGTGGTGACGCCAGGGGATGGCGCGTAATGGAGGTGAGTCCAGGCGAAGAGAAAAAGGAAAGCTATGGCGATGAAGAAAAAGAGGAAACGAAAGAATGGCTTTGATTCCATGGGTGTGTTTTTACTTTTGAGTAGGGATAGGTGATAAGCCAGTTGTATATAGTGTCAAACAAGAACTGCCTTAAGAAATTGGACAAGCTAGCAATTTGGATTACATGCTGATCGATGCAAACGTGGTTGGTGTATATACATATAATATATTTTACAGAAGATTTTAAAATTCGTTTTAAATATACACTCTTGTTCTATAAAAAATCTTTTGCTATTTACCGAAAACAACTAAAAACTATTCTCTTTTGATTCAACTATTATATTTTCATCACTCAATTTTAAAAAATTATAAATTGGTCATTGAACTATCACTAAGTGTATAAACTTACACCTTGTTTACTCAATCTTTGCACCACTACTCCCTAACCCAATAATGTAAATTGTATCAACAACAACTCAAGCTTCAAACCCTAACAAAGCCATTGTCAAGCCCTTGCTTCACTTCTAACACATCCAACTCAATATCTCTTCATTCTTAACCCACTCATCATTTATGTTTTAACCAAAACCAAATACAATAAAATCCACAATTAAGCTATTCACACGCCCTTACCTTTAACTATCAACCAAATATCACCATTACCACAGTCAAAAGCAATCAAAAATATCAAAAAAGGTAAATAAAAAAGAAAGTGTAACGACCCAAAATTCGTGGGCACTGGAAAAGTATGTTATCGGGCCTCCGTCTTAGTAAATCTAGTTAGTAAATAATTATTAGGAGTAATTATGAGTCTCATAGTGTGTTTAATTAGATTTTTATTTAGTGAATTTAGCTTAATTTAAAGTAACTAGGAAAAAGGATCAAATTGAATAAAGAGTAAAAGTCTAATTATAGATTAAAAGAAAGTAAAAAGGGCTAAAATGGCAATTAAGCCATTTAGCATAGTTGAGGCGGCATAAAGGGAATAAAATCTAAGATTTTATTTGTTTTAATTATATAATTAATGATATTAAATATAATTTATATTATATGAATTTATGATAATTAAATTATAATGATATTATATTATTAAATAAATTAAAATATGTCAATTGTATGGATATGATAAAATATATGTGTAATATATGTATTTGTATGTTTGTAATATAATTGTATATTTTTTAAATTTTATGTAAAAGATATTTATTAATTAAATTATTATATTAAAATATTTTTTATTTGATAAATTAGTTAGATTAAGAGAAATGTAAGGTTATGATATGGTACAAATGTATTAATTATATTTTTATTAAAATAGATATTTTATAATTATTAATTAACTTAAATATAAAATAAAGTAAATGAATAAAAAGACAAGAAAATATAAAACAAAAGAAACAAAGCTAAAAGTAACAGAGGCCATTTCGAAACAAAGCAGGAAAGAAAAAGGAAAGAAAGAAGAAAGGGAAAATTAAGGTTTTAAAGCTTGAAATTTAATTGGTAAGTTTAATCAAGTCATTTTCTTATAAATTTGATGTTTTTGGAATTCTAGAGTAAAATACTCTTGGATTTAAGTTGAAATTTTGAAAGTTAATAGATTTTTTAGTAGGGTTTATGTTGAACAAATGATGGAATTGGGGGTTTATTTGATAGAAATTTTGATTGGAATTGTTTAAAAGATTGAATTGTAAACTAAGCTATAAGTTTTTACTTTTAGGGATTAAATTGAAATAAATTTGAAATTATGAAAAAATGATAAAAACTAGATAGTTAAATGTGAGTTTGGCAAGAAATTGAGTAGCAAAAAGGTATGAATTGAGAAAGAAAAATATATAGGTTTAGTTAGGATTAAATTGGAATTAAAGTAAAAGTTAGATAAAAATTTCAGCAATTAAATTGTGTTGTGCTAATGATTGTGAAATTATTTTAATTGTTCATAGCTAATATCGAGCCTAAAGCATCGACCCAAAAAGGAAAAGAAAAGATCGTCAAGGATTAAATCCGAAGATAATTCTGGTTTGTATCATTATAATTCAAATTTTATCATTATTATGTGTTTAATTTACTAATTATGTATGGTAAGTATTTTAAGGTAAGTGTTTAGTAAAACAATAAATTTATGATTGGGTATTGAAATTGAGACTGATACTGAACTGAATTATGGAATACTGAATATTGTTTTGAGTACTGAATTGAATTGTAAAGTTACTGAATATTGTTATGTGTACTGCATTGAACTGTGAAATTACTGAAGTAATGAATTACTGCATCTCTTGTGGCCCAGATTGAAATAAGGAAATTATAATTGATACTGAACTAAGATGGAAGTTGTACTGAAAAGTGAATTAAATACCCTATTAACTAGTCGGGCTAGTCGAATATAGTTGGCATGCCATAGGATATGGAAGGGTACGGGTTTTTGCCGGCTTACTGATCAGGCACTTATGTGCCTACTACTATTACTGTTACTGATTCGACACTTTGTGTGTCGAACACTGTTATCATTACTGTTATAGATTCAGCACTTTGTGTGTTGAATTTTGTTACTGTTACTATTACTGCTACCGTTATTGATTACTGTTTAGGTACTGTGTACTGTTAAGGCACAATGTGTTATATTGGTGTGTTGGTTGGAATCTGTGTATCCGTCGAGTCCCAGTCAAGTTAATAGGGACAAATGAAATAAATTTACTGATAAAACTAAATTTGAATGATATGGCATATGTGAAAGGTGAGAATTGAAATAAAGAAATAAGAATGGTATATATATAATCAAATGATAACATAAAAATATTGAATTGTTCATTAAGTGATGATAATTGTAATGTAAAAGTATGTGTGTGATTTAACGTATTTAATTATAAATTGAATTATAGTGATACCACTGAGTATATGCATACTCAGCGTACGATTGTTTCCGTGCACAGGTTGTAGAAGTCAAACACTGAACCAGCATCCAAAGCCAGACCCGACTTCAGCAAACTTTTGTTGATGTATATTTCTTTTGGTAATGTGGCATGTATATAGGATGTGTATAAGGTTATTATGTTTTGAATATAAATAGTTAAAAATATTAGTATTACAAGTCTGAGAATTATAATGAAAGAAGTTTATCCATTTCAATTTAATTAGTACATTGATAAATTTAAATTGATATTATATTGATTGAGTTTGATTAGAAGGTATTTAGAATAGAAAATGAGTATGTGAAATGAATTGGTTGAATTGGTTATGTTTGAAATGGATATAGTTTTAATTGCAGGGGGTTTTATGTGAAAATAAGTAGAAATGTTGTCGACAATTATAAAAAAAAAAATTGGAGTACTTGAACGAGTGCCATTTCACTTTTAATATATGTTTTAGACTTCGAGAGTTTATTATAGGGATTTAGTTATTCAATTATACTATGAATGTTATTTTATTTATGAATTATTCGTAAGTTGTCTGATATGTTCGGTAATGCCTCGTAACCCTGTTCCGGCGACGGTTCGAGGTTAGGGGGTGTTACAGGAAGAATGTCTCATGTTTCAACAAGCCCCAAATAGGACTTATAAGAGCAGAAGGATAGAGTAAAATCAAAGAAAAGAGAATCAAAATATATATTAAAATATATATATTAAAAAAAATGCTCAAGCATACTTGATTCAATTAGAAGGTTGCCGAAGTGTTCCAAGTGACAGAGGCTTAACCTAAAAGGTCAAGGAGAAAGCCTCATTGAGAAGAGGATCATATCGAAGTCAAGTGGTCATTTGACAATGGTGGACGAAGAGCTTTTCTGTAACACCCTCTAACCCTTATCCGTCACCGGAACAGGGTTACGAAGTATTATTAGCCAATATAGTTTTAATACAAATAATACAGAAATAATTAACATTCAAATAAGAAATTAATCATGTTGTCCTTTTTATGGGCCTTCGAGGCCCAAAATGTACGTTAGAAACAATTCGGGACTTAATCGGAAACTCTGAGGATTTTCCGTGAAATTTCAAGATTTTTCCTATGTACAAGGCTCACACGCCCGTGTGACCCTAAAACATGCCCGTGTTTTAGGCCGTGTCCTACCCCGTGTAACTCTCTGACTTGTTTCACACAGCCCAGCCACACGCCTGTGTACTAGGCCGTGTGGTCAATTTATTTTTCAAATTTTAGGTGCAGTTTTCACACGACCGGGCACATACCCGTGTGCTGGGCCGTGTACTCACACGGCTGAGACACACACTCTCGTATCTCTGCTCGTCTAGCAATACCTGTGCATTCTGTTTCTAAAATTTTAAGTTGCAGGGGACACACGATTTACCCACACGCCCATGTGTAAGCCGTGTGTATCACACAGTCTGGTCATACGCCCGTGTGCCAGGCCGTGTAGACTCAAAATGAGCCTTTTATAACAAGTTTACCAACCCTGCAATTCTTGAACGACAAGTAACTCAAAATTCAATCTTTCAACCAGTCCAAAACACAATCAAATACTTCTAAAACATGTCAGAACTATCATTGTCATAATCTAATTCATATATTCATAGATGTCTAACATAATTTATCTAAACAAATCATTTATATATCATTCAACCAATTCAAACCATAACTATGTAAATGACTATATTATAAGACTTATATTTATATGTTTATCAAACAATGTTATCTTATACACTATAATATGCACATCTCAAAAGGACATAAAAAGACAACCTAGGTACATGCCATTTCAAAAGAGAAAATACTTCACCACGTATTTGAGTTCGGGATCGGCTATGGATGCTAATTCAACAGTCTGACTTTGACCTAACCTGCGCACAGAAACAAACCGTACGCTGAGTATATAACTCAGTGGTATTTTTATAATCCGAATACTTATTAAATAAAAAAGTATAAAGTTCAAACATATATTTATACATAAAAAATCCATTCATAATTAATTAATTTCACAATACACATCATTCATAACACTTTTAATTATCACATCTTCTATTTCAATTTCATAGATGTTATTTAATAGCATTTCACCATAATGTATTCAATTTAATTTCAATATCATTCAATATCAATCAATTTAATCAATTCATTTACTTACCCCTATTAACACGAATCGGACTTCGAAAGATACACGGATCCAACCAACACACCAGTACGGCACTATGTGCCTCATCGGTTAAGCCGAAGTAAAACAGTAACAGTACGGTACTCAATACCTCATCGGATTTATCCGAAGTAATAACAGTAAAACAACACTTATAGTGCCTCATCGACTCGAAGTTGAAGTATCCTTGAACACTTCCAACCCTATTGCATGCCAACTATATCCGACTTAGCCCGACATTGTTAATAAGGTATTTCAATTCATAATTCAATTTCCAATCAATATATAATTTCAATCAATTATAATTCAGTACACTTTTCAATTATAACATATGTTCACAAAACAATTCAATTCAATATCAATATATCAAACTCACCTCAATTTCACTTACCATACATAATAATAAATACAACAAATAATTTTAGTTTTCGGATTATAGAAATACAAATCGTAATTTTCTCAAATTATTCCCTGTCAACTTTTTTCCTTTCCTTTCCTAGCTGAGGTCTCCGGCTCAACGTTAGCTATGGAATCGAAACAATTAAAAATTATCAATACAATACAATTTTATATTAATTAATTCAAATTATACACAACTTTTGCCTAAATTCCAATTTAGTCCTTAAATCAATATTAGTTTTATTCTTTCCAAAACTATTTCATATTTTCATTCAATTCTCACTTAAAACTAACTTCAATCCTCAATTTCATCCTAAATCCCTAATTTTGAAATTCTTTCAATTTAGTCCCAACTACATAAAAACTTATGATTTAACTTACAATTCAATCCTTTTCTCAATTCTAACTTACAAATTCTATCAATTCTAACCCAAATTCTTCAATTAATTCAACATAAACCACATCTAAAAATCAACTAACTTTCAAAATTTTCACTTATATCAAGTAGTGTCTTGTTCTAGGATTCTAAAAACATCAAAATTACAAGAAAATGGACTAAATTGACTTACCATTTGAGCTTCAAACCCTAAAATCCTTAATTTTCCTTTTTTCTTTTATTTCTCCTTTCTTTCTCCCCTGTTTCTTTTGTTTCGTTTGTTTCTTTTTCTATTTCATTTGCTTTATTTCTTTTATTTTAACTGAACTATATAATAAAATATAATATAATATTTTAATAATATAATAATAATAAAATAACATTTACTTATTTAATAAGTAAATGTATAATAATTACTAATATATGAATTTTAATTTACCGCGTGTCATCATCTACACCAAACACTTGTCACATTTTTGGTTTATTTACTAGTTTAATCCTTCAACTTTTCTTCAATATATAATTAAACTTTCACACTTTATTCAATTTAATCCTTATACCTAATTAACCTTAATTCTAGCTAATTCAACTAACCAAAACTTAATTAATCACACAACCAACTTCGTAAATATTTCTAACAAATATTTATAAATCTATTTTACGAAAACAGTGACCCAAAATGTACTTTTTCGATACCCATAAATTTTGGGTCGCTACATTTTCCGTTAGGGCTTCAGGTTTAAATTAATGGAGTTTCATGTTATTTCAATGAAAACTAAACCATAAAGTTGAAATATAAGGAATAAAAGATTTGCTTTGGTGTGCTTCTTTGCTGGAGGAGGATGTTGAATAATGATGAGATTACTAGAATAAAATTGTAAAAGAGGTCCCTAAAACTTTCAAATAGTTCAGTGACCAACTTGTAACCTTTTTAAATTTGAGGGACCAAGGTGTAAAATTATTTATAGTTAAGTGACCTTAGGCATACTTTACCCTAAGATGAACTGTGAGTTAATGGCCACATCTAACGTCTGTTGCCAAGTTAACGGGCTAGTGACCAACGTATAAGTTTCGAATAGTTCAATGATCAACTTGGAACTTTTTAAAATTAAGTGACCAAAGTGTAAATTTACCAATTGTTAAGTGACCTTGGATGTAGTTTATCCCCCAAAAAATTTTGGTTGAAGCACTTTCACTCTACAGAACTCATGGCCTCAAACACTCAGGTGTTGCACACATGTTAGTGAAATAAACAGTAATGTAAAATATTTATTTAAGTCACAAGATCAAACCAGAAAAATATAGATATATATACAATCTGAAAAACAGAAATTGGAAATAAAAAATTAGATAGAAAGTTTATACTTGTAGGTAGGCAGGAAAAATCGACTGGTAGTTGAAGCTTGTTTTCACAGTTTCCTTAAGACAGATTCAGTCGCTCCTTTGGTGCTGGAGAAAACATTGGTCGACTGTCTCCCAAGATACAACAACGAGACGAGCACGGCAGTAGCATGGATACAACGATCAACGAACTGTAGCTTTTCTTTCTTCTATCACCCAAAACAAGTTTGAAATATACAGGTAAAAGATCTCGAAATTTTGGAAAACTAAATGTGTATATTTTCCTGCAGATTATTTGGTTTAAAATAAAATTCAAATGAAAAAACTTCTGGAAATTTTGACTAATGAAGCCAATAACATCCTTGAATTAAGGAGCTATTAACGTCTAAATTAAAAGAGTCATTAACCTCAATTTAATATTTGTCCTTTTAATTATAAACAAAATTTGAAGAGATAAGCACTGCTGAGGAAAATAAAATTACGTATTGGGCTAAAATATCCGTATGCCTAGAAGGGCCCGACCGGTCAAGACATTTTGCGTCGTCTACGTCGTGCGGATGCGCCCTCAACCCCGGCGGGTTTGGATTTGCACCCCCTACGTCCGAGGGAGAGCATTAGTTTAGTCATTCAATAACCACCAAGTTGGTTCATATATATAAACATATTTCACACTTGATATCTAACATTCACAAATGGCTTTCTTTGAGCATCAATTTATCACTAAACCATTTTGAGCATATGATATACCGTTGTAAAGGCCTCATGGGGTAAAATATAAAACCATAATTTTATAATTCAAATCTCCATCTTTACTAATTGAGAATAATGCCTCAAAGCTCTCAAAAATCTATTTTTTTTCAATAATCCCCCACATGAATGAAAATTGGTAGTTCTAACCAAAAAAAAAAAAAACATTGACTTGATGTGTTGATAGAATCTACGGTCAATAGTTACATAGGATAGGTAGGCATCAACCCTTGAACCTTCCCTTGTGAAAGTATATTTACTTTACTAGCTGACCAGTAGACGTGATGTCCTTGAATTGTTTTGTCGTTTGTGTAAACGATGATATACCTCACACAACTACCTCTCTGGCAAGGTTTTAGTTCTCATGGGTATATTTATATGGCCGTGAACATCTCCTGGTTTTGTAAGAGTTTGAGAGAACTATGCCCCAGTAGTCTCCTTGAAGCGGCCCCACTTCACTCTCACATAAGTAACTTATGTTGCTTGGCTCATTGAAACACACAATTGTCATTAAAAGCATTGCTTAACCTATTCTACTTTTAATCATTATTTATATCATAGGAACAAACTTGGGATAAGAACCCCCACAGTGACCTCACAAGGTCTATGCAAGTAGGTTGTCCCTTTAAACCTAGATCTTGGGATCTCCAGCCAACTAGGTTAGGTTTTCCTTCACAGAGCGCCTTTAATTTCCATGGGCTTTAGTCTTATTCCTTTTGATGTTTTATCAACCTAATCTCGATTTAAGCCTTTAGTTAGCAAATCCGCAATGTTATCTTTTGATTTTACAAAATCAATAGAGATAACTTCATTTAAGTCTAATGGTATTGTGTCGATGATACATATGTCTTGACTTACCATTATACATTACGTTCTGTGCTCTACAAATTGTTGCTTGGTTATCACAATATATGCATATTGTAGGCATAGACTTTGGCAGTCAGGAATATCTTCCAAGAAGTTTCAAAGCCATTCAACCTCTTCTCTAGATTTGTCTAGAGCTACAAACTCATATTTCATTGTGGACCTAGTTATAATCGTTTGTCTTGAGGATTTCTATATCACAACTTCTCCTCCCAACGTAAAAACATATCCACTTGTACCTTTGGTATCTTGAATATCAAATATCCAACTGACATCGGAGAATCCTTCTAAAATAGCAGGATCTCTAAAATAATGTAATCCGTAATCATGAGTATATCTAAGATATCTTAGTACCCTTACAATTGCTTTACAGTGGTTTTCCCCTGGATTGCTTATGAATCTGCTTAAACTGTTCACAGTGGAAGCAATATTTGGTCTAATATAGATCATAAGGTACATTAGACTGCCTATGACCCTTGCATATTCCACTTGGTCAACACTTTTACCTTTGTTTTTGAACAGATGTTGGCTCGTATCTTTTAGAGTTCTGGCTATACCAGAATCATCCTTGCTAAATTTCCCAAGAATCTTGTCAACATAGTGTGACTGAGTCAATATGAGACTTGCAGATAACCTTTTAATTTGGATGCCCAAAATCATATCATCTGGTCCCATATCTTTCATGTCAAAACTTGAATTTAACATGTCTTTGGTACGTTTTATCATTTATTTGTTACTTCCAATAATGAGTATGTCATCACCATATAAGCATAAGATTATATATTCAATGTCAGTAGTTTTGACATAAACACATTTGTCACACTCATTAATCTTAAAGTCATTTGTCATCATGACATTATCAAATTTTTCATACCATTGATTTGGTGCTTGCTTAAGTCTATACAAAGACTTCACTAATTTACAAACTTTCATTTCTTGTTCTGGAACTACATGACCCTTAGGTTGTTACATGTAAATCTCTTCATCAAGATCTCTATTTAGGAAAGCTATTTTAATAACCATTTGATGTACTTCTAGATTCTGCAAGGTGGCAATTGCAAGTATCATCCTTATAAAAGTTATCCTGGATACTGGAGAAAAAGTATTAAAGTAGTCAAGGCCTTCCTTTTGTCTATAACCTTTTATAACCAATCTGGCCTTTTACTTATCAATTGTTCTAACTGCTTTCATTTTCCATTTGAAAATCCACTTAGAATTTAATGGTTATATCCAGGAGGAAGATCCACTAATTCCCATGTATGATTTTACATGATGGAATCAATTTCACTTTTAATAGCATCTTTCTATAAAGTGCTTTCAGGTGACCGTAGAGCATCATTATATATTTGAGGTTCGGCCTCTAACATAAAGTTTAGAAAATCCAATCCAAAAGATTTTTTCACCCTTACTCGTTTTGTTATTCTTGGCTCAATCTCAGTTTCAACCTCTTGCTGAACGTCTTGATTGTTTTCATCTATAGTCTCTAAAGTTCATTTTGTTGAACTTGAATCAACTTCTCTAGTTTTACAAAGGAATATATTTTCAAAGAATGAGACATTCTTTGATTCTAATATACTATTCTTGTGAATGTTAGGATTCTTTGATTCATACACAAGAAATTGATATACATTGATATGATCTGCATAGCCAATGAAAATACAATCCACCATTTTAGGACCTATTTTCATTTGCTTTGATAACAGAGCCATTACCTTTGCAGGACACCTCCACACTTTCAAGTAGTTGTAGGAAGGTTTTCTACCTTTCTATAACTCATATGGTGTCTTGTCCCTTTTCTTACAGGGAACCTTATTTAAAAAGTAATTAGCTGATAGAATAACTTCCCTCCACATGTTCTGTGATAACCCAAAGCTTCCTAGCAATGCGTTCATCCTTTCCTTTAGAGTCCAATTTTTCTACTCGGCTACTCCATTTGATTAAAGAGAGTATAGTGGTGTCACTTCATGAATAATACCATGTTGTACACAGTATTCACCAAATGGTTCAACATATTCACCACCACGATCACTTTTCACCATCTTAATCTTTTTATTAAGTTAGGTTTCAACTTCCTGTTTATAGAGAATAAATATCTCTTTAGCTTCGTCTTTGCTCTTAAACAAATATACATAGAAATATTTTGAGCTATCATCAATGAAGGTAATAAAATATTTATTCCCTCATTTGGTTTGAAAAAACTTTAAGTCACAAACATCACTATGTATTAGATCAAGTGGTTCTATACTTCTTTCAACAATTTGAAATGAAGACCTTGTTAATTTTGCCTCAACACAAGTTTCACATTTGTGATTATAATTAATATGAAATGAAAGAATGTGCTCTAAATTAATTAATCTACGTAAAGTATCATAATTAACATGTCCAAGCCTACCATACCATAAATTATATGACTCAAGCATATAAATAGAAGAAGAAGCGACATTCTTATTCATTGTTTTTGCTTTTACAGAGATTGCATTAAGTTTCCACATGTCATTTAATACATATCCCCTTCCTACAAACATTCCCCCTTTAGACAAAATTAACTTATGGGATTCAAACACTATCCTAAAATCATGTACACTAAGGACCGTGTACACTGAGAAGTGTCCCATAAACAAGGTTCTTGCGTATGCCAAGCACATACAACACATTTTGAAGCTTGAGTTATTTGTCAGAAGTCATCTTCAAGACCACAGTACCCTTCCTCTTAATTTTAGGAGTAGCGACATTTCTCATATAGAGCTTCTCCCCTTTGTCACAAAGCACCAACTCAGAAAATGAGTCTTTTTCAGAGCAGATATGACGTGTGGCACCAGTATCAAACCACTATTCTCTTAGATTTGAGTCAACTATGTTGACTTCAGAAATTACAGCACATAGGTCCATATCAGACACTTCCTTAGAAATTTCTTTTACAGTATTGGCCTCGTTAGCTCTAACTTTCTTTGGAAGCCTACAATTAGATGACTTGTGCCTCATCTTGTTGAAATTGAAGCATTTCCCTTGAAATTTTTGCTTATTGGAAACGCCACCTTTTGGTCCCAATTTAGAACTATTCTGAGGTTGTTTTCCCTTCTTAAAGTCCTTCTTGACTTCTACCACGTTTGCCTTAGCACTATTGACATTTGCAGCTTTGTTAAGGTTTTTTCTTGTACCTCTATTGTCTTTTTCAATCCAAATTCTGACAATAAGGTCTTCCACTAACATTTTCTTTTCTTTTTTTTTTGTGCTTTATGTAGTTCTTAAAGTCATTCCAAGCAGGGGGTAGCTTCTCAATAATGGTTGCCACCTAGAAGGATTCACTTATGACCATCCCTTCAGCAAGAACTCCATGAATGACTAGTTGAAGTTCCTACACTTGATTCACAACTAGAGAATCAACCATTACAAAATTCAAGAATTTGGCAACTAAAAACTTTTTAGCTCCAGCACCTTTGGTTTTGTATTTATGGTCCAATGGTGTCCATAATTCCTTAGCCGTCTTCTTGACACTGTATACTTCGTACAATGCATTCGACAACCCATTCAGGATCTAATTTCAACACAGGGAATCAGAATGATCCCAAGTTTCAACAGTAGTAAAGGTTGTAATATCATCTACCTTACCCTCTTTAATAGTAGGAAGGCCATCCTTTAAAAATTTGGCCAAGTTCAATATGGTCAAATAGAACAACATCTTCTATTGCCATGTCTTGAAATTTTGTCTGGAGAATTTCGCAGGCTTCTTGTTGTGGCTTACAGCCACTAATAATATTGAATTTTAGTTTGAAGCCTAAGTTGGAACCAATGCTCCTGATTGCGAATTGGGTGAATTGGAGGGAATTTCTATTTTTCTGTTAAGATTTCAAAAATGGAACCAGAATTAGTAATAATAATAAATAGAAATTTTAATTTTCAGTTTATACTACCCTTCGATTTTGTTAAATGGCAGAATTTAATTAGGAACTAAAAATTTTGAAACAAAATCAATAAGCAATTTATGGTAACAGAATTGTTACTATCAAACGATTCCTGTTACCAACAGTAATCGAACAAATTTTGTTGAACAACAAGAATAGAATCCTGAAACAGAATTGTTCAGTTGATTTCTGTTTGAAAACAGAAAATCAAACAAATCCTGTTGAACAGCAGGAATAAGATCCTGAAACAGAATTATTCAATTGACTTCTGTTTACAAACAGAATGCAATTTCACCTTGGTGCCCTGTTCGTCTCAAAGATTAGAAAGTGGTAAAAAGTTTGTCTTAAGATTGTTGCACACACGTTAGTGAAATAAACAGTAATGTAAAATATTTATTTAAATCACAAGATCGAACCAGAACAATATAGATATATATAAAATCTGAAAAACAAAAATTGGAAATAAAAAACTGGATCGAAATTTAATACTCGTAGGTAGGTAGAAAAAATCGACTGGTAATTGAGGCCTGTTTTCACAGTTTCCTTAAGATAGATTCGACCGTCTGTCTTAATATTGTTATACACACGTTAGTGAAATAAACAGTAACGTAAAATATTTATTTAAATCACAAGATCGAACCAGAACAATATAGATATATATATAATCTAAAAAAAGAAATTGGAAATAAAAAACTAGATCGAAATTTAATACTTGTAGGTAGGCAGGAAAAAACGTTGGTCGACTATCTCTCAGGATACAACAACAAGATGAGCACAACAGTAGCATGGCTGCAGTGATCAACAAACTGTAACCTAGCTTTCTTCTATCACCAAAAACAGGTTTGAAATATGCAGGTAAAAGAATTCAAAATTTTGGAAAATTTATATGATTTATTTTTAATTTATAAAAAATAAACATGTAAAATTACATGCAATACATGTCCCATTAGAAATTAGTTTAAATTAAACCTTGAGGTGTACCAATAAGTGTTAGGTGCAATAGTAAGGTATATTATATTTTCAAGGGGAGACACAGGTTCAAAACTTGAAGATGGCATTATTGGAAGGGGTAGCCACGAACCCCGAACATGGGCCATAAAACAGACCCGTTGAATTCCAAAAAAAATAAAAATAAATCATGAGTTATGAATAGCGGTATCGCTTAATTACGTGTTCAAGGTGGGAATAGAGCACATTTCATAATTAGTTATTCTCCTTTTGGGATAAAATTCGCGTTAATGTATTTGAAATTTAAGGTTTTTTTAATTATATTAGTAATTAATTACATAAATTATGAAAAAAAATTAAATCATAAATTTAATTTAAATACAAACAAATTGGATGAGGAGATAATAATAACAAGATTTGTACATTAATCTTTAGAATGTCAACAAGGGTTGGCACTAAATGCAGATCATAAGTTCCAATGGACAGTCAATATTATGTAATAAAATAATATTATGATGAAAATTAAATATCTATTTTATGATTTATGTTTAGAATTTGTTGTTGTCTGTTTTAATAATGTGGTGTTTATCTTTTTAAAATGTAATCTGTCTTATATATACAATAAGAAAATGAGTGAGTGAAAGATACATTTCCCGCCCTTTTAGGGCCATGCGGACAAAGTTGTCCACTAAAAACAAAAGGCAATTAAATTGTAATTTTAGGAGTAGTTTTAGAGAAAAATAAGAATGAGATAATGACAATGTCTCCACACTTTAGATCGTTTTCTGAACCACTTGATATAAAAGAAAAAGAAATAAAGAAAACAAGTAGGAGTAGTTTATTTGATTAAAAAACCTTTATAATTAATGTTAACCCCTTTTAATTTTGGGGGGCGTGGCACATGGAGGATGATGGATCCCTACTTGGTATCTATAATATATATATATATCTTGATTTTCTAAAATATTCAAATTAGTCAAGCATTGTAACAATTAGTGAATGTTGAGGGGTTGTGATTTTAAGAGTTTCACCATTTATGAGAGAAGTTATTTTAGGTTTAAGTTTTTATTATGTTTATATTTTATTTATATTTATTCTTATTTTTAGTCTGATGCATTTCATATTAAGTTTATTTTAATTTCAATTGTTTTAAATATTCGTTTTCACCTAAGATTAGGTTGGAGTTGGAAATTTATATTTCGACTTAATTTAAAAATGCAACTAAAGTTTGTTTTGGAAAGTAAAATGAGAACTCAATCAATATGATTATTGTTGAGGGGAAGTCAACTTTTTTAAGAGAAATTCTTTAAATGTAACTCTTTCAAGATAAGTCTTAATTTAAAGTGTCGTTAGTCAGGAGTTGATGGACTCCTTAATGGATTGGTATTGTCCCAAACTAGAGATTTTCTTTTACCCTGTGGACAGCCTAATGTTGAATAAAATAGATTTTTGAAAGCTTTGAGGCATATTCCCGATTAGTAAATGTGGAGATTTGAATCATAAAATTATGGTTTTATATTCTACCCTATGAGACATTTACAACGGTATGTCATATGCTCAAATTGGTTGAGTGATGAATAAAAAATTGATGCTCAAAGTAAGCCATTTGTGAATTATGTTGAGGAAAATGGAAAACTTAGTCTCACATTGGTTAGATATCAAGTGTGGAATATGTTTATATATAAGAACCAACTTAGTGATTATTGAATGACTAAACTAATGCTCTCCCTCACGCGTAGGGGGTGCAAATCCAGACTTGTCGGGATTGGGGGTGCACCCGCACGACGTGGGCGATGTGAAATATTGAGCCCTTCTAGATATGCAAATATTTTAGCCCAATTATTATGATCTTTCATTTGAATTTTATTTAAAACCAAATAATCTGCAGGAAAAGATACACACAATATATATAATGTAAGTAATATTTAAAATAAATAATATTTTATAAATAAAAAGTTAAAAAGTAATATAAAAATCTAGATCTATATTAGAAAGTAAATTATAACACTAAATTAAAAAAAAAGTAAAACAACATGCAAAAATTGTAATAATGATTCAAGATAAGAATGAAAAACACTTACATTGATTAAATATGAAAGATATTTAGATTAAATTAATAAACCCATTAGTGATTAAAAAATAATTTTTGAAATCTTATTTGGTAAATGTTTTTTTACTTTTCTGAAAACCTCCCCATTTGTTTACAACTTCATGTAAATAATAGGACAAACTATAAAAATAGTTACTTTTGTTTGTTTCAGGTTACATTTTAGTCATTTATGTTTGAAATGTTATATTTTAGTCACTTACATTATTGTTTTGTTACGAAGTGGTCACTCTACTGTTAAGCTCCATTATCTCTCTAACGAAGGTCCTCAGTCTAAATCAAATTTATTTAATTGAAAAACTATTTTCATCCCAGCAACTGGACATCCCAGTTGGCATTTAAAACCTATTTGAACTGCCATGTAGGACTGTTGTTAGGAAGGTAACAAATTTTAATGGCAAAGTGACCATTGCATAACAAAATGATAACGTAAGTGACTAAATCGTAACATTTCAAACATAGGTGACTAAAATATAACCTAAACAAACAAAAATGATTATTTTTGTAGTTTACCCATAATAATAAGACAAAAGGAAAATATAAAAGAGTACTTACTTCGCATGAAATAAACAACTTATGAAAAATTTAAATAAAATGATGCTATATATCTATCAAGTGCTTTCCAGTACCATTATCGTTCGAATATTTCTTTTTAAATATTAAATTAGTAATATTGTGGTGGGTTTAAAAAATTTTCCACTCTTACATTATAGATATACTGAACCCTAAATATTATTTTATTAAATCCTAAGCCTTAAAATACGGAAAAAGTTATAATAAAAAAAAACCAATGGCTTAGATTTTAATATTCTAAAATAGAATCGTATGAATTTTCCTATTTTATTTCTGTTGCGATAACGTATTGTAAGGACGGTGTCTTTCTCCTATTTATATCCTTTCCCAACTTTAATAATCTCCCGGATTCAAATCCAAACTCATTTATTTACTTCACTTAAACTTTATATGAATGCCCATTACAAAGGATCGCCATGAGCAAGGAAACCACCTACAATTCCTCCTGGTTGTCTGTGCCTCATGCAAAGATTAATGAAATTCTGGTGCTTCATACCATACACTTAACGAATATTGAATCATATAATTCATTGGAGAAAAATTAATAAAATATCTTTATTTGAATAATTCTTTTTGAGTATTATATGTGTCGTGTTTGTGTGAGTATTAATACTATAATTATATTTCTTTTATCTTTGTTCTAAAAAGCTTATTAAGTTTTGTATATTGAAAAAGTGATAAAAATGTTATCATGTAATCATCTTTAATCTCGATTTTTTATGTGTTTCATTCTTTAAGAAATGTGTCCCGTAAAACTCTCTTCCTTAATAACATTAGCAAATGAATGATTAGTCCATTTTTCCTTTTTCTTATATGGGGCGGAGGGAAATATTTGATTGCAGGATTAAAATATATATATATATTAATTTTAATAAGTAATGAATTGCTTGCAAAAAAAAAAAAAAATTACTTTTTCATATTTTGTATCAAGTAGACCAATGAAACATTTTTATAATTCAAAGTAAGTATTAAGGGAAGGGTGAGAGAATTAAGAGGAACGGACATGTCATAATGGTTAGGTACACACCATTTCCCGTTAATTTATGAGTAGGGTTGGTAAAGTGTAACTTTAGAATCCGCCCCAACACTATAACTTGAGAGAAGTAGATAAAAGTTGTATAAAATAATTCATTTTTCATTAAGTAGATGTTATCATTGAGTAAATTTTCCCTTCTTTCACCCATTTAACAACTTCCTTATTGGGTTTTATGCATCCTACTAACAATTGGGCTCTTGTTGCAAAGAAAGGGGAGATTAGGCTCGAAGCAACACCACATCTTATTACTATTCACTTTTATTCAAGTATAATTATTAAAATAGTTATATATATTTTTTAACTATATTAAAAATTTTGAGTAATACTCATAAATATTAATTATATGAAATATAACTCTTCTTTTGAAGATAATACTACCCAGTTCTTTCGTCTGCTAAAATAGTGCATTTCTCTTGTCTGCTCATACAGCACGTTTCTTTGATTTTCGCTAGGGTTTTGGCTTGGTTGGGTTTAGGGAGACCGATGGTTATGG
Organism: Gossypium bickii; assembly: GCA_025503065.1. Lineage (NCBI taxonomy): Eukaryota > Viridiplantae > Streptophyta > Magnoliopsida > Malvales > Malvaceae > Gossypium > Gossypium bickii. Next base: position 119,654,769 of record CP106712.1, on the reverse strand, counting down.
AGGAAGAGTTAGGAAATATGAATCTTGCGGATGAGGAGGAGGTGTCGATACAGTTTCAAGAGGATTCGGAAGGGTGAAGGAGGATTATAGATTGTGTTTGGTGGGAAGAGTCTTGACGGATAGTGTGGTTCATATGAGAAAGACTTTGGCTAATTTATGGCATCCGTTGGGAGGAGTTTCGGTCACTGATATCGGGGAAAAGAGAGTTTTGTTCATATTCTATTATGAAATTGATATAAAGAGGGTAATAGAGGGCATGCCTTGATCATTTAATAGGCATCTTATTATATTCCATCGAATGGGGCCAGGGGAAGATCCGTTACAAGTACCACTAATTTACATAGAATTTTGGGTGCAAATTCATAATCTCCCGATGGAAGTGATTTCGGAGGGTCTGGCACGCCAGTTTGGGAATCGGTCAGTTTGTTCATTATGATTCCTCATTGGTGACTAGAGGAATTAGGAGGTATATGCAAATCTGGGTTAAAATTGATGAGAGAATGCCTTTGAAGTGAAAGAAGAAACTGTCCTTGGATCAGAATCGAGAGGAGTAAGCCTACTTTCACTATGAGAGATTAACGTTGTAATGTTTTCTGTGTGAAAAGTTAGGTCACGGTGAGGGATTCTTTCCAGTGAGGATGACAATCGGGGTTCAGGAAGTGGAATCTGGTTGGGATGCTTGATTAAGAGCGCCACCAAGAAAGGAGGCTACGGTGGGCAGTAGGTGGCTTCGAGAGGACTCTTCAGGCGTTAGACAAGTAGGCGGTAATTCGCTGGGTATGGATGTGGATGGGCGTGCGGATGGAAGGATTTTTGGTGATATCCAAACTCCTAGTCTTTATCTGAATGGATGAAATGGGGAAGGAGTTATGACTGGACAGGTAAATATTGGGAAAATGGATATGGGCTCTAATTGAGAGTATAGCCCAATTGAGCAGGTGGATGGGGAGAAGAGGCAACGGGCGCAGGAAGGAAAACTACCTGGTTCTGGTTTTATTGATGTGGTGAATGAGGAATCTGACATATCGATGGCTGTTGAAAAGCAGGCCAATCGAATGCAATGAAAGCCCAAAGTTGGAACGATTGTGGGTTGGGACATCCACGGGCGATTAATCGTCTCATGTACAACCCCAAATTTTGTTTCCAATAGAGGCAAAAGTTGAGTGCAAGGAGAATGGAGCAAGCCCGAAGGAAATATGGATATGTTAATGGTATAGACGTAGGAGTGTATGGGTCAAGAGGGGGATTGTCGTTGGGATGGAGAAGTGCTTGTGTGGTTCAGTTTAGGAGTTTTTCTTCTAGTCACATTGATGTAGAAATACATGAGGGGAATGGTTTGTCGTCTTGGAGGTTAACAGGTTTCTATGGGTCATCTGAGGAACATAGAAGAAGGGAATCATGGGATCTGTTGAAGAGATTAGGGAGAGATCAAAGTTTGTTATGGCTGGTAATGGGTGACTTCAATGAAATTATGTTTTCATTTGAAAAAAAGAGGGGTGGATTGCAAAGTGAAAGGAACATGGCGTGGTTTCGGGAAATGTTGGAGGAATGTGAGCTTAGTGATTTGGGATTCGCAGGGCAGTGGTTCACATGACTGGAAAATAACGTTAGAGAAATACTTGATAAGGGAGTGGTGAATTCGGCTTGGTGGGAGTTATTTTCAGGATATCCTGTGAAGCATCTACCACATGCCTTTTTCAATCACTGTCTGATTGTGATTGACTTGGGAGATAACAGGACTACAGGAGAGATAGATCGGCCAGAGATAAGGTGTGGTTTAAATTCAATGCAAATTGGATAATTGAAGAGAGTTGTGAACAAGAAGTAAAGAACTTTTGGGAGGCGAACTCCAATGAAATTTCTGTGAAATTAGAAAAGCTGGGGGTGGTTTTGAAGAAGGAAATGGGACGAATCTAAGTTGGTAGAAGGCAAATGTCAAACTCGTTAAATATACGTTTGTCGAACTTAAATTCGACTGAACTAATTTAAGAAAACTTAGCAGGATTGGAAGAGGTTAAGTTGGCACTGAACATGAAAGCTGATAAAGAAAAGTTGTTTTGGAGCAGCGAGCAAGGGTGAACTAGCTTCGGATCGGTGATAGGAACACGTCCTAGCAAGGGCGAGGTTAAGTTGGCATGCACGTGTCTATCTTCAAGATTCAACTGTGGCTGAAGATTTAGGGTTCCGAAAATTGGTGGTGGAGGGAGACTCCCTGACAATCGTGAAGGAAGCCCAGTCATTAGAAGAAGATAGATCAAGTGTTGTTGCGTCAATAAAGCATATAAAGGAATAGATCAAGTGTTGTTGCGTCAATAAAGCATATAAAGGATATATCAAGGAGGTTTGAAGAAATTACTTTTAGATTTGCATCTAGATCGGTGAACCGGACGGCACATGCAATGGTGGAAGAAGGAAGGGAGTTGTCGTCGTCTACCTATTGGATTGAAGAGGCGTGAGTGAGGGTAGAGGAAAAAGCTGAAAGGGATAGAAGAGCTTGTTGTGATTAAACTGATTGGATGGGAGAAAGGAGTATTATGGGGACTTCGAAGGTCGAGAATTACAAGGGTTCATCGTTTCTTTGATGTTAACAATCTGAGGGAAGCAGGACGATGGACTGATTCATTTTGATAACTGATGAACGATTTTCATGGAGATCGACGCTGCTAGTTAGGAAATAGGGTCGTTTCATTTTATTTGATTTTTCTAATTTTGTTTTGGATTATGCTAGACTGTTTTGTTATGGTGTTTCTTTGCTTTTTGTTTTACTCATTAATTAGGGGCAGCCACCGTCCGTTTTGTCCACTAAAAAAGAGATAGTTGTTATACATGCACATGGTGCTTTAATGTTGAAATGAAAATCGTCGGTTTCTATCAAAAAAATTATGTGAAATAGAATTATATTTTTAACAAATTTAAATATTCAATTTTGAATTATACTTTTACTTGTATTTCATTTCATAATATAAAACTTAGACTTACCATTCTAAAATAGATGCATTAAGAAAAAGAGTTAACATTTCATCATTATTTCTAAACTTTAAGTAGGGTTTGAAGCTATTAACAAATATTGTACCAAGTTTACAAATTGAAAATATGAGTTTGAATAGCTTGAGATGTGTTAGGCACTATTTTAAGGATGTGTTAATATGTAGCATATCCCTAGAGGTCAACAAGCTCTTTCATTATATAAAGGGAGTAAGAATCAATAATAGATCACAACAACAAAATACTTAGCAATCTTAAAAGGATGGAAGGGATGAACGAAAGGAAAAGGATAAAATTTTTGAAGTGTGTATATTATGAAAGTGAACCAAGGTATTTACAAGACTTCAATTGGCTAAAAATAATAAAGTTAAATTGAGTAAAAAATGATTTTGACTTAGCCAAAATTAGTTTAAACATGGTTCGACAAATATGGTCTTTGCTAGATATAACATCAATAGATTAAGCTATTTTAGCTTGATTAAATATAAGTATTACTAAATAAATAATTTATTTTTTTTTGGACTCTCAAAAATTTAGTTAAAAAAAGTACAAAACAAAAGGGCTTAGATATCGCGACATATCACACACAAGGAAAATTTACCAATTTACACTATATTGGCTTATTGGGCCTAGTTCTCATGTACACAAGTCTACCCTCTCAACTTGGTTCTTACTAGCCCAATGAAGTTCAATGGCTTATAAATAAGAGTATCATGATTTCTTAAAAAAATAAAGGATTTGATTCTTTTGAAATGTCTCAATATTTCCAACAACCCTCACATATTTCAAAAGAACTAAGGATAAAACTTTGTTGAGTACCTTCTATTTAGTTATAATGCATCAACTTTGGTGCTTTGGACTATGAATCAAAACTAAAAAGAATGAGACATAATTTACAGAATAACTAGTAGAACATACACTTTTCTAGTTAAAATTATTACTAGACATGCACTTTCATACTATCACACTTTTTTTCAACAACCAGTTATGGATTTGCCACACACAAAACAATTTTCCATTTTTTCCTTTTTTCCTTAAAATTTTATTTTAGGCTTGTAACCAATAAAAAAAATATATTCGCTATAAATCATGTTTAAAATAAATTCAACTCACATATATATATATTGACATACAATTCAAAGTATGTTTAAAAGTAAATAAATTAAACTTACATGTTCAAATTTGATAACATGGTAAACAAGAAATTCTCATCATGGTTACAATTTAATATAACTTTAACAACCGAGTCCAATTATTAAAGAAATCTCAAGTTAAATCCAATCTTCAATTTAATATCTTTCTATTAAAACCTTAGTCTCTAAACTTGGGTTTGGCCCAACCCGTATTAAAGGTGAAATTACTATTAACCAAGTCTAAAGTAAATTTATGTTATTATTACATTAAAAGTTTCACTTTATCGAACTCTAATTTAAGGCCTACTAATTTTTCAATAATAATAAATGAATTCATGCAACATAAAACCATGGACTCATAGTTCATTCAAACAATTAACTATAGAAATAACACTTCACATGCGATTAGTATTTTTTTTTTTCAAAATTAAACCAACTCTAGCCTTTCAAAAATATTTAGATCGCACACTTTTTTATACCGATTATTAGTGCATGAGAATCTCAAACAACATAAATATCAATACCGTTAGGATATGAGCAGCAAGATGATAGTAAAAACAGGCACATAGTATGTTCATGGAAAAATTATACAAACAACATTACGAAAATAATAGCAACAACGGACATGGGCATTGTCAATGCGGACAACATCTAAGTACAGAGATATCTTTAAGATTGTTAGCAAATATTTCATTAGATTAACGAATAAAAATATGAGTTGAATAATTTGAGCCGTGTTAGACATTGTTCTTAAAGATATTTCATCATGTTGTATATCTCCTAGGATTCAACAAGCTCTTTCGTTAGAAAACGAGAGCAGGAATCAACAATAAATCAGAACAAAAAAATACTCACCAATCTCAAAAGAATAGAGAAGACGAGCGAAAGGAGAAGGATAAAGTTTATAAGGTGTGTATATTATGAAAGTGAACCAAGATTTTTATAGGACTTCAACTTGCTAAAAATCACAAAGGTAAGTTGAGTAAAAAGTGGATTTGACTTAGTCAAAAATAGTTTTAAAATGGTTCCACAAATTTACACTACACCAGCCTTTTGAGCCCAATTCTCATGTGCACGAGTTCACCCTCTCAACTTGGTACTTACTAACCCAATGAAGTATAGTGGTTTATAATAGATGATCTTAAGGTTATTCTTAAAGAATGTTGGATTTGATTCTTTTGGAATATCTCAATATTTCTAATAGAATCTTTTTAGTTTTGTAATATTTTAATTATCAAAATAGTTAATATATTTTAAATTATGTTAAAAATTTTGAATAAAATTAATTTATATTAATATATGAAGTAATAATATATTATTTAATGAATTAAGAAAATAAATATTTGGGACCCATGTTACATTAAGAACTAGTTATCCTAGCTAAAGAAGCCTGGGCTTAATCACAAGGTTGAGGCTCTAGAACTTCGAGATCCTAAGTTTGAGTCCCATGGTGCATAATTCTAGTCTAGATTTTTATTTTAGTTTAATTATTATCATGTGTGGGTTTATCTAGATTCATTCTTATCTAACTTAGAGCATTATTCAAAATATCAGTTTGATCCCACATTATAATAGTTAATTATGGTGATAATTATTGGAATTTGTACTATTTGTACTTCTATTTGTGATTATACCTGTAATTGTATTTATACATACAAAAAGTTATTTCAAAATTTAGAAAATACTCAAAATTTCTTTATATATTTGAAAATTTATAATTTTAAATTCATTGATCATATCTGTCATATTAAAAGTTATTTTCAAGAAAATAAATAGCTACCTGATAAGTCTAAATTATATAGACTTTTCTAATACCTTTTTACTTAGAATTCATGCAAATCCAGAGCATTTGGATAGCTAATTATGTAATTTTGGTTCATATTGAGACATTGGGCATAATTCAAGTAAAGTTTTTAATTTTACATAACTAGGTGTTAATTTTACGTAATTTCATTGAATTATACTACATGATAATTTCTTTGTTAAATTGTTGCAGTATGGACCATTAAATTACTCAATGTTGGGAACAATTGAAGAAACATATAAGTGAGATGATTACCCAATACTTTGGACGGCAAAGAGGATGAATTGGGCTTAGAAATTTTACTTTGACCTAGCTTGAAGATGGTTTCTGAAGAGAATTAAAATTCTTTTCAATTGGGTTGCCAAAACTGTCCAACAGGGGGAAAGAAGCCCAAATTCGGCAAGACATCAAGAGCAGCCTAAATTAAGTTTAGAATAATTAAAATAAAGGTCCTTGGATATATGAAAAATAAAAAATCAACCCCAACTAATACCTTGATTGTCGTCCAACCCCTTGCATGATTCATGCATGAAATCAGGCATGACAACCACTCAACCTTCATCCCACAATTCATGGCCGGCCAAATAAGGGAGAAATCCAAGGGATATGCAAGCTATTTTTAGCAAATTCCCAAGCCTCCTTTCAAGTATAAATAGCATCCATCATCCTTCAATCCCATTCATTCCACACATCCCTCAACTCACAATATTCTCTCATCTTTCTCTATTCTCTTCCATGCTTAAGCTCTCCATTTTTCCCTTTCTTCAGCAAGCATTTCCTTGAAAAAAACCTCTTCTGGTCGGCCACCTTGAGAAGCAATTTGCGAAGGAGCAACCGCAAGAATTGGAGAAAGCCACCACGATCAATCTGTGGGGAATTGCCAAACTCATCAAAGAGTTTCTTCTTCCTTTATCTTTTCACTAGTTCTTAGTTGTTCAAACATGATTGCAAATTGTTTAAATATTTTTCCATTAATAATGATGACTTAAATTTGTTTTAGCTAGAATAATTGCAAAGATTTGATTAAATTCATTCTATTCATGTTTGTAAATGGCCCAATTTGTCCAGGCCCATAAAACCAAAAAAAGCAAACAGAAAATACAAAAAAACAAACAAAATAATAAAAGTCCATCAACAGTCCAGTTTATTATAGCAGGCCTAAACCTAGCCCAAATACCCATACCCAAAACAGCCCAATACTAGCCCAAATACTATCCTAGCCCACTAACCCTAACACAACAGAAACCCTAGAGGTTTCTGTTTTTTCCAGCGCCGCAAGCCTCCAGCGCCCCACCTCTGTACGCGCATTGCCACGTCCTCCTCCGTACGATGGCCGTACCTGCAAATCAGACCACGATAACAGCAAACAACAGTAGCAATTGACAGCAAAGAAAAAGAATTTGTATTTTTTGTTTATTTTCGAATATGAGACTATAAAAACAAGAGATAAAGGCCTATTGTTTTTTTTTCTACACATTATTTTTTTACGCACACTGAATACACAGAGAGATAAAAACCAGAAACAGAAATTCGAAGGTTTTTTCGATTTCAATCTCTTTCAATTTTTCAAATCCTGTTCTGTTGGCTTTCGATTCATTTTTTCTTCACATGTAAAAAAGGGGAAATAGAAAGTACCTTTTTGGGGAGTGTCGCTTGGAGTTTCGCCTCCTTCGTCGAAGTCACACCCTTAGAGAAATCGAAACCTTCTCTTACCGTTTCTGTAAATATTTATCAAATCATTGACATATTCTTTAAAAGAGGTTAAAACAAAAGGTGCTCGTTCACTACTGGCCACCGATCAAGGTGGTGGTTCGATGGTGAGAGGGGGATCTGGTTTCGGCTAAAAGAAAACATGGGGAGAAAGGGTTTTGTTTCGTCGATTGAGAAATGACAGATTGTCATTTAGATTTTTTTAGGGTTTTAACAACTACTAAAAAAATGACGTCGTTTGGGGTCTTGGAATTCAGATGCTGAAACGGCACCGTTTGGTGCTTAGCCCGCCGCCTCAATCCGATCCGACCCGAAAACCCGGAGGATCCGCGTGTTTTATTTAAAATTGGTTTTATTGCACGATTAGCCCCTCCATTTTTATATTTTAATTTCTCCCTGGAATTTATGCGTTATTTCAATTTGATACCTGTCTAAACGTAGTGTTTGCGCAACTTGGAATATTTTCTTTTTTAATCCCTGTTCATTTGTGTGTATCTTACTTCGATCCTTAATTCTATGTTAATAATTTCATTTGTTTATAAATGATCCTTTTGATGTTGTTATTTCAATTGAATTTTTTTTTAGTTTTTTATATATTTTATTCATTTTAAATGTTTCTTTATAAAATTTACTATTTGTTTTAATATATATATTATGTGAATTATACTGTATATATTATTTTTCTTTATTTTAGTTGTTATTCTTTTAATTCTCCTTTATATGTATATATTTTCTTCTAAACCTATTTATATATAATTTACTTCTTTTAAAGATCCTATTTCATTATATATCGTTTAACATTTTATTTTTATAAATATGTTATTACTATTAAATTTTTCATCTCATGTATATTATCAATTTTAAATTAATATATTTTCTATTTTAAATTATTTTGTATATCATTTACTTTAAATTTATTATTACGTAATATTTATTTTAAAACTCATCCATATATTATTGTGTTTATTTTTATTATAAAATTTATTTCAAATCTTCTCATGCATTGCCTATTTCTTTTTAAAAATTTTATACGTATAATTTAGGTTAAATTGCATGTATATAAATTAGTTTCAAATTTCTTTTTCTCTATTTTTTTTAAATCCATTTATTATCATTTAAAAGTTTGTTCTATATTTTATTAGTTTGCCATGCGATATTGATTGATGATATCGTTTTGAATATGTTGTGTTGTGAAATTATCGCTATTGTATATTTTGAATTGTATGTTCATATTATTATTCTTGTCATCCATTTGTACAAAGTTGTATTCATGTATTATTATTCCATGCTCAATATTATATTTTTGTTTCTCAATATCGAATAGTGATTCAATAAAAGCATTTTGAGTCAATTTTAAAATCTTATTCAAAAGTTTTCCCAAATAAGGCAATATTTCGTGTTTGGAAATTCGAGAAATTGTGCCTTATCGTGCTGGGTTTCGGTTTTTCGTTTGACCAAATAACCAAATATCCTTTAAAGATTTTGTCCATGTTTTTTAAAAAACAAGGCAATGTTTCGTGTTTGGAAATCTGAGAAATCATACCCTATCGTGCTGGGCTTCGGTTTTTCGTTTGTCCAAATAATCGAATATCCTTATAAAAATCTCAATGCATGAACTTTGGAAATCATGACAGGATCTCGGCATCAAGGGTTTGAAACATCATATCCTATTGTGCCGGATGTGATATTTTATTCCTTAGGAACAAGAGAATCTCAATATCCAATTCGAGTTATTTAAAATTTTTTCAAACGGAATTGTATTCTAAAATCATTTCAAATTTTTGACATTAGGACATCAATTAATCAATTTGGTACCAATTTTAGGCGTTGCGAGGGTGCTAATCCTTCGTCGCACGTAACTGACTTCCGAACCTGTTTTCTTAGATTTTGTAGACCAAAATTATTGTTTTAATAAATCTAAAATGTTTTATTAAAATAATCCATCTCAAGGTGACCCGATCACACCTTGACTAAAAGATCGGTGGCGACTCCATACCATGTTTTTAAAGTCGATCCCCATTTTTTTTTAAAAAAAACATGAATAAAAAAATGGTTTCGACAGCTTGGCGACCCCACTGGGGACTTCGTTGAGAGTCAGGCCATAAATTGATTAATTCTTGTCCTTTTGATTAGAAATTTGGAAAATTGATTTGAAAAGTCATGTTTCTTTTGTTGCATTTGCTGGTATTATGATGTTTTTAGTAGAATACTTGCATCTACATTACATGACCGTTATGGTTATACCTTTAAGTGGGAGGGAGAAACTATGCCTTCGTGAGGTTTTCACCTTCGCATGGGCTAGTGGACTACCTCCGGGATATATCTGTACCTATGTGTTTCGTGAGATTTTCATCTCCTCATGGCCATAGGGAAATGTATTCTCCTGAACCGAACTCAATCCATATGAGCCTACAATGGGTGAGGATTGAGGAATCTGCTGGTTTAGGTACCCATTCTTTAGAACCAAGTCGCATATAGCAGCCCTAGGAGCGTACCCTAGATAGAGCCACGCCAAACCCTAATGGTCACTCGGATAGGTGTTCTGTGTTGTTTATTTCTATTGCACTAACGTGTTTTCTTTTGTTTTGATTGCATTTCATTGCATCATCATAGAAAGGAGGTGTTGATTAATATTTGATTGCTAAATAGAAGAGTTTGTCATAAGGAAATAGATTGCTTGATAAAGTGGGTTGTAATACGGTCGTTCGAATATAGTTCAGGTAAACAGCGAGAGAAGGCTGATAGTCCACAAAAGAATACAAGACTTTGCCCGAGGATTCAAGCCGACAAAGAATACTCAAGAGCCATCACGTCTCGACTTTCTTAAAGGAGCTAACGAGCATAGTGGGGGATAAGTGAGTAAAGAGTCACGGCCTGGATCAAACAACAAGGAGCTAGAGGAGGCATCTATTGAGAAAGTTTATGGGACACGACCATAACATCTGAATATGAAGAAAACGATTGGTATCTTCACCTGGAATATGAGGACAAAGCCGCATACATAATTTGTTTTATGTAAAGAAATTTATTTTCTAGAAAAGTTCTTCTAATGGAATTAAATTCAAAATCAACATCTTTTTTTTTTTGCATTTATTCCATGCATTTGCATTGCATTTTATGCATTTGCATTACATCATATCACATGCATTAAAATTTGTAGAAAGACTCTGATTAGTTAAAATTTATTTCAGTAACCTGGAAGCCGACAAAATCTTACCAAATACGCATCCTTAGGGCACAAGGAAAAAGACCAAGTCAATGGATAAAAGACTAGAAAAATTGGAGCAAATGCAAAACGAGATGCAGGAACAGATACAAGCACAAATGCAGGAGTAGCTGGTTAAGATTCAACAAGACATAATGGATAAAATGATGGAATCTCAAAGGAGCATGATGACTCAAATGACTCAGATGACGCAGCTGTTGAATGGGCTTATGGATAACGGAAAGAGCCCCGTGGTTAATGTTGAGGAGAATACTGAGTATCCTCAATATCCCCCTGGTTTTACTCTACCACATGTACGAGCACAACCGGAAGTAGCTTTACAAAGGTCATCTGTCGCGATCAGGCTTCAACAATTCCAAGCTGGTGCTTCAATGAATCTCCAAACTGGCTTTCATTCAGGAGATAATCCAATCAATGTTAATGTCCCTGATTTGGATGAAATAGCTGAAGGAAAGAGGATAAAAGTAGAATTACCAAAGCAGCTAGAAGATAGATGTAAATGGTTAGAGGAGAAATTTAAGGCGATAGAAAGTGCTGATGGCTGTTATGAAATTGATGCCAAGTATTTAAGCTTGGTCCCAGACTTGGTGCTCCCATACAAATTCAAAATGCCTGAATTCGAGAAATATAATAGGACAAGTTGCCCCGAAGCTCATATTACTATGTTTTGTAGAAGAATGACAGGGTACATTAATAATGACCAACTGTTGATCCATTGCTTCCAAGATAGCCTGTTGGGAGCAGCAGCCAAATGGTATAACCAGTTAACTCATTCCCAAATTGGTTCATGGAAAAACTTGACTCAAGCTTTCATAAAACAATACAGCCACGTGATAGACATAGTACCCGACAATATTACACTCCAGAACATGGAGAAAAAGACAAACGAGAGCTTCAGGCAGTATGCCCAGCGATGGAGGGAAGTGGCGACGCAAGTCCAACCACCACTCTTAGAGAAAGTGACGACCATGCTCTTCATCAGTACTTTGAAGGCTCCCTTCATCAACCACATGTTAGGAAGCGCTACTAAAAAATTTTTTGATATCGTAATGTCTGGAGAGATGATAAAAAATGCGATAAGATGTGGGAAGATTGAAGCAGGGGAAAGCACCAAGAGATCAACCCCGAGAAATAGGGAAAATGAAGTGAACAGCTTGAGCATGTATTCCAAATCAGTCACTACAGGTCAACCGAGGGCTGTGACCACTGGTTATCAGGGTTCATCAAAACAAGAATCCAGTGCAAAGCAACTCCAGTTTACACCAATTCCAATGACACATAGTGAGTTGTATCAAAGCCTATTTGATGCACATGTGGTGGCTCCTCATTACATGGAACCAATACAACCCCCATACCCCAAATGGTATGATTCAAATGCTCAATGCGAGTATCACACGGGAATAACGGGTCACTCAATTGATAACTTAAATGCAATTGGTCGAAAGGCTTATTAAAATAGGGGTTGTGAAGTTCGATAAGTCGAACGAAGTAATAAATTGTGATAATTGAAGGAGGGGGCAAGAGAGTTGCGATTCCTTGAAGAAGTCATCAGAAACTTAGAAATCTGGAAATCAGAACACCAATGGCATATCCGAAGAGGGAACCGAGGAATAAAAGTTTTCCAAGCATCAACCTTTATATACTTGAGAGTGTTTTGAATAATGAGACTCTGGAAGAGACATGTATTTTCAAGGCTAATCTAGAGTAATATTCAAATCACGCTTATTGCTTTCAGCCTAGAAGTAATAAGAGTCATTTTGTGAAATAGGCTTGTGTTCAGAATCTTTATTTCAATAAAATGCATCTTTTTGAGCAAATATTTTTCCATTCTTTCTATTTATAGATTCTTTTGTGCTTTGGATTACTATTCAAATATTCTTTTATTCTTTATTCATGATCATACCATACAAATAATCATCCTTAGAATCAGTTATTCTTTGAATTTTTTGCCTTCATACCTAGGTACCCAGATATCAATGACATGAGCGAACTGACTCCCTTTTTGAATGAAATATGGGTCTAAAGGATCTCAGGACTTTGAAGATGACAGAAATTGTAACCTATCTTCTGATTTGTTAAGGATGATAGAACTGGATGAAAAACAGATCCTACGTCGTGAGCCAAGGAAGGAGATGAAGGTCAAAAGCTAGCTCAATGTAGAAATAAGATTTCCTATATGTGGGACATGGATGTTATCAAGCCAGTCTCATCGAAAGCTTCTGGCCAACATCGATTCATTTTCGTGGATGTCGGTTACTTCACTAAGATGGTAAAAGTTGCTTCATTTGCCAATATTACAAAGTCGATAGTCATCAGAACAAAAAAGAGAAAAAAAAGAATACCGACAAAAAAAATGTGTCAAAAAGATCATATTTAACCGCACAATGTCAAAAGTTTGCGGTCTGTTCAAAGATCAGGTGCCACATCACAGTGCAGCAAAGGCAGCTAGAAAAAAAAAGAAATGAAATAAGCATTATTAGGAAGATGACCTAGACTTGTAAAGATTGGCATAAAGAAGTCACATTTACCTTCCATGCTTATTACACATTGGCTAAGACCTTCGCAGGGGCAATGTCTTAGTTTGTGGAATAAAAGCATTTTGTCTATTGAAGTCGACATTCTTTTCGAGTCTTGTCAGAACTCAAGATTGGAAGAGGTAGAATAGATTTAATCCCGATATGATCAGTTAAATTTGAAGAGAAAATGTTAAAAGCTATCTATCACGGTCAGATGATGAGAGCTTACAACAAAAAAGGTTCGCCCTAAAAAATTTCATGATAGGACTTTGAAGAAGATTTTTCCCATACAAAAAGGACTTCAGAAGAAAGTGGATGCCAAACTGGGAATGACCTTATGCAGCAAAGAAGGCCTGTTCTGGGAAAGCATGGATATTGATCGAGATGGATAGCAAGGACCTGCCCAATCCGGTGAATTTAAATTCAATAAAAAGTTTTCTAAAAAAAAAACAAAAACAGAAACAAAAAAAAATAAAAAAGGGGAAAGAAAAAAAAAGAAAAAAGGAGAGGCCAAGGTGAAAACCCAAAAAGGGTGCCTTGAGACCAAAAGGGTTTTGAATTGAAAACCTGTAAAGGACAATTCAAATTTTAAAAATGGGGCATGTGGTAGTCTCGCTTTCTCCGAATTAACAAGAATGAGAGATGTTACGTCTTAGGGCATCAACAGAGTACTCTAGATCCCCTAAACACAGGTTGAGCTTAAAATGGTCCTCAAGAAGTTTGAATAGAGAAGTTCGAACAGAGAAGCTCATGCTGCTATATCTGGGGCACCTAGTTTTCATCTTACCCAGATTGAATTTACTATCTTTGATTACTTTATTCTTTTCAAGATACACTTCCAATAAATTTCATTTGTTATCTTAATCAATTAATTCTCATTATGTGCTTTTTCAAAATTTGATATATTGATTACTTTATTCATTTCGAGCTTTGCTCTCAATAAATTTTCGTTTCGTCCAACATTATGATCTTTTTCAAGCATTTTGCATTGAAATAACGATTAGGGGACTAATAATATTCTTATAAAAGGAGTTTCGCATATTACTCTGGAAGCTTCTGAATAATACAAGAACTTGAAATAGGACTATTGTTTAAAACTCACCAAGTTTAAAGAAGAGTCTAAATTGATACTATCTCTTCGGATTTTTGTGGTTGAACAAATGACAAGATATTGCGTCAGTAATACAATCTTGACGAAAAATGGGCAATGTTAACCCAAATGTAAAAGGGGAATCATTCGCAAGAAAATGATATTCTGCATCCATGCAAATATCATGCATACACCTTTGGTTAGGTCACCTGAGGAGCGACCAGTTAATTAAACAAGTTATAGTCATCTACCCCTGAGTTGCGGTGGTATGGATGGAAAATTATACAAGTCCTGTACCCTTGAATAGCAATGGGACGGATTGAAGAAGAAACAAATCCTACATTTTGAAGTCGCAGTAGGATGGATTCAGATCTTATATCCCTAAGTCACAATGAGATGAACCCCAAAGATTACAGTGGGCCAAATCTGTTGAGCAAGGTATAATCGTTTTCTCAGGTTTTCTGTCGAGAATACCAGTCGAACAAGATGGCAGCATAATACAACAATGATAAAGCCTTAATAAACAATGAGCGATGACACCTTAAACTTTTAAAAAGGGAATATTCTCATGAAATTCTGCATTCATACAAGACACATTTAGTTAGGAGCATTTGATTTATTCCGATCATTGCATCCTGATCCTTATACATTTAACAAAGGATCATTCTCATGACATTCTGCATTCATGCAAATGTCATCCACAATATTATTTAGTTAGGAGCATTTGATTCATTCTGATCATAGTATCCTAATTATTTGGCATAAACAGAAGCATATGAAATCGAGTCTACAGGACATGTCCCCCAGAGGACAGTGTAGCAATATCAGTGAAATAGCACATATTGAGCAGATCGAAGACCCCGGCCTTGCCTCCCTGAGTTTGTAGTGGAGCAGACTGAAGATAGCAGATCTTGTTTCGCTAAGTAGTAGTGGACCAAGATCGAACGACAAATCTTGTCTCCCTAAGAAGTAGTGGAACAGATTTAAACCATCAGTCCTATCTCCCTGACCAGCACTGGAATAGGTCGAAGATTGTAGATCTTGTCACCCTAAGCAGTAGTGGACCAAGATCGAACGGTAAATCTTGTCTCCCTAAGCAGTAGTGGAATAGATTTAAGCCACCAATCCTATCTCCCTAACCAGCAATGGAATAGGTTGAAGATTGTAGATCTTGTCACTCTAAGCAGTAGTGGACCAAGATCGAACGACAAATCTTGTCTCCCTAAGCAATAGTGGAACAGATTTAAGCCACCAATTCTATCTTCCTGACCAGCAGTGGAATAGGTCGAAGATTGTAGATCTTGTCACCTTAAGCAGTAGTGGACCAAGATCGAACGGCAAATCTTGTCTCCCTAAGCGGTAGTGGAACAGATTTAAGCCACCAGTCTGGCATCCTTGAGTTTGCAGTGGAGCAGATTGAAAATAGCAGATCTTGTCTTCCTGAGAGTGCAGTGAAGCGGATCGAAGATAGCAGTCTGACATCCTTG
This sequence comes from Gossypium bickii, assembly GCA_025503065.1. NCBI lineage: Eukaryota > Viridiplantae > Streptophyta > Magnoliopsida > Malvales > Malvaceae > Gossypium > Gossypium bickii. The sequence goes on along the minus strand of CP106712.1, from coordinate 119,638,818 downwards.
AGTTTGCAGTTGAGCAGATTAAAAATAGTAGATCTTGTCTTCCTGAGATTGCGGTGAAGCGGATTGAAGATACCAGTCTGGCATCCCTGAGTTTGCAGTGAAGCAGACTGAAGATAGCAAATCTTATCTCCCTAAAGTTGCGGTGGATTAAGCAACATAATTAAGAACAAACTAAGTAATTATCATATAACTTAAAAATCAAATAAAAAGATCCATCTAGGTTTTATCTCCTTCAGGTATCTGAAGGGTTTATTTCATAACGAATAAACAAAACATCCAAGAGAAAAGATAAAACAAAACATAAGAAAATCCTAAAACTCCCTGAAGGAATTGAAGGAGAATTCCGCTGTCTTGAGTATAATTCCGGCTTCTTGGGATGGATCAACTGGCTATCTTCGCGTTATTCCCTAGTTCCGGCCTTCTCGGCTTGGCTTCTTGGCCTAGTTTTGACGCCCTTTTCAAGGTGGTACTTGGGGGAGATTTATAGGCTCTTGGAATGCGATTCTTTCTCCCTAAATATCCTGTTTCGACTGAAATTGCTCTTTCCAGTGACAGAGGCACGGCCATGTCACACGCATGTGCAAATCAGGACCTGACCATGTTCGGATTTCTTTAATGAAGCACGACCGTGTGAGTCAAGGTCAGGCCGTGTTCTTGATGACTGGCGCGGCACGGTCGTGTGGTCCTTGGCTCAGGCCGTATCGATTTTGTGAAAAGGCCCATTTGCTTCTTTTTAAGACCGTTTTACGTTCTCTTCATCTTTTGGTACTTTCCTGAGTATAAGACGTGAAAAGAAAGGATTAAGAGCACCTTTTTACATAAATCAAGGGATAAATCATCCAAAAGCATATTAAATGTGGGCTTAAAATATGTTACTTTTACGGTTTATCGAATACCCCTACACTTAAGCTTTTGCTTGTCCTCAAGCAAAATTCTCAACTTACAATTAAAACTAACTTTCCATGATTCATAATTCCTATCAACAATGCCTTATCCTAATTCATAGATAATTTATACATGGATAATTCAACTCAAAGATTCCTAAAGATTCAAATAAGATAAGTCATACACTTATAGCACAAAAAACATAGGTGTTTCCCTTCATCTAAATAATTACCTTTAATTCAAAACCGACAAGGATTGATATCTTCACAAAAGATTCACTCAAATCACTTAAAAAGTGTTTAAGGTCAAAATTAAGCACTCATAAGTCGAACCTGAAAAGTTAATCCCATAGGCTTGCCTGAAAATCAAATCTCCACCACTGTAAAATGATATGATAAACAGATCAAAAGGTTTTTGTTAGGGTTGTAACGGGGCTAGGGTTAAAGGTGTGGATAAAGGCTGAAATTTAGAAGGTTAGAATCGAGATTGAATTGATAAGTTACCTACCTAAAAATTTCTAAGATAATAATTACATCAACTGAAAATAATAAAAATCCTACTAATACGAGCTTTTTCTTTTAGGAAATAGTCTTTGATTGTGTAAGCTCACTTTCCATACTACTAATATTGAAAACTTGAATTTTTTTTTTTAAGAACAAACTAAGTACAAGATAAATTTAACTACTAGAATAATAAACTTAAGTAACTAGCTCAAATTAAATCTTGATTAAGGGGTAGTCAAAAGAAAGGGTGATAACAAATACAAAGGATTTTGGGTTAAAATTAGTGGGTAAGTCAATAAAAAGGGTTGTTAGGCTCAACAGGGTTTACTAAGGGTTAATTATAAGGGTAGGCTTTTTAGTGGTGTAAGTGGGTTAAACCTAGGTGCCTTTATCATCTCGGTATATCAAATCATAACTGTGGTCTTGACATGTATAATTGAGGCAAGTTCTAGAATAACAGTTCATAGTTGACATACTCATAATCAAGAAGTGAGCATGAAAAAGAATGTATGCTCTACAAGGCTCAAATTCTCACAAAAATTATAGGTGTTTTTGACATCAACCTTGTAAATCTCAAATTTCAAGATAACATTCAAATTCCGGTTAACAACCTAAAATTTCAATTTTAGAAAATTAGACTTATCATGCTTGATTCCCTAGTATTCTTCAAATTTAATCATCAATGCACAATTAACTATGACTTATTCCAAAACATATCAATAAAAATCATAAATCATCAGAAATTTCATTTTAATTAGTAATATGAGAAAATTACTTTAAAACAAGATTAAAGTTAAGCATTTTCTTGGACTAAATATTCACCCCCCACACTTAAGATGTACATTGCCCTCAATGTACAAAGATAGATAATGACATTTTAAGGATAAATCAAAAGAGAAGGGGGAAGAATTACTCCCTGAGTTGTGGATGTTTTCCCGAATGAGTGTCTTTAGTGGCGGTGATGGTCAGTCGGGATAACGTTCCTGCGCTAGATGAAGAAATTAGGTAGCGCTTTGAGAAGTAGTCAGGCTTTATTAAGACCTAATAAAAATAAACTAAATATATAAATAAAGACAAGAAAGATAAAGAGAAAGAGACTAAGAAGGAAAATAGACTAAGGCTAGGAGGTAAAGGAGCTTGAGAATCCTTATTGGTAGGTGGTTTGTGAGGTGGGTGTAACTTCTAAAGCGACGGAGGTGCTGGCAGTGGCGGAAGTGGTGTGATTCCCAAGTAGCCTTTAGAACCTGACACTAAGAAACTAAAATACAATAAAATAAATTAAGCATAAGATAGTCAAAAAGAAAGAAAATAAAGGAAAAGATAAATGGTCTCATAGGTCCTTGGCTTGGTGTTGAGATGAAGCTGCCGGTATGAACTCATGTTGATCGTTCTTTGTTAAGGGGCCTATGCCTAGCTTTCTTCGTTTCTTTGGCATGGTGTTGGCTTGCTCAAGGATCTAGAATAAAGAATCTGAGATGGAAGAGAATGAGAAGCAAAAATAAGGGTGAAAATCGGATAGAGGGAGGGGGAAGAGTTGAGGGGTTTAAATAGATGTTCAAATTTTCTGCTCTCCCACGGTCGTGGCCCTAGGGTGTGTCGAATTACACGGCCTCCTCACACGACTATGTTATAGAGGGTGTTGTCACCCTATGCCCGTGCTTGATCCTTCTACGCCCGTGCTTGTGATGTTTTTCTATTGGCACGGTCGTCTGACATGGGCATGTCTTACCCCTGCTCGATAAGTCAGCAACCTCAGTATTTCACTCGGTTATATGGCATAGGCGTGTTCTGTCCGTGGTATGGAAGTCGGTAGCCTCACACAGTTGGTGCCACGGCCTTGCCATATCTGTCGGTGCCCGTGTCGAGAGTGGTTGGATCTATGACGTTGAGGTGGTGGTTGGGCTGATTGCACGGCCTCTGCCCTGTCAGTGTGGCGGTTTTGGTGGTCCACACAGCCACGGGCACGGCCGTGTGTAAGGCCGTGTGGCCGAAAAAGAGAAAAGAGAAAAGAAAATGAAATGTAAAATGATGCAAAAAAGAAAAAGGGTTAGTACTCGGGTTGCCTCCCGAGAAGCGCTCGTTTATAGTCTTAAGCTAGACTTTCCTCGTATTGGAAAATTTTAGAGAGGTTTAAAAGTTTGAATATCTTTCCTCATGTCTACAGTTTTCGTTTTATGATAAAATTGAAGTCGAGAATTGTTTACCTTGAAAGTGTCAAATGTAGGATTGCTTACCTCGACTATTCCCTGTGGAAAGATATCGTGTACCTTAAGAAGGAGTTCTCTCTTTTCCTTCGGGCTTGTTGTGAGGTTCAGTAGAACTTGGTCTCCTATTTTAAAGTGATTTGATGTCCCCATGAGCTCTTCTGGTGGTTCCTCCAGTTTTACTTTGTGTGAATCCGGCTCTTCTTTGACCTGTGTTTTCTGTTTTTCCTTGTGCAACCCTAGTTTTTCCTTGAAGTGCGTTTTCCACTCCTCTAAGTCATTGGGTTGAATTCTTTGCTCCTCGTGAGTTATTTCTTTGTTGGCACTGAACTGAGGATCCGGTTCAATTATTTCCCTTTTTGGTGGTTCCTGAAAAGAAGGTGTAATTGAATGATTATTAAAAGAATTTTCTTTCTCACCTTGATTCTTTGACGACCTAGCTGAGTCAAGGGCTTGAAGACTAATTGAGTCGTCACCTACACAAAGTATGAACTCACTTGTGGCAACATCAATTTTAGTCTTGGCAGTTGCTAGAAAAAGTCTTCCTAAAATTAAGGGGATTGAATTATCCTCATCCATGTCTAAAACAACAAAGTCTACTGGGAAAACAAATTTATCGATTTTTACGAGAACATCTTCAATAATGCCCCTAGAAATTCTAATAGTTTTATCAGCTAATTGAATACTCATCTTAGTTTGTTTTGGCTTAAACAATGTATAAGGTATAACATTTATGCTTGCCCCTAAATCAGCTAACGCATTATCAATATTTAAACTACCAATTAAACATAGAATTGTAAAACTCCCTGGATCTTTTTGCTTCTGTGGTAGTCTATTTTCTAACATTGCTGAGCATGTTGCGTTTAATTCCACGTGGTGCTCTTCATCTATTTTGCGTTTGTTGGTTAAGAGCTGTCTTAAAAATTTCCTTGAGTCTGGCATCTGAAAAAGAGCTTCAAGAAGAGGTAAGTTAATATGTAATTTCTTTAAAATTTTAAGAAACTTACCGAATTGCTCCTCTGAATCGTCTCTTTCTAATGCTATGGGATAAGGTATGCGAGGTTTGTACTCTTTGACTACCGGTTTTGGCTTTTCTTGTACTACCTCTGTTGTACCTTCACCTACCTTACTTTCTGGAGTTGGATTGAGTGTATCTAACTCCTTGCTACCCTGGACTGTGATGGCTTGAATTTGCTCCTTAGGGTTGGTTTCGGTGTTACTAGGTAGACGTCCTTGCGGTCGTTCTGACATTGACTTTGCAAGTTGTTCGACTGCTTTAGTGATTTCCTTGACTGACTTAGTAATTTCATCAATTCGGCTTTCGTTTCTTTTGATTGTTCTGTCTGCTTCGTCGATGCATTCCTCGATGGTTGGCTTCTTGTCTTGTGGATAGGGCTGATTTCGGAAGTTTTGGGGGGTTGTTGCCTTTGATTTCCTTAATTGCCTTATCCTCCCCACGAAAAATTTGGGTGATTCCTCCAACCTGGATTGTAAGTGTTACTATAAGGGTTATTATTAGATCAAAAATTATTACCTATATAGTTCATCTGTTCATATTCTGATCCTGGTTGGTAGGGTGGGTACTCAGGATTCGCCACAGTTCCATTAACATCGCACTGCATGACTGGATGTATTTGTGAAAAACACAAACTATCAAGCTTTTTATTCATCACCTCTAGCTGCGTTGATAGCATGGTCATGGCGTCGACATTGAAAACTCCTGCCGATTTTGTCAGTTTGGTCCTCGAAGCTTGCCATTTGTAATTGTTTAATGACATCTCTTCAATGAACTTGTAGGCTGCTTCAGGTGTTTTGTTGTTCAGGGTTCCACCGGCGGCTGAATCAATCAATTGCCTCGTTGAGGGGTTTACTCCGTTGTAGAAGGTGTGGACTTGTAGCCACAGGGGTAAACCATGATGTGGGCACCTCCTAAAGAGATCTTTGAACCTCTCCCATGCGTCGTACAGTGTCTCTAAATCCATCTGCACAAAGGAAGAAATATCGTTACGTAATTTGGCCATTTTAGCCAGTGGAAAATATTTCATCAGAAACTTTTTTGTCATTTGATCCCATGTAGTGAGTGACCCTAGTTGCAACGAGTTTAACCACTGTTTGGCTTTATTTCTCAATGAAAAAGGGAATAACCGAAGACGAATGGCATCATCAGAAACACCATTTATTTTGAAGGTATCACAGAACTTCAAAAAATTAGCTATATGCATGTTTGGGTCTTCGTCCTGCAAACCATCAAATTGAACAAACTGTTGAATCATTTGTATTGTGTTAGGCTTTAATTCAAAATTGTTAGCAGATATAGCAAGCCTAACAATACTAGATTCTGCTCTTGTTAAATGCGGTTTCGCATAATCAAACATTGTACGTGGAGCATTGTGATTTCCCATATCGCGTAGTGGTGGGTTGTTTTCGTCCATCCCTTCAGTAGGATTGGATCTATTTTCTTCTTCTCTTTCTGTGTAATCTAGGGTTCGCTTGATTTCCCTGCGATTCCTACGAGCGGTTGCTTCGATATCACTATCGTATACCAAAGGTCCTCTCGGGTTCCTTCTAGTCATAAACTAGAGGTATGTGGAAAGAAAAACAAGAAAGGAAAAAAAATTAGCAAAATTAAAAATTATCCTAAAATAAAAATAAATTACTGAAAAATAAAATATAATGGCTAAAGTAATAAAAATAAAGTTTTCTTAATATTTTAGTTCCCTGGCAACTGCGCCAAAAACTTGATCACTGTAAAATCAGAGTTTTAAAATTTATAAAAAAATGATCAAAATCTGAAAACTAACTCTGACAACGATTAAAGACAAGTGTACCTATCGAACAGTAGTATAACTTAGGCAAGACCGGATATCATACCCAAAGGAACTAAAAGTATTAATACTAACTTTCTTTTTATTATTTTGCCTTAAAAATAGAGTGAAGTTGCTTTTGACGAATACTAAACTAGGAACACAAAGACAAAAAGTCGAATAGGAAAATAACTTTGAAGAAAAACTCAGTTGATTGCGACGATACCCTCAGGAAGAATCCACCTAGACTTCACTTATTAATTAACCCTAAATTATATGATTTCTTTTACTTAGCTTGATCCATAAGACTCCCTAACCTATATTAAACCCTCTCTCGAGGCGAATAACGTCTAACCCTAAGTTAATTAGTGGAACTCTCGTTCGCTTATAATAACCCCCTAGGATAGCAGTAAATCGATCAATGGACTCCCATATTAGGTTTCACCCTAATCCGGTAAAATCTCGTAACCCTATCTCTAGGCGTTCAATCAACTCCGCTTAATTATGTTAGATCTACTCTTAAGCAAGGTCTATTCCTCCTCCACCTAAGCACATTAGATTTGGATTAAGCAACATAATTAAGAACAAACTAAGTAATTATCATATAACTTAAAAATCAAATAAAAAGATCCATCTAGGTTTCATCCCCTTCAGGTATCTAAAGGGTTTAGTTCATAACGAATAAACAAAACATCCAAGAGAAAAGATAAAACAAAACATAAGAAAATCCTAAAACTCCCTGAAGGAATTGAAGGAGAATTCCGCTGTCTTGAGTATAATTCCGGCTTCTTGGGATGGATCAACTGGCTATCTTCGCGTTATTCCCTAGTTCTGACCTTCTCGGCTTGGCTCCTTGGCCTAGCTTTGATGCCCTTTTCAAGGTGGTATATTTATAGGCTCTTGGAATGCGATTCTTTCTCCCTAAGTACCCTTTTCCGACTTAAATTGCTCTTTCCAGCGACAGAGGCACGACCATGTCACACGCCCATGCAAATCGAGACCTGATCGTGTTCAGATTTCTTTAATGAAACACGACCGTATGAGTCGAGGTCAGGCAGTGTTCTTGATGACTGGCATGGCACGGCCGTGTGGTCCTTGGCCCAGGCCATGTCGATTTCGTGAAAAGGCCCATTTGCTTCGTTTTAAGCCTGTTTTACACTCTCTTCATCCTTTGGTGCTTTCCTGAGTATGAGACATGAAAAGAAAGGATTAAGAGCACCTTTTTACACAAATCAAGGGATAAATCATCCAAAAGCATATTAAATGTGGGCTTAAAATATGTTACTTTTACGGTTTATCAATGTTCATATTGTTATTCTTGTCATCCATTTCCACAAAGTTGTATTCAAGTATTATTATTCCATGCTCGATATTATATTTTTGGTTCTCATTATTGAATAGTGATTCAATAAAAGCATTTTGAGTCAATTTTAAAATCTTATTCAAAAGTTTTCCCAAATAAGGCAATATTTTGTGTTTGGATATTCGAGAAATTGTGCCCTATCGTGCTGGGTTTTGGTTTTCCATTTGACCAAATAACCAAATATCCTTTAAAAATTTTGTCCATGTTTTTTAAAAAACAAGGCAATGTTTCGTGTTTGGAAATCCGAGAAATCGTACCCTATCATGCTGGGCTTCGGTTTTTCATTTGTCCAAATAATCGAATATCCTTATAAAAATCTCAATGCATGAACTTTGGAAATCATGAGAGGATCTTGGCATCAAGGGTTTGAAACATCATATCCTATCGTGCCGAATGTGATATTTTATTCCTTCGGAACAAGAGAATCTCAATATCCAATTCGAGTTATTTAAAAATTTTTCAAACGAAATTGTATTCTAAAATCGTTTCAAATTTTTGACATTAGGACATCAATTAATCAATTTGGTACCAATTTTGGGCGTTGCGAGGGTGCTAATCCTTCCTCGCACGTAATCGACTTCCGAACCTGTTTTCTTAGATTTCATAGACCAAAATTATTATTTTAATAAATCTAAAATGTTTTATAAAAATAATCCATCTCAAGGTGACCCGATCACACCTTGACTAAGAGATCGGTGGCGACTCCATACCATGTTTCTAAAGTCGATCCTCGTTTTTTTTAAAAAAAAATGAATAAAAAAATGGTTTCAACAATGTTTATTTGTTGTGTCTCAGTTGTTCATGCTTCCCATTAAAATCATTCATGTTATTCATGCATTAAAACATGTTTGGATGCATTAGAATTAGTTGCTTTATCCTAATCAGATGGTGCTAATGGACACGATAAATGATAGGTGCATGCTTAAATTATATCCTAATCAGAATAAATTAAAGGTTCGTAATAATATAAGAGAACTTATTACCTTGCATAACTTTAGAGTTTATGTGATTAAATTGTTCAAACCTAATCCGTCCTTGTTACTTCACATAAAATCTAAGAAATCCTTATTTAAATATGGACATAGAAATATACGTGTTTTTCTAAGTATAAGACTTCAAAAGAACTTATATGAGATTCCCAGTTAATGAATGATCGAGTTGCTATGGAATTTTTCGGAACATTGTTAAACATGATGAAGAATGAATTGTGTGAGTGTTGTAGTTGTTCTAGCTCATTCATGTTATTATTGTTAAAACTTGTGAAATTGTTGCTAAAGCCATTTCATTACATTATATTTTATCATATAGGGTAAATTGCATTTAGTTAATTAATTTTAATATCTATCACCCCAAATTATTGTGTTTTATTTACCAACTTGTAAATTCTTAATTTTATAATTTTTTATTAACAAATACAGTCCCTGTGAAGATGATAACTCTTTTACTTACTTATTACTTGATAACAACTGTTTACACTTGCACATTCCGTCGCGAACCACTACCATAGTTTGTAAATCTTCTTATAACTTTTTTTTGTTCAAAAGAAAGATTTCATTGATTGTAAATCCATAACAAGGAAAAGAATTCGTAGGATCCCAGAAACAATGGAAAGCCCTTTAGAAAATACAACCAACAAAATGGTATGAACGCTTGACTGAAAGTCAAGTCATACCAGAAAAGAGCAAACTACACTTGAGACATGCCTCTATGACTATAAGAAAATAGCAAAGTAGAAGTCATGCTAGACCATGAACGAACATGAATCGTCAAAACATACGCAAACAACATTGAAAGCAACCAAGCCACCTTGAATTGTAGAGTCTCTTTCCAAGTCCTTTCTCTAATGGCAATGGAAATGTCATTGTTGACCTGAAACAAAAAATGTGTAGATGCTAAGAACAAATCAACCAAAACAAGTCAAAGAGGACTCAAAAAAACGCAACACAAAGGATCCGAGAAACACAAGTATCTATGACTTGAGAAAATCTCCCCAAGGGAAGATCCAAGGGAAAACCTTGGTCAATATTATTTTGCTAGTAAAGGAGGAGAAACGATGGTGAGGGTAAAAAGAAGGTTAAAGGGAAACGGAAGAAAGCAATAGTAGGAGGAGATAATTTTTAAGATTAGTGAATTACTTCACCCTACAAAATTAACTGTCATATGCCACTTAGGCTCCGTTTGTTTCACTAAAAATGGCTTCGGGAAAATGATTTCTGGAAAATGATTTACTTTCTCGAAAAGCTAATATTTTCTGGTGTTTGGATGAACCTGTGTAAAATATTTTCTATTGTTTGGTAGATTTGTTAAAAATATTTCATAAAAGTTGTTTTCAATTAAACAAACATGCAGTTGAGATTTCCTTATTTTTTTCATTGTTTAATTGAATTTATTTTTATCTATAATTTTTATATTTTACATTATTTTTGCAAATATTAAAAATATTATGTTAAATTCAGATTCATTACAACATCATTTTTTAATTACATGACTACTAAGTGAGTATTTTTTATTTAAAAATGTGACATCAACAAAATTGACAAAAAAAATTAACGATGTCAACAATTGGACTTGATTTTCAAATTTAAAAACTAAAAGGACTAAAATCTTGAAAATAAAAGTGCAAAGACTAAATTACAAATCTGTGAAGTGTACATAGAATTATGACATATTTTAACCTTTACACTACAAAACATTTATTATTAATATATTTATAATTGTAATAAATATTTATTATTAAAATATTAATATTGAATATTTTCAATAATATGTGAATAATATTATTTAAAATTATTTTTTTAAAAATTTATTATTAAAATAAATTTGAAATATTAAATAATTTATTATTAAAATAATAAATTATATTATTATATTAATAATTTATTATATGACTAAATATAAAAAATTAAATATGTATGTTTAATAATATTGAAAAATATAATATTTTAAATATTTTTAAAAATAAAAATAAAATTTATTATCAATATAATAATATTGAGCTTGATTTAAGTTAATTTTTATATAAAAATAAAATTATCTATAGATGAGCTCTTTTTCGAGAAATGACTTATGCTTTTTAAAAGGGTAAGTCATTTTACAGGAAAAATGGCTTATTTTATCTTGACCTGTAAGTCATTTTCTATTGACCAAACTATTTTCTGTGAAGCAAACACAAGAAAATGCAGAAAACATTTTTCGTAAAACCTTTTACATATAAACAAACGGACCCTTAATGTTATATAAACTAAGCATATTAGTCTAAGTTGTAGATTTAACCCTTATATGTTAATTTGGTCGCTTTTATATTCTATATTTTGAAATTTCAATTTTGACCTAAATGATAATTTTTCAAATTCATTGAGTTTAATTATTTTATTTCCAAAATTTTATGCAACAAACATATTATTAAATGTGTAATGTCAAGTCAACTTGTTACTTTCGCATAATACTCAAAAAATTCATGTCATTATAGTTAATGGATTTAATAGTTACTGTTTAGATCACAACTAAATTTTCAAAATTTGAAAAGTATATGGACTAAAAATAGTGAATTTGGATAATAGAGACTAAATCTACAAGTTACGTATAGTACAAGGCTAACAACAGAATTTGACCTAACGATTTAACTACTATCATTTGAATCAAGATTAAAAATTTGAAAAATATAAGTAGCAAATTGCAATAGCATGTTTGAGCATTAAAATGCTTCATTTAGTGGGCAAATTCAGTCGCCTTCTATTCGCAGACTTAGGATATTGTGTTAATACATGATTTTATTAGCAATTCAAGTGGTGGCGTATTAAAGTAAAAACATGCTTCACTTACAAAAGAAAAGAAAAGAATAAAAGTAATGTTGTGAAGAGAAGCAAAGTATAAAGAAAACACCTTTTTCATGGTTTGAATTCAACTGTAATGCTCATGATGAGAGTTTGGTGGTTGGTTCCCTTGTGATCAACAACTCCCAAATTCCAGACATCCTACCTTAAATTACAAAACAAGATACCTTACTAGCTTCATTCTTTTAGCACCCTCCCTTGCCGCCTTTCCAAGTTTACTTTTCACTGTTTCAACTGAAAAGAATATTGTTCTTACCTTATTATTCTCTCTTACAAGCTGTACAAGCTTGTAATTCCCATAAGATTGTTCAAATAAAGCTGTAAGACAGTCTTTTTCAGGACATTATAATACAAAAGATTTGAATTGCACGCCCTAAATAATTACAATATTGCATTGTAATTACCATTTAAGTATCATTAAGTTGCTTGCACCAACTATCATGTTTTCGGTAAAGACTCTTGTATTAGAAATTAGATTATTTTTTATTCTTTTTACTTAAAAAATGGGTAAAATTAATTTTTATATATAAGATCAAATATCAAATTTGTCATTCTATTGAAAATTATATCTATTTCTACTATTAAAAATTGGTCATTGTACGTCGGTGTGAGGTACACGTGGCATATCACGTGTCACTTTTTAGTTATTTCATCAACTATGCCAGGTTTTAACTATACAAATGAATGAAATTTTTAACAAAAAGGATCAGTTTACTCTCTTTCTTTCTTTTTTTTTTTTTTTTTGCTCTTTGATCTAATTATAGGGACTAATTTACCTTTTTTTAAGTGGGGGATAAAATGTAATTTATCTCCTAATACAAAGGTTTTTATGATACTTTTACTTCTTTGTTATGTTCTCATCTGTTAGCCAAAACTAGCAAGCAAGATCATGATATATTGGATTCAATCTTCAAGAAGCTGGTACACACTAGCCTAATAAAAAACATGTTCATTTTTCATTTTTTCTTTAAATATCAAAATTACACTTGAACTTCGTAATGTTATATGTAAACTTTGATTTTATACATAAAATTTATAAATCACTAACAACATTATCACCATTTTTATATTTATATGTTACATACATAAATAATTATTTAATCTAATATCAAATAAATTAATGTAATTATTTATTTAAATATGTACAATTAAATCAAAATCAAAATTTTATATATAATTAGATGAAAACAAAATTTAAATAACAAATCACACTTTATACTAATGTGTATGAGTAATTATTCTTTAAATTTTTATTTCTTAATTGCCAAATAATTCTCCAAATTTATTGTTCTGGCCATAAAGTTAGGGATGATTTACTAATTTTTTTTGTGAAAGGGATTTAGTAAATTCAATTTAAAATTATTGAATGATATATCAAAATTAATGCACCACTATAGAGATTTCTTATTTATAATTACCCTACTTAGTAAATTGCTATAGCATTGGGATTGTAGAAAAAATATTGTTATTTACTTAGGGTCTTTGGATGTAATTGGATCTACATTTCAGTAAGATTCAACATTTTGTTGGTTTAATCGCATCTCAAGTAGTGGTTGGATCACTATTATAATATCATACAGCTTCAACAATTTCTAAATCTTTTTATACAATTATTGTTACTATTTATAATCCCAAAATTTGATTTAATTTGAGTACTCAAGTGCATCTCAACTCACATTTTTTTATACCAATAGTAATGATATCAATTAAATCAAAATTCAATTCATATAAATATTTAAAATTATTAAATGTGCCATTTTAATTAAAATATTTAAGATTAAGATTCAACAAAAATTAAATTAAAAATAAAAAAATTTATTTCTCAATCTCTCTCATCCCATCTTCATCCTCTCTGCAAAGAAATCTCTACAAATTTTTTATCTAAACTCTAGTCCAAATTTTTCACATTAAAACAAACCCTCATTTTCAATATTAAAATAAACTCTCATCTTCGCTGCTATTAAAATAAACCACATTTTCAATATTAAGAACTCAAAATAGGGAAAAGGAAAGCAATGATAAAAAAGAAAGCCATATTTTTATGGGTTTTTATTTTTAGTTTAATTTAACTTTTACTTAAAATTCTATTTGCACAACATAGAGTATTGAATTAAGGTGTAATTATTAGAATATTAATTATATTCTCTTGTAATTAAAATATCTGTAATTTTTTAGGTGTGTTTACAAGTAGTACTAATCGTAATTACATAATTATATAATTTATATAGATATTTTTAAAAATATTGATTACTATAAAAAAATTATTAGTATAATAAAAATAATTTTTAAGCAAGTAACAAAAATTAAAATAAAATCTTTATACGTATTATGTTAGCCTAAAAAAGTAGTTGATGATACAATTATTAATAATCCATATAAAATTTTATTTTGTTCTAGTGCATATTTGTTAGGTTTTTCCTTCTTTAATATTTAACATATGCTCCTTATCATCATCTGTTGATCCTTGACTAAATTCATCACCATTTGGATTTTAAATCTACAGCATTAAAATTATCAAGATTTCTTTCTTCCATGTACTTTACAAAGTATCGATCATCTCAATTCTACCTAAGTTATAAAATTTGCAATATTGTAGTACAATTCAACCTTGTTTTTTTATGTTATACTAAGGTCATGTTATTAATACGAGAAGTATTTTTTAAAAACAACAAATGCATTCTCAACCACATTTTAAAATCTTTAATGTTTTAAATTAAAGATCTCGCGAGCTGTTTATGGTGTTTGTCTCTAGCACTATTCTCTCAAATGGTACCATACCCCACAATATAGTGAAAGAAAATCTTTTCTATTTGCATAATTAGCATCGACCTTGTAATATTTAGACTCACAATCTGAATAATTTATAGTTTTAATTATAAAAATTTATATAAACTTAATTTGGAGAAAGACTTATGTTATGTTATATTCTTTTTTATAATATGTAAATTAATTAAAAATAATATAAAAAAATAATATATAACCTTTATAAAAAAGTTTTGTAATATTGTGTAAATCTTTCATAAAACTTCTCATAAATAATATATTTTTTTGTCATAACTTTAAAAAGTTATTTTTTTATAAATAAATTGTGATAGAAAAAATTATAATTTTTTTTTATGAATAAGTATATTATTTTTTATAATATATAGTTTGTATATGTAAATGAGTTACGTCCATACTTGACCATAACTTTTTATAAACAAATACATTATAAGTTATGTCCATACTTGGTCATAACTTTTTATAAATATATATATTATAAAACTTTTATAATATGTAATTTATTTTTATAATAATTTTTTATTAGAAATATTTTAGAATTTAAATAATATATTTTTTATAACTTTATAAATTACGTAAATTATTTTTATAATATGAATTTTTTAAGATTTATACTATAAGAAAAAATTTATCATAACTACCTCAAACATTCGTACGTATTCATGCTTATAATATAATTTTTATAATTTGTATAAGAATTATTTTTTAAAATTGGATTACTTTGGCAAAAAAATACTTTATTACCTAAATAGGAAAAGTTACAGAGTTTTAAGTATCTATTTTCATATAAGTCAGTTTTAATTTTATCAACCATCCAAATAGACCATTTGTGGTAGTAGTAAATCCTTTTTACTATTCATGTACATTATTTCAAGTTAAATTTTTAATATATAATTTTTTATCATATTAATAATTTATATTAAATTATGACACACTCACAATATGACTGAAAAAAAGTATGTATAAAACTAATGAGGTTTTTGGTTGAAATTTTTATTAACTTGTGATGTCGACTCAACTAAAAACTTAATAATTATATTCATATTTTTATGTATTATGTTGATATTATTTTCTTTTCTTTTTCTTTTTCTTTATTTAATACTTTCTCTGGTATTTAATTTTTGGCATGATGACTTTTTTGGCCATACAACTTTACAAAGAAGTCATTTTAGGTCTCTTTTAAAAATTTCTCCTTTTTTAGCCATTGAACTTGATTTTTTTTTTTATCAAATCACCTCAAAAATAGATGGAAAAGGTAACATTTATTAAATTTGCTAATGTGGCATATACGTGGATTGCCACGTAGATGAAACATCAATATTTAACTTTTTTAAGAGTTTATTGTAACAGCCTGTTTTTAGTGAAATCGAAACAGTGGTTTTGGGACCACAAATCTGAGGTCAAAAATTTATTTTATTATTATTTTATGGTCTACAGCATGAAAGTATTACCATATAAAAAGTCTGTTACGAAATTTTACCGTTTACATGCTCAATTTGATAAAAAGGACTAAATTGTGTAAAGTGCAAAAGTTGAGTTCTAATAGCTAAAGATATTAAATAGCTATAGAAATTAAACGTGGAGGTCCTTATATGGTAAATAGACCATTAATGAGTTAGTGGAAGATATTGGTTTTGCATTATTGAAATTTGGTTGAAATTAAAAGGTTAATTAAGTAAATTAGTTAATGATGATATAATAACTAAAACAAAGTAAAAGTTATCATCTTTAATTTGTTTCTTCACCCGAAACTTCAAAGAGAAGAAACCATTTTTGGAGACCTAGGTTTGGCCAAGCTTTCATTGTCCAATTAGGTATGATTTTTGTTCTGTTTTTAATAATTTCTATGTTTCTGGGATCGTTGTAGCTTAATCTAGCTAGCTCGAGACTAATTTGCAAAACTGTTAAAGTATTAGGGTTTTTCCATTGATGAGCATGCTTGAGTTTTTATGTTTGATCATAGAAAATGAATGGTTATTGTTGGATAAACAACTGTTGTTAAGGAATTTTTAGTGAAATTGTCAAATAGGGATTAAATTGAAAAAAATGATAAATTCATGGTTAAAATTATAAATTTGTGAAATATGTGGGCTGCTATAAGCATGTATATAGTTCGGCTAGACTTGGGTAGGGATAAAATTGAAAGAATTTCATTTTACGAGCCTAGGGACTAAATTGCAAAGAATTAAAAGTACATGAGCAAAATGGTAATTTTGCCAAAATTACATGTTGCACTAAATTGAATGTGAAATTTATTGAATTGGGTTAAATTTATCTATATTGATCCTGTCAGACCTCGTGCGGAGTTAGATCGAGGCAAAGAGAAAATTTCGGATTAGTTGCCTCTGTATCTACGTACCCTCATCGAGGTAAGTTCGTGTAATTAAATTGTACATTTATATGTTTTAAATTGAATTATATGTTTGTGAATTGCGTAATTGCCATGAATGAATACCGATCGCATATCCGACGACGTACAACAATTACCGAGTCGCATCTGAACATTAGGAATTTGTAGGATACAAATGACATGTCATTAGGGTTACCGATTCTCAGCTTGAGAGGGCTTACCGATATTCATCTCACATGAGCTTACTATTATTCAGCTCGGAGGAGCTTATTGTTTATAGCTCGTAAGAGCATACCGATTCAGAGCTCGTATGAGCATACATGCACAGGAATTGACGGATTACAATTCAGTACACCTTGTGTGTGTTACCCGAGTATCCAGCGATATTCTAAATGGTTCAACGGGCACAGTTCTGTTACGAGAATATATGAGTTCGATATAAACTACTACGGGTATTTACATAAAGTACATGGAAATGATGTTACATGATATATCGATATATGAAATGTATGATACATGCATTTGAAATTTGAATAATGGTTGAGTTCATCCATGTGTATTGGATGTGCTTTACATGGCTAACATGTTGGTGAATATGTGTTTAGGCTTTTAGCCAAATTGAGTTGGGATATGATATATTTACTTATCTAAATTGTGATTAAATGGTAAGTTAAATTCTATGTTATACGAACTAACTAAGCTTAAATGCTTACTTTGTGTTATTTTCCGTGTTTTATAGTGATTCAGAAGCTCGTTCAGGTTGGAAGCTTGTCGGAGTTATATCACACTATCCATCGGCTCTTTTGGTACTTTTAGTTGTTTAATTTCGGTTATAATGGCATGTATAGGTTATTTTGACTAATGTTGGTCTATGTGTGATGTTGTGGTTGTGGCCATATGCTTTGGCTTGTGTTTTGGTATATTTTGCTATATATATAAATGGCCTTATTATGTATGATTTTGATTGGTTTCTGACATGAATATTATATGATATGAAATGTTTGAAATTTCTGTTGTTTGAACTGTAAACTCTAGTAATGTTCTGTAACTCTGTTCTGGCGATATATACGGGTTAAGGGTGTTACATTTATAGTATAAATACAATACAATTACAAATACATGTCTAATCAACTACAAAGTAGAACTAAATTAATATAAAGCACAAATAAACTAAGAATCGAAATAATTCAAACTAAAAACCAATCTATCAAACTAAAGCTCACACAAAATAAATTTTGAAACTCAAATAATTACACATAACGAGAATTGAATATCACTATTCAAATACCTACCTCTTACAACTATAGCTATAAGTGAATAACATAAATATTTTTTTTTTTTATAAAGCCCAATATCTACTTTCAATTTCTTTTTACCAAACAAAATTAAATTTGCAATTATTTATCATAAATAACATTTCAAATATATAAATTTTAAAATCCTAATCTAAAATATTTTCAATTTTAATTTCAGTTAAAACCGATTAAGTTTGAATTTGAATTTAAATTAAACAGATGAAAAAAAAAAAAAAAAAAAACAAGTCAACTCACTATCGCAATCGTAACTTGGTAAGGTAAATAATAGTAGTAATTTTATAATTCCCTCTCCAAATAATAATGATGATTATACCCCTCCAATAGTTCAACCAAACCCTTATAAACCCCACAAATTCCCCATTCTTGAAAATGACAACCAGTCTTCTACGTTTATACGGAACCTTTCCTTCTTTCTCCTCCTCCTCCTCTTCCTCCACCGCCGCCGCCACCACCACAAATCTGAACCCTAATCCTAAAATCCTATCTTGTCTTGTTCCAAATGTCACACCTTGACAACATTCCATCCACTCCTGGCAAACACAAACCCGACAAAGCTTTCCGTTTCCACTCCGCCGCATCTTCCTCTCTCTCCAAACTAACCCTTTATTCCACCCTTTTCCTTTCCGTCCTCCTTATCTTCCTCCTCCTACTTTCCTCCCCTTCTTCCCCACCATCGACGCGCCGCCACCTCTCTACTGGGTCCCACCACACCCCGCTCTCTCTTTCCCCCAAACTAATCCGCAAATCGGCCCGTCCTCGCTCTACTACCGGTCACACCGTCCTTGTGACCGGCGCCGCCGGTTTTGTCGGAACCCATGTTTCACTCGCTCTTAAACGCCGTGGAGACGGTGTCCTTGGCCTTGACAACTTTAACCATTACTATGATCCAACCCTGAAAAGGGCTCGCCAGAAGATCCTCGAAAAAGCTGGGGTTTTTACAGTCGAAGGCGACATCAACGACAAGGGTCTTCTCCAACAACTGTTCGATGCCGTTTTGTTTACTCACGTAATGCATTTAGCAGCCCAGGCAGGTGTTCGTTACGCTATGCAAAACCCAGGATCTTATGTTCATAGTAACATTGCTGGATTTGTGAACTTACTGGAAGTGTCGAAATCGGCCAACCCTCAACCGGCGATTATCTGGGCATCTTCAAGTTCGGTCTACGGCTTGAATTCTAAAGTGCCATTTTCAGAGAAAGATAGAACTGATCAACCTGCTAGTTTATATGCTGCTACAAAGAAAGCCGGTGAGGAAATTGCGCATACTTATAATCATATTTATGGACTTTCAATAACTGGATTGCGATTTTTCACGGTTTATGGTCCTTGGGGTCGGCCCGATATGGCATATTTCTTTTTCACTAAATATATAATGAAAGGTAAAACGATCACTGTATATGAATCACCAGATAAGGGTAGTGTGGCTAGAGATTTTACCTATATTGATGATATAGTGAAAGGGTGTTTGGGAGCATTGGATACGGCAAAGAAGAGTACAGGGAGTGGGGGAAAGAAGAGAGGGCCTGCACAATTGAGGATTTTTAATTTGGGGAATACTTCGCCTGTACCTGTGAGTAGGCTGGTTAGTATATTGGAGAAGATTTTAAAGGTGAAGGCTAAGAAGAAAGTAGTGCCACTACCAAGAAATGGGGATGTGGAGTTTACACACGCCAATATTACCCTAGCAATGACGGAGCTCGGTTACAAGCCAACGACTGATTTGGAGGCAGGGTTGAAGAAGTTTGTGAGATGGTACCTCAGTTTTTATTCGGGGTCAAAGAAGAAGAGTTCTTGGTGAAACTTTCTCAATCTTTTTTTATTTATTTATTATTTCTCTCATTTTAGTTCATATTGATTACTTCTCTATTGTGTTCATTTTGTGGTTTATTGAGCATTTACTTCATTGTATGCTTTGATATAATCATGCAAGTAGGGGTACTGTTCTGCTTTGCCTGTAGGGTGGGCATCTCTTCCCAATTCGTAGTGATGGGAAGCTAGCAGCATTTTAGTTTTTATTCCACATGTTGCTTCCTTTTCTCTTGGAAGCTTCTTTTAGCAGTTTTAAGCATTGTACAGTTCATGACTGATGGATCGAAAAGATGTTCTGATTGCTGGTTCATTTTGTTTTCTCAACCATACAGTTATTTCAATAAAATTGCAACAGCTGCAATGCGCTTTTAAATGATTTTTGTCTATCGAATTCCCCTGGTTTTGCCTGCCAGTTTTGGTTGGAAGATCTTGAAGATGTATGATGTCTTAATTTGTTTGTTTTGGCTGTATTATTTACTTGGCCTTTAGAATGGTTATGTTGTCTCAAATCCTTATTCAAGCTACAAGGAAGAGAGATGAAGCATTAATGGAAGCTTCGAGGTTAAAATATTCCATGGGTATATTGTCACAATTTGAAGTCTGGTCTAGATGAATGTAACAGCAACTCTCCTTATAGAATGGGTCAAACACATAAATATTCATCAAGTGAAGAAACAAGATGGAGTTATTGGAGCTTATGAGAAAGTGATTCAACAATTCTTGGCTTCTGTATCTGAATCCAAGTCTTCAACCAGGCTTTTAAGAAGATCACTCACCATGCAATTAAGGCACATGGGTAGCAAAGTTTATGAGAGAATATCTGTGCTTTTACAGCCTTATAATATGAAGATTTCTCACTCGAAAAACCCCAGAAGCCTTCTCCTTTATCTCGAAGCTTTGTTGAACAATGCTTTCTTTGAAGATTTTGAATCGACCAGTTTCAAAAGAACGCGGTGAACCAAATATTGAAACCCCATTGATCGTTGATTTTTGGTGAATTACAAGGTTTAAATTTGGTGATTTTTTTATATTGGAGTTGATTTTTTTTTGGTCTAAATTAGATCTTAAACTTGGCAATTATTCTTACATTAAGATTTGGACTACCTAATTATTACTAGGTTGAATAAGTTACTCTCTAAATTTGACAATAATTACAAAATTAGATTGTGAACTTGACAATTGTTTTTACATTGAGACTAGAACTTTGGCAATTATTACAATATTAGAGCATAAACTTGACAAATGTTTCTATATTAAGACTTGAATTTTAGAATTTTCAAGGACCAAATTTTAAAAAAAATAATAAGAACCGGTATGTGAACAATTACCAAATTAAAGAATTTAACTTCGAAAAAAAATTCAACCATAAAAACACTTACTAAATTTAAACCCGAAATAAATATGATATAACTTTTAATTTAAGATTCTGTTTAATATATTTCTAATCCTAAAAAGGTTCAAAGAAATAAAAAGAAGTGTTTTTAGCAGTAACTACGTATAATGTGAAGGTATCTTTATTTTGAGTGGGAAAATAATGTGTAAGGAAAGGACAAGGATTGTGTGTAGGAATGAAAATGAAGTTTGGAGAGCAAAAGTGTAGAGACCATGAGTTTTGATTATTCGCTACTCCAGACATGTTTTGTTGTTTTACTCTCTCTTTGAGCCTGCTGCGACTTTGGGTCTGTCCATTACAGTTTTAATTTATATATCTCAATGGGATGGACCTCTGCCATCTTGGTTACACCTTATTTCTATAGGAAAAAAAAAAAAGCAATAGCAAAGGATTTATGTTGAAAAATTCTTAGAATCGATTCTTAATGTAGTGGGTTAGAATTTTAGTTTTGTAATTTACATAGTTTTTAACGATTTTTCTTTCTAAATTTGTTTAAGCCAATTTAAATATCGAAAAGTAAAAATCATTTCAAAAGTAACTCAAGCGTGAAGAAGCAATAAAAATGCTTGGAAAGCTACAAGAAAGCAACGCACGCCAAATATAAATGTTTGAGTGCTCTTAAATATATTTTTTAACTCAAGAATGAAATATAATAGAATGATTATAAATGAGAGAAGACTTCTATTTATAGTTGGATTCTCTTAGATCTAACGATACATATTGAATTACATAAACGGTTGAGATTAATGCCTATCTACAATATGAGAGTCCTAAAGTTTTAAACTCTATAAATCTTTATCCCATTGACATTAATTATACTGTCAACTACTAGGATACTAAGGTTTTAAGAAGATGCGTTTCTCCGTGTGTTCTACGAATCAAGCCAGTTCAAATGAGTTAAATGAGCTCTATTTAATCAGTACCTCTATAGGACGTTTTGTGTCCATCTGTCACATACTTTGATCCACAACTCGTGACATTAGACCCCTCCTAGTCTTACCCCTTTGACTGTAGAAGAATACAATAGTTTTTTTTTTAATACATTCATCATCTTTGTTTTATGGCCTATGTTTAAGGTCTATAGTTGCACTTTTCAACAATATGTAAACATTAAGAGATAACTGTGTTCAATTTTTTAGAATTAAGATCAAATTAACAAAACGTGTAAGATGTTAAAAGATAAATTTATTATTATATTAATTAAAAGAAGATGGTGTTAAAATTTCGCTTTAACAATAAAATGATTAAATTAATTACATCACCAAAGCAGCAACAACATAAAACTTAAATGAATAGTTTACTCAAAATAATTTTATTTAGGTGGAAAGTAATATCTAATTAAAAGCCTCTTAAATATCCAATCGCTATTTCTTGCAACTACCTACAAATATATTTCAAAATTTTAATTGATGAAGAAAAAAGAATAGTTATCGGTCCGTGACTTGGCATGAATCGCGATAGGTGATGATAAGAAAGGCGAGCGAGAGTTATGCATGAAGATTATGGAAGGATTAATCTATTAGTAAGACACTTTGACAATTTATATATATATATATATATATATATATATATATATATATAGTATTTAATTTTTTTTTAAAATTTAATTGATACCTAAATTTAAAAATGGTAAAGTCAAATTAATACTTTTTATTAGTACTTAATTAGCACCAATAAAAAAATTAAGAAATTTAAAAAATATGTAAAACACCATTAAAAATTACATAAAAAAAGTGTAAGGATTTATGTTGCAATTTTCTTCTCCATTAATACTTTTTCTTCGTTTGCCACAAGAATATTTTAGTGTGAATACATTAGGCATTTAAAAACCTTGTATAGTATAATAATTATATGGTAGACACCCAATTTCCCTGACTTAATCCAATTTTAATTCTCAATTGTGAATTTTAAAATTCCACAAAATCACTGGGTTGTTGACTTATTTACATTTGGAAGAATATATTTGAAAATTTGCCGATGGATAACTCTTTAAATTTGAATTAATTTTGGTTTGATTAGATTTGCTTTATAATTTAATTTTGAGTCTATTTGAATCATTATTAAATTTGATTTCAACCTAAACTAAGTTTGGGCCTTTTATAATCATTTTCTTTCTTTGCCCACTAATGTTTAATTTTTATAAATTTGAATATATAATTAATATTTTATTAAATTACAAAAAGCAAAAAAAATGTAATTTTTGTAAAAAAAATTCAAAATACATCATAAAAAGGATTATAATACAAAAGGTCTCTTAACTTTTAAAATATTACATTTGTACCCTAACTTTTTTAACCTTTCCAATTTAGTCCTTAAAAGCCTGCCATTACCATCACCTACCATCACTATCAGCCATACCCATACATTGCCACAATACCATCCCATCGGCCACGTGTTACCCTACCACCAGCCACCCTACTATGCTCACATCACCCTCACTTTTAACCCCATTTAATTGTCTTCAAAAGGGTCCCTCCTTAGTCTCTCACATGCTCAAACACCCCCTTCACTGACCCTCTCTCAGCTCCACTCACCCTTACCATTGTCATCTCTATTCTCCATGAAACCTATTAAGAGAAAGGGGAGAAAATGATTTGAATCATTCATCTATTTATTGATATATCTTTTGCTGCTACAATATTCTTATTTTTATACTAGATAGGTAGTAACTAACTAGTATTCTTAATATAAAGATTAATACTAATTACCAATAACTAATCCTTAAGTACTAGTAGTTTTGGTAACAACTTCATTTAACAACTTCTACACTCCCTCTCAAGTTGGAGGGTGATATATATATCTATCACTCGTAACTTGGAAACTAAGTGCTAATGTTGTTGTCCTCCTAGTCTTTTGGTGAGGATATCTGCAAGTTGCTCCTTTGTTGGAATGTGTTTAGTTTGCACTAAACCTTTCTGAATGCTTTCTCACAAAGTGGCAGTCAATTTCAATGTGATTGGTTCTTTCATGGTAAACAAGATTTGCTGTAATTTGGATTACAACTTGACTGTCATAGTAAAACACAACTGGCTTGTCATTTTTAATCCCTGATTCAATAAGCAAGCATTGTAGCCATTTTAACTCTGAATAGTAGATGCCAGGCTTCTATATTCAGTTTCTGTCGAAGATCTTGAGATAGTGCTTTGTTTCTTTGATTTCCAAGAAATCAAGAAGCTTCCAAGTTTGATACAAAAGCCTATTACTAATTTTCTAGACATAAGGCAAGATGTTCAGCCAGAATCCCAATATGCAACCAAGACTAGAACTCCATTTGAAGCAAGAAGAATTCTTTGTCCTGGATCATTTTTAATGTATTTTACTATCCTCAATACAACTTCATAATGATACTGCTTAGGCCTATGCATGAACTGACTCAAATGTTGTACACCATAAGCAATGTCTGGCCTAGTATTTGTCAAATATAACAATCTGCCAATTGATCTTTGATAGGTTCCTGCATCTGTTTGAACTTCATCATCACCTTTTGTCTGCAGTGTTTTATCAAATTCTACAGTTGTAATATTTTTATTCTATTCTAATAGAGTGACTACAAGTCTTGCTTTTTCTAAGCCAATACCTTCAATTAATTCAAGGGCATGCTTCCTTTAATTTAACATAATGCCTACATTTGATCTTGACACTTCAATCCTAAGAAAATACTTTAAATTTCCAAGATCCTTCATATTGAAATTATTATGCAATATGCCTTTTAATTATTAACTAGCTCATTGTCATTGCCTGTTATCCGTAGATCATCAACATATATTAACATAGAATAGTCATATTTACTTTGAATTTAAACATGCAAAACCAGAGTTTCAGTCAACTTCAAATTTTATTGTCTTGAAGCTTATTTCAATCCATATAGAGATTTAAGCAACCTACAAACCCTATGTTCCCCCTAGTTGTTAAATCATTCTAGAAAGATCATGAACACTTTTTCTTTCAAGTCACATTGTAAAAAGACATTAAAGACATCTTGTTGATAAAGAGGCCAATTGAAAAGAGCAGCAAGAGCAATGACAGTGCGAATAGTGACCTATTTTGCTACTAGATAAAATGTGTCCTGAAAGTCAATGCCTTCTTTTTTATTGTGTCCATTGGTTGTTGGATATGGTGTCTTAAGTGTAGTATTTTTGTCTATGTACACTTGTAATTTTTTTAATCTTTGTATAATTGTCATAATATGATTTTTGCACACACACAAAAAAAAAAAAATAGAAGCAAATGTTGTTCACTGTTGTCTAATGTTTAAACTACTACTAAGCGATATTATGTGGTTGAGTTGTAATACGAAAAGATAACTTATATTAGTAGACGAATCTAAACATGTCCTTAGTATAATTGGAATGAGCAAACCGATTAAAAGACTAATATGTCGTCTATCAAGTCCAATTGGGGAGATGCTTTGTCATGGGCATCAGAACGGATGACTCCTAGAAGATAGAGACATAGACGTGACTAAGTGGACTGACAGTACATCGAATGAGACCCAAGAAGAATAGATCTTGAATCTGTTTATGGATTTATTCAGTTGTGATGGTCATAGTGTGACATACATAAATCTTGAGTGGATGATGGACTATGTATACGTGACTCTTATACTTTAATGTAAGTAAACGCCTAAGTTCAAATAGATAAGAAACCAAAAGTTGGTGCGTTGGGTATACGACTTCTACAGTATGTAGCATCATTCACATTAGTGGAATTCATAGCCCAAGACATGGGTAAATGATATCCTCTCATTGGCATTAAATGGTTAATGAAAAGTAAATGTGTCCACGGGTCGATCGTCTTTGTGATGAATGACATGATTACTATTTAATAGTAGTTGACTTTTCATGAAAGAAGATGTAATGATTACCATAAGATCAAATAGGATCATATTAGGAGAACGAATATTATCACAAAGAGATTAAGGATATTGTAACACCCTTAACCCGTATGAGTCGCCGGATTAAGGTTAAAGGTGTTACCGGACAGATCAAAAACTTTTACAGACATTTAGTATTACAATTCATTAATCACAATCAAAGTGTCCCTTTTATAGGTCAACGAGACCTTAATTATGCTTTAGAATAGGGTCGGGACTAAACCAAACGCATATGAAAGTTCTCGAAAATTTAAAACTTTTCTATATCACAGAGGTCACACGCCCGTATGGCCAGGCCATGTGCCTTCTATGGCTACTAGACACACCCATGTGTCCTGACCGTGCCAAATTAGAGCATGTATACTGACTTATCCACACGGCCACCAGACACGCCCGTGTGCCATGGCCGTGTAAAATTATACTAGCTACTGACTTGATCACACGGCCACCAGGTACGCCCGTGTACCATGGCTATGTAAGATCAGGCTAACTACTGACTTATTCACATGGATACCAGGCACGCCCGTGTGCCACGGCCGTGTATGCAAAACAGGCCATTTGCAAGGCCAAAAATGCCACCCATACAAGGGTCAATCCTACAAGCAAAATACCAATTCATTTCAAGCACACTTTACTTCCTAAACATGGCAAATAAATCAACAAGTTCTCACATTCAATCTAATTTTCATTCATGCCAATTTACCTAACTAAAACACATATACATTCAAGCATGATTCATCTACATTTACCTTTCATATAACCATTCCTTTGCTCAAACATACATACTCATAATGCTTTCATATGCTTACCAAAGTCTTGTTCATTTCATTAACTATCAAGCCAAACCAAATCAAGCATCATATATCATAATCACTCATGCATATCATCAACATTTATCTAGCCACATCTCATGGCTATTTATACACATTTCAACCATAATCCAAAACAACTAGCCTATACATGCTATATTTAGCTATGTACACATTTCAAAAGTACCAAAATGAATTTGAGTAGTGTGATGACGATCCTCGACGGTCCCCTAGCCTTCAGTAGCTTTGACGATCTATAAAACAAAGCAAACACACACACAAAGTAAGCTTTCAAAAGCTTAGTAAGCCATATACAAAAAAACTTAACATAAAATGCACATAACCATATTGATACAATGACAATAATGGTTCTCATAGCATATACATCACATATAGCATTTGGCTCATTTACTTAGCCATATCTTACCACATTCTTCAACTCAAATGTCACATATACATACAACTCATTTAAGCATATTTTCACATGTCATCTCATCATTCCGTTGCACATATTCATCTTAGTAAGTACATATAAGTACTTACCTTTTATACACACTTAGTGTACATATCAAACGTACCTGAAACGGATATACAAATCACATAGTCGTTCGTATCTCAAATTTGCCCGTTGAACCGTTCGGAACTAATAGGATATGTAGAATGCTTGGAATAGTCGTACAATGCCAACGTCCCAAACGTGGTCTTATATGTATTCAGATATCGATGCCACTGTTCCAGACAGGGTCTTACACGAATCAATACGATGCCAATATCCCAGACATGGTCTTACACGTAAATATCATTCTCGATGCCAACGTCCCAGACGTGGTCTTACACGAAAACTCAAATCAATGCCAACGTCCCAGACGTGGTCTTACATGATATCACGTAACAGACACCTATGTCATGACATAGTTAATCCTATCTACTCCTAGGTTCAGACGGGACTTCTCGGACATTAATGTTGTCTCGATTCTATCCCGAAATTCATGTTCACAACATCTTATATACATTCATTATTATGGATAGTCATATGAACATACTTAATTCAATAATAAATACATTTATTTGTATATAAACTTACCTCGGATTCGAATATTCGTTCGGACTCGGTTATTTGACTACCTTCGCTTTCCCGCGATCTAAGTCCATTTTCTTTGGTTCTTGATCTATACACATTCAAATTTAACCCTTTCATTCATCAACTTATTCAATTCAATCCAAAAAAACATACATTTAGGGCTATTTGCAACTTAGCCCTCACATTTGCACATTTTAACAATTTAGTCCATTTTCTCAAAACATCAAATATACAAAATTTGTTCATACACATGCATGGCCGAAATTCCCTAGGGACCATACAAGTACATATTTTTCATTTATTTCACCATTTATTCCCTCAAAATGCTATTTTCTCAATTTACTCCAAAATACTCAAATTCACCAAAAACTCAAAGACAAACTATGATAATTATATACATATCTTTCATATTTCACTATAAAACATTGCAAATCACATAAGTTCATCAAAGTCTCATTTCAAAAACATCATCAATTCTCAAAATTAAGATATGAGTTTTGGAGCATACCAAGCAACGATTGCAGAAACGTAAAAATTATCAAAAACGGATCAAAAACACATACTCGATTTTGGATTACACTAAGGCCGAATGTCACAAAGCTCAAAACCCCTTTCTTTTTCTTGTTTTTCAGTGGAACAAAGATGAACATGATAGATTTTTAGCCTTTTGTTTTATTATTAAAGACATAATTATCAAATCCCATAATGAATCTTTAATAACAAACATTCAATTTATGGACATACTTGTCCATCCACCGTCCACTATCCTTATAAAGGGTCAAATTTATTTTTAAGGGTTCCAAATTATAAAGACATCAACCATTTGATACTTTCACATTTAACCATCAAATTTTCATTTTATGCGATTAAGCCATCTTCTCAAATTAGGCACACAAACAGACAAATTAATGCACGAAACTTTTTCACATGCTTAATCACTCACAGAAGACACAAAAAAATAATATTAAAATATTTTACTAACTCAGATTTGTGGTCCCGAAACCACTGTTCTGACTAGGGTCTAAACCGAACTGTTACAGATATCCTATGAGGGTAACATACTTATGACAAGGTCATTGGACGAGCATTAATTGAGTTGCTTTCGTAATAGTATGCCATTGGGGAGAACTCAATCATGATACTATAGTGGAATGACTTCGTAACTAAATAATTTTATAATTAATAGGCGAAAATCCTAAACTTAATTATAAATCATTTGAGCCTCAATTACATATGTCAAATCGGTCTCTCCGCTAGCTCATTGAAACCAGAAATAAATTTCAAATTGAATCAAATGAAAATAAATGAATAGAAATGGTAAAAATGGAGAAATGAGAAATATTTGGAAATGATTATGGTTTTCTCCAAAATGAAAATGAAAATGGAGAAATGAAATCATTTGGAAATGAATGTGGTTTTCTCCAAAATGAAAATGACTTGAAAATGAATTTATGTTTTTCGAATTAAATGAAGTTCGAAAATGGAAATAAATCATTTGGTCATAGTGAACCGTTGAATGTGAAAATATTAAATATAGTTTTTCATGAATTCTTTTACGATAAAATCGTAATGATACGAAATTAAAATTGGGTTGAGAAGATTATTTAATTGGAAATATATTAATATGTTTATTTTGAGAAATAGAAAAACAAATATTGGGTTGTATCAAATTATAAATTATTGAGTTAAAAGCTTAGGAATTACTTGTAATTAGACCGATATAGGAGAGGCCCAAAAGCTCCTCTTGTTAATGAGGGGGATGGCAAACCCTAGTATTATTAACTAGGGTTGTCGCCCCTATACTTCTAGATAGACTAGGAGTTCATTTTTCTAGTTGAAATAAACTTCTAGAATTTAATAAAGGTTTTACCTCTTCTCCCTATAAATAGATGTCATCGGTAGAGCTATTTACACAACTTTAACATATTGTTATTTTGCTCGAAAATAGATAGAATTTATTCTTAACTATTAAATCTATTTTTCGGAATAACAATTTCTGTTGATTTCTATTTGAGAAGAGATATTTCGTTTTCATACTTAAACAAAGAGGTCATATGATTGCCAAAACACAATTTATGTCGATTTCTATTAAGGTTCTTAATAGGTATACCAGGTCATATGAGTAAAACCATCCATTATTGTGAGAAAAAAAAAAAGCCACTATGATTAGATATGTGATAAGGGCCCCATAAGTCAATATGAATTAAAGCAAAGACACTAAGTTTAAGTGTGACTGTGAGGAAAATGTAACTTAGTTTGTTTAGCCAATGGACAAATAGAACAAGAAGATAAATCATGAAGATCATGTAAACTAAATTTTAATTGAGTTATTTTTTCATTGTGGATATAGAAAGTGTGGCCAAGTCAAACATGCCATACATGAGGATCATTATGTAAAGTTAGAAATGAAGGAACAATAGACAATAGAAAAATGACGGATGTGACAGAAGGTGAAATGGTACCTATAGGTATGTTGGGAGGTTGAAAGAAGTATAGGCCACCATGTTCTTTACCAATCCCCATAATCCTTCCATTGCAAAGGTCTTGTAAAAGGCAAAATGAGGGATAAAAGGAGACAAAATAGTTGAGATCTTTTGTGAGTTAAGAAATGGAAATCAAATTATAATTAAAATCTAGTATATATAAAACATTGATATATATATATTGCAGTTGTAACAACCCAAACCCGACCCAAACACTATGGCCGAATCTAGTTGTTACAGGAAAAATATTTTTTTAAAGCCCGTTTGGAAAACCAACTTAAGTTTTGAAAACTCTTCATTTAAGTGGGCTTGTTAAAACCATACTTAGATTTTAATTTAGAAATTTAATTAAGTAAAATTATTATAAAATTACAAGTGTGCCCGATGGCTCGTTAAAAACAATTTCGTTCTGACTTGGAAAACATACGATTTTTAATTAATAGTAATAACAAGTTTAAAACAAGTATTCAAGCATATAACAATAATAAAATATTCTAGGAGGCCTTATTACAATTTAACAAAAATAACCGACATGCAAAAGTTGATAAAATAAAACCCAAGTCCATTAAATTAAAATTTCCACTGCATGGCCTCCTCGAGTCCCTCCGGCTCCATCTCCGCGATCTACTCATCTGCAAAATGTTAAGGGAAGGGTGAGTCACCAAGACTCGATTGCATAAATCCCTACCCGGAAAAATATATCTCATACACAATTTATTAATAACATGCTCATGCAACCCAACTAGCCATCCATACACCTTTTCTACCCCGTGTGGTCAAAACCACTGATGACTTAGAGTCACAATTTAAATGATGGGGCCAACCCATCGTGTGGTCAAAACCACTGATGACCATAGGTCACAATATATCAAATGTGGTCAAAACCACTGGTGGTACCAAACCACTGGGACTTAGTCGCAAGTATAAAATCGTTGTGGTCAAAACCACTGATGACCATAGGTCACATATAATCTGATGGGGCCAACCCATCTTGTGGTCAAAACCACTTCGGCGATCCATATTTCATCCCCCTCCTCTCATCAATCCCACCATCACATGCTTATACATCAATTATCATATGTCATGGCATAACATTTAGCATCATGTGATGGCATATAAACATATATCAAAAGTTACAAGACAGGGGACTTACCCGAAATCCATGATTATGCCACAAGCTAACCACAATCAAAATATTCAAAACAAATAATAATGTCATGTAAATTAATAAAGTGTGTAGAGATCTTACACATCTGTTACTATCGTAATTCCTAGATCCCGAAAAATCGATCTACGATGCTAGATCTCTTAATCTTAAACGGATTTGATTTCCTAACAAATCCCGAAGCCTTAATTAGTCCCTTGGAAAATAAATCCCGAAAGCTTTCCTACAATTGGTTTTAATCAAGTTAATACGAATCATAGGCCATAATTTTAATTCCAAAAGAGATGATTACCCCTTACCACACTTATTGAAAATTGGCAGCACCTTGTTGGAGATATGATATTCGACCCAATACACAATTGGAAGGGCTGGAAATTTTAGTGAAGGAGGAGGGTGTATTCGGCTAAGAGAAACAACAAAGATCTTTGGAATTTTTTTGAACACTTTTGGCTAAGAGTTTAAGGGAGATTTTGGCGAAAGACAATGAAGAAAGGAAGAAGAGAAAGAGTTTGTTTGTAAATTTCCTCTTAAAGAGGGGTATATTCGGCTTGTAAAAGAGAAAAAAAGCTGGAATTTTGAATGGTTTTGGCTATGAAACAATGGTGATTTCTTAAGAAGAACAAATTTTGGAGAAAAGAAAAGAAAATTGGTTTAACTTTTGCACACCTTTGCTGTGTACAAAATGTGATATGGACAAATTTCCCAAGGTCTCCAATTTTAAGCAAACACTCACTTAATTTGTGATAATTTCCAGCCTTGATTTATCCAAGATAAATCTAATTTTATCATGTTTTTAATCTCCTAATCCCTCACAATTTAAGAGCAAATAGAACACTAATAGCTCCCCTCTTTCAAAATTAAAAATAACAATGAAAATAATAAAAAAAAAAAAAATAAGCTTAATCTTGTCACCTCTTCAAATAAATAATAAAATAATAATAATTATTATAAAATAAAAAAACAAAAATAAAAGAACCCATGTGCTCCTAAATTTTCCTTTCAAAGATGTAAAAACAAAACAATTATGTGCAAAGCCAAATTCACGCCACTTGGAGAAAAATAAAAATCCAAGTCTTTGCTTCTTGGACTCGAACCAACGACCCCAAAGCAAAGCAAGAAGACTCTTTAGCGCCCCAACCAATTCTTCCCTTTGGCCTTTCATGCTAATTATTCCCACCATTCATTTATAAAGCCTTATACCTGAGCCCTTCTCCTTTTTAACGCCAAAGCCTAAAAAATAAAACCCCTTGCTTCATTCATGTCTCGAACCCGAGACCTCACGCCCAGCCCTCTCTTCCAACGTCCCTAGCCACTTCTCCCATTAGACTTTCGTGTCATAGAACCCCATGATTTAATCTTTAAGGCCTTTCAACTTAAGCCCAGCACTGCATAAAAAAATAAAACGCCACTTGCTGCTGCCGTGCCTTGAACCCGGGCCCTTGCTGGCGTTGCTTCCAGCCCTTGAGGGGCGCATGGGAGCCACTCTACCAAGCCATTTTTCGTGTCATGTTTCTCCCAGATTTATTCTTAAACCCTATCTCCATCTAGCTCCCTCCTTTTAAGTACTTTAATTTAATTTTTTTTTTTTTAACCCAAATTCGACCTAAATCAGGGTTATTTCTAGACCCTAAATCATGCTAAATAAAATAATATTTATTCATTTCTTGAAGCCCACATGGAATTTATTTAAATTACAAATAGCCCCTAATTCAAGGTGTTACAGCAGTTGAATAAATCATGTTAAAATTTAACATCTTTTAAATTCAATTGGCGTATTAGATCCCATGTTTTGTAGCTAAAGAAAATTTAGAGGGAAATTAATAACTACACACAACAGAAATTATTAAGCTAAATCAAAACTTAATATTGAATAGTAATAAAAAATTAAAAGTTGAAAGAAGAGAAATAACTAAATAGGTAAGAACATGAAGCTAGATTGAATGCTAAGACTAAAAACACCATAAAATCTTCATTTGGAAAGCTAGGCAACAAACTAAAAAGTCACTAACTTTGCCAAGATCAAATTAAGGTATTACATAATAAAATATGAGAAACCCATATTTTAATTCGATGCATAAAGATGAAATAACACAAGATTCAAACGAGAAAAAGAATGAAAATTTACAAATAAAAAAATAAAATGATGCTTTGTTAAAGACTTGCAAATAATATTCTTACATGCCCAACTAAGGAAAGCCCTACAGAAATTTCTAGGAAACTGAAGGGAAAAATGAGGGATTATGAGATAAACAGATATGAACTGAAACATTAAAAGAAAAAGGACAAAGAAATAAAGAAGGAGAAGGAAGAGGTAGAAAAAAGAAAAAGAAAATCAAAGAGCTTTATTAAATTTTCTTGTTTTGGATTGAATAAAAATGATTATGTAGTGATGAATTGACATTTGATTAAAATTTTAATTTTAACTTTTAGTCACAATATTCTGCAGTGAAAAATATGAAAAGTGAAAAATAAATGGGAAGTAGAATATAAGGAAAATAAAGAAATAAAAAGCAAATTTTAATTGTTCAAAAAAATTAAAAGTAAAGGGCTTAGTTCTGTAACTTGACCAAAAATTTTAGTCTGATATGATGAAATAACGGGTCACATCAGATTGCCATTACACCATTAAGAGTCATTAGCAATTCAGTGATCATTTCGTAATCAAACGATAACATAAGTGTCGAAACCATTTTTTTGTTGTTGGAAAATTGGGTCGACTTTAAAAACGAAAATAAAGTCGCCACCAATCCTTTTTTTTTTTTTGAGGTGTGATCGGGTCACCTTGAAATTGATCGTTAAAACACTTTGATTTATTAACGATGATTTTGGCCTACAAAATTTGAGAAAATAGGTTCGGGAGTCGGTTACGTACAAGAAAGGATTAGCACCCTCGTAACGCCCAAAATTGGTACCGAATTGATTGATTAATGTCTTAATGTCAAAAATTTGAAAAGATTTTAAAATACAATCCTTTTTATTTAAAAAGAACTTGAATAAATTGAATTGGATTTTGAGACCCGCTTATTTCGAAGATGTAAAATATCATACCCAGTGAGTTAGGATACGACATTTCCAATCTTCGAAACTAAGCTTGTCTTTTGACATTCAAAACTCGTACATTTAAATTTAAGAAGGATATCCGGTTATTTGGGTCAAATGAAAAAATCGGAACCCAGTAAGTTAGAGCGTAATTTCTCAAAATTCTCAAATACAGAATATTGCGTTTGTTTTTAGAAATCCTTATCTCGAGATAACAAAATGTCACATCCAGTGAGTTAGGACACAACATTTGAATTCCCGAGAATAAGCTTTTATTTAACTTATATGTTTTGATTTTTAAAAAATAACCGGTTCTTTAAACTCGATGAGAAAAATCAAAATCCAGTAAGTTAGGGTACGATTTCTTTCGAATCTTAGAACGCGTAGTATTTGCTTAATTTAAAACAAAAATTTTAATGCATCGAATAAAACGTAATATGATCGTAGTAAAATGGAAAATGAATTATAGTACACATGCATAATAGAATAAAAACAAGGGTAACAATATAAATAACAATAATAAAGGCAAAAAAAAAAAAGCTAAAACAAAAAAATTTATACAAAATAATAGGTAAAAATAAAAAATAAATAAACAAATAAAAGAAAAGAAAATAATAACAAAAATAAAAGCTAATAGCAAATCAATAAATAAATGAATATTATGTACAATAATTTAAAAATAATAAAATAATAATAATAGTAGTAGTAGTAAAAATAAAAATAATATTAGTAATAATAAAAATAATAGTAATAGTAACAATAACAATAATAATAAATATAATAATAAATATAAATATAATAATATTTATAATGATAATTATAATAATAATTAATAATAAAAATATTAAATTAATAATAAAAGAGCAAAAATAACAAAAGAAATAAAAAGAAGGACTAAATTAAACTTTAAAACAGGAATTTGGGGCAAATTAGAAATAAAAGTAAAAGGGGAACTAATTAGAACACGCGAATAATAAGGAGGGGCTAAAAGGGAAAATATCTTCCGCCCTCCAAAACGCAGCGTTTTGCGCAGGACCAAATTAAAAACAGAATAAAACTTAAGGGCGAAATTAAAAATAAAAGAAAACTTAATTGCAAAGTAATAAAAAAGCAGAAGGGCTAAAAGTGCAATTATCCCTTTCGTTAAAAAACACGTGGATCCTAGACGGGTCGGGTCGGTCGGATTGGGCATGGCCTAAACGGCGTTGTTTTGGCGGTAATGGCCCTGGTGCAAAACGGCACTGTTTCGACGCCTTATAAAAGCCATTTTTTAAAAAAAAAATTCATTTCTCCATTCATTTAACAAAAAAACAGAGGGCTCTCTAAAGTTTCTATGCCCCAGTGATTTCTGGTGAAGGCTCCGCGCTTATCGCATGCATGGATCATGTTACTTTTCGCCACCGTGACACTACAATGTAGGAACTCCGAAGGTATTTTTTTATTTCTTTTAATATATATGTATATATTTTAGTTATAAAGAAATGAAAGTAAAAAAAATGTATAAATATATATGACAGTTTCGGAAAGAAGAAGAACAAAAGAAAAAAGTAAAGAAAAAGAAAGTAGAATAACTTTTGCTGATTTTTCTTTCTATTGATTCTCTATTTTCATTTTTTAAAAATCCCTCTTTACATATCCTTTCTTTCGGTTTTTAAAGCCGAATATTCTAAATAAAAAATGTACAAAATCCTTTTTTCTTTGCTGTATTCTTTCTTCACTGTTTTTGCTTCCTTTTTTGTAGGTGTAACCACCGTACCGAGGCGCGCGTGTAGGGTGACGTGGGGGTTTGCGGCGCATGCATGGGGGTTCGACCGTTGAGGCATGCAGCGACAGAATAATCTGGAAACCTCTAGAGTTTCTAATTTTTTGGGCTAGGGGCTTGTATTGGGCCAAAATTTTGGGCCTCGGGTTTAGTATTTGTAAAAAAGAGACTGGACATTATTGGTTCTTTTATATTTTGATTCTGAACTGTTAAATTTGAGCTATTGTTATTGTTTGGTTTTTTTATTTTATTTTGTATTTAGATTTTTTTGTTTGGTTAATCGAGCCCCGGGTAAAAATAATTAAAATATAATATTTTAAATATAAATAACTAAAATATAACTTGAGACTATTTTAATAATTTATTCTTTATTTAAATTTAAGAAAAAAAAGTTAAAACTTTATGAATAACTCAAAATTAAAATTTGAATATTCTAACAACAAACGACAAAAACTATTTACGAGTTATCATCATCAACATGCCATTATTTTTCATCACTACCGAAGTTGTTTCACTTTCTAGTTTAAATTATAGTATGTGAGACAGTATGAGGTCAGATATGATATCAAAGGGTTGATCCAATCTTTTTAGAACATTGAAAAAGATGGCTTCCTTTGCTCCTACTGTAAAGTTGGCAGCCTACTACTTTTTCTTCCTTGTGGACCATAAATCATCTAATCCCAACCATTTCCATTTCTTTAATTGCATTTCAACTTTGTTTTTATTTGAGAGCGCCTTAGCACTTTAACTTTACTCTTCGAAATTGCAAGGAATTTTTGCCTCTTTCGCCTTTATTTCTTTCACTTTTTCCTATCAATTATTTATATTTTTCCCAACTTCCACACTTAATTATCATCATATTGTATTTTATCTTTCTACTAAAAAAATAAGTAAAATAATCTTTACATATTATATTTAAAAGTAAATTGGTCATTTGTTAAAATTTTCATTTATTATTATTGTTAAAAATTGATCTATGTATACATTAGCATTAGGTATACATGACACATTATGTGTCACTATTTCGTTATTTTGTCAGCCATACCGATTTTTAAAAGTGCAAATGGATAAAATTTTTAAGCAAAAGAACCAATGTATAGGAATTAATTTACTATTTTTTAAGTTTAAGAAGCAAAATACAATTTGATTCTTAATACAAATACTTACATAATATTTTTACCGTGTATACACATATATAAAAATCATACTTGCAGTAAAATACAAAGGATACCATTAACTTAGAAACAACACGAATCTTGTTTTTAGAAAGATTGTTGGATTGCATCCTCAATGATGTGCATCTGATGAAGGAAAAACGATTTTTGTTATATTCAATACTTAGTCAATATTATTGAACCGTGAGCTCAGTGTCGGCATTGCAGCACAAGATAAGAACAAAGTTGTAATTGAGATGATTCAGAATCCTTGAAATGGACCCCTTTTCCCTTTCCTTCTTCGGAAGCAAACATCAGTAGCAATAAGTGAGGAACATGTCTTAAAACTATTGACATGATGCAAGGTCAAGGAATAGTTGTATATTTTGGTTAAATATAATGCTTTTGTCCCTTGAAGCAAAGCTAAAGGACCATTCGGCTTATTTCAAGATTGGAACTAACATTATGACATCAAACATGTAGATATTATTGGGTCAACCATTGTCTACTCTTTCCTCGGAGAAAGGGAAAAACACATCCCTCATAAAGGAATAGCCCACCACGAAAAACAAATAAGGTATTAGTGATCTCCAGTTCTCCATCCACTTTCTAGACTGCTGTTTTTATTTTACAAATTACTTGTTAAATGGACTGTCATTTAATTGTACCGTAAGGTATGAGTATATGGTCCAAACCTCCATGTGGTTAGGTTTCCTTACCCGATTTCCATTGACTTCCATTAACAGTACTTTTTCAATTTAAGGAGAATATATTATATATACCATGATGGCCAGAGCTAGACTTGTTTATATTTCATGGCTAGCAACTGCAAATTAGAATAATATAAAGTATGGCACAATTAGAATTTGGTAATCGAAATGAATATTTTGTCCAATAAAGAGATCTCTAACTTTGGAACTTCAGAATTGTTCTCAATTAGATAAGCTTTATATGCATTGGGTTCCCCGCAGTTTACTAATAATTTCTTCTAAGGTTGAAAGAAAATTTGACCTTTTAATCGTTTTTTGAAGTCAAACAATTTGAAATATAGTTTCATCACTGATTTAGAATTGTTATACGCATGGCCTGATAATGTATTTTTTAATATCCTTCCTATGGTTGAAATTTCATTACATCCCCTTTCTTCGAAAATCAAACCTAATAACACCGAAACAGATGGCTAGCTGTCTTCATCATAACACCTCCCATATTTCTTTATCAACCCGGGTATTAAATTTTGAATGGAAACATGTAGAAAAATCACTATTAATGGTGCTTTATCTGTTTCATCTTTGACATACACTAAAGCTCTACACTTCTCTTCCCTTTTGTCTCTTTCTTGCCTCTCTGTTCTCACTGTTTTCTTCTTCTTCTTCTTCTTCTTCTTCACTTAACAGGGACTTGATTTGTAATGGGTTGTTGTCTTTGAGCTTACTTTTGTTATTAAACGAAGAAACCTCACAAGATTTCAGCCTACGGAAAAGATGGGTATCTTTCAGTTTCTGTTCTTTTTCTTTCTTTTGTTCACACTCTACACTCCAATGTCCGTTCATGCGAACACAGAGCTTAGATCTCTAATGGAACTGAAGGCTTCTTTAGACCCAACAAACAATATCCTCGAGTCATGGAAAAGCGATGGTGACCCTTGCAGTGGTTCCTTTGTCGGTGTGGCTTGTAATGAGCACCGTAAGGTGGCTAACATTTCGTTACAGGGCAAGGGTCTTTCTGGTCAGGTCTCGCCTGCTATTGCGGGGCTCAAATGTCTCTCTGGTTTGTACTTGCATTACAATTCTCTGTCTGGGGAGATACCTAAAGAACTCTCCAATCTTCAAGAGTTAACTGATCTTTATCTTAATGATAATAATCTGTCCGGCACCATTCCTCCTCATATTGGTAACATGGCTGCGTTACAAGGTTAGTTCATCGTTTGGCTTCTGAATTTTCGTTTATTATTAGTTTTCAAAGTAGTAACAGTAAATATTTTGCCTTGTAGTTGTGGATTTATGTTGCAATCAGTTGACAGGGAATATACCCACAGAGATAGGGGATTTGAAGGGATTAAGTGTTCTTTCTTTGCAACGAAATAGACTAGATAGTAAAATTCCAGCTAGCTTAGGGAACTTGGTAATGTTAAGAAGACTTGATTTGAGCTACAATCGTCTCTTTGGTGAAATTCCTACAACATTAGCTAATATTCTACAATTGGAAACTCTAGATGTTCGAAACAATACGCTATATGGAAACGTCCCTTCAGGTAAAATTGATTAAATATTGTTCATATATAATGATTCATGTTCTTCATGTTAACTTATACTGATTTGTAACCTGTAATGAATGAAAACCAAGGTCTTAAGAGATTAAACGGAGGGTTCCTTGGTGACAACAATAGAGGTCTATGTGGAACAGGCTTTCCAACATTGAGAGTCTGTTCACGTTTTGACAATATGAACATCAACCAGCTTGAACCTTTCCGATCTGATCTGAATGACACGGTTCCAGGGGTTAACTCGCACATAGTACATAACCAAGGACATTGCAACCACACTCATTGCTCGAATCCGCTGAGATTCCCGAAATTACCTATTATTACAGGGGTTATCACAGTCGGTTTTGTTTTAATGTTTGCTGTATTTCTTGCAATTTTCCACTACCGTAGGAAGAAACAAAAGATTGGAAACACATGGGAATCTTCTGATGGGCGCCTTAGCACTGACCACCAAGCAAAGGAACTTCAAAGGAATGGAAGTGTTTCTCCGCTTGTAACACTCGAATATTCATATGGATGGGATCCATTAGGTGATGGATGGGACAACATTGGATTTTCCAAGGAACATTTAGATAAGTTCAGATTCAATCTAGAAGAAGTCGAGTCCGCAACTCGGTGCTTTTCCGAGTTAAACTTACTAGGAAAGACCAATTTCTCGTCAGTCTACAAAGGAGTACTAAGAGACGGTTCTGTTGTAGCCATTAGGAGCATAAACGTAACCAGCTGCAAATCAGAAGAATCAGAGTTTGTTAAAGGCTTGTACTTATTAACCTCCATGAGACATGAAAACCTCGTTAGGCTTCGAGGGTTTTGTTGTTCAAAGGGCAGAGGCGAATGTTTTCTCATTTATGACTTTGCTTCTAAGGGAAACCTGTCTAAGTATCTCGATGTTGAAGATGGAGGTGAACCGGTTCTTGACTGGCCAACAAGGATTTCCATCATCAATGGTATCGCAACAGGTATCGGATATTTGCATAAAAGTGAAGCAAGCAAGCCACCCATAGTCCACCGCAACATATCTGTAGAGAAAGTACTGATTGACCACCAATTCAGCCCATTGATCGCAGACTCTGGTCTCCATAAGATTCTTGCCGATGACATTGTGTACTCAGCTCTTAAAGTAAGTGCAGCCATGGGTTACCTAGCACCAGAATATGTTACCACAGGCAGATTTACAGAAAAGACTGACATATTTGCATTTGGAGTGATTATTCTCCAAATCCTGTCTGGTAAACTTCAACTCACAAGCTCAATGCGATTGGGAGCGGAATGTAGCAGGTTTGAAGATTTTGTTGACGCAAATCTAAAAGGAGAATTTTCGGAATCGATGGCCGCTAAGCTGGGGGAAATTGCACTTCGCTGCACCAATCAACACCCTAACGATAGACCATGCATGGAGACAATAATCAAAGAGCTAAATGACATTTCATGATTTCTTGATGTACATTCGTTTTTTTTTACCCACAAAGCGATGATATGATAGGATCAAAGAGGTTTATTACTGCTTTTGGTTGGTTGTTTATGGTATCATTTCGACATAAACTAGAGCTATCAGTTAACTGCGCAATTCGTTAAAGTTTTTAATGGTATCATAGTATGTTATTAATTTGTTACTACTTTTTTTAGCATATTAATATATTACTACTTAAAAGATTAAGTAAATAATTACTTAAATTAATAAAAAATTTAATTATTATTTAATCAAATAAATTTCCAAAAAAAAAAGTTAAATCTCTGCATAAGCACTAGGGTTGAGCAAAGAAACCAAAAAAACCAAAAAATCAATTCAAACTAATGCATTGAGATAAAATGAGTACCTTATTTGTTTCTAAGTTAATGTTATCATCCAAACCTTACAGTTCATTTCAAGTTTGATTTTTTCATAAGTAACGCATTTTAGTCAAATCAGACCAAATAAAAAAAAATATAATTTAAAGGAATAGTCCTAATAGA
This sequence comes from Gossypium bickii, assembly GCA_025503065.1. Lineage (NCBI taxonomy): Eukaryota > Viridiplantae > Streptophyta > Magnoliopsida > Malvales > Malvaceae > Gossypium > Gossypium bickii. The sequence continues at coordinate 119,596,992 of CP106712.1, read as the reverse complement.
ATAGTAGATGAACCCTTTCGATATTTATATGTACTAATTTATGTAATCCAATTATTATGTTATTTAAAAAAAAATTAAATATCATCATACTAAAAATTATGTATAAATGAATTTAGAGCACATATTATAATTATTATGAAAAAAATTAAGAATTACAATATTAAATTATTTTTAAACAAACACTTTCAAATCAAACCAAACCAAACCATAATTATTAATTTCAAATAATCGAACTTTTACTATTCAATTTTAAAAATCAGAAAACAAATAATACAATTCGTTTTAAATTTTATCCGAAACCCAAATTAAACCCAACCATACACACAACAACAACTTAACACTAGTATGGCATTAAAAACTTCAAAAAAAACTAACATTTATAATATTTCTATTATTTTAAAAGTGATGACATTGGAAATGGACACGTAAGTAGCAGTAAAAATAATAATTTATCCAAAACAAAATTTGTATTTGACTTTTCTCCGATAATTTAGTCAAAAATGTTAGGGTTTTTTTAAAAAAATATGTAAATTTTTTAAAAAATTAGGGAAATAGACCGATTTTGAAGAGAGTGTGTAAAAATGTGTCTAGTTGGACTTGTTTTCTGCATAGTTGGCAGGAAAGTGCGCCTAGCTGAATGCGTTTTCCTCTTAGTTGGCAGGAAAGTATGTCGAGCTGGGCACTTTTCTCCAACAGTAAATTCCCAACAGTCAAATTTCAAATCCGACTGACGAAATCATTTCTTAATTGAAAACAAGGTCGACTTTTTATTTAAAACGAAAATGGAGTTGCCACCAATCCTTTTTATTTAAGTGTGATAGGATCACCTCATAATTTAATCATTTTAGTAAAAGTTTAAATTTACTAAAACGATGATTTTTGGTTTACAAAATCCAAAAAACGAGTTCGGGAGTCAGTTACGCATGAGGAATGATTAGCACCATCGATACGCCCAAAATTGATACCTAGTTGATTACTTAATGTCGAAAGTTAAAATTTTGAAAAGATTTTAAAATACGATCCCCTTTTTATTAAGGTTAATTTTAAAAACGCTTGAATTAAATTGAAATGAGCAGCAAAGGCCCTCTCGTCTCGAGATAACAAAATGTCACATCTCGTAAGTTAGGATGTAACATTTGAACTCTTGAAAATAAGCTTGCCTTTAATTTTCATTGATTTTTTATGCATTTTGAAATTTTAAAGGATATTTGGCCATTTAGGTTCGTCGAGAAAATCGAAACCTCGTAAGTTAAGGCACGATTTCTCGAAGTTCCAAATACAAAACATTATCATTATTTTTAAAAAAAAATTCAAATAACAGCGAGTGTGATATTTAAACGATGTGTATTTATTTTGTTTAAAATATAACAATGAATAAATGTATCTAAATACGATTCAAGATATAATTATAGTAGAACAAAATAAAATGCTAGTGTATAAAAGTAGAATAATGATATACTAAAAAATAAAATGACATGCTAGTTAATGTCAATAATATGAACATGGTAATAAAAACAATTCATAATGACGATGACAATAATTATACCATGATTACTACTTTAATATTGCATATAAAAATTAAGGAATAATAATAATAATAATAGAACAGTAGCAAAATGTACAAAAAAGAAAAATAAGACTAATATGAAATTAAAATATGAAAAGAGTATAAAAAAAAGGAAAATAAAAGAAATAAATAAATATGTGAACAAAAATATAACTAAATATATAAAAAAACATAAAAAAAATCTATAAAGGGTAGATATTAATTGAACATGAGACTAAATCGGAATTAAAACAAAATTTAGAGCCTAAATCGTATTAAATAACTAGACAAGAATAGGACCAAAATCAAACACGCTTAAACTATTGAGGGCCTATTCGGCAAATAACCCAACTCTGGACACGCGTCTATTTCTCAGAGCGCCAGTGGGTCAGGGACTCGATTGAAATGCGCCGTAAATTCTGGAGTCAAATTTACAAAAAAAATAAATAAACAAAATGACTAAATTAAAAAGAAAAAGAACGTGGAAGGGCTAGGAGCGTAAATATCCCATTGAATGAAAACACGTAGATCCCCCTTGGAGCGGGTCGGGTCGCGCGCAGGTCAAGGTTAAACGACGCCGTTTTGGCGCTGGTGACCCTGGTTCAAAACGGCACCGTTTCGTGCCTTTATTTAAATCAATTTTTTTTTAAAAACTTCATTTTTTTCCTTTTTCCTAAAAAAAAAAACATTGAAATTCTCTCAACCCCCTCCCTTTCTCCCGATTTTCGGTCAGGGATCGAGCCATCGGCCGCCAGTAAAGGCGCTGCCGCCCACGGTGGCTAAAAAATCGAACGAAAGCCATTTTTTTGGCTTTTCGACTCCCCGAGCCTAAAAACGCCATATTTCATCAGAGATGGTAACCTCGGGCCCCCTTTTTCACGATGGCAAAATCGAAAAGGTAAGGTTTCAGCTGTTCTTTTCTTTTTTTTTTTTGTTTGTTTCTTGAAAAAACAAAATGAAGAGATGAAAAGAGAAACTAAATAAAAAAGACCACCTTTAGAAAAAATTTTACTCTATTTTGATTGCTGCGTGTTCGTATTAAATCTCTGTACATCATATGTCCGTGTAAAAAATTACAAAGGCTTGTTCCTCGATTTTTATAGCCAAAAAATAAATAGTAAAAAAACACAATATTTTTCTTTGTTTTTTCTCTGTTGTTGCTCTCTTTTTTGTCTGATCTGTAGGAACGGAGGTCTTGCCGTGCGGCGAGGAGGAGCGGCGGTGGAAGGTGTGCGGCACCGCTTTTAGGGGAGGCTAGAGTTTTCTTGTTTAGTTTAGGTGTTGGGCTGATTTGGGCTAGGGTTAGAATTGGGCTAAGGTTTTGGGCTTAGTTTAATTTGGGCCTGTATTTGTTGGGTTTAAAATTGGTTTGGGCTGTTTAATTGTAAATGGACTGTTTTTAAAAAAATTAGACTTTATATTTATTTTGGTTTATTTTGTGTTATTGTTTCTGGTTTGGGCCCCGGGCCAAATAGGCCCATTACACCGACCACAATAAAATTATAAATAAACCAATGGTAACTTTTTTTTCCTATATAAACCCAGGCCATTTTCCACTCTTTTCATTCAAATCCAATTCTTTCCCTTCTCTCTGTTCTCTCAAGATTAATTCTAATTTTTCCAATAAATTTCTATAAAAATATTCTAGTTTTACTTTATTATTTCGTAAATTATTCATTTTAATTAATTTTTTACGAATGACAAATTCTTTTATTTGTTTTGACGACAAGCACATTTGCGCCGCGCAATTGGCAATAGTAAGGAAAAATTTATATTTTTATTAACTTTAATTAATTTAATCTTAATTTTTTTAAAATTATAATTTATTTGTTGATATAAATAGGCGGATGATCTGGTTTTGGAGGGGTTCATACAAAATTTATCAAAGAGTGCACCCAATGCAATTCGTCGTCTTTTGCAAAATGTGAGGTTCTTACATGTGTCTCGTATGCTCGGGGTTGTAAATTGTATTCCACATTTATCAGTGCATTGGTAGAAAGATAGAGACTCAAGACATAAACTTTTCATCTTCCATGCGGTGAGTGTACGATCACACTAGAGGACATGGCTTTACTGTTGGGCTTACCAGTGGATGGGGGTGTTGTTATCAGGCCAGTGATCATTCCCGATAGGAAGGACCTTTGCGACACACTATTAGGGAAGGTGCCGAACAAGTTTCAAGATGGTTGGATAGAGATAAAATGGTTGGAAGATAATTTCAGTGAACTTGATGAGCACGTGACTGCCCTAAAAAACTAATAATATGCCCAAGCATTCATCCTGAGGTTAATTGGCTGACTTCAAAGAATGTGGTCAACTAAGTTGGGGATCAACCGTGTTGGCCACGTTGTATCGAGAGTTGTGCTAGGCAACTGAACCGGATAAGATGTTAACGATGGTTGCCTGCTCTTACTGCAATCATGGGCGTGGTGGCAGCTACCATTTTTACGTCCCTGAGTCGATGCCTCTTATACATTCTCACTAGTGACAAGGTAAAATTTATTTGATTATAATATAGTTATCATAGTAAATGTTGTTTATTTTTTATATGTTTGAATTAACATATTGTTTGAGTAGGTGGAACTTTAGGCTGAGTTATGTGGGACTACAAAAACTACTTGAAGATATCCGATTGCTATTAGATCATGGTTCGAAAGTCGAGGTTAGTTATTGAATTTTTCAAACATATAATAATTACGTAATGATTTGGAATTAATATTTTATAGATAAAAAAACCTATAACTGTGTACTACAATTTGAATGGATGTCATAGGTCGACCCGACAATTGTAAAATGCATCTTGCCCGAAAATTTGGCCAATCGATGTATCTGGGACGTGAGGGTACCATTCACTACACCAAAACAGACTTTTAGCGGCGTATTTAGTGGCGTTTTAAAGAAAAACGCCGCAAATATTATACATTAGCGGCGTTTGGTAGAAAACGCCGCAAAAAAATGAGTAATAGCGGCGTTTTTCTTTCAAAACGCCGCTAAAAAGGAGAAATAGCGGAGTTTATTTACAAAACGCCGCTAAAAGTCGGAGCATTAGCGGCGCTTTCAGAAAAACGCCGCTAAAAGCCGGAGCATTAGCGGCACTTTCAGAAAAACGCCGCTAAAAGTCGGAGCATTAGCGGCGCTTTCGTAAAAACGCCGCTAAAAGCCGAAGCATTAGCGGCGCTTTTGGAAAAATGCCGCTAAAAGCTGGAGCATTACCACTTTTAGATCTAAACCATAGATCTAGATTCTAAACCCTAAATCATAACTCTAAACACTCGACCATAAACTCCTAAACTACAAACACTAAACCATTAACCATTAATATTTATAATTTAGGGTCTATGGTTTAGGGTTAATCATTTAAGGTTTAAGATTTAAGATTAATGGTTATGTTAGGGTTTAGACTGGATTTATAGTTTAGTTTTTAGTATTTTAGAGTTATGGGGTTTTGAGTTTAGTAAGTTAGAGTCTTAATAGTGTTTAGGGATTTAAGGATTAAGGATTTTGATAAAATAGATAAAAATCATATTATTTTAGGGTTTAGGTAAGCAATTAGATTATTTTTTTAATTACTTCTGCAACTTGTAATATATATATATGAGTTAAGGTGTATAATTTAGGGTTTAGAGGTAGGTGTATATATAATTTAGGGTTTTAGGATTTAGATATGAGAAATTAAATTATAAAACTGTACAAATTAAATATATTGTTAGAAACAAAACAAAATTAATTAAAAGAATCTAATTAATAATTAAACAAAAAAAATTATTAATATTGAAGGTATTAGCGGCGTTTTTGAGAAAAAAATATTTTGAAAATATTGTTAGAAGGGATTCGGGTTTAAGGGATTATGGTTTATGGTTTGGGGTTTAGAGTTTGGGATTTGAGGTTTGGGGTTTATATTTGAAACTTATTGTTTTTGTTTTCTTACATAAAATATATATATATATAAAAAATATGTCATGTATCTAATTCTTTTAAATATTGCTCAAAGTTTCAAAAATTTTTTATTTAAATTTGATATGAATTATATAATAACTAAATATAAAATTATAATAAAAGTCAAGCACTCTTTCATCTAGCCTCTTCTATTTATTATTTAACTAGTTTAATTATATTAATTAAAACATATTTTTTAATTTAATATTTAAAATCTTTACAAAAAATTAATAACACATAGAAAAAAATTAAAACAAATAACATAGAAAAATATATGTTAAAAAAATGAAAATACAATTATTTAAAATACTTTTAAAGTTTTTTTAGGTATATGACTTATTATTGTTTAAATTATATATTAAATAATTTACTATATAATGGTAAAAGAGATAATTTTAATTTTAATAATATTTTAAATTATTTAAGAGATATTAGGTAAACTTTATGTATAATAAAATTTTAAAAAATTGTAAAAAATTATAAAAAAATATTTTATATTGAACTCAAGTATTAGCGGCGCTAGGTTAAAAGCGCCGCTATAGGTAGGCAATAGCGGCGCTAGTTTAAAAAACGCCACAAAGTTTAGATTTTTTTTGGAAAAACGACGCCGTTTCTTTGTGTCGTGTTTTATTCAATTTTATGACCCGATCGAAATCCCTTAGACTCTTCACCTTATTTTCACAATCCCTAAATTCCAAAAATCAGAGTCCTCCTCAAATCCTCTCCTGCTTTGCCGTTGATTCTCCATTCTTCCTCATCGCGTCGGCCTTCATCTGCCTCCTCGCCAGTCGCCGTCGCCATCCACCAACGTGTAAGTCGCCATCGCCATCGCCATCGCCTACTTATATTTCAATGAAGCTTCACTGGTCTTAGAAATTGTCATATAATGACGGCAAGTTCACTTTGACTGTGCCCTTCAATTTTCCTGAATTTGTTACTCCTGCTATAAGGCAAATCCCAAAGAAAGAGAGGATACAATTGAATGTGAACTCCGTATTGCAAGTGGAATCGTGTATCGAGCGATGAGTCATCCTTTTCAGTGCATATTTGATTTAGGACCATTAAACTTGTGTTTTGATTTTTCTTTCTTTTGACTTAATGATGATATTACTTCGTTCCTTGTTTTCATTCTTCTTATTGTTCATTTCACCCCTTCAAATTTTCAGGAATCAAAACGCGATGGAGGGCATATTGGTCTCTTATATGAAGCAAATGTTATGACATGGTCCCATACTGACTTGAGTTTCTCATATAATGATTCATTTTATCTTTGAAAAAATAAAATATTCAGTTTTAGGATGTAAATTTCTGTTAAAATTTGAAAAACATTCGGTTAATTTGAATTTTTTTAAGGATTATCATTTGTAAATTAAAGGTAATTTGGAAAATTAGAAGTTAAAATTTTAGTTACGAGGAATTTCAAGATTAAATTACTGGTGAAATTTTAGGTTGAAAGAATTAGCAATTATTTGTAAGAATTAAGTTGCAGCTTTCTTTTTAATTGTCATTGCAGGTATAATTTCCATTTGTTCCCAAGGGATGAATTAAACATTGGGATGCCTTCTTATAGTTTTTCGTGCCAAACTTTTACCCTTGTGCATATATCTAGTTTACTAGAATAATGGAAATTGTAAAAAATCCCATTAATGTAATGAATTTTTATTTGTTACTGCTTGCATCTAATCTCTTTTGAATCTAACTTCTTGCATTGATGAGGGTATGTTTTACAATGATATGATCGTAAATTTACAGGTATGTCATTGCCTGGTCTGTCACATTTTGGATAGCAGCAGAGGCAACAGATTCGGCCATTGTTGTTGATAGTCTGATGAGGATGAACAACAAGGCTTTGAAGGATGCTATTGTCGTGTTTGACACGATTGCAATGTCTATTGATGTCAAAGACCGTATGTTTCTCTTGGGAACTTTTTTATAACAATTTTTAATCTTTTATCCCCCTGTATGTGCATCTTTAATATCTTTGGTGTCTTCTTTTTTCTGAAGATTGTTTCTATACGTGTTTTGATTATAGATTTATATGCATTTGCCTTTGAATTGGCATGGCAATTAATCGTTTTCCTTGTTGCAACTGACCTATGTTATTTTCCTTGTTACAATCGTTTTGATTGTAGTTTTTTTGTCTTCAAATATGTGTTATTTTATTGAATGAAGAGCCATAGTTGATATGTTCAAATATGAGGTTCAAAGTTTTTGTCTTGGTCATACAGAGTGAGTGAGTTTTTACAATTACATGTTTCTGTTGCATTGCTTTGATATTGTACAAGAGAAAGATTGAAATTTATTATTGAGTTATCATTATTTTATTTATTTATTTCGGTTTTGATTTGTTATTTTTTAATGGATTTTCGTTTTTGCCATTTGAAGTAAATGGATGGCCACTAATCAAACATAATTGTTATATGTAACAGAAAATTAATGTATCTTTTTCTTTTAAATACTGTCCCCCTTTAAAAAAAATCAAGTACACTTTTTGTTATTTTTGTTCTGACAAACTAGGCTTGCATAAAACCAAATGGAGCCTCAATGTATCCACCTTGGGTATAAACGAAATGAGTTTTATTTATTTATTTAAATAATTGATTTCCGTGGCGTCCATGATTCACATGGTGATTTATTTAGGCTATATGTCATGAGGACATTGATTACCTTCTTTTAGTTGTATAACTTCGATTTATTATTGGCTTGTATATATATTTTTCAGCAACTTAGTTTTAATTACTTTAGTACAGAGAGATGTTTGCTTTTCAAGCTGAGATTAACACTTCTTAGTTTAATTATCAACACTTTCTACAAACAACAAGGAGATCTTTATTCGTGAGCTCATTAGCAATGCTTCCGATGTAAGTCCCATTGTTTCTGTTTTAACTTTTTTTGGTCGTCAATATGGAGTTTTTTTTTAATTACTTTATTATAATTTGGCCTTTTCTTCATTTGTCCAGTGGTGATCTATTTGTTACCTGTTGATTTATTCAAATTTGAACATTATTTGGTAAACAAAGACAAGATTATTGTTGTTTAAATAATATAGCTTTTTCTTTTTTTGGCTAGTTTGTATGCTTCTCTCCATGTTCTTTCTTCCATTCCCTTTGCAATTTATTTTTTAGTTTTACTGAGAAATTTACTTTTTTTTTTAAAAAAAATAATGTTTTCTTTTCATGGAAAGTGAGCTTCTTTTTTCTTTTTAAATTCAGCTATTTTATTAAGTTGATATGCCTCTTGTTTTTTAGTTTTTCTATTGACTGATTAGGAAAGTATGTCTTCTTAATTCACCCAAGTACACTGCTTGTAAAATTTCAGATTCTGCTTGTTATGGAACTATCAAATGTTTTTTTGACCCCACGTCTTTCTTTAAACAATCTTAGAAGCAATTGCAGGTGCTTGGCTGCAAAGGGTGAAGAGTCTAATCAATGTGAGAAATTTGCCAAATACTACCGTTCTCTTTGTCCTGGTATGGGTGAGTATACCTTGTTTTGTTATCATCATAAGTAAACCGAGTTTTCCTTTTGCTTTTAGCTTGTAGTACCAAGCTCATGCGTTCACAGGAAAATATGCCTTCTATGCATCATGTCTTTGTTGATGAAGCTTTGTTACATATTCAGTATTTTTAGATACCAACTGATTCATATACATATATGTTTATATAAGGAAATAACTTAAGCTCACGGCGAAAGTAAGGGCATAAGTAAATTACAGTGTGTTTTTATTGCTCACCGTGTGTGCCCTTTATTGTGTTTATGTTGGGAATATATACTTGTACTTACATTATTTTTCCTTCTCACCATCAGAAGTGATGTAGCATATTAGCATCCTACAAGCTCTTCTATACATCATATTGATAGGATTATCATTGATTTTGCTGATGATGTTTATTACAAATATGAAATAAGTGTCTACTTGAACATGTTATTAGTTTAGGAACGACTTTGTAAATTTTGTCGAGATATTAGATGATAAGATTACCTTTACATAGTATATAAAAAAATGTTTATGACCTGTTATCTACTATCACATCCTAAAGAGTAAAGCTTCATTGAAGGACTTTTGAACTCGTATATATTCCTAGGCAATCGTTGTCCACATGTAGAGACAGATAGGATGATCAAACTTGTATGTGATTTACGTGGACTAGATTGAAGTTCTTTTGATCTCATATATATTCCTAGGCACTTTGAGTTATTAATCTTTGTAATCTGTTACCTCATGTGTGCTCTCTCTTATTGGTGGGCTGTAATTATGATCCCAGTTTTCACTATTTACATTCTACAAATTTTATATTATTGTGATCCTTCTTTAATAAAGCAGTTGGTCTATACTATACCACTTCTTTATGTTTTAATCACCAAATCTTGTCTGCTGTCTGTCTGAATATAGATGATGAATATTTTTCCCAATAGGTTGAGTAGATTCATCTTCCTAGAATGGGCATATTCTTTTCTTACTATGTCATCTCTGGTGGATTAAATTGGCTGCAGGAGGTCAATAGAATCAAGGTTCTTCAACTAGAAACTGCAGCTGGTGCAGCAATTAGGGTATAAAATTGTACCAATTATGGTTATGATGTATTAAAATGTAAAAAGATCTATCTAACCATGTGTTTTCTTTATGTGATTAACTTCTTTGATCATGCTTGGTATAATATTATGCGATATTGTAATTTTTGGTGTTTTTATAATATTATAAATTTGATCATGTGTTTTTATAATATTATAATTTTTTTTTAATTTTCATGACCTTTAGTGGCGTTTTTGAAAACGCCGCTAAAAATATAATATATTAATTTTTTTATTTTTCATGACTTTTAGTGGCGTTTTAGGGGGAAGCGCCGCTAAAGGTCATAAAAAGCGCCGCTAAAGGTCATGACTTTTAGCGGCGTTTTAGGGAGAAGCGCCGCTAAAGGTCATGACTTTTAGCGGCGTTTGTATAAAAAGCACCGCTAAAGGTCATGTTTTTAGCGGCGTTTGTATAAAAAACGCCGCTAAAAGTCATGTCTTTTAGTGGCATTTTTGTCTCATGAACGCCGCTAAATTTTGCGGCGCCTCATTTAGCGGCGTTTTTTGTGGCGTTTTTAGAAGCGCCGCAAAGACTATTAGTGGCGCTTAAAAACGCCGCTAAAGGCCCAAAAAAACGCCACTAAAAGTCTGTTTTGGTGTAGTGATTGGTAGTTTACGCGACGGTGGAGATACACAAATTTGATTGAGTGATGCGACGGTTCGGATGAAGGTAAAATATTCCGCTGCCACCGCAAGACATTGATTTATGGGAGAAAGTCGACGAAAATTGGCGGGAATTCCATAAGGAATATATCTACATTTTGGATCATAGGAATGATTTCATACTCATACGTAAACCTTTTTTCGCATCGGAAATGGCCACCTCTTGGAAGTACATGCCATGATTTAGACACCATGAGAAGCCATATCTATTGTCAGTGGAGGCGAAGAGTAGGGAAATTTGTCCAAAGAGGCCACAGCGACTACCCCAAAATCCTAGGTTCAGACCACATGGCGCGATGGGTTTGTCATCAGCTCCAACCCAACAAGGAGCATCGGTGTTTGCACCACATCCTGGTCAGTTTCCTCCATATTCCTGTTTCTTTCACTAAACTCATGTATTTTACACAAGCACCACACTATGCACGACCTCAGCACCCTGTATCTAGACCTTCTCTAGGTGTGTTTTTTGCGGCACCTCTGTCCCCAGCATATTACGCCTCGATAACGACATCAATGCTTACACCAATACCTACATATCCACCAACAACAATGATTCCGAGATATCATCCGCAATCAGCTTATGCGACACCATACACTTATCTATCGGTAGTGTCGCAAACACCCTTGCGACATTGTTTTATCCAACCTGTGATCGCATAACGGCCGCCGACTGAGACCTTTACATACACTTCAACTCGTGACCATATAAAGCACCATCACCCAGGAACTTGACTTCCATAGGATGGGTTTCTAAGGTAATGGTCTTATCCCGACATGACATATGAAATGTGTGTGTTTCCGAATGTCATCGCATCCCAATAGTGTTGCAAACAGCCTTGTGTCATTGTTTTATCCAACTCGTGACCGCATAATGGCAGCCAACTAGGACCTTTACATACACTTCAACTTGTGACTGTATAAAGCACCATCACCCAGGAACCTGACTTCCATAGTATGAGTTTCTAAAGTAATGGTCTCATCCTGACATGACATATGAAATGTGTGTGTCTTCGAGCGTTATGGCATCCTCGACAACTCAAATCTACCTTTAAGCTTTCACAATGTCTATCTCAAATCCCAAAACAGTAAAAAATCCTAACTCGTAAAATCTCTAAACCCCAAACCTTAAAACTACCCAAATTTTAAAAACCCTAAACTTAAAAAAACCCTAAAGGAAAAAACGAATAAGGAGAAAGAAAGGAAGTTGGATATGTTTTCCTGCCAACTAAGAGAAAAATGTGTCCAACTAGGCGTGCTTTCCTACCAATTGTGCAGAAAACGCATCCAGCTGGACACGTTTTCACACTTTTTCTTTAAAATCAACTTATTTCCCTAATTTTTTAAAAAAAATTAATATATTTTTAAAAATATTTTTTGACATATTTGACTAATTTAATCACCTTCCTCTCTCTATATAAAGAGAAGAAATGTGTAATACAAATATACATTGAATCTAAAATTGTTAAAATGGAAAAAAAAAAAAAAGGTTAAATAGTAGGTTTGACCGAGAATAAAAGCAAAACCCCTAAATTAATCACATGAATAAGGTAGTGGCATTGAAATGGCAGCTCTCTCATCCACTTCATGCCACCCAACCAATTAAAGGTAAAAAGTCAATATAAAAATAGTCTATACATATATAATGGCTACCAATATTCATCTTCCTTTGATAAAAGAGTCTATGATCATTGAACTATCCAAACTTTTCTACAAGTTTTTATCTTTTTCATTATTATCTTCCAATTAAGATTATATATACTCTTTAAATCAAAATTTCCACTTTTACTATTATGATATTATTGGTTGATATGAATTATTAAGGTAAAAAGTTAGTCGATTGAACCATTATAATTCAAGTTCTTTTAATAATTTTATTTCTACCCATCAATCCCTCTCCCTTTCAACATAGATAAATTGCAGTATTCATTTATATGTACAATAAGTGAATAATCAGCCTCATGCTTTGATAATACACATTTTTTCTATGCCAATTGTATAAATATAAATAGCACATAAATTATTAAACATGTTAGAATTTTAAACACAAAAACAATGTGTACCAAATAGTAAATATATTTAAATATCTCGTATTTATAATTATTAAATTTTTGTTAGATACATCGCATCTATATTCTGCGTCATGTTGCTTCTAAAACAAGCAAGGTATTTTATTTATGGAATTTTAATTTCATTTGGTAATTATCTTAATTCTTAACTATTATCAAGTTACCAAAATGGCAAAAAAAATAAAATCGTGTACTCTGACCGCTCTTATCCATTGTACATTACGGTGGAGCACCTAGGAATTTGCAAAGAATTTACTATTTAAACTGACATTTTAATGATTCTGAAAAGGTAAAATATGGCTATGGATTAGTCCCTGTAATTTTTTAAAATTAGGAATTTAGTCTTCATGCTTGTATTTTTAAGAATTTAACCTCTCTATTTTTTTAGATTTTAAAATTCAGGTTTAACTATTAATTTTTGTTTGTTAAATTCAGGTTAATTATATGAGTACTAAGTGATTAGCTTTTTTTTTTTCAAAACATCACAACAACAATTTTTTAAAAAAAAAAAAGTGTTAACAATTAAGCCTAAATTTTGAAATCTGAAAAATAAAAAGATTAAATTCTAATTTTGAAAAAGTACAAGGACTATAAGCATATTTTAACCTTCTGAAAAAACCCCAACTTGTCCTGGAAATATCAGATTACTAGTTTAATACCAAATTGAAGGTAATCCTAATCCGACACACGTCGGATTCGTGTGGATACATTGTTAACGGTCCAACACAAATCAGTTTCCACTTTCCACCATATCTTTGTCTCGCATATAAATTAAGCACAACTGCTCGTTTCGATTTGTCATTTGGCATTGGGTGATTGAAGGAAGGAATGAAGCAGGTTTGGTCTCCGGGGACAGCCTCCAAGGCTTATATTGATACCGTTAAATCCGTAAGCGTAGAGGGGAAACAAACCTTATGAATTATACTGCATGGTTTATTGTTTTCATTTTGGGTGTTTTTTGATCTGTTTTTTTTCCTGCTTTGTTTGCACTGCAGTGTGAACTTTATAATGAATCTGGTGTAGCAGAGCTTGTTTCAGCTATGGCTGCCGGTTGGAACGCCAGATTCATTGTGGAAATATGGTCAAAAGGCGGAGCTATGGCAACAAGCATCGGGTTGGCAGTTGCTAGCAGTCATACAAATGGAAGACATATATGTATAGTCCCTGATGAAAGATCGAGATTAGAATACGCTGAGGCCCTGGAAGAGGCTGGTATGTCTGCAGAAGCCATTGTTAGAGAACCTGAAGAGGTAATGAAAGGGTTAAATGGCATAGATTTCATGGTGGTGGATAGCCAACGAAATGACTTTTCAAAGATATTAAAGCTGGCAAAACTCAGTGACAGAGGGGCTGTTCTGGCCTGCAAGAATGCTCATCCCAAAACTGCTTCAACTTTCAGATGGAAAAGTGTTATTGATGAGAGATCGTACAGGGTAGTTCGTTGTGTGTTCCTTCCGGTAGGGAAAGGGTTGGATATTGCGCATGTGGCAAGCAGTGGAGGGAATTCAGGTGAAGCTGAAAGGCGATGGATCAAACATGTTGATCCACAATCTGGGGAAGAACATGTCATACGAAGGTAGAATTAAGATTCTTCTCCACAAACGGAGATTATATATTTGTATGTTAATCTCATTTCAACCTTGTACATAAATTTTGAGCCTCAATTATTTACAACAAGATTTACATTTACCAAATTCAATCAACTACTAAATGTTTCAAGGAGCGTAAAAATACCATGAGAATCTCTGTATAAGAAGTCAAATTGCGTTTTGCCTCATTTACTTAAAAAATAGACAAATTTATCCTTATACATTATATCCAAAAGAAAATTGATCTTTTTTGTTAAAAATTTTATCCATTCTTATTGTTAAAAACTGGCGTAGTTGACGAATTAACAGACAATTCCACATGACATGCTACGTATACCTCAAATATACACTGGTGTACAGATATCGATTTTTTAACTGTTGAAATAGACGAAATTTTTAACAAAAAGGGATCAATTTACTTTTTCATCTAATGTATGAGGACCAGTTTACTCATTTTATAAATAAAGAAGCAAAATACAATTTAACTATTTATACGGGCTATTTTACACCATATAAATCATATGACAAAAGCAGTACAAAGAGTTGTTCGGGGTATCTAACGCCTAATAAATAATCAAAATGTTTTTGTATGATTTTTATACATTTACATTTATACAATTAAATGAATTTATACATATGCGATACCTCTTGGTGTTAACTTTACTCATATTACCACCAAAATTCAGTAAAAAAAAATAAAAAAATACAAATGAAAACTTTAGGACAAATAATCAATTTTGGTTCAATGATGAACATAATTTACGGCAGAGTTGAAAGCTTGTTTTGTAAAACTCTTATAAGTTAATGCTGAGGATCCCAGTTGGGTCTTGTTGGATATTCGAAACCCTGTAGGGCTGGCATCCTCCTTATATCGTCCTTTGAATACACTGGGATTAACCACAGCTTCTTCTCTGTACCAAACACCTGAATTTAAAATAGGCATGAGCTGAACCATGACACCAAGACATTGATGAAACATGTACACGCTGGAAAAGTATCAAAGCCGTAAGCGAGGAGTTTGGGAACAAAGAAAGAAGAGGTACCTGTTCATAATTTTTCTTCCAACCAAGGTCATAGCGCCATGTAAGACCGGTTTTCTTATCTTTTGCTTGAAACTAAAATTGATCAAAGCAAAAACTGTGACCTTAACTAATTATGTAGGCAAACAAGAGGAAACATGATTATGCAAAGATGGTTACCTCAATAGTGGTCCGGTTAGCTCCGACCAATGTTATGTGCATAATCAGAAAGCCCAGCACACTTACTGCAAATGCCAAATTTAAGACTGAAAAACTTGGGTGAGAATTATCTAAAATAATGACAAGCGATGAGATGGAAGAAACTTCAAACCCTTGGAAACTTACCAAATGCGATGAAAGTAGCTGCAAGTTTTCCTGGTGTTAAATCTACCTCATCATCATTAAAAATTTCCATAAATACCCGCAATAAGGCTAAACAGACGAGTATTGCCGCAAGAAATGTGTAAAACTGCATCAAGTTTAAGCAAAACAAAATTACAAGTCATGTTTCTTTTTTTCCCTTTTGGTAGATGCCGGTTAGTCAAATGCCTAACAGCGGTATCTACTTGGCATAAGAATGTACTTAATAGGATAATCAACAACAAAGCCAAAAGAAAATGGGCTGTACCAGGAAAAGTGGTGTCTGAAACTGTAAAATACTAAAAGCTAGAAAGGGACAGTATCAATCACTACGAATCTGTGATGAATGGTCAAGTAAATTATGTAATACAAGCTAAATCTGAAACTGTAAAATACTAAAAGCTAGAAAGGGACCGTATCAATGACTATGAATCTGTGATGAATGGTCAAGTAAATTCTGTAATACAAGCTCAAGGGCACATATTTTCCCAGAAAAAAATATACAAAGCCCTGAATCTTTAGGATTTTACAAAGATTACTAACTTATGCCACTTTTTCTCATTAAACTCTCACATTGTACCATGGTACAATAGAGGGATGACATGATATTCAATGGTCAACCATCATAATGAAACATGTAAATTGATGAACTATGGACATTGCCAGCACACAACACTGAGAAATGAACATTCATTCTGGTTGAAAATTTCCTACTCTGGCATGGTAAAACTGACAACCTAATATAATAATATTATCTTCTTTTAAAAACAAAAATATTAATTTTTGAGCAACAAAAGAGGGGCTTAAAATGCTTAAAGCTTCAACCGTTGGGACATAACATGAACCTTTAGCGTGTCAAAATCTATATAACATAAATTATTAACGTATCAATATTTATATAACACTTTAAACATAACATGACACTAAAAGAATAAAACAAACATAACATGAACAGATGAATTGCCAAGTCTAGGCAAATGCAGACTTGATCATGAGCTGGGATATTGGCGTGTTGTGCCAAGACTTGGTCAAGAGTTTTAGAGCCTGGCACAATATCTTAAAATTCAGTTTGAAAGCCACTTCATTCATTCTCTCTTTTCAACCCTTCTATCTTATGTTGTGCCTTGTTCAAAATGCATATTGACTGCCACCATACTTTCCTAGACTATGGTGTATAATACTAACGTAGGAAATTCTAGGCATTAGAAATTAACAATAACCACATAGATTGACTTCCATGACCAGCCTAATTAAGTGCCAAACAAATGGTATCATGCAGCTATAAGACTGGCAGAAGATTCATTGAAGTTAACATACCAAGAAAAGAAGGAAAGACTTGTAGTTCAACGCCCCGACACAGTTAGCGACCCAACCACAGTGATGATCCATTTTTAATATACATCTATTACCTGCAATTAAGTAACAAACCAGGGTTCTTTCATTATTGTTTATCAACAAAGTTACCAGCAAAAGAATATATCTAGATTACTCACAAATAGAGCAATGATGGGCGCGAGGTGGTTTCAATCGGTTGCACTTCAAGCAGAAACCTATGTCTAGGTTTTTGAAATCACCCGGCACAGCTGACTGATTTGTGCCAATTTTTGCAATTCCATAACCTAAACCTACCAAAGGATCAGCATCACCTTTCTCTTCCTCCCTAAGAGTCCTCCAATTTAGTGGAACACCCCCAGGATCCGTTAGAACAACAGCAGCGTAAGTCCATAGTACCATTACAAGCTGAAAAAACCATGAACACTAAATAAAAATGCAGCAATTGCCAATTAATAAAACCAATTATGGATGCAGTTGAGCCTTTTGTTTCCCTCCAAGTTCAGCAGAACCCCACTAAGCTGAAGCTCATAAAATCCCTAAAATTCAATCTGTCATCTTTATTGCAAACAAAAGCGACAAAACAATTAAGTTCTCCTACCTTAGTTATCACAAATAACCTGCATTTTGATCACCAATGAAAACTAAAATCTTTTTCCTTTCACGTACAACAAAATCAATTAATTGAACCTCCTAAAATCACTCAAATTCACTCTCTTTTATCATAAAATATCCTACATTAAATGACCATTGTTCCCCATAGGGCTAACACTTAAACAAAGAAATCATAAAACAGAAAAAAGGGTTCTTACCAGAAGATGAAACAAGAAGAGAAATGCAACAGCAATAAGCGTATCAAAGCCTCCACGAAAGAGATGTGGACCATAATGAGCAACGACCACAGCGTAATAAGTGACCCCAACAAGCCCAAGAAAGAAAACAATCATAATCGAACCAAAGGCACGTAACGCGGTACAGAATTTGAACACGTTCCATGCCATAATGATTTTTACTGTAAAATCAAATAAGAAAATTTGAGGTAAAATTTTAAATAAAAATACGAAGAGGAAATACGGAATTCCGTTGACAAAAGGAACTCCGTTCCCTGAGTTTGGATAAAAAATGAAATACGACGAAGTTGGTATTATTTCTGATCGACTTGTCTTGGAAACTTAGAAATTTACCCTTTAGTTTTACCCGGCAACGAAATCAAAATACGTGTACAACTATATGAATTATCCGGGGTGGATAGTCCCTATACTTTTAGATTTCTGCTGATATAGTCCTTTTACTTTTATTTGTTCAAATTTGGCCCTCCACCTTTTGAATCTCGTGTCTTTGAGTGAGAAATTTCATTTGTATCAAGTTTGTCAATATTCTAACATTTTGCCATAAATATATTAGAGAACTTCAACAACAAAAAAATTTAAAAGAAATTTTCAGTAGCTCAATTTTCTTTTTCAAATTTCACTTAAAAGAAGTGATATTTCAAATCTCTTAAATTTTTATTTGATTTAATACACATGTTGCTATTATAAGATAAAAAAACTTTAACTTCAAAAATTATTTTTATTTAATTCTAATATATATTTTTAAACTTTATTTTATTAAAACTATTTAGAATTTTTTACAATATAATGATATCTATATTCAATGTTTTTATATTATTAATTTTTAATATAACTATTCTTCTTTTATAATTATTTTTAATTTGCAAAATTTCATTAACTTAATTTTTTTTAAAAAAAATTTAATTTTTTAAAAAAATTTATCCAAATCAATTATAATTACTAGGAATTTGAATTGATGAATTCTAAAATGTTTGACATTTATAATTACTTTGTTTGGATAAATAATTGATCTAGGAAAATTTAAGTTATTGAAATTTTACAAATTAAAAATAATTAAAAAATAATAGTTATATTAAAAATGAATAATATAAAAATATTGAATATAGATATCATTATATTGTAAAGATCTATAAATAGTTTTAATAAAATAAAGTTTAAAAATATATATTAAAATTAAATAAAAAAAGATTTTTGAATTTTAAGTTTTTTTTTATCTTACAGTGGAATTATATGTATTAAATGAAATAAAATTATGAGAAAAATTAAAAAACCACCACTTTAGGTGGATTTAAAAAAAAATAATCACAAAATTTAAAATTCTCCAATATATTCATCCAAACAAGTAAATTCATTTTCAGAATTTTGGAAACCTTGATACAAATTAAATCTCTTCTAAAAATCCTTTATCGAAATACACCCTACGTTTGGTTTGTTGAATCTCAATTACATTCCTAATAAAATTATGAGAATGTAAGATTTCAAGTGGAATGTGAGATTAACTAGGTTCATTTGGCTCGAATGTAAAATTCAGGTGTTTGATTGACGGAATGTGAAATTACCTAAAATCAAACCTTACTATAATGTCTCTATTATAAAATATGAATCTATTAACCAAATGATAATACTCTAGAACGTCATATTTGTATGTGCTAATTGAATATTTATTTTGAGTATGATTCTACTAATTTGGGCTGTTTATGGTCTTTTATCTTGTAGGAACTAAATTAGAGGCAAAAGCGAAATTGAGGGCCAAAAGCATGAATTTAGAGATAAAATGGGACAATGTGCGACAAAGGGAAAAGTTGGTGCCAAAAGTGTAAGCATGGAGGACACAAGGGTTGAAATGCAAAAAGAAGAGTTTTTATTCTATTAGATCCTATTTTAATTGTATTAGGATAATTAATATTAAGATAATTATTAGGGATTATCTAATTTTAGGATTTACTTTATTTATCTTTGATTATTTGTATTTATCTTTTGGGAGTTTAAGTAGGATTAGACTATCTCCCCTAGCACTATAAATAGGAGGAGAGGTGACTCAAATTGATGTTATTCTTTTTTCTGAAAAATACTAGTATTTTGTTCTTTCCATATTTTCCTTTAGTAAAATTTCCTTTTCTATTTTTATAATTATTTTCTTTTACATCCCATCCATGAGCCACTAAAATCCATCTAGCCAAAGGTTGCCGAAAATCCCCAGAAAGGGTTCTTGAGGTTTAGAATCCGTACTTAGCCTTCTCAACAGAGTATTCATCGTTTCTCCGCATTACGGGGCTGACGCTTCCGTCCATATCCCTTAAAAAGTGATCTTTTCAATGTGTGCAAGGAACGGACGCTTTGTATATTTTGAGAAGGTTGCACAGTCGGTTCGTTAGCTTACTACGTCAGAGGTTGGCGAGCCCAAGAGACAAAATGGCGTGGGATGCGCCATTGAGAAACGTTGATCTAGCATAAAATGATCCCACAAGAGCGATTGTTGGCTAGAGTCAGGTTCCACTAAATCGAAGTCTAAATCCTTAGAGCTAGTGGTCGTAGGCGTCCTCTTCCACTATAACTGGCTTATTCAGTTTGAGAAGGATCATTTAAAAGCCAAGGATTGAACCTAAGGCAGATCGAGGCAACCGGATGCTGGAATCTCCCCATAAGAATTTCTTTATCTCAACTCTATTTCCTATTTTTAATTTTCGCAATTCCAATTCGACTTCTCAATTCTGTTTTTATTTTATTTTATTTTCGTTTCCAGATCGAAATTATTAATTCTGTTTTTTTTTTTATTTTTCCAAGAACACAAGTTTTCTTAGTCAAGAAATTGTCCAGGATTTCAAGAACGAGCATTCGTACAATCCGATCCCTGAGGATTCAACCCTACTTCCCATTTACTGTTATTTTTATTATTTCGCAGGGAATAGGATATTTTTTGTGTTTTCAACGACGCATCACCAAATAATTAAATCAACTACTGAAAGAATGATAAAGAGCAAGTTAATCCACCAAATTGCCAATCATTCTATAATCCCAATAGCTGGAAAAAAAACCCTAAAATCTCATAAAAGAAAAAAAAATTGATTGAAAGTTACGACCTCGTTAAATTTTCTGTTGAAAATCACAAACAACATGTAACGACTCGAAAGTCGGTGGTGTCAAAAACAATAGTTTTGGAATTCTATTTTTGTAAACCGAGTTTGTAAATATTAATATTTAATATGTACGAGACTAGTACAAAAACATATTAAAGTTTCGTCAAATAATTTTATCGAATTGATAACTAATTAAGGTACAATGATTAAATTGTAAAAGTTTATCACTATAGATTTTCAATTGGTCAAAGGTTTAGGGATTAAAATTACTATTAACCCACAGTCTAAAATGGAAAATAAACCATGTATAGTGCATGGTGGTGAAATGTGTAAGTTTTATTATTATTAAATTTTATAATGTATAAACTAAACAAATAAAGGCGTAAAGAAAGAGAATTTATCATCATCTTCTTCCAACCACCGAAAACACCATAGCCAAAGAAATCAAGAATCGGCCATAAGGGTTTCAAGTTTCAACAATAAATTGGTTAGTGCAATTAAGTTTTTTTTCCTAATTTTATGTTTTTGAGGTTATAGGAACTTGATTTAGCAAGCTATATACCAATTTACAAAAATATTAAAGTTTTTTAAAGTCGTTGATTTCTTGAAGAAATTGGTGTTAAATTGATAGATTTTAAGTTTAGATGTGAAAAAGAACTAGATTGTACAGTTTAATTGATAGTCTTGTTCATAAGAACCAAATTGAATAAAGTGTAAAATTAACAGTAGAAATAAGAAATAGGAAGTCTCTAATGAGTAATTGTGAAATCAAATTTTAATCCGAGGGTCTAAATCAAAAATTATGTTTGTCTCGGGTTTAAGAATTAAATTGAATAAATTGTAAAATATGTATGACTTTTTATAATTGAATGTGATTTTGATTAAATTTGATATTATATTATTTCTGAATTATTATTTGTAGTTAAAAACAAGGCTGGACCGTCAAAAAGGACAGGAAAGATGAGAGTAGACAACGAGTAACACGAGCTTTCGGTTTGTATCTCTATGACCCGAGACTAATCTAATTATTGCATATTAGTGACATTTTGTATTATATAATATTGAGGTGAGTTATTAATGGTTATTGAGTTGAAATGTTACGGTTGAAATTGAATATCGAGACAATGACTAAATTGAATAGAATACAAAGTTTAATGACTTAACTAATATAGAAAATTTGTATAAAATTGAGCTGAATTATGTTATGTTATATGATGAAATGATGAATTGATATTGAATTGAGAATGATGAGATGTGAATTGAACTATATTATGAAATTGGATATTGGCTATTCTATTAAATGTACATATCTATACTTCGATTTTGATGATGCATTTAAGTGCCAGTACAACTACTTTGGTATATCCAATGATACACTTATATGTTAGTATATTTGCTTCGGTATATTCGATTATACACTTATGTGCTAGTATATTTGCTTCAGTATACCTAGTTATGCACTATGTATGCCAATATACATTCTTTGATTTATCTGATGATGCACTATGTGTATCAGTATATTTCTTTCTGTTTACACGATGATACACCACGGTGCTAGTTTGAGATGTAGATTGATTCATCTGAGTATCCGTCGTGAAAATCTGAGTTGGGTTAATAGGAGCGTATGAATGTGATTTGGTTTTAAGGTAGATTGGATATGAAATGTGAATTGATTTGACATAATTGCATACATATGAAATGTGATAGATGATAACATATAAAAGATCATGCAAAATGAGCCGAAAATAAGCCTTGAGGGCCGATTGAGTTAAAAAGCTAATAAGCTCTGAAATTATTGAAATGAGATGAGATAAAAGTAAGTGTTTATGCATACGATTAAGTATATGTTTACAAATGTGGTATATAAATGGGTAGGTGTAAGTTTACAAATATGGTGCGAAATGATAATATTGATACAAATATGGTGCGAAATGATAATATTGAAATGTTAAGCAAATTGGCTTACCTAATGGGATATCAATAGTTACCTCTCTTTATATATATAAACTTATATAAATTATTAATTGAGTTCATATACTTATTGTCATGCTTTTATATTAAATTATCATCACTTGAATCATAAGGTACCACTGAGTTCTATTGCTCAATGTACAATTTTGTTTTCTGTGCACAGGTTAGGTGTAAATCGAAATCCTGAGCATCGACTTCAACATCCAATCAAAATCTCTGACTCAACAATGTTTGTATAAATTCCTTTTGTTGGTTACAAGGCATGTACCTAGGTTGAATCAATTTTGATATATAACCATATATACATATACATAAGCATTTTTGGGTTTTGAAGGTTTTTGTTTGAATATGGTAAATTGATTATAGATCGTAAATGGTTTTAAATCTAGTCAAATTGGTGTGATATGCCATAGTGCTAATGATCTTGGAATAGTAAGAAATATATATGATTCTGTATGAAATGCAATCGATACTTAGCTTATAGTTGATAAGGTATTAACTTAGTTTTGGTTGAGAAATTGGTGTATAAACTGATGATAATTGTTGAATATATTGGCTGAACATAATAAGTATGTGTTTAGAAATGATTTGGAAAATTTCAAGTTGTTTAATATATTAACTCATTGAGTGTCTAAATTGATGATAAGTGGCACTATAAGAATATTTACATTGTGAGAAAGACAACTTACTTCAATAGATACTCTAAATAAGTCCATAATCCCGTAAAATAATTAAACTGAACATTTGATTCAAATGCTTAGATGGATTATCCCGTAAGATAATCTAAATGTTTACATAGATATACTCATTTAAAGAATAATACATTGGAATTGACCCAAGACGAGTTAATGCTGAATTCATTTGTGAATTAATTTACTTGTGACGTTCATGTTGTAATTTACCTAAATCTTGAGTTAATTACTGACCATGCGTATGTAACTCATGTGCTTTGATATAAGTGGAGGCTTATGATCTAAAGATGATCGAGCTCACTAATCGGTATGTTGGGTACATAACTTGTGTATGGCATGGCTTTACTAGAAACAATTAAATTCATAGCTCGATTAAAGAGTTAATAATATCCTCTTGTTGGTATTGTGTGATAAATATGAAATGTAACAACGAGTTGCTTATTCCCGAACGAGTAATGTATCACAATCAGTTGTTGACAATGATCATATTAATCATTAAAAAGGCACGATAGTGACAATGAGATAAAACATGATTGTATTGAGTGAACAAGTTTAATTTAAAGGAATCAAGGATATCATATAAAGATAACACATACATGACGAGGTCATTGGAAAAGTAGTTGAATGAATTATTCTCGTAGAATATACAATAAGAAGTTTTCAATTATAGTACTTCTTGTGGACTAACTCTATGATTAAATAAATTGCGAATTGTTGGAACGATACTTTTGAATATAATTACAATGACTTGAGCTTAATTGTTTATGTTTGATTGGTCTCTTCGCTAGCTCAACAAAAGCTTGATCAGATTGCATTTTACTCAGAAAAAAAATTTATGACTTTGAAAATAATTTAATTGAGTTAATTTATTCGATGAGGAATTAAATTAGGCAGTCGTAAGAATTGTTCTACTAGAAAAATTTTCTTAAAAAATTAATTTTGAAAAATCTAAGTGATTTTTAGGAAAATTAATTTTGATCAAGTAAAATTAAATTAATTAAAATAAATATGATATGTTTGAAAATTAATTATCAAGTTTGACGATTAGCACAACAGGAAATTGAACTTGAAAATTGAACCGGAGATAAAAAATTGTACTGGAGAACCCAAAACCGATATCGAGTTCCAAAACTGATCGAATCGAGCCTGGTATGTGAAACTAGGTCTGTAATAGTCCAGTTTAGACCCTAGTCAGAATAGTGGTTTCGAAACCACAAATCTAAGGTCGGAAAAATATTTTAATATTATTTTTAGTGTTTACAGTATGTGATTAAGCATGTGTGAAAATTCTGTGTGAATTTTATTGTTTGTGTGTTGATTTGCGAAAAAAGACTTAATCGCATAAAATGCAAAAGTTGTGTGCTAATTATTAAAGTGCTTAATTGTCATGGCTTATTAAATGAGAAGTCCTTATGTTGATATTAGACCATCGATAGTGAAATTTGACATAAATGACCATTAAATGAATGAAATTATAATGTTTTAATTAAGGGATAAAATGGTAAAATGATAATTAAGTTAATATTAATAAAACAAACATGAAAATGGTCATAGTGTGTTCATCCATTACCGAAAATAACAAGAAAAAGAAAGAAAAGAAACCAAGCTAGGTTCGGCCATGGATTTTCTTTGATTAAGGTATGTTTTTGTTTCGGTTTTTAATAATTTCCACGTTTTTGTGATCGTTGCTTAGCATACTATCAAGCCCCTACCTTAATTTTAGAATTTGATGATAATTTTGAGTTATGCCATGGATTATTTTTTAAGATTTGTGATAATAGTTAATGAAATATGAAAGATATGTGATAGATTAACATATTTTGTCTTTGATTTTTTGATGAATTTGACTATTTTGGGCTAAATTGTGAAAATGAGAAATTGATGGGTTAAAATATGAAATAAATGAACTATGTGGGCTTATATGAGCTAAGGGAAAATTTGGCTAGGCATGTGTATAATGAAATTATGAGTATTTGGTGATTTTATGAAATAGGGACTTAAATGTCAAAATGTGAAAATGTGAGGGCTATTTTGTAAAATGCCCTAAATATGTGTATTTGGATTGAATTGAATGATTTGGTGAATAAATGAGCTAAATTTAAATATGTATAGATCAAGAAAAGAGAAATTCAAACTTAGATCGAGGCAAGAACAAAGTGCTCGATTGATCGACTTGTATCGTCGTTTCTATGTCTGAGGTAAGTTCGTGTGTAATACAGATTGTTTGAACAATGTTTATCTGTTATAAAATGAATAGAAATATGATTATTGAATTAGTAATAGTAATGCGAAAATGTGAATTCAAAGAAATGTGGCACTAAGTGTGCGTAAATATAATAGTTACTACGATGAATTGCACTAAGTGTGCAAGATAAATAAATGCGTCTGTTATATTACTTGGCACTGTGTGTGCGATATTGAGACATCTTCGGTTTAGTATGATAGCATTAAGTGTGCGATTATATTGTAGCTACGGCTAATTAAATGGCACTGAGTGTGCGAGATCCTCGAATGTTTAAAAAGATTCGAACAAATTATGGCAGTGAACATAGAGTGATAAATGTGGTTGAAAAATATGTGATGATACAGGCATGTACAGAACCTATGTGGTTGATGATATTGTGTATGAGATGAATGGATGAATATTAGAATGAATGATTAAAAAGAGATGGTTTGAGTAGCATTAAAAATGTTTGTACTTGAAGATATAGATGTGGTATGAATGTGAGTAATTAGTTATGGGTGAGATTGAGTATTAATGTAAATTGAACCATGTGATAGTTAACTTTGTATATTGAAGTATTAAGTTAAATGTGTTATATTATGAACTTACTAAGCTTTAAAGATTACTGTGTGAAGTTCTTCTCTGTTTTACAGTGTTATTAAAGCTAACTTGGATTCGGAAATCGTCAGCTACTTAATCACACTATCGGACATCTATTTTGGTACTTTTGGAAGTTGTATATTTAGTATATGGCATGTATAGGCTAGCAATTTATGGGATGTTTTGAGATGTTTAGATCTTGCCATGTGATATGGCTTGATAGTTTAATAACTTTAGTATATGTTTTTGGATATGTGAAAATGATGGTTATAATGTGTATATGTGGTTTTATGTGAATGATCATTATGGTATGAATTGGTGAAATGGAAATGGTATGTTTCATGCTTGAATTGGTAGATGGGAATGGTGATATAACTTTATGTTTATGATGTGGTAATTGAGCATGTAGGTTGACCCAAACTTGAGAGACAATTTGGCCTTGTAAATGGCCTATAATTGTCCACACGGGTGAGCACACGGGCGTGTGTCTAGCCTGTGTCCAATATTGTCTATATTCGAAACAAGTCAAGAAGCCACATGGGCTGGACACACGTGCGTGTGACTGGCTGTGTGAGCAAGTCAGTAACCTCCCTAAATTTCACACGGCCTGGCACACGGGTGTGTTTTGTAGCCGTGTGGACAAGTCAGTATGTATGCCCTGTTTTGCCACGGCTTAGACACACGCCAGTTCGATGCCGTGTGTGGCACACTACCTTTGCCACACAAGCGCAGTGACCTCTATAACTTTAAAAATGTTTAAGTTTTAAAAAAATTTTATATGTACTCGGTTTAGTCCCGGCTTCTTCTTAAGGCATGTTTAAGGTCTCGTAAACCTTATTAAGGGACTTCGTGACAATGATTAATTATGATTTAATGATGTATGAGGTATGGATGTTTAAATGTTATGATTTGATCGGTAATACATCGTAACCTTAGTCCGGTGTTGGATACGGGTTAGGGGTGTTACAAGGTCGACGGTCCAACCAATGGCAAGACCGAACTAGTTGAGCCGTCATTGACCCAAACTGAATCGACAACAATCGAAACAGCTCAGTGTGATGTGAAAGTTCACGTCAGCACCATCGAACACAACGGTATCAATAACTTTGACAACAACATTTCGATAGCTGGCAGGTGGTCCTTCGACGATTTAGCAGTAGAGGAATCACACTCCTACTAGTACTCTACCGAATAATTTGATTTCACATTAACTATTCCAAAAATAATATTATCTTAATAATTTTAATAATATTTTTTATTTACAACCTAACCCCAAAATTTAGAGAAATGATGAAATTACCTAATTGATAATTTTATGAAAAATTTTCTGATTCAAAGTGAGCCCACACTTGATAGATGTGAGTTCGAGGTTAGTGAATAATTCTACTCGATTAAAGCATCTATCCTAGACGAATCGAAAAAATACAATCTTAGTTAAATGTTTATTATAATTTTGGAAAAAAAAATTAGAACTCTGCTTTTTTTTTTTCTCAAATTTATTTTTCATTACGTCTTTCAAATTTCTAGATTTCTTTGATAATGTGGAAACAGTGTCGCATTCGGTAATTTTTAATGTAGTTTAGGGGGAGGAATTTCGACCCCATACCTCTTCCTAATTTGTGCAAAAGGCTTCTCTAGCTCACTCAAGATAGCTAAAAGAGATGGGGTCATTAGAGGGGCACGTGTAGGAGGGAGTAAATTATCACTAACCCATTTTTCTTTTTGCAAACAATAGTGTCCTATTTGGAGAGGCTACCATAGAGAGCACTAATAACATAAAAGCTATTGTGATGGATTATGAGAGATGTCGAGCCAATTAGTGAATTTTGACAAATCCCTTATTTATTTCAACAACTATGTACTCAATGAAGCAGATTTCAAGCAAACCAGAGAATTTACCTTGGGATGCCAACGATGGTTGGGCGACAAAAAAGAAGAGGTTTTGCAAATTTTGAAGACAGGTAGGTTCATTTACAATATTGAGAATTGGAGCGCTCGACAATTATCATTGATAGGAAGTGAGGTATTCATTAAATCAATATTACAAGCTATACCCATTTATGCTATGTAATGCTTTATTTTACCTATTACATTATGTCGTGATCTTGAAAGTATAATAAGTATATATTGGTTGCGTAATTATAAATCAAAAAAAGGTATCCAATGGGGTCAATAGAGGTTGTTGTGCGAGGCCAAACCGCATGTAGAATTAGGATTCAGGGATTTAGCAAAATTTAATGTAGCCCTTCTAACGAAACAGGGCTGGAGATTGTTATCAAAGCCAAATTGCTTATTTGCGCGAGTTATGAAAGCCAAATACTATCTAAATGGCCATTTACGAGCTCAAGATTAAGTTCTTACCCTTCCTATATCTGGCGTAATATATGGAGTGCTGGTGGATTTTTGGAACAAGGAGTTGGTTGGAAAGTGGGCAGTGGAACGGCGATTAACATTTGGAACGTTTCTTGGCTTTCGAGACATGGACGAGAAAAAGTGTCGGTTCAGAATATCGATATAAACTACACAATTGTTGCCGATCTAATAAATCAAGATATTGCTACCTGGAAAACAAAAGCCTTAAGAACATTATTTGACTAAAAACAAGCAAGGCGAATCTTGACTATTCCGCTGCCTAGCATTGACCAAACAGATGAAATTGTATGGCGAGAAGAAAACACAGGAGTCTATTCGGTTAAAAGTAGTTACAAAAGGCTCCTAACAGGTGAATCGGACATTTTAGGTGAGGAATCAATGAGTTCAGATCAGACATTGCATACTTTTTACAAAAGATCATAGGCTCTAAACATTGCAAGTAAAATAAAGATTACAAGCTGGAAAATTGTTGTGGTGAGTCACTGTCCTCTTTGTCGGGCTACGTGGAGTAGTGGCCCATGTGTTCTATGACTGTCCATTCACTCGACATATCTTGCGGGGGGGTGGAAATAGATTTCTCCCCTAATAACGAAAAGCATAGTTGGAAACTATGGTTAGCAATCGAATTTGTTAATAACAGTCAAATAAACAACAAATGAATGGCTATTACTTTTGGGGCCATTTGGTACAACAGAAACAAAAGCTATCAGGACGGAGTAGGTTAAAATATCTATGGACTAATAACGTTCATCAAGGCATATTAAAAAAGCGAAGGCAACGGTGGGAAGACAAATCTTATTATATATGCGGCTTAATCAAAGAAATAAAGGTGAGAGCCCGACAATTTCAATATAGTAGTTTCAGATTCATGCCTAGAACTGCAAATAGCGCAAACCATGTTCTAGCAGAGGAAGGGAGGGGTTATGTCTCCTTTGTGTACTGGATAGAAGAAGAGCCGGTGAGGGTGGATGAAGAGGCATGCCGAGATCGAAGCGGATTGCAGAGAAGGGAATAAAGAGTGGATTTCTGAACCAGAGGATAAGCCATTTAGGGACTCCGGCGACCTCAGTATTAAATGGGCACTCTCGCACCAACACAGACCATATACCTATCACCGGATGATGGAGGAAAGGAACCAGTTTTGCTGCAGTTTTACATTTTGTTTTGCTTGGAAGGATAAGGCACCGTTTAAAGAGCCAATAGGAGTGCAGTAGCCCAATAATCTTGTACTTAAGATTTCCTTTCATTAATTAAGTTCAGTATTCTGTTATTGAATTTGTTTTTTTTTTCATTAAATAAGGTCATCAGTATTCGGCTAAATATCCAATATATACTAAAAAATTAGAATATTTATGGAAATGGGCCAGTTTGAAGAATATTTACGGAAATGTGCTATTTCCCCCAAAAACGCATCCACGTCACGCGCTTTAGCCCTGCAACGGTCAAATCCCAACGGCCAATTTTTTTTGACCGTTGGGGGCCCAACAGTCAAAAAAAAGTATAAAAGGCCCCCAA
Organism: Gossypium bickii; assembly: GCA_025503065.1. Lineage (NCBI taxonomy): Eukaryota > Viridiplantae > Streptophyta > Magnoliopsida > Malvales > Malvaceae > Gossypium > Gossypium bickii. The sequence goes on along the minus strand of CP106712.1, from coordinate 119,566,607 downwards.
CATTTCATTTTTTTCACACTTCAATCCTTTCTCAATATTCTCTCAATTTTCTCTAAAAGTCCTTGAAATTTACGCTCAAATTTCAAAATAGTCCTTTACTATTTACGAAAAAGCCCTTTATAATTTTTTAATATATTTTTTTTGAAAATTTTAAAATTTTTTATCGGATTACAATGGCCGGGGAATTATTTCGCCTAGACAACAAGCACATCTCCGTCAAGCAAATGAAAATGGTAAGTTTTAATTTTAATTTTTCAATATTATTTAATTTTTTTTCAATTATGCAATTTTAATTAATTTTCAATTTTATAATTTTTTAAACAGTCTGTAGATCGGGTGTTGGAATGTTATATTCGCAACATGCATGGTCCTCCATCGCCGTTGATCGAGAATTACCTGCGGGAAGTGGGTTTTTGGCACGTGGCCACGATAGGCCGGGGGTTCAAGTTGGAGCCGCCTTTGATCAGCGCATTGATAGAGAGGTGGAGACCCGAGACGCATACTTTCCATCTGCCATGCGGAAAGTGTACCATCACTCTAGAAGATGTGCAGTTGCAGTTGGGATTACCGGTGGACGGGTCGGTAGTCACCGGGTCCGCAACATCTACCGATTGGATGGCCGTATGCTACGAGCTTCTAGGTGCCATTCCGGATAAAATTCAAGGAGCTCGTATCGATATGGCCTGGTTACGAGACACATTCCCGGAGCCGAACGAGGGTTCGACCGAAGTAGAAAGAATACGATATGCTCAGGCATACATTCTTCAGATAATTGGAGGCTATCTGATGCCGGACCTCTCTAGAAATCTCGTCCACCTGAGATGGCTCCTGAAACTTGTTGATTTCAGAGCAGCCGGTGAATTGAGTTGGGGGTCTACCGTACTATCGAGGTTGTACAGGGAGATGTGCGGGGCGACATGGCCGAGTAAAGCAAAAATCGGAGGTTGCCTATCACTACTGCAGTCATGGGCATGGTTTTGATTTCCATTTTTACGTCCTCGACTCGACCAGCCATATTCATTTCCACTGATAACGAGGTAAATTTAATATTATATTTTACAATTATTTTGTAGATTTATAGTATAATTGCATGCTAAAAGTTTATTTAATTAGGTGGAACCATCAGGCGAGTCATGTTGGAATACCTAACTCGCTTGAGGATATACGGCTCCTATTGGACCAACGGTCGGAATCACAAGTAAGTTTCAAATTTTATTATTATAATTTAGTATTTTGTATGTAGTGTCTAGTATTATGTATATAACTAATATTTTGGTAATGTTAATATAGTTTCAATGGACACTGTATGAGGATCCGAAAATTCGGGCAGTAATTCCGGAAGAGTTCTTCCAAAATCCAAACAGTTGGCACGTTAAGGTCCCAATGATCACCTACGCGACCGTGGAGATGCACCAGTCAGATCGGGTTCTGCGGCAATTTGGATTCTGGCAACCGATTCTCGTGCCTCCTGAGGTGCTCGATGATGAGCACAAAGTGGACTTACTGCAGGTGTACATGGATTGGCCAAGATTTTGGTCAGGTCATATCGAGACGTGGGAGAACCAGTATGACTTTTTACCTATCCGAGAACCGATCATCGTTCTTGAGTTAGCGTGCGTGCCGGAGAACATGCTATGGTTTAGGATCCATGGCAAGCCGTATCTGTTGTCGAATGAAGAGAGGCGACGGAAATTTCGCGAGCGAAGAGAACGTCGGGCCCCTTTGAATCCAAGGAGAAGGGGTGATGAGACGGGGCCATCAACAAATAGCCTACACGATCATCGGGCCAACAAAGAAGGCGCCTCTGCGATCCATCGGGCCCATCAATTCAGCCGACAACACCGACATCACAGCGTCTACCATTTTATGCCAGGTGCATACCCTACCTCTTATATGTATCCTCCTAACCCATATATGTTTCCTTTTCCCAGTCGCACCCCACGTTGGAATGCATAGCCGGGTTCGAGTCCGTTCCCGACTACTCCAGCTGGCCAGTCGATCGTGAGGCCAACGTCGCGTGCTGAATCAAAGGAGGCGTCGTCGGGGAGCACTTCTTTCTACCAGAGTCATTCGCTGTACGGGATGCAGTCACCCCCACCGTGGTTTATGCAAACACCTCCGGGGTCATTATTTTATCAAGGTGGGTCATCATCGCAACACCCAGAACCAGACCCACAGCCGAAGGAACCTGATTCTCCGCCCGAGGTTCCACGACCCCCGCCGGAAGCTAGAAGAAGGAGGAATCCAGTGCGTAACAGCCAACCACCCTCGTGTGGCACTGGTTCCCACCGGCATCAGCCCTAAACCCTAAACCCCCAGATTTTATTTTGTTATTGTAATTTAATTTTGATTTGTTATTGTAATTTAATTTTTATCTCTTTGATAAAATAGAAATAGTTTAATTTTTTTTTGTAATTTAGTTCTAATATATTTAATAAAATTTGAGTTTAATTTTTTTTTGTAATTTAATTTTTGTTAATTTAATTTTAATATCTTTGATAAAATAGAAACAGTTTAATTTTTTTTGTAATTAAGTTTTAATATATTTAACAAAATTTGAGTTTAATTTTATTTTTTTGTAATTTAATTTTTTTAATTTAATTTTAATATCTTTGATAAAATATAAACGGTTTAATTTTTTTTTGTAATTAAGTTTTAATATATTTAATAAAATTTGAGTTTAATTTTTTTTTTGTAATTTAATTTTTGTTAATTTAATTTTAATATCTTTGATAAAATAAAAACGGTTTAATTTTTTTTTGTAATTAAGTTTTAATATATTTAACAAAATTTGAGTTCAATTTTATTTTTTTGTAATTTTATTTTTTAATTTAATTTTAATCTCTTTGATAAAATAGAAATGGTTTAATTTTTTTTATAATTTAATTTTTTATATTTAATAAAATTTGAGTTTCATTTTTTTTGTAATTTAATTTTTTTAGTATAATTTTAATAATTTTGATAAAATAGAAATGGTTTAATTTTTTTTGTAAGTTTGTAATTTAATTTTAATAACTTGAATAAAATAAAAGTTCTTGTACAAAAGTTCACCGTTTTCCTCCAAAAAAATAAAAATTACATAACCAGTAGGAGACAAAAAAGCTAAGAACACGGTCAACTATTCCGATTTGGACATGAGCGAGATGTATGGCCCGGTTTCCTACACCATCCGCACAGCCGACTTTGGTTGCTTGTTTCTCGGATCTCCATATTGTTGCGTATTCTAGTCGAGCAAGGTCGACCTTTTGGTTTGCACCTCAATTGTCTATCCAGCAACAGCTTATACGGTGCAAGCGATACCGACGGCCACTTACGTTCATTTGGGACTGGTAGGAATACGTGTCTCCACACGTTGTACATGTTTTCTAATTTATACACTTCGTCGACATAGCTCATGGGATTAAGACGGAGATTCTAACAAGCCGCAAGTACATGAGCACATGGGTAATGAAGTGCATCAAATATCCCACAGTCGCAGGTCCTATTTGTCAAGTGTGCACGATAATGCCCGCCAACAATACCTTGGTTCGGTCTGTCAAACTCCGTGACACGAAACCATAGGCTGTCGCGATCGTGACACACTGTGTGCATGGTGTTGGCCCGTGCCTTCTTACGGTTTATTTCTTGCAAGACCTTCGGGCTCTATGCATGGCCTCCTTGCATCTGCCCTCTATAACTCGCTACTCTCTTCAGAAATAGTGCCGCTAAACGAAAATATATCTCTTGTACAACCGATGTAATCGGCAGATGACGGGTTCCTTTCAGAATAGAATTTATGCATTCGGCCAAGTTTGTGGTCATATGACCATATCGTAGGCTGCCATCATATGCTTGTGTCCACTGTTCGAAAGGAATATTGCACAGGTAGTTTGCGCCTTCGGTGTTATCTAAGCGCAAACTGGCCAACATCTCGTGAAAACTGTCTTTATTGATCTCGTACCCTGCCAATATACGTTGATAGCGAATATTACATACCACTCTTTAATTAAGAATAAATTGAATATTACAAACGAAATTATATTAATAGATATTTCATACCCATATCGGTCACTTGCTGTTTCTGTCTTTTAGATCGATGTTGCCCATAGTCGTTGGATGAAACATGCCTCAGGCAATATCGATGGTGTGTGCGATGCCACATGCTTCCCTGGCATTCTATTGCCGCAAGTATTCCAGGGCCCCGATCTGATATAGTGCATATGTCAGGTTGGGGGCAGACATGCCTCCTTAACCTAGATAGGAAGAAGTCCTAGTCATCAGCTGACTCCCCCGGTGTTATTGCAAACGCAATCGGAAGGATTCTCCCACAGCTGTCTTGTGCCACAGCTAGCAATAGCCGATGCGTATATCTACCATACATAAAGGTACCGTCAATTTGTACCAATGGCTTGCAGTATATAAAGGCATCTCGGCATTGCTTAAATATCCAGAACAGATGCTTAAACACTGCGCATCCACGGAGCAGATGATTGTTGTAGTACGCCGATTCCGCTTTCAAGTCTACATTGTCTTTGCTCGGACATATCTCTCCAAAGACTGACACCACTGCCACACTTCATTATATGAAGCGTCCCACCGACTGTGCAACTTTTCTAACGCCTTCTGCTTGGCTATCCAAACCTTTTTGTAAGAGGGTGTGTACCCCATTTGGCTACGAATATTGCCAATTAAGACTGGCACCGTAGTCTTAGGATCGGCCTTCACCGTCGGGATTATTAAGTCAGCCAACTTGTCTAAATCCATCCTCGGATGATCTTGTGTTACACCTGTCAACGAAATACGTTAAATAATGCAACATTACATAATATTAGTGTTATTCGAAATCATTGAACACATAGTGGTATTGTACCGGCAAGACATGTATGTGGACCTTTGTACTTTTTGATCTCCCACAACCCTGTCCTTTTCCTCAACGACGCCATGATTTTCCATGAACATGTGCCGTCTTGCACTGCACACTTTGCCTCGTACTTATCGACCCTAGATTTAACCACATTGTAGTTAACCCCGTTCCTGATGCTGTATTGTTTCAATGCAGCAAGAAAAGTATTCTTGTTGGAAAACTAGTTACCAGCTTCTAATTTGTCCGAATCCAACGAAGAATTTGTACGGTCACGCGTTTGGTTTGGTAGTTCAGGAAACTCCAATGCATCATCTTGAGACAGATCGACATTATGCATGTGGACTGGAGGCGAGTACGTCCTGAATAGCGGATCTTCTTCTTCTTCATCTGAACCGCCCTCAACGTCTTCAGGTACAATTGGAACGGGCTCCGGTTCAGAAAATAATCCAACTTCTGCACTGTCGAGTCCTGACTCCCGAGGTGGATCCACATCGAATTCATCATCCGACCCTCCATAACCTGCAACAAATGAGGGCCCCTCGCCAGTGAATATCGTCGGGAGTACATCATCCCTCCTTAAACATCTTTCATAAAGATCCCAATCATATGTGGATTGCCAACCACTAGAAGTTGATGACGTCCCCCAATACGTATTTCTTTCAGCGGACGTCGAATGATGGAGATGCATGTCCCATCCACCAACCGAGTGTCGTGCAGGGGTTATGTTTTCCATTCTACCACCGCACACAGGCACTTCTGTGTTTTGTCTCCCACTTACAGAGTGTCGGCTTGGGGTCGTGTAGTCCTCTCGAACGACAGTAGATGTTGAGGTCACAGAAAGATCACTTGGAGATGAAAATTCTACATATACCTCGATATAGGGTGATCCACTAGCAAGATGAGTCTCCACCATTGCCTCAAAGCTCTGAGAACCTTTGATGTCGAATGAATCATATATCACCAGATCAACCGAAGCACAAAATCTATACTTAATTCACTGAACTTTCATTGGCGTTGTTCCGAATATTTTACGCCTAATTCTTTTGCGAAGTTCTACCAAATCGACGTTCCGATTAAAACTCAGTCGCGCTGTGTTCTCCTATAAGAAAACAACACCATTTTCGATGTTACGAACTTCACCATCGTAGTAAATAACAGCATTAATACGTTCACTCATTTTTAGTTTTTTTTTCTTTTGCCTCAATTTCTCTTATGCGACCTAAGAATGAAATTTGGCTGATTTATAGCCTAATTTTGCCGGAGACCATCATCACAAAAGAAGTCCCATGTAGGAGCTCTTTTCAAGACTCCTACCGACAGCACACCTGCTGGAAGCGCGTTTTATACTATTTGTTCGTAAACGTCTGCTCAAATTAATTTTGCCGAGACCATCAGAATAAAAGAGCGTCCACGCGGAGCTCTTTTTCGCATTTTCTGATGACAAAGCACCTCGTTGGAAGCGTTTTTGGCCATCGCTTGTTCGTAAACGTCTCTCAAAATTATTTTACCGGAGGCTATCAGAGTAAAGAGCGTCCACGTGGGAGCTCTTTTCGCATTTCTACCGACAAGACACCTCGCTGGAAGCATTTTTGGCCACCGCTTGTTCAAAAACGCCTCTCAAAATTATTTTGCCGAGACTCATCACAAAAAATTCAATTATTTTTCCCTAGCCCAAAAATTCAATTAAATTTTCATACTATAAGTAGACGGAAAGGAGGAGGCAAACGCGCGTCCACGCCAACAAGCATTTTGGGATGCGGGCTAAAGCGCGCCAGGACGCCGCTTAGCTTTCGCATCCCCAAAAACGCTACCGACATGGACGCGTTTTTGGGGGAAACGACACATTTCCGTAAATATTCTTAAAACTGGTCCATTTCCGTAAATATTCTAAGTTTTTGGTATATATTGGATATTTACCCATCAGTATTCTGTTCAAAAATAAATAAATAAATAAAATCATTGTTTTTATTGTGAAATGACAATTTAATTAGTCTAATAAAGCAGGCACACAAGATTGACTGCCAATTTTATGAACGCAATGCCGTGTGAAATAATTCCACACACCATAATGAAATTCCTTCGCATACCACAAATAACTTGACATTAAGGCTCTGTTTGTTTCTTGTAAAAGCTTTTACGGAAAAGCTTTTCAGCATTTTCTGATGTTTGGTTGGCTGGAAATGAATTTCCACGGTAAAACATTTTACAAAACATGGGAAAATGAGGTGTTTTTTTAGGAAAATGTCTTACCGCTTTCTAATTCAAGAAGACATTTTCCAAAGTTTTTCCTCTTCACATCCCAAAGATCGTAACTTGAACGCTTTCTCCTTTTCCTTCCCTTCCCTTCATTGCGTCCCCAACCCGGGACTCATCTCTCGTATCAAAAACAACTAGCAGTAGTTTCGTTGACGAAAAGAAAAAGGCCCTATCCATTTCTAGTCTTCATTACTGCCTTTTTAATTTTCACTACGATTCTTTTACTTTAATTACTTTGCCGCTGGTGCTCAGCGTCGATTACTCGACTGCTAGTGATTTGGTTCTTTTTCCAAAAGGCGGTTTAAGGCTTTAGGTTTTGCGAAGAATGGGAGGAAGTTGGAGTTACTCAGCGAATCCTAGCGATTACAAGCTTCTGAAAGAGGTTTGGTCATGGCGCCAGATGCTCTTTCGTTTATAAAGTCATCTTCCTTCCTACTAACGACATCGTAGCTGTGAAATGCTTGGATCTCGATCATTGCAATAGTAATCTGGTCTATTTTTTTTTGAAATTTTCTTTTCTTAGTTTATCTACCTCTAGTCAAATAAATGAGCGTACTTGATTTGATTTTAGTTAGTTTTGGATAGAGATATCATTTGATTGAATTTGATTTGATTGTGGATTTCAGTGATTTTTTTGGTCGAGTTGAATGGAATTCTGATATTCTTACTTTTTATTATTAAAGCTCGTTTCTTTTAGTTTGGACTTGCTTGTGGTGGGTTTTTGTCATGTTAAAATGTTCTCTAAATAAGGGACATAGTACTACACTAGAGAACTTCCTTTTCCTTTCCCTAGTTTCCTCTCAATCTAGGTCAGGCCTTAGATCCAGTTCATGTGTACCAAACATCTTGTATGCTTGTTTGTTTCATTACTATTGATCATTTTATGGGAATTTTCTACTTTTGGTAGTAATATAAGCACTCAAATATGTGTACCAAAAATATTTTTTGGCTATTGAGATCTTTTGTGATATTGTTTAGAGGTTTTAATAATTGGTAGTATCATTAGTGGTATATTTAAATCCATATTTTCTGCTCTTCATGTGATCTATTGGCTCTTAACAGGCTTTCTTAATGCTGTTTTGCAGGATGATATCTACCGGGAAGCTCAAACAATGAGTTTGATTGATCACTCAAATCTTATTCGGGCATATTGTTATTTTGTGGTTGACCATAATCTTTGGGTAGTCATGCCTTTCATGTCAGAGGATTCCTGTTTGCAACTCATGAAGTCAGCATATCCAGATGGTTTTGAAGAGCCTACTATTGGTTCTGTTCTGAAAGAAACTCTTAAAGCTCTGGATTATCTTCATCGACGAGGACATATTCATAGGGATGCTAAGGTTAGTGCCTCGCAAAAGTTGGCATTATGTTATCTGATTGAATTCACCATTATTTTATTTAATTGGCATTACAGGCTAGAAACATACTGTTTGATAACAATGGCACAGTAAAGCCTGTTGACTTTGGTGTTTCAACTTTCATGCTTGATAACATCTGCTTGATAACAAATGGCTCTCGTGTTGGCATTTTGTTTTTGTAATGATAGAACTAGAATTGAAAAGTCAAGCGATTTTGGTGAGTGAATCTTTTTTTTTCATTGAATGTATTAATTTCTTTGGTTTTAATGTTGCTCTACAATTAGCTTGTATTTTATGTTGTGTTCTGCTGTTTCATTGAATGTTCTAATCTAGCTTAATTATTTGGGTTCTAATAAGTGGGGATTATGATGCTTTGAATTGTATGCTTTAAAGCTCATTTATGTTTTTTAATGTTATGGTCACTCCTGTTATAAAGATGGGATTAATGTAGTGAATTCTAAAAAGATGCTGTATTAGTGAGTGTTAATTGTGGGGATTTTGTTGTCATCAGAAAGTTGATGCTATTGTCGATGAACTGCCTCTAAGTTGCAAGATAAGTACCTTTTCTGCATCAGGTAACATCTTTCAATCTTGCTCCTTCCAACAACCCGAACTTTGTTATTTGAGTTTGTCTGCTAGTTTTACCAATGCAGTTTCGAGTTTGCTTATTATTATTATTATTATTTATGAACTTGCTTGGAATCAATCAAGCTAACACAGTAAATCTTTATGCGATCCGATTGACATGACTGATGAAATTTCATCTTAGGGTCTAACACAGGTAAATATTTGTATACAATCTTGATTATCTTGAATATGGAAACTAACGGCTTTCTATTCTATCATTGTGGATCAGTTTGCTGAAAATTATGCAAAGAAATGCCTCGTTCGTCTTAAAGAAATATTCTCACCTGGTTCACTTCAGGTGCCTAAAACGCACTTTGCTCTCAAGGAGCTTGAATCCATTCACAAGGTATGAGTTTGTTTTTCTCATGTGTTGTGTGTAAGCTTCGGTTGAATTTTTCATTTGGATGAATCGTTTACGAATTTATTGATGTTTGCTCCATCCGAAGGTGTTGGAACTCTATGTTTGGTTGAGTTTTCGCTTGGGCGAATCGCTTCCGCACTACGAGTTGGCTTCATCACAAAAGGCCATCTGCAATATGTGAGTACCCTTTGCCATACTTAATCACTTGCTTTGCTTTCCATTGTTAACCTTGCTAGTAATGTTTTGGATTTGTAGGTTAATTGAGGAATACCTTGAAAGGCTTGGTTTCCAAACCCAACATCAAGAACATGGATTGGCGGAGGCAAAAGCTAGCGAGCGGATAATGCGGTGATGCTATTGGTATTTGCAGTGGTTTCATTTGGTGTTGGTTTTGTGTTGGGATTATTTCGTGATGTCGATGCTCGATATATCCGGTGGCGTGACCTCACCGCATTGATTACTATTCCAAATTGGCCTTTCTTCAACCGCCACCCACTCAAATGGTTGGATCCAAGCGAGTAGAAGAAGCATCCCAAGCCACAAGTAGTTGTGAGTTCAAAGAAGAAATCCACCAAGAAGTAGGGTCATTTTGATTTCATCTTAGCATCATTAGAAAGTTGCTAGGGGTATGAATTGATGTTTTCTGCTTTCTTTCCATCTAGTCGGCTAGGTTTCTCAAAGTTTTTGAACTATTATAAACAATTAGTTGAAGAGAACCCCTTTATGCAGCTCTTTATCTTCCTTCTTTTGCCTTGATCAATCAGTTGAAGAGAATCTTCATTTGCATCTATTCTCCACCTCTTTATTCTTGATGCTTCTGAGACACATTACATCATTGATTTGCTATCCAACGCTGGAAAGCCTCCGTTTAGCTTGCTGCAGAAGAGTGTATACCGAACAAAACTTGACAAATCCCATAGTGTCAAAGACTTGAGAGGCTAGTAGCAAGTGGGCAGATCAAGTTCACATTCTCTTCCATGGAAAAAAAAAGTTAGGAACCTTATCATTTACACCACAAAGTAAGAAGGCAATGAATTTTCTACTGGTTTTCATTGTTTGTTGCTCGTACAACTGGGTTAATAATGTAGATTCATAATTGAGTATTATTATATATTTAATTTAATTTATTTATTTATAAATAAATCATTGCAATATATGTAAAAATAATTTAAAATATAAAAATTTATTAATATGTATATAAAATTTATTAATATATGTAAAAACAAATTTTTCCTAAAAATATTTTTAGGAAAATCACAAACAACAGTAAAAATATTTTACACAGATTCATCCAAACACCAGAAAATATTTTCTATAAATCATTTTTCAGAAAAGTAAATCATTTTCCAGAAATTATTTTCCGGAAAACATTTTACTGCCAAACAAACGGAGCCTAAATGTTGTGTGCATCAGCATTTTATAATTGTCAAAATTAATGAAAGCCACACCTTAATTTTCATGGAAAAATCTTACAGATATTACAACCAAATTTTTTTTAAAAAAAAAACTTGATTTTCCACCCCCTTCATATACAGAATGTAAGAAAGCTACAATTCATTTTGTTAGACTCGCTTTGAAACTCCCATAACTCATGTATATATATAATCACATTGAAGTTCAAGCAATTAACATATAAAACTCTGACAAGTCTATAATGATGATAAGATACTTCATTTCACCCCCAAACATATATAATAATCGACGGCCAAAAAAAAAGTGTACCAATCCGTGAAAAAGAGAGCCAAAATCAGGTATTAAAGTTGAGTCCCCCATGCAGAGGAAGCCAATCGTGGACACCTACACACGTGATTCCCACACAATAAAAAGACAGAAACAGAGTATACATCACTCGAGTCAGCGCTCCAAACTTTGCTGGCAGCCAATGGGACCACTCATCTCTCTGTCTTAGCCCCATTGTCCCATTTATTTACCCTCACATGCAAGACTGATCAGGTGCATGGGAGCGACCCAGTTGGTGGATTCCATTTAGTTATTATTGCTGGTAGTTGAGGTCTTGCGATATGGGAGACGGGGGAATTTAATAGCCTCTTAAATGTCACTACTTGTTCACACATAATGTATTCAATTTTGTTTGAGGTTGATGACAGGAGATGTGGCAATCAATTATTAATTTTCAATTTCCATTTCCGATTCAATCAATTCGTCAAATTCAATTTAAAAGTTTTAATTGTTATTGATTTTTCTAACCATTACTTTCCCATAAACAAATAAAAAGCTCATTTTGTTATTTAAGGGTTTTGCTATGTGATATTGTGATGTGGAGCTAATAGTATGTCATCCTTTGATAAAAATATGGTAGAGATTTTGTATTAGAAATTAGATTAAGTTTTGTTCTTTTTACTAAAAAATAAATAAATAGTTCATTTACATTAGATTAAAGAGTAAATTAGCCCTTTTGTGAGATACACTTAGCACGCCAAGCATCACTCTCTTATTATTCTATCAACTATTTTAAGAATGTAAAAGTACGAAAATTTTTAATAAAAAAGATAAATTTACTCATTAATCTAACGTACAATAATTAATTTTTTAATTTTTTAAGTATAAAAAATAAGATACAATCTAATTTTTAGTAAAAAAAAATCTCTATAATACTTTTACTATTATTATTATTTAAGAAACGAACCAAATTAACGATATCAATCAATTAATCAGTGGGTGCCTAATAACATGCCAAAAGTGCCACTGCTATATATTGCAAAAACAAAAGAAGCCCAGTATTATAATTGAACCAATTTGCATTAAATTTTCAAACTGAACACCCAAGATTAGTAGTTTTACATTAATTGATTGGTAGAGCTCTTTGGTAGAACTCAAAACCCAACTAGTATAAAGTGTTTAACCACCGTCGTGCCAACTCTTCTTGTTCGATACATGTTCAACCCTTTCTTTTTTATTGTGGTCTTTCTATTTCTACAATCACGGCCTAAATTGGAATAGGTTCAACCAAGCCAGTATCATTGAATGCTGGTTGAGTTGAGTAATGGTCAATAAAACTAATGAATGTGGAAAATTTTCTTTTTAACTAAATGTCACGTAGCACCGCTCCCCACGAAACCCTCTTTCTAACTATTTTTTTACTTCTTTTGCTTTTACCTATTCGCCATTGGCTAGTCCTCGGCGTGCTCAATGGGGCAAATCTCGGTGCATGGATGACAATTGACAACCTTCTTTATTGAGAGAGATTTAGTGGCTAACTAATATGCGGCATGCTATTGTAATTAGACCTTAACCTAGCAACCTTTTTGTGTCCGTTATGTTATATATGGGCAATGGTCCACAGACCGGAGAGGGGTTTGAACCCACCCAAGGACGAGACATTTAAATTGTTTTGGTGGGTGGTTGTACATTTACATATGATTGAGGTTATTTTTGCTATGTGAACCAAAATTTTAATATAGTCACTTATAGAACATTAACCATTGGCAAAGCATGAGAGAGTAAATTTTTTTTAGAGGATAATACTTTTAGTTGTTAGAAAATCTAGCTAACTGATTAGCGATTAACACTTCAATTTTTTCTTTGGATGGAGTTGACCCCTCCCCAAAAATGATAATAAAATTAAATTTTTTTATTATTCCTTGTGAATCTTAGGGTAGAAAATAATAGAATTATCCACATTTCTGAAAAAATTCAATGTTGTTTAAATAAGATATTAGATTTGTAATTGTAGGTGAAGAAAATAGCATTATGAGAGCTTTTTTCTTGTTTAGATATCCGATTCAATTATACTTTGAATTTTGATCGAGTATAATATGATATGATCTTCATCTCTTAAAAAAAATCTAAATAGTATTTAAAATAATTAAAAAAGGGGATCCAAATACCATTTGTAGAGGTGAATATATAGAAAATGCAATAATGATGATATTAGGATTAATTATAACAATTCACTTCCTTGTTTTCATCAAAATGTGGGTTTTGGTAAATAAAGGTCTCATTTTAACCTTTTTGTCCCTAAATAAATGATAGTGAAAGTGATAGAAAATCTGACATTGGCGGGGAGAGTCCTCTCATCTTTATAAAAGATGGTTTAAATTGATGAGCCTTTTATCTCACACCTTTAAATTTAGTGAGCTATAAACTTAATTGTAGTAAAGGCAGTTTATTAAATTTGGGGATGTTATTTTCATGATTTGAATATATATAGTAATCTAACACTTTTCCCGTTCACAATGAAAGTGGTCATGACGTGGCTCAAGGACCAAAGGGCACAAAAACCTAACACAAACAATGTACTGTCCTTATCGTTTGACCGCGCATGGTAACATTACACCTCTGATTCACAACCATGATTACAACACGACGATAAATCAACCCCTCTTCCCACACTGCCAAGAAAACGATAAATCTATTCAATTATATTAAATTAAAGCTCATTGTTCTTTCTTTCTTTCTTTTTTAATTTATAATAAAAAATAAATTATCACCAACCTCAAAATCATATAACCCCACGTCCTTGGATTTCTTTTTCTCATACTCGCATATATATATCGGTAAAAACCAAACAAAAAAAACCGACCCAACTATGAGATAACAAAGAAGAAAATGAAAAACATGGTTCCTTCATCTTCTCCTTGTTCTTCCAAGTCCCTTCCTCCTACTCCTCCTCCACCTTACCAATCCCCTCTTTTCACTCCTGTAAGTTCCTTTACTGTTTGTTTCCCCAGAATTTATAAATGGGTACTTTCTTCTTCTTTTTTTATTCTTCCTGTAAGTTTCATTCTTTGGCTTTCTCTTTTTTGTTGTTGTTGCTGTACAGATTCAAGAATGTGAAAGGGAAGAACAGGAAGATGGTACACCAAGTGTGACGACGGACAAAGGGCTGACGCCGAAGCACCTCCCAACACCGCTCCATGACAAAACCACTAGAAAACCCAACGCTAGGAAACGTTCGGAATCTGGTGGTGGTGATGGAGATGGCTCGGTTTCTTGCAACAAGTGCAGGCCAAATTCTAGGGAGAAGATCTCCGTGGTTCCTTTGGACAACAACAATGGAGTTAACAAGCATTCCTTTTCCATGCCAAGTCCTAATGGGATTTTCAAGTCCATTTTCCATTCTTTAACAAGGAAGAGTCCTAAATCAACTGATATGTCTACAGACAGAGAAGAGCAATGGAAAATTGCTGTTGCTGAACTCTCACACAAGCTTATTCAAGCTACGAGGAAGAGAGATGAAGCATTAATGGAAGCTTCGAGGTTAAAATATTCCATGGCTGAACTTGAGAAGAAGCTTAACAAGCTTGAAGTATATTGCCACAATTTGAAGTCTGGTCTAGATGAATGTAACAGCAACTCTCCTTATAGAATGGGTCAAACTCATAATATTCATCAAGTAAAGAAACAAGATGGGGTCATTGGAGCTAATGAGAAAGTGGTTCAACAATTCTTGGCTTCTGTATCTGAATCCAGGTCTTCAATCAGGCTTTTAAGTAGATCACTCACCATGCAATTAAGGCACATGGGTAGCAAAGTTTATGAGAGAATATCTGTGCTTTTACAACCTTATGATATGAAGATTTCTCACTCGAAAAACCCCAAAAGCCTTCTCCTTTACCTCGAAGCTTTGTTGAACAAAGCTTTCTTTGAAGATTTTGAATCAACCGGGTTTCAAAAGAACGCGGTGAACCAAATATTGAACCCCATTGATCGTTGTGAAGCTAATTACAAATCATTCAATGAATTACAAGGTCTAACATGGGAGGAAGTTCTGAATAAGGGAACAAGGCATTTCAGTGAGGAGTTCAGCAAGTTTTGTGACAGGAAAATGAATGAAATTGTGGCTATGTTGGGTTGGAACCGAGCTTGGCCTGAACCATTGCTACAAGCCTTTTTCGGTGCCTCAAAGAGTGTGTGGTTGGTTCACCTTTTGGCCAACTCGGTGCATCCTGGTTTACCAATCTTCAGGGTGGATAAAGGGGTAAGGTTTGATTCAGTATACATGGAGGACAGGGATGGAGAAAGAGCCCAGAAATTGGTTCCAAGCATGGTACGGATCATGATCACACCAGGGTTCTATGTCTATGGCAATGTAGTCAAGTGCAAAGTCATTTGCAGGTACTCCAACAATGTGGATAGTAGTTTAATTGATAAGGGTTTAACCTCATCAACTCCTTAGTGTTTAAATTTAAGTAGGTATTGATTAGAACTCAAAAGTGAAACCCCTTTGATTACTTTTGCACTTTGTAATATTTTGGTGCTAGTTTATATGTGCAAATTGGGTATTTATCAAGACTTATCTTTTTGGTTTTTGGGATAGAGATGATGTATATTTTTCCCCACACAAATAAAAAAGGGGGGTTCTTGGATTAAAGTAAAGATTTGGCATTTTCTTGTTTATCATTGTCTTTATTTAATTTAAATTGTTTTGCCAACCTAGAAATGTGGATAAACTTATCACATGTAGATTGGATGCTTACCTTGTGAAGGATTCTTGGATCTTCTTGTGTTTATTGGGTTATTATATGAGCAATTTGGTTGCCAAATTCCCTTCTCCCCATGCACTAGTGATGGTTACAACTTAATTTAAACCCGAATTAAACTCAATTTTTTCAGTATATTAATTTAAAGGTTAGATTATTATCAGGTTTGAATTTGGTAATTTTTTT
The DNA here is from genome assembly GCA_025503065.1 of Gossypium bickii. NCBI lineage: Eukaryota > Viridiplantae > Streptophyta > Magnoliopsida > Malvales > Malvaceae > Gossypium > Gossypium bickii. The sequence continues at coordinate 119,550,533 of CP106712.1, read as the reverse complement.
TTATATTGGAGTTTGAATTTTTTTTAGTTTGAATTAAGTTTTAAATTTGATAATTGTTCTCAAATTAAGGTTTGGACTATGCAATTGTTTCCTTATTGAATTTCTTTTTCTAAATTACTCCCTAAATTTGGCAATTATTACAACATTAGAGCATGAATTTAGCAATTATTTCTACATTAAGACTTGAATTTAAAAATTTTCAAGGGCCAAGTTGGACAAAAAAAAAAAAAGTTTTAAGTTTCAATGTGTGAACAATTACCAAATTAAAGGCTTAAGTTGAAAAAAAATAATTGAGACATAAAAAAATTATTAAATTTAAACCAAAAAAATATTTAACTTTTAATTTAAGATTCTGTTAACATATTTCTAATCCCAAAAAGGTTCAAGAAATAAAAAGAAGTTTTTTAGCAGTAACTACATAAGGTGAAGGTATCTTTATTTTGAGTGGGAAAATAATGTGTAAGGAAAGGACAAAGATTGTGTGTAGGAATGAAAATGAAGTTTGCAGCGCAAAAGTGTAGAGACCATGAGTTTTGATTATTCGCTACTTCAGACATGTTTTGTTGTTTTACTCTCTGGCTTTGAGCCTTCTGCGACTTTGGGTCTGTCCATTGCAGTTTTAAATTATATATCTCAATTGGGGTGGACCTCTCCCATCTTGGTTACACCTTATTTCAATAGCAAAGGATTTATGTTAAAATCAAAAATTTTTAGAACCTATTTTTAATGTGCGGATTAGAATTTTAGTTTCACAATTTACACGGTTTTTAGCAATTTTTTTTTTGGTTTTAAAATTTTAAGTTAATCTAACTCTCGAAAAGTAAGAATTTTCCTAGAGCAATTACGATCAATTCACATTTTAAAAATTTTGCAACTTTACTAATAAAAATAAACAATTATACATACAACATGTAATACAATCATTCTCGGGCTTTACACGAGCTTCTTGAAGCTCTAAAGCTAAATCAAAATCGAAAAAGGACCAAAATGAAATGTTTCTGTAACACCCCTTACCCGAAACCGTTGCCGGAGTCGAGCACGAGGCATTACTAGACTTAACTTACTAATTCTGGGCATAAAAATTTAAACTGTCTGTCTACGTCATGTTCACTAAATTAATTATAACTTGAGTTAAGAAACTCGAAATCTAGATCCGTAAATTTTCCTTGAAACTAGACTCATATATATTCTTACTGTAATTTTTCCAGAATTTTTGGTGTGGCCAATTAGTACAGTTTATTAGTTAAAGTCTCCCCTATTACACAGTTTGACAGTTCTGATCTCTCTTCACTAAAAATCAATTATCTCATAATATACAACTCTTTTTCCTACACCGTTTTCTTTATATGAAAATAGACTCAATAAGCTTTAATTCTATATCTCATGCACAACCTAATTCAATTTCTACTATTTTTGGTGATTTTTCAAAATCACATCACTGCTGCTGTCCAACTATTCTCCTGCATATAATTACATAATTTCTTTAAAATAACTATCAACTAGGCATTTCATATCATCCAAATCATGTTCTTAATTAACCATTTTAATGGCTAATCATTACCAAGAATTTACAAGCCAATATTAAGCCATAACATAAGGTCATACACACAAAATGGCTAAGTCCCTATACATGCCATAACTTAAAACGTTCGAATCACAAAATACCAATATAATCTTTTGATAGTGTGTAACGATCTCCGACGTTCTTTCGATCCCCGAGTTGGCTTGTAATATTATAAAAAAAATTAAAGAATGGGAGTAAGCATAAAGCTTAGTAAGTTTACATGTAAATAGATAACAACATTCTTAATGAATTATCTTATTCTTTTCTTATCAAGATCACTTAAGCTTTTAATTCAATATACTTAAACTTGTATTCTTACCTTACCTTTTAACATGAACTTGTCTTACCTTACCTTTTTAGCTTGAACTTGTCTTACCTTTACTTTGGTATACTCTTTGAATTTTCCCGTTGAACCACTTTAGAATACTAAGGATACGCGGGTACCTTTCCTTATGAAACTTAACCATTGCCATGTCTTGACATAGTCTTACGTGGTATTCTTGCCTTATGAACTCACCAATGCCATGCCTTGGCATGGTCTTACATGGGACCTTTGCCTTATAGTAACATATCAATGCCATGTCTTGACATGGTCTTACATGATTTCCTTAAACCCTAATGTCATGACATTTGTATCCTACACATTCTTAAGGTTCAACCGGAACTTTCTGAGATAGCTTTTCCGTCAATTCATACTTGAGTCTTTAAATAATAATTTTACAGAATAAATATGTAAATGCTGGAAATTAATAACATTAAATGTAAAATAATAGAATATTGCATTTATTTACCGCAAACTTACCTCGAAACAAAATCGATAAACTATATCGATTTAGTCCACTATCTTTTTCTTTCCCCGATCTAACTCTGGATTTCGTTCTTCTTGATCTATAATAGCAAATTTAGCTTATTTAATACTCACATTTATCAAAACAGTCCTTAACTCTAACTTTGGCAAAATTACAATTTCGCCCCTAAACTTTTACATATTTACGATTTTGTCCCTAGGCTCGAAAATTAAACTTCAGCCCTTATTCTTATGTTTTATAACATGCTGAACATTTTTCCCTTCTATAGCAACTTCAAATTCTTATTATAACACATACTTATGAACAATAACAACTTTTACTAATTTAATCCAAACTACTTAAATTCATCAAAAATCCAAAGACAAAACTTGTTAATCTAACACATATCTTTCATTTTCTACCATCAAACAACAAAAATCACAAGTTCTCATCAATGGCATAACTCAAAATATTCATCAAAATTCAAAATTGAAACATGGGTTTTGTAGCACTCAAAGCAACGATCTCAAAAACGTAAAAATTATTAAAAATCGAACTAAGACTAACCTTGAATCAAGCTTCAGAAATCGCCAAACCCTAAGCTTGTTCTTTTCTTTTTCTTTTCTTCTACATTCGGCTAGTAGAAAAATAGATGATAATGGCTTTTTAACTTATGTTTGTTTTATTAAATTAACATTATATTATTTTATTATTATTAAACCATTATACATAATAAAACAAGCTATATAATTTGACATAACGCCGCCCACTACTCTCACTTATGGGTAAATTACAACATAAAGCCTCCAAATTATAAAGACAACAATAATTAGGCACTCTCTTGTTTAACCATCAAATTTTCATTTTACGCAATTAAGCCTTTTTATCAAATTAAGCACACAAACAATAAAATTAATTCACGAAACTTTCACACATGTAAATTCACATATTATAAGCACTGAAAATAATATTAAAATATTTTACTGACTCGGATTTGTGGTTTCGCAACCACTATTCCGTTTAGGCCCTATTTCGGGATGTTACAGTTTCAAAATTCAGAGTGGACTTCGTGACATGAGGGAATTCCTCGTCGCGATGTGACTCAATGTCTTGGTCTCATCAAGACGATAAGGTACCTTGTCGCATCGTGACCTAGAATTCAAGCTCGTCTCGGCAACAAACATACAACGTCACAACGTGATATCCTTGTTGCAACGTCTTTCGAACGAAGTCACAACGTCACTAACTGTTTTTGCAATTTCACATTCTCAAAACCTGCAATTTCAAAGGCATAACCATACAAACCTATTCCAACCTCATTTTAGACCAAATGAATAGCAACCAAGCAATTTTAACATAACCTAAGCACATTCATATCACATTCAAAACTTCAATTTTCTATACAACCAACATCAACATCCTCAATGGCATTAATCAATATATATATCAATTCCATACCTCAAACAAAATACAAAAGTCTTAAGCTACACACTCATGTGTCTATGCATTAAACGTATACCATCCACATGATAAAACTACAAGCCACATATTTCACTAAAAGCATAACATTAAGAACACTTTTAATTCATGCTTAAGGTATATTCACAAACAACAAACCAAAATACCATTCTAACTTGGCATATTAAACTTACAAATAGACATATATATACTTAACTAGGTATTAAATGACTCAACCTAGGTACGTGCACTTATAACACAATAAGACGATTACAAACTTGGTGAGTCAGGAGTCGTAAGTTGGATGCTGTAATGATAATTCGACTTATCAGAACTCTACTTGTACCTGCACATTAAAAATAAGACTATATGTCTAGTAGTGATACACGATAAGTTTATTAAGATCTAATGCCTTATAAATAGGTTTGCACACATGTATATAATTGTTTCTCACAACCTTTCAAACCATTATATAAACACCTATGAATTTCATGTAATAATACATATGATTACTTCCATGCTAAAACATGTACTCATTTATACTATGCTTACCAATTTTTCATTTATGTAAATTGTATATGATCATGCTTGCAATTCAATTACCTTCTAAATAACTTAAGCATATGGTATTATTTCGTATGACAAAATTTCATTACTTGAATCTACTCAAGCATAATTTCGCGTTACTATTTCTTGTCTATTTCGAGTTTAAAAGTTTAGTTTCACATAGTCGGTCCACCTCACAAGCTTATAAGCTCATTCATATTCAATAGCCCTTAGTTCATCATTAACTTAATTTAATTCGTCATCCCAGGTTGTCTGGCAACGATGGTTTACCATCTCGGATTGCCCTACAACGATGGTTTCCAATTCAATTTTGTCATCCCAGGTTGCTCGACAATGATGACTTGCCACCCCGAATTGCCCGGCAATGATGACTTACCACCCCGGGTTGCTCGACAACGATGGTTTTCAGCTCAATTCTGTCATCTCGGGTTGTCTAGCAACAATAACTTGCCACTCTAGATTGCTTAGCCATAATGACTTACCACCCCGAATTGCCCGACAACGATGGTTTTTAATTCAAATCATACATAAACAATTCAGTTATCATATGTCACAATATACTTCAATTGGATTTCACATCAATTGTCTAATTTCAATTAACTTCTTACTTTATTCAATATGGTCTCTATCTCAACATTAGTCTTACATACTCCAAATTAATTTAATTTATCCACGAATACTTACTTTAATGATGTACATTGTAAAATAACATAAAAACATGGAAATTAAATAGATTTTAAATTATAGAAATACATATCGTAAACTCTGATCTATTCGTCAATGACTTTATCTTTTCCCTTCCTTTTTGAGGAATCCCAATCAACATTAACTACGGATTAACATAAACACACAAAACCATCAATACACAATCAATTTAACATTCAATTGCAAATTTATGAAAACTTCACATTTTATTCAATTTAGTCTCTAAAACCAGAACTAACATTACTTTTGATTTAAAACTCCAATTTTTAATCTGATGCCACTATAATCAATTAGAAACCTCCCATTTCTCATTTCTACAACAAATTTTACAGTTTATGCATTTCAGTCTCTAATTTACAAAACTATCAATTAACTTCACAATTTAGTCCTTTTTTTCACCTTTAAGTTCAAAATCTATCAATTTAATACCTAAAACTTCAAGAAATCAATAATGGTAGTTTCCCAAAACTTTAACAATTTCGTAACATGAGCTAGCTAATTTAAGCTCCCATGATCTCAAAATCATAAAAATTGCAAGAAAATGACTAAATTACACAATTGATGAATTTAAAACTTAGAACCCTAGGTCATTTGTCTTCCTCTTCTCCTTCAATGGTTCAAATATATTAGGATGAAAAGAGAAGAATTTTCTTTCTCTTTCATCCCGCTTCACTTTTATCAATTATTAATATTTTAATATGTTTTATCATTTAAATTATAAATTTATAACATAATTTCTATACATATTCATTAAGCCACCCTTCCACTAAATTTCCAAGTGTTATAATTTCCACTTTAGTCCCTAAACCCATTCTAATTAATAAAAATCCCTAGTAATTGAAGTTCTACTACTTTTATGATTTAGTCATTATACTTTATTTAATTACTAATCTGGCGTATTCATCTATCCATATTTCAATTCCCTTATAAAATAAATCCATAAATATTTAAGTAAAAATATTTACGGGCTCAGTTTACGGAAATAAGGTCTTGGGACTGTATTTTTCGACACTACTAACTCTCGGGTCGTTACATAGCCAATGGACAAATAGATCAAGAAGATAAACCATAGAGATCATGTAAAACAAATTTCAATTGAGCTATTTTTTTCATTGTGGATACAGGTGTGGCCAAGTCTAGCATGCCACATATGACAAAAGGTAAAATAGTACTTGTAGGTATGTTAGGAGGTTAAAAGAAGTATAGGGCACCATGCTCTTTACCAATCTCCATAATCATTCCACTACAAAGGTCTTGTAAAAGGCAATAAGAAGGATAAATGGAAACAAAACAGTTGAGATCTTTTGTGAATTGAGAAATGGAAATCAAATTATAATTGAAATCTGGTACATATAAAACATTGGCTAACATATGATGGGAGGAACGGATATGAGTGTCAATGGGGTGGCAGGAGTTGATTTTTTATTATGCAATTGAACACAAGAATTGTTAAAAGCAAGAACAACAGAAGAATACAAGTATTGAAAACCAAAGGTCATGTGATTGGTGAACCTTGTGTCAAGGATCCAACCAAGTGAAGTTGATGCAAAGGCGGAAGGCATACCTGTTATGTGAGTGTAACAATAATAGAAGAGTCCTTTTGTAAAAGAGTAAGAAGTTGCTGATATTGCTCTAAGGTTAAAATAAGGGTAAAATGAGCCTTGACAAAAGAAGCAATGGCAGATTCAAGTGGATCTTCTAAGGAGATAACATGACTAGCAACAGGTTTCTTCCTAATAAACTTAACATAGAGGGGAAACCAATTATAATGTAATACTTTTCATGTTTGTGGCCTTTGATATGGCAATGATCACAATTGTCATTGAACCTACACCTAGAAGGGCTAGTAAGAGTAGCTAAGGAATAAAGAGTAATAGGTTTGGAGGTAAAAGGCAGGGTAGAGGAGAGCTGACGCTGAGATTCTTCCTGTACAAGCATGGAGTAAGCTTGATTGACCCAAGGTAGAGGTTGAATAAACAAGAGTTGACTACACATAGAAGAATAAGAGTTATTGAAACTTGTTAAAAATTGAAATAAGCACTGTTGAGGAAGGTGTCCAAAAGTGTGTTAAACATTATCACAGTTCCATGGTGTGAAAGGGACTAAAACATCATATTCATCTCAAAGAAGTCGAAGCTTTGTGAAATAAGTTGAGATGGAAGAAATACCTTGAGTGTGAGAAGTAATAGTTTGATGTAGATACAAAAGTTATGCAACCATCAATCTTGTTATATCGTTCTTAAAGATCTTGCCAAATAAGAGAAGCACTCGAAGCAAAAACAATACCAACAGAAAGTTCTTTGTGACAGTGTTTAAGATGCAAGAGAGGATAATCGCATTACAATGTTCCCATTGTGGGTGAAGAGCTGTTGGAAGATTAACTTTCAAGCAAGTTCCATCAACAAAGCCAAGTTTATTTTTGGCGAGGAGAGCAATGCGTATATCCAGACATTGTAATTTTCTAAGCCAAAAAGTTGATGAGAGACAAGTAAAGCTCCAAGGCTATCGGAGGGATGGAGATAGAAAGGATGATGAAAATCAATGACAAGAGATGGTTGAGGGATGGCCATTGAAAAAAATCAAAAAGAAGAAATGAGGGAAAGCAAAAGATAAAAAACAAGGGTAAAGCCTCAAATTATAGCAATTGATACCATGTTAAGAGAAAGGGAAGAAATTATTTGAATCATTCATCTATTGATTGATATATCTTTTGCTGCTATAGCATTCTTACTTTTATACTATATAGGTAGTAACTAACTAGTATTTTTAATACAAAGATTAATATTAATTACCAATAACTAATCCCTAAATACTAGTAGTTGTTGTAACAACTTTATTTAACAATTTCTACAAAACCACCACTCATGGGCCCTCAACCATCATCACCCATCATCAACCTTCACCCTTCAAACAGAAACCCTCATTGCAAGCTTCACAACATCATATGCCACAACTCAAAACCCCAAACAAAACCTGAAAAAAACCCTAGCAAATCAATTGCCAAAAACTGGAAAAAAAAAATAGAAAGAAAAAGAGAATAAACTTATATCTGTTTCGGGTTTCACGGGTTGGAGAACTCAGGGCCCCAGTTCAACGATTTGAACAGTTGAGCCATGGTTGGTTAAAGAAGAGCTGTGGGAAGAATATGGTGATGATTCGACAGTGGACGATGGAGATCCGTTGAAGTATTGTTCAAAGCTTTGAGGTCTTAATCTCGAGATTGTAACACCCCTTACCCGTATTTGACACCAAAACAGGGTACGAGCATTATCGGACTTAAACACAAACAAACATATATTTTCGATCATAAAATTTACGTCTAAATTAAAACCATTCATATTCAATCATGAAGTCCCTATTACAAGCCTACAATGCCCAAAACATGCTTAAGAAGTGGTTAGGGATTAAACCAAGAACTTAGGGAATTTTCATAAAACTTAGAAAAATTTTCATGATATAGGGCTCACACACCAGTGTGGTCCAAGGGACACGCCCGTGTGACCCTTAGACACGCCCGTGCTATAGGCTGTGTTCACTTTAGGGGTGCTCTCTGACTTGTGCCACACGGCCGTGCCACATGCCCGTATGCTAGACCTTGTAGCACACATGGTTGAGACACACGCTCGTGTCTCTGCCCGTGTGCTCAATTCTGGACATTTTGTTTTTCCAAAATTAAGGTGCAGGGGACACATGGCCGGATCACATGCCCGTGGGGTAGACCGTGTGTCACACACGACCTAGACACATGCCTGCGTGTCTACTCGTATGGACAAAAACAAGGCTATTTACTAAGCCATTTTGCCACCCTCACTTGCACACATCTACACAACATCTCATGGCACAAGATCAAGCATGTGAGAGCAACCAAATAACCACAACCAAGACAATAACATGTCATTATTTATCATGCTTAGAACATCAAACTCTCCATACAAATCATGCAAGATTCCACATATACAAACATTTCACATTCTTGTCATAAATCATATTTCTATCATTCACCAAGTATACAATATTCATATCACCAGAGACATTAGCACATATATATATCTATACTTAGGCTGACAACCATGATAACCCAAATAAGCTAATCTACACGACCAAGTATCAAAACAAGTCTTTGACAGTTACAAGCCCACCCATTGGCTACAATCATAATGACACATTTAACAAAATGACAAAGTCCCTATACATGTCATAGACTTAAAATACTTGAATTCATTAATACCCAAAATGATAGCTTGATAGTGTAATAGGATATCTGGTGAACTCCAACCCGAGCTAGCTCAATAACCCTATAAGACATTGGAAAGAAATGGGGTAAGCTATATATATAGCTTAGTAAGTCCATACGAAAATAATAAGCAACCCTTACAAATTTTTTAACAAGTTCAACAATTTAACACAAGATAATACAAATTGCTATAAAGCTCACAGTTATAATTCTTATTTAATCATAGTATTTACTCTATCAACTTATAAGCATAATTTAACATATCTTGGCATTAGCCTAACAACCATAATCTCTCCTTTGTAACATATTACAACAAATAACAAATCATTTCAAACCTCATAATAAACATGCACATTAATTTTGTGTACTCATGTTTCTGAGCATATATCTTAATAGCTTTCAATTTTCTAAACTCTTTTCTTCCCTTACATTCATAATCATTTTAATAGGAAATTATGCCAATCTTTCCTTTTTCTCATATCCGATAAATCACAATTAGTGTGAATAATACATGCTATATCATAACATAATTTGGATTGAAGTCTAATCACAAAATCGTCAATCGAATTTACCATGTATTTCAAACATCACAAGTATAGACCAATAATCATAAGGTTTTCATAAAATCACTCCCGTGGAAAATCATGAATTCACAATTTCATGATTTCAGTGCTTATAAACTTTACGTACATACCTGTACCAATTCGTAATACTTACCTACTCTTTCTTATCTTTTGACATACCAGTTGAATTTCCCGTTGAACCATTTGAAATACTAAAGGATACTCAGGGATCTCGTACACATAGTACAGTACCAATGTCATATCCCAAATATGGTCTTACATGTAATCTCTTATTGATGCCAATAGCCCAGCTATGGTCTTACACGAAGTCTCATATCAATGCCATATCCCAGATATGGTCTTACATGAATATCTCATACTGATGTCATATCCCAGATATGGTCTTACACATAGCCCCAGTAACCCTAATGTCATGACATTTATATCCTATCTATTCCTAAGGTTCAACCGGGACTTTCGTTGTATCGAATCTCTGTCGGCCATTTCCATAACATCGTACTCAATAACATTCACATTCCGTTTCAATAATATAACATTTACCATAATTATGTCAATTAATCATTTATACACATATAATTTGATGCTCATTAAACATACGAACTTACCTCTACATAAAAATGGCTAAAAGGACTAAATCATCAAATACTCGTTTTTCCTTCGTTCTAGGTTCGAACATCCTTTTTTTAACTATAATATCACATTTAAATTATTTAATCAATCTATTATTCATTTCAGTCCAAAATCACATTATGGAAAAAATTACATTTTTGCCCCTAAAGTTTGACATTTTTACAATTTTGTCCCTAGACTTGTAAAATGATTTTCATTCAATTTCTTCATTACTCATGCCTAGCCAAACCTTATACATGCTCATAACAGCCTACATTTTTCATTTATTCACATTTTTATACCATATTTTATAACTTTTACAAATAAATCCTTTTAGGCATTTTCATCTAAAATCACTTAGGAAAAGTCGTTATCATACACCAAACATGCATTTTCTACCATTAGACATCAAAATACACAATATCCATCATGGGTAAAATTTTAGACCTTGACATCTCTTCAAATTGATGGTAGAAATAGAAAGATCAAGTTACAACGACTTCAAAAATGTAAAGAGCATTAAAAATGGGGCTAGAATTGACTTATAATCGAGCTTGGAAGCTTGAAAAACCCTATCCATGGTTTCCCCTTATGAACTTCGGCAATGGAAGGAAGATGGACAAAAATTGGCTTTATTTTAGCTTTTTAATTCATTTTAATTACCAAATTACCAAAATGCCCTTAATGAAAAACTTTGAAAACATATCAAACCATGTCTATTTTTGTCCACTAGCTTATCCAATGGTCTAATTACCAATTAATGACCTCAAATTTAAAATCTCATAGCAATTGGACACCTTTAACAAGTAGAACTCAACTTTTTCACTTTTTACAATTTAGTTCTTTTGACTAAATTGAGTGCCCAAACGTAAAAAATTTCAAACGAAATTTCCACAAAATCGTTCCATAAAATTGTAGACCATAAAAATATAATGAAAATGAATTTTACTGCGTCAGATTTTGAAATTGTAGACCATAAAATTGTAAACCACTGTTCCGACTAGACCCAAAACAGGGCTATTACAAAGGGTTTGAATGCCTATTGGGAAATTTGAAGTGAGATTTGGAAAGAAGAGGCAAAAAGGAATCATTTGGTGATGAAAATTGGCCGAAGAAAGTTAGAGTTAGAAGAAATGAAAAAGAAAAAGAAGAAGAAGAGATCAAGGAAGAAATGAAAAAGAAAAAAACGAAATTAAATGTGATGGGCTCACAAGGTTTCACGAGAGAAAAGGAAAAATTACAATCTTAGTCCCTAAACCGTTTAGGGTGAAATAAGTTCGATGGCATATGCTGAAAGGTTTACGCGGATAGCTAGGTGCATTTTTTGTATAGTTTTTAACTATTTTAATTTACTTAAATTAAATTATGTTGCATTTAATTTTTAATTGTAATTTAGTTTGAAGAAAATTAATTTTTTTTAAAAGAGCCGACAACCGATTCAAAGAAACTAACTTGTGGCAGTAAGTCAGTTGAAATTTTATGACATAAAAATTTTCATTAAGTTTTTAAAAATAAAATTTGGAGTATTTAGTAGCAATTTTCATTTTTAAAAAAAATAATAATGAGGCAACATTTCAATTTAATATGGGTCGTGAATCTTTTATGGTAACGGGTAGGATTACATCAATATTTATTAAAAATAAATACCTTTCTTTTTTTGTGGTAAAAAGTATTCAAAATTACAACTTAAAACCTCCTAAGAGATTCTAAAAGCTTTGTCTTGCTGAATAGCCTTAACAACCACATCAGGAGGTACTTCAAAAAGCTGGAGAGGTGACTTCCAAGAAAGACTGATTTTTGCCAGATGGTCAACGATTAAATTGCACTCCCTAGAGACATACTTAATTTCCCACTGGCCTTCAGAACGCAGAAGCCGTTTAATTCTTTTGAGCACAGTAATGCCTGAATCCACAGTTACTTCCATGGACAATGCCTTAATCACTTCAAGATTATCAGTCTGAATCTGGACTTTTTTATAACCCTTGTTTAGTAAAATAAGAACTCCATCAAGGATGCCCCAAAGTTCTACCTCCAGAGGTGAACATCTACCCAGATAATGAGTGAACCCCAAAATCCAATTGCCACTTTGATCTCTAACCACACCTCTTGCTGAGGCATTCCTTGAATCTCTAGCGATTGCTCCATCAGAAAAATATGGACCCAATTATCAACCAAAAGGTGACAACTTCTAGAATTGGTTGCAGGAGTTTTGGCTTCAACTAGAAACGGTTCAAAATGTTGAGCCCAATTGAGAGAGGTTTTAATGATCTCATAAGTCGTCTAGTTGATGTTTTGAAAGATGAGAAGATTCCTATTCTTCCAAAGTCTCCAAGCGGTTATCCCAAATAGACACGACCAATAAACTTCTTTATCCTGTATCTTATCATGACAACAAAGGTTAGTGGAAAACCAAATTTGAAGAGGGTAAAAAAAAAAAAAACTGGAAAGCTTCTCTGCGGGAACAATGAGCCTCCAAGCTTCCTTAGCTGTCGAGCAATCACGGAGAACATATAAAATATCCTCAGTGCCATGTTCACAAGAAAGACATGCACTGCTTTTTCCAAATCCTCTCCTAACTCATTCTGAATTAGTAAGAATCCTCTATTTGGCAACTAACCATAGAAAAAGACGAACTCTTTGTGGACCTTGGTATTTCCAAACGGGCTTCCAATCATCATAATTAGGAGTCCAAAAGCTCTCTTTTAAGGCCCAATAAGCATTTCAAACGGAAAAGAACCCTGAACCAAATCGAGCCCAAATAATCCTATCCACTCCCCCATCAGGATAATGAGAGGGAATACGTACTATACGCTTTACCATGACATCAGACAGCCATAAATGAAGCAGATCCAAATTCCAAGTACCATCAGGGAGCACCCAATCTCTCAGAGTACACTCCAAATCAATACTAGAGTAAGCTGGTACATAAGAAAAAGGGGACCAACTTCAAGAATCCAAGAATCTTTCCAGCCACGGATAGTTGTGCCGTCTCCAATAGACCAAATGAGATTCTCACAAAAAAGGGACCACACATTGGAAAGGGAACGCCAAAGATGAGAACAATTACTTCTATAAATGGTATCAGGAAGTTGATTCCTCCATCTATATTTCGAGCGAAGAACATGAACCCATAAAGCATCCTTTAGAGAAACAAGATTAAACCCAATTGTCATAAGAAAAGAATGATTCTGATCATGAAGATGCCGAAACCAGAGTCCTCCATGAAACCTAGGTTGATAAATGGATTCCCAACCCACCAAAACACATTTATGATTTCTAGTAGATCCTCCCCAAATGAACTGTCTGGCTATCTTTTCAATCTCATCACACACCTCTTTCGGAACTAACAGAGACTGCATGAAATAGTTAAGAATAGCGAGAAGAACTGATTGAGCAAGTGTGACTCGTCCCGCAACAGTTTTCTGGCTTCCTAATTCTGAAGTTTACTTCTTAATTTTTTGACTATAAAATTCAGAAAGCTTTTAGTTACCCAATCATGTAAGAGTGGCACCCCCAAATATCTCCCTAGGTTAAGAACCTTCTGAAATCCAAAGCCTTGACTAATATGATCACATACGCTATCATCAACACCTTTAGAGAAATACATACTACTCTTCCTGTCACTGACATTATGACCAGAAAAATCACAGAGACATTTAAGAATTTCCTTTAACAAAAGAACTTGATTCATCTCTACTTTGCCAAAAATAACAAGATCATCAGCAAAAAGGAGATGAGATAAGGCCGGCCCTGACCTAGAAAGCCAAATTGGATGCCACCTTCCTGTTGATATCTCAGAACGAATAATATGCCCTAACCATTCCATGCAAAGGATGAAAAGATAAGGCGACAAAGGACAACCTTGTCTAATCCCTCTCATTGGCTTAAAGGACTGAGACAGAATACCATTCCATAAAATCTGCATAGAACATTAAGAAATAGAACCCATAATTACCTTTCTAAGGAACTCAGGAATCCCAGCAGCTACAAGGGTCGCATCAATAAAGTCTCAGCTAATCTTGTCGTAAGCTTTCTCCAGATCCAACTTAATGGCCATCCAATTTCTGCCAACTTTTCTACTGCGCATCGAATGTATGACTTCTTGCGCAATAATAATCTTATCAAAAATGTTGCGTCCAGCAATAAACCCAGCTTGCTCAGATGATATATAGTTTGTAAACACCACTTTAAATCTTTTGGCGATCACATTCATCATCAATTTATACATAACCAAGCATAGACTGATTGGCCGAAAATGACTACATTTCTCCGGGCGCTCCTTCTTAGGAATAAGCACAATTAATGTGTTATTAAGATCCTCCTCAATCTTATTAGCAGCAAAGATTCCCTAAATCCACTCACAAACCGTCACTCCAATAGAATCCCATTGGCTTTGGAAGAAATGTGCATGAAACCCATCATTTCCCGGAGCCTTCAATGGAGCCATGTCAAAGAGGGCCCTCTTAATCTCATCATCCAAAATCAGCTTTTTAAGGAAATCAATGTCTTTCTCCGTAAGGTAGGGAAATAAATCCATGGGAAGAGCACTCATGGAAGTAGGGATTTCCCCATACAGATTCTCAAAAAACCTGACTACCTCGTCACTGAGAATACCCTGATCTGAGCTTCACTCCCTGCTACTTATGCATAAAGCTATAATGCGATTAAATTTCCTTATTTGCATAGTACGACTGTAGAAGTATTTGGTATTATGATCCCCAAACTGGAGCTAATCACATCTCGCCTTTTGCCTCTATAAGAGTTCCTCATGATTAAGCACATTTTCTAATTCATCACGAAACTCCATTTCTAAGTCAGCTAAACGACTAGAGGAAGACCAATCCATAGTCTTTTGTATATTTCTAAGTGATCTCATAAGTTGTCTCTTGCGCGTGCTTATAAATCCGTAAATGAACTTGTTCCAATCTTTAACATGTAAAGTAAAATCAGATAAGGATTTAGTCATGTTACCTGAAAACCTTCATTTGGTAGAGACCAATTCTTTAAAATTTGCATGTTTTGTCCATCCTGTAAGAAAATGAAAAGGTCTCCCTTTCGGAAGGCTAAGATCAAGATTAATCTTAATAAGAATGGGTCTATGATCCGATTTAATATGCGGGAGATGATAAACTAAAGTATGTGGAAAGCTTGATATCCAAGAATCATTTTCTAAGGCCCTATCAATTTGTTCATGTGAATTACCTCTTTGCCAAGTAAATGCGGGACCTATGAAACCAAGATCCTACAAATTACAAGATTCAACAAAATTGCCAAAAAGCTTGCATCTCTTACCCATGGCTAGATCACTTCTTTTATCCTTAAGAGAGAGGGTAGCATTAAAATCCCCCAAAATAAGCCAAGGTATAGGATCAGGAGGTAGAACTCCTATTAAATCAGCCCAAAGAGACCTCCTCTTAACTCTGTCAGGGCTACCATACACAACAAAGATAAAAAAAAATTAAAAATAGTGTTACCCTGAATACGAAGAAGCATAAATTGAGGTGATTATGAATAATATTAATACAAATATTATCCTTCCATTCAACCCATATGCCATCTGAAAAACCAATAGCCTCAATGCTATAAGAAAAATCAAAACCTAATTTATCAATGATAGCATTAGCTTTTTTACCGCTAACTCTCAGTTCCAAAAGACACACAATATCCGGTTTATGCTCAAAATTATACTCACGAAAGGCCCGTAAAATTTTACTACTCGCACAACCTTGATAGTTCCAAGAAAAAAATTAATAAGTTTAAATCCATAAAAATAAACAAGAAAATAGTATTAAAAATAAAATAGCACTAAAAAAACTTACTGCCCAAAACATAAAAGATCATTCTTGAATTCTTTTATCAAGATCTGGGACATTAACTTTTGAGTCAACACATCGTAATATGGAGACTGTCTGAGCCAACCTAGACATAGAATCACTTAAAGAAATTTTAGAATTATTTTTAGCTTTAAAATTAATCCATTTCCCTTGCGTGAATTTATTTTTTTTAGTAGCTCGAAAACCCCATCGATTTTCCCAAGTTTCGCATCTTATTACCACCAAAAGATGGCACATTATTCTTCCTTAAAAGGTCCCTCCCAGTTGGTCCATTCTCATTGAAGGAGATAACAATATGCCTATTTGCATCTAAACCACCAGAGGAATCAACCACTTGAATGTTGAATGGTTCTGGGAATGAAGAATTAGACTTGGGTTGCATATTTGAGCCATATCCCTCACTCTCCTCCTGTCCAACAAAGACTGGATTAACACAAGAAATTTTCATGGGTGACAAACTAGAAAAATTGGATGACAATTTAGTACTTTCAGCACCAGTCGAATTTTTAAGAGTAATAGTATTCATGAGATTAGAGAAACCCCCTGTTTCTTTATTTTGAAGACTCGGTCCTACGCAAGATGAGCTCAGCACGCCATTGGGCTGGCTTAGCACACTGCAAGAAGTGTCCATAGGCTTCTTGGACATTGATGGATCACCCGCTCCATTATCAAGTCCTATAGCAGCAGAAAGACGGCCCACTGGCCCAGTAACAGCTAGCCTGTTAGGCATCTTGGACATTGATGGCTCAGCCTCTCCATTATCAATTCTTATAGCAGCAGAAGGTCGGCCTATTGGACCAATAACAGCTGACCTGTCTCCACTAATATTTAACAGCCCAATATCCCCTCTAGTTCCCCCCATTTGCTCATTTCTCTTAGGGATAGGGTTTCCCCGATTATTAATCCTTAATTGCTCAACAAATTTTCCAGCCTTTAAGATATCCTTTAATTCTGCCAACTGACCCTAGTTTTCCTTATTAGTTTCATCTTCCACAACCAAAGCTTCCATATTTTCCAGAGCATCAAATCTGGTTCTCAATTTACCACTTTCCCGAAAATCTGCTTTGTTGAGATTTCTGTTCCTAGAGTTGCGCCTGGTTTTCTTCTCAACAACCATCCACGGCCCGTAAATGGTGCCATCACCTTCGCTAACCTCCTTTGCCAGAGTAGCATCTGACTTGTCCTTCCCCGATGAGATCTCTAGTTGCAGTGAGATGCACAATTCTTTGGTGTGACCATATTTCCCACAGGTAAAGCAAATCGTGGGTAGGTCTTCATATTCTACTTTCTGATGCAAACCGTTCACAATAACTTGAGCTATCAGGGGCTTGTCCATGTTAACACAGATAACCATCCGAGCAAATCTGCCTCTAGTTCTACTATCTGTGTTAAAGTCCAACTAAACCACTTTGCCGATGATTCCTCCTATTTCTTCCAGTATTTTTTTTTGTACAAAAACCCTGGAAGGCCTGGAAATCTTATCCAAGCCAGCACCATGCTTGGATATGGTTGTGATGGGGTAAATTCTTTTGTCCATGGTTGGACAGTCAAATATTGTCCATAAATCACCCAAGGCCCTTGCGACAAAACCTTAACGTAGTCATCAGTGGACTGAAACTTAGCCAAAAAATATCCGTTCTCTATGTCCATGAGATGGAAGGGCTTAGAAGGATTCCATAGGCTACTGATACGACTAGAAGTGCCCCATACCCAATATTTCTCCCAAGCAATTTTAAAACCATCGTGAACTCCATTTCTTTGAACAATATTTGTTGGATTCTCTCCGAAAAATCGATAGCAGGAATTCTATTGACAATAGATCCGCATATATCTCCTTCTAAAAATTCTAGATCCTCATTAGTACTAACACCAGAAAAATCCAACCCTTTTTTATCCAAAGCCTCAGAATTAATTCCCAGAAGTTTGTCCTTCCAAGAAATCATAGGGCCAGAACTGGATTCAATCAATACATCAGTAATTTCCTCGTCATTGACATCTTTAAACGAACTTTCTTTGTATTACGATCAGCAATCTCCCTATCACCACCACCATCATCAACTTCCAACAGAGAAGAAACTGCGTCAATGTTCAAAGAGTTTTCCATGTAAATCTCCTTTACTGTTCCACCACTTTAGTTACGTCTTTTTGGTCAAATAAATACCCTTCTTAAAATGATTAAATCAATTTTCTTTGACATTTTAAAAATTAACTTATAACTTTTAAAATTAAACAACACATGTTTAATAATGTATTGATTTTAAGCATCTTGAAAGTGTTAAAACTCTCCACACACACGCAACTCACTCTCAAACCAAAATTTCCTTTAAAACTTCACTACATATTCGAAATCATCATTTTAAAAAGAATTTTTAATTTTGAAAGAATATTTGACTTAACCAAAAATAACCGATTGCGAATTTATTTTAAAAATAAAGACTTTATGTGTTTCTTAAAATTAAAAGTTTGATATTTTCAATAAATCATCAGATTAGATTTTTGAATTTCAACAGAGAATATAATTTTAGTTAATAAAAAAAAATCTCACCTAAAATCACAAAATTTAAATCTTATCCCTTGTAAAGATAAGCTGGGACCAGCGCTACTCAGAAAAGAAAGGACGATACGTATTTCTGTTCGCAGGTAGCTTAGTTTCAGAAACAAAGTTTTGTAAATGGCAACTTCCTTTAGCTCTCCACCATTTCTATCTTACCCACTAACAAGAACTCCCCGCTTCTCTTCTTCCTCGCAAACACCTCCTCCTAACTCACAACCACCCAATCCACCACCATCTCCTAAATTAACCACAACTTCATCTGAGCAGCAACCACCGGTAACTGTGCGAGAACCAAAGCCCCCCAAACCTACCACCACTGTTGAAACCACCGATTGGATAGCTTCCTCCTTGACCAGGCGCTTCGGCCTTGGTGCTGGCCTTGCATGGGCTGCCTTCCTTGCTGTCGGAGTCATCTCTGAACAAATTAAGACTCGCATTGAAGTTTCTGAACAAGAAGCAAATACAAGGTGTGTCACTCTAAACTCTCCTCTACAGTTTTGACTTTGTATTTCTGGCCTTTCAAATCACTGGGTTGGTAATGGTAAGATTTTGGATCAAAATATATGTATAGACAAATTTAAAGGAGAATGAATTCTACATATTTGGGAATAATATTATTAATTGTAGAAAATGAAACTAAATTGTAGTTTCTTCACTAAGCACACTCATTGTTTTGGTTAGAGATGTTGAGAAGCAAGAAGAGGTGGTGCTGCCTAATGGTATAAGGTATATATTCTTTTCATCGTCTATGACAATAGTATATGACCATTGGGAGCATTTTATCAGGCTAAAAAATATATGTATTAAAAACAGGTACTATGAGTTGAGAATTGGTGGAGGGACTTCTCCAAGGAATGGAGACTTGGTGGTGCTTGATCTAAAAGGGAAAATTGAAGGCAGAGGTGAAGTATTTGTTGATACATTTGATGGAGACAAGAAGCCACTTGCTCTGGTAATGGGATCAAGGCCTTACACCAAAGGAATGTGTGAAGGGATAGAATATATAGTGAGATCAATGAAAGCAGGAGGCAAAAGGAGAGTCATAGTTCCTCCCAATTTGGGGTTCGGAGAAAAGGGTGCAGATTTGGGAACGGGTGTCCAGATTCCACCCTTTGCAACCCTTGAGTACATAGTTGAAGTTGATAAAGTCTCCATTGCACCTGCATGACCTTGTTTATTACCATATATGTTGCAGTTTCGAAAACTTCGAAACAAAGATGACATTCATTTTTACAATATCTAATTTTATTCAAATATTTCATTTTAAATTAATCACACAATAAGATCTGATATATTATTTAACAGTTAAATTAATGATTTTAGTAATAGATAACTTGATTGATATAATCTTGATAGCTTGAATATTTAATTAGAATGTTTTGAAGTTTAACAACTATTTTAAATTAATAACCTAATCAGTTGAATCAATAATTGATTAAGAATATTGTTTTCCAACGTGGCATCATAATGAACCACAACCTTTCCTATTAATCTAAAGGGTGAGATGAAAACTTGTACAAAGTCGCACCATTAAATATAACATTATAATGTCACCATTATTGAGAGCTATAAAGCTCAAAAACTTTTACTACCACTGAACGTAATTGCGCTATGTATTCTCTAACAGATAAGAGGCATTGAATTTCAAGTAAGCACCCATCTAAACAAAAAGAAAAGTTCCAAGTGATCAGCAGGATGGATACAAACAATCATGGTATAGAATTATTTAAATTATAAAATAATTATCAAAATCCTTTTCTATAATTTTAATAATTTTTAATATTTTCTATAATTATTTAAAAAATCACGTCTAGAATGAATCTAGACACACTATTGTCCAAGTTCATTTGAATTAGGACATCCATATGTCTAATTCTGGACAAATAATTTTTAGAAATTTTAAAATATATATTTTTAATTTTATTTTTTAAAAACACTTGTTAAAATACAGGCCAAATGTCACCGCGTACTTAGTCCATTAGTTATGTCAAAAAAAAAAAAAAAATCACGCTCAAACCGATAAGCAGAATTTAACTAATTAATTTTTCAGTTTTATGAGTTCAATTGGGTAATTCATTTATTTTATTTATTCCTATCATTTTTTATACAAAAATGAATATTAAATATTTTTCCTTTTCTAAAATTTTGGAATTAGATTTAAATTGATAAATTTTGCAATTGTTCACGGTTAAATTTATTGAATTTTTTAAAATTAAAATTAAATGAATATTTTTACAAATATTGACAGTTAAATTTGTTGAATTTTTAGATTTAAGGTCAAATTGATAAAATACATAAATATCAAAAGGTTAAATTTGTTACTAGACCAATAAAAAATACCTATGTTAGCTTTCTGTTAAGTATTTAACTATGTAAGACTAAAATTTTAAATTTTGAAAATAATAAAAATAAAATTAAAAGTTTTTGAAATTAGGTGACCAAATAAAATCTACCAAAAATTGAGTGACCACCCAAGATAGTTTACCCTAAAATTTAATAACCTTGTTGTCTTCAACCGGAGAATATCGTATAAAATGCAAGAAATTAATAATACAAATTATCGACATTTTCGTGAATGTGAAATAGATATATTTTTCCACAAGGAAGCAGAAAGGTTATATGAGTGCGATTTACTTTTCCCAACTTCCAGACAGCAATGTGAAATAGATATATTTTTCGTTTCTAACATTTATATTATTAAAGAATAGGTTGGTTTAATGAATGTTTGACATGTATACTCTAATAAAAAATAACACAAATGCTTAATTAGGAAAAAAATTAAAGTTTGGATACTAAATCGAATATTGAAGTTAAATTCGGGTACTTAAATGGGATAAAAAAAAACTGAAGTATCAAATTTAAAAAAAAATTTAGGTATCAAAGTGAACCTTGAAGCTAAACTTAAGTACCTAATTAAACACTAAAACCAAATTCAAGTACCAAATAATATATTATCTCTTAAAAAAATAAAATGAAATAATTAATTGAATCTATTTTTTTTATTCTCTACTTTTATTGAAATAAGTGATACTACCTTACTCGATAAAACAATACAAAATTTTGAATTAAATTATTATATTTATAAAAGAGATAATGTCACATTTGATATACGTACTTCCATTAAAAAATCTAATGTATTAAAAATCTAATGTCGTACTTATACATTGAAAATGTTCAATGTGATACTTGAACTATTAATGTGTTTTATTATGGTACATGATATTAACACCATTAGTGAATTGCTAAATCAACCAATGAAATTTTGACACATAATTTTTTTTTTCCAAATCATCAGGTCACACAAATAATTTACATTATAAGAAAAACTAAATAAAACAAAAAAATTAAATTAAACTTATTAAATAATTAATAACTTAACATGTGGCCAATAAAAAAGAAGTGATTATTAGGTATTTTCAAGAATAATAAAAAATATTATTTAAAAATCAATTAAAAATATCATTTCAAATGAAAAACTCTTTAGAGAAGATGACCATTACTTATACAGAGAAGATGACATTTTTGTTTATATAAGCTTAGTGTTTAAATTTTTGTTTATGTTATATTATCCATGTGAATTTTTATTTGTTGGTTTAGTAATTGACTAATAGTGTTAATATCGATACAATAATAAAACATATATTGATAGTTCATGTACCACATTTAATTTTTTCAAAGTGTAAATATTACAGGAACATTTTATTAAAAGTATAGGTACCAAATGTGACTGTTATTATTTTATTAAACAATAAAAAAAATATTACTAATATAAAATTTAAAATAATTTATTTTGAAAACTATTTTAAAAAAACTAATAGATTATATTTAATATGAAATTTAAATAACCGATTTTTTTTAAAGAGGAACAGAGGAGAAGTCAGAAAAATTTTTTAAGGGATCGAAATTAAATTATAATTTTTATTATAGTAAAATGTAATTTTTAAAAGATTAAATTAAATTTTTATTATTTTTAGGGATTAAAACTATAATTTTATTTTCATTAATTTAAATTTTTAAAAAGCTAAAATGAAAAAAAAAAAAAAAAAAAAGGGGACCGGCCCTTCCCCCAACATTCGCCCCTGAACAGGAGAATATTCAAACACTTAAGAAATGAAGAAATTTCCGGTTACATTTTCATGAATGAACACAAGAGAGCAAGGTCATAAATATTAGGGAAAAACTAAAATTTGCTCCCTTAATTTGTTAATTTTTTCATTTTAGTCTCTGAATTTTTTTATCTATCTCAACTTGAATTCTTTAAAGTATAACGACTTTAAATCATGAAATTGCACTAGTTTGAAATTCTCTTTTAAAATTTCTTGATAGTTTTTAAATATTATTTTTATTTTTTAATAAATTTAATATAAAAAATTTAAGCGATAACGTTATGCAATTTTAAATAACCACATCATAATATTTCAAACCAAAATTTAGAATCCAAAATAAAAAAAAAATTACTAAATTCAATAACCGAATGTTGCTTTATTCTATATATAATTCCATGCACGTCGACTTTTAGATGGAAATGTGAAATTATATACTTTCGACATTTTTCAGCCGTCAACACGTCATTGAAAAAAATAAAAAATAAAAGTAAAATGAAGAAAATTCAATAAAAATAATTTCTCTTTCACCCGTCCCTTCTAGTTTTTCCTTTTCTCATAAATTATAGTTGTGTAAATAATAATTTTCTAATTTCAAACCAAAAAAAAAAAATCAATCTCCGCTTCCTTCTCCTTCCATTTTCCCTTTTCTCTTGTGTTTTGATTACTCCAGGATCTCCATCTATTCGGTCCTGTTTTTCACTGGATCGGTTGATCAGAGGGTTCTCTAAACGATGTCGTATTCGGATTCCGACTCTTCTTCCGGCGCTGGCGACCACCACTACAAGAATTTCAAGCAAATCAGCCGTGAAAGTGAAGTCTTATATTCTCTATTTATTCAATCTTTGTTAAACTTAATTTTAAGATTCTCTAATCATTCTGCTTATGATCTATCTGGTTTCGCAATCGTTAGTAGTAGTTCGAAACTGATCATGTAATTTCTACTGAATTTTAATCTTTAGTAATGAATTTGTCAGTTAAGTTGAATATACAATAAATTTATGTTTTTACGCAGTCTTAAGGAAAAGCCACGAAGAAAAGATATTATTTCATAACTTATCAGCGTAACTATATATATTTTAATTTATTGGTTTCGAGGTATGAAATTTGAGCAAAGAATGTAAGTGATCTTTTTGTTCAACAATGCTAATTCAAAAACATAAAATCAGTGCTATGACTGTGCTATATGCTGCATTATTTGCATTTTGCTGAGAACTATAATATAGACTGATATTGCTCATGAAAACGGGACTTTTTTCATGAGCTATAGTTGATTTTTAATGCATCGAGTTTATCCTTAACTCCCCGCTGTGAAATTACTCATAATAGGAATAGGGAAATATGTAAAAAAGAGGAGCTAAAAACAATCACGATCTGCGCACTTTGTAGAAGTGTAGGGATGTTTCAACTATTATAATCAGGGCTGCACATGCATGTTATGGCTTAAAAGCACGGGGCCGGACAGTGAGAGCAGGTCCCTACCCCTAGGCAAGGTGCTTTTAATGATGCACACAAGTTTTCTGCCCAGGCTTCATCTAGTTGTCTTGTACCTTTCTACCTATTAAGCAAAAAACCAAGGTTATAATTCATTTGGGTTGTGTGTGTGTGTGTGTGTGTTTTTTTTTTTACCTTTTTTTCATTTATTCTTTAGGCATGATCTTGTTCACTAATTTTGGGTGGCTGATCTGATTTAAATTTCTATATGTACTTGATGTACGTGAAGGGTTATTACACGAAATGCTTCGTTCTGCAAAAGTGAAGGACTCTAAATCTACTTGGAAGGTATGCTGGTCTTGTTGTTATTTTTGTTTTGGTTATTCATTGGCTGGCTTTGTGCTGTTATCATTGTTACTGGTTGCTAGAAATGTTCTTATTTATCTTGATTTTCAATCCCCTCTAAGCAGGTGCTAATCATGGACAAACTCACGGTTAAGGTAATGTCTTACTCTTGCAAGATGGGTGACATCACAGCAGAAGGAGTTTCATGTAAGCCAAACTTCGTATTTTTTTAACCGTTGCATAACAACTGCTCTAATAGGGCAGACAATGAAATAATAAGCTACATAAGTTATGTCATCATTTTAAAGTTTCAAGGATCAAAATTTTCTTCTAATTTTATTGATTCTGGTTTTGTTTTGCAGTGGTAGAAGACATTTACAGACGCAGGCAGCCATTGCCATCAATGGATGCTATATACTTCATTCAACCAACCAAAGAGAAGTAATGTCTCTTCCCTTTACTGAGTTTTCAATTATCAAGTCTTTAGCTGGGTAGGTACTTTCCTTTTGGGGACCGGGTTTTATGTGTGTATCACATTTTAGCCCATTTCCCCTTTTGTTGACCATATAATTTTACATTTACGGGGCAAAGAAAATAATCCACTTTCAAACAGTTGCAGACTCCATACTGAACATTTTCCCATTTTAGGTCTACATTCATGATTTGACTACCTATATCTTAGATGACCTCATATCAGACTTCCGTCATCAGAAATTAACCTTGCTGAAGCCTTATTTTATTCTATTTTCTAGTATAGCTTTCCCTAGCAAGGATGCATGCATTCATGCATGTCTGTTGTACAAGATTTAGTTATCCTAATTAATAAAAGGAAATGTCTCTGTGAGATGTATATATGTCATAGTGCAACATAATCCTACTTCTCTGGTGGGCTTTTCCCCCCTCACCCTTTATTGTTTCACTTGTGTGTTTGTGCAGTGTTATTATGTTCTTGTCAGACATGGCTGGAAGGACTCCCTTATACAGGAAGTATGTGAAAGATCTTTTACGTAATACATTACGTAAGGGGTTAAATCTTCAGAATTCCAAGCATATGACAGCTTCTGATATATATTTTCTTTTATCTGGTATGTGGAAAAGGGCATTTGTTTACTTCAGTTCACCTATCTCAAGAGAATTGGTCGCTCACATCAAGAAGGATTCAACTGTCTTGTCTCGCATAGGTGCATTGAGTGAGGTTAGGTTTTTTTTTTCTTTAGATTGCCAGTTTGCCTGAAACAATCTGCATTGTGCGAACTAGTCACATTGATTATTGAGTTGTTGTTTAGTGCTGATCATTTCTTGGTTGGCATATGCAGATGAACTTGGAGTACTTTGCAATTGACAGCCAGGTAATTTGGTCACTTGTGCAAATTGAATTAAAATAGTGATCATCATCTTTCTTTTTCTCCTGAAAAGAATTTGTTATAGCCTATGTGGCCCTTTCATATTCTTACAGGGACCAGTTCATTTTGATTTATTTGGAACTTGCATCTTCAAACATCCAGGCTAAAATTTGAGATGCAAATTTTGGCCCAAATTAAGTCCTAATAAAAGCCTTTGTGGTTTAAGCCTGAAAAACTTTCAGTGAAGAATAAGTACTATTTGTATATACTTGTATATAACCACTGAGATGTCCTATATTGGGATCAAGAGGGTTTTGGAAGATTTTAACCTTGAAATTTAAGCTAGTTTATCATGATATATGATGAAGCTTGTGTATCTGATCAGTATCTAATAAGTCCCCCCCCCCCCCCCCAAATGATGAATGGCCTATCAAAATTGTTATCAAGTGAACTGTGATTTTCTCACTACAGGGTTTCATCACTGATAATGGTAAGGCTCTTGAGGACCTTTTTGGTGATGAGGAAAATACTCGCAAAGCTGATGCATGTTTGAATGTGATGGCTAACCGCATTGCTACAGTATTTGCTTCATTAAGGGTATATGCACTGGTCTTTGAATTTTGATTCTCAAATGGAGCGAAAATTTTCTCAAACGTGTTAATATTTTAGGAGTTTCCTTTTGTGCACTACCGAGCTGCCAAGTCTCTCGATCCAATGACCATGACTACTTTCCGTGATCTAATTCCTACCAAGCTTGCAGCTGGAATCTGGAATTGTCTTGTAAAATGTAAATCAATTCCTAACTTTCCTCAGCAGGAAACATGCGAGTTGCTTGTCCTTGATCGATCTATAGATCAGGTTTGCATATTAATATTGGTTGCAAGCTAATGTCATTTGCATTGCATGATTGTTCAATTTGCTTATGATAAATGGTTAATTTCCTTATCTAGATTGCTCCTGTCATACATGAGTGGACTTATGATGCCATGTGCCATGATCTACTGAATATGGAGGGGAATAAATATGTACATGAGGTATGTGCTGTTGTCAGATTCAGTATGTTCTTGACTTAACTAGGAACCTTTTTTTTCTGGTTTCTGTATATCAAGCAAGTGTACTATTTAGGTTCCAAGCAAAACAGGAGGCCCTCCTGAGAAAAAGGAGGTTCTTTTGGAGGAGCATGATCCAATATGGCTTGAGCTTCGACACGCACATATAGGAGATGTATGTATGGTGCTTTCTACTGTGTATATACAACCTATATTGCTCTAATATTTCATTTCCATCAAGTGCCCAGATTGGACACTTGTCAGGCATGTAAGTAAAATTGAACATGGATATGGGTCTTGACTGCCATGTAGGAGGAAAAAGTTAAAAAAATTGAATACATCCATGTATGACCTATATCATGTCCAATGCTCCTGAGCCTGACCAACATAGGAATCCATGTTGAATCCTGATTGACCCTCTGGTGTATTCTTAGGCTAATTTAAGGTTGCATGAGAAGATGACCAATTTTGTATCAAAGAATAAAGCTGCACAACATCAACATGGTTCAAGGTTTGTGTAAATGCAGTTTTTTACTTTATCCATGATATGCTTGAAAGTTTTACGGAATACACTGTCTTCTCACCTGGCACCTTCTGATTGTTTCATCAGTGCTGTACAAGTAGGGATGGCAAAAATCCCTGAACCCAACAGTTCTGATTTGCCCCAACCCTATAGAGGCAGTTTTTTTTTGGCTTAATGACAAATTTGGCCACTAACATTTACATGTTTTGTCAAAATGACCATAATTGTATTTTTTAGCCTTTTTTGGCCATCAACCTTTGTTTTTTTTCAAAGTGCTTATTCTAACAGATTTGATGAACCATTAAAAAAATTAACAAGGATGATGTGGAATATTTTTAATGAGACCTAATTTATTACTTAGGTAACCAAATAAGATAATAACATGTGGAAAATAATAAAATAAATAAATCATACATGAAATTAAAAAAATAACTGTTAATTTAAAGAAAATAAACGTAATTATCTAAAAAAAGGTTTCAAAATGAATGCATTAGTTTGTTTTCTGAGAGGTTTCAAAAAGATAATTAATAAATCAAACCGAAAATACTGAATGTGTGCATTCATTTTGAAACCTTTTTTTAGATATATAAGTTTATTTTCTTTAAATTAAGAGTTATTTTTTAAAATTCATGTATGATTTATTTATTTTATTATTTTCCACATGTAATTATTTTATTGGATAATCTAAGTAATAAATTACATCTCATTAAAATTATTCCACATATGAAACTCCACATCATCCCGTTAACTTTTTTAACGTCATTTTCATCAAATCTGTTAAAAAAAAGCAATTTGAAAAAAAGAATAAAGGTTTATGGCCAAAAAAAAAGCTAAAAAACACAATTAAGTCATTTTGACAAAACATGTAAATGTTAGTGGCAAATTTGTCATTAAGCCTTTTTTTTTTTTTTTTGAAAATCGGGTTTTGAGGTACGACAGGTCAGTTTCTTCAATTAAAAATTTCAGGATTGAGGTCATGTTTAGATAAAATCAGCCCTGCCCCCACCTTAAATGCAACTGCTGAAAGAATGAGTTAATTTTAAATGTGATAATGCTATAAAATGTTGTCCTTGAAGAATTTATTTGGAACTTTTAGCTACATGACTCTACTCTCACCTTAAAATTCAACATTTTTATAGAGATGTTGGTGAAATTTCTACAAGGGATTTGCAAAAAATGGTTCAAGCATTGCCACAATACAGTGAACAAATTGAGAAGCTCTCCCTTCATGTAGAGGTCAGTTTCTTGCCCATGTAAAAGCATAGAATTTTTGCCCCCAGATATCTGCTCTCCTGTTTTCTAGGAGAAAAAACTCTCTATTTCTGTTTTAGCCTTCTGTATGGTGCCTGCTTTTTTTATTCCTTTGAATGATCAGATTTTTTGTATTCTTTTGTTGAATATTTGGATTATATTTAGCATTTTAGTACTACTTTTGCTATTAATATATTATCATATTTTTCCTCTGTCTAATAGTCCAAAACTCATTGAAACCTTGGTTGTGAGACAAACATTTTAAATATTTGGATTATTCATGGGGATCATTTGTTCTGTTCAAGGTCTGCATGTTCTACCATGATGGTGCTTTATCATTTTGTGGCATGATTAGAAGTTATCCCTTCTATTCATGTCTAAGAGCAGCCGATATTTGCCATATGAAACAGATGTTAATGGTACAAGCTTCATGTGTTTCCTAACCAATTTCCGATGTATGATTCATGATTTTTTATGACTGAAAGAAAATGCTTTTAATTATCAAAGATATAGTGACTTCATACAGATTCAGTTTTGTGATTGCAGATTGCTGCAAAAATCAATCAAATCATCACAGAGCAAGGGCTAAAAGAACTTGGGCAACTGGAGCAAGACCTTGTTTTTGGTGATGCTGGAATGAAAGATGTCATTAAATTTCTTACTACAAATGAGGTAAGAAATTTAACTATAGCATAACTAAGAGGTATTCTACTCTGTGAAGTTTTCTAAACTAGAAATATCTCTTTTTGCAGGCAGTATCTCATGAAAATAAGTTGCGGTTGATGATGATTCTTGCAGCCATTTACCCTGAGAAGTTTGAGGGTGAAAAGGGTCTTAGTTTGATGAAGGTTGCAATATTTCTCGTTTCATTTTTTCTATTTCATCCCCACCCTTCCCTTCCATTTCTTTCTCCTACTGGCTTTACAATACTATCCTTTTCATTTATAGATCTGAGTTCAAGCAGTTTCAGACAGCCAATTATATTTCTCCAATCTGATGCTTTAACTTTTTTCAGCTAGCAAAATTATCAACCGAAGATGCAAATGCTGTGAATAATATGAGTTTGCTTGCACCATTATCAGAGTCCAAAAAAGGTTCAGCCAGTTCCTTTTCATTGAAGTTTGATATTCACAAGGTAAATGTTTTACTAGTTGAAACTCTGGTTTTGCTGGTTGATCTAGTATTGTTGTTTGCTGATTAAGTTCTTTTCCTTCTCTCCTTGTTCCTTTGCTCATGAATTTCCAGAAGAAGCGTGCAGCTAGGAAAGACCGATGTAGCGAGCAAGAAACATGGCAATTATCACGCTTTTACCCTATAATAGAGGTATGTTTAGACATAGGTTCATTCTTTGGAACCATTTTTTATTACATTTGTGACTAGCTGCATAATCTTCTGCAGTCTTGCATAACTTCTATCTTATATTTATTTCCACCTTAGAATAACTTAAATGTTAATACTGTTTTTAATCATATAATGATATATTGTTTGTTGTTCTTCGGGAAGTTCATGTTTTGGAGGTGTTGGTGGTAAAAGTATCATTTCCTATGTATGTTTTTGTTTATGAGAAAGATCTAAACTTCTTTCTGCAGTACGCTTTTCCGATATGTTTAGTTTTACTATGTCAAAACCCTTAAAAAGATCTAATGCCATTTCTTTTCTAAACAAGTTTGTCATGTTTCATTTGTTCCAAATCTTTAAGCTGTAATTCGTTGGTAATAAGTAAGGTTCAATGAGAGATTATTATTGCAATTGTCTTGTTATATAACAGAGTGCTGCATCTTTCAAAAACTTATTCAAAAAGAGTAAAAGAAATGCTGCAACTTTGCATCTGACATATTAGGAGTTCATGGCAATATGATTACTTACATGTGAATTCTCTTCCATTTTCAGGAGCTTGTCGAAAAACTTAGTTTGGGAGAACTATCGAAGGATGATTATCCTTGCATGAATGATCCTAGTCCAAGTTTCCATGGCTCACCTCCAGCTGCTGCATCCATACATGAGGCTCCAGTTGCTCATTCCATGAGATCAAGGAGGACGCCAACATGGGCTCGGCCTCGCGGTTCAGACGATGGGTATTCAAGGTCCTTATTATGAATACCTAGTAAATTACTTTTGGAATCATTCTCCTTAAGAGTTTTTTATTATTTTATGTATTTATTTCACTCCTTTTAATGCATCAATGCCACTGTCAAGGACCCCTGTAATTTCTTATCCTTAATGCTCTTATTCTGTGAATTTGATTTTAATGTTTGTTTTCCTATGTCACCTCAGTGATTCTGTACTAAGACATACATCGAGTGATTTGAAAAAGAGGGGCAAACGCATTTTTGTGTTTATAGCTGGTGGAGCTACAAGATCTGAGGTATGAAAAATTTATGATCTCAATCTCCAAGACCATGAGGTTATGATGATAGACATTTCTGATACCAATTCCTAAAAATGTCCTTTCATGTACAGCTAAGAGTCTGTCACAAGCTCACCGGAAAGTTGAACAGGGAAGTTGTTTTAGGCTCAACAAGTATTGATGATCCTCAACAGTTAATCACGGTAATGATTTTCAACTACCCATAATTTTGTCATATTCTACTTAGCAGCAGAATTGTATAACAGCTGACCTTATTTGGTATTGCTCATGGTTTCCAGAAACTGAAGCAGTTGACTCCAAGTGAAATCTCATTGGATGATCTGCAGATTTGATCCTGGTGGAGTAGGAAGCTAGGAAATGTGCATTTTGCTCCATCCTGGTAAAATCATAGATGCGTCATTTCATTATATAGCCATTTTTTTAACATTCAAAGGAAATTGTCCGCTTCTTGGCCGATGTCACAGTTTTTTACTTCGTTTTTCTTTCAGGTGGGTGTATTGTAATTAATTTACCGGAAGCCACCAAGTATCTCCCCATGTATAATATTACTTTTAGTTATAGGAAATAACTCGCTGGATTTTAAATAATAAAAGCCTAACCCCATATTCTTAAGACAATCTAGACATATTCAATGACCTTTCTAGAATCTCTTTAGCCCCACTTCATAGTTCATACTAACACATGCTTCTGTTATTATCAAAAGCTTAAACTCAAGTGTCAGCAACCACTATTTCAGATGAAAAGACCTGGCATGGCTAATCTGCTTCTGTCAATGTTCAATGTTTTATATTCATCCTATCAACTGGCTGATTTATTTGTTGTGTTCCGGTAACTTTTTTATGTGTTTATGTTAGATTCATGCCAAATTTAATCAATGGTAAATAACAAACAAGCCTTTATGTTGATATCAAATTTTATACCCGAATTTCAGATTCAAATTCTGGATTATCTTTTTAGTAATGACATTCTCAACTCACCATTATGAAGAAAAAGGAAAAAAAAGAATTTTCTTGTCGCATGAAACCAAGCATCTCTCCTAGCCACTCCGTTCCACTAGTAACATAATTTTTAACTTCGATTTAAAAAAAAAAAATCATAATGGATAAAATTTTGAATATATATTATAAAACTTTCAATGAAGTAGATCTTAGATATAATTTTTTATAAAATTCAAGTAATTGAACATTTTAAAATAACTAAAGTCAAAGTTTAAAAAAAATTATCTAAAAAATGTTCTAAACCCTGACATTTTTACTGATAACTAAAGAAATACTTAGTGAGGCTAACAAAGCTGAAAAAGTACCAACGATTTGGTTACAAGAGTCATTGAAGATTCACCCAGCAAACCTGAGATACCAACGTGTACTTTGATGAGCCCCCTTTCCGTAAATTTATATTCGTTTATCTGATCTGCTTTGATGATTTTAAAATCAATCATTGTCCGTCAGTTTTCCTATTTTGAGTAGGAGACAGTAACAGGAGAATATTGAAATAGTAGATGATGGATATTTATGAATTATTATCTGCTTGCAGAGCCGGTGAATAAATAAATAACAACTTGGACAATGGAGATCTTGGGCGGTGTTACCATAAAAACTAGTGTTGGAAAATGATTAGTGTAGTCATAGAATCTATATTTTGTTTTATATCAACCCTCTTGTCTGGCTTTATATAGTATATACTTCTGACTCAGTAACAACTAGAATTAAGCTCAATATTCCAAGGAAGGAAACACTCAAATAGCTGGTTAGTGTCCATGGAGGAATCATGAAATTCATCAACTTTTTTTTCCCTATCTCTCTACCTTTGATGTTTTATTTTCTTCAAAGCCATTTCCCCATCAGTTGCTGTATCAGCATGGAGACCATTACAGTCTTTCCTATTTCATTTGATATTAATTTAATATAGGCTAATCTATACAACCTTCAATGCTCAAAAGTCAAAACTAGACATCAAGCTTGATGTGATTGGATTTGTCAAGATTCATCTAAATTTCTTCTTCTATTATTTTTTACAAAATATCTAATATATTTTTTTATTACATTCCAAAATATGAATAATTTAATCTTTTCTTATTCTTCTGTTTTACTTTTGAGGACATGATATAAAATTATAATAATTAATACAGAGGAAGAGTATAAAGCCGACAAACACCCCGAATCTGATGAAAATTAGTATAGGTAGGAGATAGTAGCTAAGCTAGGATGATGAGTGAGTAAAAATAGAAGAATTGGCGGTCGTTGGCAAAATAACCAAATGTTGAAACCCCAAAGTGGTCCACTCATTACTCAAAACAAGATTGACATACATACATAGTGAGATATTATTGTTTCATGTCTCCTGCTATGGCGTTGAAACTTGAAACCTCGTGTAGGCTGCTCAACCTACCTACAACACTATGTTGGCCTCATTGTTGCCTCTACATTCTTACAAATTTTGTAGGTTTGGATCTTATTGGTAATGATTGATATATTTCTAGTTATTTTTTATTTATGTCTCGGTTGAGCTTGAAGTAAATAGAAATGAGTGATTGATGATTTGTAATATAGGAAATTTATTAAAAAGATGGAGTTTTACCATCGAAACACTTTTCAATCCTTAAATCAACAAGGTAGCAGCAAAGGAAAGGTATAGGAATGAAATAAAAGTTCTAGAATAAAGTTGAGTATATAAATTATTAACGAAATAAAAGTGAGTATTTATAGACTTTGTGGCATCTCTCTAGAACTGTCTATATTTTTGTGTATTAATACTCTCCTTTTTTTTAATTTTTTTTTATAAAATCCATTTCTACTTATAATTCCTCACAAATTTTTAATAGAAAGAAAAATACGTATGAATCCACCTTTTCCTCGTTGCTACAATAGTAATGATGTCGACTAAATTAAGATTCACCTCAAATTGAAAAAATATATATTTATTTTGAACAATGAGATGGTTTGTTACTCATGCATGAGCTGAATTTGAATAAGAAAACTTAAAAAAGAGGAAGAATCTTGCAATGTGATATGTCTTTTTAACGAAAGCCAGGACTCATCAAAACTATATAGTATCAGAAACAAGAAAATTACAACCCATGTGTCGAAACCATTTTTTTGTAAAACGGGTCGACTTTGATTTTGGAAATGAAAACAAAAAACGAGAGTCGCCACCAATCCTTTTTTGTGAGGTGTGATCGGATCACCTCGTAGAATAACTGTATTTAATAAACGGCTCGATTTATTTAAAACAACGCTTGTTAGTCTACAAAATTCAGAAAGACGGGTTCGGGAGTCGGTTACGTAGGAGGAAGGATTAGCACCCTCGTAACGCCCAAAAATTGGTACATAGTTAGTGTCTTAGTGTCAAAAATTGAAAATTTGAGGAAATCTTAAAAATACGATCCTTTGTTATAAAAAAATCGAGAACAGGGCATGTTTCACATTAATCGAGAAAAAGAATCACGTCTCGTAAGTTAGGACACAATGTCTTAAATTCTCGATACGACAACAAACGCCGAAAAACTTATGTATTTTGAAAGGTATTTGATTATCTCGATTTTTAGAAAGAAATCATATTCCGTAAGTTAGAATACGATCTTTTCGTAATTCCCAAGGTTATTAAAAATGTTTTGAAAATATTTGTTATTCAGATTTATCGAGAAAATCGGAACCCCGTAAGTTAGGGTACGACTTTTCGAATCTCGAAATACAAAAAAATTCTTAATTTAAAAAAAACAAAATTTATGTAACAGGTATAGATTAAAGCGACGTAAATTGGTAATAAAATAAAAAATGATGGTACAATATGTGCATAATGAAAGAATAATAAATGCACTAATGTGAATAACAATAATAAAGACAAAAATAAAATGAAATAAATGAGTCAAAAACGGAAAAAATAAAAATAAAAGTAAAAATAGTAATAAAAATAATAATAATAATAAAATAATAATAAGTAATAAATACGAAGAAAAATATAATTATAATAGTAATAATAATAAAAATAATATCAATGATAATAGTAAAGAAAATAATAATAGTAATACTAATAACAATAATAATAACAGTAATATAAAATAGTAATAATAATAAACAAATAATAGTAAAAATACAAAAATAAAAGTAAAAATAAAAGTAAAAATAATAATAGATAAATAATAATAATAATAATGATAACAAAAATAATAATAGAAATATTAAATAATAATGCTAATAATATTAATAGTAATAATAATAAAAATAAATAATAATAATAATAGTGAAAATAGTAATAAATATAAAAGAAATAAATAAAAAATAAAAAAATAGTAATAGTAATAATGATGATAGTAACAAATAATAACAGTAATTATAATAATACTAATAGTAGTAATAATAACAATAAAGTAAGAATGCGATATTAATAATAATAACATTAATAGTAATAATAAAGGAAATGAAAATACGAAATGTAAATAGATGAAAAATAATAACAACTTAAATATTAGAAGAAGATAAGTAAATAATGAATAATAAACAAATAAATAAGATAATTAAAAATACAACTAAACCATCATGCATATAAAAGCTTGAAATTGAGTAAATAAATAAATACGGGATTAGATTGAAATAAAAATAAAGTCCAAAAGACAAATTATAAATAAATAAAAGGATAGGGTCGAACAGAGGACCAAAATGAAACGTGCGCTACAATAGAATGACTAACTGGGCAATTACACCCTGTCCCTAGAACCCATAGTTTCACTAAGGACTAAGATGAAACAAATGCAAAAACCACAAGGTAAAAATAAAAAAATAATAAAAGAAGGAAAAGGACCAAATCGAAAAATAGCGAAAAAACGGAAGGACCACGGGCATAAATAGCCCATTTTTACCAAAAACACGCGAATCCTCTTACTCATCGGGTTGGGTCTCGGGTCTTTCCCCCAAAACGACGCCGTTTTGGCGTCTGGGGGAAAGGGATGAAACGGCGCCGTTTAAACTCTTTATAAAAGCAAAATTTTACTTTTTTTTTTACTGCTATAGTTTAAAAAAAACAAATACAGGGTTTCCTTTTTTCTCTGCTAGGTTTTAAACCTTTCTTGCGCCGTGTACGGTGGCCGGGTTTTTTAAAGGAACCCCTCTTTCGGCCGATTTCTTCCCCTTTTTTTAAAAACTAGGTTTCTTCGCACCCTTCTTGATGGAGTCCAAATGGAATCCCGAAGGACTCGTCGACTTCCGCGGACGAAGGAGACTTCCGACAGGGCCCAAAACCTATATCAGGTGATTTCGACAACTTTTTTTTCGTTCTTTTTTATATAAAAAATAAAATAAAGCAAAAAGAGAAAAAAAAAGAAACTTAGATAATAATAAAAAAATGCAACATTTTCCTTTCTGTTGAATCTTTTTATTTGATACTTGTCTTTTTTTCAATATACAATTTTTGGGGCTCTTATAGCTGATTTACAAGTCTTTTTCACTCTCCTTCTGCCACTGTTGTTGTTTCTCTATTTTTTTGCTCTGTTTTGCAGGTTCTTTGGAAAGTCAACGAGGCCAATAGGCCATTTTGGTGGAAGGTAAGCGGAGGAGCCATCCCTCGGGCAGTGTACACGCCAAGGGCAACACATGGGGCAGTACAGCGCTAGGGTTTCTCCCTTTTTTTGTTTACTGGTTTATTTCTGGCCATTGGGCCGATTTTTTTTTTGGGCTTTGTATTTTATATTGCTTTTGGGCCACCAAGCCTTTATAATGGACTGGACTGTTTTAAAAGCTAGGGTAAAATCGGGCTATTACAGCTACCCCTCTTTGGTCGTTGTCGTGTAATGAGAACGGAGCAAAGACCTTCAAGAAAGACCAATTTTGCCCGATCTCGCTGAGTATTGACTTTTTGGTACTTCTCTTCTTTAAGTAGCCTCGCTCTAACCTACTGTAACTTCAGAAGTATAGGAAATAGTGTTTCGATCCGCTCAAATGTAATTTCAGGGAGAAGAGATTTGTAGCTTCGAACTACTCCGCTGGAACTTCAAAGAAATAAGAATTGGTAACTTCAACCTGCTCCACTGCAACTTTAGGGAAATAAGGTCTGGTGGCTTCAATTTGCTCCACTGCAACTTCAGGAAGATAAGATTTGCCTTAATCTGTAGCTTTAATTTGTTCCACTGCAACGCCAGGGAAATAATATTTAATGTCTTCAGTTTGCTCCGCTGCAACTTCAGGGAGATAAGGCTGGTGGCTTCAATCTGCTCTACTACAACTTCAGGAAGATAAGATCCGCCAATTTGTAGCTTCAATCTGTTCCATTGCATCTTCAGGGAAATAAGATTCGCTGTCTTCAGTCTGCTCCGCTACAATTTCAAGGAGATAAGGCTGGTGGCTTCAATCTGCTCCACTGCAACTTCAGGAATATAAGATCCCCATTTTGTAGCTTCAATCTATTCCACTGCATATTCAGGGAAATAAGATTCGTTGTCTTTAGTCTGCTCCGCTGCAACTTTAGGGAGATAAGGCTGGTGGCTTCAATCTGCTCTACTGCAACTTCAGGGAAATAAGATTCGCTGTCTTCAGTCTGCCCCACTGCAACCGGCTCGCATCTTAGTGCTAGCTTTACTTTTAAGTTCGGAGGTACATCGTGAGGCGTTAATGAAAGTGCTGAACGAAACCTATGTCGCTAACGATATCTCCATGAACAAGCTGGACCGTCTGGTCAACAATATAAGCGCCGACAACTTCATCTTCTTTAACGATGATGAGATACCGCCAGGGGGCACGGAATCTACAAAGGCCTTACATATTACTACCCGCTGCAAAGGGTATACGCTACTGGGGGTGTTGATTGATAACGGATCTGCATTAAATGTCCTGCCCCTGTCTACCCTGAACAGGTTACCTGTGGATAGCTCTCATATGAAAACATGTCAAAACATAGTGAGAGCATTCGATGGAACTGAAAGAAAGGTGATGGGAAGGATTGAGATACCCCTTTTGATTGGCCTAAATACATACGAAATGGACATCCTGATGATGGACATTAAACCCTCCTATAATTGTTTGTTGGGAAGGCCTTAGATTCATACAGCTGGGGCAGTGCCGTCGTCGCTACACCAGAAGCTAAAGTTGGTAGCTGAGGGTCAGCTGGTAACGATAAATGCGGAGGAGGATATTATTGCATCCATAACCAGCGACGCGCCATATGTAGGGACGGACGATGAAACGCTAGAATGTTCATTCCGATCGTTAGAATTTGTGAATACAACCTTCATCGTTGAAGGGAACAAGATCTTGGCACCCAAAATATCCAAAACTACAAGGATTGGCCTGCAACTTACGGTGGGTAAAGGAGCTTTGCCTGGGAGAGGACTTGGAAAATGCCTACAAGGAAAGGTCGAGGCAACCATGCTGAAGGACAAACGAGACCACTACGGTTTAGAGTTTAACCAAGATGTCAGGCAAAGAAAGAAGGAGATAGAGAAGAAACAAGAAAGGCGAAGAGCGAGATTGAGCGGGAAGAAGTCAAGTGGGAACCGATGATCTTTCCCCACATATCCAAGACTTTCGTATCATGAGAAACTATTCACCCTGAAAGAAAAGCGCCAAGAAATGAGACTGCGGAAGAAATGTTAGGAAACTTGAACATCAATGCCAAGACCCGAGACCCGACCCGATAGGTAAGAGGATCCGCGTGTTTTGGGTAAACATGGGCTATTTATGCCCATGGTCCTTCCACTTTTTCGCTATTTTTCAATTTAGTCCTTTTCCTTCTTTTATTTTTTTATTTTTACCCTGTGGTTTTTGCATTTGTTTCATCTTAGTCCTTACTGAAACTATGCGTTTTAGGGACAGGGTGTAATTGCCCAATTAGTCCTTCCATTGTAGCGCGCATTTCATTTTGGTCCTCCGTTCGGCCCTATCCTTTTATTTATTTATAATTTGTCTTTTGGACTTTATTTTAATTTCAATCTAATCCCTTGTTTATTTATTTACTCAATTTCAAGCTTTTATATGCATGATGGTTTAGTTGTATTTTTAATTATCTTATTTATTTGTTTATTATTCATTATTTACTTATCTTCTTCTAATATTTAAGTTGTTATTATTTTTCATCTATTTACATTTCCTTTATTATTACTATTAATGTTATTATTATTAATTTCGCATTCTTACTTTATTGTTATTATTACTACTATTAGTATTATTATCATTACTGTTATTATTTTGTTACTATCATCATTATTATTACTATTACTATTTTTTTATTTCTTTTATATTTATTACTATTTTCACTATTATTATTTATTTTTATTTTTATTACTATTAATATTATTAGCATTATTATTTAATATTTCTATTATTATTTTTGTTACCATTATTATTATTATTATTATTTATCTATTTTTATTTTTACTTTTATTTTTGTATTTTTACTATTATTTGTTTATTGTTATTACTATTTTATATTATTGTTATTATTATTGTTATTACTATTACTATTATTATTTTCTTTGCTATTATCATTGATATTATTTTATTATTATTACTATTATAATTATATTTTTCTTGTATTTATTACTTATTATTATTTTATATTTATATTTATATTTATTACTATTTTTACTTTTATTTTCGTCTTTATTATTGTTATTCACTTTAGTGCATTTATTATTCTTTCATTATGCACATATTGTGCCATCATTTTTTATTTTATTACCAATTTACGTCGCTTTAATATATACCTGTTACATAAATTTTGTTTATTTTTAAATCAGTAATTTTTCGTATTTCGAGATTTGAAAAGTCGCACCCTAACTTACGGGTTCTGATTTTCTCGATAAACTCGAATAACGAATGTTTTCAAAACATTTTTAATCACCTCGGGAATTACGAAAAGATCATATTCTAACTTACGGAATATGATTTCTTTCTAAAAATCGAGATAATCAAATACCTTTCAAAATAAATAATTTTTTAGCGTTTTTCTCATATCGGGAATTTAAGACATTGTGTCCTAACTTACGAGACGTGATTTTTTTTCTCGATTAACGTGAAACATGCCATGTTCTCGATTTTTGTATAACAAAGGATCGTTTTTTAGGATTTCCTCAAATTTCCAATTTTTGACACTAAGACACTAATTAATCAACTAGGTACCAATTTTTGGGCGTTACAAAAGGTGCTAATCCTTCCTCGTATGTAACCGACTCCCAAACCCATCTTTCTGAATTTTGTAGACCAACAAGCATTGTTTTAAATAAATCGAGTCGTTTATTAAAAAACAACTATTCTACGAGGTGACCCGATCACACCTCACAAAAAAAGATTGGTGGCGACTCCCGTTTTTTGTTTTCATTTCCAAAATCAAAGTCGACCCATTTTACAAAAAATTGGTTTCGACAGCTTGGCGACTCCACTCGGGACCAATAAGAGAGTCAAGCCGTAAAATTGATTATTTTCTGTCTTGTTGTCAAAAAATTGAAAATCTGATTTGAAAAAATTACGATCCTATTATTGCATTTGTTCATATTGTTTCATATGATTGTTGTGGTTTGAGTCTCATATAATATTTTCGCATCATGTTGCATAATGACCGTTCGGTCTTACCTCTTTTAAGTGGGAGTGAGAAGCTACTCCTTCGTGAGGTTTTCACCTCCGTGCAGGATAGTAGATCGCTTTTGGGGTGCATCCGTACCTATGTCTTCGTGAGATTTTCATCTCCGTGCAGCCATAGGGAAATGTATTCCCCTGAATTGAACTTGATCCGTATGAGTCTATAATGGGTGAGGATCGAAGAATCTGCTCGTTCAGGTACCTTAACTTTAGAACTGAACCCCATATAGCGAGCCTTAAGAGCCCACCCTAGGTAGAACCACTCCAAACCCCTAGTGATTATCCAAGCAGGTGTTATATTTGTTATTTATGTTCTTGTACTGACGTATTTTCTTTTGTTCTGGTTATGATTGAATTACATTTTCATCATAGAAAAGAGGTGTTGATTCACGTTCAGTTGCTAAATAGAAAGCTTGTCATGGAAAATGGATTTCTTGATAAAGTGGAGGATAATGCGACCTTCTGAACATGGTCCGAGTAAACACAACGAAAGAAGGGTGATGGTCTGATGGAGGAGTACATGACTTTGCTTCATTGCCCGAGGATTCAAGCCGAGAGATTATTCGAGAGTCGTTGACGTCCCGATTTCTCAAAAAAGCTAATAAGCATCACGGGGATAAGTGAGTAATGGGTCGCAGCCCGGATCAAGCAAAAAGGAGCTAGTAGAGGCATCCATTGGAAAATTCGTGAGATTTGACCATAACATTCGGATATGAAGAAAAAGATTGATGTCATCACTTTGAGTATTAGGGCAAGGCCGTATATGTAATCTGTTTTATGTAAAGAAATTTGTTTTCTAGTAAAGTTGTTCTAACAGAATTAAATCAGAGTCAACACTTTTTTTTTTTGCATTCATCTCATGCATTTGCATTACACTACATCATGTGCATTAAATTTCATGAAGAGACCCTAATTAAACCAAATTATTTCAGTTAATTTGGAAACCAACAAGAACCAACCAATCGAACATCGTTATAGTACTCGTGCCAAAACTAAAGCAATAGATCAAAGATTAGAAAGATTAGAGCAAATGCAAAAAGAGATGCAAGACCAGTTACAAGCGCAACTAGAAGAACAATTAGCGAATGTGCAATGGGATATGAGGGATCAGATACTGGAATCCCAAATAAATATGATAAGCCAATTGATACAATTGATGGCTGGAGGACTCGAAAAAAGGAAGAACACCGTGATTAATTCAGGGGATGATAACGAGGACCCCACTTATCCCTTTTACCCCAATAAACATTCAGACCCAACCAGACGCATATCTGTAAGTGGTACCCGTCACTATCGGACCCTAATAATATCAGGCCAGTACCTCGACATTAATAAACTACCCGACAGGCTCAGGTTCCAATCCGAGGGACAACCTAACCAATCCTATAGTTCTTGATCTAGACGAAATGGCAAAAATAGAAAAAGCAAGGGTGGAATTGTCAAAATAACTCGAAGATCGGTACAGGTGGCTAGAGGAAAAACTTAGAGCAATAGAGAATGCTGATTATCCAAGTAGGTGTTATATTTGTTATTTATGTTCTTGTACTGACGTATTTTCTTTTGTTCTGGTTATGATTGCATTACATTTTCATCATAGAAAAGAGGTGTTGATTCACGTTCAGTTGCTAAATAGAAAGCTTGTCATGGAAAATGGATTTCTTGATAAAGTGGAGGATAATGCGACCTTCTGAATATGGTCTGAGTAAACACAACGAAAGAAGGGTGATGGTCTGACGGAGGAGTACACGACTTTGCTTCATTGCCCGAGGATTCAAGCCGAGAGATTATTCGAGAGTCGTTGACGTCCCGATTTCTCAAAAAAGCTAATAAGCATCACGGGGATAAGTGAGTAATGGGTCGCAGCCCGGATCAAGCAAAAAGGAGCTAGTAGAGGCATCCATTGGAAAATTCGTGAGATTTGACCATAACATTCGGATATGAAGAAAAAGATTGATGTCATCACTTTGAGTATTAGGGCAAGGCCGTATATGTAATCTGTTTTACGTAAAGAAATTTGTTTTCTAGTAAAGTTGTTCTAACAGAATTAAATCAAAGTCAACACCTTTTTTTTTGCATTCATCTCATGCATTTGCATTACACTGCATCATGTGCATTAAATTTCATGAAGAGACCCTAATTAAACCAAATTATTTCAGTTAATTTGGAAACCAACAAGAACCAACCAATCGAACATCGTTATAGTACTCGTGCCAAAACTAAAGCAATAGATCAAATATTAGAAAGATTAGAGCAAATGCAAAAAGAGATGCAAGACCAGTTACAAGCGCAACTACAAGAACAATTAGCGAAGGTGCAACGGGATATGAGGGATCAGATACTGGAATCCCAAATAAATATGATAAGCCAATTGACACAACTGATGGCTGGAGGACTCGAAAAAAGGAAGAACACCGTGATTAATTCAAGGGATGATAACGAGGACCCCACTTATCCCTTTTACCCCAATAAACATTCAGACCCAACCAGACGCGTATCTGTAAGTGGTACCCGTCACTATCGAACCCCAATAATATCAGGCCGGTACCTTGACATTAATAAACTACCCGACAGGTTCAGGTTCCAATCTGAGGGACAACCTAACCAATCCTATAGTTCTTGATCTAGACGAAATGGCAAAAATAGAAAAAGCAAGGGTGGAATTGTCAAAATAACTCGAAGATCGGTACAGGTGGCTAGAGGAAAAACTTAGAGCAATAGAGAATGCTGATTATCCAAGTAGGTGTTATTGCAAAGGATCTGAGTTTGGTCCCAGATCTAGTACTCCCGCCAAAATTTAAGACTCCAAAATTTGAAAAATATATTGGGACTAGTTGTCCTGAAGCTCACATCACGATGTTCTGTCGAAAGATGATAGGGTATGTTAATAATGACCAACTATTAATCCACTGTTTCCAAGAGAGCTTGATTGGGTCGACTGCTAAATGGTACAACCAACTGAGCCGTGCCAAAATCCACTCCTGGAAGGACTTGGCACAGGCTTTCATGAAGCAATATAGCCATGTAACAGACATGACACCTGACAAAATTACACTACAGAATATGGAAAAGAAGCAAAGTGAGAGCTTCAAACAATATACCCAAAGATAGAGAGAGGTGGCAACGCAATTCCAGCCACCTCTTCTAGAAA
The DNA here is from genome assembly GCA_025503065.1 of Gossypium bickii. Classification (NCBI taxonomy): domain Eukaryota; kingdom Viridiplantae; phylum Streptophyta; class Magnoliopsida; order Malvales; family Malvaceae; genus Gossypium; species Gossypium bickii. The sequence continues at coordinate 119,506,512 of CP106712.1, read as the reverse complement.
AAGAAACGGTGATGCTTTTCATCAATACTCTGAAAGCCCCGCTCCTTAACCATATGTTAGGGAGCGCTACCATGAGCTTCTCAGATATAGTAATGTCCGGCAAAATGATTGAAAATGCCGTAAGGAGTGGGAAGATAGATACAAGGAAAGTACCAAAAGTCAATCCCGAGAAAAAAATGACAATAAAGTGGATAACCTGAGCATGTATAATAAAAGGAATTCCAAGTCGGTCACTGCAGGCCAACCAAGGGCCGTATTCACTAGCTATCAAGGCCCTTCAAGGTAAGAATCCAATTCAAAGCCGAACTCAGAAAAACTCCAGTTCACTCCCATCCCCATGACGTATAGGGAGTTACACCAAAATCTGTTTGATGCCCATGTGATATCTCCGTTTTACTCGGAACCTATGCAGCCTCCGTTCCCTAAATGGTACGACGCGAACGCCCAATGAGAATACCACGCAAGGATTACAGGACACTCAATAGAAAATTGCACTACTTTTAAAAAGTTAATCGAAAGGCTCATCAGAATGGGTATTGTGAAATTTGACAATCCGTCTGGTGTAGAAAATTTGTTACCCAACCATACTGATAAAGGGGTAAATACGATAATCGAGAATACGGGGAAAAGAATCAAAAGGAATATTGCAAAACTAAAAACCCCATTGAAATGGGTTTTAAAGCAAATGATAGATAGGGGATTAATCATTCAGGATTAGGAAGAGATACCAAAAGGGATGAGGAGCTATTGTGAGTTCCACGCAGAAGAAGGCCATGAAGTCCAGGAGTATGTCGAATTCAAAGCTTTGGTATAGAGCCTAATAGATAATAAAGAGCTGGAATTCCTTGAAGGGGTCAAGAGCCCGGAGGGAATATTAGGAAATCTAAACATTAACATCGTATCTAAAAAGAGAACCGAGGAATAAAATATTCCAAGCATTTGCCCTTATATACTTGGGAGCGTTTTGAACAATGGGACTGTGGAAGAGATCCCTATATTTCTTACGCCAAATTCGGAGTAATGTCCAAAACACGCTTATTGCTCTAAGCCTAGGAGCAATAAGAATCTTTTTGTGAAATAGGCTTATGTTCAACATCTATATTTTCAATAAAAATGTATTTTTGTCTCACTTTGAGCAAATATTCTTTTATTCATTTATTTCATTCATGTTCATACCACATAAATAATTATTCTTAGATTCATTTGTTCTTTTAATATTCCTTCATACCTACAACAGGTTTCTAGATATCAACGACATGAGCGACGTTGTTACTGACTCAGTATCTACTTTTGAGCAATATATGTGTCTAAAGGGATCTCAGGACTTTGAGGACGACAGAGACTGTAACTTATCTCCTTATTTGTTAAAGATGGTAGAATAAGATGAAAAGGATCCTATCCTACAAAGAATCAGTGGAAATTTTGAGTCCGGGAGAAGAGAAAGAGGTGAAGATCAGAGCCTGTATCACTACAGAGACAAAGCGAGACGTCATTGAGTTATTCCAAGAATTCAAAGATGTTTTCGCCTGATCATATAGGCTAAAAAAATCTTAGAAAAGGAAAACATGCTAATGGCTTTATAATGGCCAGGCAAATCATGAAGTTCAGGTACTGCTAGTCCACCATGGAAGGGGATTGTATCAGCTAAACCAAAAAATGGCATAAGTGCCAAATTTATGGAGACAAAATTCCTGTGCCTCCCCCATCTCTTCATAGGACATCTCTATGGCCTTTCTATATGTGGGGCATGCATGTCAGTGGGCCAATCATGCCAAAATCTTCTAACGAGTATCGATTCATCTTTGTGGTCGTCGATTACTTCACCAAGTGGGCAGAAGCTGCTTCATATGCCGATGTCACGAAATCGACAGTCAGCAAATTCTCTGTCGGTATAGAATCCCAAAAGAGATCATATCTGACGACGCATTAAATTTGAACAACAGCACGAAATTAAAAGTTTGCAATATGTTTAAGATTAAACACCGTATCGCCTCAAAACGAACGGTGAAAAAAAATAAAAGATCATAAAGAAAATGATTGAGACTCATAAAGACCAGCATGAAAAGTTACCGTTCACCCTCTATGCCTATTGGACGTCTGTCAAGGCCTCTACTAGGGCAACGCCTTTCTCATTGATTTATGGAATAGAGGCGGTTTTGCCCATTGAAGTCGAGATTTATTTCCTCCAAGTTTTGCCAGAGTTTGAGTTGGATAAAACAGAATAGTTTTAATTTTGATATGATCAAGTAAACTTGATTGAAGAAAAGAGGTTGAAAGCTATCTGAGATTATGACGAAAAGGTTCTCCTTAGAGAATTCCATGAAGGAGACCTAGTTTTAAAAATGATCCTTCCCATGCAAAAAGACTTCTGAAGAAAGCGGATGTCAAACTGGGAAGGATCTTATGTGATAAAGAAGGTCTTTTCTAGAAAAGCGTTGATTTTAACTGAGATGATTGGAAAGAACCTGCCTAATCCCATAAATTTGGATTCAGTTAAGAAGAACTTCACTTAAAAAAAAACACAAACAAACAAAAAAAGAGAAGAAAAAGGGAAAAGGAGAGGCCAAGGCGAAAATCCGCAAATGGCACTTTGAGACCAAAGGGGTTTTGAATTGGGTTTTGAATTGAAAACTCAAGAAAAAGGGCAATTCAAATTTTGATCAAAGATAGGGCATGCAGTAGTCTTGTTATGCCTGAATTAACAAGGATGAGGGATGTTACGCCTTGGGGCATCGACAAAGTACTTTAGATCTTCTGAACACATATCAAATTCAAATGGGTCCTCGAGAAGTTTTGTGCAGAGAAGCTCATGCTGAGATATCTGGGGCACCTATTTTCACCTTATTCATTTTGAATCTTAGCAAAATTTGCTATCTTTATTAATTCTTCGAGCCTTACTCCTAATAAAATTTCATCTTGTCCATTGTGATAATCTTTTTCAAGCATTTTTCATTGAAATAACAATTAATGGACTAATAATACTTTCACAAAAGGAGTTCTGTATATTACTTTAGAAATTTCTAAATAGTATAGGAACCTGAAGCAGAAATAATTTTTAGAACTCACCAAACCTAAGAGTTGGAAATATTTGTGAAATAAAAGTCTAAATTATGACTACTTCTTCAAATATTCTGTCCAAGACACCATCTGAGCAAAGAAGGCATTATAATACCTCAGTAATACAACCTTGATGAAGAACGAGCAATGACAACCCAAACATTAAAAAGGGATCATTCTCATGCATTCATGTAAATATCATTCATACACATCCAACTAGGAGCATTTAATTCATTCTGATCATGACATCCTAATCATTTGGCATAAGTATAAGCATATGAAATCGATTCTACACGTCATGTCCCCTAGAGGAAAGTGTAGCAAGATCGGTGAATCCACAAATCTCATCTCCTTGAAGTAGCAGTAGAACAGATTGAAGCTACAAATTGGCGGATCTTATCTTCCTGAAGTTGCAGTGAAGCAGATTAAAGCCACCAGCCTTATCTCCCTGAAGTTGCAGCGGAGTAGACTGAAGAGAGCAGATCTTATTTCTCTAAAGATGCAGCGGAACAGATTGAAGCTACAAATTGGCGGATCTTATCTTCCTAAAGTTGTAGTGGAGCAAATTGAAGCCACAAGTTTTATTTCCCTAAAGTTGCAGCGGAACAGACTGAAGACAGCGAATCTTATTTCCCTAAAGTTGCAGTGGAACAGATTGAAGCCACAAGTCTTATATCCCTGAAGTTACAGCGGAGCAGATTAAAGACAGCAAATCTTATTTCCCTGAAAATGCAGTGGAACAGATTGAAGCTATAAAATGGTGGATCTTATCTTCCTGAAGTTGCAGTGGAGCAGATTAAAGTCACTAGCCTTATCTCCCTGAAGTTGCAGCGGAGCAGACTGAAGACAAGGAATCTTATTTCCCTGAAGGTGCAGTAGAACAGATTGAAGCTACAAATTGGAGGATCTTATCTTCCTGAAGTTGCAGTGGAGCAGATTGAAGCCAGCAGCCTTATCTCCCTGAAGTTACAGCGGAGCAGATTGAAGACAGCAAATCTTATTTCCCTGGCATTGTAATGGAATAGATTAAAGCTACAGATTACAGTAAATTTTATCTTCCTGAAGTTGTAGTGGAGCAAATTGAAGCCACCAGACCTTATCTCCCTGAAATTGCAGTGGGGCAAGTTGAAATTACTAATTCTTATCTCTTTGAAGTTCCAGTGGAGTAGATCGAAGCTACAAATCTCTTCTCCCTGAAATTACATTCAAGCGGATCGAAGCACTATTTCCTATACTTCTGAAGTTACAGTAGGTTAGAGCGAGGCTACTTGAAGAAGAGAAGCACCAAAAAGTCAAAACTCGGCGAGACCGGGCAAAATTGGTCTTTCTTGAAAGTCTTTGCTCCATTCTCGTTACACGACAACGAGCAAAGAGGGGCAGTTGTAATAGCCAAATTTTACCTAGGCTTTTAAAACAGTCCAGTCCATTACAAAGGCCCGGTGGCCCAAAAGTAATATAAAATACAAGGCCCAAAAAAACAACCAGCCCAATGGCCCGAAATAAACAAGTAAACAAAAAAAAGGGAGAAACCATAGCGCCGTACTCCCCATGTGCTGCCCTCGGCGTGCACACCGCCCGAGGGACGGCTCCTCCGCGGACCTTGCACCAAAATGGCCTACTGGCCTTGTTGACTTTCCAAGGAACTTGCAAAAGAGAGAGCAAAAAAAAACAAAAAAAGCAACAGAAACAACAATAGTGGCAGAAGAAGAGTGAAAAAGACTTGTAAATTGGCTATAAGAGCCCAAAAAGTTGTATACTGAAAAAAAAACAAGTGTCAAATAAAAAAGATTCAACAAAAAGGAAAAGGTTGCATTTTGTTTTGATTATCTAAGTTTCTTTTTTTCTCTTTTTGCTTTATTTTATTTTTTATATAAAAAAGAACGAAAAAAAGGATTGTCGAAATCACCTGATATAAGTTTCGGGCCCTGTCGGAAGACTCTTCCATCCGCGAAAGTCGGCGAGTCCTTCGGGATTCCATTTGGACTCGTGCAAAGAAATCTAGTTTTTAAAAAAAGGAGGGAAGAAATCAGCCGAAAGAGGGGTTTCTTTAAGAACCCCGGCCACCGTACATGGTGGCGGACCGACGACGACACAAGAAGGGTTTGAAACCCTAACAGAGAAAAAAGGGAACCCCCCTTTATTTTTTTTAAACTATAGCAGTAATAAAAAAAAGAAAAAAATTTACTTTTATAAAGAGTCTAAACGGCGTCGTTTCATCCCCTTCCCCCAAACGCCAAAACGGCGTCGTTTTGGGGGGAGGACCCGAGACCCGACCCGATGGGTAAGAGGATCCGAGTTTTTTGGGTAAAAATGGGCTATTTATGTCCGTGGTCCTTCTAATTTTTCGCCATTTTTTGATTTGGTCCTTTTCCTTCTTTTATTTATTTTTTATTTTTACCCTTTGGTTTTTGCATTTGTTTCATCTTAGTCCCTACTGAAACTATGCGTTTTAGGGACAGGGTGTAATTGCCCAGCTAGTCCTTCCATTGTAGCGTGCATTTCATTTTGGTCCTCCGTTCGGCCTTATCCTTTTATTTATTTATAATTTGTCTTTTGGACTTTATTTTAATTTCAATCTAATCCCGTATTTATTTATTTACTCAATTTCAAGCTTTTATATGCATGATGGTTTAGTTGTATTTTTAATTATCTTATTTATTTGTTTATTATTCATTATTTACTTATCTTCTTCTAATATTTAAGTTGTTATTATTTTTCATCTATTTACATTTCGTATTTTCATTTCCTTTATTATTACTATTAATGTTATTATTATTAATATAGCATTCTTACTTTATTGTTATTATTACTACTATTAGTATTACTATCAATAATGTTATTATTTTGTTACTATCATCATTATTATTACTATTACTATTTTTTTATTATTTTATTATTTATTTCTTTTATATTTATTACTACTTTCACTATTATTATTATTATTATTATTATTATTATTATTGTTATTATTATTATTATTTTATATTTCTATTATTATTTTTGTTACCATTACTATTATTATTATTACTATTATTACTATTATTTATCTATTTTTATTTTTACTTTTATTTTTATTTTATTTTTGTATTTTTACTATTATTTGTTTATTAGTATTACTATTATTATTTTCTTTACTATTATCATTGATATTATTTTTATTATTATTACTATTATAATTATATTTTTCTTCGTATTTATTACTTATTATTATTTTATATTTATTTTTATTTTTATTACTATTTTTACTTTTATTTTTATATTTTTTCATTTTTGACTCGTTTATTTCATTTTATTTTCGTCTTTATTATTGTTATTCACATTAGTGCATTTATTATTCTTTCATTATGCACATATTGTACCATCATTTTTTATTTTATTACCAATTTACGTCGCTTTAATCTATACCTGTTACATAAATTTTGTTTTTTTTCAAATCAGGAATTTTTCGTATTTCAAGATTCGAAAAGTCGCACCCTAACTTACAGGGTTCTGATTTTCTCGATAAATCCGAATAACGAATGTTTTCAAAACATTTTTAATAACCTTGGGAATTACGAAAAGATCGTATTCTAACTTACGGAATATGTTTTCTTTCTAAAAATCGAGATAATCAAATACCTTTCAAAATAAATAAGTTTTTCGGTGTTTGTTCTCGTATTGGGAATTTAAGACATTGTTTCCTAACTTACGGGACGTGATTCTTTTTCTCGATTAATGTGAAACATGTCCTGTTCTCGATTTTTTTATAACAAAGGATCGTATTTTTAAGATTCCCTCAAATTTCTAATTTTTGACACTAAGACACTAATTAATCAACTAGGTACCAATTTTTGGGCGTTACGAGGGTGCTAATCCTTCCTCGTACGTAACAGACTCCCGAACCCTTCTTTCTGAATTTCATAGACCAACAAGCGTTGTTTTAAATAAATCGATCCGTTTATTAAAAATAGCTATTCTACGAGGTGACCCGATCACACCTCATAAAAAAGGATTGGTGGCGACTCCCGTTTTTCGTTTTCATTTCCAAAATCAAAGTCGACCCGTTTTAAAAAAAATGGTTTTGACACCATGTACTAAAGTCAAGACATACTATTGTTAATCTTATTTAAAATTTCATTTTCAAAACACCCATTATGGGTTTTTTTTTTTCCTTAAAATTTATTTATGCTAGTGGACTTTGGCATTTCATGTTTGGTTTTAAAATAATAATAATAAAAATAATAAAATATAGGGTCCCAAAAGGGATTTGGCATCTCTGCGTTTCAGCAAAAAGGGGTCCAAGCTGAATGAGTAGTTGGGTTTTTTTAACGTGCATTGCAAGATTGGAGATTGTCTACTTCCACAACTCATCTTCTGTTCTCCACTAGTTTTTTGGTCTGTGGTACACAAAATGAATATGACCAATTAAGAGGCCATTTCTATTTTATGAAATAATAGTAATAATAATATTAGCAGATCCTACCCTAACAAGGTGAACAAATCAGAAACAATGTCTTCTAGTTCCAGTTTTTCCCAGAAAAATGGAAAAAGAAATGGTTGGCAGTGTTTTAGAATAGAATAATGTTCTTCAAAGCTGCTTCTTATTTATGTCTGCTGCTTTACTTCTACCAACATATGCTCCCTTTATTTTTAATATCATCAACTATTTATCTTTTGATTTAATAATTGAAATCTAATCTATAATATTATCAAATAACTCATCTTAAATTGCATTATATGAAATTTTTTAAAATAAAAAGATCAAATATTACATGTGTCAAAAGTTAAATCAATAAATAAAATGATGAATACGAAGTTGAAAGGTTCTCGATGCTAAGTATAAAATTATAAGGTTCTGTAATACATTTTCAAAGAAACAATCAATACCTTATTTTTATTTTTTTTTTGCTTACTTGACTTCCACACGATATAAAATTAATCCCCTAAATAAATTTCTTTTATTGTAAAAATACCACATAATTCACATAGATTTATGGATTGTAGTTCAATTTTAAATCAAAATTGTAGATACAACTAAATGTTTAAATATGCAAATATATATATTTTTTAACCTTGAAAAGAGAAGTCATGATTCACAATTTGTCCTTAAATTCCGAGTCATGAAACATATTTTTCCAAATCTTTTTTTTAAGAAACAAAAAGAAAAGCTACTACATTTGTTAATACTCCCATTCTCATTGCCTCAGCTTTAACATTTTATACAAAATGAAACCACACATTTCACGCTCCTCTTAATCATTGGAAAAAGCTTGCATTCTCATCTAAATTTCCAGTGATTGCTTGGCCACACTTGGAAATTTGCGTAATGTCTACATATTACTATAACAGGCAAAACAATTTTAATTAAAAGTTGCTTAAACTAATTACGTGATCACCAAGAATTCAACTTTGTTTATTTTCTTGACAGCTCCTACTCTTTTTTCTTCTTCTTTTTAACTTAAACTATATTATTTACAAATGGGAACCAAACCCTAAAAGAAGGAATGAAATGACATAATAATAATAATAATAAATAAAGCCAATGTGAAGGAATATCTTTTGAGATAAGCAATCCAAAGAGCTAAGAATATACGTACCCACCAAATCTTACTTTTCAGATTTTATACACCCCCTTTAGGGTGGGTAGCAATCATTATTTCTTATTTTCCCTCTTTTTTGTTGTAAACTTGTCACCCCATTTTCGTATTCACAAAACTAGCCATACCAAATCAATTTTAACATAAACGATAAAAAGGGTAATACTGGAATTTCGGGTATTTTAGTATCAAGGATATGAATAGGTCTAAGTTGATGGGTCACTCGATTCTTTTGTTATTTTTGTAAAACTTTTTCTCATCTTTTTTATCTTTAATTTTCAATTTTTGGTGAATTTGTTATTTTTTTTATAGAAAAGTTGATCAAGCTATTAAAATTTTATAAAGCGTTGATCCATGTATATTTTATTGTTGGCTTGAATAGTTTATTTTATAATTTTTATGAACCTTTTAACAATATTATATTTTTTATTAAACATATGAATTGTCACCTTAATATCGTACTTTTCCATCTATATGCAACAACTTAATTAAAGTTTGAAAATATATAAATAAATAAAAAGAAATGGGATCGAAATAATAATAATAATAACTACTATAATTTTTTGTTAAAACTCAAAAAAAAGAAAAGAAAAAGAGAGAGATCTTGGATCAAATTATTTAAATAGGAGATATGGTCCCCAGAAGAGCAACAAAAGCAAAATCCAAACACTTTTTAACCAACCCAACTAAACAATATAGTCATGGAAACCCCACTTTGCTGGTCAAACATGAAATAAATTCACCCCCCCCCCTTTTTCCTTATTTAAATATTCCCTCTTATTGTGAAATAATGAATGGAAAGAAAATATAGATTTCATACTATACCATACAGTATTAAGAAGTAGGAATGTAATAATGGAGAAAGTTAAATGCAAGTGGAAATCATGATTTCCTTGGTTGTTATTGTCTTATTGATTGCTATGCTTTACCCGAAATAAAAATAAAATGAAAAATTTCAATCCGTCATGTGATGATATGAGTATTTTCTCATTAGATTCCAGTTTTTACTCCTTCGGACCCTGGTGAAGAAATCATGATGTGCCCAAATTTAAAATACATTAATTATATAATTTCCTAATTAATATGAAGGATTAGATGATTAATAAAGTGATTGGAATGTGATTATCGACAGTGTGTTTAGTCTTAATAGCACATTCTAGATTTATTACAACATTTATTCTCATTCCTCTTTTTTCTTTACCTAACTAAAAAGGTTTTTATTAATCGCACATCATTTGAAGCTTGAAAGTTGTACCCTTTTCCACTCAATTAACGCCTTTGAATTGCTTTAATTTTCTCAATATTTATCAATTTCATTTTAATACTTCCTAGCCACATTCCATTCTAGTCCTTATGATCAAATATTATTATTTTTTATATAATACAATAGTGATTCACTCATAAAAAAAAAAACACAAGATTCGACTTCTAAATCATAATTTAAAGTTAAACTAATGATGTATATATTAATATAACTTGTATTTGAAAAAAAGGAAAGAAAACTCTTACAAGATTAATTTAAATTGAATATGAATTTAAGTCCACCACCTTAAATTAAGCAATCTTACATCAATATTCATCGTCTCTCACTTCTAATCCAATCTCATTTCACCAAAATAATTATAAAGTTTTTTCATTTCTTTAACCATTTTTTTCAAATATTTTAAAACTCTTTCCTATATTCATTCAATTTTATTTCCAAAATGCCATTGGAGCTCAATTTTTTTTTTTTATCTCACCCTAGTCCCAGGTACGTAAAAATAAATACCTTTGATACTTATAATTACAAGTCCAATACCGAGGCTACTGTAGATATTTTACATTTAAAATAAATGAAAATTCTCTTTTTTTTAAAAAAAAAATAAATAAATATTGTAGTAAAGTGACGTTAACTGAGGTGTCCGAGTAAAGTGTTACGTCAACAGTACGGACATTGACGAATTAGATCCATTTCTTATTCCAACACAGTAGTTGTTGACCACGTGATTTAGAAGAGGAATAAATAATTGTCCAACTTAAGAAAAAAAAAAAAACATTTTCAAAATTCGAATTTTGGATTATTAAAAAATATACTTAGGTATATCACAATTGAATATAAATATTTTATATATAAATATAATATGCACACAAACAATCAAATTAAATAAAATAAATCAATTAATAAGCATTTTTTTGTGTTTAGTTTGTTTGATAAAAAAGGATTTTGTAAATTTTGTTCATATTTATTCATAAATATCTATTCAATACACAATTTTTTTTCTTCACAAAAGGTCTTAATCAATTCTTACGTGTTTTTTTTTATCTTTTATTTATTTATTTATTTTAACCTGATAAATGAGTAAATATCAAATTAGTAATGAATTATTTAAGGAATGGTGTATTTATTTCAATGTAATTAATACTGTATTGGTGGATGTACTATCTCTAATGTACATCGATACTAATTTACTTTAATGTATCATTTTAGATTTATCAATATTTTTTAAAAATATATTTAATATATGTATATAAAAATATTTACAAATATAAAATGAATGATATTAAATAAATTTCAAATATAAAATATTAATGCACCGGTTAATGTTAATTATTATAATGGTAAAAAAGTTAAAGAAATTTTATATTTTAAAATATTTTTCATGCATCCATCGATGCACTATATTCCGATGAATGCAATGATGCCAACCAAAATTTATTACTGAAACCGACCAACTGATTTACTTTCAACCTTGGGTAATACAATGTTATATTTTGCCGACGGCACTACAAAACAAGAAGCAAGGACTAACTGGGGTCAATAATTAATATATAGTGTATTCCCAAGTCTCGTACCGGGTAGGGTAAGGTAGGGATGACCCAATTTAAAATGAGCAAAGTGCGGAAAGTCTATGCGATTAAGATTAGAGATGGTCCCATTGTGAAGACTTGGAGGGCTTTTGATGCACCCATCATGTTTCCAATCAATCTCATTACTGTACTTTGTTTGCCCTTTCATTTTACTACCCGTAAGTAAATGAAATAGAAATTTATGAGTTATTCAAGATTTCTTTTCAACCTTTAAATTTTTTTAAAAAAAAAAGATAATTAATAAATGAATGAATAGGAAATAATAGAAAGAGAAGAAGAACAAGTTTAGAGAGTTGGTAGTAATATGAATGACTTTGAATGTAACGAGTTGACTTTTATCTCACAACTTCCAAAACTATGAGATTCAAAACAAGAAAAATTTAACAAACTTATTTTCATTGATTTTTGTGGGGTTTACTTTGTCTATTGACTTTGAATTCCCCATTTGTATTATTTTGGGTTGTTTTTAACATTTTGAATTTGGTAAGTTGAAATGGCATGCATGCATGTGAGAAAGGAATATATTATATGCTAAATTCTATTTTATTGGATGGATCTTCTACTTAAATTAAAATCTTAAAAAATTAGATGTCGAAACGCAAATTATAAATGTCTTTTGCTTTAAATGACTGACCACTTTTTATTGTTGAAGTAAAAATGAGCGATGTTTGACATTTTGTCAATCACATTTTCTTTTGGAAATGACAGAATTTGGTTTTTCATTATTTTCCTTTTTTTATAATTGAGAAGAATATGAAGCAACAAGGATTAAATTAGGTAAAATTTTGGATATTATAAATATAATCATATATGGAAAATTATTGGTCTGTGACAAAGCAAACTGAGGGTATGATTTGAGTTATATAGAGTTTAATAAAATATAAAATATAAATAAACGGGATATTTATCTTATTTTTAATTTTTTTATATTTATTCTATAATGATTTATGTTTAGGGTTTATAATTATTTCTCTCAATAATATTTTTTCAAGGTTTGAATCTACATTCTTTTATTTGAAATATAGTGTGTCTTATTACTACGCCCAACCGTTGTTAATATGAATTCAATAAAATTAAACTAGAAATTTTGTCACATGTGTATCTGTGAAAATCATGTATTTAAAAATAATATACATTAATTAATGAAAAATAAGGTTCGAAACTAATAATAACACATATTCATATTTATGAAATTAAAATAAAAAATTAGTTTAAACTGAGTAAAACAAAATTAATACATCATATTAAGAATATTAAGTACACTTCAATTGTATATTTTTTTTTTTTGAGTTGGTATCGAGTAAACTTATGATAACAACTTAATCATGACATTATTAATATATACAAAAAATGTAGGTAAAACAATTTGTGTAATAACATTGAAATATATAAAAAAAAAACATTAAAATAAAACTTTGGTTGAAGTTGTAAGAAAAAGATTTTATAGATGTTAATGTGGCATGGGTTAGAGCTTCGCATATGTATATTTTATATTGGTTTTATTAAAAATGTAAAAGGACAGAAGTACTCATGTAAGTATATTTTTTTTTTCAAATATGTAACGATAATATACTAATTTTCTAACTGAGCTAGTGTCCAGCTGACTTGTAAGACCAACTCAAATAGAAGTTTAAATAATAGTATAGATAACTATAATTTTTTTAAATTATTAATAAAAGTACTTAGAATTTTTTGCTAAATAACATTTATATTATTTATTTCTTATTCTTTTCAAAATTAAAGATTTTTTTTTTTTGGAATTTAATCAATTAAATTTGTATTACTTGGCTCATGATATCAAACTAATCAGTCATTTCGTAATAATTAGATTACGGGTAAAACAAATTTATGTAACAAATTTATAAAAATTGATATAAAAAATTTGAAGACTTCGACTTTTTTCTTAATTAAGAATAAAAAAAAATCAAGTGACGATGACTTAAATCCTAAACCTGTGACAAAAATTGTAACCACTTATTTGGAATATTGGCAAAAACTAATTTTTGTTAAATATCAAATTCCAAGTACAATAATACACCAACTAATATATTTTGGCATATGATTTTATTTTAGTAATTTTTGTTAAGATTTTTTTTAAGAAAAAGGCATGATGATGATGATAAGCATAGAAAAGGGTAAAGATTCTTGTATAAAGAGAGTGTCGTCCTATACTAATCATTATGTATATATCAAACAAAAACTTAGTGGAATCAATGAATGAATGTAACATATGATAGTATTAGTAGCTTAGCCTTTGTTTGTTGAGCAGTCACCACTACCATCACTTGCCGACAAGATTTTTTGTCTAAATTCAAACAACAGAATGAATTTGTAATAATAATAAAAACAACACTGTAAATTCTAATTCTTAGAAACACACTCTCAAGTCTGAACCTTTCATGAGCTTTGGAATGTTTAAAAGCTAAAAATTGATGATTTGATGGGAAAAAAATTAACACTTGAAGCTATGAAAAAGACCTGGCACTTTCTTTCATGGTGGGGCTCCACTCTCCCAATGACCCAAAAACATAACACAGGGAAATGTAGATAAGATGGGAACAGTTACGAGTGCTTCTCCACCTACAATGGCTTGGTCTCTCAATTCTTTACCAGGTTGAGGTTGCTGGCCCATGTACTGAACTATGGCTCAGGACGGCCCCAGGGTCCTATGCCCAAAAACTTCACATCCTAGGTTCCTCCACCCAAATTCTAAATATAATCATGGTCCGACAATGCTAACGCCCCAACCTTCTTACCTGTCTCTCCGGTCTGACCATGTTGTTATCACATGCTTCTGCCAACAAAAAAGGACATTCAGTTTAATGATGATGTTCATTATTCACTTCAAGTTCAACTTACAATGATGAAGCTAATTGTTTTCGAATGTTTGTCGATAAAATAACTCAAGAAATAAGTAACAACCATAGCCACATATCCTAAAGATGAATTGAGCCCTATCTAAACAATTCTGGCAAAAAATGTACTTGAATCTACTAGCGAGCCCATAAAAGCACTTGCTTGCATCACAAGTCACAAAAATTAAGGCAGAAATCACATCTATCTTGGTACCGATACAGCAAGGTCAGGCAAATTACCTGTTTCGGCAGAGAGAACATACCTAAACTCGGAATTCTAGTTCCAGCTTCAGTTTGCGGAAAGTCCCTCGAGATGGGAGTAAGAAAGACCACCTAGCATCCAAGCTTAAGTAGCTCAGACCAGAAATGCTGAAAGGGTTTTTCAGCAAAACCTTCCCAATCATTTTTCAATACACCTAAGAACAAATGATATCAAATCAAAATCGGAAGGTAGCATATATGCCAAACCAGATCATGTAAGTTACGATATTACTCGAGATAAACAGAACATAAGTTCTTTATGCTGAAATGATATGACTTGTAAAGGAAAAATTGTACAGTTTCCTTCATGTTCTCTAACTTGTATTCATGAAAACTTACCAGCAAATCGAAAAGGCTTCAAAAATCATGCCAAGGTAAAAGATACTGTGAGGCTGAGCAGAGTGGTAGAAATACAATATTCAATCCCAATCAATGCTTTTTCTTCTCACTTAACCCTCCCAAAATCTTCTAATGAGTAAGTAAACTAATACAAAATGAGGGGAAAGGTTGTAAAAAGAATTTAAAAAATTTTACAAATTTCTAAAGAAATGGAAGAAAAAGGGAAAAACGTTACACTGAGGATGTTTCAACAAGAACCTCATTTAGTACATCATCCTCAACATTTGCTGATGCGAAAAGCACAGCATCCTTCTCTTCGTCGTTGGAAAAATCCCGTCTCTCGAGCTTCGAGTGTGCTGCTATAAATATCAACTTTTGAGCCCTGTCCACGCCTATCCTTGACTGCTCATGTGCACCTACCCATTTCAAGAAAGACCAATTGCATTTGAATCCGCATGAAGTTGCATGGAGGAAAATAAGCCTAACCGCAACTTTCCCTAGGGACTTGAACTTGGTAAGATAAGTTTCCCAAACAAGTCTACTGCTTTGGGGGTTAGCAATTTTCATCTTCCCTGTCACTAGATCTCTCTCCTTCATCTGTACTGCTCGTGCATATACCTCATCAAGACCTTCTGTTCTCCATTTCATAAGTTCCATAAGAGCAATATGAGCCTCTTCCCTAGATACAAGCCTAGTTATCAGCTTATCAACATCTTTCTCTTGCTCAAGTGTCAAGCATTTGAATGGGGGAAGGTACCTCCCACTCATGTCTTTGATCAAATAAAGAGGATCAAGTACATATGCAGCGGCCCAAGCCGGGTGGTAGTTCTTCTTGAACCGCTTTTCAATCACTTTCTCTACTGGACCTTCTGCAATGTGAAATCTTGAGCACCAATCCTTCACTTTGGTTCTAAGATCATCCCATAGTGGTAGGCACTGCCCAACTAATGGTCTCTCTTTCTCAATCACTATAGCCATTTCTTTGATCAACTTAACCAATGAATGCACCGCCTCTAACTCACTCCAAAATCCCGTATCTCGAATCATCTCTGCAATTTTCCTGGCAAATGGATCCTCCATGGATAACATCTTAAACGTTTCGTCATGCAAAAGCAACTGAAATGCCCGAGCTGAGTTTAATATATCTTCAAGCATTGTATACACAGGTCCAAAATCCAAGCTTTCAGTATCATGCAATGGCATTCGTAATAAACCAGCACTCCCAAACTCATGCAACTGATGCTTTTGAAAGCAACTTTGGACTTGACTCGTCTTATTTACGAAATTTGCAAGCTTCAAGGCATTCTCCGTCACAGTCTTGAACAAAGGAAGCTCCTTGCTAAAGTCCTTAATCAAACTATTAAAACCCTGAAACATGCAAGAAAGATTAACCATCCAATGATGCCGGTTCTCCAAATTCCTCAACGCTTTACCCTTAAACTTATCAGCAACAATCCCGGCACACTGCTGGACGGCGTTGCCGCAAATTCCGGTTACCGTCTCCCACAGCACCTCCTCGGCGTATTTTGAAGGAACGGAACCATTAAGAAAAAATGCTCTTCTATACAAACTAGTCCCGTTAGGTAAATTCACGGTCAAATTCACCAAGCTGTCTTCCCCACTAGCAAACCTCTTGACTTTCCACCCATCGGATGAAACCTGAAAGAACAGAGCATCTCTAATCCTTGCTTCGGAATCAGCTTTCACTGCTTCATATTTAGCATCCAATCTACTCCCAGCAAGCACCATCCTGGAAACCGGTGGCAACCCAACCTGGTTAAGGAAGTCTCTGAACTTGGGGTGTTCAAGGCTCGAAAATGAAACCGACCCACAACACTCGTAAACCCAATCAGCTAATAGATTAACTGCGCATTCAATCTGGGACTTGCTTAAAGTTGGTCCAGGTGATGTTTTAGGACTTTTTAGCTTCTTCACACTATCTTCCAACATAGCCAAGGCACTAAAATCCTCTTTCCCTCCAGACAAAACCAATTGCTGCTGATGTTGTGGTACCAAATTGCCACCACTCACCGTCATAGTCGTCCCAGGAGACGGCGAGTAATCTGACTCCTCGCAATACCTTGATGGATCAACAATAGCCAACGGAGTAGCTTGATAAGAACAACCCGGAACCGAGCCAACAAGGACCCCGCCAGTGGCAGTTACAGTAACAGAAGAAGAACGTCGTTTTCTATTACTTTGAGTAGTAGTGGTGGCTGCTGCCATCGTTGTTGGAGATGGAGAAACAGATGAAATGGGTTTAGCAAGTGAGTTAAAGTTGGGACAGGTTCCCCTTTTTAGATGCTCTGAAGCCGTTCTTGAAGGATTAGAAGCTGAGAAGACGGCGTCGCAAAAAGAACACCGGAGCTTTACAGCTTTGGGGAGTCCGGTATCAGTGTTATGAACGAGCATGGGCTCGAGATGAGCCCAATACCAAGCTCCTTTGCCTTTTATAGCCTTGGTTCGAACCATTACTAAACCTTCGTACCTTTTGTGGACGGCCTTTGCTGTTAACTCGTCGGCGGAGATTGAATCCTCTGGAGTCGTCGTTGTATTAGTCGTGGCAGCCATTACAAAGGACCAAAATGAAGAAAAAAATGGAAATTTTGGTAACTCCTTTTGGAGCTTCACTGAAAAATTCTCCTCCTTGTTCTTGTCATCATCATTTTCTTCTTCTGCTATAGTCAACGATGATTAATGAATGGGTTTTTACATTCAGAGGGAAAATCCACCGGTGCTGACCGGATCTTGATTCCCCGGCACTTCATGCAGACTTTTTTTTTTTCCTTTTTCTCCACTTTTTTGGGGTTCAAGTTATTGTTTTGCAGCAGAAATTTCAAAGCCAAAAAACGAGGGCTATAGAAAAAGAAAAGAAAAGCAAAGGGGGGGGGGACATGAAAGTCGAAAGGGGGTTATTATATTGAGGGCAATAACACGCGCCGTCGAGGTGAGAGTGGGGAAGGGAAAGAGGAACATGTTGATGGGAACTGGTGCAATGAGGTATAACACCAAAGCCCCACGTACGAAGACAATTACTACCTGACATTGGTTGTCACGAACAGGTAATTGGAGAGTAAAAAACACGCGCATTCAAAGGTTCTAGTTTTGGTATCACATTCATGTTTCCACCATTATTACTTATAAAAAAAAAAAATCAAACCATATTTTTTTTTCTTGCTTTCCCTATCGTGGTGGTGGTGGTGGTGGTGTTGGGTCTTCTTTGTCCTTTCTGTTTCTTTTCCTTCCTTTTTCCTTTGAGAATTTCATTATTTTTTAATGAAAAAAAAAAGAAATTATTTTCAACTACGTACAGCAGTTAATTCCATATCCATCGTACTATGCTCTCTATTCCTATACATTTAATGAATTCTTGGACGGTGTAATTTAACCATAGAATTGCAGGAATTATAATTGGGTGTAACTAATACTATATTACCATACTTGGCATATGTTATGATACATATATATATATGTGTATGGCTTTTATCCAAGTAAAGTTTACTTACTTTCCACACGAACAAAAAGGGTAAAGCATTAAATAGAAATATATACATATATATAGGCTGTTCTTTGGTTGTGTCTCTTCATTTCTTCTCCATTATTTTTCTCTAAACCTAAACCCTACCTTCTTCACTCCATTGTTGCCATCAAAGAAATGCTTTCTTAACAATAATATGGATTCAATGTCGATGCAGCATTTGAGTGCAAACCCAGATAAGCTTTTCAAGAATGAAGCTTAAGTTTAACAAAAAAAAAAAGTGAGTACTATCATAATTTTTTTCCTTGAGAAGCTTTAATTTATGTGCATGATTTTTTTTGAGTTTATTTCGTAAGGGGATGGTTGGACTGTGACGAAAATATAGAAAACTAGAAAGGTTAAATTTCTCTTTCATTTTTTTAAAATGAAATATCAAAACTTTTAGGTAATTTTATAGAACTTATTTAATTTATTTATGTTATTAATAATTATATTTATATTTTTTTTCAACTTATAATTTAATAGTTTCTTGGAGTAGAGAATGGAAGAAGAAATCAAAATTGTTGGCTAAGGGAAGGTGGATGACAATTGGGTTAACATATGGTTTTTATATTGATTCAATGGATCTCTATAACTGAGGCATTAAAAGTTGACATTTGATTGTCTATCATATAATACCATCGACTTTAAAAACCCAAGTTTGATGGTGGGTAAGGATAGCAATAAGGCTGGAACTAGATTGGTGCATCCATCCGATTCAACTCAAAATTGGTTAACATATTGATTTAAAAAATAGTATTCAAACGACAGAAATTTGTTGAATCAATTAAAAACAAATTAAATAATATATTTTAATTTTTTATACTTTTTTAAATTTGATCCGACCAACGAATCAATAGATAGAATAATTTAATCATTGATCCGATTCTAAAAAATTTAAAAGAAAGAGATATAGCTCATGAATTGGGTCTTGAAAATAAAAAACCAAAGTACGAAAAGAATTAGTTTTCATTAATGGTAAAATAGACATAAAAGATACACAAGTTCTATTCATATACATTTTTTTTTATGAGGATAACTTCTTTATGTTAAAATATGGCGCATTTTAATTACACTCTTTATCATTGAAATTAGGTTTATGTTTTAAAAAGTTTATTTTTCAGCAACAACGAATAATTAGATAAACTGTAATTACTAAGATATAGTAATTACATTTTATTATTATTAGGCTTACGAGTACAAAAAACCTTCAAATTAAAAAAAAAACAATTAAGCTTTTACTTTCTTTTTTCTTTTTTTTTTATTCACTTGGGTACTTGAACTTTTAAAATGCATCAAAAAGGCCCTCAAATTTTTTCAAAAAATAGTAATTAAGCCCCTATTTTTTTTGCACTTAATTGGGTATTTGAACTATCAAATGCATAAAAAAAAAAGCCTTTTGACCGTTAAATTTAACTAACTTTAATTTTTTTAATTAAAGCGACCATGTGTCATAATCACGACGTGACATGTGGTAAAAAATTATAAAAAAATAAAAATCAATAGAATTTATAAAAATATTAAATTTTAATAAAAATTAGAAAAAAAAATTATAAAAAGTATAAAAATTTATAATAAAAAATTGTAAAATTTTATAAAATGCATCAAAAATACCTTTTAACCATTAACTTTAACCGTTGATCATTAAAGTTAACGACTCTCAGTTTTTTTTTTAGTTAAAGCCATCATGTGTCGCAACACAACGTGACATGTGGCGAAAAATGATAAAAAATAAAAATCAATAAAAGTTATAAAAATATTATAAAATGTTTCTTTTAGTACAATAATTTTTATAATTTTTTTACGAATTTTATATTTCTTTACATTTTTTATAATTTTCTTACTACTTTATAATTTTTTTATGCTTTTTTATAAATTTTACAATTTTTATAAATTTTTTACGATTTTATAATTTTTTTTCTAATTTTTAATATATTTATAGTTTTTTATTAAAATTTAATATTTTTATAACTTTTATTAATTTTTATTTTCTATCATTTTTGCCACATGTCACGCTATGGATGTGACACATGCCGGCTTAAACTGAAAAAAAAAATTATGGCTGATTCAAGTGTCCAATTGAGTGCAAAAAAAAAAAACAAGGGTTAAGTGCCTTTTTTTTTTAGATATCTCAGGGCTTTTTTATATATTTTGAAAGTTCAAGTACCCAAATAAGTACAAAAAAAAAAAAACCCGAAGCTTAATTACTTTTTTTGAAAAAGGTTGAGGGCTTTTTACACCCTTGAGCCTTATAATTATAAGGAATTCTAATTTAGATAAACTATAATATGATCTGAACAACAAACCAGTGGACAAAATAATTCGATCATTCGTCCGGTTCTAAAAAAAGTTGAAAAAAAAAAGAGATATCCATTATAGCTCATGAATGGCTCTTGAAAAAAAATAACTAGAGTATGAAATAATTAATTTTGATGATTTGTAAAATAGGCATAAAAGATACATAAATTCTATTCCAATACATTTTGTTACGAGGATAACTTTTTTATGTTAAAATATGTTGTGTTGTATCTACTCTTTTTACTATTGAAATGCTTTTTTTTTTTTAAATATTTTTGAACAACATCGAATAATTAGATAATCGATAATTATTAAGATACATGGGTGTTTGGTAAATAGAGTTTTGAGCCTTTTTTTAGTTATTTTGGGCACAAATGGAGGATTAGGTAGCCAAACTCTCTAATTGTAGTGTTTGGTGAATGGAGATTTGCAAGAGCTTGTTGAGCTAAAACCTCCAAAAACAAGAAACATTAGGATGGTCAACTATTTTCAACAACTGATTGGGAATAGATATGTGAAATGATATATCTGACCATACTTGCTCAAAAATTACTCCCTTTGCCACATGCTCAAGTGCCAAAATATCAATAGCCTTTATTCTTCTATATTCACTTTCACCTTCAATGTCCAAAGTAAATCTCAAAAAAAATAAAAATTTCTACTGTGAATCTACAAAGATCAACATTGTTGTGATAAATTTTCAATTAAGCCCATTCATTCTTGAACATTTATGTGATAATATGACACTCTAAGATAATGTCATGTCATCACCTAAAAATTTAAAAAACTTTAAAAGAAATTATTAAAAATTATAAAATAAGATATAAATGGAATAAAATATTTTTTTCATGGCACAATGTTAGAGTTCCACATAATCATACCTAAACAAAATTCAAGTTTAGGAAGTAAATTAAGAAAACTTGTCAAGTTCTCGGACTAGGTGGAAAAAAAATTCAAAGACTGCAAAATTTAGAGGCTTAATGTTGCTTTATCCAAAAAAACAAATATCCTCAATAATTTTATCTAAATACTTTAAAATTTCATATTTATTTAATCTCCTTCAAATGTCACACATATCTTTGTTATTATTAATTGGTCCTTGAAAAAATTAGTATAAATAATTAATAGTAACTACTATGTAATTTAAATAAAATTAGTGTAAATAGTTTATAATAAATTTATGTAATTTAATTAATTATTTAGTAGGTTAAAATGTATAAAAAAAATTATCTATTGTTAATAAAAATTTTAAATTATTTAAAAGAAATTAGTAAAATAAAATATAATTTTATTTTTAAACATAAATATATGTTCTAAAATTAAAATACTATTATTATTATATAAAAACAACCTTTTAAACTTAAATAATAAATGACCATATTTGAAAAGCCATATAGGATAATGAGATTTGAGCATAAATATTTTTATTTAAGAATTAAAGAGTGTAATTAGAGTACTCTAATTATATTTAATTTAGTGAGACACAGTAATTATCCAAATATATTATAAATATATAGTTACAAATAATTACACTCAAATACAATTGTTGGCTAATTTTTTAGTTGAGACATTTAAAACAATAATTACACTACTCCCATTAACAATTATTAATAATTAAACTACTCTTGATAAAAAAAAAATACTAATAATTTAATTTATTAACATTTAGTTATTTCTTTTAATAAGTAACATCATACAATTTATAAATATAAATATAAATATTTATTATTCTTATATTTTTATATTACTTAGATTTTAATTATAAAAAAAGCTCATTTGGAAGGTTTTTTTTTTATACTAGATTAGTTATATATATATTTATAAAATACCTTGATTGAAATAATAAAATTAAAGTTTTGGAGATCATGTTGTCTTAAGATTAAATCTAATTACGTGAGAATAATTTTGTTGATTTATTCTATGTTAATTTGATTTTTTATTGATTTTATATAAGTAAAAATACCCTCGTAATAATATTTTCAATTTCTAAAAAAAAGAAGCAATATCTATTATCTGAATTTGATAATTATTTTTAACTTGAATCATCACTTAATTTTTTTATTAAAAATATTAAAATATACACCTAAAATGGATATGGACAAATGGACGTCCAAACTAATTTGAATCTTGCATCCATGTCCAATTTCATTTTGAATATGATTTTTTAAAATAAATTCTTAAATTTTCGTCAGAAGTACCTGAATGTGCATTTGTTTAAAGTTTATTGGTCACTTCATCCCCTCATAACAATGTTAAAAAAATTTAAGTTTAGGGATTAATATGAGTCAAAGAAAAATTTAATGATGAAATTGAAAAAAAAATGTTAACTTTAAGGACCAAATATTACTTTATCCTTTGAAAAAGAATCTAACTTTCATCTAAATTAATATTAATATGAATTCATAGTATATTCAACAAAGAAAAACTCTGGAAAGCTTTTGATCTAAAACAGTAAAGATTTTGGAAGGAAACTTATGTTTAGCAACGCTACCATAGTCCAAATGTGAAGCTGACCAAATTGATTAAAAATGGGCCAATTGTGGTCATGCCCATCACCCCAACCACAATGTTTGAGAAAAGTTGGCTATTTTAGGTTGGGGTGATGGGCATGACCACAATTGGCCCATTTTTAATCAACATTTCACAACTGTCACAATGTATTTAACCCAAAAAGAGTCAATAAAAGGGAAGAAGGAGGCCTATTAATATTTTAAACATCTTGCTATTTAGGACCCAATAATAACCACTCAATTTCAACTTTAACCATTTTTTTCTTTTTTCTTTTAACTTTTAGGTTAAAATCTTTCATAAATTGTTTATATTTTTTTTTTCAAAAATTTGAAATTTCAGACTTCAAATCCAACAATATATATATATATAAAAAAAAAAGACCGAATTCTTAAAAATAAAATTACCATGATTAAATTATATATTTTTGAAAAGCATATACGCTTAAGACATATTTTAACTAAAATTTTATTATAGCCACTGAGTTTCAAGTATAATTAAAAAGAAGATAACAAAAAAATAAATTTTATCTATCATTATAAATTACATATATTTAAACTATGATTGGGGCATAAAATCAAAATGAAATTATATTAGGAATTTAGTTTTAAATTCTTCTTTTTTGTAATTTATAATTATAGATCAAATTTATTTTTAGGATGAATTCAATGTTTTTAATACGTAAATACATGTAAATTGGGATTAAAAAAAATGGAAAACCCCATTCTGACAGTTGTGAAATGTTGATTAAAAACATTGCAAACATTTTTTTTTAAAAATTGAAATACTTTCACTTGTAGGAACCATAAACAACTGTTGATGCGAAATTCAATTTTACAAAAAATATCATAATATTTTATCATCATAAAGTCTTTCGATAATAATTCTCCACATCCTTGCCTTTTCAAATTTCACATATAACAACTATAATCAAATTTTCAGACGGCGACTAACGAATTTAAAAGCATTGAACATGTGAAGAATATTTTAAATTCAGAAATCTATACCTCCAAACATTCCTTCTCTTCACACTTGTCCAAAACCAAACAAAACGCTTTTTTTTTTCCCCTTTAAATAATGATATAATTTCAGTTTGTCTTTGGTGGTACACACCAACGATGCTTTCCTTTTGTAATTTTGGTTTTTCTTTAATATGAGATTTAATATTTATACGTATAACGTGAATGGATGATAATTGTAGGAGTTAAAATTTTGTGCACTTCATTCAGTTTAATAACAAATTACGTGGGGTAACTTTTACTCTATTTCTTAAAAAACAATTACAGTTTTAAATCATAAATCATTACCATTTAGAATGAAAAACAAATAAAATGGATGAACGCTATATATATATTCATAACGTGAATGTGGCAGTTAGTTATTCATGAAATTAAAATTAGAAATAGATAATAGTAAACTGAAGTGAAGAACAAATAGTTATCATGATATCATGAGGCCCAAAATGTAAAAGGGATTTAGGTTGTGAACTATAATACATCATTTGAAAAAAGGAACAGCACGCCCACCGTGGGGCTCGAACCCACGACCACAAGGTTAAGAGCCTTGCGCTCTACCGACTGAGCTAGACGGGCTAGGTTCTCTTTATACTAAATAACTGTATAAAAGTAATATGACAAATAAAATTGCAGCCCACCATAGGACCACAAAGTTAATAACCTTGCGCTCTACCGACTGAGCTAGACAGACTTGTTTGTATAAATGACATGCATTCATTTGTAGCAACTAAGATTAATTCTTTGTCAAATCAACAGAACCAGCTGAGCCATCGAGATTATATCAGTGGAGATCTCTTAAAAAGGGGGCCTTGTGCTGGATTGCTTAAAACTAAAGACCTGGAAATTAGTTCTTATTGACTCTGCATTTTAATCTCAAAACACAGTTTATATGCAGTTGCACAATTCAGCATTAGTGACAAACAGAAATGAACCAGTGATGGGATCATCGCTGAATGGAACTACCCCCACCCCCAAGGCTCACTGTTTACTCACTTCTACAAAGCGACACCTGCAACGATGGATCTTCGAATCAATGAAACAAGAAAGAACCTACTTTGCCTGTCAACACCAAGTTCCATTTCAAACTCATATCAAATGTGAATGAAGAATTCACATGCAAAGTTTACTCACTCTGTTCCTTGATATGAGAGGATACAAGATATCAACGCTTGCAGATTCCATAGCTCACTATTAAACTTATTGTGGGACAAACACATCATGCTTCTCATCCATAGTTTCTTAAGCTTAAACAAAAGGTTATAAACACAGGGCAGAAATCAAGCCTAACTAGTAATAGATGATATCTCCCTCGAACTACATAAGATCACATAAAAAGGTTTGTCATGCTTGAAAATCGAGTTTCCATGAGATGTACACACCATTAGAGAGGTTGCTCGAGAGACTTGACTCGATTGACATTGCTATTCTGATTTAAGATCTTGAGTAGAAGCATAGTATGAGCCTCCATTCTGTGTACCATAAATTCTTGATTGCACTTTCAACTGATTCACATCAGGAAAATGAATTAATTTACAGAAGCAAAACGAACATAAGTCAAGCTAGAAAACATGATATGTAATTGCTATACGATAACTAATGAACATAATGCAAGTCCATGAGTTCATAGCCTTTTGTCTTAGATTCTTAGTGAAGCATATAATAACCATGTCCATAAAGTTAAAGATGCACAACAAAGATGAATCAGCTTACCTTCCTTAGGACCTTCTTATGGTAGCGGTAGCCCTAACCATTATAGTACAGAAATTATCAGCTGATAGTGTTAAAATCAAATTTAAGAAAAGAGTAATCTCACATTGTTAATTACCTTGTCAGTGCCATAGATATAATCGCAATAAGTAAACACCGAAGCAAAATTGCTCTGGCTTTGTTGTCCAACATAATGGTGGTAATCATGGTAATCTGCACCACCGTAAAATGGGATATATTTTGTGGGAGTCCAGGGGAAATCATATCTGCATTATTCAACTAATACTATAAACTGTGACTTATGCAGCGGAAAGCTCTTAAATACAAAAGCTACCACTTTCAAGCAGGCAGTTCAGAGATATAATAAAAGAAATGACATACCCACTGTGTGTCTCTATAGCTTCAATTTGCCTTAAAGCAATCCACAACCAAAAGGTGATCATATGCCCTGGAACAATAGCTGGTCCAAGAAAAGTTGGAATCCCAAGGATCAAAACTTCAAGCCAATGTGCGTAGGGTGCAGCAAACCCAATGGGAGCAGAGTATTCATGGTGAACCCGGTGAATATTCTCATAACCCCATTTCCCATGCAGGAACCTGTGAATCCAGTAATTGGTGTAATCTTCTATCATGAAATATACCGTCAATTGCGCCAGTATCTCCCACATTGATGGCAATGGCAACCAGGGATTTAAATTGCGGTCGCGGTCGCGTTTTCCGTCGCGTTGCGTTTATCGCGGTTGCGGACATAACGGACGCTATTGCGGCCACTGCGGGTATCGCGGTCGTGAATTTTTTTAAAATTCGCACAACTTATTATAAAACATAATAATTATAATTATAATTATAAAAAATCACTTTTAATGATTTTTAGAGTGTTTTCTAACACTTATGAACTTATATTAATATGATACGAGAAGTCGAGAACACAACTTTTATAATCATTAAATATACTTACATTTATTTACGAATGTTTTAAGAATGTTATATTAACTAAGAACAAAGTAAAAAAAAGTAATATTAAACATTTATCATATTTAATAAGTTTGAAAGTTTTTATAGATAAAATAATTGAAAATTCATACCTGATAGATGTCTATAATATTTCTTGACAGCTTTGAAGATGGTGAAGATATAGACATTCTATGCTGCAAAAGGAAAAAATGAATAGATAATTGTATAGATTCTCATTAATTATTTCTATTTACTACCACTTATTATAACTCTCATTCTACTTTAATATATAATTTAACATGCTTCAATTTTTAATTATGTTTTCATAAAATATACTCCATTTATTTATCTAAAGATATATTTTAAATATTTTTATATCATCCAAATTAAGTAAGAACATTAACAAAAGTTTTCTTTAAAAAAAACATATCTTACAAATAATGGTAGTGGTGCGATTTAGTTTTCACCAATTAGTGGAATGACGAGGAAGATCAAATCCTTCACCTTCACTTTGAGAGCGTTCTTGACTTGATTCTCTTGGCCTTTGTCCAAAAATATATCCAAAAAAAGTAACATTTCCATCTTGGTTTTCATATAATTGATATGGAGGATATATTTGAGGAGGAGGATACATAAGAGGTAGAGGTGGGGGATACATTGGTGGTGGAGGATGCATTTGAGGCTGGTATGGCATACCATAATTAGGAAATAGTGGATAATAACCATATGGTTGTGGATAACCATGTGAAGGTTGAAAATATGAAGGTTGTTCTGGTGGATAAAAACCTTGCGTGCTAGTAGATAAATCACTATACCCAAGGTTACTAGAACTTGATCTCCTACCAGATGAAGAGCCTACTGAAGTATGCTTCTTGCCTTTTCCTTTTCCTTTTGATGGAGCTTTAGGTTCACTTCTATCTCTCCTAGGTTCAGGAAACATATTTCCATCAAACTCTGATCTATCACGGAAATGTCCACTAGTGGTACCGACCCCATATTCTCCTCCATACCGACCAGAAGACCTAATTTCACCTCTATCACCACTATATCCACCATCCTCTTCAATTGGACTTAAACCACCACCATCGGATCCATCGTCACTCTGACTCGGCGTTGAACTAGAACTTGAATGAGACAAATTCAACTGATGAGATTGATTAACATCCATCTCATCATCAGAGGTATCCACAGGCAACACACCGGCATTTTCACCATCTAATAATGGAATCTCTTTCTCATGAAGCCATTCTGATAGTGGATTAACATCTTCAAAGATATGATCAAGGCTGATAGGATTAAAACTAGCGTTTATATCATCAGTGCTCATTCTTTTTTGATGCCTTATCTTAAGCCTCATATTATAATAGGTAAACACTAGTTTCTCAAGTTTTTTATACTTCAACCTATTTCTTGCCTTGGTGTGAATATAACTAAATGTGCTCCAATTTCGTTCGCAATTTGATGCTGAACTTGTTTGACTAAGCACTTTAATTGCTAATTTTTGTAATTCGGGAACACATGTGCCGTATATCATCCACCACTCAGCTGCATAATATTATTTAAATTTCAAAATAACTTCAAAATGTACAATATAATTAAATAATATAAATTAAATAAAATATTTTAATTAACTGTTTACCCGGATTCATTTGCTTCCAAGCTCTTTGTGCTTGTGGAGTACCGAATATCTCATGTTTATCTCTAAATAGCAACAACTGCATAAATAAAAGATAGAGTAAAAAAAATAAAAAATAAAAATTCTATTTCAAATTATGTAACTAAGTTACAAATAATAGTACTTGAATCTAACCTGATTAACCATTCTGACTTGATTATCAAGAGAAGGTTCTAATCTTTCAATTCATCGATCGTGTAACTTCTAATGTTTCTATTAGTACATTCTCGTAATGCTCCACCCCAAATTGAAATTGAGGATTGAGAAAATAACCTAAGTATAATTTATAAGAATATCATCAAATAATAATCTAAAGCTTAAAATAATAAAATATAAAAAAATTTCTTAATTATATGAAACATTTTATCTTACCAGCTGAATGCAAGTCGGAATGCATAAAATTCCATCTATTGTCAATAATCTTTTCGTACTCGAAAAATATCGACAATCTTGTTGAATTGCTCGTTTAGCTCTATCATCAACAACCTCATAAATAAAGCCCATTGTTGGTTTTTCATCGCTATCCACAAGTCTCAATACTTTTACTAGAGGCTCAGAAACTTTTATGAGGTCATTAGCCTTTTCCAAAAATCTTTTCCCAAGACAATTTTTTTGGCTTCATAAGCAAGAGCCACGACTTTTGTTGTCCCCATTTTGATTCTTTAAATTCTTATATATTCATAAGAAAAATTTTAAAATAATATAATTTAAATTATTTGGAACTAATAAAATAATTAAAGGTTGCTATATTTAAGTAATTATATTAACTAATTATAAAATACTAACCTTTGAATTAAACATTTCTCTCGCACCTTGCTTTTGTCTTGTTATCTCTTCAAGTTGAATGAAATGAGTTGCAAATCGAGTAAGAGCAGTCAAGTATTTGTTTCCCTTGTGTATACTTCTTCATCAAATCAATCATCCAAATGTGATTGTATATAAAACAAGTCACTTTCTTTGCCTCATCTAACACTTTTGCTACAACTGGGCTTTTTTCCAATGTCTTCAAGGCATAAATCTAAACAAAGGAAATCGCATATGAGGTCCAATATAGGTGTTTTCTTTTCAACATTAATTTTTTCCAGCAGCTTTCATTGCTTTGCCTCATTATCGATCACTATTTGTACAATGTAATTTTCTCCAACTTCTTCCACAATCGAATCTAACAAATTGTAGTAGAATTCAAAGATCTCTACTACTTAACACTTGAGGCATCTACCGATTTCCAAAAATGGTTCCTTTACTACAATAAACAAGGAAATTAATGATGTGCATTTGATTCAAACTGTTGGTCCAACCATCACACATTAGAGTTGCACCCAATTCTTTCCAATGAGTCTTTAGTTCATTTACCCGATCAATACATCTGAAACCTCATAAGGTGTTGGGAGCTTTACACCTTGTCCAACTTCTGTTGACACTTGAATTAAGTTATACAACCATGGAGAGCTTGCTAGTTGAAAAGGAAGTCTTTCATATATTAAAAATTTAGAAACTGCCTCACCTATCTTCCTTCGAAAATTCTTTAAAAAAGAGTCATTGACATTTGGTTGCTTTGAACTTTTCCTTCTAACCAATTCAGGTATAGCTCCCCTTAAGGTAAATTCAGACTCACTTGGGATGGATTTTCTTGTTCTTTCCCTATGATATTCTCTAGCTGATCCATGAGAAGATCGCCCTTCTTCATAAATGTTATCACGACCACCAGTACTTCATCTGAATTCTTCCCTTCTATGCCACTCATGTTGTGATTGGATACTTTCTCGAGTTGCTTGCCTTATAGTAGAAACCTCATCAATGAATTCTTCGTGTTCATCCCCCTCTTCTCTTATTTGAGATAAGAATTCATCTTTTCTCCTCTTTTTGTCTATTCTCTTTGTGTTGCTTTCTTTCAGTATATTCATCATACTTTCTCTAATGACACCTGTTAATAAAATAAAAAAATTCACACTTTATATTATTATCAATATTATATAATCTTTATTGATAAATTTAAAATAACATTTAAAAATAATAATGAAGTATCACATACCAGTAACATTAGGGCATGGTGCAACATTGCCGGTTTTATGAGCAATGTGCTCCTTAAATCGTGTTATTCCTCCTTTCACAACTTTACCACAAAGTTTACACACGATATTTCCTCTCGCATTTGGCACTGGAGTTCCAAAGTGCCAACCTATATCATTACTTGGTGCACCCTCCAATCCTTTAGTTGGGAACTCTTCACGCGGTGGCATGCTTTATTTTTATATATATATAAGAAACATAAAATTATATTTAGAAATATAAACAACTCATTACTTACATTATCAACAATATAATAGGGAAAAAAAAAGTAAACATCATTAACATGGAAAATTTAAATTTATTGCATAATCCATACATAATTTTTTTTTAAAAACAACAATACACCATAACCCATTAGTACTTGGTTCCAAAGTAATTACTAATTAGTTTTTAATATTGAAACAAGTAAACAAATTGAAATTAATGTTTTTTCACTTTAAATTTAGAAATTAATAGTTAACTAATACTTTTTTAATACAATAAGATCAGAATTAATTTTTCTATACATATATAAATAAAATCAAATTCTAATCTCGTTTTTTCAGAATTTTTTTATTTCTCAAAAGTTAAACTTTTTTTAAAATTTTATTCAAACTCGTAAGTTAGAACAAGTGAGAATAGTTTTGCCTAAAATATTTCAAAGAATATGCTTATAATGATCCGTTATTATTATTATCATGTTCATGTTTTATTTCAAAAATATTTATTTCAAGTCTTTTGAATAAGTAAGTGAAACATTATTTTTTTAAAACTAAAAATTGGGCTTTATTTTAACAAATCAATAATACACAAAATTAAAAACTAAAGGGAAAAAAAATTAAAAGATGAAGGAGTCCAGTCCAGTTAGAATAAAACTTGGCCCAAGCAAATTTAATTATAGAGCAAAAACTAAAATAAAGAGGAAAATAATTTAACCGAAGAGCAAAAATCCAAAAACCATAAATAAAATATTTTCTAATTTTAATTAAAAAAACATTAAAGAACGGCAGACAACATTTATAGCCTTTAAAACCCACAAAAAATTTTTCAAGCCTCTATTCTAAAACGTCTCTGTTGTCTCTCATCTGTTCAACTTCTTCTTCTTCACTCTTATTTTCTTCAAAGTTTAAATCCCTAAAACAGTAAACAGTAAACACTAAACACATAAAATTTGGAAGAAAAACTGATGAGTTTTAGTCTTTTAGAAACTCTATCATGATTCGTGACATCCTCTCCTCTGAAATTCTTGCCTCTTGGAATATGTTGCTACTGGCTGCCTTCTCCCTTCATCGGTTCATCGGCATCCCTATTAAGTCTCTAAAGAACACATGCACTGCAGATTGAAGACATGCAAGCAAGAACCAAGCCAAAATTTCAGGTAACTTACTTGAAAATTATCGATCTCTGGATCTGGATGATTCAAGTCCTCGCCTCCTTCCTCAGTGCTTTTATTTGCTGTTCCTGTGTTGTTCAGTTTTTGCCGAATTACAAAAATGTTTGATTTGAATAAGAAACCAAGCACTTTAATTTCTATCGCTCTGAATCTGTGTTGTTTGCTTTTCAGATTCAAGTTCAACACTTCAACTTCTTTTTACTTTTTTTTGATTGAAAACTCTGATTTTGCAGGTAGGGGCAGGGCCATAGGGGAATATATTCCCTTTTGGCTTTTGTTTTATTGTGTTTGACACTGTTTCTTTTGTGTTTCTATTGATATTTAATAGATGAAATTTTTTTTAACTATAACGGGAAATAACGGGAATAGCGGCCCGTTATTACCGCAACCGGCCGTTACCTGTTAAATTGCAGCCGCTATCCACTGCTATTGGTGTGACTCCACTTCACACCGCTATTTTCAGCAATAGCGGTTTCGGACGGCGCCGCTACCGCTATATAACGGCCGCTATTCCGATAACGGGC
The DNA here is from genome assembly GCA_025503065.1 of Gossypium bickii. NCBI lineage: Eukaryota > Viridiplantae > Streptophyta > Magnoliopsida > Malvales > Malvaceae > Gossypium > Gossypium bickii. The sequence continues at coordinate 119,473,936 of CP106712.1, read as the reverse complement.
CGCTATTTGAATCCCTGATGGCAACCCTGTTCGAATCCCAATCATCTGCCAAACAAAACACATGCACTTTTAGATAAACCTATTACATGATTCAGCAAAACCAAATCCAATTTCCCAGAAAACTAATCAACAACATCAAAACATCAATGATTTTGACCTTAATTGAAGGATAAGATGATAATTGCAAAGGACCCACAAGAAGAACAAACATCCGCATAACATCTTTATAACACCTGAACATCTCAGATAAGGACGTCTTAACTTTGGGCTGTGTCATAGCCCAAATTTGCCCGGGCTAACAAAGCCCAATTTACAAACCCAAAACAGGCCCAATTACAAAATAACAAATAGCCCAATATACAACAGGCCTGAAACTAAAGATGCCAGGAAGAAGCTAGGGTTTGGAACCCTAGCAGCGCCGCGCGCGTGTAGACACGCGCTCCTCCACTGCCGCAACCCACTCAGCGCACCATCGCCGTTCTCCACCTCCCCCACCTCTCTCTGTCCCCACGACCTGCAACAAGACAAAAAGACAGTCAGACCACGAGCAAAATGGCGTTTTTTTTATTTTATTCATTCGGCTATAAAAGCCATGAAAAACAATGTATTAAGGACTCTTTTTTTTTTTCAATCGGAGAATAAACAAAAACCAATCAAAAGAGAACAGAGAGAAATAACAAGCAAAGATCAAAAAAATCAAAAAAAAAAAAAAAAAAAGAGTCTAACACCAGATCCGAAGGTATTTTCATTTTTATTTATTTTTTTTATTTTCTTTCCCTTTTTTTCGCAAATATATTTACAAATATATATAAAGATAAAAAAAATAATATAAAGAAATAAAGAAATTACCTGTTGCGAATGGTAGCCGGCGACGGTCTACGGTGGCTCCCTCCCTCGCCGGAAATCCCACCTGCAGAGAAAAGAGAAAGAAAAGTCATTTTTTTTAGAAACAGCACAAATAAAAAAAAAAAGGGAAAATAATGGTTTTATAGTGGATTAAAACGGTGCTGTTTTGGGGTTGAAAACCCAGGCGCCAAAACGACGCCGTTTAGGGTGACCCGTGTGTGACCCGACCCGCATAGCTAAGGTCCGCGTGTTTTTCATTAGAGGGGCTAATTGCACATTTAGCCCCTCCGCCATTTTTTGTTTTTACAATCAGGTTTTCAGTTTCTTTGAAATTTTTCCCGAAAGTTTATTTGATTTCCGATCTCGTCCCTCCATTGCTGCGCGTTTTGAAGGGAGGGGTTATTACCCATTTCAGTCCCTCCCTTCTGTCATGCGTTTCAATCTGACCCCTTTCCCCTTTTATGTTATTTCGAATTGCCCCCAAACTTTCGTTTCAAATGCGATTTGATCCCTTTTTTAGTTATTTTGTAATTTTTTTAATCTCATTATTATATTTTTATTATATTATTGTTATATTATTTTATTTATTATATCATTATTATATTGTACCTATTTTATATTATTATTACTATTTTATTACGTTGTATATATTTTGTATCACTATTTCGTATTTTTATTATTACTATTATTATTACTACTATTATTATTATATTATTAACATCGTTTTTTTGCTTCAAATTTCTTTGTTATCATTACTTTACTTCATTTTCTTAATTTTGTCTTCGTTATTGCACACTCTATTATATTCTGTTTATTCTTGCTTGCATCATTTCGTGTAGATAGGTGACTTTGAAACGCATTTCAATGTTTTTCTCATTTTTTAAAAAAATTCATAAAAAAGGGATTTTCACAAAGGTAATATTCATGAATTTGGGAAGTCGAAAATTTGTGCCCAATCGTGCTGGGTGCGACTTTTTTGTTTGACCGAACAAGTGGATAACCTTTCAAATTTTGTTTCTATTTTCAAATAAGGTAATTCGTGAGTTTGGAAATTCAAAGAGATTGTGCTCAATCGTGCTGGGTGTGATTTTCTGTTTGACCAAATGAACGAATATCTTTTCAAAACTACAATGCATGTGTTTGGGGAATTTTGGAGATGACTTTGAATTCAAGGACTTAGATTATCGTGTCCAATCGTGCTGGATGTGAAACTCTATTCCTTCGAAACAAAGGAAATTTGATATTCAATCAAGTTTTTAAAAATAAAAAGGACAAAATGAAATTTTGAAATCTTTCCAAACTTTTCGACATTAGGACATTGATTAATAAATTTGGTACCAATTTTGGGCGTTGCGAGGGTGCTAATCCTTCCTCGCACGTAATCGACTCCCGAACCTATCCTCTCGAATATTCGTAGACCAAAGACACCGTTTTAGTGAATCAAAACATTTTATTAAAACAAAGGTGATCCGATCGCACCTAATAAAAGGTCGGTGGCGACTCTCGTTTTACCCATTTTTAAAACCCTAAGTTGATTCCCGTTTTGTCAAAAAGGGGACGGTTTCGACAGCTTGGCAACTCCGCTGGGGACTTAATAAGAGAGTCAGGCCGTAAATTGATTATTCCTTGTCCTTTTGTCGAAAATCTGGAAAATCATTTTGAAAAATCATGTTCCTTTTGATGCATTTGCTGGTACTATTATTGCAATAATGTCGAGTCTCATAGGATATCTCTGCATTCATGTTTACATGACCGTCATGGTCACACCCTTAAGTAGGAGCGAGAAGCTATGCCTTCGTGAGGTTTTCACCTCCGCATGGGCTAGGGGACCGCTTCTGGGATACATCCGTACCTATGTCTTCGTGAGGTCTTCACCTCCGCATGGCCATAGGGAAATGTATCCCCCTGAACCGAACTCAGTCCGTATGAGCCTATAATGGGTGAGGACCGAGGAATCTGCTGGTTTGGGTACCCTAACTTTAGAACTTGAAACACATGAAGAGAGACCTAAGGGCCTTCCCTAGATAGAGCCATATCAATCCTTAGTGGTCACCTAGATAGGATTTTTGTTATTTGCTTTATATTTTGTTTCATAATACCAACTTGTCTACTTTATTTTGGTGTATGTCATCCCATGGTTCATAGAGTATCAATTCACGATCAGTTTCCAAGTTAAAAAAGCTCGTTATGGAAAACGAATTCCTTGATAAAGTGGAAGACAATGCAGCTGTCCGCGTATGGTCAGAGCGAACGTAACTAGAAAAAGGGGATAGTTTAGCCGATGGGTATGGGTCAGAGCTATGGGACTTTACGCGCATCAACACTACGCAAAATGACTTCGGTGAGCTGAAGAAGATATGGAACCAGTGGGATGATAAGGTGAAATAGCTGTTCTATCACACTTATGGTTGTCTACCCTACTTGTTTGACATTAAGGTAGATAAACATCTATTCCGAGCCATGACCCGGTTTTGGAACCCTGCTTACAGTTGTTTTACTTTTGGGAAAGTGGATTTAACGCCTACCGTAGAAGAATATACAACTTTACTTCACTGTCCGCGAGCCCAAGCTGACAAAGTCTATTTTCAGGCCGCCAATGCCCCTATCTTTGTAAAGAAATTAATGAATATCACAGGGATGAATGAGCAGTGGGTCTCGGCCAGAATTCAAAAGAAAGGCGAGGGTAAATGCATATCTTGGGTAAGTTTGAAGGACCTGATCTTGACACACCCCGTTGTAGAAAAGAAGATTGATGTCTTTGCCTTGTGTACTTATGGCTTAGTAATTTTTCCTAAGGCTCTAAGACATATAGATGAAGCAGTTACAGATCTAGTCGATCGATTGGACAAAGGGATCACACCTGTACCTGCAATCTTAGCCGAAACGTTCAGATCTTTGAATGCATGTCGAAAAACGGGTGAAGGAAGGTTTATTGGATGTGCACAGCTATTACTGGCATGGTTCCACAGCCATTTTTGGAAGATAGAAAAGGTGTCTCGTCACGTGTTCTTTGAGAACTACTCTCCGTTGAAGAAGATAGTAGCTACACCAAGAAAAGAAGACATATCCGAGGAAAACTGGATGATACTCCTTCAGAATCTTCAAGAAGAAGACATCGAGTGGAGAGCTCCTTGGATGATTCCTAATGAAATCCTTTATCGATGTGAAAATTTTGACTGAGTTCCTTTGCTCGGAATTTGGGGAGCTGTTGGGTATGCTCCTTTGCTCATATTGAGGCAATATGGGTCGAGACAATTTGTACCAACGACAAATGGACTAGCCCAAAGTGAATTTGCGTATAGTGGGGAAAGCTATAAGAAAAGGGCCAAAAAGATATCTGGTGCTTGGAATCAAGTGCATAGAAAAAAGAGATTATCCGCGGGACCGATGACGACTCCAGAATATGATGGATGGAGGACTAGAAGAGTTAACGACAACATCCCCAAACAAAGTACAGAGGGTTCCCGACCTAGAGAAGAATGCTTACGAGTGGTACCATCAGAGCTAGAAATCATAAAACAAGATTTCAAGAGACAGAATCTAGAGCTCAGAAAGAAGATAGAAAAGCTAGAAGAAGAAAAGATGTACTTGAAATTGGACGTGGATGTTCGTAAGTCGAAAAAGCAAAAAAGTGAAAAAAGAAAAGAGAAAAGTCGAGGAAGATCGGGATGATTTGAAGACCGAATACAAGAAGATGCGACTATCAATGAAGAATGCCGGATTGGGGAAGACCACGGAACAATGGCTGCAAGAAGTCCAAGAAGGAAAAGCCAGAGCTGACTATTGGGAAAGAAAATTTCGAGAAATACGAGTGCAAAAAGAAACCTTAGAGAAAGACTTGACAGAAAGCCTGAACGAAGGGATAGAATTAAAAAATAGAATAACTGAACTGGGGAAGACGCTCCATCACTATCAAAGCCGTAATGTCGCGATCGAGTTAAGGTCAAGCCTAAACAAGATCGAAGAGATGAAGAGTAGGGTTGAGGAGCCGAAGCGAGATTACACTGTTATGAACTACGGATAGAACTTCTTGAGGCAAAGGAAGAGCGTGGAAAAAAAGAAATTCATCATTCTCATGATCAAATCAGAAGTCGAAATTACCTTATGAGTAAGGCCATAGTTCAGATCAGAGAGGTAGCTGATTACCTGCAAACTCTAGCAGCACAGGCCAATGCACTAAGCGTGAAATATGAGCTGCAGCCTCATCATAATCAAGAGCTAATCTCTTTGCTTAATAGAATCAAAACTTTGGGCCTTAAGGCGAAAGCATATTTGTAGTCCGGTTTATGTAAAGGGTTTTGTTTTCTAATAAAACTTTCTGAAATGAAACTGAATCTGAATTGATACTCCTTTGCTTGCATTCATTCCACGCATTAGCATTGCATGCATTTACATCATGTCACATGCATAGAAAGAGTCTGATACACTCAAATCATAACAGTGAAAAAAAAAAGAAAGAGAATCTGGAAGCTGAACATCCGTACGGCACCCGCACTAAAACAAAGAAAATGGATCAGAGGCTAGAGCAATTCCAAAAGGAGATGCAGGATCAAATGCAAGCACAGATGCAAGAGCATTTAGCCAAGATCCAGCAAGAGATGGTGGAGTCCCAGAGGGACATGAGGTCTCAGATATCGCAAATGACCCAACTATTGAACAGACTTATGGAGAGAGGGAAAAGCCCTATGGCTATTACTGGAGGAGAGAATGAAGATATTCCCTCAGGATCTACCCTGCTGCAAGTGCCTTCGCAGCACGAGGAATATCCCCGGAGGCCATCCGTCACAATTAGGCCTCAACAAGAGCAAGCTAACATTGGATCCCCTATGAATTTCCAAGCAGGCTCAGGATCCAACCTGGATGATGACCCTATTAACCCTATGGTACCGGATTTTGATGAAATGGAGAAAGAAAGAATGAAAGCTGAACCAAAACAGATGGAAGATCGCTACAGATGGTTGGAGGAGAGAGTCAAAGCAATAGAAACGACTAAAACTTGTTATAGGATTGATATCAAAGAGCTAAGTTTGGTCCTAAACTTAGTACTCCCACCAAAATTCAAGACTCCGGATTTTGAAAAATACAACGGGACCAGCTACCCTGGAGCACACTTGAAAATGTTCGGTCGACGAATGGCGAGACACGCTGATAATGAGAAATTATTAATACACTGCTTTCAGGATAGCCTGGTTGGGTCTGCGGCCAAATGGTACGATCGACTCAGTAGTACTCAAATCAAAACATGGAGGGACTTAGTCCAGGCCTTCATGAAACATTACGGCCACATAGCAGACATAGCTCCCGACAGAGTCACTCTCCAAACTATAGAGAAAAGGCCAAGCGAAAGCTTCAGGCAATATGCTCAACGCTGGAAGGAGGTAGCTACACAGGTTCAACCGCCTCTTTTAGAAGAAGAAGCAGCCGCATTCTTCATTCATACTTTGAAAGCTCCTTTCATCAATCACATGTTAGGAAGTTCTATAACAGATTTTTCAGAAATCGTGAGGTGCGGAAAAAGGATAGAACACGTGGTTCGGTGCGAAAAAATAGAAGCAGGGGAAGGTCCCAGAAAGACGACCCTGAAGAAAAGAGAGGGCGATGTAAACAACGTGAGTGCCCGTGACAAGTTAGTTACCCTGAATCAACCTGGTACCATGACTACCGACCGTCCAAGATCACATAGCCAAGAACCCAATACAAAGCCGAATGTGGAGAAACTCCAATTCACTCCAATCTACATGACGTATGGGCAACTGTACCAAAAGTTATATGACACACATGTTGTCGCCCCCCATTACTTACAGCCCCTCCAGCCTCCATACCCTAAATGGTATGACGCAAATGCACAATGTGAATACCATGCGGGGGTTATTGGACATTCAATAGAAAACTGTCTCGCCTTCAAAAAGTTGGTGGAAAAGCTCATTCAAATGGGTGTCGTGAAAGTTAACGATCTGAGCAGTAGTTACCAGTCACGCTAATAACGGGGTAAACATGATGGGGGAAAAAGAAGGAAAGAGAGTGAAAATGAACATCGATGAGGTAAAAACCCCGCTAAGATTGGTTTGGGGGCAGATGATAAACAGAGGCTTAATCACGCGACGGCCGAGAGGAGAGATTGAAGGAGCGGAAAGATATTGCGAGTTTCATGCCGAAATGGGTCATAATATCCAAGAATGCCTCAAGTTCAAGGCTATCATTCAAGATCTCATGGACAACAAGGAGATGGAATTCTACGAAGAGATTGGAGAACCAGAAGAAGGAGAAGTCCATACGTCAGAAGAAGGATCATCTAGGAGAATCTATGGGGGCAACCGCCCTGCGGTGATTATATCACGACCAAAGACGGGTGAGACCGGAGTGTCAATCACTCCGAAGGTCATAATTCAAAAACCTGCGACTTCCCCTTATAGGGACAATAAAAAGGTTCCGTGGAGTTACAATTGTAAGGTAGTAATCCTGAGAAAAGAGAGTCCAATCAATGCTACAGAGAAAGACCGAGATGGGGGTTTCTTTACACGTAGTGGAAGGCGTTACACCCCAAACATAAATGTGGAAGCAGCCAAAGGAAAAGCGGTGGCGAATGAGCGAAGGGAAGAAAGAACAATCAAACCCGAAGCACTTGTCAACGAACCTGTGACAGAAAATGAGGCTAAGGAGTTCTTAAAATTCCTTAAGCATAGCGAGTACAGTGTTGTGGAGCAACTACACAAACAGCCAGCTCGCATATCAGTACTAGCCTTGCTCATGAGCTCAGAAACTCATTGAAACGCGTTAATAAAGGTATTAAACGAAATATACGTAGCGGGCGATGTATCTGTCAACAAACTGGACCGTCTAGTTGGAAATCTAAGTGCCGATAACTTTATTTTCTTCAACGATGATGAGATACCTCCAGGGGGTATGGGATCTACCAAGGCCCTACACATAACCACACACTGCAAAGGGTATATATTGCCCGGGGTGTTGGTCGATAACGGGTCAGCCCTGAATGTACTACCTTTGTCCACATTGAACAGGTTGCCCGTAGATAGCTCCCACATGAAAGCATGTCATAATGTTGTAAGAGCATTCGATGGTACGGAGAGAAGAGTTATGGGGAGAATTGATATACCTCTTCGAATCGGCCCGAATACATACGAAGTGGACTTTTTAGTAATGGACATCAAACCTTCCTACAATTGCCTGTTAGGAAGACCCTGGATCCATTCGGCAGGGGCTGTGCCATCATCACTGCATCAGAAGTTGAAATTGGTAGCGGAAGGAAGATTGGTCACAATCAATGCAGAAGAGGATATCATAGCATCCGTTACTAGTGACACTCCGTACATTGAGGTGGACGAGGAAGCGATGGAGTGTTCTTTCCGATCACTAGAATTTATCAAAGCAACCTTCATTGCGAAGGGCAGCAAAATCCCTATACCCCGAGTATCTAAGTCTACGAAGATGGGCCTCCAGATGATAGTTGGGAAAAGAGCCTTACCAGGGAAAGAGCTCGGAAAGTACCTTCAAGGAAGGATTGAAGTGCCGATGTAACGAGAAAAACGAGACCATTTTGGCTTAAGATTCAAGCCAAATACAGAACAAAGGAGGAGAGAGGAAGAAAAGAGAAAGGAAAGAAGAAGAGCGCGCCTAGGCGAACAAGAAATCAAATGGGAACCAATGACCTTTCCTCATTTATCCAGAACATTTGTCTCAGGGGGGATCATATACCCTGACCAAATCATGGCGATAAGAGAGGAAGCAAAAGAAATGTTGAGAAACTTGAGCATCAACGCCATATCCGAAGGAAAGCCTGAAGAAGGAAATTTATCCGGGATTCGCCCCTATGCTCCCGGAAGTGTTCTGAACAATTGGACCGTAGAAGAGATTCCCGTAGCTTTTAGAATCAATTCAGAGTAATGTTCAAAGCGCACCTATTGCTCTAAGCCTAGGAGTAATAGGGAACCCTTTGTTGAATAGACATATGTCCAAGCATCTTTATTTCAATAAAATGCATTTTTTGAGCAAATGTTTTTTATCCTTTACATTCCATTCATAGTCATTCCCACAAAAGATCATTCTTAGATTATTTTATTTTTACATTTTTCTTGATCCTTTCCAACAGGTCCCCAGACATTAATGGCATGAGCGACACTGTTATTGACTCAGAATCTCCTTTTGAACAAGATATGAATGTGGAGGATTCCCGAGATGTTGAAGATGACCGAGACGATAGCATATCTCTCGAATTACTAAAGATGGTAGAGCAAGAAGGGAAACAAATCTTGCCCCACAAAGAGTCAGTAGAAATTGTGAGCGTGGGAGAAGGGAAAGAGTTAAAAATCGGGGCTAACATCGCTGCAAAGACAAAGCAAGACCTCATCAAGTTGCTCCAAGAATTCAAGGACGTCTTCGCTTGGTCATACCAGGACATGCCCGGATTGAACACGGATATAGTCGTACACCGCCTCCCCATAAAGGAGGAATGCAGACCCGTCCAACAGAAGCTTCGAAGAATGAGGCCTGATGTTCTGTTAAAAGTAAAAGAGGAAGTCAGGAAACAGTTCGATGCTGGTTTTTTGCAAGTGGTCAAGTACTCGGAATGGGTAGCAAACATAGTGCCTGTTCCTAAGAAAGACGGGAAGGTACGGATGTGTGTGGACTATAGGGGTTTGAACAAGGCTAGCACAAAAGATAACTTTCTGTTACCTCACATCGATACCTTGGTGGATAACACAGCTGGATATTCACTTTTCTCTTTCATGGACGGCTTCTCCGGGTACAACCAGATTAAGATGCACCCTGAAGATATGGAAAAGACCACATTCGTAACCATGTGGGGAACATTTTGTTACAAGGCGATGCCATTTGGACTAAAAAATGTAGGGGCAACATATCAAAGAGCCATGGTGACCCTCTTCCATGACATGATGCACAAGGAGATCGAAGTCTACGTGGACGACATGATTGCAAAGTCCAAAACCGAAGAGGAACATGTACAAGTCTTGAGGAAACTATTTCTAAGGCTGAGAAAGTTCCAACTGAAACTCAATCCAGCAAAATGTACCTTTGGGGTTAGGTCGGGAAAATTGTTGGAATTTGTAGTCAGTGAAAAAGGAATTGCGGTGGATCTTGATAAAGTAAAAGCTATACAGGAGTTGTCTCCACCACGCACCCAAAAGGAAGTTCGAGGTTTCCTCAGGAGATTAAACTATATCGCTCGATTCATTGCACAACTAACGGAGAAATGTGACCCTATATTCCGTCTTCTTAGGAAACACAACTCAGGTGAATGGAATGAGAAGTGCCAGGGAGCTTTTGATAAGATCAAGCATTATTTGTCTGAACCCCCAGTACTAATGCCCCCTTGCCCAGATAGGCAATTGATACTGTATTTGTCAGTGTTTGAAAATTCTATGGGATATGTGCTAGGCCAGCATGATGAGTCAGAAAGAAAGGAAAGAGCGATATACTATCTCAGCAAGAAGTTTACAGAATGCGAGACGAGATATTCGCCAATTGAGAAACTGTGTTGTGCTTTGATTTGGACGACCCGAAGACTGAGACAGTACATGCTATATCACACCACTTGGCTTATCTCAAAGCTAGACCCTCTCAAGTACATGATGGAGTCGACTGCGCTAAATGGAAGAATGGCCCGATGGCAGATTCTACTTTCGGAGTTCGATATAGTCTACATAAACCAGAAAGCTGTAAAAGGAAGTGCAATAACAGACTTTCTAGCCAATAGAGCTTTAGAAGATTACAAACCATTGGACTTCGATTTTCCAAATGAAGACCTGATGTACGTGGCGATCACTGAGGAATATATCCAAAATGAGGGCCTCCCTTGGAAACTAAACTTTGACGGAGCTTCAAACGCGGTAGGGAATGGAATTGGGGCAGTCCTAGTATCCCTAGATGGAGATCACTATCCTCTCACCAGCAAATTAGATTTCAATTGCACGAATAACATGGTGAATACGAAGCATGCATCCTGGGTATCCGGGCAGCCATTGAACGCAAAATTAAAACGTTAGAGGTATATGGCGATTCTACGCTAGTAATCTATCAACTAAAAGGTGAATGGGAAACGAGAGATCCCAAGCTAATCAGTTATCGAAGACTAGTCTTGGAGTTAATTAAGGAGTTTGACAACGTCACTTTCTGTTACCTCCCACGAGAAGAGAACCAGATGGCCGATGCTCTAGCTACCTTGGCTTCTATGATCAAGGTGAACAAGTAAGAGGAAGTGAAGCCTATCCAAATGAGCATTTATGAGATTCCAGCACATTGCTACAATGTCAGCGAAGAAGACGAAAGGGACGATCACCCTTGGTATCACGATATATTACAATATGTGAAGAATCGTGAATACCTCAACCAAGTAACTGAAAACGATAAGAGGACATTGAGAAGACTGGCTAGCGATTACGTCCTAGATGGGGAAATCCTATACAAAAGAAGGAAAGATGAGGTACTTCTAAGATGCGTAGAGGAAAATGGTTCGTCCTGAAAAAGATCATTCCCTTGCAAAAAAGACTATAGAGGAAAATGGATGCCGAACTGGGAAGGACCTTATGTAGTAAAGAAGGCCTTTTCTGGTGGAGCTCTAATTTTAGCAGAGATGGATGGAAAAAGTTTACGAATCTCGTGAACTCAGTTTCTACCAAGAAATACTTACCTAAAAAAATGGAGAGGCCAAGGTGAAAACCCGCAATGGGCGCTTTGTGACCAAAGGGGTTTTGAATTGAAAACTCAGGAATGGGCAATTCAAATTTTTGAAGGGGAGGTATGCAACGGTCTTGCTACAACTCGAATTAACAAGAGAGAGAGACGTCACGTCTTGGAGCATCAACAAAGTCTTCTAAGTCTATCCAACACCCATCAAGTATAAAAGGGGTTCTCAAGAAATTTGTACAGAGAAGCTCATGCTATGACATCTGGATATTTGTTTCATCTTTAATTTCACATTTTAGCAAAATTTGCCTTGTCAAAACATGATCTTTTGATCAGTTTACCCATTTTGAGCCTTGATCTCAGCATCCATTGTAATGACATTTTTCAAGCACTTTTCATTGGAATAACGATTAATGGACGGTTAATATTCAAATTAAAGGAGTTTTGCATATCACTCTAAAAAAGCTTTTAATTACTATGGGAACTTGAATTAAGGCCAATATTCAGAACTAACCAGGTTCATGGGGTAATCGAAACCTAAAACGGTGACCCCCCCAAAGATATCAGTCAAACCAGGGGGCAGGGTGATCCGTTGCAAAGAGATCATTTTCATGCATTCATTCATATCCAATTAAGGGCATTCGACTCATTCTGATCATTGCATCCTAATCATTGTAAAAAGACCATTCTCATGTCATCCATAACACATGTAGATAGGGGCATTTGAGTCATTTTGAGCATCGCATCATCATCATTTTCTACAAGACAGGTTCCGCAAAGAACAGTGTAGCAAGTTCAAGTTTAGTTCCATAGAGATAATGGTGGAGCAGATTGAAGATCGAAGTCTTCCTGAAGATGGTAAGGGAGCAAATTGACAAGTTCAGATAAGATTCCAATATTGAAAATTATTCTATTGCCACTAACCAGTAGTGGAATAGATTGAAGATTATCCTATTACCACTGACCAGTAGTGGAATAGATTGAAGATTATTCTATTGCTACTAACCAGTAGTGGAATAGATTGAGGATTATCCTATTACCACTGACCAGTAGTGGAATAGATTGAAGATTATTCTATTGCCACTAACCAGTAGTGGAATAGATTGAAGATTATCCTATTACCACTGATCAGTAGTGGAATAGGTTGAAGATTGTTCTATTACCACTGACCAGTAGTGGAATAGATTGAAGATTATCCTATTACCACTAACCAGTAGTGGAATAGATTGAAGATTGTTCTATTTGCCACTAACCAGTAGTGGAATAGATTGAAGGTCGTCCTGTTGCCACCAACCAGTGATGGAGTGGGTTGAAGATCGTCCGGTGGCCGCCGACCAGTGGTGGAATTGGTCAAAGATCGTCCTATTGCCACTGACCGGCGGTGGAATAGGTTGAAGACTATTCTACTGCCATCGACCAGCGATGGAACGGGTTGAAGACTATTCTATTGCCATCGACCAGCGATGGAATGGGTTGAAGATTATTCTATTGCCACTGACCAATAGTGGAATAAATTGAAGATTGTCTTATTGCCCCAACCAGCAGTAGAGTAGACTAAAAATTACAAACGTTATCTTCCCAAAGATAGCAAGGAAGCAGTTTGGAAAGTTCAAATTTATTTCCTTGAAGTCCCGGTGGAGCAGATCAAAGCTACAAAACTCTTTTACCTAAAATCACGTCGAAGACGATCGAGACGCTAGTTACTATGCTCTGAAAGAAGCAGTGGAAATATTATATCCCTGAAGATATAACGAAACAGTGAAGCGGATCAAAGCCACGAGTTACGTTGGAGTTTGAAGCTGTTCGAAGAATACGAGAACCAAAGAAGTCAAGACTTAGTGGATCCGGACAAATTTGGCCTTCTTTATGTCTTTGCTCTATTCTCGTTACACGACAATGAACAAAGAGGGGCAGCTGTCAAGCCCAAATTTGCCCGGGCTAACAAAGCCCAATTTACAAACCCAAAACAGGCCCAATTACAAAATAAAAAATAGCCCAATATACAACATGCCCGAAACTAAAGATGCTAGGAAGAAGCTAGGGTTTTGAAACCCTAGCAGCGCCGCGCGCGTGTAGACACGCGCTTCTCCACTGTCGCAACCCACTCAGCGCACCATCGCCGTTCTCCACCTCCCCCACCTCTCTCTGTCCCCACGACCTGCAACAAGACAAAAAGACAGTCAGACCACGAGCAAAATGGCATTTTTTTTTATTTTATTCATTCGGCTATAAAAGCCATGAAAAACAATGTATTAAGGACTCTCTTTTTTTTTCAATCGGAGAATAAACAAAAACCAATCAAAAGAGAACAGAGAGAAATAACAAGCAAAGATAAAAAAAACAAAAAAAAAACAAAAGAGTCTAACACCAGATCCGAAGGTATTTTCATTTTTATTTATTTTTTTATTTTCTTTCCCTTTTTTTCGCAAATATATTTATAAATATATATAAAGATAAAAAAAATAATATAAAGAAATAAAGAAATTACCTGTTGCGAATTTCGCGGTGGCCGGCGACGGTCTACGGTGGCTCCCTCCCTCGCCAGAAATCCCACCTGCAGAGAAAAGAGAAAGAAAAGTCATTTTTTTTAGAAACAGCACAAATAAAAAAAAAGGGAAAATAGTGGTTTTATAGTGGATTAAAACGGCGCCGTTTTGGGGTTGAAAACCCAGGCGCCAAAACGACGCCGTTTAGGGTGACCCGTGTGTGACCCGACCCGCATAGCTAAGGTCCGCGTGTTTTTCATTGGAGGGGCTAATTGCACATTTAACCCCTCCGCCATTTTTCGTTTTTACAATCAGGTTTTCAGTTTCTTTGAAATTTTCCCCGAAAGTTTATTTGATTTCCGATCTCGTCCCTCCATTGCTGCGCGTTTTGAAGGGAGGGGTTATTACCCATTTCAGTCCCTCCCTTCTGTCATGCGTTTCAATCTGACCCCTTTCCCCTTTTATGTTATTTCGAATTGCCCCCAAACTTTCGTTTCAAATGCGATTTGATCCCTTTTTTAGTTATTTTGTAATTTTTTTTAATCTCATTATTATATTTTTATTATATTATTGTTATATTATTTTATTTATTATTTTCATTATTATATTGTACCTATTTTATATTATTATTACTATCTTATTACGTTGTATATATTTTGTATCACTATTTCGTATTTTTATTATTACTATTATTATTACTACTATTATTATTATATTATTAACATCGTTTTTTTGCTTCAAATTTCTTTGTTATCATTATTTTACTTCATTTTCTTAATTTTGTCTTCGTTATTGCACACTCCATTATATTCTGTTTATTCTTGCTTGCATCATTTCATGTAGATAGGTGACTTTGAAACACATTTCAATATTTTTCTCATTTTTTAAAAAAATTCATAAAAAAGGGATTTTCACAAAGGTAATATTCATGAATTTGGGAAGTCGAAAATTTGTGCCCAATCATGCTGGGTGCGACTTTTTTGTTTGACCGAACAAGTGGATAACCTTTCAAATTTTGTTTCTATTTTCAAATAAGGTAATTCGTGAGTTTGGAAATTCAAAGAGATTGTGCTCAATCGTGCTGGGTGTGATTTTCTGTTTGACCAAATAAACGAATATCCTTTCAAAACTACAATGCATGTGTTTGAGGAATTTTGGAGATGACTTTGAATTCAAGGACTTAGATTATCGTGTCCAATCGTGCTGGATGTGAAACTCTATTCCTTCGAAACAAAGGAAATTCGATATTCAATCAAGTTTTTAAAAATAAAAAGGACAAAATGAAATTTTGAAATCTTTCCAAACTTTTCGACATTAGGACATTGATTAATCAATTTGGTACCAATTTTGGGCGTTGCGAGGGTGCTAATCCTTCCTCGCACGTAATCGACTTCCGAACCTATCCTCTCGAATATCCGTAGACCAAAGACACCGTTTTAGTGAATCAAAACGTTTTATTAAAACAAAGGTGATCCGATCGCACCTAATAAAAGGTCGGTTGCGACTCCCGTTTTACCCGTTTTTAAAACCCTAAGTCGATTCCCGTTTTGTCAAAAAGGGGACAGTTTCGACAGGCTGAATCTTGTACTTAAGGAAACCCAGAGATCTCATTGTCTCAACGAAAACAAGCGGCAAAGGCACAAAAGTAAATATGAGGAATAAAAACAAAATGTTGTGGCAGTAAAGATAGTAATCTGATTTTTGAGCCCAGTAATTAAACCATAGTGTCTCGGCCACGGTCAAGTTCCGTCCGAGGAATGTAGTAGCCTACTCGATTGTATTAAAGGGTAACATCTTCAGTGTTGCCTCGGCGGTATTGGTGAGTGTGGTGGCAGTCAGTGCTGGTAGATTGATTGCAATCAAGAGATGCAAGTGAGAATTTAAATGAAGAAATTGAGAGTGTAATGTTACGTGTATCAATCAAATAGTGGTAATATTATATACATATAAATGTAGGGAGTTGTTAGATCGTAGTCGTTTCCTGTTTGTCTGCATGGGGACTTGGGAAAGTAGGGATCTAGTTAGTGGTTCCAAAGCTAGAAAGGTCTTCCGAAGTTGTCCAAAGGCTAATAATGTTCATCTTCTTCAGTGAAATACTGTCGAAATTTTTAGCTCCATCAATGGCGAATGGCGGTGATAAGGTAAGCACATCAATGATATTATATGACTATTTCATCTGCCACATTATGAAGTAAATAAGTTACTTAAAAAGAAGTTTAATGATAGCAGTACTTAGTGAAATCTAATTTAAGTTTTTTATAATTAATAAAATTTAAATTAGTAATAGTAAAATTGATACTGATAAAATTTTAATTTAATTTTTTAAAAATTATAAAGATATAAATTATTAAAATAACAAAATTATATTTTTAATATTATAAAAATATATAATTTAATTCCGCTCCCCTAACTAATTTTGAGTTCTGCAGTACCACCAACAAAAGTAATAAATATTTTAATCTAATGAAAATAAAATTAATTAAAAATATTAGAAAAATAGATGCAAGAATTTCACATTAATAAAGAGTACCAAAAAAATTAACATATATGTTAATCTAGTAAAAATAAATTAGTTGCTACTTGAATAGTTTTTAAATTAAAAAAATGATCAAAAACACTTTATAAATAGAGAAATAGATAGATGGAGATGTAATTGTTTTAGAGTTAATTTCAATTATAGAAAAAGAGTAATCAGTATTTTCTCTCAGCTATAAAAATTAGCGTATTTGTTAATTTTAGTTATGTTTACACTCTACAGCTAAACTAATATATAATGAAAAACCAAAACAAATACCATATTAACTTAACTCTGAACTGCCCAAGTTGTTATGCTTTTCTTTTTCCATTTATAAAATTACAACTTTAATTATATAATCAAAATCAAACATTACAATCATTAAATTAAATAAGTAAAGCAATTTAAGTACTTAATAAATTACAGTTGGGTTTATGTACAATATAATTAATAACATTTATATTGTATCTAATAATTAAATATCTTTATATAAATTTCCAAGTCATGTTCATTATTTTAAAAATAAAATATTTATTTTTATATTCTCAAAATTAAAATTAATTTTAAATTAAATAAAAAATAGAATTTAGATTATTTGAATTTATGCATGTTGGTGGTGTTAGGAAACAACTTGACCTCTCACGCACACGCAAACTGCCAGCTACCTCTTTCCAACGGCCATTCCCATTTTACATTCTCACAACCATTTGACCTAGCCATTAACTCCACATCTTTAAAAACCAACACCACCCAAACACACGGCAACTCATTTGTTGTTGTCCTTTTCGTGTTTTTTCTTTAAATAATGTCCCAAAAGACTCTTCCACTAAAGTTTCCAAGCTTCCGGCGACGACGGCTACCGTACCCATCATCGACCTCAATACTACAGACGCCTCCTCCACATCGGAGATCACTGAAAAGGTCGTCGAAGCATGGTAGGATTCTGATGCGATGTGCTTCAGAGCCATGTCTGTGGAGCTCTACGCGCACTTTCATGGGGTCTAGAGGGGAAGAGTCGCCTTTGTTTGGACCTCAAACTAGCATCGGCGCCTTTGCTTCTTCTCCTTCTTTGTCGGATTTCGCTTCTCCAAAACAGAGTTTTGAGGTAAACTCTCATTGATCATCAAACTTTGCATTAATACACATCCATAATGGAGATTTTAATGGTGTTCCTCTCCTTGTTGATGCCATGCAAGGGTTACAACAAAGAAGCTAAAGTTGTGATCAACGTATGGGTTGAAAGAAGTCCAGGACCAGTCCGAACCATGGTGAAATTAGGGGCCAGTGTCGAAGACGCTATAAAGCTTGTTCTGCACAAGTATGCTAATGAAAGGAGAACTCCTAAGCTTGATTATAGTTTGGGATTTGAATTACATCATTCTTATTTTAGCCTTCAAAGTAAGTGGCCACTCATCTCATGTTGATCTTTTTCTTACATTCTACCCTATCTGGTTGCAGATAACTGATCCTGTTCTTGATCCTGTCCTGTCACCTAAGGTTTGGATAAGTTACAGTTAATCGGCGATGCTAGTTGCAGAACCTTCTATCTTAGAAAAAGGAGCAGTTTGGACCATTGCCGCAATGGAGGATCCAGTTCTTATGTTTCAGAAATTGGTCCAGCAAAAGCCAAATCCCCGGCCTATTTTTTTCCGGCTTTCATGGCTCGAACAGTAGCCAAAATCGTAAGAGGAATACGTAGGCTGTGGAAGGTCTTCCTTTGCTTCAGATAATGGGGGATTTCATGACCACCTATGATCATGCTGCTCTAACAAGTGACAATTATAACATATAATTTTCTCTTGAAATAATGTTAAATTGCTAAATGTGATAAATAAAACTTAAATATAAGTTTTTTGAAAGATGGAGTCACGTTAGGGGAAAATAAAACAGAAATTAAAGTTGGCAGAAGCTGTAGCCCACGGGTGAAATTTCCAGTGCTATTGATCATTGAAATGTATAACTTCTTTTCACAATTTAATTCAGTGGGTATGATAAAATTAAGGCACCTCAGTTGGAGTGTATTTAAAAAAAGTTTGAGGAGAGGTTATTACAACATAATTATTTTTTTAGAGAAAAGATTATATGAAATTGTGATTTCATATTATTTTTATCTATTTTTAATATTAATTTTTTTCAAGAGGAAAAAACTTAAAATCAAAAGAAAAAATTTGATTTGTCATTATCTCATTTGAAGGGGTTAATGATAATGTGAAATTATAGTTGGATACAATTTTTCTCTACTTTCCTACGTATAAAGAATACCTTTCTTGCTTTTCTCATATGATGACTTGGGTAATTAAAAACGAATTAAGATAAATTACATTAGTAGTTACTAAGTTATAGGTAATTTTTTGTTTTAGTCACTTAATTAAAAAAAGTTACAATTTAGTCATTGAATTATTCGAAAGATTTCATTCAAGTCATTAAACTATTTAAAATTTTTTATTTAAGTCACTCGTTAAGTGTTTTTTTTTTTTAAAGTTTTGCCATTGTGTAATACCCCTAACTCGTCTCCGTCATTGGATTAGGGTTATGGAACATTACCTTATAATCGGAAACATTTAACCTTAATATATCTCAATAGAATAATTAAACATTACTTAAGTAAATCACATTAAATACAATCAAACATATGCATTTGGTCCCTAAATCGAGCCTTCGAGGCCCTAAAAATAGCTTAGAAGCAACTCGGGACTAATTTGAAACAAAATAGAAGATTTAAGAGAAAGTTGCAAAAATGTGAAAACAGGGGTCACACGGTCGTGTGGCCAGAACGTGTGACATAGCCTAGGTCGTGTAACATTCAAACAAAGGGACACACGGCCGTGTCCCAACCTGTGTCCTCACCCATGTAACTCACTGAGTAGGGTCACACGGCTATGTCGCAGGCCGTGTAACTCTCTGAGTTGCCACACACGATCGTACGCTAGGCCATGTAACTCACTGACTTGAAACACTAAGAAATTTCAAATGACACACGTTCGTGTCGCTAGGCCGTGTGATCCATATTTTGACCCTAAATTCATGCCATTTCAAGGCCAAATCATACCTAGCCATCCATACCATTTGGGCATACATACAAAGGATTTAAAACATCATTCACACACACCTAACATACCATCTCAAACGTCCTAATTCATCTAACCAATATGTCATTCAAAGGCACCACAATTATACCAAAACATCATTTACCGAAACAAGTCAATATTGTCATATTCCAAGCATACAAACTTAGTCCATTTAACTACTACATGATATCACAAATGACCATTTCCAAACCACCACATACATACCAAAAGAGCCTTATATACAAGCACTTAAGAGTAACCAAAATGATCTAACTTAAATAAGCATTAAAAGTTCATCAAATTCAAACATAAACTTCACAAGCATGAACCTACCAAATCACCATTAACACATTCATAAACTACCATTACAAAATATCCTATACATGTCATTATTAACCTTGGCCAAAATACTCAAAAACTACCGAAATGGTTGTTGGATAGTGTGATAGGTCACCAACAAGCTTTCAACTGATCGAGCTTCCGATTATCTATGAAACAATAGGAAAAAGACTACGTAAGCAATGAGTGCTTAGTAAACTCGTATAAATTCAAACATAACTTACCATTTCTTTAGCACAAACTATAAAATATGTATAATGTCATTACCAATACCATAAGCTTAATATAAACCATCACTCACAAGTTAGCATGCTTATCCATGATACAAATGAATTCAATCATGTAGTAAATAAGTTTCATATACAGACCAGTTAACTCATCAACCTTTTCATATGATCATGAATCGTTTCATTTGTATACTTATCGTGCCATTTCCTTTACTTACCCGTTGAACCATCTAGAATCACATCGGATACTCGGGAATACTCACACACACAGTGTGCCTTTCCATATAACCGTAACCTTTTCTTTACAATAGTGCTTACACGAGCTGTGGGTCTGAATGTTAGCTACACGATACTGCTCACACGAGCTGTGGAGAATCCGCAACAAATATAGGACCTCAACCATCGGTAGGACATTGAAGACCAACACCCGAAATATGAAATCCCTAATGATACTCTATATCATTAAAGTATTAATAAGTTTATGTTTTCGCCACTCAACTTTAAAAAGTTACAAAATTATCACTAAACTGTGTGAAAGTTTTCATTTAAGTTATTCGGCTATTAAAATTATTGTTGTCTAGCCTTTGCTATTCACATTGCTTGCAAAAATTAGAAGCTCCCTTTCCCCTTTTCTTCTATAGTTTAATTTTTTTCATAAAACAACTTTAAATCTCACGAATATGTGAACCAAAATTAAATAGCTTTCTTTTTCGATCTCCAACAGTGAACCTCATATCAACTCAAATCTAACCAAAATTACCGTATTGATCATCAAATTGTTATTTGGAGCTCAGTAACCAAAATTTAAAAAAAAAACCCTTAATAACATAGTGACTTAACTAAAAACTTTTGAATAATTTAATGATTGACTTAAATAAAAATATTTGAATAATTAAATATTGACATTTTATAACTTTTTGGTATTGAATAACTAAAATATAAACTTTGGGAGAAATTTATCGTAAAAAATTTTTTTTTTCCTAGAATTGAGTATACTAGTCGCCGTCGGAGTCCTCGAAGAAGTAAAAAAAATGAAAAAGAAATCCTAATAAAAGGTTAAAAACTGAAAGTATTGCAAGCCTTAAAATTCAAAAACGGAGTTATATAGGCTACTTTTGATCGGGTATTTTCTGCGTTTCCGGTGCAATAAGTCAATCCAATAATAATAACCTTCCTCAGGGAAAGGGGACACCCGAGGGCATTAGTCACCCGGCTTAGCCCCTGCTATTGTCGCAGCTTCATCCTCTTATCATCCAAGCAATAATTCCCAACGGAAGAGGGGGCAGAGAAAGAGAAAGAGAGGCATGGTAGATCTCTTCGTATGGCTTTTTTCTTTCTTCATCCTCGTTGCCCTCCTCATTATCCTCGTTTATCAGGTCAATCCCTTCATCTAATCTAGTATATGATGTATTAAATTGACTTGGTGGGTTGATTGTTTAGTTTATTCTTCAATTTATTTGCAACTAAATTCCTTATGAAGTGCTAAAAAAAGAGAATACTAGTTCTGGGTATTTTGGATTTTGTTATAAGAATCTGTGTTTGAAGTTTTGATTTCTGGAATATTATCTCACTGCCCTTTGATTTGAGTAACTAGGTTATTGTTCTGTTTATTTATATTGAAAACTGGAAAGGGAAATTTAACAGCTTGATAATTTTGCTGCAGCTCATATGCTTGGCTGATTTAGAGTTTGATTACATCAATCCTTATGATTCTTCATCACGGATAAACAAAGTGGTATTGCCGGAATTTATCCTGGAAGGATTTTTATGTTTTTTCTATCTACTAACAGGGCATTGGGTTATGTCACTGTTATGTGCTCCATACTTGTACTACAATGTCAGACTGTAAGTTTTTCTCTCCCTCTTTTATCTACATTTTATTATCAGTGTAGTCTGTTTTGAGGAGAACCAGCTTTGGTTCAATGTTAATTTCAAATTTCTTCGTTGCATCTCCCTTTAATATTGAGCTTGCAACTCTATGTCCAGTAGGATGTAAACCCCTCTCTGGTCGATCAATTCTATCTAGTTCCAACTCGGAGAGCTTGTTCTATAATGTGAATGATGAGAACGGATAGTTAATACTTGAATAATTTAATACGGGTAGCGTTGGAACTGTATGGAAAATGGTTATATGCCTTGTAGTTAATATGAATATCAACAAATAGATAACCGTTTGCTTTGTTTACCTTTAGCCCTCTCTTAGTTTAGAGACTCTTGCTATGAAACACTAATTGCTAAGAAAATCTTATATGTATCAATAGATGGAAATAATAGACGGCTTTAGATCTTCATCAAGGAGAAAATAGCAAAAGAGTGAAAGAGGGGATTGATTGGCTGCCATAGTAACAACTTTCTGCTTCGTTTTGCAAGTCCCGAACAATATAAGCTATCTCTTCTGCAAAGTTAGATACACTAGCTATTGAAGATTGAATGCGAGACTCTTCTTGGCCTCTTGCATAGTTATAGTTATATTTTACGGTATGTTGAGTACTTGCGAAATAGTGTATGCTTCGGGGTTGTTTTTCCTAACTTTGACTTCTTGTCAGTTACACTCGGAAACAGCACCTGGTAGATGTTACAGAGATATTTAACTTGCTTCATTGGGAGAAGAAGAAACGCCTTTTTAAACTTGCCTACGTCGTCGTTCTCCTCTTTTTTGCTGTATTCTGGTATTTTTCTAACAGTAGACAAAAATGCTCCCTCTAAACATGTTGCTTTTTATTGAGTAGTAGCCTGCTAACTTGGAAACTTTGATATGTGTTTGTTAGGATGATCTACTCTGCATTAGAGGATGATTAATGGAAGATATAATGGAAGTGTTTGTGGATTTAAATTGCTGCCCTGCATTGGCATTCGGCTCTTCATACTCTTTTTTTTTGGGGGGGTTTACATGTTATTTATTTAAGCCTTGTTTTTGTTGTAACTGATATATAGCATCAATTTCAAAGTTGTATAATTGTGAGATTTTCTAGTTGATTTTAGTGTTATATTATTTTATCTGCAATTCAGTTTACTAGAATGAGCTTTTTCACTTTATAATTAACAAGAAAAGTAGAAAAGGAGGAAGTGACAACAGATGGTCTCTTTCTTAAGTAAATAACTTAAATAATGTTGTATAAGCCCTCAAATAATTTACTCTTCAATTTAAATTTATTCTTTTAAAATTATATCATCATAGTAAGAGTATATGCCAATGACATAAAAGAATCCAGGGTATTTTGATTTATTATTATTTTTTAAAAAAATCAATTAAAATAAGAATATAGAGAGATTTGAATTTACGTCAATTACATTAGAAATATCTTGAATTTCCTATCTAACTGAAATTTTATTTTGATTTTTTTTACGAGAATTTTGATAGTGTTTAAACTTTTTGTTGGCACAATATCATTCTTCAAATCATATTCTTATCATCTCTTCTGCTATTTAAATAAATAGTTGTTGCGAATTAAAAGTTTAAGGGTAAACTATATTATTGGTTACTAAATTATGAATAAGTTTTATTTTGGTCACTTAATTAATAAAAATTACGATTTGGTCACTAAAGTTTTTGAAATTGTTTCTTTTGTCACCTGATTGTTAAGTAGCACTTTTTTAGTTGGTATAATAACAATTTTAGTTCTTAGTTTTCATTTTTTTTTTCAATTTGACCTGTTTATTTATAAAATGATAAAAGAATTCAAAATTATTTAAAAATAGAATTTTTTTTCTTATAACGAAAAAATTATGTCAAGAAACAGAAGATGTAAAAAAAATAGAGAATTAATAATCTTGCTTAATGTTTTGGTTTTTCTTCTTTGTTTTTTCTATAAAAAATGGGTATTAAATACTTCTATATAAATAATATAAAGAGAAAATTTGGAGGGTTTAAAAACAATTTTCCCTCATTTTCTCTCACTTTATCTATTTTTATTCATATGCTCTTTTTTTTAATTTTATTTTTTAGAATTTTCCAAATAAAAAAATCATTTTTATCATTTTATATATAATTAGGGTCAAATTGATTAAAAATATAAAAGACGAGGACTTAAATTATTATCATACCTATTAAAAAGTGTCACTTAACAGTCTAGTGACTAAAAAAATAATTTCAAAAACTTTTAACGATTAAATTGTAACTTTTTTAATTAATTAAGTGATCAAAATGAAAATTTATTTATAGTTTAGGGAGTAATGGTGTAGTTACCCAAAACTAGTAGGAGGTTAAAAAGGGGTTAACAGGACCCGACCGAAGATAAAATCGTCGGTATTTATAAGGATGAGTTCTGAAGGGAAGGTGTCAAACGCAACGAACTTCCGTTATGTCGTATGTCTTTCTTACATAAACTCGATTTAAAAGTGCAATGTTCTTTCTCTTTACTGATTCCAGTTTGTTGGCTGTTAGAGAAGGGTTTATGACTTCATAAGGTGTGAAAGCCAAAAAAGAAATCCTTTACTTGGATTGTAAAGTTTGATATTTTATTATGATTATATCGACAATTGATTGAACAAACTCTACAGAAGAGTTGGATTGAAGTGAAACTTAGAAACAATAGGGTATTTCTCTGTTTTTGGTTTGATTGATTTGGCACTCGAGATTCCAAATCCAAATGGTTCAAATTATGCCATTTTAATCAGCCTCTTGTATATTAGATGTTGCTTCATAGGGTAAAGAGCTTCTTAAATAACCAGCTAACTATCAAACAGGCGAAACAAATTCATGCTCAAATCCTTATTACCAGCCTTAACCACCTCCAGCCTTCCTTGGTTCATCAGTTCCTTCTATCCACAACCAACTATTCGGCTAGTGTTTTTGTCTATGTGCGAGAAATCCTCTACCATTTGCAGAAGCCGGATGCTTTTTCATGGGGTTGCACCGTAAGGTTTTTATCACAACACGGGCAATTCGAAGAAGCTTTTTCTCTTTATGTTGAAATGCAGAAGCTTGGGTTGTACCCAAGCACACATGCCGTATCGTCTGCTTTAAGAGCATGCGCTAGGACTGGGAGTAAAACCGGTGGGATTTCGATCCATGCTCAGGTTCATAGATATGGGGTTTGCAACTGTGTTTTTGTGCAAACAACTCTTGTGGATTTCTATACGAAGCTGGGTGATATGGATACTGCAAAAAGGGTTTTCAATGAGATGCCTGAAAAGAATGTGGTCTCGTGGAATTCGATTTTATCTGGGTATTTGAAAGCTGGAAACTTAGGAGAGGCTCAGAGGGTGTTTGATGAAATGCCAAAAAAAGATGTCATATCCTGGAATGCAATTCTATCAGCGTATGCGAAAATGGGAAATATGGATAAGACCCTTTCATTTTTTCAGCAGATGCCAGAGAAAAGTTTCGCTTCTTGGAATACTTTGATTAGTGGTTATATGGAACGTGGAGAAATTGAATCAGCTCGGAAATTTTTTGACATGATGCATCGAAGAAATAATATTACTTGGATCACAATGATCGGTGGGTGCTCTAAATGTGGGGATGTCAAGTCTGCCCGCGAACTCTTTGATGAAATGCATGAGAGAGATCATTTAGCCTTTAATGCCATGATATCTTGCTATGCCCAAAACAGTGAACCAAAGGAAGCCCTAAAGTTGTTCGACGACATGCTTAAATCAGGTGTCAATATCCAGCCCGATGGAGTAACTTTGGCAAGTGTTATATCTGCTTGTTCACAACTAGGAGAATTGAGATTTGGTTCATGGATTGAATCATACATAAATAAGCATGGAATCCAAATGGATGACCATATGGCTACTGCTTTAATCGATTTGCATTCGAAGTGTGGAAATGTTAATGAGGCCTATAAGCTTTTTAATGGTCTGAGAAAAAGGGATGTTGTTGCTTACAGTGCAATGATAGCTGGATGTGCTATCAATGGCAAGGCTATTGATGCCATCAAGTTATTCCAAGATATGGTGGAAGCGCAAATTCAACCAAATTTAGCTACCTTCACCGGGTTATTAACCGCCTATAATCATGCTGGCCTGGTTGAAGAAGGCTACCGATGCTTTAATTTAATGAAGGACAATGGACTTGTACCTTCAACTGATCACCATGCAATCATGGTTGATCTTTTGGGCAGGGCAGGAAAATTAGAAGAAGCATATAAACTAATAAAGAGTATGCCTGTGAAGCCCCATACTGGTGTTTGGGGAGCTTTGCTTCAAGCCTGTAGTGTACATAAAAATGTAGAGTTCGGAGAGATTGCAGCTAAGCATTGCTTTGAGTTGGAGCCTGGTACAGGTGGTTATTATTCTCTCCTTGCCAATATTTATGCCTCTGTTGGGAGGTGGCAGGATGCTAGACGAATGAGAAGGAATATGGAGAGGAAGAAGCTGGACAAGATACCTGGTTGTAGTTGGACAGAATCGACTTGAGTCTTCCACCATTGACAGACTTAAGTGACCATCTAACTCAGGATGTGGTCCAGGAGTGATGGCGAGTTGACATTGAATGGTCCAGCTTGTCCTCAATAAAATGCTTGGAGTACTACATAATTTTGGTACAAGAACATTGATAAACCTCAACTCCTCTTCTCTTCTCTACTCATAGAGTGCTATCCCCCTGGCTCCTGTGTTGCTTAAAGTTTTATGTCTAACAGGAGATACAGGTTCTTCTTGTTCCTCAACTGCATAGGAAGATGGAGGATACCTCCATTTTCGCCTAATTTTTTCTTCTTTCTTTTTCTTTTGTGAGTGGCAGCTGAATGCACCTCTTTTTTTGTTCTTGGTTTCTTTTAATTAGAAAATGAAGTTGAGTTGTAGTTCCCAATAACTCCATAATAAAATTGGTCGTGTATGATGCATCTAATTACATAGACTAAATTTTAAAGTTGCGAAGAATATAAAAATTTATGACAGATTTTAATTCCAAAATTTATTAAAAATATTAAATTTCTTAATTAAAAAACGAAATTGATTTCAAATTTAAGCTAAACCATAAAAAATTGTTTTTGATTGAATTTTAATTTGTTTAAAAGTTAATAGAAAATCAATAAAAATCAAACAAAATATATGCATACATTGAAATTAGACTCAATAGAACCGGTACTAAAAAATCTAAGTCTTAATCAACAATGTTAAAACCTGCTTAGCTGAAAATTCTATACTTAATCATCTAATATCTTCTAAAGATTAATTAAAAAAATTATTATTGGGTAAATCTCAATAAAAGTATCATGAAATTTTTTATATTAAAAACATTATATTTTACCTTTATATTAAAAAAATAATAAACTAATTACTGTATGTTAAATCAAATAAAAAATTAAATTTTAATAATAAATAGTTTCATTTTAGCCACTAGTTTCTCACAATTATTGAGCAAAGCGAACAAAATCAATCTAATATTCCCTTTATTATATCTAAAACTAATCAAGCGGCAGAGATTTCTTCATGAATATATCTACGACAGTAGCGCATTCATCAGGTCAGATCCTCGATAAATCATCGAACCTTCTCTCAGTCTATTAATTTTCCGAATAAAACTCTGTCGTAGTCTTCAAGGCCCCCCCAAAACAATGGCAATCTCTCTTAATACAAATCTTCATCACCGTTCTCTCAGGTTCTCGTTCTTCTCTGTATAATACATATCCTGTGTATTTTTATGCGTACATGACATGGTATTTTTCTATTTTCTTGTTTTGCAGTTGTGGGACTAAGCTTTACTTTGGTTTGAAGCTTCAATCTCCCTGTATGCTCCTTCCCTCCACTCTATGATCTTACCCCCATTTTCTATATACCCTAAATTTTAAACCTTTTCCCCTAAATTCCCATCTTTCAAAGGTTTGTTTGCAACTGGCAGACCAAACTTGACTGCAGATTTCTTTAGCAGAATTAGTGAAAGCCTCCAATGCGGGTAATTGTTTGTTTATAGTCTTACACTGTAATTTGGTTTATTATCATTTATCTCTTACTATTAGCTTAATCTTCTCATTGTCTTGATATTGGAGATTTGGAATTGTTCCTATTCAATTTGACTATGGGTTTGTCAATCCACAGCAACTTTACAGTTTATAAATTGGAATTTTTGTTTGTATTTTCTTGAGTTTTATTTTGGTAACAAGGAAAAGAAAAAAGGGCATCTTTTTAATTGTTATGTTTGATAAGTTTTGGTACAAAGCTTGCTCCTTTAAGCATGTTATTTAATCAGTTTATCATGTTTGATGACTATTGTGTATCTTCTACACCTACCTGTTTGTGTTTACGCCATGATTGTTGCTGTATCTTATTTATTTCTTGTTCATGAAAATGGGGAGCTTTATCTCATGTAGTCTCAATGGATAATACATGAAATCTCTAAATTCAAGTTTCCAATTATTTCTTTGAAATCCTGTTGATGATTGTGAATTTTGTTCTCTGCAGAACTCGAAATTCTAAACCAGCAAGGTCGCGAGTTGGAATGATGCCTATAGGAACTCCAAGAGTTCCCTATAGAGTTCCTGGTGAAGGAACTTGGCAATGGGTTGATTTATGGAATGCACTGGTGAGTAAATCTTAAACGAATTTTATCATCCTGCTGTTATATTAATCACTTTCGGGTTTCAAAGTGGTTCGGCAATCTGTTATGGATATATACTTCAAGTCTGTACTAGATTTTGAATATTGCATGAATACTTTGTTTTCTTTCCCAAGCCCACTAAAAATTCTTTCATGCACCTTCTAGAGGCTAATGACTTTCTCTGGATGTAGTACCGAGAGCGATTTATATTATTGGACAACATATCGATGAGGAATTTAGCAACCAAATATTGGCAACAATGTTATACCTTGATAGCATCGATGATAATAAAAGGCTTTATTTTTATATAAATGGTCCTGGTGGAGATGTAAGGTTTTTTTTTTTTCTTGTTAAAGCTTTTGCTGATGTATATATATTTCTATTTCTAGTTTGTTATTGCTGGTCACTATCTGATGTGGACTGGCCCTATTTACAGCTTACTCCAAGCTTAGCTATCTATGACACCATGAAAAGCTTGAAAAGCCCTGTAGGCACCCACTGTGTAGGCTATGCCTACAATCTAGCCGGTTTCCTTCTTGCAGCTGGGGAAAAGGTAATGTTGTTGTTGCAAGTGAATATAAGTAATCCCTCAAAATTCGAGAGTTTTACCAACTTAACTTTTTATGTTATATTGACTATTCTTTAAATTTTCTTTTATTCTGGTTTGAATGTAATGCTGGCAACCAGAAAATGCTATCGCCAATGACTTGATTGTACAATCTTATTTTATGCCTCATGTGATGCATTTGTTATTTAAAGTCTACGTTTGAAAACATTCTCTTCTGGTTTCTTCCATATGAAGGGTAATCGCTTTGCAATGCCTCTTTCAAGAGTTGCTCTGCAGTCTCCAGCCAGAGCAGCTTGTGGTCAGGTATGACCGCATGCTATCATGTGGTGAATACTGTTTCGCTTTTCAGTGTTATGATTTTGATGATCATGAAATTATTAAATCCTGACAGGCTGATGATATCCGAAATGAAGCAAATGAGCTTCTTAGAATTAGAGATTACCTTTTCAATGAGCTAGCTATTAACACAGACCAGTCTGTTGAGAAGGTATGTTAACAGCTCAAAGCTCAATAGTGAATCACAATCCTCTCTTTCTGTTTGATTCATTTGTGTATTTCCAATATCTGGTCTTGCATTTCCGTTGGGCACTAGATAAACTGGAAATACTCGCATGAAATCTCCGTTTTATTTATTGAAACAGAATAACAATGAATGTGTACATGCAGATTAACAAGGACTTAAGTAGGATGAAACGTTTCGATGCTCAAGAAGCTCTTGAATATGGACTTATTGATCGTATTGTCAGACCTCCACGTATCAAGGCAGATGCACCTCGCAAAGATGCAGGAGCAGGCCTCGGTTAGTGTTCTTTATTATTTCCCTATCAAATGGATGATAACTGTAATAAATTTTTTGTATCGTATTAGGTTTATTTGCACAGTTTTAGAATTAGTCATTTGATTTACAGTTTTTTTCATAATAGCAGATTCATGGTTTTCTGCTGATATTGTTGTCTAAAAATGCATTTGAAGCTGAGTCACTTGAATGGGTCAGGAATAGAACTGAGTTGAAGCTACATAAACAAGCCATAAACAAATCCATCATCACTTCGAGGAAAGGCCAATTCTCTCAGTAAACATTACATTCAAAATATTCTACTTGACACAACAGCTGGATAAGGCTATCTAATCACCTGACTAGACTAAACTAATGTTGAAAAATAAATAGGGTAAATAAACCCCAAGGAACATGAACATCCCGGTACTGGTGAGAAGCTAAATAAGCTTACACGTAGAACAAGAAGGTGAGAATGGGATTCATCAATTATACTTTGATTGCCTGTGGTGTCAGTATTGGAACCTTATACTTAAGGTTGGGAAATTTAGATTAGCTTCCAGGCAAAGATACATTTATGTCGGTCAGTTTATTCCTTGAATCAGAAAGCAACGGAGACCAACTATCGCTGCGGAATGATGAAGTGATGTTTGATTTTGGATCTGCACTGGAAACGGGAATGGCAGCTACCGGTGTGGCAACTGAAAAAGACTCGTCCTTCTGTTTCTTAGGCTTCTGCTCATGTTGGTTCCCTGCTATAAAGCTGCCCACCACAACCTGGTTCAGAAACAACCAAAAGTAAGAAATTTAGAGCTTCTGTCTTCACCAGGGTATCAGTGGCACTGACAAAACAGAAGTCAAACCTGCACAGGGCCAGCAGCTACTAGGAGACCAGCAACTCCGCCACCTACAACACGTCCATCTGGACTCGCTAATGAAACACTCATCCCACCCGATCTGCTTCTTGTTCCTCCAGTGTCATTAGGTATGAACGAACCAGACAAGGACAGAATCTCAAAACGACCCTGCAAGAAATTTGAGAAGAAATAAGATGTTTGCTGATGAATGATAAAAGAAACAAAGGTAAACTGCAGATATATGCAGATTAAGCAAGTAGATTAAGGTAGATCAATGACATATTCCAGCCAAAATGCATGATCTTCAGGCAGCCACTAATTCCAATCACCGGATTTAGCAAATTAGCGCATGAGTAAAGATGCTCACGGCAAATCCACGTCAACTGGTAAAGCGTCAGCAGAAAGCGAATAAGCCTGATGACTCGTACTAAAACATAGCCCAATGTCTACCATAAAAGAAAAGACTTTATCCTTTGATTGTAACTCTTGAAGCAATTATTCTGAGAAATTGGGATAGCATTATATTTGCCCCCAAAGCAAATATTGGTTATTGTGACAAACACGGGTTAGCTCAAAAGTTTTCTTAAATAGAAATAACAAGTATAGGTAATGTCAAGCATAAATCGACATTGAAAGCTCAGACCATCACGTAACTGTGGAAGGAAAAGACGTAACCCGCAACAAATTGCTTATGTACTCACTTGTGCACATCATATGTAAGATTTGACAGCTGTTTATCAAGAAAATTTCTAGAAAGGCAACAATTTAAATTTATCCTTCATTAAAGCATTAATCAAAAAACTACAAGCAAATTATATGTCCAACGAGTATTCAACTTTCAAAGCAACAATTATATGAACAGTTCCATAAGAGCTAGACAACTCAAAAAAGTGACATTGTAACCAATCTAGATCGAAGAGAAACAGTGTATTACCTCATATGTCAATGTACCTCCGGAAGAATCAGGTTGACGAAGAGTGACACTTGAGATCACCCCATTTGCAGAAAGAATGCATATAGCTCGAGGCCCTTGTTGGGAAAATGATATAATCTTCATCGTGACATCCTAAAGCAACAAAAAAGAATCACCATTGTACTATATTAACAAGTTTTTTCCCCTTGACATTGGCTAAACATCATGATGACAAAACAGTATTCTCAAACCATATATTTTCTAAATAGAAGTTCACCCAACCTTTATGCAGAATGTAAGTTAACTTCAAGATAACAGCTATATTAACAACATACCTCACCAGTATTAACAGTGATGATATGTGGCGCAAAATTACCACCAACAGAGCATGCAACCCATTCACCTACAAAAAACAAAGTCTTACCAAGCCAGAAACCAGATGTAGGAGTTGTCTCTCTGAAAGAGATCCTCCTGATAAACCAAACCTATGAACAGTATTAAGCTCAATATTCCAATAATCAGGAAGCTCAAGGATTAACTCAGAAAGTTTGTACTATAAAACATCATAACTCTTACTATTATTAATATTGTAGATATTAGATACCCGGTAGTTGAAAACTTTCTTCTTTATTCAGAGGTTACTTAACTGTGAGACCTAAAATAATGATGCCCTCTCAAATTTTACTTTTAGCTTATATTTATTACAGACGATAATTATTCAAAGATGGACATGGATGAGGCATCCTTCAAGAGAACAGAATCAAATTGAATGAAAAGGAAAAAGAGAAAATCAAACAATGGAGAACACAAATGGTTTAATAGAAACAAAAATTCTACCAAAAAGATCTCAAGATCTTCTTCTTCCATGAACACATTAATAGAAAGCATCCTACAAGAATCATGATCGACACATTTTAGTCAAACCAAGAAACCAACAACAACAAGCATCGATGTCTCAATGGTCATTAGCTAGCTCAAATCCTGCAAGACTATTATAAGCATCCAGGGGAATCCATGAAACTTATCTAAAGGCATGGTACGCAAGCTGTGCTCCCTACAACTTACGTAGGTTGGAGGCCAAACCAGAGAATTAAACTAGTAACAACACAAATGCCGGTGTATCGTTAACATTTAATTCAAAGCTCAAAAGATAAGAGCACAGCTGAAATCAAAGAAAGTAGATGCAAGTAATCAAAAACCAAGCCCTCGTATACATTCATACTCACCACATGGTGGAAAGAATCACACAAACTGACATATAGCCAACAACACAAGGCAAAGCATAAAAGCAAACTTTATGGCTCTCCCCCATCTAGTAATAATATCAGCCAGCAAATAGCAGACAGGTTTCATATCCAAGTCTCTTCATCATCACTTGGCAGATTTAAGCAGGTGCTTAAAGAGGGGTACCTTACACACACACAAAAATTAGTTCCAATAAAGCATGCCAAGTGGCAAAGGACAGTAGGAACAAGAAGATTCCACCATTCCCATATTACCAACCCCATAAAAACTCTCACTATCCTTCACAAACTACCACACACACACATACACACTTATCAGGAGATCTCCCAACTAGGGCCATATCTAGTCACGGTTCTCAGGTCCCACTTCTACCCAACACCAACACTATCACAACTCGACACCCCACCCCTTTCTCCCTACACACTAAAAACACTTTAAAACAACCTGAAGTGAAACAATCCATTTTTTAAAGATGGAAAGAACCAGAAAAATCAATTGGAACTCGAAAAGGGTATACACCAAAAATGACTAATAGTTCCTCACCTAAATTCTCCAGCTCGTACTTAGTCTTCGGAAACGACATCGGCGACTTCACTTTCGCTCTCTTCCCGGCTGAAAAATCGATTACTGGAGGCGGGGCAGCCGTTGATATAGGCTTTGGAGAGAGCGCCATAGTGACTGAACCATCCGGTCCATACTTCCTAGGTCTTCCCCTCTTCTTCTTCAAGGGCATCCCCGGCACCACAACAGGCTGAGGGACTTGTTGAGCCGCCGGTTGTTGAGGAATCTGCGGCGGAGCGGATCCAGGAGCCGAGTTAGGATTTTGGGTCGAGTTTTCAGACCTTGGAGCTATATGGTAGTCCGATGGAGCATCGGATCCTACCACCGTTACGCCAGCAGTGGTAGTAGTAGTGGTGGTGGTGGTGGTGGTAGTATTAGTACTAATATTAGTATTAGTAACAGCTTCTCTTGACTCCATAGTTAAAACTAAAAACTTTCTGAGATTTTATCAAAAACGCATTTGGATTTTAAGCTCAACCAGCTAAAAACAAGGCTAATTTTTAACAATAAAAAAGAACCCAAAACAGACAAAGTTGAAATATATCAACTTTTAACTTGAAACTCAGCAGAAGATTTAGTTTTTGGCACTAACACAGGTTTTGAAAATTGATTTTGGAGCTAAAACAAGTTTCCTTTCAGTTTAAACTCATACACAGACTATGGAGGGCTACCAAAATTCTTTTTGAAAATTCTTTTTTTTTTTTTTTTTTTTAGGGGAAAGAAAAATAAAAAGGAAAGGAAAATGATGAAATATAATAAAGAAATGTTTTTTATTTTTATTTTGCTTTTGTTGTTAAGCTAATTTAACTTTTATAAGATCAATAAAATAATGGAAAAGGAAATATTCAATAATGGGGGCTTTAATGAAATATTGTTTTTTGTAATCATTAATTATTTTACCATGTTAGGATATTGATGTTTGTGTTTGGTTGGAATCATGTAGATAAAAAATTTAATTTAAAAAAGAAAGTGGGTAAATTATTTTTCTTTTCTCTTTTTTTTAAAGGACAATGAAAGTGGGGTATATATCATTTTGAGTAAATGGTAAGTAAAATTAGGTTGCCAAAGCCTGAAGAAATTGTCTAGAAAAGAAAATTAAAAATATAAAGGTGGGTTAAACCTAGCAATAAATTTCTTATTGGCTTCTTAATATAATGTTTTTGCTTTGCCACAAAAGGAAAATAAAATATTCAAAAACATTAAAACTGTGAAATTCCCAAAAAGCATTTTTCATTTTACTTTAATTTAAAATTTTCTCAATGCATAAACTTGGCTAAATTAACTGAATCTGTTTTTTTTTTAAATTTTATTTAAGAAAATAGACTGTTTTTAACACGATGTGCTTTCTATACAAGTGATAGGAAAATTTGTCCAATTAGATGCGCTTGACCTTTAAGTTGTAATTTTTAACTTTTTTAATGCAATAAATTTTTTTGATCGAATAGTTAAATGTTGGTAGTTTTGTCCTTGAGTCTTAGGTTCGATTCCTCTCCCACTCGCATTTATTTTATTTAATGTTCTTTTAAGTTTCTTTTTTTTTAATGAATGTTCCTTTTTAATAATGTTTTTAACATATTAACTTTCTTAATTAAATGGTTAAATAATAATAATTTTATCATTGAGACCCAAGTTTAATTCCCCTTTACTAAACATATTTGTAATTTTTATTTCATATTATTTCAAGTTTTTTTTAATTAAGAAATATATTATTTTCATTTTTTTATTTTAATTCATTTTTTAATTAATAATTCTTTCATTCATAAAATAAAGCTAATAAATATGTAATTATATAATAAAAGTATATATTTTACATATATCATTATGTTAAAAATATTTGAAATTAATAACCCCTTTATATATAATATAAACATCAACTAATTTTTTTATGTATTTTTCTTTATAATATTTATTTTCTTCACATATATTGTGGGTATGGTGATTTTTAATATTATAAAATAAAATAATTATTATTGCTTCACCTTTGGTGTCATTCTTGCTCAATTTTAGCCTCCAGCACTTCCTTACATCACTCAACCATATGTTAGGGCCCACAATGACACTTTTGGCCAATTTGAGTTTCAAAATGAGTAAAAACGAGATATTTGCACTTATTAACTTAAAACCTAAAAACTACGAAAAAATGCTACTTTGTTTGAGAATAAGCTCCTTAAGTGTACCGGGAAAACCTAATTTACCATATCAAATTACGAAAGATCAAATACCAAAATCAAAACAAGGTGCACAAATCTTGCTTAAAAACCATTGATTCCTTAAGCTATTTCTTGTCCTTTGCTATCGTGGGCAACTCGATTGAGCCATGTGCCCCCTAGAAAAAGCAAAAAGAAACCAACACAATATAACACAAAAAGGGGAAAAACAAACTCATCAACTTCAAGCTAGCCTTCAAAAGCTGTTTTTAGCAAGGGAATCACCATCAGTTATCAAGGAAAGGAAACGCACAAAGCTTTGATCATCCTCACTAAAGGAGATAGAGAGAAGCCCAAACCGTCTCAATCCAACCTCCATGAAAGGGGTTGGAGTTGTCATCCTGACTAAGGTTCGATGTTGCCACCACACGTCTTCCTTAAAACAAGCACTGTATTAAAATCATCATGAAAACATTTATTTTTCCAAGAGAAACTGGGACATGGATACAAACAGGACGACATAAGGAGTTGAAAGGAGGATAGAAGATAAAGAGGTTAGCAGTCTATTGTAACGCCCTCGACCTGACCTGATTCGTCGGGTCTAAATTTCGAGTGTTACTACACACAATAGTTAATAATTAACAAAACAGATTACAATTTTTCATTTATTTAAATATTTTATTTATCATTTTAATTGAAAAACTTAACTTCTAAAAATAGATGGAGTATTTAAAAATACTTATTACATCAGACGTGATACAAATAATTACAATAAAGAAGTTAGTTAACTATAGACACTTAAGATATATCCTAAAACTACACGACATTTTCACTGTATACATAATAACCCACTTCGCGGCTACTATGGCGTACTCCTAGCATTGTCCTTCTTGGCGCAACCTTTTTCCTGAACACTTGAAAATAATAACAAACCTTATGAGTACAAAAATAATTGGTGATCTTCATCACACTGTACCTTGAAGGATATTTTATATTCTTGGAAGAACATTTGTAATGACCCGATAGTTGGGTAATCGGAAAAGTACATTTTCGGGTCATCATTTACGTAAAACGGATTCGTAAATATTTATTTTAATAAATATTTACGAAGTTAGTTGTGTGGTCAATTAGGTTTTGATTAGGTGAATTAGTTTAAATTAAGATTAAATTAAGTGTGAGGACTAGATTGAATATAGGGTAAAAGTTGAATTAAAGAATAGAGAAAAGTTAAAAAACTAAACTAGTAATTAAACCAAAACATGACAAGTGTATGGTCATGGTGGTGAAATGTGGATTAATTAAATACATATATTAGTAATAATTAAATATATTATATTATTATATATATTATATTATTATATATATGATATTATATTATTATTATAAATATAAAATAAATAAATCAAATTAATACAATTGTATGGTAATAAAAATGTATAAGTGTAATAAATACATACATTTGTAGTATACACATACATTTACTTAGTATTTAAGAATAAATAAATAAATAAATAAATTATATTATATTATAATAGTTTAATAATAAAATAAAAAGAATAAAAGAAAAGAAAAAGAGACTAAAGAAACAGAATAAAACGAAACAGGGGAAGGAAAGAAAGAAAAAGGAGAAATTAGGGTTTAAGGTTTCAAGCTTAATTTGGTAAGTCAATTTAGTTCATTTTCTTATGATTTTGATGTTTTTGGAATCTTAGGACAAAATACTACTTGATTTATGTGGAAATTTTGAAAGTTAGTTGATTTTTGGATGTAGTTCATGTTGAATTAATTGAAGAATTAGGGTTTAAATTGATAGAATTTTAAGTTAGAATTGAGAAAATGATTGAATTGTAAAATAAATTATAAGTTTTTATGTCGTAAGGACTAAATTGAAAGAATTTCGAAATTCGGAAATTGTGGTGAAAATTAGAGAATTAAGTTTAGTTTTGGGTGGAAATTGAATGAAAAATAAAGAATAAATTGTAAAGAAATTAAATTAGTTTTGGTTAGGGATTTAATTAGAATTTATACAAAAGTTGAAAATAAATTGAAATATTCAAAGTGAAATTGTACGTGTATTGATAATTTTTAATTGTTTTAATTTGCGTAGCTAACGTTGAGCCGGAGACATCGGCTAAAAAGGGGAAAGAGAAAGTCAACGACGAGTGACTCGGAAAAATACGATTTGTATTTCTATAATCTGAAAACTAAAACTATTAGTTGTATTTATTATTATTATGTATGGTAAGTGAAATTGAGGTGAGTTTGGCATTGTGGCAATGAATTGAATTAAATTGAATTGAATTGAAATTGTGAGTATATGTGAAAATGTGATTGGTATGAGAATTGTGATTGAATTGAAATTATGTGATTATTGTGGAATTGATATTGAAATGTAAATTGATTGAGAATTGAGAAATGGATTGAAAACCCTATTAACTAAATCGGACTGAGTCGGATATAGTTCGCATGCCATAGGATTGGAAGTGTTCAGGGATACTTCGATCTCGAGTCGATGAGGCACTATATGTGTCGTAATATTGCTTCAGATAATTCCGATGAGGCACTATGTGTCATATTGTTATTGCTTCGGAGAAATCCGATGAGGTATTGAGTACCGTATTGTTTTACTTCGGCATGGTTGATGAGGCACTGAGTGCTGTATTGGTGTGTTTAGGTTGGATCCACGTATCCGTCAGAGTTCGAGTCGTGCTAATAGGGATATATGAATGAATTGATCAAATGATTGACATTGAATGGTATTGAATAAGAAATGGATATTAATATTGAAATTGAGAAATTGATTGTGAAATGCTATTGAATAGCAATTGTGAGATTAAAATAGAGGATATGATGATTGAAAGTGATATGGAAGATGAATTTATAAAATTGATTATTTATTGAACGATTATTATAATGTATAATTATGTATATAAATTTTATAAATTTTTGCTTAATAAGTATTTGGGTTATAGAAATACCAATGAGTGTATATTCAGTGTACGGTTTGTTTCCGTGTGCAGGTTAGGTTAAAGTTCAATCATTGAATCAGCATTCAAAGCCGATCCCGAACTCAAAAATGTGGTGAAGTATTTTCTCTTTTGAAATGGCGTGTACCTAGGTTGTCTTTTGATGTCATTTAGATATGTGAATATTAGTAGTGTATAAGATGATATTGGTTGATTTATATATATATATATACAAACATATGTCTTATAATATAGCCATTTACATGGTTTTAGTTTGAATTGGTTGAATGGTTTGTAATTGGATTGAAACATAATTAGTCCGGGTTAAGTATGTATGAACACTAATAGTCATACTTCATCTGGAGTAAATATGTGAAAGGTATTTATGTTGGTACATTGATTTTGTTATTAAATCTATCATTTTGGCATGTTTTAGAAGTGTTTAATCGTGTTTGGATTTGGTTGAATAATTGGTTATTGAGTTGTTTGTTGTTTAAGATTTGTAGGGTTGGTAAATTCTAATGTGTATGTTAAATATTTATGAGATTGTTAGTATTTGTTCTGCAATGACCGATAATGCTTCATAATCCTATTTCGGTAACGGATAAGGGTTAAGGGGTGTTACAACATTTACGCGTTAACCATCATTCTGAACCATTTAAATCGGGCAGATATCATTACAGTTTCGATACACATACACGCCAAGTATCATACTCTAATATATCAGTTCTTTCTTATCTGGCTAACTGAAGATCCTTTCATACATTTCTTAACTCTCTTCGCTACATATATATTTCTTAGCAAGACATACATTCAGAACCTATTTCACACGGACCATTTCTTAATACTTACGCTTATTTCAAAACAATTGTTCACCAACATTTCTCATAGGCGGTTACATACACTTTTGGCGAATACTTATGCAGGTTTGAGTACCATCAAACTATTAATCAATTTATACTTTAATTCAATATCATACAACCCATACTGATAGTGTACTATGTAAATCAATCAAATGACTTCCATATCATTTTACTCCAGAACCCCAGATGCTCAAAATAGTTAATAATTTAGATATTTTGTGATTTTAAACGAAGTCATTATACCACCCAGATGTGACAGATTCCAGATAACACTGATTCCACCATTTCATAACATAAACGAACCCACAATGACAATCTTCTTAGGTCACACATAGATATGAATATATCCATATCCAACATTATTAGACCATCATGGCGGATACCTTTACTAACATACAGATACACAGTTCTTTTAAAAATTTTATTCAATTATTTCACAAATCTTGCTCAACCCTTAACCCTGAGTATGTCAGTATCTTATCATAGCCATACATTATACTGGACTATGGAATTTGTCCATAATTGACCATAAAAAAACAGATTTACACATCTTACTAGACATACATGACAAATCACGTGACAAGGGCCAAATAGAATATACCATAAAAGCATCACACAAAATCTCGTGTTTACTATCCCAGCTGACGTGTGGAAGACGCCATGGGTTTCTCCCTCATGAGCTTATACAAAGTTTCATGTATTGTGATATGCCATTTCGATTAACACATTATCGAAGGCTACACCATGAACAATCCATACAGACATATCATATCATGCCATGGGTCCTAACCACACAGTATTACACACATTCATGTATCATGTTCTGCCATGGGTTTCTATCTCATGGTCTTACACTTATTTTCATACAGTGATATGCCAATCTGGTTAGCAAATGCCCTACTAGAGGCTTCACGATGAGACATTTCTCATTACTTACTTACCCAGATGATAACCTTCTTACTAACTCATACACCTCGTATGCCAGACCTTACCTACATGCGTATCAAACGTAATCCTTTTAACAGAACTTTATATATTTATTACAACACATTTCTCATCTTTACTATACTCATACCCTTACCATTTTCCGTAGACTTCATCATCCCATTCATGTATGCATATATATATACATACTTTTTATTTGAATAGTTCATATAAAAGAGTCAGGATGGAGACTCACTTGAATATCACCTACTATAGTTCTAAGCTCTAGACTTAGACATCCTTCTCGAACCAGCAACAACAACTGCTTAGAGAATATAAATTCACTATTACAACTCTTATACATACAAATTACTTATCATCTCAATTGTTGGCAACCTCATGCAAAACCCTGTACTAAATGCTTTATTGCTCATATAACTCTTATAGTCTTACTTTTTCAGAACTTAACATGTAGAGCTAAAATGCTTACTTGAAGATGGAATAACCACTTAAGGAGGAAGAGATAACATTTGATTTGAGAAAAATAATCAGAGAACAACATGTAAGGAAAAAGAAGAACCTTTTTCATAACCTATCTTACATCTATAAATATGACCTAACTTACTTAGTGGAACTAAACAAGTGTCACACGTTTCAGAAGTTGCCTTCTTAATGGTCTACAATTTCTAAGAGAAACATAAATAAGTACCCTACATTCAAAATTATCAGGCTAGGCTATCCACTTGGTTCCTAACCAAGTTACCTTACAATCTAATCATCACGGTACCTCAAACAAACAAGACACACTATACCTTGAGCATTAACTCATATCACAAGTACCCCCTTTTTGCTTAACAAAAATATTTTCTCTTAAATAATAAAATATCATGAAACAAAATCCTTACTATTCGCCCATACATATACGCTAAATTAAATCTTTAGATGGATTACACTTTGACAGATAGACTATTCTACTACTATACACCAAAACCTTAGACTCACAAGACCTAGGGTGTTACATCTATCGAACGCCAAGGTTCAAGAAGAAATGAGCTTTCCTCTTGAGCATAGCTTAAGGATTTTTAGAGAGTAAATAGATTTTCTTTTTTATTATTATTTAATTTTAGTATTAGAAGGTGAGAAAAAATGATAATAGATAAAACTTTAATTATTTTTGTTAATAAACTCTTAGATCATTGAGCAATTTAGCCCATTTCAAATTAAACAATGTAATTTAGTTTGTGTTGTATTTATTTTTTTTACATTTATACAAGTTAACTTTACGGAAATAACAAAAGATAAGTACAATTGTGAAAAACCATCTACACGCACATCATCCATTGGCTGAGTTTAAAAGTAAAAAAATATAAAAACAAAACCATTATAAAAAATAACTTAAAAACTTTTTTTAGAAAAAACACCATTATAAAAATATAAAAACTCTTTTGGAAATTTATAAAATTTAAACTTACTTTTTCAGAAAATTTTTCAAACTCTTGGAACTTTATTATTTCTCCTTTATTCTTTTTTTGAAAATTTAATATTTGAAATTTTTTACGAATATTGTATTTTCATTTTAAATCCAACCAATTATACATTTACACTTGGTTATGTTGTTCACAACCATGTTATCTTTTCTCTCTCCTTGATATTAAAATATAATTTTTTAAATAATTTTATGTAGTTTTAAAAAATAAAGCTAAAATTGATAAAAACTTATAAATGTGGAGGATTAAAAAAGTTTTTTATATATTTTTTATAATTGTAAAATTAGATGAATAGGTTAAGATTATTAAATAAAAAAGATATAAGGACTCAAATATCTCGAAATTAAAGTAAACTTATTTACATAAAATAAATAGTTAGAAAATTTTAATATATGTCAAACTTGACATGCATAATATATGAGAATAAAATTATTAAATTATTAATCACATAAAAAAATATATAATAAACTTTGGGCACTCGAAATTGTGTTTATTTTATTGAAAATATTAGTATAAAGAAATAAGGTGAAATGGTTTAAAGAAAATGAAAGCATGTGAAAAAGTGCTTTTTAAAGGCATATTATTATATCACGTTCCTTTTATTATTACTAAATGGTGTAGATTTGTATATTTTATTAGGCGATTTTGGAATAAATGAGAAAAGAGACAAATAAATTGGAGAAATTAAATTAAAATTTTAATATACATTTCCCTTTTCTCTAGAATAGATCTGAAACCAAATATATTTATATAGATTTCACCATCTCTTTTTCAATTATTTAATTTAGTTAAAATTAAAATTTATACTTTCCACCAATAATGTACTACATAATTTATATTTATGAGATATTCTTATCATAAAAAAAATTATTAACACGTTATGGGCAACACATAGGTGAGGTGTCCAATATTTCTTTTTCATTAACAAAAATAAAATAAAGGCTGAAAATTTCAAAATAGATGAGAGAGAAGGAAATTAAATTTCAACAAAATGTTTATGGAAAATAGGTGTTATCTTAATTATATTTTAATATCCTGATAATGGATGGACCCCAACCTTTGACTACCAAACAAATGCTTTTCTTTCTCAAACCTCTATTTAATATTAAACAAATTAACTTAAGATAAGAACAAGCTTAATCCTAACTCTTTTTTTCTTTTTTTTTTATTGGTGATCACCTCCATTATTTTTATAATTTCTCAACTAAATTTTCTATTTTAAATTTTTATTTAAGCTTTTTTATTTTTCATTTCTTAATTATAATTTTTTGATTTAATCACTAATGTTGTTAAATTTTAATTAAAGTGTTATGATCTTTTTACTTGTATAGTAATAAATTTAGCTCTTTAATGTTTAAATATTTTAACATTTTAGTCATAATTTTAAAAAATTAATACATCTAGATATTTACATGTCACAATCTATCAATTTAACCCTAATTCTAAAATTTTCAAAAAAAAATTATTAAAAATTAATTTTTGATACAAATACATTAAAAAATATAAAAATCATAAATCAAAATGCTCTTCACTATTGTTTTCAATTTTTTTATATTATATATA
Source organism: Gossypium bickii (assembly GCA_025503065.1). NCBI lineage: Eukaryota > Viridiplantae > Streptophyta > Magnoliopsida > Malvales > Malvaceae > Gossypium > Gossypium bickii. Next base: position 119,430,439 of record CP106712.1, on the reverse strand, counting down.
TTTAAATGTTATGCAGTTTATAAAAGTTCAGAATTTTGATCGAAAATAGTTTGAATAATTTTTTTTTATTTTTTAAAATTAGGATTAAATTGATGGAATGTACAAACCTTTGAGGTTCAAAATTTATTACTTTTTTTTTTAGAATTAGAAAACAATTAAAAGAACATATAAATATTAGAGGGTTAAAATTATTATTATACCTATAAAAGATCACTTCACCTTTCCAAGTTAACGATAGTGGGACCAACAAAATTAAAATTTAAAATTATTAGTGCTTAAATTAAAAAATATATATACAGTTGAGTGACTAAAATAAGAACACTTTCATAATCGGGCTATTATGAATTTATTTAATATAAATTAAAAATAAATTTTCTTTTTATTTGAAGATGATGAAAGTTAAACTTATATATATTTTTAAAATAATTGCATTATAGCTTCTGATCATATCTGCTCTTTTTGACACAGTACCTAGAACTACCCATAGCCTCTTTTCAACCCATAAATAAGAGGATAATGCGTTTCAGCGCACTTGAACCTATATCCTCCTACATTGATAACAATATTCATAATTATTGAATTAAGACTCAATTCACAAAATATAACTTACTTAAGTAAAAAGTAATAAATATCCCAAAATCTATATAGCAGGTTTAAATTGTAGTGTGTGAAATAGTAATTGACTTTTGTTAAAATTTATTATGGTTATATTGTAAAAGTTTTATATACAATTTAATTATTTTGGTGGGTTAATATGCCTAACCTGTTTCTGTTTTTTAATTCCTAATTCATTGAAGATGGGAAATGAGAATAATAAAAAAATAAACATTTGATTTAAAATCAAAGTGGTGATCATATTGCATGTCTATGTCAGGGAGTGGATTACTGGAATCCCTTATTTTATTCATTTAAATTTCATATTTTATAAAATAAATAAATAAATAAATAAATGACTAGCTTTGTTTAATATTGTTTCAATAAAGAAAAGGTAAATTGGGAGCAGTCCCATAAAGTTAAGTTGAGGAGAACATGGCTATTTGATTGCCCATTTTATGATTATTCAATTTTAATTAATTAAGTCTCATTTCATAATTAATTTTATTTGCTTTTGCTCGCACAAACCTTTTTTTTATTCATGGATTCAAAACCATAAGCCTATCATTTTAAACAGAAAAAGATATGAAACAATGACTACTCCTTCCAAAATCCAAACCAAATCCATCCATTCAACAACTTTTTTTCAAAAACTCTAGATTAATTGAAGTTAAAAGAAAAGAGAATTAGTATTTTAAAATTTGGATTTGGATTTTTTAAAATAATGTAAATTGAGTAATAAATTATTTAAAAATATAATATTCATAATTATTTTTAAAATTTATGAATTTGAAATCTTTATTATTTACATAATAATTGAAGGAGCATTAAAATTTTGAATATTTTAAAAATTTTGTGCCAACACTTTAACAAAAACAATTAATTATGTGCCAACATTTTAATAAGATTAACAATTTAAACTAAATAATCACATTATAAAAATACAAAATATATCAATAAAATCCTAATTTTATGGGATAATAAAGGGACGATTCGAATATACCATTCACTTTTTCACAGCTGTAAACAAGACAGGATGACCTCGACGGCATAATTTTGAAACATAAAAATAAAAAAATAAAATAGATGTTTTTTATCTATTAGTGTTAAGTGTGGGAAATTGGAAGATTGAAGCCAAAAATGGTTAACGTGATGGGGCATTAACAGAAGCGCAATAAAAAATAAAATAAAGAGGCCCTTAACCTTATCTTAATTCTCAGACAATAAATCCATTAAGACGAATGGGCCCTCACTAAATCTAACATCTCAATTCCATTCATGTTTTTCATTTTAATCCATCATAACATCCCTTTTCCATTCTATAGTTTTTTTTTTTTTACAATCAAAGCTTAAAATTTTATTTTGATTTACTTTATTGAAATTTGCTTTTTTTTTTCCTTTTGTTTTTTTTTAATTGAGTTGGGTTAATTAAATTAAGTTGGTTGGTTTTGGATTTAAGTAAAAAATTAAAAATGTTGGGCTGGTATTAATGGGTTGTTGGCTAGGTTGGGTCATTGGGCTTTTGGGTTGGAGTACTTTAAATAATATCTATATATTAATATATTTTAAATATTTTAACATTAATAAATATAAGTGGATTAAATCGGTGGATCGGTTATGGATTGCATTAACCGAGTGCTAAAACAGGACTCAAAGCCAACTTAATTGAACTAATCTAAATTAACCAAAATCAATTTAAACAAATTGTCAATCAAGTCAATTAAAACGGGGTTTGTCGATACAAATCTCAAAAAGGAAAGAGCTAGCGAGGAGAAGGCGATGAAGCAAAGGTGGTCGGTTCACCTCAACCAGAAGAGTATAAAAATGAGGGGGTTGCTGCAGAGGCAGAATGCTAAATAGGTGTGCTTAGGTCCCTCCCTCTTAGGTTTGGAGGGTATTTATATGAAATTCCTCCTGTTTTGTCGTCATGGAAGGATAAGCATAGTGGGGCATGTTCGGTCTTATCTCTTGTTGAAGTATTAAGGTTATCATGTATAGGTGGCCCAAAGGTTTTTTAAGGGAATGTTCACATGTAGAGACACAAGTGCCTTGAGAAGTGGGTAGCTTGTTCACAGAGGTGGATGGACAAGATCTTTTTGGAGGAGGCAAGTAATCTGTTTATAGAGATAACTGACTTGACCTCAAAGACACCTCAAAGCAGGTGATTAGAACCGTTCCACAAAGATCGAAAGGTTGAATGGAGACACACCATTTAGGAAGTAGGTCATCCGATCGGCACCTGAGGAACAGACAACGGAGAGCTTTATAGGCATTTTTTAGGTGGCTTGTCTTGTTGACAACATGATTATAACCGAATAATGGTCTTCCTAAATATGCTTGCTCCAAATTGAATTTCATGCCCATTTCAATCCAATTGACCAACCCAAACTCCCAATGGGCTGGCTCGTTAACTGTCACACCACAATTCCTCCCCCAAGTAATCTAACTGAGAACCCCATAAGTCCATAATTTTTTGTTAAATTTTTTAAAATCATGAATCATATAATCATTTGATTCATTTAACAAATCAAAATAATTATTGCATTAAATATAAATCGTTATTTCAGTAATAAAAATAAATCACATCAGTTTTAAGGTTAGAATTCTTACTAACTACAGCAAGATAATGTCGAGGAAGGATCTTATCAAAACAAACATTTGACTTAAGAAAAAAATCAACCATAGGATTGGTCCTTAACCTCAAGCACGACATGTTTATTTTGAATGACAAATCAGTTTCTAAATGTTGATTACAGTATTAAACATGAAGAATCTTGACATGACATATGAATTATGGGCAAGAATTCCATTACAAAATTGTAGCCAAATGTAATAAGCATAAACGCATAAATCCAGAAGCTTTGGTCTAAATCAGTTTTGTTATCCAAAGTCTACATGCCTAACTAAAGCATCTTTTAGGAGAAATATTCCATTAGTTGAATCCTGTTGTTTATTGAAGCTTGCATCAGCTGGAAAAAAATATTCAATTATGCTTGAAATGTCATAATTACTCGATCAACTAGAAAACGCCAAAACCAAGCATCCTACATATATTCTTCTTACAAATACAAAAACAACTAACATGTTTTGTTTGTTAACACCCAAGATTCCTTTAACAACAACGCTCCTCAAGTCTCTTGTTCCATTCTTTGGTCAAAATCCGGCAATTAAATGTCATTAACAAAGAGTTAGAGTAGTTATCTATGTAGTTTTATATTGAGACAACCGATAAATCTGGATGCAAGTGGTAATAGTAGCCGAATGGTAGTTGACCCACATTTCTTACATCATATTCTAAGAACTGGTTTCTGCTCCATGTGTGTAATTAAGAAATAACTACTCTACCTATTCAATTGTATCAGTGTTATCCAATGGTATCTTCAGAAGAGCTGGCTGCTAGATAGTTGTCTGTCATTGAAGTAGTTAAAATTGTAGGCTGTAACTGTAATGTGTTGCATTAAATATTATTTCTGAAATGGTATGGAACTGTCCCTATACTGGTCCCATCTATAAAATTCTGATATACAAAGTTATAAGAATATGATATGAATATATGAATTTAAAACAACTTGAAGGTAAAAGTACCGTAAGGGTTTTAGTATTAAGAGTCGAATTGTATGTTGTCTCTTTTACAAAAAAAAAGGGTAAATTTATCCCCGTATGTTAGATTAAAGAGCAAAATATATAATTATTCTGTTAAAAATTCTATCCATTTATATTATTAAAAACTTATCCTTGTACGATAGAATAAGTTACTTGTGACACGCCATATATAACCATTTGATTATCCTATGAGTGACCCTATCATTATAAACCACAGTGAACAGATTCCTAGACTTAGCTACCTTCATTGCAATAAATCACAGGGAGGCATAAAAGCATGAATGCATTTATGAGAAGTTGGCGAGGGAACCAAATGCTACCTTGCCACTATAAGTGTGATATTAACAAAACAAGCTATATATATTCAAGCACATAAAATATCTTTTAAGGAATCATACTTTTCGGAGACACACACCTAAATTTCATGACGAAATAAATGTTGGCTCATTAATAATGTAACGAGGGTATCAATTGATTCCCTGTATTTAGACAATATCAATATTTATTGCGTCAAGAGAAAAACTCGATATTTATTAAGTAAGATGTGATATTTAAATCTCATAAAAAAAATAATATTGAGAGAATTTATTCCGTTTAAAGTCTAATTTAATTTAATTATAAATTTTTTTGTTAAAAAGAGTTAAATCCATATATATCTTCAAGTTTTTAAAGATGTGTGGTATTTATATTATAACATGAAGAGTTAGTTAACAAGGTGAGGCCAAGAATCTACTTTATAGCAGATGCTTTTCTTACATAGAATAATGTGGGATATAAACAAAGAAGTTGAAAGCAAAGCTATATGAACACGATCTAATCGAAAGGGAAGGACAAAAGGCATGATCGACAAATTAAAGCATAAAATAATAGACAATCTTATTACAAAAGGAAAAGGGCTAATCATATTCAAACAAGACTATCTACAAAAGCAATTGATTAGTTGGATACTTCAAATCGAAGTGAAGCATGATAGAAGATGATCAGAAAATATAAAACAATCATTGATTGCATTAAAAAAAAAAAAAAAAAAAAAAGAAAAAGAGTAGGTTTGATTGTGGTATATATGGTTATTAGAGTGTAGTGTTTTTGGATTTCAGTGTCTTTTTATTTTTTCTAGGTATGAGAGATGGGTTGGGTATAGCTAGATCTTAATATCAATGGGTCCTTGTGAACAATACAAACGGTGTAAAGACAGAATAAGATACTTTGGTTTCAAAAGTATCTTCCACTTTTAATTTTCTGTTATAAAGATATGATTATTATCCAAGTTTCCAACCTTGCCAATCTGCAACCTGTTTGTTTATTTTTAACTAGATATACAATAATTTTTTTTTTAAATAAAATAAGATTACAAGCTAAATAACTACAATAAAAATCGAATATTACAATACCAATTATATACGTGGGACTTAAACTCATTACCATTAAATTAAGGTGTCTTAAGTTAAATTGGACTAGATTATGATACATTGGGAATGTGGGTGAAAAAAAGTTTAAGAAATTTATAAAAGGTTGAAATAAAAATTAAATCGGGATGTTGGGGATCTGTAACACCCCTTACCCGAGACCGTTGCCGGAGTCCAGCTCGAGGCATTACTAAACTTAACTACTAATTTGGGGCATAAAAATTGAAACTGTCCATCTGCATCATGTTGACTAAATTAACTATAACTCGAGTTACGAAACTCGAAATTTAGATCTGTAAATTTTTCTTGAAACTAGACTCAATTATATTCTTGCTATAATTTTTCCAGAATTTTTCTTGTGGCCAATTAGTACAGTTTATTCATTAAAGTTTCCCCCATTTCACTGTTTGATGGTTCTGACCTATCTTTACAGAAACTCAGTTATCTCATTGTACAGAATTTAATTAATGTTCTTGTTTATTCAAATAAAAAATAGACTCATTAAGGATTCTAAGCATATAAACTATGCTCCATGATTATTTTTGTAAAATTTTTAATAATTTTTCCAAGACAAAATAGGGGATCACGAAGTCTTTCAGAACCAGTCTCACTAAAATTTAAATATCTCATAATATAAAATCCCTTTGCCTACTCTGTTTCTTTCATATAAAAATAGACACAATAATATTTAATTATATATCTTATTCACTTTCTAATCCCATTTCTCCTATTTTTGGTGATTTTTCAAAATCACGTCACTGCTGCTAACCAAAAACTGTTTCATTGCAAAATATGGTTAACAAGTTTATAACATCTTTACTCAATTTCATTTAAACTCTATACATTAACTATACTTATATATACCAAAACCAAATCAACCAAAACCACAACCAAACATAATCATCAAGCCAAAATATAAATTTCAAAATTAACAAGATGGACAAGCCATTTTCGCATGGCTTATACAAATATATACAACTTCAAAACCAAACATAATATTACTAGCCTATACATGCCATATATGTTCATAGTTTCAAAAATTCAGTTTATAAAATACCAAAATGAGTCGATAGTGTGATAGACTTCGACGATGATCCCCGAGCTCGTAGTTAGACTTAAAAATCTATAAAATAATCAAATAAACACACACTGTAAGCTAACATAGATTAGTAAGTTATAAGCAATTACATAACAAAGCCAAAATACATTGTAATTGTGATTTACACACTATTAACTCATAAACCGTGTCATAGCCCAAATTTGCCCGGGCTAACAAGGCCCACTCACAAACCAAACAAAAAAAAATTAAAAAATAGGCCCAATCACAAAGCGGCCCAATTTACAACAGGCCCAAAACAAAAATTTTGAAGAAACTAGGGTTTTGGAAACCCTAGCCTAGCGGCGCCGCATCCCCCCCACGGGTGCGCCGCTCTCCACTATTGTTTGTCCGCCACTGCCGCTCCGCTACCTGCAAAAGGAAGACGACCACATCAGCAATAAAAACAAATATATTGTATTTTATTTTCAGAGAAATCGGTTATATAAACCGAGCATGGATCTGTAAAAGAGGAGGATTTTTTCTTTTTTCGAGCAATATATAGAAGAAAACAAAAATAAAAAAAAAAGAGAACACAGAGAAATAACAAGCAAAGATAAAAAAAAAAAAACACAAGAGTCCAATACCAGATCCGAAGGTATTTTCATTTTTATTTATTTTCTTTCTTTTTTCTTTATCCGTAAATATATTTATAAATATATAAAGATTAAAAAAATAAAGAAAAAAACAATAAAAAATTTTTACCTTTTCCGGCCACCGTGAGCGGTGGCCGGCGCGGTGGCCGGCGGCGGTATCCACGGTGGCCGACGGCGAGGCGTGAGGCCGGAATCCCCCTCCCCGTCTGCACCTGCAGAGAGAAAAGAGAGAGTAAAAGCATTTTTTTTTAAAGAGAAATGATGAAATGATTTTTTTTTTGAGAATTTTTGGCCTTATATAGCCCATCAAAACGACGTAGTTTTGGGGCTGGCCTTAAACACCCAAAACGACGTCGTTTTGACTATAACCCGTTTTAGACCCGACCATCTAAGAAGGATCCGCCTTTTTTTAATTAATGGGTATATTGCGCTTTTGGTCCTCCTGCTTCTTCTTGGCTTCGCGATTAAGTTTCTGGTATTTTTAATTTGGCCCAAAAATTTGTTTCGGATTTCAATTGGGTCCACCTGATGCAATGTATTTTGGAAGAAGGGGTTATTATCCATTTTGGTCCCTCCCTTTTTACGCGCACTTCTAATAGGCCCCTTCTTTTTATTTTATTTCGAATTGACCCTAAACTTTCGTTTTAGATGCAATTTGATCCTTCTTTTGTTATTTTGTAATCTTTTTAATCCTATTTAATATATTATTATTGTCTAATATCTTCATTATTAGTATCATTATATTATTTATATATTTATTACTATCACCATATTTATATCATTATTATGTTGTATATATTTTATGTTATTCCATTATTATTATTATTATTATTATTATTTCTATTACTATATATTATTATATTGTACATATTTAGCATTATAAATATTATTATTATTATTATTACTATCTTCATTATTATTATTATTATTATTATTATCATTATTATTATTATTATGTCGTATATATTTCAGATTATTATTACTATTTTATTATTACTATACTATTTATTGTTACTACTATTATTATATTATTATATTATTATTATTATATTGTATATATATTTCATATCACTATCATTTTATTTTATTTTTATTATTATACTATCACTATTATTATTATTACTATTTTCATTATTGTTATTATTACTATATTTATATATTTCCATTGTATATAGTTCATGTCATTGTTATTATTACTATTATTATATTTATTTTTATTATTAGTATTAGTATTATCATCATTATTATTATTACTATATATTATCTTTGTACATATTTTCGTATTATTATTATTACTATTATTACTATTATTATTATTATTATACTTAATATTTTCTCTATAGCTACTAACATTTTTTAGTTTTTTATTTATTTATTGTCACTGTTTTAATATTATCTCTTCTTGTTTTTATTATTACATCTTTTATCATCATGTGTTGTTAATTTCTCGTCTTCGCCATTTCGTGTGGATCAATAGTTTTAAATCACAATCCGACATTTTTTTTTAATTTATATAGAAGAGGTAATATTTGTGCGTTTAAAAGGCCGAAAAATTACACCCTAACGTGTTGGGTGTCGATCTTTTCGTTCGACTAAATGATCAAATATCCTTTTCTCGTCAAAGATGATCTCGATGTCGAAATATAAGGGTGTTATGTCCTAACGTGTTGGGTATGATACTTTTATTCCTTTGAAGCGAGATAATCTTAAGATTTAATCCCGAATAGACGAATTTCATTCTTTTCAATTTTTTATCCTAAATATTTTCAACTTTTCGACATTAGGACATTGATCAATCAATTTGGTACCGATTTTGGGCGTTGCGAGGGTGCTAATCCTTCCTCGCACGTAACCGACTCCCGAACCTATTTTTCTCGAACACTCGTAGACCAAAAGCATCGTTTTAGTAAACCAAAATGTTTTATTAAAACGAAAGTGGTCCGATCACACCTAATAAAAGATCGGTGGCGACTCCCGTTTTTTATTCGTTTTCAAAACCCAAAGTCGAGTCCCTTTTTTGTTAAAAAATGGTTACGACAAACCGAATATTCCAAGCATTTAAAAAAAAATAGACTTCTCATAAGTCTTAAATTCATTCATCACTTGAATACAAAAGAATATTAACCTATCACCTTTCATAGTTCCAAAATCCGAACATACATACATTTAACAGTCAGTTTTTATTCATAAACTACTTATGAGATTTATACTTACCATTCAAATAATAAACTCTCATAGTATCGAAAACTTACCGATTTCAACCATTACACTGGTGTTTACACTCACACCTTCCACACTCATCGACCGAAATTCCTTTTGTACCAAACGTGTTTTAAAGTTCAATTCATGCAATTAAAATTCTTTGTCTGGTTTCACACACTTAGTGCTCGGAAAATAGATTCGCACACTTAGTGCTTATTATCCGATTTCGTACACTTAGTACTCGGAAGTTAAATTCGCACATTTTGATACGAATCGTCTCGGGTTTGAAGACGAATCGTAAATGTTGCCCGATCGTAAATTAGGTAGTTTTTCTTTTAATTAGCAAAAGGGATAATTTTATGGGAAATAATATCTTCAAAAAGGTAAAGATAGGTGAGAGGTTGAAATGGATACGTATTTGAAACAAGAAAGAACCTTTAATAGAAATTAAAGACCCGAATCTTATAAGTTTCAAATTGACGAAAAGATTTTTTGAAACAAAACCGAGACCCACTATCTAGCAAGATAGGAACCAACGGTATAGATAAATGAACGCCACACCCGAAAAGGATGATAAGTTCAAAACAAGGATAAAACAACGCCACTAGAAAACTAGATAAGTCAATTCAACCTTGAGAATTAGGAGAGTGAATACTCACCAAAAGAAATTCTTCTTTCATTAAAATTTCAAAAGTCCTCCACAAAATGAAAATGGCCAAATATTTATAGCCTCTTCTACAAGCTAACCGATTGGACAAAAACATAACTTAGTTGTAAATAAAAGAAAGTAGCAATAGTGTGGCCATTATTTACTAATTGATTTTATAAGCATTTTTTAATTTATTTATTCAACCACACCAAAAACACATGCACATTTCATGTTCCATAGCTTGTATCGTGCTTTTGCCGTCCATATAGGCTCCCATTATCTTGAATTTTTAATTTCCACATGCTCTCTACCAACATGATTATTTTAATGCTCCATTTCATATCATAATATTCCTTCATTTGTTTATTCAAGACAACCATGCTGTCCAACAACCCACTAACCACACATGCTCCTTTTAATATTTTATAAACACATGCCTTAATTGTTTTCCATTATAGCCGTCTGCCTAAGCTCCACCAAGCCTCCATAAAATATTCTTCATGTATCAATGTATGCTTCATAAATCTCCATGAATTGTGGTCTTCCACTTGCCGTCCAACTTAGTGCTCCATTATTTCTATTTTAATTAATCCCAACATTCCTTCACCAAGTTCAATTAATCTCCATTACCTTGTAATACCATATGGCCGTCCAACTACAAAGGAATTTTCAATTTGTTTAAATCCACCATGGTTGTGCCGTCCAAGACATATTGCCATGCATTCATGCTTTGCCGTCCCCATGCCTTAAGAAAAATATTAATTTTTGTGCTTCCCATTTGTTTGTCTTTTCGCTACCATCTTCCATGATATCTTATCTAAAACGCAAAACACTACAAAATGCATAAATCACACTAATTAAAATTCACACTAATTAAAATTCACACTAATTAAAATTTCGCCAAACATAGTTAGAAATGTAATTTTAATTACCTTATTTAACACTAGGTAAAAACATACTAATAATCAACTTCGACAAAGACTAATTAAAACTTGTGCTATCTAAGCAAATAAATATGAAATAAAAAAAATGAAGCTATTACTGAAAATAAAACATGCGTAATTTAAAGTGTTAAATAAACTAGCAGTCGGACTAGCTAGTATATTCAACTTCAAATAAGTTGTAATAGTTCAGCATGTTTTTGGGCTCTCTTCTATCGTCATTCCAAATTTGTGCCAACAAAACCATCGCGGAATCTTTGAATTGTTTGGCACGGGAACGTGTAATCGGCCCAATAGGTAGCTCAATCGGGTTAGGGTCGACGTCCGTCATAGGCTTCGTAGGTGAGTTCGTATCACATTTAGTGCTTACTATCTGATTTCGTACACTTAGTACTCGGATGTTAAATTCGAACACTTAGTGCCACATGACCGATTTCGCACACACAGTGCTCTGTATTCAAGTTCACTCACTTAGCACATTTCTTGGTCTTGATACTTATCTAAATAAGCTCACATATATATAAAAATTTTAATCCCAATCACATATATATATATATATGTATAAAAATAACTTATTCATTTCTATATCATTCCACATTCGGCTAAATATTATTAATAAACAATTATTCATCATTTTCAACCATATTCATTTCTTGACATCAATGTCTCACTTAGTCATGTCATGAGCATATATTTTATACTTCACATTCAACTAAATTCATCTTCCAACCAATAATACATTCAGCATTGACATATTCTTCATATTACCTCTATTTAATTCATGTACCTCATTATAGATAATAATTCAATTCAACCCAGTTGCTTAAAAACTTACCTCGGAAATCGACGGATTAGGTTTTCCCAGCTATTCGTTCAACTTCGCTTTTCCCCGATCCAATCTCGATTATTTTTTTTCTTGATCTAAATAATTTCAAATTAAGCTCATTCAAAATTTTCTCATTCAATTTAATCCAAAAACACTTAAATGGGCAAATTACTATTTTACCCCTGATATTTACCATTTTTACAATTTAGTCCCTACTTAAAATTGGACTAAACTTCTTAAGGGCCAAATTTTCATAGCTTTAATACAAGCTCATACATTTCATTTATTTCACATTTTGACCCCTCAATTTATAAATTTAACAATTTAATCCTTTTTAGACATTTTTACCAAAAATTTCTTAATTAAACTTAACAGTCTATCATTCTATATTTATTTTCCATCACTAAACATCAATTTCATCAAGCTATCAACAATGGCATTTCATGAATACATCATCAAATTCAAAAATTCAATCTTGGGCTAACTAGTATTCAAAGCAACGATTTCAAAAACGTAAAAATTATCAAAAATCGAACTCAAATTCATACCTTAATTGATCATGCAAAAGCCAAAAGTTTCAAAGCTCAGGCCCTTTCTTTTCTTCTCTAGTTTCGGCAATTGAGAAAAATGGATGAGAAGAAAAGATGTTCATCCACTTTAGTATGTTTTATTATTATATTATTATAACATAAAAATATAATAAAAAAATTTCCACTCACTATTTCATGCAAATTTGGCCGACCACTAAGCTCAAATATGGCTAAATTTTCCTACCAATACTTTAATTTATAAAACCATCATCAATTTAGTACTTACACAATTAACCACCAAATTTTCTTTTTATGCGATTAAGCCATTTTTCACAATTAACCATCAAAACGATCAAATTTTAATATTAAAAATTCACACACACTAATTCACACATATTAAACATAGAAAATAATATCAAAATATTTTTCCGAGTCAGATTCGTGGTCCCGAAACCACCGTTCCAATTAGGGTCAAAATCAGGCTGTTATAGGATCGACTCATATAAACAACGAATGAGAAAAGGTAGAGAAAATCAAATACACAAATTTTACGTGGAAAACTCCTTCGAAAAGGATAAAAACTATGGGCAAAGGAGGCTTCGACTTTTCACTAAATGAGTAAATAAACGAGAGTACAATATGGAGAAAATAAACCTAAATATACTAAACGTACAAACCCAAACCCCAAAAATAAAACCCTATCTCTCGTAGAATTCTCTCAAAAGGGATACAAAATTCTCTCCATAATTACCACGAAAATTCTCACAAAAACTCATCTGCGACCAGATCTTGTAGCCCTCAAAAAGAAAAACCTTGTAGTACTACATCTTTAATTGCCTTCTTAATTAGCCTCACAAAGCAGGGATACAATGCCACATTAAATAGGCTAAGATTAGAGGTCTAATCATACTAAAATATCCCTAGAGTAATCAGAGTTTAACTGGGGAAAGATAGTAAAGTTTAACTGGGGAAGAAACCTGATTTATATGGGGAACACGTCGCCATGTCGCAACGTTCCCATTCGTGTCATCTGTCGTCGTGACGTCAACGTCGAAAAGTTTCTTGTCATGACGTCGTTGTCTATATGACCTAAAATACAAGGGACATCCATATAGGGCTTTATTTGAAATGGTAAAGTTGAGCTTAAAAATACAATAAGGTTTCAAGTTTAAATACCATTGTGCACATATATTTTCTATATAAAAATACAAAAAGATAATACTACCGTTAATATAGTATTTGTTCTTTACTAAAAATTTAAAGTTTTTGATAATTTCACAATTGAGTTGAGACTCAATTAGTGATCAACTCAATAAAACACTTAAACTTTTAACAACGTAAAACAAATCTCAATTTCCTTTGAATCAAAATATCAAATGGGTTTAGAAAAAAGTGGCTTTTTGATTGACTTAACAATAATGGTTTCTAGAAGCATTTTAATATCTTAAAGATTTCATTGATGATACTTTTATTATACAAAATGGTGAGATTGGTGGAAGGTTTCTATGCCACATTTTAGCCAAAATAAAAAGGGCAATTTTAATTAACAAAATAAAGTTAGAAGTTAATTAATATCAAGAAATGGCTACTTTCCACAAATAAAGTCCCACCTTGAAAGGATATATGAACATGTGAAGAATCATGTTCAGAATGCAAATAAAATATAAGGAATATGCAAATATGCTAAATTGCCACAAATAAACAATGTTTGGAATTTCCATTAGAAAGTAGCCACTACAAATTTGTTAATATCGAGTTAGTTTTAACGTCAGCTATGATTAAATATATATAACTCAAAACAAAGGATACATAGTTCACGCATTTGAAGGTAACAAAAATACTTTGTAGTGGTTGAAATGTAGGTGACAAACGTATTTCCCTTATTTTTTAAGGAGAAATGATTACATGAAACTGTGATTCCACGTTATCCTTATTTTTTTCTAATGAGAGAATGACAAATCAGATTTTTTTCTCCTGCTTTTTAGTGTTCTTAGTTTGATTTGAATTTTATCAGGAGGAAAAATCTGATTTGTCATTCTCTCATTAGAAAGGGATAAGGATGATGTGGAATCACAGTCTCATACAATCCTTTCTCTTTTTAAAGTTGGTAAATTTTAGAATAAAGTATTAGGCTATTTTTTTAATATATTTGAATGTGTTGGAGTCTAAAACATGAAGATTGGTTAAGTTTTGAAATTTTGAAAATTAGTTACTCGTGGATCAAATAAAGTCACTTTCTATATTTGAAGAAGACATTGAATTACACCGAGACTCTTATTGAATTATGTGAAGATTATCCTATGCTTATTTTTAGCTTTACATTATAGAAAAGTTGTAACACCCCCTACCCGTATTCATTGTCAGAATAAGGTACGAGGCATTACTAGAATTTACGAATTTTTTTTAAAACCGAGACCATTCCAATTCAACATATTTTCAAAATAATTCATGCATATTTATAAGATAACTTTAACACATAAGCCATACCAATGGCTGACCTTACATTCATTTCATATTAACAATTATTTTATTAGCTTATACATGCCATTCATTTCCAAACTAAAGTTTCTTTAAATACCGAAATACTGGGGTTGATAGTGTGATGAGTCTCCCACCGATCCGACCTTCGAGCTCTTAACACTACAAAACAGGGAAAAAGGAAATAGGGTAAGCACTTTGTGCTTAGTAAGCCCATGTAACAAGAATTATACTTACCTAATATTTACAATACAAGCGATAAACATTCATATACCCATTCTATGCATTATTACCCTAACATTTACAAACTCAACATTCAAGTCAGTCCAATAATTTCCATATATCAATAATATATATTATGATTGATGAGCTCATCAATACCATGATTTCCATATATTTTTTTTATATTTATCCCATTGAATTACTCGGAATTTCGATGGATTTTCAGAGGTACACTTTAGTGTACAAATTCAGGTCTGTCAATTCATATTCATGTGCGCACATTTTCATTTCAGAGAGCACACTCCCGCGAACCTCATCTTTACAGCGGGATTACCAGTCCAGGCTAAATCCCCTGCAACGACAATTACTCTAATGAGCTTGGATCTGAATTACCAGTCTAGGCTAAATTCAGACCCTAATTCGGATTACCCGTCCGGGCTAAATCCATTTTCCACATATTCTTCTGGAGGGCTATATCAAGATAGGATCACCCGTCCGGGCTAGTTCCTTTTTACCGTCAATTCATTTTCAGAGATCCATCGAATTTTCCTTTCATTCAACCGGGATTTCTTCCCTTTTTTACCAAATATGTTAAAGTTTCATCAATTTTCATACAATGAACATTCAAATTATATTCACATCAATAACATACATTTCAAGCATTTAAGAATATAATTCAAGTTACATGAACTTACCTCGATACTTGTTCGTACACAAAATCTACTAATCTGGGACTTTTTCCTTTCCTCGATCTAACTTCGTATTTGAGTTTTCTGAATCTAAATAAATAAATTCAATCATCAATTCAATACATTTCATGTTCACATGTAGCATTTTCTATAATTCTATTATTATTTTTAGTTTGTTCAAAGCTATCTACTTGAGTCACAGTACCTTAATTATTTATTTCTCGAGCTACAGAACTCCAAATGAAGAACCGTTAATTTTATCTGAAACTAGACTCATATGTCTTCATACCATAAAATTTCCAGAATTTTTGGCTTAGCCAATTCGTACAGTTTATTCATTAAAATCACCCCTGTTCTGCTATCTAGTAGTTCTGACCCTTCTTCACTAAATATTAATTATCTCCTCATACAGAATTCAGATGATGTTCTCGTTTATTTCTATTGAAAATAGATTCATTCAGGATTCCAAATATATAAATTTAAGCCCCTAATTATATTTATCCAATTTTTTATGATTTTCTAAAGTTAAAACAGGGGAACCCGAATTCATTCTGAACCAGTCTTACAAAAATCTAAATATCTCAAAATATCAAACTTATTTTCTTTCATTGTTTCTTTCATATGAAAATAGACTCAATAAGATTTAATTTCATATCTCACTCAACTTCTAATTCCACTTCTACGATTTTTGGTGAATTTTCAAACTTACTCTACTGCTGCTGTCCCAAAACTGTTTTCTTATAGCTTGTTTTACAATTAAGTCCTTTATCCAATTCTAACTTCAAATTCTTTCAATTAAACCACTAATTCATCATTTTATTCATCATATGCTATATTCAAAAACTCTAAAACTTCAAAAACTTCAACTTAAATTCATCAAAACTTTGTTCTAAAACTTATAAAGCATCAAAATTAAAAGAAAAGGACTAAATTAACTTACCAAATTAAACTCCAAGCTTCAAACTTTCTATTTTTCCTTTTTCTTCTTTCTTTTCTCTTTTTCTTTCTCTGTTTCGTCTTTACTCTCTGTTTCTTTTCTGTTTCTAAATCTTTTTCCTTTAGTTTGTTTGTATATATATAATAATATAATATATAATATAATAATATAATAATATACTTAAAAAAAATCTCAGATTTTCATACTTAAAACCGCCTCAACTTTACAAAATGGTATAATTGCCATTTTGGTCCTTCATAATTTCTTTTAATCTATAATTTAACTTTTACTTTCATTTCAATCTAGTCCTTTGCATTTAATTTCCTACCCAAACGATAAAATTTTCTAACGAAAATTTAATACCACATTACTAACATTTTATAAATATTTATAAAAATATTTCCTATCATATAAATATTCATGCAAATATATTGAAATAAATTTCTATTTAAATCGGATTTATGGTTGCGAAACCATTATTCCGATAACCTTGAATTTAGGCTGTAACACCCCCTACCCGTATTCGTTGCCGGAATAGGGTATGAGGCATTGCCTAAATTTAACGAGTTAATATTATTTTTATTATGAATTCAATATAGCCCTTTTATAAATATCCAAACTTCCTTGAAATTTTAAAACCAAACAATCCTGTCCATTTCAATCCAATTTGATATCAAATCATACTTCTACTATAATTATATTATTTAGCATATTTATCACAGTTTACTTTAATACATACTCATTAAACAAGGTTTAGTATTTATATAATCATCAAACATATACATGCCATATAAATCAAAAAGGAAATTTACAAAAGCTACCGGAGATAATCTTGATAGTGTGATCCTCAGTGTTGATCCGATCCTCCGTATATTTACACGTCAATCTACATGAGACATTGAATACACTCAAGTAAGTTTATAGAAACTTAGTAAGTTCATAGGCATAAAATATAAATCTTACCAAACATTCATACACTTATACATTATGTACAATTACTAAGTTCACCTGTCAACCACAATTTGGTGAGTGCTTTCGTATAATCTCACTACCATTTATTCATTTACTTTAACTCTTTTGGGCCCTTTTTTCACTCACTTACCATCCTTAATCAAATTAGGGAACGATTCACGGAAAATTGAGTACTTCACTTCCACTTTGCCATAGTATAACTATGGTTTTATATATGATCACTTATCACTGATCAGATAAGCGTAGCTAAAGCTACCACTTATCACTTGTCACTTGTAGCCGAGGCTAGCACTATTCATTGATCAGGTAGCCGGAGCTACCACTTTTCACAGATCAGGTAGCCGAAGCTACCACTTTTGACCGATCGTGGCCGGCTACCACTTTTCATCGATCGTAGCCGAAGCTACCACTTTTCACTTTCACTTGCCACTGATCAGAAGTACTCATATCCGATGTTCCGCTCAATTTGATCATTTAATCACTTTTGGCATTGTCATTTTATCCTCAAATCATCAACAAACATATCTCATCATACATGATATAATTCATAAAATTAACCTTTAATCATTAAATTTCAGCCATATGAACTTACCTGAGTCGATTTGCAGAATTTGAGAAAATTCAGGGACTATTCAGCTACTTTTTCTTTTCCTCGACTTGCTTGGGTTCTCGATTTGCAAAGAAAAATATGAAAAACCAAATTAGGAAAACCCTTCTATGGTGTTTTGTTGATGAGAATGCAGAAAAAAATAAAGAGAAATCTAGATAATTCCACTTTAGTCCTAGTTTTATTAAGTAAATTTTGCAATATTCCAGCTTTTACCCTTATTTCTCCTTATTTTCTGTGCTGGTTTCATGCCCTTGTTGTCCAGCCCAAATAGACCTTGGGTCTATTTGCCTTTAAAGCCTCTCTTTTTTTATCATTTAAGCTATTTAATCATTTCTCATAACTTTGCATTTGTTATAACTTAGTCTTTTTGTTCAATTAACTATCTAACTTTAAAATTTCTTGACAAAACTTTAATACTAACCTATTAACACTTCATAAATATTTATAAAACATTTATGGCTAGATTAAAAATCTCCGAGGTCTCGATACCTCGTTTTCGATTCTAATTATTATATATATATATTTTTAACTTCACATTTAACTTATACTCACTAAATTAATAATATTTTCTACTCTCTTGTCGGATTTAGTGACCTCGAATCACCGTTCCGACACCACTGAAAATTTAGGCTATTACAACTCTTCCCCCCTTTTTGGAAATTTCGTCCTCGAAATTTCGTATCTGTAAATAAATTCGGATATTGAAATCTCATCAATTCCTCCGTCTCCCAGGTTGCCTCCTCCGATCCATGTCGATTCCATAACACTTTAACTAGTGGTACATGTTTATTTCTCAACTCTTTAACTTCCCGAGCTAGAATTTTCACCGGTTCCTCTGAATAGGTCATATCAGGTTGGAGCTCTATTTCCGTATGAGGAATTACATGTGATGGATCTGATCTGTACCATCTCAACATAGATACATGAAACACGTTATGAATCTTTTCAAGCTCCGGAGGCAAAGCCAATCTATAAGCTACTGGACCGATTCTTTCAATGATTTCATACGGCCCGATAAATCGTGGGCAAAACTTTCTTCCACGGTGGCACTTTCAAAAATACACGATCACCCACATTAAACTCTATATCTCTTCTCTTCAAATCTGCATATGATTTTTGTCGATCGGACGCAGCTTTTAGACATTCTCGAATAATACGAACTTTTTCTTCGGTTTCCCTAATCAAGTCCACCCCACTAGTTTTGGTTCACTTAATTCTGACCAATATAATGGAGTTCTACATTTTCTTCCATATAAAGCTTCAAACGGTGCCATTTTAATACTAGTTTGATAACTATTATTATAAGCAAATTCAGCTAAAGGTAAATACCTTTCCCAACTGCCGCCAAACTCAAGTTTAGAGCATCTTAACATATCTTCTAAAATCTGAATCACTCGCTCTGGATGTCCATCTGTCTGGGGATGAAAAGCTGTGCTGAAATTTAATTTAGTGCCCAAAGCTTCTTGTAATTTACTCCAAAATCTCGAGGTAAATCTCGGATCTCGATCTGAAATAATAGATATTGACACCCCATGTAATCTCACTATCTCTGACACATATAACTCCGCTTAACTTTTCAAGTGGATAATCTACTCGACCAGAATAAAATGTGCTTGATTTAGTTAACCGATCAATAATCACCCAAATCGAATCTTTCTTCTTCCGAGTTCATCGTAATCCGGATACAAAATCCATCGTGACATGCTCCCATTTCCACTGGAATCATAATGGTCAGAATAAACCACCAATTTACACTTGATGCTCGGCTTTTACCTGCTGACAAATTAAACATCTTGCTACATATTCACAGATTTCCCGTTTCATTCTGGGCCACCAATACATTTTCTTCAAATCACAATACATTTTCGTACTACCCGGTGAATAGAACACATACTACTGTGAGCCTCTGATAAAATATCATTTTTCAAGTCTAAATTATTCTGAACACATATTCTATTACGATAATATAACATACCATTTTCATCAATGGAGTATTCTGGGCTTAACTCATTTTGAACCATCTGTCGTTTCAACATCAACTCTGGGTCTTCATCTTGTAGCTCCCGAATCCGTTGAAAGAACACAGGTTTAGCTTTTAATTCTGCTAGTACAAAACCATCTTCATTAATAGATAAATGAGCATTCAATGCCCGTAATGCAAATAATGATGATTTTCGACTAAGTGCATCTGCTACAACATTTGCTTTCCCTGGATGATAGTTAATGACAAGATCATAATCTTTCAGCAGCTCTAACCATCGTCTCTGTCTCAGATTTAACTCTTTTTGATTCATTAAATACTTTAAGCTTTTATGATCAGTATACACGTAACATTTCTCACCATATAAATAATGTCTCCATATCTTCAAAGCAAACACGATCGCTGCCAATTCCAAATCATGTGTAGGATAATTCTTCTCGTGCGGTTTCAGTTGCCGAGAAGCATATGCCACCACTTTGCCTGACTGCATAAGTACACAACCCAAACCATTCAAAGACGCATCACTATAAACCACAAACGGTACACCCGATTCTGGTTGAGTCAACACTGGAGCATCTGTTAACATCTTTATTAACTGATCAAAACTTTGCTGACATTCACTTGACCATATAAATTCAACATTCTTTTATAGTAATCGAGTCAACGGTAAGGTAATCCTTGAGAAATCTTTGACAAATCGACGATAATAACCTGCCAATCCTAGAAAACTCCGTACTTCAATAACATTCTTCGGAACTTTCCAATTTATCACTGCCGTTACCTTACTTGGATCCACTCTAGTTCCATCAGCTGATACAATATGACCCAAAAACGCAACTTCCTGCAGCCAAAACTCACATTTGCTGAATTTCGCATACAACTGTTTCTCCCGCAAAATCTGTAATACAATCTTTAAATGTTGTGCATGTTTAGATTCTGTCTTTGAATAAATCAATATATCATCAATGAACACAAGCACAAATCTATCCAAATATGACTAAAAAATTCGATCCATCAAATCCATAAATGCAGCAGGAGCATTGGTTAAACCAAATGGCATCACCAAAAATTCATAGTGACCATACCGGGTTCGAAAGGCAGTTTTTGGCACATCACACTCTTTAACTTTCAACTGATAATACCCGGATCGAAGATCTATCTTGGAAAATACTGTAGCACCTTTCAACTGATCAAATAGATCATCAATACGAGGCAAAGGATATTTATTCTTTATCGTTACCTTATTTAACTGCCTGTAATCTCTACACAGTCTTAAGGAACCGTCCTTCTTTTTCACAAACAAGACAGGTGCACCCCAGGGCGACATACTCGGTCTGATAAACCTTTTATCTAATAACTCTTGCAACTGCGTCTTCAACTCTCTTAATTCATTGGTTGGTGCCATTCTCATGCGGTTATTCTCGAGATAGGAGCTGCTTCGGGAATCACATCAATTGCAAATTCAACTTCTCATCGGTGTGGTAAACCGGGTAACTCTTCAGGAAACACATCAGAAAATTCATTCACCACTGGTACTTGTTCGAGCTTTAAATCGAAACTCCGAGTATCAAGAATATAGGCCAAGAATGCTTCGTTGCCTTTACGTAATAACCTCTCGAGCAGAGAGAGTGAAATAATTCGATCAGATCACCCATATTTTCAAACCCAATCGAAATTACATCCCCTGCTTTGACATTTCAAATCGATATGTTTATCACGACAATTCACTATCGCTTCATATTTCATTAACTACCCATTCCCAAAATAATATCAAATTCGAAAGGGTAACAACATCAAATCAATGGGAATTCATAGCCTTTCACTATCGGTGGACAATTTCGACATATCAAATTAATCATTACACTTTGACCTAATGGATTAGTGACTTGTATATCAAATTCAAGTGGACTCAACAGAAAGTTTCTTTTCGATACTAGTATAGCACAAATATATGAATGAGTAGACCTGTGGTCTATTAATGCATAAACAAATAACATCATAAAGATAGAAAGTACCAAAGAATTACATCGTGAGCCTAGCCTCTTCTCTTGCTCGAATGGCGTAAAATGCGTCTTTGGTGCTCTATTCTCCGATCGACTAACCGATTCTCTCATACCCGAACGGTTAGTCCTCGTAGCAATCGCTTCTGCCCGAACGCGTCTATTTTTTGGGGAGTGATTCTCTCAGTATCTTTCTTCGCTCCACTTCATCTTTTTGCAAATGGAGACAATCTCGAATCACGATGATCGGTGGCCCCACATTTATAACAAGCCCCTATCTTAGTCCTGCATTCACCGAAATGATGTCTTCCACAATATTGACACTTAGGTCGAGGAGCATCCTGAACACTGCTCACACTTGCTGCAGGTCTATCAAACACCTTGAAATCGGATT
The DNA here is from genome assembly GCA_025503065.1 of Gossypium bickii. Lineage (NCBI taxonomy): Eukaryota > Viridiplantae > Streptophyta > Magnoliopsida > Malvales > Malvaceae > Gossypium > Gossypium bickii. Next base: position 119,407,713 of record CP106712.1, on the reverse strand, counting down.
GTCTGGATCTACCTCTACTCAATTTTCCTAGCACTGATGTAGTTCGACTGCTTTTTTCTCTAAATTTCTTTATCGGTAAATCTGAAAATGACTTAGAAGCACCTCTTTTGAATGACTTTTTACTTTTTCGATCCCGCTGCATTTTTCTGTTATATACTTCTTCGAGCTTTTGAGCACGATCTGACAGAACAACGAACTCCCGTATTTCATTGCCCCCAATCATTATTCTAATCTCATCATTTAACCCTTCTTCAAATCTGATACACATTTCTTCTTCAGTAGGTACAATGTCTCGGGCATATTTGCTGAGGTAGACAAATTCTCTTTCGTATTCAGCTACTGATTTATTTCCCTGCCGTAAATCAAGGAATTCCCTTTTCTTTTTGTCCAAATACCATCTGCCCACATATTTCTTCTTAAATTCACTTTGGAAAAATTCCCAAGATATTTTCTCTGCTGGTACCACGGCCTCAATCGTTTCCCACCAACTATAAGCCTCTTCTTTCAGTAGGGACACAGCACATCTCAAATAATCATCCGGTGAGCAAGCCATTTCTTTAAAAATTCTTATCAAACTCTGTAACCAGTATTCAGCTTTGACGGGGTCATCATCAGTCCTTCCCCGAAATTCTTCAGCCCCAAGTTTTCTAAGCCTTTCCAATGGAGAACGCTTACTGAACTCAGTCGTTGTAGGAGGTGGAGAAGCAACCAAGGGTACCACTGATGGAGCAGTGGTAGGAGGAGGTGGCTGAGCCTGATTTCTTTCTTGCATCGTTTCAGTATACCACTGATTCATAATCCCATAAATCATATTCTTTAATTCTTGCTCTCGCATTAAAGAAATCGGAACATCACTGCTTGTTGCTCGTTCGAAAATCTGTATTCTACTGTTAACTTCTTCCTGCTTAGTACGTTCAGGTCTATCTGACATCTCTATAATCGGAAAGTATTTATAAAAATAACAAATATTAGATCGGATCATACACATCACACTATCACAGATTTATATGGCATGTATTTCTAAACACTTTACACATCATAATTGTTCCGAGAACCGGCTAAATCGGGCTCTGATACCACTAAATGTAACACCCCCTATCTGTATTCGTTCCCGGAATAGGGTATGAGGCATTACCTAAGTTTAACAAGTTAATATTATTTTTATTATGAATTCAATATAGCTCTTTTATAAATATCCAAACTTCCCTGAAATTTTAAAACCAAACAATCCTGTCCATTTCAATCCAATTTGATACCAAATCATACTTCTACTATAATTATATTATTTAGCATATTTATCACAGTTTACTTTAATACATACTCATTAAACAAGTTTTAGTATTTATATAATCATCAAACATATACATGCCATATAAATCAAAAAGGAAATTTACAAAAGCTACCGGAGATAATCTTGATAGTATGATCCTCAGTGTTGATCCGATCCTCCGTATATTTACACGTCAATCTACATGAGACATTGAATACACTCAAGTAAGTTTATAGAAACTTAGTAAGTTCATAGGCATAAAATATAAATCTTACCAAACATTCATACACTTATACATTATGTACAATTACTAAGTTCACCTGTCAACCACAATTTGGTGAGTGCTTTCGTATAATCTCACTACCATTTATTCATTTACTTTAACTCTTTTGGGCCCTTTTTGTCACTTACCATCCTTAATCAAATTAGGGAACAGTTATGGAAAATTGAGTACTTCACTTCCACTTTGCCATAGTATAACTATGGTTATATATATGATCACTTATCACTGATCAGATAAGCGTAGCTAAAGCTACCACTTATCACTTGTCACTTGTAGCCGAGGCTAGCACTATTCACTGATCAGGTAGCCGGAGCTACCACTTTTCACCGATCGGTGGCCGGCTACCACTTTTCATCGATCGTAGCCGGCTACCACTTTTCATCGATCGTGTGGCCGGCTACCACTTTTCACTTTCACTCGCCACTGATCAGAAGTACTCAAATCGGATGTTCCGCTCAATTTGATCATTTAATCACTTTTGGCATTGTCATTTTATCCTCAAATCATCAACAAACATATCTCATCATACATGATATAATTCATAAAATTAACCTTTAATCATTAAATTTCAGCCATATGAACTTACCTGAGTCGATTTGCAGAATTTGAGAAAATTCAGGACTATTCAAATACTTTTTCTTTTCTCTCGACTTACTTGGGTTCTCGATTTGCAGTAAAAATATGAAAAACCAGCTTAGGGAAAACCCTTCTATGGTGTTTTGCTGATGAGAATGCAGAAAAATAAAGAGAAATCTAGATAATTCCACTTTAGTCCTAGCTTTTTTAAGTAAATTTTGCAATATTCCGCTTTTACCCTTATTTCTCCTTATTTTCTGTGCTGGTTTCATGCCCTTGTTATCCCAAAATAGACCTTGGGTCTATTTGCCTTATAAGCCCTCTTTCTTTTATCATTTAAGCTATTTAATCATTTCTCATAACTTTGCATTTGTTATAACTTGGTCCTTTTTGTTCAATTAACTATCGGAACTTTAAAATTTCTTGACAAAACTTTAATACTAACCTATTAACACTTCATAAATATTTATAAAACATTTATGGCTAGATTAAAAATCTCCGAGGTCTCGATACCTCGTTTTCGATTCTAATTATTATTATTATTTTATATATATATTTAACTTCATATTTAACTTATACTCACTAAATTAATAATATTTTCTACTCTCTTGTCATATTTAGTGACCTCGAATCACCGTTCCGACACCACTGAAAATTTAGGCTATTACATAGGCCATTACAAAAGTGGTTAGACTATGACTCTTATGTAAGGAAAACTTAAGTAGTATATAAACTTAAGTTTTGTCTAAGAGCCAAGGGGGAATAAGTAATTCTACGTTTGGAAATCTTCAATTTTATTTTCAATATTTTTGAGTTCTGGTTTAACTATATTTATTAATGTATTATTATTTTTGTTGAGTACTAATACACAGTCCAGTTAGCCATGGGTTAGGCGTGTTAAGGACAAAGTATCCTTGTAGACAATCGTAGTAATTCAGAAATTCTGATAGTAGATTCCTCTGTAGGAAATACAAAAACCTCAAATAAAACCACTGTAGACTTTACCTCCAATCCCAAGAGTTTGACCAAACCTCAAATAATACCATTAATGAACAAGAAAAATATTATGAAAATGTTTCCCAAAGATTTGATAATTGGACTCTCCTGAGAGTTCCAACAAACCAAGTTTATAAGAAAACAAAATTTGAAACTTTAAATGCCTTTTGTAGTTACGTTATAAAAAAAGAAGTTTACCTATTCAAAAAGAATATGAAACAATCCAATTATTAGTTAAGGTCGTCATTAATAAACTCAAAGAAGAAAGATATAAAATATGTCCATTTTGGATTATTCCAGGTCGGTGTCAAACCTCTTAGTGTTGAAGCCACTAAAATTACCTCAATTTTAATCGTCTTAAGAGACCAAAGACACATTATGTTTAATGACTCCTTACTAGGAACTATAGAAACAAACCTATGTATTGGCCCAATACATTTAAATTGCTACCAAATTTTTTGGTTTCTTTAACTGATAAAAACATTTTATAATCTTTGACCCTTCAAATTCATACCCATAATTACAAAATGCTTATTGGATTTGAAGTATTAACTTTAGTCTATCAGCTCCATTTCAAAGTTATGTATTCTGTAGTCAATACCAAGGCTTTACTTCAAAACCCAAAAGGAGAAACCCTTTTGATAGCAATAGATACCTCAAGATCTCATACCACGATCCCAAGAACAATACAGTGGCATGAAATTAACCTTCCTACCAAGTGGAAACTTGAAGGTGCTACTGACCCTGTTGCACCAACTTCTATTAGAAACATTTCACTAAGTGAAATTTCTCAACACTAAGATGGCACAGTTGAATTAATATTTAATAGGCCACTTAGAATGCCACCAAGTCATTCCTTTGACATAGGGAGTACCTGTAACAACTTGTTTTCAATGGTGTCAGAAACAGTGGTTTTGGGACCGCAATTTCATTAAGTGAGTCCTTAAAATTATTTATTTAATATTTATGATATCATTAGAGTGTCGTAATAAAGTTTGATCCGGTAATTTAGATGTTTGAATAGTTAATTAAGGTATAAGAACTAAATTGTAAAAACTACAAAAGTTAGTCGCTATTAATTTAAATGGGCTAAATGGGTCTAAAAACATAATTGAAAGGTTTTAAATGAGAATTATGCCATAATTGTTTATATGGACGATTTATATGTATGTTTTTGATTAATTTGTATGTAATCTAAGGTTAAAATAGTAAATATGGAAAGGGTTAAAACATAAAATTTAAATTCATCATCTTTTTCATGGTTCTCTTCACCTTTTCTTCAACCTAAAACCAAAAGAAGCCATTGTTTTTTAAGCTTGAGGTTCGACCATTCCATGTGAGTATTTTTTAGGTCCATTTTTTGTAAATTCTTTTATTTTTGAGATCGTTATAACTTAATCTAGCTAGCCGAAAAACTAATTTATAATACTGTCAAAGTTTTGAAAAGTCACCAGTTTTGTTTTTAAAGCTTTTTAGATGTTAATGATTGGGTTTGAAACTTTATTATGAAATAGGACTATTTTGTAAAGTGAATTTGGTTGATTTTGAGTTTAGGGACTAAAATGATAATATGTTGAAATTGACATGAAATTCTTATAAATTTAGATGCTTGAGAGTTGTTAATAACATAGGTTATTTAACTCATCTTTAAGATTTTTTTTGTTCTATTTCCCTTCACATTTTACTTCCTCTTTTCTGATGTTTCTCAACAAAATTTGTCTTATTCATTTCTCTCCTTTTCTTACCATACTGCGTGTATTACCTTTTTCAACATGCTTTTTGTAACACCCTGAATTTTGGGGTTAGAAGTTTTCGGGTATTGTGGTTAGTGTCAGAGAGAAGGGTGTGCTATTGTGTTTAGTCGCGCGTTTAAGTGTCAGAATGGGCTTGCTGGTCTGGTGGTTGAGTGTGTGCTAGTTTGTCTCAGGGTCTCTAGTTCGAGTACTTGTATGTGCGTATTGGGGAGAAATATTTTTATTTTTATTTTGTTAAACAACTTGTTAAATATTTAATTTCTATTTGATTTGATTTATTTTTATTTTTATTTTTATTTTTATTTTGGGGTCATTTTTTTGTTGGCCATGTTCTCCCCCTTCTCTCCCTCTCCGGGTTTTCCTTTCTTCTTTTTCTTTTCTTTTTGGGAAAAGGGTGTGTGGTGGTTTTGGCAGAGCTTTATTTTTCTGTCTTCGAGTCGGGTTCTAGACATTCTCGATCACGAAACAGGTGTGGGTTTCGAAACTTTTCTATTTTATTTGTGAATTGTAAAAATTAATTTTGATAGAATGTGGCAATCTTGGTGACAATGGTTGTTAAAGTCCGATAGCACTGTCGAATGGCATAGAAATTTGCTTTGGTTAGTGCCGTTCTGAGTTCCATCGATTGAGGGTCGACTTAGGGACCAGAAAACTCATTTTTCAAACGGTTTTAAGGTGGTTTCGTGACCACATGGGCGACCACACGGGCTTGTGCCTGTTCACACGGCCATGTGGAATTAGGAATTAGGGTTTTTGGGCAGGTTTTGGTGCCACACAGCCGTGTGGCAGATTTGGGGAATATTAGTCGATTTTCACACGGCCGTGTCCTTTGGGCACATGAGCGTGTGTGATTGGAAATTAGGGTTTGAGTGATTTGGTGCCATGCGGTCGTGTGGCTAATTTAGAGATTTAGGGATCCTATACAGACGTGCATTTTAGACACACAGCCGTGCCTAGTGGGCACACGAGCGTGTGAGACTCTCACATGGTCGTGTTTGCCCTATACTATATTTTAGTACAGATGAACAGTGATTTACATGGCCTGTTTCCACGACCATGTTCCTGATCCACACGGGCGTGTGCCTTTGCCACACGATCGTGTATCTCTCTTCACACGGGCGTTTGACCCCCCACACAGCCTGGGCATTTCCACACGACCAGAGCACACGACCGTGTGGTTCTAATGCATTTATTTTGGTTCTGTGTGTGTTTTTTATCTGAAAATGTGTCTGTGTGTTCTAACCCTTAGCTAGTCTTAGTGAGGGTCGTCAGTATTCTGATCTGGGCTCTGGCTTATGAGTTAATTGTGATTGTTGCGTGTGATGTCTGATTCTGAACCTGTTTTGTTGGGTGAGTGTGCATATTCGAATTTGTTTGACTGTCTGTTGATATGTTCATTGTTACTATTAGATTGTATGCATACATACATTTGCATTAAGAATATTTTTGGGTTGGTTGAGAAGCAAAGGGAGACTGATTCTGATCTGATCTGGCAATTTCACTGCGACTTATTCGCATAGCGATATATCGCATTGTACCGCATGTATGACAACTTTGCTGCTTACCATTATTTGATTTGGCAGTTTAACTGCAATTGATAAGCCATCGTTGTCGGGCAACTTGGGGTGGTGGGTCATCGTTGTCGGGCAACTCGGGATGACTTAATTGGTGTGTAGGGTTGGACGGGCCTTTCAAGGTCTTATATGGTGTGTTTCGGTTGGATGAGCCTATTCAGCTCTTATGGGGTGTGATCGAGGGACAAAGAGGTGTGTTGGCTAGATGGGTGAGTTTTATTGCTTGACTGCATTTCATGCACACCTGTTTGAACATTTTGGGTGCTAGATTATCTGATTGTATTCTGTCTGACTGAAAACACATATGATCGAGTGTCTGTGTGATATGGTGTGTGACTGAAATGTTATGTTTCGTTGGGACATGGATCTAGAAATTACCTTCTGTTTCTGTATTTATTTGTAGTTGTTCGATATTGAATTGTGTTCTGTATTTCTATTTATGTTAGTCACGTTTCGGACTCACGCTGAGCTCGAGTAGCTCACCCCTTCTTAGTGTTTCCCTCTCAGGTACCTTTTTCTAAATTCTGACGCTAGTCTCGGTATGTGGAGGTCTCAGACAGTCTCGGGAAAAAATAAACTATCAGTTTGTTTTTATTTGTTATTCAGATTTTGAATTGTAAGATTTTTATAAAATGGTGGTACAAGTTCTGTTTCAATATTTATTCGTTCATTCAATTCCGGTTTTATAATAGACTTAACTGTAATTTTTTTTACTAGTTAAATTTAAACGATTAAATGTTTCGGTTTGATGGGATAACTTGTTTTATAAAAATTTTACCTACGATCACTTTGGTGATCAATGTAACATCCGGGATTTGGTTTAAACTTCTAGGCCGGGTCAAGGGTGTTACACTTTTTTAATAAAAGAAAAAAATAAATGAAAGATTTCTTTTAATTATCCCCTTTTTATTTGAATAAATGGACTTCAATTTGCAGGTTATATCCGAAAATTTGAAATAACCTTAACTTGAACTATCTTGTATCAAAGCTAGCCATTCTAACTAATTGCCTCTTCCACATTGTTAGTTTTTAATCAAAATGTTTGCTTCATGGGACATATGCTTACTCCAATATAATCCTTACAATTCCAAATGACAGTGAGTTAGGGAATATTAACACCCTTTGGTTAGAACTCTTTAGATTATAGTCCTTACAGTTCCAAAATGACCGTAAGTTTTTATATGTGGCAACATACATATGATCACATGGTTTGGGTTTCTCATATTTAAAGGGTGTTTGATTGCTTCAACCCCTGAAATGTATTATTAAATTGACATAAAAACATGATTGTTAATCATTCAAACTATCCTAATGCATAATTGGTTATGTAAACATACGTTTATACATTTATACTCGTGTATACATGCCTGCATATGTGTATGTGTCATGGGGTTAGAACTTTAGTCTTGCAAACCATGCGGTATTAGGCAATTCTTTTGCTTTAATGTGATTATAAATAGATGCCTTCCACCTCATTTGTAAGCTTTTTTTTTTTTACCTCCTTCAAAACTTTGAAAGGGACTATATATTTGTCAAACCAATGTTAAGTCATAAAGTAAACACTAGGAAATTGTTTGATATGTACTTCGTTCATAAAATTTACTCGATTTAACTGCTCAATTTGCATCACCACTAACCCCTGAACCATAAACCCTATCCCTTAGACCCTAAACCTCAAACTTAGATCCTAGAGCCTACATTCTAGACCCAAACCCAAACCCAAACCCAAAATCAAACCTCAAACCTTAGATCCCCAATCGTAAACCTAAAATGTAGCATTTCCAAAACCCCATTAAGTTAGGGACTAAATCATAAAAATAAGAAAAGTTCTATGGTACAAGTGTAAATGTAAATATTTAAAACGTAAGGGGTTAAAGTATAAATATGGAAATTTTAAAGGGCCAATAGTGAAAATATCTTAAGGTTGAAAAGGTTTAGAATGACCAAATTGAACAAATGAAGAAATGAGAAGGACTAAATTATAAATTTTACCAAGAAAATGTCATAAAAAAGATAGAATTCTAGATAAAGTACAAGGGTAAAATAGTCATTTCTTAAATAAGATAATTATGGGAAAATAAATTTGATTATGGAAAAATTTGGGCCATTAGATTAAATTGAAAAAGTAAGAAGAAATTATGACCCTTGGATAGAAATCATTAAAAGTTAAATTATTAAATTAATTAAAAATATTTTATTAAAAATATTTTTGTAGAAAAATGAAGAAAATTCTTCATTTCTCCTACACATACCGTCCATCAGTTCTATATATATATATGGGGGGAGAGTTTTGCTTCTTAAGAAATTTAGTCTTTTGCCATGAAAACTCACTTTTTCTCCCAAAATTCTTGAAAATTTCCTCAAACACCAAATACAAAAGATGAAGTAGAGATTCTAAAGAATACGTTCATCAATTTAGTAGCAAGAAAATAGTAGATGAAAGTGAAGAAAATGAGAAAAAAAATGGGAAGGAAAGTGGCGAAGATGAGAAAGGCATGGAAATGAAGAAGAGAAGAAGAAATTATTGACAAATGAGGTAAGTTTCATACTAACCCTACTTGTATTTCAATAGATTGAGTTAAATATGTTGTGAATGAGATGTATGAAACATGTATTTTAATCTAAATACTAGAAATAGAAAGTATTTGATGAAGTATAGAGACTTAAAACACTAAAATGGTAAGTAAGAGAGAATGTGATTTGTATTGTGAAAAGTACTAGTATTAAGAAATGAATATGTAATCTACACATAAACATAAGTGATTATATTGAATAGTAATCAAAACTATGTTAATTGTGTATGATTGAATGAAAGATAGTGTAAAGAACTAAGAAAAATAAAATATTTTCATTAAAACAATTTGGACAGAAGCAGTGGCTTAACTTTGAAAATTCACTAAAAATCATAGAAATTTAGTTAGAGGTTGAATTAAATATGGAATTAAAGTGTATTAAGTTTATATTCAAATGGAAGAAACAAATGTAAGCAATGAAATTGTAGATTTTGAGATATATTAGTTTTTATGGGACAATGACAAAATGGATTCGAGTTTCCCTGTTCTGACTTTAGCTATACATCAAAAATGGTAAATTTATTATTCGATGAAATTTATATGTTTGATTTCTTACTGAGTCTATTTTCAAGAGAAACAAATGGTAACATAATATGAATCCTGAGCTAAAAGATAATTAATTTTTAGTGGAAAAGGATCAAAGTTGTCAAATAGCAGAATAGGAGAAATTTTGAGGAATAAACTATATTAATTGGCTTATGTGCAAACTCTGAAATTTTATTGTAACAATTTAATTGAGTCTCGTTTCAAAAATAACAAGCGGATTCAAATTTTGAGTTCTATAGAAAAAGATAAAAAATAATTTAGTGACTACTACTTGAATGGACAATTTTACTAAGAGTATACATGTGATTCGTGTAATTATAATTAATGTTACATGAAAGCATGTTATACTAAAAACTAAAGAATCTTATAGATGTACAATAAGGATGTGGATTGGAGAGGAGGAGGAGAAATAATAGGAGAATTTATAATGCAAAGAAATTATTGCAAATGAAGGATTTTAACTAATACATAAATGAAATTCAAAAATGTTTTTGAGACATTAAGTGACTAATTGATATAAGATGAATTGAGGAAGTCCTAATTGATAAAACTGGTAAATTTTGATAATAGATATGGCATATAAAAAGGGTAATCTATGAAAGTACATGACCCTTAACGGATTTATTTGTAAAATTGTAATAATTGTATTAATTTGATAAACTTTAGTATTAAAAGCATGTATATGGGATTCATTAAGGAAACATTATATGATTCTTCGAGTGGCTGGATAACAATATTTGAGAATAAATTTTGTATCTTAAACATATAGGGTTATTTTCAAATAAATATGAGAGGCTAGGGTATAAAGTGCAAATTGACCCAAAGTAAAATTTCTCTTATTTTAAAACATCGAATCATAATTTGGTAACGATATCAAAGACATAGTACCGATACCTTGAGAAAGGTATCGATACTTCAATCAAAGTATCGATACTTTATTCAGGGCATTGATACATATGAATTTTATTTGATTTTCTAAAACATCGAAGCTTAAATTAGTATTGATACCAATACAGGGTATCGATACCTAAGCTAAGGTACCGATACCTTAGTGCTAGTATCGATATTGGAGCCCTGTTTTGTACATGTGTAATGATGAAATAAAAGGTTGCTAAAAGTTTTATCCAGATTGAATCAAGAAAACATTAATAGGAGAATAACACGATAATGATAACAAAATATTCTTTGTTAAAGGGTCGATTTATCAGTATGTGGCCATAGTTACTCTAGCATCAAATGTGACATTCCTATATCTTCACCCAACGGTGGGGTCGAGTATAAGGGTGTTAGATAAAACCTCAAACCTGAAACCCGAATCTCAAACCCTAAACATATAACCCCAAAACTTAAAACCTTAAAAACTAAATCACAAAACCCTAAAACTCGACACCCAAACCTTACACCCTAACCTCAAACACTACACCCTAACCTCAAACCCAAAACCCCTAGCTTCAAACTTGAACCCTTAAACTATAGACCACATCAACCCCCAACCCATAAACCCAAACCCTAAACCCTATTTCATATTTCCAAAGATGAATAAATTAAATTATAATGAAAGCATAATTAGAGATGAATACACTATAAATAATTTGTTATATACCAACTGTAACAGCCCATTTTTCAGTGAAATCGGAACAGTGGTTGCCGGACCACAAATTCGATCAGAAAATAAAATTTATTTTTATTTTATTACACGGTCCGTAATATGTTAGAGATGTCGTGTGAAAATTTTGATAAGAAAAATTTACTGATTATGTGCTTAATTATGAGAAGGACTAAATCGCATAAAATGAAAAAGTTGAATTCTAGTAGATATAAGAATTAAATAACTATGGAATTCAAAACTAGAGGTCCTTATATGGTAATTAGACCATTAAAGAAAAGTATGTAGATATTTTGGTGACTCATCCATGGAAATTTAGAAAAAGGGCAAGGGCTCAATTGGAAATTGAAATAATTAAATTAATTTAAAAGATGATAAAAGATATCATCTTATTTTATGTCATCTTCAACCCCAAAATTCTATGGAAACCCTAGGAGAGAGAGAAGAAACTTTCATGGCTTAATTGGGTAAGTTTCCTTGTCTCGTTTTTAGTAATTTTGATATTTTTGAAACTGAGATAGTCTAATCTATCTATTTGGGGGATAAATTTGAAAAGTTATCAAGTTATGAAATTTGGGTCATTGATGAATATGCTGAAGATTTGAAATTTATGGTAGAAAATGAAAGGTTGTTGATAGATAAACAACTTTTACAAAGTGATTTTTGATGAAAACATGATTTAGGGACTAAAATGTAAAGTTGTGAAAATTGATGAAAAATTATAATTTTTTATGAATACATGTGCTGTAAATTTTATATTGGGATTTTGGTTAGGCTTGGAATAGGGAGTAAATTGCACAAGTTTCATTTTCCGAGCCTAGGGACGAAATTGAAATTTATGGAATAGTCAGGGGCAAAATGGTAATTTTTCCTAAGACGTAAATTGAGTCCAAATGAATACAAAATATGAGAAATTAATGATTAAAGCTATTTATATAGATCCGGACAACACAAATTTGAGGTTCGATTGAGGAAAAGAAAATGTTTCAGATTAGTAGATTACTTACGCGATCAGGTAACACCCTTAACCTGTATCCGATGTCGGAACAGGGTTACGGAGTATGACCGGACTTATAATTGAACAAACAGACATTTCATGTTCATCTCACATTCAAATCAAGAATCATTCATAATCAATCATAAAGTCTCTTATATGGGTCCTCGAAGCCCCAAATAAGGATTAGAATCAAGTTAGGCCGTATGTCACACACGGTTGAAACACACGCCCGTGTCTCTGCCCATGTGGATGAAAATAGGCCATCTTCCAAGCCATATTTCTTACCCAACTTGGTACCAACCTAAACACCTCAATGTGCATATAAACATGACATATTTAGACATTCAAAACCTGAAACACCCCACACCCGGCCCACGAGCCTGAACCGGATCTGGTATGTTCCTTGAGTAAACCGGTTTTCAAATTCTTTGTTACTTAGAGAAAAATTTGTAAAATTTAGAAAAAAATTATTGGTTTGGGTTGGGCTTAGGTTGGAAACCCATTTAATCAATTTTTTTTTAAATCCAATTTAACTAGGGTGACAAAATAATTTTAGGGTTTATTTTTAAGGAAATAAATTTTTACTTAACTTTAAAACAACATAGTTCGTAACATAATAATTAAACGTAAAGTAAAAGTATAGAAATCCTCTTGGGCCTTAGGGCCTTATTACATCAAATAACCCAAAAATAAAATTAAAAGTACTTAGAAAATGTGAAGTCCAAATTCTAAATAAATTCTTCAAGTGATGCATGGCCACCTTTAGCTCACAATCTTACCCGGTCCATTATTGCTCATCACCGAAAAATAATTCCCCAACGAGGTGAGTCAACAGACTCAATGTGCACACAAGATACTAATATTCAATAAATCGGGCATACAAGTTCGAATCAATTCATATTCATATGCAATACATGATGATGCACCCCAAACACAATCCTAATGGTCCATCCGCTACACACCACCCGTACCGCCACCACACACACCGGGGACTACTAAGTCAACCTTCCATCCGCTACACACCATCGAAGGCGATCATTTGCGATCGACGTGCTCATCGCCCATATACGTTGTGTCATTAGACACTATATTCAAATAATGTAACCGAAGTTACCAATTTGAGATAATGTAACCGGTTACCATATTCAAATAATGTGACCGTAGTTACCATATTTCGTTGGTGAGACCAAGTCAACACCTTCGTTGGTGAGACCGAAGTCAACACCTACTCTTCCCTTTTCACAAATATCCCATATGCCCCAAATATTTATACATATCTTATTTCTCATTCATATTACATATTCAAAATATATATATAACATATTCGTAATCCTATCGGAAGTAGGAAACGTACCTGGGTACTTTTACCAGATTTGTGGCACTTAGCCACATTCTTATTCGCATGCACATTTATATATATATATATATAAAAATAATTGCCGTAATATTTTGAGAGTTAGTGTGGGTACACACCTGATTCGCTTAATAGGTTCCTTGAAATCCCAAAGAGAATCTACCACAGATTTAGATCTCAAATCCTACATAAGTTAATCACTTTAAAAGACCATTCGGCTACTTTTCCAAATACAACTAGGATTTGTATTACTTACCTTGTTGTCGAATTGATTAAATCCCGAAATTGTGGTATTCCTCCCTTAAATTTGGCTAGCCACCAAAAACATGTATTTTCATCAGTTTCTGACTTTTGGATCAAAAGGAAATACTTTTAGATACCAAAGTAACCCTTGGCCGATTAGATCTATACACTTACCTGGCAATTTCCAATTCCTGAAAATATTCCTTGCCTTGTATGTCTGTCGAAATCCCTATAATTATATGTTAGATCTGATTTCCATATCACTTAATAATCTTAAATCAATTGGCCTTTGGCCTAAACCATGCTTTTCTTACCTTAAATCCTTAGATTTGAAATCCTGCAATTCTCCTTTTATTATTTGGCCAAAAGACAACCAAAAGAATCGGGTTCCCAAATCTTGGTTGAAAGAGAATAAACAACAAGAATCCATTATTCTTACCTTATCACCACAAATGATCGACACACCTTTGATTGAAGCCACGAGAGATCTCGGCTATGGAGACTTAAAAACAGAATCAAAGAGGTTTTGGCTTGACAAAGTAAGAGAAAAGAAGAAGAAAAAAAAAAGAGAAAAAGAGAATAATGGCAGAGAAAATTCGGCAGAGAGAATAGGAGAAATTTTAGAGAATTTCTGAGAGGTTTTCTTGAAGAAAAGAATGAATGAAGAATAGCCTTACTCTTCCTTTTATAGCCAAAATTACTAGCTAGAGTCCTTTACTTGGCCACCACTCTTCTATTTTGATAACTTTATCCTTTAATTATCATAAATAAAAGAGTTTAATCCAATATTTATCTCTTCTAAATAATCCAATTTAAAAATCCTTTATTTATCACCTTTTAATCGAATATTTATGAAAATAAAACACCTCCTTTCTAGAAGGCTTGTGCCGTCCACCTCAGTCTTCTGGAAACGAAAATAAAACTTTCTTTATTTGCTTCCCAAGTGACTCGAACTCAGGCCCATTCCTCTTGCATATGGCGCCATTTCCATAGGCCCTAAGTGGCATCTTCTGGCCACTTTTCCAAGCCTGTTTGTGTGTCAAATTTCACCAACTTTTTCTTTTAAGGCCTCCTTGCGCTAATTTCCTATTTTAAACTTTAAAATTTGACATTTCTAGGTCATTTCCAAGTTTACTAAAATTTTCGATCGGCTCTGTATACTTGCCATTTTCTTACATTTCCAAGTTTCCAGAAATGTTCACTTTCCATTTTTGAATCATTTCCTTACATTTCCTAGTTTCCATAAATGTTCACTTTCCTCTTTATTCCTTTACATTTTCGTGACATTTCCTACATTTCCAAGACAAGACATTTCCTTACATTTCCTTGCATTTCCTTACATTTCCTTACATTTCCTCACATTTCCTTACATTTCCTTACATTTCCATATATTTCCATACATTTCCTTATTTCTAGAATTCACATAACACATTCATAATTCATAAAACATGCCATTTTACCACATGGTTCCTTGTGTCATGCTTCACACGGAGTTTCTTTTAAAGCCTTATTTACCTAGCTCCCTTTTTACTTAAAACCAATAATTTTCCAAAGCTTTCTTCTTCCATCCTAAAATTCTAAAAACCCTTAATACACTTCCAACACTGCCAAAACCTACTAACTCATGAATTATGCACAAACGCATAACCCCTAATCTAGGATGTTACAGTTCTACCCTCCTTAAAAATAATTTCGTCCTCAAAATTACTTACTAACAAATGCATTACCATCCTTCTCACCGCACTATGCTTACGCTGCGCACTCTGATCTTAATAGAACCATCATACTTTCTAGGCACAATCTCTAAGTTCACGTCCCCTAAAACTTATTTCTAACGTCGCGATTTAATCTGATTTAAGACAATTTTATGAATTTGTCTTTATTCCACTCATTACCCGCGAAGAAGTTTCATGGAAAGAATTTTAGGAGTGGTTCTTTCGTATTCATACATGCACACAGTCTTTACATTCATACATCCATCAATCAATTATGAACTTTCGTTCATTCAAAGAAATGTTGTAGTTTTCATTGTTGTTGTTTTTCCACTACCAGGGGTATTTTCGTAATTTTATCCTACAGGGGGATTTTCGTAATTTGTCAAAATAAGGTTCCTTGGTGATTTTGTCAATAAGGGTATTTTGGTAATTTTGAAATCTCGGGGCCTTTCGGTAATTTTGAAATTCCAGGGGTATTTTGGTAATTTTTTTGTACAAACCAGGGTAAATTTGTAAAGTTTAATAATTCAGGGGTATTTCAAAATTTGCAAAACTTTGAGGGTTCTTTTTGAGAATTTTATTTTCCAAAACGGTGATGTTGGAAAAAATTTTGAAATTAGGGTCGTTTTGGTAATTTTGTGAGTTAAGGGCAATTTCGTAAATTTTTTTCCAAAATCATGGTATTTTGATAATTTGCAAATTAGGGTTTTTGAACATTTTATAAAGTAATGAAATCTTGATAAGAATTGTGGGTATTTTGGGAATTTCATAAACCAAGGGTATTTTTGTAATTTACCACTAGGGGTATTTTTGTAATTTCATAAATTAAAAATTTTTCGGAAAATTTTGTATAAATAGTTCTCACAAATTGAAAAGGTAATTTTAAGAGTTTTAAAACTAGGGTTTTTATAAAAACACAGCTAGTTCCCTTTCGGGTTTTAGTTATTGTGTTTAGCTTTGTGATCGAGTCCTCTTGGTTAGGGTGAACCAGAGCTACGCACTGTGCAGATTCGAGTGGAGAGGAGGTGGTGAGTCACGCGAATCGCTTAAATACCAAGCTCCCACCGAAACCATTCCTAGACATGCATGCACAGAGGTTGCCACACCCTAACTCAAATGACTTAGTCATAGGTTTGTTTGAGTAAGTATTAAGTCTTATGTATTTGTGTTTGAGTAGACTAGTCCTGTGGTTCAAGTTCCTATCATGCTATTCTACGCTCCATTCCTTTTTCTACCCTTCCATAACATAATATAATTCACATAATCACCCAAATGGTTAGGGGTACTTACCGTGGATCATGGGGAGAGAGACCGAGGTGCCATGCCGTAAAAACCTCGCTTATTTTCAAAGAAAATCATTTGAGCTCGCTTTGAAAACGTTTTGGGCCTTAGCCCACAAAGCCGAGAGTTTTAAAACTGGCTCGATATTAAATCAAACACCCCACACCCGCCCACGAGCCCGACCGGATCTCGTATGTTCCTTGAGTAAACCGGTTTTCAAATTCTTTGTTACTTAGAGAAAATTTGTAAAATTTAGAAAAAAATTATTGGTTTGGGTTGGGCTTAGGTTGGAAACCCATTTAATCAATTTTTTTTTAAATCCAATTTAACTAGGGTGACAAAATAATTTTAGGGTTTATTTTTAAGGAAATAAATTTTTACTTAACTTTAAAACAACATAGTTCGTAACATAATAATTAAACGTAAAGTAAAAGTATAGAAATCCTCTTGGGCCTTAGGGCCTTATTACATCAAATAACCCAAAAATAAAATTAAAAGTACTTAGAAAATGTGAAGTCCAAATTCTAAATAAATTCTTCAAGTGATGCATGGCCACCTTTAGCTCACCACCCGGGTCCATTATTGCTCATCACTGAAAAATAATTCCCAACGGGTGAGTCAACAGACTCAATGTGCACACAATACTAATATTCAATAAATCGTGCATACAAGTTCAAATCAATTCATATTCATATGCAATACATGATGATGCACCCCAAACCTAATCCTAATGGTCCATCCGCTACACACCACCCGTACTCGCCAATACACCGTGGGGACTACTAAGTCAACCCTCCATCCGCTACACACCATCGGCAATGATCATTTGCGATCGACGTGCTCATCGCCCATATACGTTATGTCATTAGACACTATATTCAAATAATGTAACCGGTTATCAATTTCGGATAATGTAACCGGTTACCATATTTAAATAATGTGACCGTAGTCACCATATTTCGTTGGTGAGACCGAAGTCAACACCTTCGTTGGTGAGACCAAGTCAACACCTACTCTTCCCTTTTCACAAATATCCCATATGCCCCAAATATTTATACATATCTTATTTCTCATTTATATTACATATTCAAAATATATATATAACATATTCAGTAATCCTATCGGAGTAGGAAACGTGCACAGGTACTTTTACCACATTTGTGGCACTTAGCCACATTCTTATTCGCATGCACATTTATATATATATAAAAATAATTGCCGTAATATATTGAGAGTTAGTGTGGGTACACACCTGATTCGCTTAATAGGTTCCTTGAAATCCCGAAGAGAATCGACCACAGATTTAGATCTCAAATCCTACATAAGTTAATCACTTTAAAAGACCATTCGGCTACTTTTCCAAATACAACTAGGATTTGTATTACTTACATTGTTGCCGAATTGATTAAATCCCGAAATTGTGGTATTCCTCCCTTAAATTTGGCTAGCCACCAAAAACATGTATTTTCATCAGTTTCTGACTTTTGGATCAAAAGGAAATACTTTTAGATATCAAAGTAACCCTTGGCCGATTAGATCTATACACTTACCTGGCGATTTCCAATTCCTGAAAATATTTCTTGCCTTGTATGTCCATTTAAATCCCTATAATTATATGTTAGATCCGATTTCCATATCACTTAATAATCTTAAATCAATTGGCCTTTGGCCTAAACCATGCTTTTCTTACCTTAAATCCTTAGATCCAAAATCCTGCATTCCTCCTTTATTATTCGCCAAAAGACAACCAAAAGAATCAGTTCCCAAATCTTGGTTGAAAGAGAATAAACAACAAGAATCCATTATTCTTACCTTATCACCACAATGACGGCACCCCTTGATTGAAGCCATAGAGATTCGGCTATGGAGACTTAAACAGAATCAAAGAGGTTTCGGCTTGACAAAGAGAAGAGAAAAGAAGAAGAAAGGAGAAAAAGAAAAGAAAAGAGAAAAAGAGAATAATGGCGGAGAGAAAATTCTACAGAGAGAATAGGAGAAATTTTAGAGAATTTCTGCAGAGGTTTTCTTGAAGAGAAAAGAATGAATGAAGAATAGCCTTACTCTTCCTTTTATAGCCAAAATTACTAGCTAGAGTCCTTTACTTTAATACCACTCTTCTATTTTGATAACTTTATCCTTTAGTTATCATAAATAAAAGAGTTTAATCCAATATTTATCTCTTCTAAATAATCCAATTTAAAAATCCTTTATTTATCACCTTTTAATCGAATATTTATGAAAATAAAACACCTCCTTTCTAGAAGGCTTGTGCCGTCCACCTCGATCTTACGGAAACGAAAATAAAACTTTCTTTATTTGCTTCCCAAGTGACTCGAACTCGTGCCCATTCCTCTTGCATATGGCGCCATTTCCATAGCCCTAAGTGGCATCTTACAGCCACTTTTCCAAGCCTGTTTATGTGTCAAATTTCACCAACTTTTTCTTTTAAGGCCTCCTTGCGCTAATTTCCTATTTTAAACTTTAAAATTTGACATTTCTAGGTCATTTCTAAGTTTCCTAAAATTTTCGATCGGCTCAGATACTTGCCATTTTCTTACATTTCAAGTTTCCAAAATGTTCACTTTCCATTTTGAATCATTTCCTTACATTTCCTAGTTTCCATAAATGTTCACTTTCCTCTTTATTCCTTTACATTTTCAGGACATTTCCCTACATTTCCAAGACAAGACATTTCCTTACATTTCCTTGTATTTCCTTACATTTCCTTACATTTCCTCACATTTCCTTACATTTCCTTACATTTCCATATATTTCCATACATTTCCTTATTTCTAGAATTCACATAACACATTCATAATTCATAAAACATGCCATTTTACCACATGGTTCCTTGTGTCATGCTTCACACGGAGTTTCTTTTAAAGCCTCATTTACCTAGCTCCCCTTTTTATTTAAAAACCAATAATTTTCCAAAGCTTTCTTCTTCCATCCTAAAATTCTAAAAACCCTTAATAACTTCCAACACTGCCAAAACCTACTAACTCATGAATTATGCACAAACGTATAACCTCTAATCTAGGATGTTGCAAAACCAATCAATAACAAGCTTATAACATCTTATAATATCACACATAACCATGATACTAATAGGCACCTTAATTGGATACTTTAAACATGCAATTTAAACTTTCAAACAGAAAAATCTATTTAAATGGTCAAACACATAAAGGAGACTTTACGCCTAAAATTTAACATGCATACCATATCTCAATTTCAACCATTTAGTACAAAATGTAACACCCCTAACCCTTGTCCATCGTTGGAATAGGGTTACGAGGTATTACCGATCACTCACTTCATAACATATACATTTCTCATACATTTAGACATTCAAATACATATGTTATTCAAACACAATCATATTATCCCTTACAAGGCTCTACGAGGCCTTAAAACATGCATAGAAGTGGTTCGGGACTAAACCGAACATATACAAAAATTTTCAAAACTTAGAATAATTTGCACATTTTCAAACGTCACACGCCTAAGTGGACAGACCGTGTGCCTCACACGGCCTCTAGACACGTCCGTGTCATAGACCGTGTGGAAACAAGGCATACATACTGACTTGGTCACACGGTCAGTCACACGCCCATGTGCCAAGACTGTGTGCCACACACGGCCACCAGACACACCCGTGTGTCTAGGCCGTATAACTCACTGACTTATTTTATTAAAGCAGTATGGGTCACACGGTTGAGTCACATGCCCGTGTGCTCAGGCCGTGTGGCACGAAATTAGGCTTGGTTTAAGCCATATTTCTTACTCTCCTCATGCATACCTAAACCATATCATTTTGTACCATTTCAATTTAATTAATGGGCAGCCAAAACATGTTATTACATAAACATTTCATGCCATTCAAATTCCTAACCATTTCAATGCACATTTCAATACCATTTGCTTAACCAAGAACATCCTAAATATACAAGCTATAATCATCAATATAACTTATTTCAATTATACAATATTTCCCAATTCAAACATCAATCCATACCTCAAAAAAAAAAAAGAACCAATTAATCAACTCAATTTTATGCATTTCTTGAGCAAATATTCATCATCTACCAAATGATCATATGAATAACTTAAACCATTATTAAAATGGTCATATACACTTAGATCATATCAAGCTAATCTCATAACAATTTCAAGCTATTTAGCCAATATCGAGTTTATCAAAATATACTAAATTCCACAACCACATTCATAATCAACCATCTCAAATGATCAAATACATTCCAACCATAATATCAAATACCATAGCCTATACATGCCATATAACCAAGTCATAAAGGGTATAAATACCGAAATCATTAGTCATATAGTGTGATGCGATCTCCGCTGTCTTCCAATCTATAAACATAAGAAAACACACAGAGTAAGCTTTGAAAGCTTAGTAAGCTCGTATCTTAATAAACTTAACATAACAAATAATTTAAATTCAATATCTTAAGCATAATAGACTATCACACACAACCTTTCTAAATTATATAACATGTTCTCAT
Source organism: Gossypium bickii (assembly GCA_025503065.1). NCBI lineage: Eukaryota > Viridiplantae > Streptophyta > Magnoliopsida > Malvales > Malvaceae > Gossypium > Gossypium bickii. The sequence goes on along the minus strand of CP106712.1, from coordinate 119,386,416 downwards.
ATCGAATTATCATCATTCGATATTATACTACATAGCTAGCTAACTGTAGCTTTCACAAGCTTATTCAATTCAATTCTCATATATCATTTAAGTTACATTTTCATATAGCCAATGAGCACATTATGGAAAATAACACATTCAATCATATATCTTTCTCATATAAATCTCATATCATCATTTATACTCAAATTCACCTTTCATTCATATAATATCTGATAATTTCACAAATGCAACATTATAAATCACATCTTATACATTTGTTCATATTCCCTTGCACATATTCACATTTCATTTTCATATACATCACATAACATTCTTTGCACATATACTTACATTTCATTTCCAAACATGATATACTTTTCAACGTACTTGAATCGGAATGTCATTCCCTTAATCACTTACTTCTCGAAATGCCCATTTAACCGTTCAGAATCGAAAAGCTTGTACAATGCCAATGTCCTAGATGTGGTCTTACATGTAATCAAATATCGATGCCACTGTCCCAGACAGTGTCTTACATGAATCAAATACGATGCCAATGACCCAGACATGGTCTTACACGTAAACACAAGTCGATGCCAACGTCCCAGATGTGGTCTTACACGAAAACACATATCAGAATCCTATGTTATGACATATGTATCCTAACTATTCCTATGGTTCGTACGGGGCTTTCAGATGTCATCACATTGTCGATGCTTTCTCGTATTCATATATTCTGCTTCTCAAACAATTTAATATCATAATAACATATATAACTTATTCAAATTACATATATATTTACATTACCATTCGGCATTAAATTCAATCACACAAATAATATGCGTTTATAACATAATTTCGTAACATCTATTAAAATACAAACTTACCCCGTTCGTAGTAATGACAAATTAAGTCGACTAATCCAATATTTTGACTTTCCCACGATCTAGATCCGAATTCCGCTTTTGCCAATCTAATTAATATCAAAATTAACTTACTTATTCTACATTTCATTCAATTTCATCTAAGAACACATAATTTGGGCATTTTATATTTTAGCCCCAAACATTTCACATTTTTACAATTTAGTCCATATTTCAAAATAACACAAAATACACAAAATCTCATCAAACCCATATTAGGCCGAATTTACCTTAAGTCCCTAGCAGCCCATTAATTTCATTTATTTCACATTTTGACCTCTCAATTTACAAATTTCTCAATTTAGTCCTTATAAAAAATCACTTAATTAAACATAATAATCTATCAACAAAAATTTATATTTCATCATCAAACCACAAAAATATCAAGCTATCATCAATGGAAAATCTCAAATTCTTCATTAAATCCAAAAATTAAGACATGGGTCTACTAATATTCGAAGCAACGATCTTAAAAACGTAAAAATTATCAAAAACCAAACAAAAAACATACCCGAATTAAGCTTCCTAGGTGTCGAAACTTAAAGCTTCAAGAATGGTGTTCTTTTTCTCTCATTTGGCCAAGAATAAAATGATAATGCATGCCTTTTTTTAATGTTTTGTTTTATTTATTAATAATTTAACACGAAATTTTTCATTATACATTATAAAATAATATAAAAACTATATATTAAAAGTTAATGTCGTCCACTCAATTTTATAATGGACAAATTTCATTTTAAGGATTTCAAAATTAATAGACCATAGCAATTTAGTACTTTAACAATTAAATTGCCACTTTTACATTTTACGCGATTAAGTCCTTTTTCACAAATCGGTACTCAAACGATAAAATTTTCATATGAAAATTTCACATATAACAATTCATATACTTTAAGCAAGAAAAATAATATTAAAATATTTTTTTGACTCGGATTTGTGGTCCCGAAACCATTGTTCCTACTGGGGTCTAAATTGGGTTGTTACACAAAATGCCAATTCACAAACAAGACATTCACTTGGCAACCATACACCAAATGTAACAGCCCGATTTTAACCTTAATCGGAATAGTAGTTTCAGACCACAAATTCGAGTCCGAGAAATATTTTAAAATTATTTTCAGTATTTATTATGTGTGAATTTGCTTGTGTTAAATTTTCGTGTTTTAATTTCGTTGTTTGAGTGTTCGATTAAATAAAAGGGCTTAATTGCGTAAAATGAAAATTTGATGGTTTAATAAGAAAGTGCCTAATTGTTGTTGTCTTTATAATTTGGAGGCTTAGTGTTGTAATTAGCCTATTATACAAGTGAGTGGACGACATTAATATGTTTTTATATGTTAATTTTATAAGTTAAAATTTATATTAATATATTATAAGTTATAATAATAAAACAAAACATATAATAAAAAGCCATTATCATCCATTCATGACCGAATAGAGAAAAGAAAAAGAAAATAGAAAAGCTTTGGGCATTCGGCACCTATCTAGCTTGATTAAGGTATGTTTAGGTTTCGGTTTTTGATAATTTTTACGTTTTTGAGATCGTTGCTATGAAATGTACAAAACCCATGCTTCAATTTTTGATTTTGATGAATATTTTGAGTTAAGCCATTGATGATAGCTTGTTATTTTTGTTGTTTGATGATGAAATATGAAATATATGTGTTAGATTAACATGTTTTGTCTTTGGATTTTTGATGAATTTGAGTAATTTGGACTAAATTGTGAAAATAAATTTTTGAGGGACTAAAATGTGAAATAAATGAAATATATAGACTTGTATGGAGCTTATGAATATTTGGCCCTAGCATGAGATAGGTAAATTTTGTGTATTTTGTGTTTTATGCAATATGGACTAAATTGTAAAAAGTGTAAAATGTCAGGGGCAAAATAGTAATTTGTCCATTTATGTGTTTTTGGATTAAATTGAATGAATTATATTTGAATTATTTATTTTGAATACATTTAGATTAAGAACCATAGAAATCAGATTTGGATCGGGAAAAAACCAAAGTCGTTGATTAATCGTCCCATTCCGATTTTCATTGTTCGAGGTAAGTTTATAAGCATATATGTGTTGTTAATTATAAATAAACATGAGATTTATATGCTGATTTGTAATATATGAAATTAATGTACGGAAATGATAGTATGAAATATAGCATTAAGTGTGCGAATTGTTAACTGTGACGGCACTAAGTGTGCGACAGGTTACAAGGATTTGGCACTAAGTGTGCGAGATGTTAATGTGACGGCACTAAGTGTGCGATACGTTACAAGGTTTTGGCACTGAGTGTGCGAGTTTGCTGATCCTTTAAGTGTATCGATTAATGAATGTGTTAAACGAGATAAAATGATCAGATATGTGATGATAGATTATCTTTTGGATAATAAAGTAAGTATTGACTGTTGAAATGAAACTATGTATTATACATGTTAATATGTAATTTATATGAGTTTGAAATGCAGGTATAAATTCGGTAAGTGATATATATATGAAATTAAGAAAATGTGATATATATATATATGTATACTTGTATAAATGTATATGTATTTGTTTTGAGATGAGAAAGTGATTTTATAGATCAATGTGAAATCTATTATTGAATGTGTGAGTGTTTGGCCTTAAGGCTATGAAATGTTAAAGTTTACGAATGGTGATATAAATTATAGTTATGGTTATAAACCTTGATTGTGATTATATTGAATTGGCCTTATTAATATAATGATATAATACACTGTTGTTATGTAATTGCCTATAACTTACTAAGTTATGATAGCTTACTATATGCGTTTGTTTGTATTGTTTTATAGATTTTGGAGTCAAGTTACGAGCTCGGGGATCATCGTCAAAGTCTATCACACTATCGACTAACTTCGGTATTTTATAAGCTGAATTTTTGAAACTATGGCATGTATAGGCTGGGTTATATTTTGAAATGATTGATTTTGGGATATGTATATAAATAGCCATGCAAAAATGGCTTAATTTCCATGCTTATATTCGGTTTAGTTTAAATTTGGTTTATCTATGATCATTTTGCTTAAGTTGGATTTTATGTGCTCGTGAATGGGTGCTTAAGTGTTTAATTTTTATGCTCGAATTTGACTATATTGGATCATGATTTGAGCTTGCATTTGGATGAGATATTTAAGTTACATGTATGTGATAAACTTGGTTTATACTAGGTAATAAAGTCTTAAGATGTGTGGATTGAATAAATGAGTAAAATGCTAACTATATTATAAAGGAAATGATATATATACATATATATATAATTTTAATATATGAAATAAGTAATATGTATGTCCTATATGTGTGGTGCATTATGTATGTGCTTATAATTTAAAATAGCAAGCTTAATACCGAATATATAAATGTTTGTGATGTTTGATATTTATACATATATATGATTCGGCAAAGCGGTAATGATGGGCACATTATATAGTCGTCTATGATGCTAAGTTGATTAGGTTCGGTTTTTATGTGTTTTTTTATTTAATGCTTGATGGGTTGATTTTTAGCAATTCAGCTATGGCTCATTTGTATGTGAAGTAGGATTGCTATGTTTAGTTAGTAATGTGGTAAATGTTTGATATATATATGTATAAAGGTTAGTTAAAATCGGTTTGTAATGGTTAAGTATGCACATATTATAAGCTTGAATGATTGACTTTATAGGTGCGGTTCAAGATGGAAATGTATGAATTTTCGGAGGCTAAATTTGTTAGCCGAATATTGGGTTAATGGATTTGGTTGTGTATATGAAATTTTGGCATGGTACATAGCATGTGAAATTGGCATGTCCAATGGGATTATTGAACTTAGAAAATGGTTAAGGTTAGTCAAGTGTGCAATGCATGAATTGGTAAATTTTACAATTGGAATTAGGTCATTTAGAAATGTTTGTATGTACTTGTATAATATTGCCCATTTTGTCGTGTGGTATAGTTCAGATTAAGCTAATATGTATATGTACATAGTTTACAAATAACTAATATTCATATTATTTAAAGTTTTATATTGATATGGTTGTGGATTAAATATGCGCAAGTGAGTATGTTATAATAATATTAAAATTATGTTCAGCTATGATGTAATGTGATATGATTAAAGTATGTTTGATAATGTTTTAGGCATTCGATAGCCATGCAATTGAAGTTCTTACGATTCAAACTTTGTATTAATGAAACATGATTTGTATATATGAAATGTTTATAAAATATATATATGAATGTCTGTTCTGAGTTGTGTTTTGTTCAGTAATACCTCGTAACCCTAGTTCGGCGACGGATATGGGTTAAAGGGTGTTACACCACATATCATAAAGTCATTTACACATGTTTACATAACAAAACATATACAATTTTCAAGCCAAATCGAATGGCTAAAAACACAACACAACATATAGACTACCATTAGCCAAAATGACCTATACATGCCATTATAACCAGGATTATAAAACCACAATACCAAAATAGCTAATAGATAATGTGATGAAATCTCTGCCAACTTCCAACCCAAACGAGCTTCCGATATCTAAATACACAAAGAAATTAACACAAAGTAAGCATGTATTGCTTAGTAAGTTCGTAATTCAAAAATAAAGCTTACCACTTCAATTTATAATCATAAGCCACTTTAGTCAATCCAACATATCTTGGCCTTAGCCTAAACAACATTGGCCTCTCAAATTTTAATTATCACATAAACTAACAATCATCACAAAACATCATAGCATAAGTACACACTACTTAAATGTATTCACCTTTTCAAGTATGTGTCTAAGTTTATTTCAATCATCTAATAATTCATACCTTACCGTGCTTTCATAGCAATTCTAATTGAAGCATTTGATAATCTTTCTTTCTTTTCATACCCGTTTAACCACAATTTAAATAAGTAAAGCAAGGCATATCATAACTCAATTTTGCCCAAAGGCCTAACACATGATCATCAACTAAGTTAGCCATGCCATGAATTCATATGTCATAATTGTATATCATTTCCACGTATTTCGCATACATATCTGTACTAGTTCGTATTGAACTCATATAACCTTGTAACAGCACTGTGCCTGTTGACCCACTTAGAATAATACCAGATAAGCGATTATCTCGCACACTATGTGCCAACATGTAAATCAATTCACCATTAATAGGTTCCATTTATTAACTAACACAAAATAAACAATCAATATTAGTATGAAATTATAAATCAACCAAATAAGATTTTAGTTCTTTCAATAATTCAAGTAACCCTACCGCAATATCTATTAGCGACGTGGCACCCAGTGCCTAGCGGTAAACTGCAGAGGAGTTTGCGCCCAGCGCTAGTCAGATTAACTGACGATATTGAATGCGATCCCAGCTCTAGTTGGATAAACCAATGATATTTGCACCCAGTGCTAGTCAGATATACCGACGATAATAATTGTGAGCCCGGCTCTAGTTGGATAAACCAACGATATTTGCACCCAGTGCTAGTTGGATATACCGACGATAATAATTGTGAGCCCAGTTCTAGTTGGATAAACCAACGATATTTGTACCCGGTGCTAGTCGAATATACCGACGATAATAATTGTGAGCCCAGCTCTAGTTAGATAAACCAACAATAATTGCGCCCAGCGCTAGTCGGATAAATCGACAATGGTGTGCCCAGCACTAGTTAGATAAGCTGACAAAGATTGCGCCCAACGCTAGTCGATTATATCGACGATTGTACAATTATTTACTTCCATAAATTCCTCATTCATTTTCCTTAACATTAATTCCATAATATGCATACCTTTTATATGAAGAGCAAATTTAGCATTAGTTAATTTAAATCGTAACTAAAAATAAAATTAAGTTCGGGTCCACGAACTTACCTCAAATTTGCACGGAGATAACAATTGCTTAATCCACGACTTTATCTTTTTTCCGATTTAGTTTTGAAAGTTGCTTTTCTTGACCTATATAATCAAATTGAACTCATTTAATCATATTTCTAATTAATTCGTTCCAAATTTCATGTTATGACAAAATTTCCATTTTGCCCTTATACTTTTGACCTTTTTACAAATTAGTCCCTAGGCTCGTAAAATGAAATTCATGTAAATTTATCTACACCCAAGCCTAGCCGAATTTTACAGGTGCTCATAGCAGTCCATATATTCAAAAATTCACACATTTATCACATAAATTTCACATTTTTCAATTTAGCCCTCAAATGACAATTTCACTAAAAATCACTTAACAAAAGTTGTTTAATCAACAACAATGATTTATTTCCTTCCATTAAACTTCAAAAATATTCAATATTCTCTATGGAAAAACCCTTAAATTCCAATCGTATTTCAAATTAGTCCCCTATTTCGCTAGCTTAAGCTACAACGGTCCCAAAAACATAAAAATCAACAAAAACGGGACAAATAATAACTTACATGCAAGGGTTTTATGTTGCTGAAATTTTCAAGCTTCCATGGCTATTTTCCTCTACTAGAAACGGTTGGGGAAGGAGAAAGTGAAAAAGATGATAGCTTTCTTTTTCTTTTTCCTTATAGCTTTCTTTTTGTTTTTCCTTATTATTTTATCTTTTACCATACCTAATACCAACCTAATATGTCAAATTTCATGATTGAAATCCATGTACATCCACTACCTCAATTAATGGTTTAATTTCTCAATAAGGACCTCTACTTTAAAGTTCTATAGCTATTTGACACTTTTAGCTAATAGAACACAACTTTCGCACTTTATGTGATTTAGTCCTATTTCACAATTGAGCATACAAACGGTAAAATTTCTTAATGAAATTTTTATACCATAATTCTAACATGCTATAGACCATAAAATAATATTAAAATAAATTCTATGACCTCATATTTGTAGTCTCGAAACCAGTGTTTCCATTTCACCTAAAACAGGTCGTTACAAAACAAGTGTCGAGGTAAGTTTGTGTAACTTAATCGAGCATGTAATTATGTTAATTGAATGTTGTGTTTGTATGTAATGTGACTTATATTGATATGCATTGCTTGAATGTTATAATGGAAAATTTAATACATGCTTGAAATGATGAAAAAATAGGGTTAAGTCCCAATTGAATATTGAATTCTGATGAATATATACGTTTTCCTGAAACGAATAAGGTCCTGCATTTGTTGTGGACGGGATTTAGCTTGGACGAGTAATCCTATTGACCTCATTGTAGAAAGGATTTAGCCTGGATGGGTAATCCTGATATAATACCTCTCGAGTATACGTTACAATTAGGATTTAGCCTGGACTGGTAATCCTAATTGATCTCTTCTGAGCATACATTATATAAAGGATTTAGCCTAGACTGGTAATCCTGTTATACGATATGTGGCTTGAGAGTGTTTTCCTTGATTAAGTGCCCTAACGGGTACTCTTGAAAAAGAATTTATAGGTTATTGAATTGTACACCTCGAGTACACCACCTAAGTATCCATCGGAATTTCAATGATTCAACGGACATAAAACTCTTGACATGGTATGAGAATTATGAGATGAAATGATAATGTCTTGAAAGAATATTGCATGATGAGCTCATATATCCTTACTTGATGTATATGTAGAGTTTGTGACGAACATGTTTGATTAGATGCAAATGGTTAGGGCAATTTTGCCAAATGGATGGAAAACATGTTGTTGTATGCTTAGATTTAATAAACGAGATTGGTAAGTTTAGTTTCCGTTATACGAACTTACTAAGCATGTAATGCTTACTTCGTTTTATTTTCCCCTCTTTTATAGTGCTCGGAAGCTCGTGAAGGTTGGAGATCATTAGAGCATCGTCACATTATCAACTAGCTTATTTTGGTATATGTAGTAAAATCATTTTGGTATAATGGCATGTATAGGACAACTTGGCCTTTAGTGGCTTGAAAATGATGTTTGTAATCTAGCCATTGGAATGGCTAGTAATGGTTGTTTTGATATATTTGTAATGTCATGCTATGGTAGCTATATATATATATACATGTTAAGTAGTTGATCAAATCATGTTTAACACATGGATTGAACCAATGTAAGATAGTAAACATGTATGCATGCAATGATATGCAATGTTGAATGATAGAAATTGCTTAATTTGAATGCTTGAAATGGTTGGAATGTGTTTGGTATGTTTTAGTGCAAGAAAATGGTAAATTTAGGTGACAAATGAGGTTAGGAAATGGCTTTATTTTGTCCACACGGGCGTATGTCTAGACCGTGTGTAACATACGGCCGGGTACATGGGCGTGTAGTTAGGCCGTGTATCCCCTGCACCTTAGTTTTGAGAAACATAATGCTCAGAATTGAGTACACAGCCTAGAACACGGATGTGTGTCTTGGCCGTGTGAAACCTGCACCTAATTTTATGAAAATTGAATTAACCACACGGCCTAACACACGGGCGTGTGGCATGGCTGTGTGTACAAGTCAGAGAGTTACACGAGGTTGAACACGACCTGTAGATGGGCGTGTCCCCTGGACCACATGGGCGTGTAAGCCCTGCACCTTGGAAAAATTTTTGAATTTCACGAAAAATTCTTAGAGGTTCCGATTAAGTCCCAACTCGATTCTAATGCTCGAATTGGGCCTCGAAGGTCCATTTAAGGGACGTTATGAATGATTTCGAAATTTGAATAGTAACTTGCATGAATTATCTGTAAATGTTTATGAATGTTCCGATAATGCTCCGTAACCCTGTTCTGGCGACAGATACGGGTTAGGGGTGTTACACCAACACTTACTTTTGTTGAGGGTCCAATTTCGTGAGTATAAGTAGGTCTATACTAATATATTACTTATTCGTCAGTATACGATGAGCCTATACCAACACATTCTATTAGTGTCGGTATAAGAGTATCTATAATGACAGATTAATTTATTCGTCAACATAAGTATTATATATAATAAAGATATTATTAGTGTCATCCATATAGGATGTATTCCAAAAAGGTTAAAATATATCATAGATCCCTATAATTTTTTTGAAATTTAAATTTAGTCCCTGTACTTTTATTTCTAAGATTTAATCCTTTTATTTTTCGAAATTTCAAGTCCAATTATTAACACTATTAAAATTATTTTGTTAAATCTAGGTTAATTATAAAATATTTTCTTTATTTACATGGCAACCAAGTGAGTATTTTGATAAAAAAAAATAGTAGTGTTAACAATTTGACTTAAATTTTGAAATATGAAAAGTACAAGGACTAAACTTCAAATATGTAAAAGGAAAAGCTAGAAAATAGTTTACCCAAAAAGTTACTGGGACTGAAGAGAAAATTCCCCCTTTTCCCTTTGCTCTTTTTCACGTGAAGGTCACGGATGGGTTTTGGCTTTGGTTCCTTTTTTATTTTTCATTCTTTACTCCCCTTCTTCCTTCTCTATTTGCCCTAGCCGCCGCCTTCACTCCACTTTGCGGTCAGCAATCGCAGACGTCCCTCGGGCCAGCTGATACCACCGGAGTTCAGCTCTCTTCCTCCTCAATCTATTTTCCGGCTTAAAACCTAAAACAAATCCGGATGTAGGGGAATTTGATAAGGAAACGTCACAAAAAAAAAAAAAAAAGAGATTGCGTGATGTTATCTTCCTTTTTCATTTTTTGATTTTTTTTCGCCCAAATTCTCTCCCACTCTCACCGCTGCCGCCGACATCGTAACGATTTTTTGTGGCGGTCTTCTCAGTACTTAACTGTATCTACTCTATCGCTTCCGGGATTTGGATTTGACTCTCGTTTCCGATTTTTACTAAAGCTCTCTCTGCTTTTTGTTAGCTTCGTCTCATTGAAAATCATCTCTACAAGGTACTAATCGGTCTATCTTTTGCCACTTTCCTTTTCTTTTAGTGATTGATTGAACAACCACTGCAATCAAGATTTCATCTGGCATTTACATCGTTGATAACGACATTTTCTTGGAATGATTTAGTTCTTTATCCGTTTTTATTCTTATTTTCTAGGTTTCATCTGTTTGATTTCGTCAATTTTGTTATTTACAGAAGCTGATAGGGTTCGTGTTTTTCTTTTGACAATTTATTCAATTTTCACTGTTTCTCGATGCCATATTCAGTTGCGTTTAGTGCATGATTTGTATCTTATTATGATTTGCTGAATTATTGTGGTTTTGAATCGCAGTTCCCGTTCTTCTAGTTCCTTTGCTCCAAGGGAAATTACTGGACGCCATCCATTCCGTCTACCACCGCTATCCTCTGCAATGTCAGACCGTGACAGGCAAAGCGAGAGGGATCGCGAGAGAGACCGAGACCGAGAGCGTGACCGCGAAAGGGATCGCAGGCGAGACAGAGATGTTCGTGACCGAGAGCGAGACAGAGACAGGGAACGGATGCGCAGCAAGAGATCCCGTACTCCGGAGCGTACCCGATCCCGTCACACGCGCTCTTCTACGCGTTCCCCTGACCGTGAACGGTACCGTTCACGCTCCCACTCTCAGGAACGCTCCGCCCACCGTCATCACAGGCACCGGCACCGAACACCATCAGATGAACCACCGAGGAAACGTCACCGCCACGAAAGCGAGGAAAGGGAGAAGGATAGGCAGAAGGCAGTGTCGGATTTTGTGGACGAGATAGCTAAAGAGCAGCAGCAGAAGAAAGGAAACAATGAGAATGAGAATGAGAATGAGCATGGGGATGCAGGAGAGCAGGATGAGATGGAGATGATGAAGAAGTTTGGGATTCCAGTTGGTTTTGATTCCACCAAAGGGAAACATGTACCTGGGACTGATATTAGTGGAGTTAGGACTGTGACTAAGCGGCAGCCCAGGCAGTATATGAATCGAAGAGGCGGGTTTAATCGTCCATTGCCTGCTGAGCTCAACCGCTAGAATTGAGTAAGGGGTTAAAGCATTTTCAAGGTTAGGATTTTTGTTATTGTGACTGCTAATGTGGATGCTTTTTAGCGTTTCTTGTTTTCATATTTTTGTAAGTGAATGCTTGTTGGTTTATTGTGCTGGGAATTATTTTAGTTATATGGTTGTATATTTTATTAGTATTAGTTCTGCTATACGGAATACTAATGTTGAAACTAACTAGCTCTAAGAAAATTCAAGATGTATCACTTACTCACATTTTGTTCTATTAGAGTTATTGTGAAACCTAAGTTGTTTGTCTACTGAATAAGAGTTCCTATTGATTTTAGCATAATTCAGGATTTAGAAGTGGGTATATGTTTTTTCGAACTGTGTATCCCAAGTTGGGTTGGTCATCCATTTTGATGCAGTTACAAGGTTCTGGTAGTGTATCTGCTTGACTTTCTTGATGCAGTATGCCTTTTAGATTATTTTTCTTAGGTACAACAATAGTTTGGATTGTTGTGGATTTTATTTTTTAAGTTTGGCTATTGAATTTAAAGATTATTTTTCTTGGTAGGACAGATCTAATTGATATGGCGCTACAGGGTTCCTGTTTTGGTTCTACTGTTATGTGATGTTGGTGCCGCAATGGAAACTAATTTTGCGGAATTACTTCTTTTAAATTTTGGTTGGTATCAATTTGAAATTTTCTGTAATCTCTGTAATCTGGGATTTCAAATTGTTAATTGAACCGAATTAGCATTAATCGAATTGTATAATCCTTTAATAGTTAATTGAATCGAAATAATTTGGTTAATTGGGTCGATTAACTGAATTAATCGAAATTTATCAATTAATTAAACAATCGACGTATCAATTAATTAAAATATCCTCTAATACTCTCTTAAGGTAAACAATCAACGTATCAACTAATTAAAATATCTTACATGTATTTTTAATGATCCAATATTCAAATATGAATAAATAGGTGGAGATATAATATTTATGGAAGCTCTTAAATCACACTAGACGATATTTTAATTATTTTACAATGATAGTAAACATATTTGGGTCTTCTTACCAAGGAGGTAATTTATTTTTAACAACTCCATTTATAATTTCATTTTATTGATACACTGGATTAACAGTTGTAAAAAGGGATGGAGTTGAGTGATTTCATTCTCCAGGAGCAGAGAATTAGAAACAGAGAGGAAGAAGAAGCCCTCCAGTCTCATGCCTTAGATTTTATTATATAGGTCGGGTAATCGAGTTGGATCCTAGGTCGGGTTGTAATTATTATTTAACAATTTGTCCCCCGGTCGAAGAAGGGTTATAAATTGACTCTTCTCAGACGATCTGACTAAGGACGTCAATTGGGCGGGGTGAGTGTGGGGGCTGCTCCCATAGTACCCATCCCCGACAAGAATTTTCATCCCCATCCCTGCCCTACCACCCACGTGGGTTCCCAAACCCACCTAATCCCCGTTATACCCATCTCGTGATCCACTTCATATAATATATTTATAAGTATCAGTTAAATAAATATAAACCAAATTTTTTATGAAAAAAGTATGAAGTACATGTCCTCCAAACTCCCACCACATATGTGACATTATTTCAACTGTCATCATTTAAAAAAAAAAATCATCGTGACCCTTTAATTAGTAAATAAAATATAACTTCAACATGAGTTTAAAAAAATTCAGAAAATAAAGTCCTAACGTATCCAAATACAAACAATGTCTCAAATACATCATAAATGTCTTCAAATGTAACACGAGTGCAAAAATTCCAAAAATCAATCAATACATGTCACTCTTGTTACTTCTGTATCACATTCATTTTCTAATTCTTTTATCAACTGTGAGCATGGTATCTCTTTAACTTCACCTGAACCTGCATATGTAAGCTTCTTTATAAGTAACTTGCACTTTTATTTAACAAATAAATTCAATGTAAAAAAATGATATGTTACCATTTTATAAATAAATTCAAAATAAAAATATCATAAACTACCTTTATAATTAGCCCAAATCCAATTTTGAGCACACATCAAAGCCTCAATACTTTCTGGTAGAAGTCGACTACGATAAGGATCAAGTACTCCACCACTAGTGCTGAAAGCAGACTCCGAAGAGATTGTAGAAACAGGAATGCTTAAAATATCCCTAGCTATTTGTTGAAGAATTGGGTATGTGCTTCTATTTGTCTTCCATCAAGTGAAGATATCAAAATCATCACAAAGTGGTACATTAGAAGCTTCCAAGTATTTTTTTCAAATCTGATTTTTCATAACTCAGACACTTATCTTGCTCCATAAATTGTGCAAATTCTCGCATATGTGCATATCCTCCAATGTTACCAATATCACTAGGTGCTTTAGAACTAGAAGTTTGAACCCTATCATTCTTAGACCAATTTTCATCCACCAACTGGCAAAGAAAAGTACTAATTCTACTAACCTCCCTCTCAGCTTCATCATGATCAAATGTTTTTTTAAAATAAAAGCGGATAAAGGCCATTTTGTATCTTGGATCAAGTATTGTCGCCACACCCATTAGATCATTAACACCAATTCAGTACTTGCATTTTTCTAGCATTACTTGTGCCATTTTCCTTATATAATCACAAGGAAACGAAAGCCAATTAGATATAGTAAGTTTAAGAGTAAAAATTTTGGGAAAATAAATATTGACAGTGGGAGATCTTGAAGTAGAGAAGTCAAGGGTGATAGTACTAAACACTTCCAATTTTTCACATATTTTCTCTACTTTCTCCCAATCTTTATTGTTTGGTGGATTCATATAAAGATTATCTCGGCCACTCAAAATAACAAACACTTCCCTATACTTCGTAGCAACTGTAAGCATTTCAAAAGTAGAATTCCACCGAGTCTTGCAATCAAGTGCCATTTTTTTATTATTCATACTTTTGGATCCTTTTATCAGAAGCATTCCAAAACTTTGGACACCATCAGCTACAACAACACTTAATCCATATTGACCAATTAGATTTAATATATGAGTACAACGACACATATAAAAAAACTAACCGTGCAAAAAAGGGAACCATAAGGAAACTCTCCATGCAAAATATCCATCATTGCATCATTAGTTGTACAACTGTCCACAATGATAGCAAACAATCTATAATCAAGATTTTAAGATTGAATGCATTCTTTCGAAGTGTTAGCAAGTACCTCAACAGTATGAGGGGCTTGGACATAACAAAACCTACCATATGCAATACATAAAAGGTTAGATCGACCATTTTTCTTTATACATGTGACCCCTGTAGTTGGAAAAACTTTAACTTCTTCCGAAAAATTTCATATGTTTCTGATTTAGTCCCGAATCGTTTCCAATATTTGTATTGAGCCTCAAGAGCTAGTATAAGGGACTGCATGTATGCTTTTGGATTGATATTGTTATGTTTATCTTGTGATTTTATTTATGAATTAATTTGCTCGTTGTATGATGTCATGTTTTGATAACGCTCTTTAGCTCAAATCCAGCGATGGATACGAGCTGGGGGTGTTACACCCCCAGTTCTGTAGTGCCATGTAGTCGACAGTATAGGGGGTAGGCATGATTGCATCGCCAGTGTATTGTGTGGTCCTGCTCTAGCATTCTCCTTCCTGAGGTTGTACGAGGTTGTTACACCTAATGGTTCCTACAGAGGGTGTGCATTGAGTGGTCCTTTCGTGGCCCCTCTGAGAAATGTGTAATGAACCTTCTATAAGTTGGTTCAGGTAGGATATACCGAAGGCTTTCCACAGACTGTTCTAAGTGAAGGACTGCCACGGACGATTCTCAACGAAGGGTTGTGTTCAAGTCACTCCCAGCAAATGGCTATTTATAAGTTGCCCCATATCTCTCCACGTGCCGCGCTCTTTTAGGTGTATGATAATTGCCCCTAGTTGAGAGGTGGGTTACAAAGTGACCAACTTTGATACCTTCGAAACAACTATTAGGAATAGAGCGTTAAATAGCTAAGTTACTGTACGAGGGGTTTGGAAGGTGAAGAGTTGCATTGTTTGTGTGTGTTGGAGACGTTTGAAGGAAAAAGTTACATTGTTATGTGTGATGTGATGTGGGAGACATCCTTGTCGAATGGATTTGCTTGGCACCAATGATTTGGTGTGACAATAATAATACTTTAGCATGTGACTAACGCCCTTACTAAGCCACTATCAATGAATTTCTTTCTTTAGCTTTGCAAGTATCTACAGGTATATTCTCCTCAAGAGGTATGTGGGAATTCAAAAACTCTTAGAAGATGAGATAAGTAGAGTGAATCGTAATGTAATAGTTATTGTTGTCGGTTGTAAGTTTAATGATGTTGAAAAACTATTGTAAGTTGTTATAAAGTTGCTAAACAGTTGAACACTTGTAGCTTTGACTATAAAAGTCAACCCTCAGTTCCATCAACAATAGTTTTTTTCATTCTTTCATAAATACAAAATACATTTTATTTTCTCTCAAAATTTTCTTTCTTTCTTTTAGTTTCTTAGCTCGATTCATGTACAACTACTACATTCTTGATGCTTTTTGTTAATGAACAACAAGAAGAGAGGTCATTGCTTGGGTGATAAAGAAAAGGAGCCCCACTAGATCCAAAATTCTCTCACCTACAACGAAAGGCTAGATTGAGCAACTCCCGTTGAGCAACTCTCAACCTTGGTTCTAGTAGGAGTTTTATTACGCTGGAAACGAAAACAAAAAGGAAGATGAGGTAGGAGAAAAGAAAGTGAGAGGCGGCCAGCCTTGCACTGATATGAACGCACAAGGGGACCAAGGGCTTTGGGTTTTTTGAGCATCAAGAGAAAAGTTCTTCTAAAGTTCCCAAATTAGTTTTTGAGTTATTCACTCTAATGATAGCATATATGTGTATGACAATGGACAATGATAGTAGTAAAAAAAAGTCTATACCATTGTATATTATATACATGATTAATCAAATAACTATTTTTTCATAAATTTTATGAAATTAATTAATAATTTACAATGTATCTTAAACATTTTACATATTAACCATCATGTGATACATTAGTGGTAATCTAGAAGGGAAATTCATTTCGTCCTTTAATAATATCATCAGTGGCTCAATTCCTACTCATGAATGCATCGTGATAAGCCGATTCCTTTTTTAAAAAACTGGCGACGAGACGCATTTAACATATTGCAAAGATATTGAAGAGGCATAGTTTTGGGGGCGGCGGCGGCAGGTGCAAACCGTTAAATTTATTGTTGATTAACGCATTATTGAACACATCGTACCTGACCTAAAAATTACAAATTTTCTATTAGGTAAAGGCCACTTTTTGATGTTTTTACTTGCTCATTTAAATTTTAAAAATCTTGTTTTAAGATATTACCAATCAATGAAATACAAACAAGATCGGTTTTTTTATATAAAAATATATATCAACTTGTGACTACTTTTAATAAAATAAAAAAAGAAAAAATTATTCCCCATTGACATTAGTTGCACATGTTTTTCCTCTTTGATTGATTCCCACATTGCTTACATACATAGATTTTTACCCCTAGAGCAAAGTATTCTTTTTAATCTAGAAGGTAAGACCTTTAATCTTAAAAAAATTTCCCAAAATCACAAGAATCTTCCTTCAAACAAATGGAACCAAATAAGAAATATTAGACAAAATAACATATTAAAAAAATAACCAAGTCAACCATTTTAATTAATTAATACCTAATAGTAGATATATGTACAAATGTTTTTTGTATAATAAACCATATATATATTTCTTGTTCTACCTAATATTCATCTTTTTCTCTCTGCCAGCAATAAATTCACAACCCCCCCCCCCCCAAATCTTTTTCAACTTTTCTCATGTTTTTCCTTTTTTCTTTCCATTCAAATTCTTCCCTCCCAAACAAAGTATTGCCTGCCTCTCAATCTTCCACAATGTGATCATGTGTATTCAAACCCCCCAACTATAACAACAACTACAACTATCACCAAATTCCACCCTTTTTCTTTTTCATATGTACACAAAGGCCAAATCAAAACCTGAAAGCAAAGAATAATGCCAATTTGCCAAATCAATTTGCATACCTTTGAATCTCTCAAAATACCAAGGAGTTTCCACTTCAAGAGTAAGATTTAATCAACCCCAAATTGTAGAGATTCCTTCTCACTATGCTCCCAAGTGATAACAACACTGTCCCACCAACCCCTACTGCTTGCTCTTCCCTTTCTGCCTTTTCTTGATATACCAATGGCAATTCCTTTACCTTTAACTTTCCCAAACCTATCTTTTGTCTTACGGCTTCAATGGTTTTTGGATCTGCTAGGTTCCCGATTGCATCCGTTACGTAGAAAACGTTTAGAGCCATGTCCCTCGTGGTTGATATTTCGGCTCTTGTTACGTTAAGACCGTTCTCTCTAAACGTTCGGGTCACATCTGCTAATAGAGCCTGTCTATCTACTGTGCATAACTCCAGCCTTACACCCTGAAATCACAAGAAAGAAGTGGATAAGTTGTTTTGAATATTAGATAAAGACTCAACTGTAAATAGAGAAATGACTTGGAAATAGGAATTTACCTCATACGCTCTCCTTTCAACTGCAGCTTGCAAGCATTGGATTACTCGTTGTCTTTCAGGTTCTGAGCTAATTGGGGTTCCGTCCGAGTGCCTAATATAGAATTCCTGATATGCTTTATCCCCAGTTGTGTTGATAGTTGCATGAAACACAACATATTGCATATCTGTTAATGTGCAAACAACATCAAAGAGAAGCTTGGTTCGATCCTTGCACTGAACATTCACAACTGAATAACCCCTTTCGACCCAATTTTGCACGGTGACCACAGGTAAATCTACCTTATGTTGCAAAATAGGCTTTCTATCATAGTCACGATCTGCAAACATCATTTGATGTAACCTTCTTTCGGTGTGGGTTACAGCCATAGAAACCGAAGTCTTTGCGCTACGAATATCATTGTCACCTTTCAAAACATTCCTTAAACGTGCTTCGATTCTGTCAATCTGTTGCGAGTCCTCGATTGGAGACCCTGAATTGCAATCTTTCACATAAATCAAAGAAGCGATTCGACCATTGTGAGTCCATACTTTAGCATCGACCACATTGCATTGTAGATCAGCTAAAACTGCAAATACTTCCGATAAAAGACCAACTCTATCGGTTCCAGTCAATTCCAATGCTGTTAAACCATCAAACTCATGGCTTCTATCAGGATCAGTGGTCTCAAGGGACTGTAATTGAAGAAAAACCAACACAAAGATCAGTTTTATAGGAAATTAAGGTAGTATAAAGGGAATTAATCAACTGCAATAAATTACCTGCTCGATGTAACTAATAACGCTTTCGTCAGTTAATTTGTTTCCGTTTAAATCAGTCACATGGAAAACTGCAAACCCAAAAAAGGGTAATGTTAGAAACAGGGTTTTCAAGCAACACCCAGAAACAGGAAAACTTTATCTAAAAATTAAAAAAAAAAAAGGGAAGCGAGCTTACCATCCATGAACCATTGGCCATCAGATGAAATGTAAGCCTTCTTAATTGAAAGGTTAAGATCTGTTAAAACTTGAACAGCGTCTAGCAAAATCCCGTGTCTTCTAGCACTGTCAACCTGGAAAAATCATGGCAAAGAAGAAAAGAAAGAAAGAAAGTGTCAAAGGCCTTGAAAATTCAAAAGAAAAACAAGAGACTCATAAGTCAAAAATTTGAAGCGGTATGTTCATATTTGAGAGGTTTCGTAGAAGCTAACCTTGACAAGAGTTGCAGTGGGGCAAACGGCATTGTCAATGACCACTCTGTAAAACACAATAAAAAGGCAGGAGAAGGTCAAACACTGGGAAATACACTTTTTTTTTTTTTGAATTTTCAAATTTGATTAGGTAATATGTAATTTATTATTGAAAAGTGCACGGAAAATCGGAAGAGTTTATGGAAAACATGAAGAAAAAGAAAATCTGTACATAGGTTTTTGGTAATAATAATTTAAACTAAAATTTGTGCCTACTCGTTAGGGTTCAGAGATGATTTTGTTAACCAGTATGGGGAAGAAACTGTTCAAAATTTAAAAAAAAAAAAAAAACTTAAAACCAGAAGTGAGAATAACATAGATTTGTGACAAAATTTCTCTGATTTATACATAAGAAACGAAGATTACAAACCTGGGAGTACTCATCCTTATCACAAGCTTCTCATATTCATCAAGACAAGCATGCCACTCCATATTTTCTCTTCCTCTTCTTAATTTTCTGTCTCTTGAAGAACCCAAAAAAGATTAAAAACTTGACTAATCACTATACAAACCCTTTATATATCTTGAAAGAAGACAGCTGGTTTGAATCAAACAACAAGGACCCAAATGTCAAATACTCTGCAAAATCTTGTTTTCCCTTGTTTTTCTTTTGTTTCTAGAATAAAAGAGATGAAGCACCACCGCCTTGGTCTTTACCTTCCCTTCTTCTGATGCTCCCTTTATATATACACGCATTAATTATGTTACCGAAAATATATACAATATATTACATTATTTAAAATCTTTTATTTATTTTTGAATTTTTATAGTAATATAGAAACGACGCCACTATTTAAGTAACGCCCGCCCGATTAGTCAGCCCTTGATTCCATTTCGTTCAACACATTCCCATTTGTCAACTTTTTGTAATGCCACGTGTCCTTTGATCCCCAATCTGGGTAGTTCGTATGTCCAGCTCGGATTGCCACCTGTACTGAGTCTACTGTCCTTTTGCGTGTCTTCAACTCAAAAAAGAGGGTATCTGAATACACGGTGACGGATTTATCCACGTCGGCAAAAAATTAGCTTGATTGTTAAGTCTTCTTTTTCAAATTTTGCCGAGGGAATTTAATTTATGACGTCCGCACGTGACAACACCTTGCTCGCTCGGATCGGCTTTTTCTCCGTCTCATCCTAATTTTCTGGGCCGGTTTTCTTGTATTTCTCGGCGTAATGTAATGCGATCTTTTGATATATAACTAAACCCAATTTCCCGTTTTACCCTCTGATTTTTCGTTAAACTTACTTTGTGAATGGATTAGAGTAGGATTTGAGAAAAAGGGAAGGTGTGAAAGTGAAGATTAGGAGAGGAGGGGGTTGATGGAATAGTATATATCAAAGCATATTCATATTCTTGTAGATACGGTCACGATCTGTTTGAGAAGACACATCAATCCAACAAATCTTACGTGGTCGATTTTAATTGGATGGTCGGAAAGCCACAAATTTTGCGCACATGAGTTTATACGTAGACCTGGAGGCACGCTTTTTGGATTTGTAATTTAGGGAAAATATTAATTAGTTTCTGGTGACTTTTATTTAAAGATGTATTAATACATAATTTAATTACTACAAGATTATTTGACAGTCCATAATATAATGGAGGGGCAATTTTTTTTAAAGAGAAGGTTCCTTAAAAGAAGAAAAGTTTTTAAAGATAAAATAAAATATTTTTTAATTCAGTTGTTGTTTGATTAATTCAATTTTATTTATTAGTACATGTAGAGATTTTTTTAAAATTTTAATCTGTTTGTAATTATATAATATTATTTAGTATCTGTGTGTATGAACAAATCATGATTATGTAATATTCATTGTGCTGAAAAAAAAACTTGTTTATACATTAAACCGTTAATTGAACTTGTGTATAATTGTATTATTTTGAAGGTGATTTTTTCATTTTATATAGACAAATATACATAAACAACAGGATTTGAACCCTTTTATTATTAATAATTGTATTTCACCATTCAATTAAAATCTAGCTTATTATTTGTATTCATTTTTATAAATATATTTGTTACATGATAAAAACTCTCATTGTCAATGCTCTCTAAAAAGACAAACAACTGTCCATGACACATGTTTCATTCTTATGAGTAAGGATCAAACTCTTAACCACATGGTAAAGGGTGAGATGAGCAACCACCACACCTTATGGTTTACACAAAAACACCCTTTTTAATTGGATGTTTGGCACTACGATGAGAGATCACCTCCAAGCCATTATACAATTTCACAAATTTAAAATTTCAAAAGTTCTAAGAGATTTGATTTTTTAGACTTTAAGTTCTTTCCGAACTTTCAAGAATTTTAAATAATTTGAAGAAATTCGTCTTTAGATTTTGTTTAATTGAAGAAATGAGGTAAGGAAAATGTTTTTAAAAAAAACTACTTTTCAATATTGTTATCCAAACTTATTTTATGAGCAAGTCAACACGACAATTAAAGCAAAAAGCAACTTTCATCTATTCAATATTAAGTTTAGAGTTTAGACAAACCATTGATGAAAGCTCCACCAAATAGAATAATTAAAAGAATTTTCCTTCTATTCTAGAAATAGAAAAGATTATAACATAATGTTTAGACAACTCATAGATCAAAATTCCGAATTTTAGTCAATTTCTAATTCGAAACTTCTGTTATATGTATATAAATATTCTCAATGTTTCCATACGATTCAAAAAGAAAACATAAAAATAACAAAAATGTGTTTCTTGTATTGAAACACAAACGCATTTAGTATGTGTTTCATCTAGCAAAATGAAGATTAGAAAAACACGTTTCTTTAGCCAAAAGAAGTTTTTTTTCCTATTAAAATATGGTCCTACCTTTAAATTTAGCTCTTTTATTTTTATTTTTATTTTAAAAATTGTAGTACTTTAATTTTTTTTTATAGTTTAAAATTTAAATCCAATAGTTATAGTTGCTAAAAAAATTTTATTAAATTTATTAGTATGACTTTTTGAAATTAAAAAAATACTCACTTAATAATCATGCTAAAAGACATTGGATTAAAGTTGAATTTAAAAAAAAAAAACTACTGTCAACAATTAAATTTAATTTTTTAAATAAAAAAAAGTAAAAATAGAACTAAAAAAATGGTAGAGAGATCTATAAAATATTTAATTTTAATATATGGTCACTTTATACGACTTTCCATGTATCCATATAATTCATTAAAGAAAACAATATTTTCATATATAAATTTTTTTCATTTTAGATATTTTCATACATTACATTTGTAAATCAATTAAATTAAATGATTATTATATATAAATTAGTTTTCATAGAAACATAATTAGAAAATAAGTTAAATGTGAAAGTAAACAGATACATAAAGTTTATTATATAAAATAAAATTGAAATTAAATGCATAACAGATGACAGAATTTTAAATTATCCATATGGAGGAAAGTTTTTCTTGTAGGGGCTTTTACTTTTAAACTCATGTGATGCACCGTTTTAAAAATGTGTTAAAATATAGAGTAAATTACTTGTTTTTATTTTTTTAGATTTCAAACTCTAAATTCGATTTAGTCATTAACATTATCGACATTCAATATTTTGATCACTCATTTATTAAGATTTTTTTATTATTAAATCATTAATGAAATATTAAAATTACCTTTTCTATTTGTATAATATCAAATTTAGCACTCCTAACAACACGTGCTTATAAAAAATTTAGTCTTAGAGCATGATTTAGTTCTTAAATATTATTTTTCTCAGCGCTTAAATATTTTTTTTTCCCAAAATGACATCTAAAGTTAAATTTGCATTAATAAATCGACTGACACATGGCATATATTAGAATATGTTGTGTGGTACTTTTAACCATTTAGAATGCGACATTGTATATTCTAAAAAGAATAACAATATAATTTTTAAAAGTAAAATTTTAATAAATTGTTAAATATATAAATATAGTTTCAAAAAAATAAAAAAATGAAAGAAATCTAAGTAGATCTTTAGAAAATTACAAAAACAGAATAAATTCTAGAAACTTTTAAACATTAAATAAAAATTGAAAATTAAAAAATCGAAAATTGAAAAAAGACAAATTTAAAAAAAAAAAGAGAGAGAGCTAAACTTTAGAAAATTACAAAGAATGCCAAAATTCATTATACATAAACTCAAAATATTGTAATAATTTAAATTTTTTTATTTTTCTTTAAATCTAAAATATATAAAAATTCAAAAAAAAATCATGATATAAATTTAAAATATATATAACTCTATAAAAATGTAAAACTTTTTTTAAAAATATATATTTGCAAAAAAATAAAAATATAATTCCTAAAAATATTCTTAAAATTTTAAAATTTAAAATACAAATTCAGTTGACAGCAAATCAACACAGTCAACAGTCGATGAATGTTAATAACGGTGGTGAAAGTAAAAGGTAATTTTAAAATTTTTTTATTAATTTTTAGAAATTCTTTCTAGAATATATATATTTAATTTTAATACATATAGATGTCACATGTTTTAATTGGTTTAAAGTATCACGTGGCGCATTAAATGCCACAAGTTAACTGTTTGTTTAACATCATCAATCTCAAATGGATGAATGACAGATGAAAAAAATTGAAGTTGGAAAATGTAAAAAGTGCTGCTTTAAGCATAAAATATAATTTTTACATCTTTGGTTGTACGGAATTTTAGAAACAACTCATTTAGTACAAAGGAGACAAGTCTCGGCCCAGCTACGCCGCTGCCATCTTCACGAAGAATATGCAACACCTTCAAATACATAAAAACGTTAATTAATTAAATTTAAAACTTTTATTGATTTTGTAATTAAAAAAGCCAAGTACACAATCGGGGCCCGCTGTCTGGAAATCACGTGCTGGGTTGTCAGAAATCACATTCTCCGGTCTAACTAGACCCCTAGACAGAGTGTTGCACCGCTTCTGACGTGGCCGTCTGTACAGTGATTTGAGTAAACAACCATAATTAAAAAAAAAAAAAAAAAAAAGAGTAAAAAACGGAAATGGGGGTGCCCTCTGCCGTTCTTTCTAACTATCCATTAGCGAGTGAAAACGCTGGACAGGACCATCTTAAAAACCACGTCGTTGGTCCTAACCAAGAACTGACATTGATTAAATGCCCCCAATGGACGCGCCTGTTAAAAACGACAGTTGTTGGCGGTTAAAACATGGAATTTTTTTTAAAAAAAGTCTACCACCCACAAAGCTAATGCGGGCCGGGGACCAGCTTTGGATTCGGGTATCGCGGGAAAGAGATGATGTTCCCGCCAAACCTAGGGCGGCGGTGGGGCCACAGTATTGCAAACAGCTGACGTGGAAGCCACGTAGGATAGGGCGGGGTTAATTGATTGGCTAGAGTTGGTGGCCTTTTGCAGTAACGAGGGGTCAAGTAGGAACGTGGCTGACAGCTCAGAACGTCGGCAGATGGGTCCCCCTTAAGAAACTTTTTAATTTTGATTTTTAAAGAAGGGTGATTTTGTTTGAAAAGTTTTGGGTAACGCCTTTTTGGACCGTTATGGAACACTTTATGGCGCCAAATTCAAAAGCGGGATATTAAGAATGACACAAAGAAGAAGTGGGACGTTGGTTAGGGAATTGAATACAGCGGCGCCGCGAATCTCTCTCCGTGAGATGCTCCATTTGATGCACTTGTGTCTTTCCGACGCCGTGATTAAACATGTTTCATTAAACTAACAGTTAATTTATCGATATTTGTGACACATAATCATTGTTTTTTTTTTTTTGGTGAAAGACACAAAATCATTGTTATTTCATTGAATGTGATTCAGTTTCAGATTTTGATGAATTTCTTCTTTTTTTTTTTTTTTAAAGTGATATTTTATACATCAGTTGACGTAATGGGTTGAGAAAATGAGGATTTGGTCAAATATATTGCGCATGCTTCTGATATAAAAATCATTCAAATATATTAATTTCAGTTTTGAAAGATTGGGTGTGGAGAACGTTTCGGGTGTGAAAACAGAATTTCACATTTGATCTTAGACTGACAGTAACATCAATTTATTTAGGTTTGTTTCAGATTTTCAATCACTTCCACCATTTATGCCTACTCTCAAACGTTTATTTTATTTTGTGTTGGATAAATCATAAATTCTGAAAAAATGAAGCACGTGAGTAAAATTACGTAAATCTCACATTTGATTAACAATAATAATTGATTTTTTAAACTTTGTTATTCAATCTTCTTCCCTTCTTGAAAATATACTCCACTTTCAGACAACAACTTAATCAGATGGCTAAGAATTTCCGATTTCGAGCAAACTGAGTCAGTGAGTGGGAGAAAACGTAAACACAAAGCAAAATAATAAAGCTTCATAGGATCTGCCTTGCCTTGAAAGAATGACTATATAAAAATATCACATGGAATTGAGTCAATTTGACTTGATGACTCAACTCACCCTTCATGATGCTAATCACTACTAATTTATTTATTATAAATTAATTTACTATTACGAAGCAAGCTCTTTTGGTTCGTAATGACCATTATTCAAGTCTCTTGGTTACTTACTTCTAGTTTTGACAATATTATCATTCCTACTTTATCTTTTATGCTATTGCTTATAGCTTCATGATTTTTTTTTCTTTTGAAATTAATGTGGTTGATGCTATTTCATTTCACCTACTAATTGCTAGGGTAGGTAAAATTTTAATATTTTGTTTTCTTTAAAAAATATAATAAATTTTTATTGTTCATAGTATTTTCTCAACAACCATCTATAAATTTTCTAATTTTGGAATAAAACCAATATTTATAAAGATGAATAAAATTCTATATAATTCATTTTTTTAGTTAAATCAGATTTGGATGAAATAATTGAACTTGAATTTAAAGAAGGTTTAACTAAAGCTATTCGACTAACTTAAATAATTAAAATAATAAACTATAATTTAATCTTACCTTTTTTTCTAAATTTTGATGAAACCAACTTTCAAAAGATTATTTGTGGTGCAATTGAGCTGATCTATTTTTTTTCACTATGATTAAGATTTTGAATTGTGAGATTAATTAGTCTAAACAAAAAAGTTTTATTTTCTTTTTTAAAAAAGTTTCAACTTCCTCAAATTGTTTTCCTTTAATGGAAATTCTTTAATTATTTTTTAAATCATTCATTAGTAGCCAAAAGTAATATACTTACTATGGTAGCTTAAAATCTGTGATATTGTGATTCTAGTAAAACTTTTTAGGTGGACTCTCAAGTTCTACTGTTTTTAATTTATTTTTCAAATAAAATTATACATATAGTGTTATTGGTGACATATAATTTTTAATTGATTATTATTTTAAATAATTTTATAGAACATGTTTTATCATACATAAATAAATATTTAATTTTCTTTATTCTCGATTCAAAAAATTTTCAAAATAAATTCAGTTGACAAAAAAAAAAAGAAATAAATAAGCATTGCATTTTACTCACAAAAAAAGGCATTTCAAAATTCAATTTAATGTGACAATATTAATACCGACAATCATAAAATTTTAACCTCGTTTAACTGCTTCCGCTTCTTTTAAAAGGGAAAAAAAAAAAAACATTTCCTTGTTTTCTAGAATTCCATACAAAATAGGGTAGGTGGTTTTCTTTTATTTTAGTCTAAATGGAAAGCATAAAAAAGAAAAAGAAAAAACAAAATTATCTTCAGTATATTAATGTCGGGTTTCTACTTTCTTTTCCAAATAAATGCAATTATTTTATTACAACCTTTTATTTATCATCAAATTAATAATCTCACCCTAGTGAAATTAAGACATTAACAGTTAACACCCACTTTTCCAACATGTTTTTTTTTTTTTTTTTCCCTTTGATTTGGTGAAGCTTGTTAATAAGTTAGCTTAGCATCACCAATATCCAATATAGCTTTTCAACAAAGACAAATAAATGGCAATTGTTAACATGTTTTTTTTTTGTTTTTGTTTTGGAAGTAAAGAAAAGAACACTTCATTCATTGATGGGTGCTGACAGTTATTACATCAATACCACCCAGCTGGAAAAAAAGAAGAAAGACACTTAAAAAAAGGGAAAATCGAAAAAGAAAATAAAAAAAGCTTTTTATAAAAAGGGTGATTTGAAATTGACAAGATTCTTGATTGTTCATTGAAATTGGGGAAAAAAGAAAAATTTACAAGCTTTCATTTCATCTAGAAATTTTGAACGATGTTATCAATAAAAATAAGAAAAGATAATAGAAATTAGCAATGATTAAATTGGGAGTAAAAGTGAAGTGATGAGTGAGTTAAAGTAATGGTTTTATTTGATTGATAGGATGAATATAATGATTTACATGAGAATGACTTAAACAAATTCTCCCATCCAACTCTCCTCAAAATATTCCACTCTTGCATCAATGATTAGAAGCACTATTCACAGCTCGATTTGAATTATGCTCATTGTCGTAACCACCCCTCTTAAAAGGCGGGAATCAAACTTGGGTTTTTTTTTTTTTTAAATGAATAAAAACGGGAGTCGCCACCGATCCTTTTTTAGGTGTGATCGGACCACCTTTGTTTTAATAAACATTTTTGATTTACTAAAACAATGCTTTTGGTCTACGAAAATTTGAGAAAACAGTTCGGGAGTCGATTCGTCTGCGAGAAGGGTTAGCACCCTCGTCGCGCTTCAAAACTGTACCTGAATTGATTAACTAATGTCCCAATGTCGAAAGTTTGAAAATTTTGAAGGAATTTAAAAATCTGACCACTTTTGGAAATATTCATGTTTTCCTTGAACTAAATCGAGATTTTCCCATTTCGAAGAAATAAAGTGTCACATCCAATACTTTAGGACATGATAGTTTAAATCTTCGATCCTAAGATCATCTCATAGTTTTCCGGAATTGCAAATCAAGACTCTCTCGTTTCCAAGGGATTGAAATACCACATCCAATACTTTAGGACACAATAATTTTAATCTTCAGATCAGAGATCATCCCATAGTTTTCTTTTTGAAAATCAAGATTTTCTCGTTCCAAAAGACTAAAATATCACATCCAATACTTTAGGACACGATAGTTTAAATCTTTGAATCCGAGATTATCCCATAGTTTTCTCGAATTAAAAATCGTGGACTTTCTCGTTCCAAAGGAATTAAATCATCACATCCAATACTTTAGGACACGATGATTTTAAATTCCCGGAAACAAAACCTTTTTTGTTAAAAATATATTTGTTAAAAGGATATCCGGTTATTTAGATTAAACAAGAAAATCGCAACCCAATACTTTAGGGTACAATCTCTCGAATTTCTAAATACAGAACCTTACCTTTACGATGAGGAACAATTTTGTACCGAGCAAAAATCAATATAACACAAATTTCTAATGAAATGTAAAAACAATTTACAATACAGATATGCATAACAACATGGCAATAAATGCGCTAATATAAATGACGTATAAAGGACAAAGATGAAATAAAGTAAAAATGAACGAGTCGAGGTGATGATGATGACAAATGAAAATATGAACAACGAGTAATGATAGTTATAAGTGTAGATACCAAAGGAAAATATAATTATGAAAATAATAACAATGAAGAAAATAAATATAATAGATGATAGAATAGTTAGTAATAACAATAGTATTAACATAGTAATAATAAAATAATAACTATATATGCAAGTAGCAATAATAACATGTTAGTAATAATAATAATAATATCATAGTGATAATAAAAATAATAATATTAATAATGATACAAAATATATATAGTATAATAATACAAGTATGGTAATAATAATAGTAATGGAGTTAGTATATACAAGTAACAATACCATAACAATGTACAACGTATAATATAAACAAAAATAATAATAAGAATAATAATAGTAATAATAGTAAAGTAATACAACATATGTACGATATAATAATATAAATATAATAATACAATACTATGTATGTGCTAATAATATAATAATAGTAATGGTAGATGTAATATTACAATAATAATAATAAAGCTAATAATGATAATAATGATGATGTTAATATATAAATGATGATAATAATAAATATATACACAATGTAATATTAGTTAGTAGTACATAACAATAATAATAACGGGAAGAAAACAAAGAACAATAATATCAAAATATGTACAATAAATAATAATAATAATATAATAATAATAATAATAATATGTACAACGTATCAATGTAAATATAATAATAATATTATAATAATAATAATAATAGTAGTATAGTAATAATAATAATAAAAACATTAGTGATATATACAACATAATAATAATACACTAATAATAATAATAAGTGTAGTAATAATAGTAAAATAATAATAATACAAAATATATCCAATATAATAATGTATATAATATCATAGTACAACAAATATAATAGTATTATGTAATAAGAGTAGTGAAAGTAAAAATAGGACTAAGTTGAATTGAAGGCAAGGTATCCAGGGCGAATCCGAAATAAACAAGAGAAAAATGGGCTAAAATGTAATGTGCCAAAAATTATGGGGGGCTAAAGGAAAATATCCTGCCTTCGTGTGCAGACGTTTGGGCTAGGATTAAAATGGCGCAGCAAATGAAATTATAGGATGAATTTAAAAGAAAACCAAGATAAAAAAGGGATCAAATTGCAAGGAATCATAAAAGAGGGAGGACCCTGCGCACATAAATGGCCCTTTTACAGAAGAAACGCGCGGACCTTGGCCGGTGCGGGTCGGGTTCGGGTCGGCTAAGGGAAAACGGCGCTGCGTTTGGGGGCTTTGGGCGCCGCCAAAACGGCGCAGTTGCATGCATCTATATAAGGCGCATTTTTTTGTAAAACTCATTTCTTTCATTTGTTTTGTTAAAAAAACTCATCCCCTTCTCTCTCTCTCTGCGAGTTACGAAATGGAGCGATTTCCTACGACTTGACCGCTGATTGATGCCGCCGTGCCACACCACGTGGCGGTGGCGGAAAATAAAAATTTTTATATTTTTATTATTTTTTTTATATATTTATTTATATATTTGCGGGTAAAAGGAAAGGAAATAAAAAAAGAAATAAAACGGAAAAGAAGAAAAAAAACGAAATACCTTCGAATAAGTTAGTAATAGTTTCTTTGCCTTTGGATTTTTGCTGTTTGAATCTGTCTATATTTTCTTTTCGATTGATTTTTGATTGATTTTCCCCAAAAAAAAGGGCCTCCCCTGGTTACAGTCTTTCATTCGGTTTTTATAACCGAAAAAGAAGAAAAGAAAAATAAAAATATAATATTTCCCATTTTTCTTTTTGCCATTGTTGTCTGTTGTTTTGTCTTCTTTTGCAGGAGGTGGAGGCGCGAGTGGAGACCAACGGCGGTGGTGGCAGACAATGGCCTCAGTGGGGGCGCATGTGGGAGGGCCATGCGGCGCAAAGGGCTAGGCTAGGGTTTCTTTTTTTCTTTTTTGATTTGGATTTAGTTGGGCTAGTAAAATTGGGTTTGTTTGGGTTAGGTTTAATGGGTCAAACTGTTTATTGTTATTATTTTTTATTGGTTTTATTTGGTTCAAACGGGCCCGGACGAATTGGGCCACTTACAGCTGCCCCTCTTTGTTCATTGTCGTGTAACGAGAATAGAGCAAAGACATAAAGAAGGCCCAAATTTGTCGGGGCCCACTGAGTCTTGACTTCTTTGGTGCCCCCTTTTTTGGTAGCCTTGTTTTGGATCCATGGTTTCCTGTTGCTTTAACTCTTTTCACCGCAACTTCGAAAAACAATTATTGACTTCAATCTGCTTTCCCGTAAACTCAGGAACGCTAGACTTAATGTCTTCAATCTGCTTCCTGCAAAGCTCAGGAATGCCAGATCTTCTGTCTTCAACCTGCTTCCTGCAAAGCTCAGGAATGCCAGCTCTTCTGTCTTCAATCTGCTTCCTTGCAAAGTTCAGGAATGCCAGATTTTTGTTTTCAACCTGCTTCCTGCAAAGCTCAGGAACGCCAGACTCGCTATTTTCGATTTGCTTCCTGCAAAGCTCAGGAATGCCAAATCTCTTGTCTTCAATCGCTTCTCGCAAAGCTCGGGAATGCCGGATCTTCTGTCTTCTATCTGCCTCCTGCAAAGCTCAGGAGTGCCAGATTCGTTGTCTTCAACCACTTTACTACACTGCCCTTCTCAAGGGCATGACCTGTAGAATGGGTGCATGCTTATGCTCAATGATTAGGATGTCATGATCAAGGTGAGTCAGATGCTCCTATTTAGACCTGCTATGATGCAAACATGTTATGAGTTTGATTTCTTTTCAAGGCATTATCGCTTATTTATCTCGACGTATCATTTTCTTGAACACTTGGCCCTTATGGTAATTATGGGGCTCGCGAGCTGTAAGTCGTAACAAATCATCCCCTAAATGATCCTAAAGATATGTTTTAATCACAATTGCTGATCCGCTCAAAGAATTCAGTCCTGTCACGTGCTTGGGGGATTTTGAACAACTGTCCTATTTTGGTTTCCTGTTTTATTCAGAAATTTCCAAAGTAATATATGGAATTTCTTTTGTGAAGTTATTAGTTCATCGCTCATTATTTAAATGCAACATGTGGCAATAAATTGATTTCGAAAGAAAGTCGAATTAATTGTCCGAGAATACAAGAAAAAGCTGCTTGGGAAACAAGTGTCTCAAGAAAAATGTCAAAGATAACAAAGGTCAAGCACCCTGATATCGTTGATTAGGCTTCTACATACAAACTTCATGAAGGCTATTTTGAGCTTTAGCATGTGTTTAGATGACTCAAAGGATTTTGCTGATGCCCCCAACTTTGCTTCTCATCAATTCTGGTGCCGCAAGGTCATTTGAATCCGCGCCCCCCTTCTTCTTCTTTTTTTTTTTTTTGACCCAAAGCGCCCTTTGCGAGTTTTCACCTTGGTATCTAAGCGTAGTATTTCTTGACTGAATCTGAGTTTATTGGATTAGGTAAGACTTTTCCATCCATTTCAACCAGAATTAATGCCCCTCCAGAGAAAGCTTCTTTTACCACATATGGTCCCTCCCAGTTCGGCATCCATTTTCCCCTGAAGTCCTTTTGTATGGGAAGGATCTTTTTTAACACAAGATCTCCTTCTTTAAACTCTCTTGGGCGAATCTTTTTATCATAAGCTCGCATCATTCGTTTTTGGTACATCTGACCATGGCAGATAGCCCTTAGCCTCTTTTCTTCGATTAAGTTCAGCTGATCGTATCGAGCCTGGATCCATTCGGCTTCATCTAGTTTTATTTCCGACAAAACCCGAAGAGAAGGTATTTCCACTTCGATAGGTAGGACTGCTTCCATCCCATAAACTAACGAGAAAGGTGTTGCCCCAGTAGAGGTTCTGACCGACGTTCGGTAAGCGTAGAGTGCGAATGGTAGTTTCTCATGCCAATCCTTATAAGTCTCGGTCATCTTCCCTATTATCTTCTTGATATTTTTATTGGCTGCTTCCACTGCACCGTTCATTTTTGGGCGGTAGGGAGACGAGTTGTGGTGTTTGATACCGAATTGGCTGCAAACATCTGCTATAGTGTTGTTGTTCAGGTTCAATGCATTGTCAGATATAATCCTCTCAGGCATTCCATAACGACATATGATCTCCTTTTTTTAGGAATTTACTGACTGCTGATTTTGTGACATTGGCATACGACGTAGCCTCTACCCACTTGGTGAAGTAATCAATGACCACGAAGATGAATCTATGCCCGTTGGAAGCCTTCGGTGAGATTGGTCCAATAACATCCATGCCCCACATGGAAAAGGGCCATGGGGATGTCATCACGTGTAAAGGTGACGGGGGTACATGAATCTTATCTCCGTAAATCTGACATTTATGGCATTTCTTGGCATATTTGATGCAATCTTCTTCCATGGTAGACCAATAATACCCGAACCTCATGATCTGTCTAGCCATTGTAAAACCATTAGCGTGCGTTCCACAAATACCCTCATGGACTTCCTCCAAGATCTGCTTAGCCTCAATAGCATCCACACATCTAAGTAACACTTGATCCTTTCTCTTTTTGTACAGGATGTCCCCATCTAAGACATAGTCGAAGGCCAATCTTCTGAGCGTCCTTTTCTCATTTTCCGTTGCATGCTCCGGGTATTCGTGGTTTTTTATATATCGCAGCACATTCTGATAC
Source organism: Gossypium bickii (assembly GCA_025503065.1). Classification (NCBI taxonomy): domain Eukaryota; kingdom Viridiplantae; phylum Streptophyta; class Magnoliopsida; order Malvales; family Malvaceae; genus Gossypium; species Gossypium bickii. The sequence goes on along the minus strand of CP106712.1, from coordinate 119,352,794 downwards.
CAAGGGTAATCATCTTTTTCCTCATTTTCTAGATTACAACAAAGAGGCGGGGACTTCGAGAATACTCATCCGGATGGGTCTCATATCCTCCGCCTGCTTACCTTGATCATAGAAGCGAGTTGCCAAGGCATCCGCCATCCGATTTTCATCACGTGGGAGATAACTAAAAGTGATGTCGTCAAACTCCTCAATCAATCCCAAAACTATCTTTCGGTATTCGATTAGTTTAGGGTCTCGGGTTTCCCATTCACCTTTGAGTTGATAAACCACTAGTGCAGAATCTCCGTACACTTCTAACACTCTGATCTTCCGCTCCATGGCCGCCCGAATTCCCATGATACAAGCCGTGATTCTCGCCATGTTATTCGTGCAATCAAAATCTAATCTACATGTGAACGGATGATGATCACCACTAGGAGACACCAAGATTGCCCCAATTCCATTTCCCACAGCATTAGACGCTCCATCAAAATTCAACTTCCATGGTTCTTCTTAAGTATTTGCCACATACATCAACTCTTCATTGGGGAATTCAAAGCTCAAAGGCTCGTAATCTTCTGAGGCTCTGCTAGCCAGAAATTCTGCTATCGCACTCCCTTTTATGGCCTTTTGATTGACGTAGACTATGTCAAATTCGAGATAGCAAAATCGCCACCTTGCCATTCTACCGCTCGAGGCGATTGACTCCATCATATATTTTAACGGTCAAGCTTTGAAATTAGCCAGTCGTATGGTATAACATGTACCGCCTTAGCCTCCAAGGTTGCCCGGATCAAAGCGCAACATAATTTTTCAATCGACGAATATCTCATTTCACATTCGCGAAACTTCTTTGAGAGGTAGTATATCGCCTTTTCTTTCTTCCCTGACTCATCATGTTGACCAAGTACACATCCCATGGAATTATCGAACACCGATAGATACAGTATCAATGGTCTATCTGGATTTAGCGGGGATAGCACTGGAGCCGTTGACAAGTATTGTTTGACTTTGTCGAAAGCTCTTTGGCATTCTTCATCCCATACCCCTTGGTTGTGTTTCTTAAGAAGACGGAATATAGGATCGCATTTCTCGGTTAACTGTGAAATGAACCGAGCAATGTAATTTAATCTTCCAAGAAAACCTCGGACTTCTTTTTGTGTGCGTGGTGGGGGCAAATCTTGTATGGCTTTGACTTTATCTGAGTCCACTTCGATCCCTTTCTCACTGACCACGAATCCCAGCAGTTTCCCTGACCTAACTCCAAAAGTACACTTGGTTGGGTTGAGCTTTAGTTGGAACTTCCTTAATCTTAGGAACAATTTCTTCAGGACTTCGACGTGTTCCTTTTCTGTTTGAGATTTAGCGATCATATCGTCCACGTATACTTCAATCTCTTTGTGCATCATGTCATGAAATAGGGTTACCATGGCTCTTTGGTATGTTGGCCCTGCATTCTTCAGTCCGAATGGCATTACTTTATAACAGAAGGTGCCCCATAATGTTATGAAGGTGGTTTTCACCATGTCCTCAGGGTGCATCTTGATCTGATTATATCTGGAAAATCCATCCATAAAAGAGAACCACGAGTATCCTGCCGTATTATCCACCAACGTGTCAATACGGGGCAAAGGGAAATTATCTTTCGGGCTGGCTTTATTTAGGTCTCTATAGTCTACGCACATCCGGACCTTTCCATCCTTTTTTGGGACAGGAACGATATTGGCCACCCACTCTGAGTATTTGACCACCTGTAGAAAACCAGCATCAAACTGTTTCTTCACTTCCTCTTTTATCTTCAAAACTACGTCAGGCCTCATCCTCCGTAGCTTTTGCTGCACTGGCTTACATTCTTCCTTTATGGGGAGGCGATGTACTACAATATCAGTACTTAAACCCGGCATATCCTGATATGACCACGCAAAGACATCTTTGAATTCTTGCAGTAACTGCACCAGGCCTTGTTTCGTTTCCTCGGTTATGCGTGCTCCGATTCTTACCATCTTTCCTTCTTCTAAGGATATGTTCTCTACTTCCTCGTCATGGGAAAGGATTTGTTTCTTTTCTTGCTGTACCATTCTCAACAGATCCGGGGATACGTCACATTCTTTGTCACCTTCAAAATCTTGAGATCCTTCTAAACATATGTCATGCTCAAAATGGGCCTCTAGGTCTGTAGTATCGTCGCTTACATCATTGATATCTAGGGACCTGTAATGGGTGCCAAAACGCATGAAGAATGAATTTGTGGACAATTATTTATGCAATGAATGAGGAAAGAAAGAAAACAAAAGAAATTTGCTAGAGGGAAACATGAAGTATTTTTGGCATGAAGAATGAATTTGTGGACAATTATTTATGCAATGAAGGAAAACAAAAGAAACATGAAGTATTTTTGATAATGAACCAAAATGCATTCCATTCAAATAAAGATTCTTGAACATTAGCCCGTTTCACAAAAGAGATTTTATTGTTCTTAGGCTTAAAACAACAAACGCGTTCTCGAACATTACTCTGTGGAATTTCTAAAAATTACAGGCAATTCCTCTGCAGTCTAATTGTTCAAAATACTCCCAGGTTTATAAGGACGAATGCCCGACAGGTTCCTTGGTCCAGTTTCTCCTTCATCTGTGGCGTTGACGTGAGGACCACCATTTGACGACTCTCTCTCGAAGTGAATTATTCCTCCAGACACGAAGGTTCGGGATATATGAGGGAATGTCATTGGTTCCCACGTGGCCTCTTCCCCATTCAGTCGTGCTTTTCTCCTCTCCTGTTTCTTCTCTATTTCCCTTCTCATCTCGCTGGCATTTGGTTTAAAACCCAGGCCAAAACGGTCTCTCTTTTCTTTCTGAGATAGCACTTGAACTTCACCCTGGAGACATCTGCCTAGCCCTCTTCCTAGCAAAGCCCCCTTACTGATCATCATCTGTAGGCCCATCCTCGTGGTCCGGGATATCTTGGGTACCGGAATTTTAGCCCCCTCACGAACAAATGTCGCATTGACGAACTCTAAAGATCGAAAAGAGCATTCAACGGCCTCCTCGTCCGGCTCTACATATGGCGCGTCATTGGTAACTGTTGCTATGATGTCTTCTTCCGCATTGATAGTGACCAATCGACCATCTGCCACCAACTTTAGTTTTTGATGAAGAGATGAAGGTACTGCCCCTGCCGAATGAATCCAGGGTCTTCCCAATAAGCAAGTGTATGATGGATTGATATCCATCACCAGGAAATCTACTTCATATGTATTCGGCCCGATTTGTAATGGTATGTCTATCCTTCCCATCACTCTCCTTTCGGTGCCATCAAACGCTCTTACTATGTTTTGGCATGTCTTCATGTGAGAACTGTCTATTGGCAACCTTTTCAAGGTCGACAATGGTAGAACATTCAAGGCTGACCCATTGTCAATTAACACGCTAGGTAGGATGAATCCCTTACAATGAGTAGTTATATGCAGGGCCTTGGTAGATCCCATGCCCCCAGATGGAATCTCATCGTCGCTGAAGGAGATGAAGTTGTCAGCACTTATGTTACCAACTAACCGGTCAAGTTTATTGACAGATATATCTTTGGCGACGTAAGTCTCGTTTAGTACTTTCATCAATGCCTTACGATGTACTTCCGAGCTCAATAGTAAAGCTAGCACCGAGATACGGGCCGGTTGCTTATACAGTTGCTCCACCACGCTGTACTCACTATGCTTTAAGAACTTCAAGAATTCTTTCGCCTCTTCCTCTCTTACGGGTACATTGGACGAGGTGCTAGGTTCTTCTTACGGCTCGATCGTCATGGCCTTGAATTTTGTCGTATTTATTGTGACACCTGTTGGGTCATAACGTCTCCCGCTCCGTGTGTGGAATCCTTCCTTCTGGTTTTTACTTACAGTGCTGGTTGAACCTTCTGCCCCGGGTGTTGTTACGTTACAATTATAGCTCCACGGTACCTTCTTGTCATCCTTGTAGGGAAAGGATACTGGTTTCTTAATTATAATCTTAGGCACTGTTTGACCTCCGCTTTCTGGGTTCCTCGGGCGGGAAATAACAATCTTTGGAAACTTAGCCTTTTGACGGGTCAATTCTCCTTCTATCGCATGTATGTCCCCTCCTTCTGAGCTTTCCTCATAAAATTCTAACTCTTTATTATTCATGAAGCCTTGCACCAATAGTCTAAATTCTGTACAGTCCTGGATCTTATGCCCTCCCGCTCCGTGGAACGCGCAGTAATTTTCAGGCTTTTCGATTCTTCTTTCGAGACTTGGCTTTATCAGCCCTCTTTTGATCATTTCCCCCCATACGATTATTAGTGGGGTCTTCACATCCGAGATGTCTTCCTTGGTCTTTCTTGTTCCATCCTTTTCGATCGCGCGTTTGCACGCTCTATCCCCATGATTGGGTAATGGGTTCCCCTAACTTTGGCAGGTCGTCGAGCTCTATAATCCCCATCTTGATGAATCTTTCGACTACCTTTTTGAAGCGGTCTGCGATTTTTTATCGAGTGACTCGCCACTCCTCGCATGGTACTCGCATTCACATTCGGTCATACCATTTGGGGTACGGGGTTGTAATGGCTTTAGATAATATGGGGCTACAATGTGTGCGTCAAAGCGGCGTCGATACATCTCCTCAGTAGTTTATCGGGATTGGCGTGAATCGGGCCTCTCAAAATTTGGTCGTGGGCTTGGCTCTTGCCTGTCGTCCCTCTGCACTGACAAACACCATGACTTTTGGTGAATTAACGATGAATCGCTTTTTGAGTATCCTTTATTATGCGTGTACTCATATTGTTCACTTCATTATCCTTCTTTCTAGGGATGGATCTCCTAGTAGCCTCCCCTGCTTGATCCTTCCACCTCTTATGGCGCTTTCAATCATCTCCCGCCAGACTATATCTGTGTGAAGCTTTGAGTTGTGCTCCCCACCATGTGGGTGATAAACGGGGCCCTCAAAGTCTTGATAAATAGCTTAACGGTTTCTTTCTCTCGAGAGGGTGGTTGGACTTGTGTAGCTACTTCTCTCCACCTCTGGGCATACTGCCTAAAGTCCTCACTCGGCTTCTTTTCTATGTTTTGCAATGTTATTCTATCTCGCACTATATCTCACACGTGCCCATATTGCTTCGTAAAAAGCTTGTGCCAAATCTTCCCATGAATTAACTTGAGCGCGGGTTAGCTTGGTTATACCATTTGGCCACCGATCCGACTAGATCGTCTTGAAAGCGGTGAATCAACAGATTGATCATTCTCGGCGTATCCCGCCATCTTTCGGCGTAACATCGTTATGTGGGCTTCGGGCAATCGGTCCCATTATATTTTTCGACTCTCGCTGTCTTGAATTTTGGCGGGAGTATTAGGCCCGGGACTAAACTTAATTCTTTTACCTTAACACCAGGGCAATGGCTGGCATTTTTCAAAGCCTTGACCTCCTCCTCCAACCATTTACAACGATCCTCTAACTGTCTTGAGGATTCACTCTTGTCTCTCTTCTTTCTCTATCATATCAAAATCGGGGGCGACCAAGTTAACGAGTTATCCCTAGGTTGGATCCGGAACACGCTTGGAGATTCGCGGGTGGTCCGATATTATTTTGACCTTGTTGGGGCCTAATCGTGACAGTGGCCTCGGAAGATATTCTCCGGGCAATATAGGTGCGTGTGGCGCGGGTAAAACCCGAAGGGTGCCTTCGTTTTCTTCCCGGTAATAGCCATAGGGCCTTTTCCTTTCTCCACAAGTCCATTCAATGAGTTGGGTCATTTGGGCCATTTGGGCCATCAAGTTTTCTCTCGATTCCGCCATCTTGTTCGTCATGTCCTGCTTGATTTGTGCCAACTGTTCTTGTGTTTGTGCCATTTCTTTTTGGAGTTGCTCATATCTTTGATCCATTTTCTTAGACTTAGCACGCGTGCCGTACGGGTGTTCAGCTTCCAGGTTTCACTTTCCTCTTTATTGTCTGGTAGGTTTAATCAATTAGGTTCTTTTTATAAACTTAAATGCATGTAATGTGATGCAAATGCATGAAATGTATGCAAAAATGTTGATTCCAATTCGATTTCCATTAGAATAGCTTTTTCTAGAAAACAAGTTTCTTTACATAAAATGGATCACACAAAAGGCCGGGCCCTAGCACCTAACGCCTTGACCTCCTCAAGAAGGCAAGCTAACTCTCGACCTTTTTCTGACCCTGACTCGTACATCAAACCTAATGCATCCGCTCGAATTGCCAAGGTTTGTAAGTGATCCGCCACTCCTCGCATTTGAGCTAGGGCTTCTCCTATAACATAATCCCGGCTTCTGACTTGGTTTTGGGAGTCATACAATTGCTGCTTCCATCGCTCCTCATTAACTTTGAAAAGTTCTTCCCGTAGCTCGTAGCCATGTGCGACAGATTCTAGTTCTTCAATCCTTGCATTCATTTCCTCAATTTTGCTCTTACTAGCCTCTAATTCAGCTATGGATTTACGACTTCGATACTGATACAGCAATCTTTCCAGTTCTGACATCCGTGTTTCTAATTTACTCTTCTCATCTTGGCTTTTCATCATTTTCTGTTTTAGGGCATCTTCTCGGTCATGGGCATCTCGGAGTTCCCTTTCCCAGTGGCTCGCTTTGTTCTTTTCCTCTTTGATCTCTTGACGCCATTCCTCTGACGTTTTTCCCAGTCCCGCCATTCTTATCGACCTTCGTAGCTTCTTGTAGTCGGTCTTTAAATCGTTTAAATCTTCTTCGGCTTTAGTCTTCCCTTTTCTCCACTTCTCGGTTTCTGACTTTTGAATATCGACATCCAAACCTAGCTGCATCTTCTCCTCCTCTAGTTGCTCTATTTTTTTCCTTAATTCCCGATTCCTTTCTTCAAAGTCTTGTTTGATGATTTCAAGCTCTGAGGGAATCACCTGTAACTGCTCTTCTAGCGATCGGGTGTTCTCTTGATCAGATGTGGGGATGTTGTCATTGATTCTTTGACCTCGCCATTGGACATACTCGGGGGTCGTCATCGGATTGGCAAAGAAACCTTTTCATTCTATAAATTCGGCCCCAAGCCTTTGATATCTCGCGAACTCTTTTCTTGTAATTTTCCCCTTTATACTCGAATTCGCACTCGGCTAACCCTTGTGTAGGCGGTGTAAACTGTCTTGACCTATACTGTTTTAACACGAGAAGAGGAGCGTGTCCGGCAGCTCTCCCATATTCCGAGCATGGGGACATAATCAAAGTCTCCACACTTATACAAAATTTCGTCAAGAATCATCCAAGGAGTTTTCCACTCTACGTCCTCTTCTTGTAAGCTTTGCAAAATCACCATCCAACTTTTTTTCCCGTGATGTCATCTCGTCTAGGCGTTACTACTATATTTTTAGCGGAGAATAGTCTTCGGTGAAGATCGACGCGATACCTTTTCTATTTTCCAAAAATGATGTGAAACCATGCCATTAGGAGTTGGGCGCAACCGATGAATCTCCCTTCACGCCTCTCCGACACGTGCTTAAAGATCTAAAAGTTTCAGCGAGAATCGCAGAATAGGAGTGACCCTCTGTCTAATTTGTCGAATAGATCGAATCTTTGCCTCGTCCACATGTCCTAAAGCTTTGGGAAGAGGACTAATCCGTAAATGCTCAAAGCTAAGACATCAACCCTCTTCTTCTCTTGATGAGTTATGATCAAGTCCCTTAGATTTTTCCAAGGGATGCACTTACAATCTCCTTTTGTTTTGTCCGGCCGTGACCCATCGCTCGCTCATCCCCGTAATATTCATCAACTTTTTCGTGAATGTAGGGACATTAATGGCTCTCAAATAAGCCTTATCAATTTGGATTATTGGGCAGCGAATCAGGGCTGTATATTCCTCTATGGTAGGAACCAAGTCTACTTTCCCGAAAGTGAAGCACTCGTACGCTGGATTCCAAAACTGGGCCATTGCTCGGAACAAGTGTGGATCTATCTTGACGTCAAGCAGATAAGGCAGGTCACCATAATGATGATAGAATAACTGTTTGATCTTGTCGTCCCACTGATCCCATATTTCCCTCATTTCTTGGAGATTATTTTGGGTCACACTAATGCGTGTGTAATCCCACAACTCTGATATATATCCTTCCGTGAGGCTATCCCCCTTCTCTCGTTATCTTTATCTCACCCCATATCCGGACGGCGCATTGTCTTCCACTCTATCAAGAAATCCCTTTTCCATGATAAGCTACCTATTCAAAGAATCGAATGGGAATCAACATCTTTTGATGCATATGCTATGCGAAGAGATGAAGATAAAGCGAGATCATTATTTCGTAATCAATAAGCGATAAATACGAAAACTTAACTGTGTAACCACTAGAGTTCGGCATGGCTCTATCTAGGTGGTTCTTATGGTTCGTTATATGAGGTTCGGTTCTAGAGTAAAAGGTACCGAACCAACCAGATTCCTCAATCCTCACCCATTATAGGCTCATATAGATTGAGTTCGATTCGAGGATACATTTCCCTATGGCTGCGCACTGAGATGACAATCTCACGAAGACATAGGTACGGATGTATCCCTAAGCAATCCACTATCTTGCACTGAGGTGAAAACCTCACGAAAGAGTAGCTTCTCACTCCCACTTAAAAGGGTGTGACTCAACGGTCATGCAATGCAATGCCAAAGTATTTGATAAAACAAAAGAAACATGATTTTTCAAAAATAAATTTCCAAATTTCGACAAAAGGACAGATAATAATCAATTTTACGGCCTGACTCTCTAATCGTCCCCAGTGGAGTCGCCAAGCTGTCGTAACCACCCCTCTTAAAAGGCGGGAATCAAACTTGGGTTTTTTTTTTTTTAAATGAATAAAAACGGGAGTCGCCACCGATCCTTTTTTAGGTGTGATCGGACCACCTTTGTTTTAATAAACATTTTTGATTTACTAAAACAATGCTTTTGGTCTACGAAAATTTGAGAAAACAGGTTCGGGAGTCGGTTACGTGCGAGGAAGGGTTAGCACCCTCGTCGCACCCCAAAACTGGTACCGAATTGATTAACTAATGTCCCAATGTCGAAAGTTTGAAAATTTTGAAGGAATTTAAAAATCTGACCACTTTTGGAAATATTCATGTTTTCCTTGAACTAAATCGAGATTTTCCCATTTCGAAGAAATAAAGTGTCACATCCAATACTTTAGGACATGATAGTTTAAATCTTCGATCCTAAGATCATCTCATAGTTTTCCGGAATTGCAAATCAAGACTCTCTCGTTTCCAAGGGATTGAAATACCACATCCAATACTTTAGGACACAATAATTTTAATCTTCAGATCAGAGATCATCCCATAGTTTTCTTTTTGAAAATCAAGATTTTCTCGTTCCAAAAGACTAAAATATCACATCCAATACTTTAGGACACGATAGTTTAAATCTTTGAATCCGAGATTATCCCATAGTTTTCTCGAATTAAAAATCAGGACTTTCTCGTTCCAAAGGAATTAAATCATCACATCCAATACTTTAGGACACGATGATTTTAAATTCCCGGAAACAAAACCTTTTTTGTTAAAAATATATTTGTTAAAAGGATATCCGGTTATTTAGATTAAACAAGAAAATCGCAACCCAATACTTTAGGGTACAATCTCTCGAATTTCTAAATACAGAACCTTACCTTTACGATGAGGAACAATTTTGTACCGAGCAAAAATCAATATAACACAAATTTCTAATGAAATGTAAAAACAATTTACAATACAGATATGCATAACAACATGGCAATAAATGCGCTAATATAAATGACGTATAAAGGACGAAGATGAAATAAAGTAAAAATGAACGAGTCGAGGTGATGATGATGACAAATGAAAATATGAACAACGAGTAATGATAGTTATAAGTGTAGATACCAAAGGAAAATATAATTATGAAAATAATAACAATGAAGAAAATAAATATAATAGATGATAGAATAGTTAGTAATAACAATAGTATTAACATAGTAATAATAAAATAATAACTATATATGCAAGTAGCAATAATAACATGTTAGTAATAATAATAATAATATCATAGTGATAATAAAAATAATAATATTAATAATGATACAAAATATATATAGTATAATAATACAAGTATGGTAATAATAATAGTAATGGAGTTAGTATATACAAGTAACAATACCATAACAATGTACAACGTATAATATAAACAAAAAATAATAATAAGAATAATAATAGTAATAATAGTAAAGTAATACAACATATGTACGATATAATAATATAAATATAATAATACAATACTATGTATGTGCTAATAATATAATAATAGTAATGGTAGATGTAATATTACAATAATAATAATAAAGCTAATAATGATAATAATGATGATGTTAATATATAAATGATGATAATAATAAATATATACACAATGTAATATTAGTTAGTAGTACATAACAATAATAATAACGGGAAGAAAACAGTAACAATAATATCAAAATATGTACAATAAATAATAATAATAATATAATAATAATAATAATAATAATAATAATAATAATATGTACAACGTATCAATGTAAATATAATAATAATATTATAATAATAATAATAATAGTAGTATAGTAATAATAATAAAAAAAACATTAGTGATATATACAACATAATAATAATACACTAATAATAATAATAAGTGTAGTAATAATAGTAAAATAATAATAATACAAAATATATCCAATATAATAATGTATATAATATCATAGTACAACAAATATAATAGTATTATGTAATAAGAGTAGTGAAAGTAAAAATAGGACTAAGTTGAATTGAAGGCAAGGTATCCAGGGCGAATCCGAAATAAACAAGAGAAAAATGGGCTAAAATGTAATGTGCCAAAAATTATGGGGGCTAAAGGAAAATATCCTCGGCCTTCAATGCGACGCGCTTCGGGCTAGGATTAAAATGGCGCATAAATGAAATTATAGGATGAATTTAAAAGAAAACCAAAATAAAAAGGGATCAAATTGCAAGGAATCATAAAAGAGGAGGATCACGCATATAAATGGCCCTTTTACGTAAGAAACGCGCGACCTTGGCCGTAGGTGCGGTCGGGTTCGGTCGGTAAGGGAAAACGTCGTTTTGGGGGCTTTGGCGCGGCCAAAACGCGCCGTTGCATGCATCTATATAAGGCCGATTTTTTTTGTAAAACTCATTTCTTTCATTTGTTAAAAAAAAAAAAAAAACTCATCCCCCTTCTCTCTCACTCTGCGAGTTACGAAATGGGCGATTTCCGCGACTCGGACCACTGAGATGATGCTGCCGTCTGCAAATACCGTGAGCGGTGGCGGAAAAGGTAAAAATTTTTATATTTTTATTATTTTTTTTATATATTTATTTATATATTTGCGGGTAAAAGGAAAGGAAATAAAAAAAGAAATAAAACGGAAAAGAAGAAAAAAAACGAAATACCTTCGAATAAGTTAGTAATAGTTTCTTTGCCTTTGGATTTTTGCTGTTTGAATCTGTCTATATTTTCTTTTCGATTGATTTTTGATTGATTTTCCCCAAAAAAAAGGGCCTCCCACAGTCTTTCATTCGGTTTTTATAAGCGAAAAAGAAGAAAAGAAAAATAAAAATATAATATTTCCCATTTTTCTTTTTGCCATTGTTGTCTGTTGTTTTGTCTTCTTTTGCAGGAGGTGGAGGCGCGAGTGGAGACCAACGGCGGTGGTGGCAGACAATGGCCTCAGTGGGGGCGCATGTGGGAGGGCCATGCGGCGCAAAGGGCTAGGCTAGGGTTTCTTTTTTTCTTTTTTGATTTGGATTTAGTTGGGCTAGTAAAATTGGGTTTGTTTGGGTTAGGTTTAATGGGTCAAACTGTTTATTGTTATTATTTTTTATTGGTTTTATTTGGTTCAAACGGGCCCGGACGAATTGGGCCACTTACACTCATGTTTACGTAACCATTTTTATATTATAAGTTTTGAGAAGAAGATATGCATGGCTTTAATTTGTGAAGAGTTAATATATGTTTAAAATCACACATATACACTATACTATCGTGTTGGTTGAAATCAGACATAAATAATTTGGATATGGAAATGAAAATTGGATGAATAAAAAAGGTGCTTTTAAAGTGTAAACCAACTACGGTTTAGCGAAGTCATTTGGGTTGGGGTGACGAGATTAGGAATTCAATTATTACACATTAATCTAGAAACTTAACAGTAACATGTTTGGGGGGTTTTAGTTAATCTAGATTTATGTTGGTATGTGGTGTGCATTGGTGCTTCGTGGCGTAATTTTGTAGTGTTAATTTATATAGGAGGCATCATGGAAACAGGTTGGCAGACAGGTTCAACTAATTCCCTTTAAAATCACTCATTTCTAAGTAAACAACACTTTACAAGATTGACCTTTTTCATATCTGACAATGACATTCTTCTATGTTCTAAAATATCTCTGTATGAAAGTAAAAGAGAAGAGGTTGCATGTTGAAATATGAAATCCCTCATTTTTTTTTTTTTGGGGGGGGGGGTTCCTTAATACACTTTCTTTCTTCTTTCTTGCTTAAAAGACAGCATGATCGTATGTTGTGATTATTATTCTAGTTAAAATTGACATTCAATAAAAGAGTCGAATTTGACGCTCAATTTTTTATATTTTAAAATAAATTTTAAACTATTTGTTAATACGATATATAAAACAAGTAATGTCATGTTAGTATGAAGTATACATGAATTATTACATGAGTTGTCATGTCAATATTATTAATAAATTAACGTTTTAGTTAGTATTACAGTTAAAAAAACAATTTAATTATTTTTAAAAGATTAATTGTAAAATTTAATTTTTAAAAAAATAAAGATTAAATTGATAAAAAGTGTAAACGGTAAATTATTATTCCAACTAAAAAAAGGTAAATACTTTTCATAGATTGAGGTAGGGTACAGTCAGGAGATCTGGTAGGTGAAGCACATGCAGCCCCAAAATCTTGTTAGTTTACAGCAAAAGAAATTCCCATTTGGTATTTCTTCCAGATTGACTAACCGAAAGCCCCCTCAACATTCTATGCTATATATTTTAGGCCACCCGAGGGACTCAACTATCCTAGTTAGTGGGAACCACTCGTTGCTGTGAAATGGGTGCGATACAGGCGGGCTTGAGGCCGAGAAGGAGCCCGCAATCTCATTAGGAAGTGGGAACTCAGAACCACCACTTGCCTTTCAAAACATCATGGGTTGGCAAAATTCACAAAAAGAAAAAGGCATTGGGGGAGGAGTAGGTGGGTTCACAAAACTAAGCCCTGATTAAGGTTTAGTGGTTCCCTCCCCACCAGCTGCCTAATCACATTAACATCACACATTGTTTTGATCAATGAACTTTTATGAACTGTTGGCAAAACAAGTTAGATAGAAGATACAAGCTAACTTTTCTAGGATGTCGTTATTTTTGGGCCAGGCTGAGAGATAGGAAGAATGTCGATCCGAACATATTGGCCCAAAAAGTAAGACATGTACATAATATACAAATAATTTAACTATAATACAAAATAAGAGATACAATAAAAGAAAATTTGAAGATACCAAGATTTTATAATTATAAGAAATATGAAATAAAAAAATCGGAATGTCGCTATACGTGTTCGGGCGGATTCAAATCATGTTATTCTGGATTTCAGAATTTTCAACTTCGAGTTTTTTTAAGTTTAGATTTTTTTAGGTTGTTTTCAATATAATGTTTAGTTTCGACTATAAATATAATTATATATCGACATAATTTAAAAGTGTATATGTCAGTATAAATGATTAATTTATTATATTTTAAGTAATATAATATTTTTAATTATATTTTTATTAGAATCAATATTTATTTTCTTTACTTAAAAATCAATGTTTATTATTGTTATTTGTTAATGTTGAAAACTTTGACCGATCCGGATTCGATTGTTGCATGTAGCAGTTAGAACAACAGGATTTGAGCAATCAAAGTATATCTTTATTTTTTTTTGTTGGTAATTTTGACATGTATATAAGTTATTCATATTAAGTAGCAAATGAAGCATGTGTAGGACATGTTTTACGTACGAGGGAACTATATTTAAAAAGTTTAAGTAATTATTTGAGTTCTTTCATATGGCAGCAATTTTGAAGAAATTAGTTTAACTTTGTCTAAGACTCATTATTTAAAGGATAAGCCGTTACTCAGATTTACTTTAGGTGAGAGACTCATGTTTACTTCAAGTAGTATTGAACTTGTTAAAGGCTACAAACTTATCTTAGTTCAACTTGAAGATGAAGTTATTTGAAGCCTATTTATAGGTTGTTGGTTCGACACAAGGAATATACTTTCTATGGGTGTTTTTCTTGATAATTTGAGAGCTGATTATCATGCATTCAAACATTTTTTACTTGAGCATTTATGAGAGAGTTATATCATTTTTATTGTAAAATTTTGGGGAGAGCGATTTGTAACAATTTAATTTCAACTTTAGGGCTGCAATTATACATTGTGGAAGGATAGATTGGGTTTAAGCTAATAACTATATCGAATAAATTATTGAATAGAATCGTTCTTTGAGCTAAGCTTTCCTGATATAGGATTGGCGAATCTGAATTGTATTAATAAAATATCATGTATTGATTATTCTTCTTGCCTTACTCTCTTCGCAAAATTGTCTTGTCCCAACTCTTATTCAAGCAACTAATAGAACAATAACTTGGAATAAGTGCAAATTGAAGCAATTTTAGTTAGCATCAAAATAATATAATGTTATTTTGTTATAAAAAATCAATTGTGTTAAATGTCGGTGTGCAGAAATAAAAATAAACTATGGGAAATTAATTAAAGTCAAATAATTGTTTGCATTTTGTAATGACGAAAATTGTCAATTAAGCGTAACATAGTAAAAGTATCAATTCTATAAATAACTTATCTAGTAATTCTCTATAAAATAATATAGGAATATTATAAGGAGGGTGTAATGGACAAAACTTGCCCGGGCTCATATTAAAAATAAACCAATAAAATTCTAACAGGCCATTACAAAATAAACAAGCCCAAATAGCCCCAGGCCCAAAAATTAACACTAACCCTAGCCTACTACCTAAATCACAACAGAGGTGAAACCACTATTTTGCGCCGCCGCCAGCAGCCCTCGCAGTCACGTCGCCCACACCTCCGCATCGTGCGTGCCTCTAATGCTCGCCATCTCCACCACGTACCTACAAAATAGGAGAACTAGTTGTAAATAGAAGGCTATAAAAGCCAAAATAGAAATCTGTAAAAGGGGGATTTTTTTGGGGAAAGAAAAGCAATACAAAGAGAAAAGAATATAGAATATATTTTTACACGTGATATACAAAGTCAGAGAATCAAGAAAAGCAACAAAGGTTTATTTTTTCGTTATTTTTTTCTTTTTTATTTTTCGACTCTATGACTTTTTTAAAAAAAGGTTTCTTTTTTTATATTTATTAAGGTTTTAAAATACATTGTAAAAGAAATCACCTTTTTGGAGTTTCGGCCACCATGCGTGGTGGCCGGCAGCAGCGACGGCGGCGACGTTACGGCGGTCCGATGACCAGACTTTGGCCGGCTTCCAATCAACTGGAGAGAGATTTGAGAGAGCTTTGACATTTTTTTTGAAGAGAAAGGAGAAAATAATTTTTTTTGGAAAAATTTTAGCTTTTATAGCTACACCAAACGGCGTCGTTTTGAGAATTGGGTTCAGAGGCCAAAACGACGTCGTTTTGGGCCTCTGAACCCACGACCCGACCCACTCCAAGGAAGAGATCCGCGTGTTTTTTTAAAATGGGCTATTTATAGCCCTGGTCCCTCTATTTTTTTCTGTTTCACAATTAATTTTACCTTATTTTCAATTTGACCCGATAATTTACCTCGGCTTTCAATTGGGTCCCCCTGATGCTGTGCGTTTTGGAAGGAGGCAATATTTGCCCATTTAGTCCCTCCATGTTATTCACATGTTGCAATGGGGTCCTTTTTCCTTTTTTATTCCCAATTTACCCCAGAATTTTTTGTTTAAGTTTAAATTGGTCCTTTTTTATTTGTTCTTATTTTTGTTATTTCGTTATTGTTCTAACATTATTATTTTTCTTTTTTTTTTTTACATTTTTTATAATTATTATAAATATTATTTTACTATTATTTCAATGTTGCTATTATCACTACTTTTAATATTGTTATTCTTATGTTTATTATTATTATTTTATTACTGTTTTTCTTTACTATTATTTTTTTTACTATTATTATTACAACTATTATTATTATACGTACTATTATTATTATATTTATGACTATTATTCTTATTTTTATGACTATGATTATATTTACTATTATTAGTATTGTTATTATTTTTATTACCTAAATTATTATGGCTATTCTTTATCCTTCCTATTATTTTTGTTATTATTAATATTCCTTTTATCTTTACTACTATTTTTTTATATTATTACTATTATTTTATTATTAATATTATTTTTATTTTTACTATCACTTTTATTATTATTTTCATTACTACTAATATTATTATTACTACTATCATTATTACTAATTTAGCATCATTATTATTTTTTTGTAATTATTATTTTAATATTATTACTACCATATCTTTTTAATTTTATAATTATTATTATATTCATTAGAATTATTATCATTTTTTTATTTGTCATTATTTTTTTTATATATACACAATTAATTATTATTATTATATTTATCATTCTCATTATTATTTTTATTATCAACGTCATCATTGCTATTTTTATTATTGCTTTTTTTTACTATTATGATTTATTTATTCTTGTTCCTATCGTTTCATGTAGATCGATGTTTTTGAATTATATTTTAATGTATTTTTGTTTTTGCTTTTATTTACTTTTTACCCAAACTCATAAAAAGGGTTTCACAAAGGTAATATTTAGTGCTTGGAGGTTCAAGAAATCGTGCCCTAACGTGCTGGGTTTCGATTTTCCGTTCGTCTAAAGGACTAAATATCCTTTTAATATTTTGACCGTGCTTTCTCAACTTCAAAAATAAGGCAATATTTCATGTTTGGAAATTCGAGGAATCGTGCCCTAACGTGCTGGGTTTCGGTTTTTTCATTTGGCCAAATAACGGAATACCCTTTTTAAAATTGCAATGTATGAGTTTTGGAAATCATGAAATGATCTTGGTGTCTAGGGTTTGAAATACCGTACCCTAACGTGTTGGATGTGATATTTCATTCTTTCAGAACAGGAGAATTTCGATATCCAATTTGAATTATCCAAACATTTTCTGAGGGATTCATATTTTAAAGTCTTTTCCAATTTTCGATATTAGGACATTAATCAATCAATAAGGTACCAATTTTGGGCGTTGCGAGGGTGCTAATCCTTCCTCGTGCGTAACCGACTCTCGGACCCATTTTCTTAAAATTCGTGGACCAAAATGTTTTATAAGGTGACCCAATCACAGTTCAAAAAGATTGGTGGCAACTCCATTTTCCTTTTTAAATTCGGCCCGTTTTCCAAACAAAAAATGGTTTCAACAGAGAGAAAACATAAAAAGCATTGTTATGAATTTTATGGTACATCTTGCAAATGAAACCACTAACGGTAGCCTTTTTTTCTTGGTATAATAATAAATTTAATCATTTAATGTTTATGAAATCTATAAGTTTAGTCATAATTCTAAAAAAATCAATAAATTTAACCTTCGATTTTTCATAATATGTCAATTTAGTTTTACTTCTTAACAATTCAAAATTCAAAAGACTTTAAAAAAAATTAAAAGTTACATATAAATTATAAAAAAATACACAATTTTTTTTTGGTGAAATGAAATTTATTTATTAAAATAATATTTTTTTAAATAAAAATATATATTTTAAAACTCACAAACAATACTTAAACCATATTCAATTTTTTTCTTTTTTTTTTAGTTTATTTTATAAATAATAAATTTTATTATACATATGGACTTGCTTCTTAGTCATAGTTAAATTTGTCAAGCATTGGACAATGCCTTTGTCTACAACCATCGACACCAATAACCCTTACTTCAAACTCAAGCTTTGAATGTCTCGAATTTGTGACCTAAAATTCAAACAACTTTTTTCTCAGATCTTCAACATTGACCATCAAATCAACTTGGATCTAAAATATGTTCTTATACTCGTCGATGGGTACTGATACATTGTACCAATCGTCAAATTGTAGCTTGGACTAGCCAAACTTATATAAAAGAAAAATCAACAACCCAATGGCTTATATAAAAACTTTCGAATTGTTTGGTGATTTAAATGAAAACTTTCAGATAGTTCAATGATTATTTTGTAATTTTTCAAAGTTGAGTGACCGAAATGTAAACTTATTAATAGTTTAGTTACCTTGGATGTAATTTACCTTTTTTCTTAAAATGAAAAATAAAAAGACTTAACTCACAAATTTGTACCTAAACTATATCATTTTTCTCATTTTGGTACCTAAAACGTTTTTGGTTGCAAGTGGTACTTAAATTACTTTTTTTTTAATGTTGGTACATCAATTAGTCAAACCGCTAGTCAGATTGTTAAGTCTATTTTAAAAAAAAAAGTTTAACCCACAAAATGGTAAAAAAAACTATGCTTTTTTCTCAAGTTGGTACCTCAATTAGTCAAACCGCTACTCAAATTGTTAAGCCTATTTAAAAAAAAGTTTCAACTCACAAATTGGTACAAAACTATGTTTTTTTTTCCATTTTTGTACCTAAACAATTTTTTGGTCATAAGTGGTACCTAAACTATATTTTCACAAGTTGGTACATCTTTTAGTTCAATCGTTAATTAAACCATTAAATCTATTAAAAAAAAGATAACCAATTAAAAATTGATATGTGGCAAAAAATAAAAAAAGTTTTATTTTCTCTTATATATATTCTTTTATTTTTTATTGACCGATGGTCGAACTAATTGACCACCAGTTCCCAGTTTGATCAAATTGTTCAATTCAATCAATAAATTGGTTAAAAATTCAATAAATAAATATTTTAAAAATAAAATAAATTGGTTAAATTTATTTTTTTAGCTTGGTTCAATCAATTTGTATCAATTTGCGAATCAATCAATTCAAACCCTATATCCAGACTAGTACCCTGATTGGTTCTTGATCCATCTGGTCTGGTTCTAAAAAAATCTAGTTTTGATCTATCAAATAACTTTTTCAATCCTGCCGGTTAGAGCAATTAGGTGGTGAAGTTCGAAAACAAAATTAATTGCTAGCGTATTGATCTGATAAGGGAAAATTTTGAGCATTGTTGATATTGATAGACATTATAAAAAAAGAAGAAAGAAAAAAAAATAAAGAGAGAGATAATGTAAAATAAAAGAATTAAAAAAATTTTCTTTTAAGTTTATATGACGTGACGATTTATTATTGGATGGAATTTTTTAAACGGATATAATATTTTTGTATAAAATGGACAACACAAAATTTTAGCTACCACTTGTGACAAAAAAAAAGAGGTTATATTTTTAAATAGATTTAATAGTTCAACTAATGATCGAGCTATTGTAGAGCAATACATGGACCAAGTCGAGGCTCGGTTCCAAAAAAAAATTTCAAGTTCAAGTTTGTTTCGGGCAACCTAGCCTTCCTAAAAGCCCGTTTCATTATTAAAAAAATATTTTTAATTGATATTTTATATATTTTTATAATCAATTTTAAGTAATAAAAATATTTTTATTATTCAAATTGAATTCGAGTCGAGCGGACCCAAAATGCAAAAGTTTTTGTCTAGGCCCAGCCTAAGCCAGGTCAAGCGGGCTACCCAACCCTTGGATAGGTCTAGACTAACGAAAGTACCCAACTTGGAAAAAGAAATTTAAATATCACTTGAGTTTAGGTACCAAAATGAAAAAAATGATATTATTTAGATACTAATTTATAAATTAAGCCAAATAAAAAAATATCAACAGACGTCAAAGAAAAGGATAGAACCAGAAGCACGCGTTCTATGCTTTACAATTTGTGTCTGCCAGCTCTTTCTTGCACACCTGTCCGTTTCTGGTTGCACTGTCCTCCAACATCCAGCACACCACTATGTCACCGTCACAACATGCCCGCCCCCCTCTTCCTCAAATTATTATTTTCTTTTGGAATTAGCATTTATCCATATTTTAAAGAACAAAAATTGTAATAGTTTACCTTTTTATATTATAAATGTATTTAAGATTATTATATAAATTTTATACAATTTAAAATTTTGTTTAAATAAAATTTTTAGCCTATATTCTTCATATTATATTTATATTTTGTAATAAATTAATTAACTAAGTATAGATAAAATTCCAATCTGAATGAAAGATAGTCACTCGATTATAAAAAAACTTATTTGAGGCCCAAAAATAAAAAAAATTTCAATTTTAACACCCATGTTATATAATTTAGTTATTTTGATCACTCTCGTTAAAATCACAAACGGCAAGCTGATGTAGTAGTAAGTTGATAAAATAACATATTTAACCCTCAACTTTTACATATTATATCAATTTAGTCATAATTTATAAAAAATAACCCTTAAAATTTACATATGTTCTCAATTTGATTCAAATTCTAAAAATTTCAAAGAAATATATAAAAACACATAAACATTTTCAAAAAATATAATAATAAAATTAAAAATATTTTTTATATTAATATCAAATACAAATAATTATATTAATATTAAAAGACCCGCCACAGTCACCATCAACCAACCGACATCTCCTAACTTGCTGAGTAAGCTTCTGATAACAGACTTGGCTCGGGTCTTCAGGGACCTTGGAAGAGACGAGTTGGTTCGGGTCATCTTCCTGTCTGGGTTAGGATGGACATTCTGTTCAGGACGGTGGGGGACGGTTTTATTATTTTTATTTAATATTAATATTAAAATTAAAATTAATATAAAATTTAAATTTATTATTATATCTTTCAAAAATATTTATGTATTTATATGTATATTTTTTTGAATTTTTTTTAGAATTATAATCAAATTGAGAATATTTATAAATTTTGAGGGTTATTTTTTAAAATTATGACTAAATTGATATACTATGTCAAAGTTGAAAGCTAAATATATTATTTTATCAACTTTTTTAACTACCATGTCAACTTGCTGTACGTGATTTTAACGAAAATGATAAAAATGACCAAACTATATAACATGAGTGCTTAAATTGTAAACATTTTATTTTAAGTGTCTAAAATAAAAAGAATTAATAATAAGGTGACTATTTATGTAATTTGTCAAAAATAAAAAGAATCGATAAACTGAACCAAGAGCGAGTCAATTCCGTGTTGAGTGTTGACACTTTACAATCCCAAGTCTCAACCCGGTTGAAAACTCAGTTACACAAGTCATCACTTGGGGCAATTTACCCACCTATACCAAAAAATAAAAAATTTTACGGAAAAGGGCCGGAATTGGGAAAAATTACGGAAAAGGGCGAATCCCCAAAAACGCGCCACGTAAGCGCGCGTTTTGGGGGCGAGACAAAAGCGCGCCTGGCGCGCGTTTTCCACGTCGACCAAAAACGCGCCCACGTGGGCGCGCGCTTTGCCGACGTGGACAAAAACGCCGGCGGCAGGCGCCGCTTTTCACCTTACCACCGTGTTGAATTTTTGGCCCAATAGTCTCGGCAAAATAATTTTGAGAGACGTTTACGAACAAACACCGCCAAAAACGACATGCGTCTTCTGAAAACGCTTCACCGTGGACGCGTTTTTGCTACAGAAGTCTACGGAGAAATAATTTTGAGGGGACGTTTCTGAATAAACAGTGGACGGTTAAACGCTTCCAGCAGGGCGCACTGTCAGCATGCGTAATGAAAAACGCTCCACGTGGGCGCGCGCGCTGCTTTCTGATAGCCTCCGGCAAAATTAGGCTATAAATCAGTGAAAATTCATTCTCAGTTGGCAGAAAGGGAAATTGAGGCAAAGGGAAAAAATTGAAAATGAGTGAACGTATTAATGCTGTTATTTACTACGACGGTGAAGTTCGTGACACCGAAAATGGCGTTGTTTTCTTATCGGAGAACACAGCGCGAATGAGTTTTAATCGGAACATCGATTTGGTTGAACTTCGCAAAAGAATTAGGCGTAAAATATTTGGAACAACGCCAATGAAAGTTCGATTATTATTAAGTATAGGTTTTGCGCTTCGGTTGATCCGGTGAGATATGAGTCGTTCGACATCAAAGGTGCTCGGGGCTTTGAGGCAATGGTGGAGACTCATATTGCCAGTGGATCACCCTATATGGAGGTATATGTAGAATTTTCATCTCTAAGTGATCTTGCTGCGACCTCGACATGTACTGTCGTTCGAGGGGAATACACGACCCCAAGCCGACACTCTGTAAGTGGGAGGCCAAACACAGAAGTGCCCGTGTGCGGTGGTAGTATGGAAAACATAACCCCTGCACGACACTCGGTCGGTGGATGGGACATGCATATCCGCGATCGGCGTCGTCCGATGATAGAAATACGTACTGGGGGACGTCGTCAAGTTCTAGTGGTTGGCAATCCACATACGATTGGAATCTGTACGAAAGATGTTTAAGGAGGGATGATGAACTCCCGACGACATCCACCGGCGAGGGGCCCTCGTTTGTTGCAGGTTATGGAGGGTCGGACGATGAATCCGATGTGGATCCACCTCGAGAGGCAGGGCCCGACGGTGCAGAAGTTGGATTATTTTCTGAACCGGAGCCCGTTCCAATTGTACCAGAAGACGTTGAGGCGGTTCGGGAAGAAGAAGAAGATCCGCTATTCGTATGCGTACTCGCCTCCAAAATTTCACATGCATAATGTCGATCTATCTCATGATGATGCATTGGAGTTTCTGAACTAACACACCGGACGCGTGGCCGCATGCGATACATCGTTTGATTCCGACGAATTAGAAGTTGGTAACCGGTTGCGAAACAAGAATAATTTTCTTGTTGCATTGAAACAAACTGACAAACATTAAGAACGGGGTTAACTACACGGTGGTTAAATCGAAGCTCGATAAGTTCGAGGCGAAGTGTGCGATGCAAGATGGCACATGTCAATGGAAAATCATGGCGTCGTTGAAGAAAAAGACGAGGTTGTGGGAGATTAAAAAGTACAAAGGTCGATATACATGTCTTGCGATGCAAGCACCACTATGTGTTTAGTGATTTCGAATAACAATAATAATATGTAATATTGCATTGTTTAACGTGCCGTTGATGGTGTAACACAAGATCATCCGAGGATGGATTCAAAGATGTTGGTGACATGATAATCCCGATGTTGAAGGCCGATCCAAATACTACGGTGCCGACCTTAATTGGCGATGATCGTAGCCAATTGGGGTACACGCCTCTTACGAAAAGGCTTGGATAGCCAAGCGGAAGGCGTTAGAAAAGTTACGGTGGGTGGGACACTTCATATAATGAAGTGTGGCGGTGGTGTCAGTCTTTGGATAGATATGTCCCGAGCGGCGATGACGGACTTTGAAACGGAACTCCGCGTGCTACAACGATCGCTCGCCTCGTGGATGCGCGATGTTCAAGCGTCTCGTTACGGACATTTAAGCAATGCCGAGATGCCTTTAAATACACGTAAGCCATTGGTACAAATTGACGGTACCTTTATGTATGGTAGATATACCCATCGGCTATTTGCTAGTCGTGGCACAAGACTGGATGTGGGAGAATCCTTCCGATTGCATTCGCAATAACACCGGGAGAGTCAGCTGATGATTGGGACTTCTTCCTAAGTAGGTTAAGGAGGCATGTTTGCCCCGAACCTGACATATGCGTTATATCAGATCGGGGCCCTGGAATACTTGCGGCAATAGAACGCCAGGGAAGCGTATGGCATCACACACACCATCGATATTGCCTGAGGCATGTCGCATCCAACTACTACGGGCAACATCGATCTAAAAGACAGAGACGACAAGTGATCGATATGGGTATGAAATATCTATTAATACAATTTCTTTTGAAAAATTCAATTTATTTGCAATTGAAGAGTGGTATGTAATATTAGCTATCAACGTATATTGGCAGGGTATGAGATCAATAAAGACCGTTTTCGAGATCTTGGCGGCTTTGCGCTCGAGATAACGCCAAAAGCGCAAAGATACACATGCAACATTCCTTTGGAACAGTGGACACAAGCATATGACGGCCTACGATATGGGCATATGACCACAAACCTTGCCGAATGCATAAACTCTGTTCTGAAAGGAACCCGTCATCTGCCGATTACATCAGTCGTGCGAGAGACATATTTTCGGTTAGCGGCACTATTTCCGAAGAGAGCGGCGATTTATAGAGGGCAGATGGAAGGAGGCCATGTATGGAGCCCGAAGGTCTTGCAAGAAATCAATCGTGGGAAGGCACGGCGAACACCATGCACACAAGGTGTGTCACGATCGCGACAACCTATGGTTTCGTGTCACGAGTTTGACAGACCAAACCAAGGTATTGTTGGCGGCCATTATCGTGTACACTTGACAAATAGGACTGCGGATCGTGGGAAATTTGATGCACTTCGTTACCCATGCGCCCATGTTCTTGCGACTTGTCGAATCTCCGTCTTGATCCAATGAGATATGTCGACGAAGTGTATAAATTACAAAACATGTACAACGTGTGGAGACACGTATTCCCACCAGTCCCAGATGAACGTAAGTGGCCCTTGGTATCGCTTGCACCGTATAAGCTATTGCCGGATAGACAATTGAGGCGCAAACCAAAGGTCGACCTTGCTCGTCTAGAATACGCAACAATATGGATATCCGAGAAACAAGCAACCAAAGTCGGTTGTGCGGATGGTGTAGGAACCCGGGCATACATCTCGCTCGTGTCCAAGTCGGAATAGTTGACCGTGTTCTTAGGTGTTTTGTCTCATGGAAGCTATGTAATATATATTTTTTCTGAGGAAAACGGTTAACTTTTGTACAATAAGTTATATTTTATTAAATATATTAAACATTAATTACAAAAAAAAAATCAATTCTATTTTGTCAAATTTTATTAAAATAAGTAAAACAAATTAAAAAAATTAAATTACAAGGAAACATTAATTAAAAAAATCAATCCTATTTTGTCAAATTTTATTAAATATATTAAACATTAATTACAAAAAAATCAATTCTATTTTGTCAAATTTTATTAAAATAAGTAAAACAAATTAAAAAAATTAAATTACAAGGAAACATTAATTACAAAAAAATCAATTCTATTTTGTCAAATTTTATTAAATATATTAAACATTAATTACAAAAAAATCAATTCAAGTTAAACTCAAATTTTATTAAAATAAGTAAAACAAATATAAAAATTAAATGACAAGGCAACAAGTTAAACTCAAATTTTATTAAATATATTAAACATTAATTACAAAAAAACTTAATTAAAAATTCTCTCACTGATGCCGGGTGGGAACCGATTGCCACACGAGGCGCGGTCGACGGCCACGCTACCGGATTCCTCCTTCTTCCGGCTTCGCGCGGGGTTGTGGAACCTCGGGCGGGAATCGATTCCTCGCAGATGGGTCCAGTTCGATGTTGCGATGGTGACCCACTCGATAAAATATTGACGCCGAGGTGTTTGCATAAACCACGGCGGGGTGATCGCATCCCGACCCGCGAACTGGCGAGAAGAAGTGCTTCCCGATGCGCTCCTCTCGAACCCACATGCGACGTCGGCCTCACCATCGGATGGCGGGGAAGTAGTCGATGCAACTGCTCGAACCCGCCATGCATCCAACTGGGGCTAGGAATAGGAAATCAAACATATATGGGTTAGGATGATACATATAAGGGGAAGGTACGCACCGGCATGAACGGTAGATCTTTGTGATGGGCCCGTGTTGTCGGTTGAACCGATGGGCCCGGTGGATCGTGTAGCGCTGTTCTTTGGGCCCGGCGGATCGTGTCGGCGGTGATGATTGCCCCGCCTCATCACCCTTTCTCCTTGGGTGTAAAGGGCCTCGGCGTTCCTTTTCGCTCTCGAAGTTGTCGCCGCCTCTCTTCTTCCGGACAATAGATATGGCTTGCCATGGATCCTAAACCATGGCATGTACTCCAAGACGCATGCTAACTCCGGAGCGACTATCGGTTCTCGGTCGGTATATAGTCATATCGGTTCTCCCACGCCTCGATATGTTCGACCAAAATCTTGCCCAATTCGTATGTGTTTGCCGTAAGTCTACTTTGTGCTCATCATCGAGCACTTTCCGTGTGTACGGAATCCGTTGCGAAAATCCAAATTGCCGCATAACCCGATCTGCCTCGCATCTCCACGGTCGAGTAGGTGATCAATGGGACCTTTACGTGCAACCGCTCGGATTTTGGAGGAACTCTCCTAATTATCGCACGAATTTATGGGTCGTCGTACGGTGTCCATTCAAACTTTACGAAAATTTTAGACATATACCTCATATTAGACACTACATACGAAATACTAAATTATAATAACAAATTTCGAAACTTACTTGTGATTCCGACCTTTGGTCCAACAGAGCCGTATATCCTCAAGCGATTTCGTATTCCAACATGATTCACCTGATGGTTCCACCTAATTAAATAATATTTTAGCATGCAATTATACTATAAATCTACGAAATAATTGTAAAATATAATATTAAATTTACCTCGTTATCAGTGGGAATGAATATGGGTGGTCGAGTCGAGGGCGTAAAAATGGAAATCGATACCATGCCCATGACTGCAGCAATGATATGCAACCTCCGATTTTTGCTTTACTTCAAGACCGCCGCCTCCAAGACATCTCCCTGTACAACCTCGATGGCCGGCACACCCCAACTCAATTCACCGCCGCTCTGAGTCAACAAGTTTCGAGAGCCATCTCGGTGGACGAGGTTTCTAGAGAGGTCCCAGATCGATAACCTCCAATTATTTGAAGAATGTATGCTCGAGCATACCGTATTCTTTCTACTTGGTCGAATCCTCTTGCAGCTGGAAATGTGTCTCGTAACCACGCCAAATCGATCCGAGCTCCTCGAATTCTATCCGAATGGCACCTAGAAGCTCGTAGCATACGGCCCTCCAATCGGTAGATGTTGTGGACCCGGTGACTACACCGCAGATCCACCGTAATCCCAACCGCAAATCGAACATCTTCTAGAGTGATTGTACACTCTCCGCATGGCGGATGGAAAGTGTGAGTCTCGGTCTCCACCTCTCAATCAACGCTACCCGATCAAAGCGGCTCCAACTTGAACCTCGGCCTATCGTGGCCACATGCCAAAAACCCGCTTCGCGCAGTAATTTCTCGATCAACGGCGATGGGGGATCATGCATGTTGCGAATATAACATTCCAACACCCGATCTACAGACTGTTTAAAAAATCATAAAATTCAAAATTAATTAAAATTACATAATTGGATAAAAAATTAAATAATATTGCAAAATTAAAATTAAAACTTACCATTTTTATTTGCTCGACTAATGAATGTGCTTCGCCTAAGCGAAAGTAATTCCCTACCATTGTAATCGGCTTTAAAATTTTCCCGATAAAAATATCTTAAAAAAATTAAGGGCTTTTTCGTAATTAGTAAAGGACTATTTTGAAATTTGAGCGTTAATTTCAAGGACCTTGAGAGAAAATTGAGAGAAAATTGAGAGAAAATTGAGAGAAAATTGAGAGAATATTGAGAAAGGATTGAAATGTGAAGAATAAAGGGTGGGGGGTTTTATAGTTTTTTTTTTCTCGACCGTTGGGGGAGCCAACGGTCAAAAAAATTTGACCGTTGGGACCAAAAAGCGCATACTGCGACGACGCGCGTTTTTGTCCACGTCAGCAAAAGCGCGTCACGTGGGCGCTTTTTTGGTCGGCGTGGACAAAAACGCCGCCCAAAGGCGGCGCGCTTTTTGTCTCCCGCCCCCCAAAACGCGCTTTACGTGGCGCGTTTTTGGGGATTCGCCCTTTTCCGTAATTTTTCCCAATTCCGCCCTTTTCCGTAAAATTTTTTATTTTTTGGTATAGGTAGGTAAATTGCCCCATCACTTGTTTCGCAACGTGTCACCTTTAGAACCTTTATGCGACGCCGTTGTCGCTCTAATGGCAGATCGTAAATTACAATACCTTACGAAAGCATAAAACTCCCAATTTGATAAAGGAAAAGGAACATAAATAAATGTTTGGGTTTTCTTTAAAATTACTCAAAAACCAATTTTTTTTTTTTTTTCCTTTTTCCGTTTAGTTTTGCTTGCTTCGCTTAGTTATCCTCTTCTTTGCTTCTGACATTTTTCCTACACTCAGGAACCAAATAGGAAATTAGGGTTCTTGTTCTGAAATTCAATGACTTTTTATGATGGTAATGGTAACGGTGAGGGAGGAGAGGTGGTGCCAGAGCTGAAGGTAAGAGTTGAGGGTGACGATGATGGTGTTAATGGAAAAAGGGTAACTTTGAGACAGCGATTATTGGAAGAATGTGAAGCAGAAGAGAGGTATTTGTTGGTAAAGGAGCCTGCTTTTTCTTGTATACAGAGAAGGTCTATTTGGTTTTGGGTAAAGTTGGGAGTTTTATTTACATTTATAGGATTATTGGCTGCTGTTTTCTTCAGATGGGTTGGCCCCTTTTTAATGGACAAGGTTTGTTCTCTCCCCCCCTCCCCCAATCTTTTTGTACATGCAATTCATCTTAATGTGTTTTCATATTGATTTTGAGTTTCTTCTGAACCATGTGTATTGTTAATTTTGATTTTAGCTTATTTTGGGATTTTTAAATCTTTTTTATAGAAGGTTTTTTTTTTTTTTTTTTGCTCAATTTGCTAATTGAAATCTCTTTGATTGTGAGTGCTGCTATGGGGTTAATGATGGTTCACGGTTGTACATTTTTTGGTTGTGATATGTTCTGTGATTTATACATGTTGTCTAATAAATGTTAATGTTTCCTACCAGTATAATTTTGGAGATCATTGCTGCTTTGTTCTTAAAATAGACTGAAGCTTTCTCCTTGCTGCACTTGATGTTATTATTAAACTAAGCACACTGTTTAGTCAGAATGGGCAGATGACTAGGCTTTTATCTTTTAAGTTAGAAATTTTCATCACCTCCATGATGATTATAGGCAGGAGCTTGTCTTATTATGTGTCTCAGTTGTGTAATACAACCTGACATATATTGAATGTCCACTCAGGTTTGACTTTTTTGAGGTGCAGGCTGTTTAGTGTTCACTCAAAACTGTTGATTTTAGTGATAGTTTGTATTAATTTTGCTTTTAAAACTCATAATTTCCTTCCAAAGACTAGTGGAGATTGTCCATTTTATCTCGTGACATGATGAATGCAGGAGCTAATGCCTATAATAAATTGGGAGATGACAACCTTTAGTACTCCAATGCTGGCAGTTCTAGTCTTTGCCTCTGTGGCATTATTCCCTACAATACTTCTACCATCTACACCATCAATCTGGGTGGCAGGGATGACTTTTGGTTATGGTTTTGGATTTCTACTAATCATATCAGCAGCTGCTGTGGGTGTATCACTTCCATTCTTTATTGGCTCTCTTTTCCTCCACAGAATTCAAGTACGCACCTCGTCTTAAGCTTTTATTGTGCCATTGTTGTGATTTGCAATAACTTTGAACATTTTCTATCTTTATGCAGGGCTGGTTAGAAAAATATCCTAAGAAAGCAGCCATTCTAAGAGCAGCTGGTGACGGAAACTGGTTTCATCAGTTTAAAGCTGTAACATTAATTAGAATCTCTCCATTCCCATATATCATATATAACTATTGTGCGGTGGCAACACATGTTAAATATGGTCCTTACATCTTGGGATCTTTGATAGGAATGGTGCCTGAAATTTTTGTTGCAATATACACGTAAGATATCTCTCTCCATCCCCTCCTTTGCTTTCTATATGCATATAACTTACACGTTGGTTATTGCAGTGGTATCCTCATACAGACATTGGCAGATGCTTCACAAGAACAACACACCTTATCGGCTCCACAAATTTTGTTAAATGTTGGTGGTTTCCTTTTAACAGTGGTTACAACAATTGTTTTCACAGTTTATGCTAAAAGGCAACTAAAGGTGTTGCAGGGAGAAGAATTGCTATTACAGTGAGACGCGTTATAGGGGTTGATGAAGTTTTATATATTGAGCAAAACTTCATCCACGGATGGAAATGTGACACAAAATTGGTTCTTTGTAACATTGTGAAGGAAGTGACGGGAAAACCAAAACCAAGACAAAAATTATAACATCTTACAGTCTTCCATTTATTTAAAGAGTTTATTCTTTGGTGTCTCTCTCACACACACGCCTACTCATAATTGAGATTTGTATATGAATGGAACTGCTAAAGTCAATATTATTTGACATTCTGTACATCATTCAATGTCATTTTGTTGTTGATTTGTTGAATATGATATTCTGCACTGTAGAATCCTTTGTTTTGGTAGCAGAATGGTGGTATTGTCCTCCATTATTTTTTTGTATTGGGTTTCACATGAATATGCTTTTTCTTTTTCTATATTTATCCTTGGGCCAAATATAGAAATCTATACTAATATATGAAAGGTCCAAAGTGATTTTGCCATGACACGTCCTTTTATTTAGCCATTTTAAATTTCAGTATTGGTCTCTGTTTCTGCATTATACAATAATTTAGGTATTGTAGTTTTATAATGTTATTAATTAATACTAATGTTAACATTTATTAATTCAAATAGTTAATGTTAACATTATTAAAATATTATGTGATTACCCTAAGGATCTTACATACGGTTTACTTTGATATATATCTGAAAGGTAAATTAATGAATGGAATCATAGAAAGTAGCAAACACTCTTTGTAGATGTTCATGAACATAACAAAAGTTTCAGCCTCACACGTTAACAATTGATTTTGTTGCAATTTAAACATGACATATTTGGTTCAAAACGGTGAACAAAAATCGATAAAAGAGGTGAGCATTCACCAAATTAGAGAGGACAACAATAAAATCATTTCTAAAATTACTTGTAAAACTATTATTACATACATAAGCAAGACTAAAAAATATGTTAAAAGAGCAGACAAATTTTTCTAAAATTGAAGACTCATTAAACAATAGAAAAACAAATAAAAAACACATAAAACTTAAAGACAACACAGGTCTAAATCGGCACGTGAAATCATTTATTATTCTAAAATACTCTTAAAATAAAAACAGATTAAGAAGTTGACGAAAAATTACCGACTTTCCAAGAAGAACTACTGGTGGCAGTGGAGTTTTAGGGAACGACAAGCACCATTATTTGTTCATCACAACTTATGAAAATAACAAAAATACACATGAAATAGATCTGCAAATTGAAAAGAGAGAAGACATGTGTAGTGAATTAAAAAAATAAAAAAAGAAAGGGTTGATGGGAGAGGAAAAAGGCAGGCGATAACAGCCTGAAGGTTGGCACTGCCACTGAGCAAAACTGATCTATATATTTTAATTTGATATAAATTTGTCCCTCTATTTTTATAATATCATTAGTTAGTTTAAATAATTAATAGTGTTAATTATTACAATTAAAATGTCTATGTTAATTTTTATTAAGAATATTATTTTAATAAAAAATTGATATTTTCAAGAAAAAATTATGTGAACATTTCCAATGTTATTTTCTTTTTATATAATATTTATTTATATGATTCAAGTAATTTCTTTTTTTAAATTTTAAAATGAAATAAAAATAAAAATTCAATATTGAAGATTTGAATACAAAGTGAAATGGTAGAAGCACATGTGTCTATCAAGTGAAAGTTAGAAATTAAGAATGGGAAAGGGTTTGGTCTATATAATTGCCCTTTGAGACTGCAATATAATACAGTAGTGCAGGTGTTTGGTATCTTGTCTTTTAATACAATCCACTGCCATACTGTGAATAGTTAATGAAAGATGCAAATACTTTTAGACAGCCTAATGATGATTAGAGAAAAACATGGTTATAAACAACTAGAAGAGGTCAAAAAAAGGGTCTTAACCACCGAGGAGTTCCCCTTGAAATACATAAAACATATTGCTATTATCATTTTGAATATCCTTTTATTACTTTTTTGGAACATTAATTCTGTGACACACACAATGATTACCATGTTCAGAAATCCAACATTATTGTGTTGCAGATAGGAAAAACCCATACTGTTTCACATAAATATCATAATTTGCTTTATTCATTCACAAACCTTCTAACAAGTGAGAACCCTTTAGATTGTTAACCCTAATGGCTGTTCTGTACTCAGTACTCATAAAAGTTGGTAGCCTATCAATTTGTTGTTGGGTTGTTTACAAACCTAAGTTATATGTGTTGAAAGAATCCTTTGTGTTAAAGCATCTTTTCTTCAAATCAATCTGGCCAAGACTCTGTGTTTTATATGTCGCCTTGGACCAGAAAATGGGTGGTGTTTGGTGTAACGGTTTTATTCAAATTTCATGGATTAAAAAATAATAAGTCCTCAATGTTTATATTTTTTGTCAATTTGACTTTTTATTTAGCTAATTTTGGTTTTCAATAAAGAATCAAATTTATTTTTATAATGAAAATATTGACTAAAACATCAATTTTTTAACAATGTCAGCATAGCAACTCTTGTGACAATCTACATGTACTTTATGCAGACATAACAGAATTTGTCTTATATGCTATATCAATGAATAATTTAAAATTAATGGAAGTAATTAAAAAATAAAAATAAAAAAAGTTTTTTAAAAATGAAGCAAAAATGGATTGCAAGGTAATTATTAATGTTTTAAACCGTATTTCTATTAAAAATAATAATAATTCAATATTTTTTGAAAAATTGATGGTTAAATATGAATATTTTTATAAATTTAAATGTTAAGTTTAGCTAAAAAAAATAAAAATATAAAATATAAAATATTAAAAACTAAATTTGATATTATGTAAAATCTGTCTAGGCATTGAACATTTCAACAGTGCCGTAACATCTGGGTTGGCATATTTAAGTGTGTATGCACTTATGGTTGAAGTGTTGAGTGACGTTGATAGGGCCCATGGGCATGAAAATGATAAGTATATCGAGTAGGCTGTGATACACCATTGTTGGGGATCCTCTCAAAATGAGAATGAGAAACAGCCAAAGTTTGGTTTTAGAATGTTTTTAAGGTCTATGCTAGTAATTTCTTCGTATAAGTTAAGCTAACTAGCACTAGATAATTCAAATCAGCGGTTAATGGATTGTGTTTAGAGACTTATAGTTTAATTGGCTTCTGTTCCTGTAGTTTTCTTGACCAGTGATGGATTCTTCTCAGTTTTCTAACCTAAACCTTGTACTCAGTCAAATGCAACAAGACAACGGCAATTTAAACGTTAATTGAATTAGAAGTTACTTGAGTTTCTTTCTCATAAATTAAGGAAAAATTAAGGGGAATGGAAATACATTGATATTTTATCTGAACAAAGAAATTTCCATGTAATAAAAAGCATAACTCAGTCAACAAAAGACCAAAAATTAACCCAAAAAGACCCACCACCATTTCTGCTTAAAACTTCCTTCTCTTTTGCGTTTTGCTTATTTTTTTTTTTCCTCCTTTTTTTAGACATATTTTATTCATTTGCCAATAATTTGGTGGTGATGAAAAACATTTGTAGCATGGGTTGGTGAGGGAGAATAAATGCTTGTACTTCACAGACATACCCAAGGCGATGCCCTTCCATGGTGGCGAGTAATGTAAACCAAATACCATATTGCGGTTTTCTAGTTTTTTTTTTTTCTTTTCTGGGTTAAAACTTGCAATAAAAAAGAGTTGAGCATTGAGATTGAAAGAATTGCACATGCAAGTGGTTCGGCTTCTCATAGATATAAATATTTACATATTGGTATTTGAATTGGCTCACCTGTTTTACTTTCCAGCCAAGGCATCTTTATATTTGTTCTCATTTGTCAGCATCTTCATTGCTTTTTTTTTCTCCCATGCTTTATTCTTTCTAGTTTCTACACCTGGAAAAGCTAAAACAATTTGAGATTTTTAGCTCAAACCCAGAAGGAAAGTGTGGGTTAAAAGGGGTGGCTCTGTTGTTTTTGTTGAGCAAGTGTATGCGAAAAATATTGGAACTTGTTGAGTTTATCTGAGTGGAGGAAGTGAAAAATGTTGGTGTTTAACCATGATCCTGAAGTTTTTTCTTTGATTCTCAAGATTTTTACTAGTGCAAAACAACAAGCTTTGAATCTAATTCAATAATGCCAAAAGGGGTAGACTCAATTTGCTTTATTCCTACTGAGTTTCGAGCATGAGAAGGATCCATCAATTCAGTGTTTCCCAGGCTTTGTTCTTTCTGATTCTTGCTTCATGTGGAATGAGAATTCTCACTGTTTCTTTAGCAGCAACAGAGAAGGAAATTTTGCTCCAATTTAGAGGGAACATCACTGATGATCCTTACAACAGCTTGAATTCTTGGGTCCCAAATGGTAACCCTTGTGTAAATTTCAGCGGTGTGTTTTGCAATCCAAAGGGATTTGTGGACAAGATTGTTTTGTGGAACACCAACCTTAGTGGACAACTACCAGCTGCCTTGTCAGGTTTAAGCTCTATAAGAGTCTTGACATTGTTTGGTAACAGGTTTTCAGATAATATGCCACAAGAGTATTCACTGTTGCAGACATTATGGAAGATCAATGTGAGTTCAAATGCATTATCTGGTTCCATACCAGGTTTCATTGGTGATTTACGTAACATTAGATTTCTTGATTTTTCTAACAATGGCTATTCTGGAGAGATCCCTTCTGCTTTGTTTAAGAGCTGTTACAAAACCAAGTATGTTTCTGTTTCTCATAACAGTCTCTCGGGTTCCATTCCAGGGACCATTGTGAAATGCAGTAAGCTTGAAGGGTTTGATTTCTCATTCAATAATCTTATTGGTGAATTGCCTTCTGGAATTTGTGATTTCTCAGTGTTGAAGTATGCATCTGTTGGTAGCAATGCATTAAGTGGCAATGTGCTCCAAGAGATGTCAAAATGCCAAAACCTGTCATTTTTGGACCTTAGCAGAAACTCTTTCACAGGGTTGGCACCATTTGGGGTTATTGAGTTTAAGAATATCACTTATTTCAATGTTTCACATAACAGGTTCTTTGGTGAGATCCCTTCGATTGGGACCTGCAGCGAGACAATGCAATTTATTGATGCTTCATGGAATAGTTTGGATGGGGAGATCCCAACAAGCATTTCCAATTGTAAAAGCCTTAAAGTTTTGGACTTGGGGTTCAACAGGCTCAATGGGAC
Organism: Gossypium bickii; assembly: GCA_025503065.1. Taxonomy (NCBI): domain Eukaryota; kingdom Viridiplantae; phylum Streptophyta; class Magnoliopsida; order Malvales; family Malvaceae; genus Gossypium; species Gossypium bickii. Next base: position 119,317,615 of record CP106712.1, on the reverse strand, counting down.
CATACCAGTTAATATTGCAGATTTAGGGAGGCTTTTGGCAATTAGCTTGGCTAATAATTCACTAAACGGGACCATACCAGCAAGATTTGGTAGCATTGAGTTGCTTCAAGTCTTGGATTTGCACAATCTCAACCTTGCTGGTGGAATTCCTGCATATGTAAGCAATTGCAGGTTTCTTCGTCAACTGTGAGTATAAACACTACCTTGATGCTTTTAGCTTTTCATTAGCATTGCTTCGAATTAATTGTTAGAAACTTATATTATGTTGCTGTAGGGATGCTTCTGGAAATGCTCTAGAGGGACATATTCCTGATACCATTTACAACATGACACATCTAGAAATCCTTGACTTACATGGTAACCAGTTGAATGGAAGTATCCCATCTAGTCTGGGGAACTTGTCAAAACTCCAATTTCTTGATCTCTCACTGAATTCATTTTCTGGGTCAATCCCCTCTTCGCTTGCGCATCTGAATATGATAACACATTTTAATCTTTCCTACAACAATCTCTCCGGTATCATTCCTACTATCCAAACCATCCAGTCCTTTGGTCCATCAGCATTTTCTAACAACCCTGGTCTCTGTGGTTTCCAATTGACATCCTGCTCAGTAAGTGGCAGGCTTCCCACATCTGGTAGAACCAGGGTCCTTAGTACTTCCGCAATTGTTGCCATTGTTGCTGCTGCTGTGATCCTTACAGGGGTTTGTGTGGTTACCATCTTGAACATCAGGGCACGTAGGAGTAAAAAGGAAGAAGCGACAATGGTTGTTGAGAGCACACCACCAAGTTCATCAGACTCGAATGTTATAATCGGGAAGTTGGTCCTCTTTAGCAAAATCTTACCGTCTAAATACGAAGATTGGGTGGTGGTTCGATTGGAACTGTCTACAGAACAAGCTTTGAAGGTGGGATCTCAATTGCAGTGAAGAAACTTGAGACGCTGGGAAGAATTAGAAACCAAGATGAATTTGAACAAGAAATTGGACGCCTAGGTAACATCAAGCATCCCAACTTGGTTGCTCTTCAAGGTTATTACTGGTCGTCATCGATACAATTGATTTTATCGGAATTTATTCCAAATGGAAACCTCTATGATATTCTTCATGGACTAAATTACCCAGATACTAGTACAGGTGTTGGTAATACTGAACTAACTTGGTCTAGGAGGTTCCATGTTGCCCTTGGAACTGCAAGAGCACTTTCTTACCTTCACCATGACTGTAGACCTCCAATTTTCCATCTCAACATCAAATCAACTAACATACTCTTAGATGAGGAGTACAAGGCCAAATTATCTGATTATGGGTTAGGAAAATTGCCTCCAATTTGGGATAACTGTGGTTTAACTAAATTCCATAATGCCGTAGGATATGTTGCACCGGAGTTGGCACAAAGTTTGCGAGTTAGTGAGAAATGTGATGTGTACAGCTTCGGAGTAATTCTTTTAGAACTGGTAACTGGGAGGAAGCCAGTAGAGAGTCCAACTGCAAATGAAGTGGTGATGTTGTGTGAAAATGTTAGAGGATTGTTGGAGAGGGGCTCTGCTTCGGATTGCTTCGATAGAAGATTGCGGGGTTTTGCGGATAACGAATTAATACAGGTTATGAAGCTGGGTTTGATTTGTACATCGGAGATTCCTTCAAGAAGACCTAGCATGTCTGAAGTAGTTCAAGTTCTGGAATTCACCAGATCTGGAATAGAATCATAGTGATCATTCTTTTGTATTCATTTTGAGCTTACCATCGTTGATTTGTTTCCCGTTTGTAATTTTATGCAATAAAAGTATTGATTTATGTGTATCTTTGATAGTATCATAGAAAAGAGATTATATCAAAAAAAAAAAAAAAGGATCTGGGGAGTTGTCCAAAACCATAGAATAAATCAACAGCATTACAACTATTCAATTTACAGGCTTCAAAACTTTCTGAATCCGTTCCATAACTACAGGGATATCTTTTTCTGTCAATGTAGCAAAACAGAAGCGGAACCATCCAGGTTCAATACAATGGCAACAAGATCCTGGAGTTACATTGACCTTGCCTAGATTCAATAACTTATCCCACAGCTCCACTTCTCCTTTCTCACTGTAAGAGCTGATAAACCCACTCATATCAGCCCAACAGTAGAAACCCCCACTGCTTTTTATGGACTTTATGGCCATTTTTTCCAACCCTGCCACAAGCTGCACATACATCCTTTGAAGCCTCTCCCTGTTTGTGGTAATGAATGTTCGAACAAATTTTGTATCAGATAGCATGGAGATGAGCAAACGTTGGGTTGGAGCTGAGGTGGCTGAGAACCTCGATAACTTTCTAGCAGCAGCCAGAACATCCTCATTAAAAGTGTAGATAACACCAACCTGGAAACCTGGAAGAGAGAGATCATTTGACAAACCGTATACTATATGGACTCTTTTCCTGTCAGTATCTTCCTGGTCAACAATTTCTGCCATGCTCACGAATTCTTCATGAGTAGAACCAGCCAGTATTTCATTGGAGATGATATGGATGTTCTTCTCTCTGGCAAAGTCTAGCAGGCTGTAAAGTGTTTCCCGGTTTAGAAGATTGCCAACTGGATTTGATGGGTTTGATATTATAACCCCACGCACTTTCAGCCCGCGTTTCTTTGCTTGGTTGAATGATCTATCGAGAGCAGCTATACTTAAATGGAAGTTGTCAGCACTTCGGCAAGGAACATGTATTATTTCAACCCCAGTTCGCCATTTTACATCCCTGTCAAAACTGCATATTCGTTCAAAACTTCAGTTTACTCGACAGATACCTGGTTACTGGAATGAAAACTGAGGAGAAAAAATTTACCCGGGGTAATATGGTGTTGGAACAAGAAATGCATTTCCAGTATCTGCCAAGCAGAAACTAAGAATCTCTATCGCAGGGGTAGCACCAGCAGTCAGCACTATCTGTGAAGGATTGAAGGAAACAGCATTCTCCATGACTTGAGACATGAATCCTGCCACAGCCTTTAAAAAGTAATAACAAGTCAAAACACAAATGCTTGGAAGCAGACTGTTTATGAACAAAAAAAAAAAAAAAAAAAAAAAAGGAAAAAAAAAAAAAACACATTTCCAGAAGGAATCATTAGATGAAAAAGAGCTTCCAAGGGTAGATTGAGAATTGAATCTATATCAAACAGCTTAATTCTTGAAGTTATACTAGTTAAAAGGTTTTCTTTTTCCCAACATATTTTATCACCTGAAAATTTTAAATACACCTGCAGATATTGTGCACAAGTAGTAAAGCAGATGAGTCACATTATGATCACAAGCTTATGTTTAATTTTCATCATATCATACATTGCAGGCGATCGAATGCTTCATACATAAATTGTGGGAAAAGGAAAAGCACTTGTTTTAAGAGGTGAACTCAACTGGAAAGTACAATTATCTAAGTGTATGGACAAGCTTTAGTGAATGGTTCTTGTATCTACCAACATATATATCACTGAATAAGAATTAAGAGCCAATGAAGGTAGATTTATCGTGTTTTTTCTATTTAACACCCGTCTTAATTACCTATGTTGCTTTTGACTCCTCATAAAGTACTCATGTCTGATACTCGTATCTAACACAGATATAGGGGTATGACCTCCAAAGACCCTCCAAATATATGGAAAAACTTGGAAAAATCTGACCATACCCGTGCTATATCTGTATTCAACAATCAAACCCAAGTTGAGTATCATAGCATTATTATCAGAGACCATGAACCATTGACCATGGACAATAGCAACACGCCAGCAGCCCCGAGCACCCAGAGTAATCTTATTATTGCTCGTCCAATCTGAGTCTCCTAACAGTTAAATCCTAACAAGACATCTTGAAGTGACCTAAAACTGAATACTATTACTTAACCTCACTAGCATCATCTGAAGCATTTGATGTTTGAACGAAACTTTAAATAACAGGGGGAAAAGATAATAAGAGAATTTAACCGATAAACTGACAGTGATAGCATTGAAACAAATACTAAACAATAGATGAGTAGAAAAAGTATTATAATGTTTACCACTTTGAACTCCATCAATCCATCAAAAGGCTGGTAAGGTGCAATACCGCTAATGCTCAGCTCTTTTCCATTTCCCAATATGGCTTCTCTCGCATTCTCAGCTAGCCAGTCCTTGACCAAATCCAGGGACAACTAGGAACCAAAAGAAAAATCAATCAAGATTCAAGAACTCAAGTACTGAACCATGAAGCATGTTAGACCATTTACAAGAAAGGTAAAAGAAACTAAAAGAACCCACCTTGTTTTCTGCTAAACCCAGTTGGATGACCCCATTCGGATTATCCAATTCATCGTAAGGATCTTCTTTGACCCGTTTCAACCCCATATAATATGGTGAATCCCCACCCTTCACAATCCCACTAACACGAGCCGAAATCGAGACAGGCCCACTATTTCTGGGCGATAGCAAAGCCCGAGACAGACTACGTGTCAAACCAGGAAGCTCAGTCAGGTGCTCGGACGACGGCGAACGGGTCGTTGGGTTTTGACCCGTGGAATTGGATTCGTTCTTGTCATCCGGGTCATCACGGTTTCGCTTCAAATAGAATTGTAGGAAGTAAAAGAGCGCACAAGGGATAATGGAGCCTAAAACTAAACCCCCCCTTCCTTGAACAACGCCTTGTAGAGGAACTATCACTCTCATGGCGGTTCCTCCTCCCCCTCCGGTCTTTTCCTTTTCGGGTTCGGGGCTCCGAGTCCGATAATATCGGGTTTGCGTCATTGTAGTGAACTCATGGCCACATAACCCAAAAATAAAACAAAAAAAGGATTGGAAAAATATGGGTATTCCTGCGTTTTCCGATTGACGTTTAATGGATGAATACAAAACAAAAGCTTTGTGGTCTCTTTTATTTTTTATGGGAGGGAAATTGATATTAAAAAAGTGGGATAAAGATAAATTGTGAGCCGTTCCTTGCTAGAAAGGTGGGATTTTTAATTTTGGAATTTAGATATTGCGATTTAGCAGTTGAGATCTTTTGGAGGTATAAAAACCTGGGGAGTTTACTGAAATGGCCTTGCTCTATGTTTGGTCTGGTCTGGATGTTGAAACTTTGGTCTTCTCTTCAATAATTTTCAGATGTTGGGGGGGACAACTTTGGTTTGTCCTTTTCGGTGAAACCTTTTGGATTCCCTCCATTTTCCGCTGTCAAAATAACCCAACTGCTTTACTACAAATCTACCCCTGTCAGCTTAATATTTTCACACTATTTTTATTGGTATAATAATAAATTTAGTCCTCAAAATTTTCACATTTTATCAATATAGCTCTAATTTAAAAAATTTATTCCATAACATTCCAACATTTATAGAACTAAAACCAAAATATCAAAATATGTAAACATTGAAGGCTAAATTTACTATTATACCAATCAAAATTATGTAAAATTGACGAAAGATATTAACTTGTAATTAATTGTCTTTAGTTGTTCATTTAATTGACAGGGAATAAATTGCTTCAAAATTTTCTTTAAAAAAATTAATTTATTCAATTTTGAAATTAGAAATTTCTTTTTACCAAAATTAAAGTTAGATGTTTAATGTAATTTGAAATTTGGTGGAGGAAATGAGCAGTTAATAGGTGAAGGTTATGGAGATGCACATGTCATTGAATATTCTAAGACTGAAGTTATTGGATCTACCATTACTTGCAAGTTGAATAAAGTTTATTATAGTGTTAGGATCTAATCTTCCGCTATGATAGCCATATGATTTAATGAAACAGATGTCCTTCAATTATCCAACTCATGACTTTACTCCAATGTGAAGCCAATAAGAGTGTATCAATTTCCTTCAACTTTTCCAATGATTTTTCTCTGAAAAATTCACATTATCTCATATGAATTCAATTTTAAATCTTGACTATGACAAAAAATCCTTTAAATGTCATATATATCAATTAAATTTTAAATTCAAAATTTATTTGATATATTTTGGGTGGAGTTAAAATTTTAAAAGAATTAATTATTTGATACATGGATAATCGGTGATGTTAAGAATAGATCACATCTTTTTAATTAATAATTGAAAAAAGAAGAAGAGATTTTTAACTTTATTTATAAAATTAAAAAATTTCGTGTATGAAATAATAGTATATTTTAAACTATCATTGATTTTTTTTATTTTTTTTTTTTGTTTCGATTAGTTTTAGATTGTAATGAACTAGAATTGGTTTTAAAGTAAAATGAGGAAGGACAATATTTTATGTGGAATAAAACATTGGACTAATCAAAGCTGGTTGGAATCTCCAAAGAAAACAAGAGTAGAAGAGATAGAATGAGGCAATAATTGGGCCTCAAAAATCCCCCCCCTTTCCAGTTGAAGACAAACACCCTCATTTTGTCCCTACTATTTCTCCACGCCACAACCACAAGCTACAATAGCAATTTTACAGGGGCAAGTCACCAGCTGATATTCTTGTGTAATGAAATTTCACATATATTAATTATCATTTACCCAAAATGAAGTAGAAGTAGAAGTAGAAGGGGAGGAATTGGATGATGGATGGGGACGTGTGAGGCTTGCGTTGGTTGGAGACTTGATAGCGAGCGGCATTGGAAAAAAGATTGCAAAGAGCCAGCCATTAATTTAGATTGGGAGGTCTGAATCTTCACAACTTGGGGCTACTCTATTTTTTCAGACAGCGATGGGCCTGGATAAGCTTATATGACCTGGAACTCAATTTCTTTTCCCAATTAACTGAAAACCTATCGCTCCATATATAAGCATCTGTCCAGAATTTGAATCCTGACTCAACCATAGCTCCTTTATGTTGTTGATAATTAATATTTTTATTAACATCAAAATTAGTTTTAAATGATCAAAAAAGTTTTGGGCCGCATCAACCCTCCCACTATATCATACTATATTTTTCATTTTAATAAATTTTGCAAGTAAATATTATTTTTTGAGTCAGCTTTGAAAATCTGGGTTAATACTATTAAATATTTTTATTATATTTATTGACGGGATATTTTAAAAGTTATTTTTTTCTTTTTAATAGTCATGCAGCTGAAAATTGACTTCGTAATGTACCTAATTTTAATAAAGAATTTTAACAAAATGTTAGTAATTTTTAAAAATTTACATCAATCTTTTATTAAAATAAAGTATTTAAATCAAATAATGACGGTATAAAAATTAAGGTACCAAATTATATAAAAAATTAAAACACAATTTTTAGTATAATATAACAACCAAATTTCAAAATTCATCGTTATTATATAATCTAAAAAAAGAAGCAAAAAGTTAAGCCACTTTGCTCGAAATAGTTAAATCACTAATTTAAGTGTAATATCGATAATTGATAAAAAAATTATTTTACAAACCCTCGTTACGATATCATCCATGATCCCTATTAATTAGAATAAACACATCATTCATGATATCTCATTATGAACTGTACATATGATGTAGAAAAAAGATTATGTATTTATTATTAATTGATGGAGATATAGATGATGTGGTAAGGAGGGTTCATAAAATAATTTCTCGTAACTGAGTTGAAATTTCACCCGTAAACTCGCAAGGCTTTAATTTTTAATATAAATTTAATTATATTAAATAATAATATTTTAGATGTTTGTTAAAATTTTTATATTTATTTATTAAAATAGTTATATTTTTTTAAAATAAATCATTGAAATTTTTTTTACTAATAATAAAGTTAAAAAAAACATTTTTAAGAAAAAAAATTAACTTTTTTATTAAATCAAATTACAAATTCATAAAGTTAAAATTTTGTACAAAATTTTTTATTATTAAGATTTTATTTTCTCAAGTACTTCTATCATTATCTTTTTTACTTAAAAAAATAAAAATTAAAAAAAATATATAAGAAAAATAAGTTTAGAAATAGTTGAAAAGAATAGATGATATTTCTGTTTGTTTATTTTTATGTAATTACAATAAAAATAAAAAATTATAATTTTGAAATTATTATAATTTATTTAAAAAAAATTTGAACATGGTGGAAGTGTTGATTTTATGAACTTTCAAGACATAAAATAAATATAAAGTTTCACCATATGATGCCGATTTTTAATATAGCTATGTCAAACATTTAAAAATTTAGGGATGAAGTACAAGCCCATAATATTTGAGTCTCTCATGAAGGAAATTCGATTAAACACTTGTTATAACATCAAATTTTGAATTCAATGAGACAAAGTATATTCGTATATGACTGCTAACACTATAAAATAATATATAATATATCACCCCAAATTAGAAAGTGTCAAGTACCTGTAATGATAAGAGGAATGATGAATAATATATTCTTAATAGACTCATAACATAAAAATGTTAGATTGTTATAAATACAGAATACTCTTGATGGGATATACATTTGTAAGTGTGAATTGTGACTAGAGGTGAACATTCAATCGAATTGAGTGAATAAATTTTGAGTTAATTGAGTTGATGGATCCTATTTTGTCATTTTAACTCGATTTAAATTTTTTTTCGAATTGAGTCAAATCGAGTGAAATTGTTCAAGTTAAATTAAAAAATTAAATATGTCAATTAAGATGTTGTTACAATATAGCTAATTCCATGTTAAAGCACATAAATTTGAAAACTTTTTCAAAGAAAAATAAATACTAAAAAGATATTTTAGTATAATAAACTTGAATCATTAATTAACTTATTTAGATCCCAAAATTATTATTTTAGAATTTTTTATTTTTAACTTTCTTTGTATATTCTTTAGAATTTTTTTAATTTTTTTAAAAATATATATAAATTTTGGAATTGTTATAAATATTTTGAACTTTAAAAATTATTTTGATTTATTTTTTAATTTTTGTTGAGAGAGAGACTAATTTACTCATTTTCAAAATTGACAGGGACCAAAGGGGCATTTACACCAGTCTATTATTCAAATTATTTGAATTGTAAAATTCAACTCGACTCGAATTACTTATTTGAATTGACTCGAATAATTTGATTCAATTAACTCAAAATTCAAAAAAAAATTAATTTTTCGAATCGGATCGAGTTTTACTCGCCCTTAATTGTGACCACTTCTAGAAGCTCAAGGACTAAGCTCTAACATCACTCATGATAAGAGGTTACAAACACATGGTTATAATAGTATCATTAGATACTATGCATGAATTACTATTGAAATCGTTGTATGAGATGTATTGAGACATGTTTGTTAATCAAAATGAATAGCTGGTTTAAAGTATAGTTTACCTTGCAATTTTAATTAACTTCAAGATATTGTTATTAACTGAATGTTCAATTATAATACACCTTTATTTATGCAGATGATTTATAAAATTATCAAAATCTGAAATATATTGAAAATGGAGAGAGAGTGTTGGAATATTCAATATATACAATTTTCCAACAGACGCAAGTGAAAAAGTTATAAATAACAAATAATTATATCACTTGGTTATTAATCAAGAGTTGTCATTTTTTATGGTGATAAATTAGATATCTTAAATATCAAAATTTATGTTATTTGATTGAGTAATTATATTTGTTTAAGATATGTGTTTATTCAAAAAGGATAACTATTATTTTATTAATGAATAAAAAACATGAAAACCGTTATAAATACTTAGAGTGAAACTTTCATTTGCATACCATACCAAAATTGAGGATCAATTATTTTTCTATTTTTCTTTAATCTTCTATTATTGTTAGACTGTCTCTATAAAAAATTACTGTAAAAATTCTCTGATAGTCTTGTGGACATTTTTCATTATGCTGAGTGGATTGTTTTTGTCGGAGACAATAACTAAACTTCATTGTATCTTTGAAATTTATTTGTTTGTACAAAAATATAAGTGAAAATAAATAAAATTTTAAAAGAAAAGTGACATGATGACAAACCTCGAAACCTTAGAGTTAATTTTGGTAATTTTATTTTTTATCGCAAGCACCAAGACACGACGGCCTCGTATCATTCAATTTTGCAGCGTCATGTAATGGCCATAAGTCAGAAATTGCAAACTAATTACTGAGTTTCTTCACAAAACCTTGGCTATATGGCATCACTAAAGCCATAGATAATTTATGAAATGACAAAAGTATTATCTGTAGAACGGACTAAAATATATTATCATCCTTGAACTATTTGATTGTTTACATTTCATACGTGATTCCAATTAAATATGGGATAATAATGGTCAAATCCCATCATCTGGACTACAGTGCCCTCTATCTCCTGCTAGACTACTTTATTCTCTCCATTGAATTCTTTGTCCCCAGAGTTGTTCTTGGTTAGGGCCTGCTTCGTCCAGCGTTTTATATCATAAGCCTTTTTGAAGGGCTTCTTTTCTTTGACAAGTCTTTTCTTTGTTATAGCAATGGCGAGATCGTTGGGAAACAATGTCTTCCAAAAGAAGGCATGAAGAAGGGTAGACACAAATAATACAGAAACCATTGTTGATGACATGAATGAAAGACAGAGAGCAAGCCCTTTGCTTAAAACAGAAGGAACCTGCTCGGCATACTTGATTGTCGCTACCGACGCAGTCGTCATCGGGAAGGTGTATGACCACCATGCTACGGAGAACCTTCAAAAGTATTGAAAAAAACAGGTAAATTTATAATTATATTTATATCGTCTGATTGAAAGGAACATGAATTTGGCTGACCTGAATCCTGTGAAGAAGTTGATCCTCACGACTAGTGAAATATAGAGGAACAAAGCAATGAAAAAGCATGTCCTGGAACAGCCATCAAACTCACTATAAATGCTTCCCCAAGCAATACTAGCAGCTGATGGGGCTGCTATAAACATGGAGTACACAGGGTGTAACTCTTTAGGCAAAGCTTCACTTGTTGGTAATCTTTGATACAATGTCACAAACACCACAATATAATGTGCAAAGCCAATAGACCATAAGAACCTGGCAGCTTCTATCCATCCTACTTTTGATGCTAAGATTGCTCCAACGAAGTTTCCAACTACAGAAAGATGGGAAGATGGGTTTGCCACCTTACAAAGACGTCTCTTACCACCAGAAAGCCATTGACCATAAATTTTGAGCTCGAGAAAGAAATAAGGTCCCATGAAAGCACACCAAATGGCAGGGTGTAGTTTTGCAGGTTCTAGCATTGGTGGTAAACCAATGGCGAGGAACATGCATACAACCCATGGAGCAAAGAAGAAATTGACTCTGACAGGATGGAAGTATTCTCTTTTAACAGCTTCGAAGTAGTGAATGCATTTGAGCAAGTAGGTGATGGAGACTGAGATGAGCGTTGCCAGGGCTAATAACCAGAGGGAAAGATTGATGAATGGTGTAACGTGGAGAAACTTGGTAGCCGGACTAGTTGATAGGGCATGCCATAGAACAGCTTGGCTGCTAAGTCCAAGACAAATACCAAAGCAATTAATTGGGAAACGAAGGAGAAACGGCCATATCTCATCTTTTGGAAGGAGAATGTCCTCAGAGTCCTGCAGAAACGTAAACAACTTCAGCATATCAAATTCATGGCATTTGCATACATACATATAATATAATTAGTTTTGTTATGTTACCTTGACTTGGTCTAATTCAGGTCCTCTAAGAGCATCGAAGTATCTTCCAACAGGAACACTTTTGTTAACAGGCTCGTTAAGGCCAGTGGCACCTTCGACTCTTTGAGCCTCCATTTCTTTCTCTTTTCTTGTAGGCAATAGGGAATTCTGCTTACTGAGAGTCGACTTGGTCCTGAAGATGTTAAAGTCTCCTTTCCTTGCCTCCGCACCAACCCTGTTTGCCGAATCAAAACCTCCAAAACTACGACCACTTCTCCGAAGAACCTTCTTTTCATCTTTAGCTTTAGACTCCACGCCCAGAACAGAAAACCCAGTCTCTAATGACACTTGCCTGTTAAAACTCCTTTGTGGCCTCTTTAATTCTCGAAGTTTAATAGGCTTCTGTAAACCCTTTTTGCTGCTGGTCACTTTATTATCTTCCATTTTGATCACCCCTTCTTCTTCTTCATCTTCAGGTAAAACTTCATGGATGTCAAGAAAATGAGTTTGAAATGAATTATGAGGAGACGTTGCACTTGCGCCATTGTTCATTTTTTGTTTCTTGATTCCAAGATTCAACAAAAGAAATTAAGCATGCAAACCCAAAGTTTGAATCATCTTTGTAGAGGTACAGAATATAAACAATCATATACTTTTGCTTTTTAAAAAACATCACGAAAAGTTGAAGAAAGAAGCATGATGCTGGTTTAGGTAGTTGGGTGTTTTTGGTTGACAAAATGGGAACCAATGCTTTATGATGGGGAAAAAAGTTGGGCTGAATGGGGAGAGATTTCTCGTGAAAGGAAAATAGTTATTTGTGGCGTGGTTTTGGAGGTAGTAAAATCATGGATCCAAACAACTTGGAGGAAAAATGAGAAAGGAGAGTTTTCAACTCCTCACGGGAGGTGAAGAAGGAGGGAGACAAGTGGAGTTGCTTCGTTTGTTTGAATAGGACAAGCAAAATAACAATCAATGTCAAACTTCTTACATTAATGATCTAGCTGAAATTTTGAATTATTTTGAGCTTCAATATTAGATTATATATTGATGAATGTGCTAAATTAAATAATTTTGATAATGTGCATGAAAATTGATTACTTCGTTATCTACCTTCATGAGTCTCGAAATGAATTAGTGGCCCGACTAAGTAATAGGGGTTAGGTGCTTAGTTGTCATTTACCTTCGAGTCAAAAAGGTTGGTGTTTCTTAGTATAATTCGTTGATGTAGATATGAGTAACTTTCAAGATTGTTTAGGTTGGATTAATCAAGTAATTCAAGGTATGTGCTTGAGTTGTCATCTAAACTCGCATTCAAAGGTAATCGTTCTAAATTCGAAAAAAGAAGGAAAATAAACTTAATGGTTATATTACTTGAATTGTGCTTAATCTCATGCTAATTGATAAATTATTGTGGTAAAATTGAAGGGAAAAAAAGTTCAATACTTTATGCTCAATTGAAATTGTGGATTTTGAAAACCTAGTGACTTTTGGAAGTGTGATGAAATTTAAAAATTTCTTGATTTTTCTAATATCTCCTTTACAACGCATATTATTAAGGAAGACAATCACGCATGAGCACGAAAAACACATATTATTAAGGAAGACAACCGCACATGAACACGAAAATCTATCGTTCCTAATTCTTACTAATTGTATGAATTATTGTTCTCTATATTTTGTTTAGCATATAGGATTTCGTTTCTATCCATAAAAGCATGTTTATTTGTTTGATTGGTATATAACAATATTTTCAATTGTCAATTCGAAAGTATTTCTTTAGGTTGCATTTTCGTTCACATTAGTTTCATGCTTGAGGACAAGCATGGTTCAAGTATGGGGGAATTTAATAAATGCGCAATTTCTAAATTATTTACATATTTCTTCCCTTAATTATACTATTGTGTTCTTAATTATATTATCTATACTCATATTTTATTAATGTATTTAGGGAATGATTGGAGAAAAAAAAGTTTAAAGCTTATCTTTAGTAAGTTTTTACAGTTTGGACTTTCAATATAGCCTAAATTTAGTATTTTGACCTAACTTGAGCTATGAATCTCTATTTTGGGCCTATAATATACCAATTTGAAGGGAATTGAAAGATTTAGTTAAATTTATTTCGCAACTCAAGCCCCAAATGTAACACCCCAAACCCGGCCCAAACACTACGACCGGATCCGGTATGTCACTAAGGAAATTTTTTAAAACAAGTCACATTTTGGAAAACAATTAGCAGGGATAAATGTTTATACCGAAAACTTAATAATTTATTAATTTATATAGGATATAAAGTTTTAAGATGCCTTGGTGAAGTTTAATAGTAACTGAAATTTCATAAATGTCTTAGCTTAATTTAAACATAAAATTTAAATGCCCATAAATGAAAGCCCAACATAAAACCAAAACATAAATAATAGTCTAGTGGCCCAAGGCCTTATTACAACGAAATATAAAACCCACTTAAAACAAGTTCCTTAAAAATAGATAAATAAGGTAAAGTCTTTTGCTGAATCCTCGGTACTCTATCGCATGGCCACCTTGCTCTCCTCTCCAGCCCGGCCCGATGCACTAAGTGTTACCTGAAATTGTTAAAGTAATAGGGTGAGTCACGAAACTCAGTGTGCAACCCTCAGATTGGGCCTTATCCCACAAATCAGAATATAGAACATAATATTAGGGGTAAGCAAAACTCGATTCGATTCGAAAAAATCGAAAAAAAATTCGAATTTCGAGTTAAACGAATCGAGTTATGCGAGTTAATCGAGTTATTCGAGTCAACTCGATTTTTTCTTTTCGAATTTCGAGTTCGAATTCGAATAACTCGAATAATTCGAATAATTCGAATATCAAACTATAATATTTTACATTTTTACCCCAAACTCCCAAACCTTTTTACTTTTCCCTCAAAACTTTTACTCCTTCCCACTTTCCCCCCAAAACTTTTACTCCCCTCCCCTCCCAACCCCCCAATCTACCCAAAATCCATTTCCCACCAAAATTTTACTCTCCCATTTACTTTTTCTCAAAATTTTACTCCCAAAAATCCTCAAAACTTTTTATTTTCCCCCAAAATTTTTACTCCCTCCCACTTTTCCCCTAAAACTTTTACTCCCTTCCCATCTCACCTCCCATCTACCCCAAACCCATCCCCCCTCCAATTTTTTTAATATTTTCCCTTCAAAATTTTACTCCCCCTATTTATTTTCCTCAAACTTTTATTCTCCAAAACTTTTTATTTTCCCCCTAAACTTTTACTTCTCACCCTTTACTCTCAAATAAAAAATCAAAATTATCCAAAAAAAATCACTATATATAAATTGTAACAGCCCAATTTCAATAGTGTCGGAATAGTGATTCGAGATTACTAAATCTGACGAAAAAGTTAGAAAACTTTGTTAATCGATAATTATAAGTTAAGTGTGATTTTAGAAATATTTTAAAATTAGTGAATTTTGTGAACTAAAAGAATTAATTAAAAAAAAAAAGAAAAGATTTGGGCCAAAAACGAGGTATTGAGACCTCGAATTCATACAGTGAGTCATAAATATTTCTAAAAATATTTATGGAGTGTCATTAAGTTATTATTAAAGTTTAGTTGAGAAATTTTAACGTTTGGATATGTAATTAAATAAAAAGACTAAATTGAAAAATGTGTAAAAGTTTCATTATAGATTAAAGAAAGTATAAAGGACCAAAATGGCAATTAAGCCATTTTATTTAGTTGAGGCGGTTATTGTGAAGAAAATCTGAGATTTTTTTTATGTTTAATATTATATTATTATATTATTATATTATTATATTATATTATTATATTATTATATTATTATATATAAACAAACAAATGGAAAGAAAAAAAAGGGAGAGAAAGGAGAGAATTGAAACAGAGAACAAGACGAAAGCAGGGGAAAGAAAGAAAGAAAGAAAGAAAAGGAGAAATTGATGATTTAAAGCTTGGATGTTTAATAGGTAAGCTAATTTAGTCCTTTTCTTTTAATTTTGATGCTTTATAAGTTTTAGAACAAAGTTTTGATGAATTTAAGTTGAAGTTTTTGAAGTTTTAAAGCTGTTGAATATAGCATATGATGAACAAAAGATGAATTAGTGGTTTAATTGAAAGAATTTGAAGTTAGAATTGGGTAAAGGATTTAATTGTAAAATAAGCTATAACAAAACTGTTTTGGACAGCAGCAGTAGAGTAATTTTGAAAAATCACCAAAAATCGTAGAAGTGGAATTAGAAGTTGAATTAGATATGAAATTAAAGCTTATT
Organism: Gossypium bickii; assembly: GCA_025503065.1. Classification (NCBI taxonomy): domain Eukaryota; kingdom Viridiplantae; phylum Streptophyta; class Magnoliopsida; order Malvales; family Malvaceae; genus Gossypium; species Gossypium bickii. Next base: position 119,301,838 of record CP106712.1, on the reverse strand, counting down.
GAGTCTATTTTCATATGAAAGAAACAGGGAAAGCAAAGGAATTCTGTAATTTGAGATATTTATATTTTTGTAAGACTGGTTCAGAGGGATTTCGGGATTCCCTTTTCTGACTTTGTAAAATCATAGAAAATTGGAGAAAAATAATTAGAGGCTTAAGTTTATATGTTTAGAATCCTGAATGAGTCTATTTTCAATATAAATAAACGAGAACATCATATGAATTCTGTATTAAGAGATAATTAATTTTTAGTGAAGAAGGGTCAGAACTGCCAGACAGCAGAACAGGGGTAACTTTGATGAATAAACTGTACTAATTGGCTAAACCAAAAATTCTGGAAATTTTATGGGAAGAAGATACGTGAGTCTAGATTCAGAAAAATTTACGGTTCTTCATTTGGAGTTCTGTAGCTCTAGAAATAAATAATTTAGTGACTATAACTCAAATGGACAGTTTTGAATATACTTATGAGTAATTAATGAAATTATTGACAATGTTACTTATAGCATGTTATATACATTACGGATGTGGAATGGAGAGGAGGAGGAGGAAAATATGTATGAATATTTAGGTAGTAGTATGGCTAATTTGAAATGTTTTAGGCTCAGGGACTAAATTGAATAAAAGTAAAACTTTGTGATTAATTTTGTAAAAATGTGGAAATAACCAATTTGCATGAAATGGATTATTTTATTATTTAAAATTGCAAAATTGAATGAAATTATTAATTTAGATTAAGATCGATGAAAAATCAACGAAAATAGAAAATTTCCAAAGTGCCCCGAATTTTGATATTTCGCAAAATTTAGCTGAGTAAGTTCGTGTAACTTAATTATGTAATATAAGGGAATATAAGTTGATTGTACGTGAAATATTGATATGATGAATTAACTGATTTATGTTTATGAAGAAGAGATAATTGAATGATATTTTTCATAATATGTAAATATGTGATTATCTTTAATATGTTAATACAAGATAATTAAGTATGTTGAGATGAGTAATAAATTTATGTAAGACATGACGAGAAAAATAAATATGTTTAAGGGACAATATGTTTGAATTTGATTGGTTTCAAATATAAATGCTAAATGAAATAAAATGTCCGATAAATAAATTTGTAATTCTGTAATGCCTCGCACTTATTCCAGGTTGAATACGGGTAAGGGGTGTTACATTTAATGGTATCGAGCTTAGGTTTAATCGGTTCTCGGACCAAACGTAATATATATGAAGTCTAGAAATGTATGCCATTATTAATATATAACTTAAAATATAATGTGATATCTCCAGACTTTGATGATATTTGTATCACTATTATTCAAACTTTATCATTATTATGTGTAATTTATTAATTATGTGTGGTAAGTATTTTATGGTAAGTATTTAGTAAAATGATAAATTTAAGATTGGGTACTGAAAATTGAGACGATCTCGAATCAATTATGGAATACTGAATATTATTTTGTGTACTGAATTGAATTGTGAAGTTATTGAATATTGTTATGTGTATTGCATTAAACTATGAAATTATTGATGTAATGAATTACTGCAATACTGTGAAACTGATTGAAATAAGAAGTGAAAATAGAATGAACTGGAATTTAGAAAGTTATTTAAATTACGTGAATCGAATTATGAATTATTTGAATATTTGAAGGTAAATTAAATAAAGAAAATATGTGAGTAATTGAAATGTATATTGATTGGAAAGTAATTAGTGATTTTAAATTTGATTGGATAATAAATTAAAAATACGAATTGAATAAAAATGCATTAAATTATGAATATGTGTAAATATATGAATCGTGTATTGATTGAAAAGTGGTTGGAATTGAATCGAATTACGTTATATGTGAATATTTGAAATATGTATTGGTACTTAATTTTATAATTGATTAGAAAATGGAAAAGTGAATTTGAAATAGGAAAAAAAAAAAAAAAAATGAATGATTTGAACACCCTATTAACTTATCGGACTAGATTGGATACAAATGGCATGCCATAGGATTGGAATTGTTCGGGAATTCTTCGACCTTGAGTCGATGAGGCAATCGGGTGCCAATCGGTGTGTTTGGTTGGATCCGCGTATCCGCCAAAGTCCGAGTCTTGTTAATAGGGGTAGATATGAATATTAAGTGAAATTAAAATGAGAATTGATTTCCTATTAACTTGTCGGACTAGTCGGATATAATTGGCATGTCATAGGATATGGAAGAGTACGGGTTTTTGCCAACTTATCGATCAGAGCACTTACGTGTCGACTCATCACATCAATTCATCGATTCGACACTTTGTGTGTCGTATATTGTTATCATTATCAAGCATGATTCAACACTTTGTGTGTTGAATACGATCTCATATTCGCATCGATTCGACACTTTGTGTGTCGATATCGTTATCGTTATTCAAGCTGTTCTGATTCAAAGACTTTGTGTGTTGAATAACGATCTCGTTATCGTTATTACGATTCGACACTTTGTGTGTCGATATCGTTATTCTTATCGCGTACTGCATTCAAAGACTTTGTGTGTTGAATACGACATCGTTATCATTATTCGATTCGACACTTTGTGTGTCGTATACTTATCATGTGTGTCGTTAAGGCACAATGTGCCGCATCGTGTGTTTGGGTTGAATCCGTGTATCCGTCAAAGTCCGGATTGTTAATAGGGTGAATAACTAAAATGAGAAAAACTAAATAAAATTGATCGATTGAACTATTGAAAATATGAGTAAGAAATTATGAGTTGAATTGTGAATCGAATTGAAATGTGAGAATTGAAGTATGAACTTAAGGTTCATAAATTTGCTAAAATATCGATTTATTGATAATGGAATCATTTGAATAAATGAAATAAGAAAATTGAATGAATTTGACCGATCAATTATTGACAATGATTTAAAAGTGGAATTGTGAATTAAAATTGATATATAAAATTGAAAACTTGAGCCAAAGGTTCATAAGTTGATTAGATAATATAGATGATATATGATGCTATTTGATGAAAGACTATTGTTGAGGTATGAAATTAAAGTATAAATTAACACACATGACTTATATTGTTACATGTTTGATGTCTATTATTTAATATTAAATGTTAAATTTAAATTATGCATACAACAAGTGAAGTATGAGGTAAGTGTTATTATTGAATTAAATGGAAATTTAATTAAGTGATGGATAAATATTAGTATTGAATTGTATATTAATGAGAAAGTGAAATTAAATTTAGTTGTGAATAAATTGAAGTGAAATTGAAATTGAAAAAAAATGATATGTGAAGCACATAATAAGAATTATTAGTAAATTAAGAATGACTAGTAAATTTTGAAATATGTTACATATATTAAAGAAAGAAAAGATATAAACATACACGTTTTTAGTACAATGGTTAAATTGTAAAATATGTAAAAGCATTATGTTAAAATTGTAAAAGGGACATGCGTGCATAATGTAATTTATCCAAGTAAATGAGATTAGATCTACTAAGATTAGTGGTATACCATTAAGGGACTCTAGCGTATTCTCCGATAATAACACTTTGGTACTCATCAAGTGCTATCCGATTAATAATACATTTCTATATTTGTTTCATATATCCTAAGTGTTCTGCTTTAATCTATTGGGCATCTTATAAAAAAAAAAAAAGAAGAAGAAAAGAAAAGAGAAAGAAAAAAAAAGGTAAGTAATTTTAGTTTATAAAGTATGTTCGCAATATTGAATTAAAATTAATTGCAAACTGAAAGGATATGGAATGGATAAATGATAAACTAGATAAATATGTGCACAAAGGAGCTATAGAATTATAGAAATAATGAAGTTCATGATCGAAATAACAAGGAAATTTCGAGGACTGAATTTTTTAGGGGAAGAGTTGTAATGTGACCCAATTTCAATAGTGTCGAATAGTGATTCGAGATTACTAAATCGATTTAAAAAGTTAGAAAACTTTGTTAATCGATAATTATAAGTTAAGTGTGATTTTAGAAATATTTTAAAATTAGTGAATTTTGTGAACTAAAAGAATTAATTAAAAAAAAAAAGAAAAGATTTGGGCCAAAAACGAGGTATTGAGACCTCGAATTCATACAGTGAGTCATAAATATTTCTAAAAATATTTATGGAGTGTCATTAAGTTATTATTAAAGTTTAGTTGAGAAATTTTAACGTTTGGATATGTAATTAAATAAAAAAGACTAAATTGAAAAATGTGTAAAAGTTTCATTATAGATTAAAGAAAGTATAAAGGACCAAAATGGCAATTAAGCCATTTTATTTAGTTGAGGCGGTTATTGTGAAGAAAATCTGAGATTTTTTTTATGTTTAATATTATATTATTATATTATTATATTATTATATTATATTATTATATTATTATATTATTATATATAAACAAACAAATGGAAAGAAAAAAAAAAGGGAGAGAAAGGAGAGAATTGAAACAGAGAACAAGACGAAAGCAGGGGAAAGAAAGAAAGAAAGAAAGAAAAGGAGAAATTGATGATTTAAAGCTTGGATGTTTAATAGGTAAGCTAATTTAGTCCTTTTCTTTTAATTTTGATGCTTTATAAGTTTTAGAACAAAGTTTTGATGAATTTAAGTTGAAGTTTTTGAAGTTTTAAAGCTGTTGAATATAGCATATGATGAACAAAAAGATGAATTAGTGGTTTAATTGAAAGAATTTGAAGTTAGAATTGGGTAAAGGATTTAATTGTAAAATAAGCTATAACAAAACTGTTTTGGACAGCAGCAGTAGAGTAATTTTGAAAAATCACCAAAAATCGTAGAAGTGGAATTAGAAGTTGAATTAGATATGAAATTAAAGCTTATTGAGTCTATTTTCATATGAAAGAAACAGGGAAAGCAAAGGAATTCTGTAATTTGAGATATTTATATTTTTGTAAGACTGGTTCAGAGGGATTTCAGGATTCCCTTTTCTGACTTTGTAAAATCATAGAAAATTGGAGAAAAATAATTAGAGGCTTAAGTTTATATGTTTAGAATCCTGAATGAGTCTATTTTCAATATAAATAAACGAGAACATCATATGAATTCTGTATTAAGAGATAATTAATTTTTAGTGAAGAAGGGTCAGAACTGCCAGACAGCAGAACAGGGGTAACTTTGATGAATAAACTGTACTAATTGGCTAAACCAAAAATTCTGGAAATTTTATGGGAAGAAGATACGTGAGTCTAGATTCAGAAAAATTTACGGTTCTTCATTTGGAGTTCTGTAGCTCTAGAAATAAATAATTTAGTGACTATAACTCAAATGGACAGTTTTGAATATACTTATGAGTAATTAATGAAATTATTGACAATGTTACTTATAGCATGTTATATACATTACGGATGTGGAATGGAGAGGAGGAGGAGGAAAATATGTATGAATATTTAGGTAGTATGGCTAATTTGAAATGTTTTAGGCTCAGGGACTAAATTGAATAAAAGTAAAACTTTGTGATTAATTTTGTAAAAATGTGGAAATAACCAATTTGCATGAAATGGATTATTTTATTATTTAAAATTGCAAAATTGAATGAAATTATTAATTTAGATTAAGATCGACTGAAAAATCAACGAAAATAGAAAATTTCCAAAGTGCCCCTGAATTTTGATATTTCTGCAAAATTTAGCCAGGTAAGTTCGTGTAACTTAATTATGTAATATAAGGGAATATAAGTTGATTGTACGTGAAATATTGATATGATGAATTAACTGATTTATGTTTATGAAGAAGAGATAATTGAATGATATTTTTCATAATATGTAAATATGTGATTATCTTTAATATGTTAATACAAGATAATTAAGTATGTTGAGATGAGTAATAAATTTATGTAAGACATGACGAGAAAAATAAATATGTTTAAGGGACAATATGTTTGAATTTGATTGGTTTCAAATATAAATGCTAAATGAAATAAAATGTCTGATAAATAAATTTGTAATTCCTGTAATGCCTCGTACCCTATTCCAGGGTTGAATACGGGTAAGGGGTGTTACATAAATAGTAATAATTTTATTTATATTTACTATTTATATTATTAAATTAAATTTCACATTTTATATTATTTATATTATTGAATTGTTTAGTCATATTGAATATTTATATTAAAATTGAATTATTAATTATGCCATAAAAAATTCGTGTTAAAATTTTATATTGGTATCAATTTCACATTTTATCTTTAAAATAATTTTTATTAAAAATCACATTTTTACATTTAATATATTTTTTAATTCCAAAATACATAGTGGCAAGAATCTGAAGATAATTGAAAGAACTAAGCAAGCAAAGAAGCTAACTCGTATATAAAAAATTAATAAATAAATTATTTGGTGATGAAAGTTAATAAAAAAATTTGGTTAAGATGGACAAATTTTATTACGATGGGTGATAATGGTTACAAGGATCCAAAATTATTTTTTAAATTTTAACTCGAACAAATATATTCGATTCGATTCGATTCGAATTCCATCTCACTCGACTCGATTCGAGAAAATTTCAAATCAAATTAGGATGATAAAATATGATTCGTCAACTCGATTAACTCGAAATTTTTTCATTCGATTCGATTCGATTCGATCGAACGCTCACCCCTACATAATATAATAGATAACATACATAAAACCCAACCCAATCCTAGGTTTCCAACCGCTACACACCACCCTTACCTGCCAATCACACCATTGGGGATTTCTACAATCAACCCACACCGCTACACACCATCGATTGCAGTCATGCTGCAGTTAGCTGCTCATCGTCAGAGTTGTGACAGAGTCACCAGGCTGAAATGGCATAAGCCACCAGAACAGATCACTTCCCCTTTCATCAATCACCCAACCCCAAGCATATACAAATCGACATATAAAACATTTCGTTTTTAACAGAAACATTCACTGATGAATGACAGAAATCACTAACCTGATATTTAGCCCTTTACCCTTCTCGGGTTTCCAAACGTTTTGCCAGGATTTCGGCATTTAACAAAGTATAGCAGATTTATTATATATATATATATATATTAGCAATCAATCTAATGGTGTGAGAAGTTACACACCTGATTAATGTTGATGCCCTTGCTAAACCGATCTACAACTTTGCTCAAAAAGCCGGAAAGATGTGAAAATAGGGCTCTCCTATATTCGGCCATGGTTAGTATATACCCGAATTTGCACATAAAAAATTAGTAGATCTCCTTACCTTGAAATCCCGAAAGTAACACGATTCGAGTGTTACTGAACTTTGACTTAGAGATCTACGCGATTAACTCCTTTTCAAATCCCGGATTGCCGAAAATAAGAGAAAAACTCAAGGTCAGTTTTCTTATAGCCATTCGGCTAAAGTCCCTAAAAAAACCGGAAAAGATTGAAATCTTATGAATCAATACTTACCTTCAGTTTCCTTCGAGATTCGGCATAAACAGATACTCCAGAGAGAATTCGGCAAACACAGGAGGTGAGATCTAAGGATTTCGGCTTTTATGGAAATCCCGAAAAAGATGAACTGATGCGTTTTCAGCTTTTAGAAGATTCAAGAATTGAAGAGATGGCTAAGAGAGATTCGGCCTATGAATATTAAGGAGAAGAATAGAATAATAGAGATGTAGTTTCGGCTTTTAGAGATTAGAAGAAGAATAACAATAGAGTAAGATTCGGCTAACCAGGAAATTTCAGAGAGGAAGAAAGGGTGAAGAAGGTGATGGTTTTCGGCTTTTGAGAGGAAGAAGATGAGAAAAGAAAATAAAAGAGAGGCTTCAAAATTTCGGCACAGGAAGAGAAGAAAGATTAGGGTTCAAATGCCAGAATTGATTAGCTATCCCCCCTATTTATAGAAATTTCGGCACTTACCTATCAAAAACCGAAAGTGCCCTTCCTGATAACTAAAATTTAAGCAAATAAAAAGGGAAAATTCGGCACCCTTCCAAGAGATGGAAATTCGGCCAACACTGCACTCAGCAGATAATTCCTAAATTTTCTCCCTTATCTTCATCTGATCACTCATCCTTAAGTGACATGGATAACACCACCTCTTCCTTCCTTTATCTGCCACATTATCATCCATATTATCCACATTATCCATCAATTATTCTTCCTAATTTCAAGCATTCTAACTGACTCCAACTCTGCTCTCCCTTGACGCCAAAATTAATTAAAATAGATGGGTAATGCGACTCGAACCTTGGACCTCCCTTACTGCTTATCACGCCACCTCAAAGCCCCTAAGTGGCGCCACTTTGCCACTGGGCCACAAGCCCATTTGTGTCTTAAAACACAGATAACATCTTTTAAGCCTTATCTTATCAGGCTTTCCACTAGAGTGTCTAAACAGAAAATTTTAACTAAGGCCTCGGCCCATCCTTGAGCTCATTCTGAACCCCTAACACTCACATTAAACATAACCACACATTAAATGCATAACCCCACAATTTTAGGATGTTACACCAAATATTCAAGAAGGCATCAAAAAATGTCCTGGAAGTTTGACACAAGAATAGCTGAAAAACTTATTAAGATTATTCTATTTTATTTAATTAAGGACACTTTTATATTTTCTCCTTGATATTATTTTTGCCCTATAAATAGACATTATTAGGTCAAGATCATTCTTAGTTTTATTTTGGTTGTGTTTTTATATGGGTTTCTAAACCTTTTTTTCTAGTCGAAGGTTAGCCAAAGTTTTTCTATAAGTTTGTGTGATTGAATTGCTCTTAATCATTCTTTGCTCTTTAGTATTTGCATGTCTTTTAGTTTAATTACAATTGTTCATGTTTGTCAAATATTCGGATGATATAGCTTAGAATGAATGCTTTGTCAATTAGATAATTAGTCGATCGATTGATTTCTAATATTTGTGACGACTACATAATTATTTGTGTAATGTGAGCAAGTGACTTAACTTAAATAAACCTTGATTGTGTATTTTTTGCTTAGAATTGGGTCTATTTCGTTCTTAAGGTTGTTGATAAATTAAATTTTTAAGCAACCATTATAGGATTGTTTGTCAGTAAGGAAAGTAATTAATAGTGTCTTGATTATCAAGAATATAAGAGGAGATTAAGTTGCTAGGTGATTGTCAGCAACTATAACCAATTTATTAAAAAAATTAAAAATAATATTTGCATCAATGATCAAACCCTTGAATCAAACGGAAATTTTACCATGGGCTAGAGTTTTATTACATTGATTTTCTTATTTTTTTTTACTTTGTATTACTTTTAATTTTAAACCTCTTTATTTTATTTTATTTGTTTATTAAAGAAATAAAATTATCACTAATCTCTATGGATAGACCCTACTTGTTGTTATCTACTAATTTATATATTTAAATAGGCTTTAATTTTGGCTGCTTCAAGAACCGTACATCCAAATTCATTCCAAAGGTGATTTTTAATAATTATATATATTATATTATATTATAAAAACTTGATTACGAATATTTAAGTATATAAATCAAATTCTAATGTATCAATACTTCATAACCTTAAGGAAATAAAAAAAAATGACATAGTATGTAAGGGTTAAAATTTGGTATACTAGCTGTGTATTTTTTTTATTTTACAAACGGTCTTAAAAAATTGTCATTTTTTTTAAAAATATATTACTATATCTTTATAAGACATTTGTCAACCGCCTAACCGCGCTTATAAAATATGAAAAACTTTGTTGTAGTATTCCAAATACTTTCCTAAATAGTAATAACTAAAAACATTTTCTTAAACATTTCTCCACAAATTCCTGGTAGCTGATTAAAATAAAGAAAGATTATTCAACCAAAATCATTAAAAAGAAAAAGAAAGGAAACGATGAAAACATGTTGAAACTATAAATTTGCTATGTATACCCCCCCACAGTTATTGAGAAATTAAAAATGGTGAAATAAATTTATAAATAAATGATTTATTTAGTGTATAAAAAAATGAGAAGAGATTTCAACAAAAATAAACAAAGTTGATGGCTGAAAGAAACTTTTTCAAAGGTAAAAAGTTATCCAGAAAAGTACTTGAAAATTTTCTAAAAATTATAAAAATATAAAAAAAGTTAAAATATATAAATTTTCAAAAATAACCTTTAATTTTTTTTTCTAAAAATATCAATTTTTATATTATTATTGTTTTGAAAATGAAAAATATGTAAAATTACTAAAAAAAATAATACAATTGGATTGAACCTAAACAAAGCCACTTTCAGGTTCATCTAAATTGGGACATCCATCTATCTAAGATTACGCTGGACGTGAAATAATGTTCATAATTTTTTTTTTTGTAAATTTATATATTTTTAAAGCATTTTAGATTTGAATAATAATTTAATTCCCCTCATTTTATGAAGAAAATATTAATATAAAAATTTGTACAGAGAACAAGGCCCAATGATTGCACTGGTCGCGATGTTGTCAAATCAAATACTTGTAGCCCACTAAAATTGGTCCAAAACATATATTTACTTGGTCACCATTAGAAAGGACGGTTTTGATGAAATAGGTAGGCAAAATTTGGGAGAAATGCTGCCCAACCCTATCCAATGTAGGAATGAAAAGCTTTTAAAAAAAAAAAAAAAGAATGAATGGTGTTTAATATGAGGTGATTTAATTAGAAAAATGAGGTTTACAAAATTAGAGTTGTTATTTGAGGCACATATATTACTGTATTTAAAAATATTGTACAGATAGTACTTGTGTTAATTAATAAAAAAAAAAAAAAGGAAATAAGAACACTCAATTGAAGCCTTTACTTATATGAGGCGCAAAGAAAAATTAAGGTTCAAGTTTGGAGTATCTTGTTATTTTGACACTTATAAACTAATAATAAACTAACACTATATAAACATCATTTAATATAGTTTGAGATATATATTGCGGTGATTATCAACATATCTACACCCTTTACTTTTTTATTCAACTCCACACCCTTGGATTTCTTTCTTCTTTATTCACTCTCTTTCCTCTCTACTGCAAACTCACGTCTTTCCTTGTTCTATGTTATTGAAACAATCTCTTCTAAATTTGCAAACCCACTTCTTTCTCTATATCACATTTTAAAGCAACTCTCACCAACCCAGACATCATTTTTGGAACAAATCCACTCACTGGTGTCTCAAGTTCAAGTGGCTTTTTTCAAAAGCTGAAACAACAAATCGAGGCTTGGCTATGGAAACTGCAGTAGGTGGAAGCTTCTTCTTTTTCGGCAAAGAAATGAAACAGGTTTAAACATTTGCATTGTTGTGATATTGGTTAATGTTTAAGTGTTTGGTTTCAACTTTTGAGTCCAATGGAGAGGTTATAGCTTAGACATGAAAGGTAGAAAAACTAAATGAATAGAGATAAGAAACAAATAAAACAACATGCGAAAATTGTATTCTACATAAAAGCTTTTGGGATGTCATCATACAATGCCAAGAAAACGATGATTTAAGATGCCCGATGATGTATAATAATATTAAAATTTCTAGTGACACCTCTAAACCATCGAAATGTATAATTTTAAAAAGGAAACCTAATATGGAGGTGGTCAACAACATGGCAAAATCTTGGTTCAAATATTCACACAAATGGCAGGCCATTGGTGCATTATGTCAAATGAAACTTCATCAACATTTTGAACTGTTCCATAAAAATATCCTATATGAGTTACTCCAAAAAAAAAAATATATATATATATATATATTCTAAACCCCCATATTTGATTCTTGAAAGGTTTTCTACTTCTCTTCCAACATGTTTCCTTGCCATTTGGTTGTTCCACTGCCGACCTCAGCCGAATCACATATGCTGTAGTTAACCATATATGAATCACACTAACCTTATAAATAGTCTTCACTTTGAACTCTTTAAATGCAAGCATTAATTCCCACAAACACACTAAACTCATCAATGGCCTCTTCCAACATCTTTTTCATTATTGCTATTGTTACTGTCTTTGCAATTCCATCGAGTTTGGCCAGTGAGTTTGTGGTTGGTGATGAGAAAGGATGGAGCCTTGACTTTGATTACCAAGCTTGGGCAGCTGGAAAGGAATTTCGAGTTGGTGATAAGCTTGGTAAAACTAACGTTCCCATATATATAAATGTACATTAAGCAATTGTTTTGGGTGATGAAAAGTAAAACAATTTTGTTGGTTCAGTTTTCAGGTATACACCAGGAGTTCACAATGTGGTTAGAGTCAGTGGAGTTGAGTTCCAACGATGTGAAGCAGTAAATAGCACTGATCCATTTACCACTGGAAATGATGTGATTACACTGCTGACACCAGGAAGAAAATGGTACATTTGTAGTGTACCCAGGCACTGTGCAGCCCGTAACATGAAGCTTAATATAACTGTGCTTTCTGAAGTGGGATCCCCTTTTGCTGCTCCTGGTCCTATTCCAGGCTCACAAACGCCATCATCTTCTACAAGAGGAAGTGCTGTGTTTAGCTTTTATGGATGGATTGCATTCATGGTTAGCTTCGTCGGTGTGCTCCTTGTTTAATGTTGCAATTTTTGTTCCAGGTCAATTTTAAGATAAAATGTACTGGTTTTGAGTGTTCAATTCTTGAATTTGCTGTTGTTGTGGCAATGGTTTTGTAACAATCATATTTAATGAAGTCGATATATTATTCTCTTTCAAATCACATCCTTTCTGAATTTGTCAAATCTTGATATCATCTTTTAGCTAATACAAGTTCACCAATCTAATATATATATATATATATATATATATATATATAAAGGTAACCTACTTAAAATTTTCTTTTTAATCTATTTGATATCTAAATTTGAAAATAGTCTTAGTTTTTTCATTAGATTTTTTCAATTCCACTAATAAACAGCCGCCACATGTCATGTTTTATATTTAATAAATTGGTTGTAAAATTAGTAAAATATATTTAGTTGAAGTTATAAAGTATCTTAAACCCACCATACTCTCTCTTTCATTTGCTTCTTCTTCCTCATCTTCCCCATATCACTTCTATAAAATTAATAAACCCCGTGATGGAAGCCATAGCTATTTACAGTGGTGGAGTCAGGATATTAATCTTGATGGTCAAACTAAAATTAGAAGTCTTATGTAACTGTCGATTTAAATATATAAACAATCGATTCAAAAGAAATAGTATTTCAATATGACAATCGATTTAAACATATAAAAAATATATTCAAAAGAAACAATATTCCAACAATTAAGACGAAATAGCTATCATTTGACTCAGTTAACCATTTTTTATTCTGTTTTCACAAGAATGCTCACTGTTTCATAAGCTATCATTTGACATGTTTTTAAACAAAGCAGCCAAGGTTTTCTTCCTCCCCTTCACTTTGGCCGAAACTTACTATAATATTATCTAACTATATTTTTGTTTCATTTTTACACTTCTAACAAGTTAGAAACCATCTTCTAATCTTTTTCATCCAAAAATATACACATTTCACTTAATTTTATAAGTTTCCAAGTTCCATCAATATCCTTTAATGACAACTTTTAATATACTTGATAAAACAAAAATCTATTGGTACATATATGTAAAACAAGTTTTAAATATTCAAAATCTATTAAAAGTTTGAAGAAAAACATAACTTATACTTCAAATTTGAAGGAAAAATGAATAATAATATTTTTTTCTTTCTTTTCTTGCTAAGCACCGATATAAGGAAGAAAGATGATAAAAGTCTCTTCATCCTTTCTTTTCTTTTTATATATATTATTATATTACTTATAAAATATTATTATGTTAAGTAAACTATTAAATAAATATTAATTTATTATTATTTAACAAAAATATTATTCAAAAGTTATCATGAGTAATTTAGCTTCTTCAAGAATATTTTCTCTTTGTTTTTATCAAGAATAAAATTTTTAACATTATTTTTAATCCTATAAAAATATTGGAAGGGCCTAATATATATACAAAAGGGAAAATTGCAAAAATATTAAACCTTGTGGGGCTTACTTATATTTTGAGAGGACTATAGTGTAAATCTACAAAAGACTAAATTAAAAAAGTTTAACTTTGGAGGGCCATGGCCCTGGGCCTCAACGTGGCTCCGCCACTAGCTATTTCCCTTGAAAGAAATTATTTTACCCATAAAGCTATAGTAATTTGGGTGATTGAATCAATTTTTTTGCAAGGTTAATCGGTTGCTGAAAATTTTGGGTGAAGATGAAAGGATTTTTTTCGAAAATGTTTAATGTTTTAACTTAATTTCAAATAGCAGATGTAGTTATGGTTTTCAAGTTTAAGTATCAATTAAATTAAAAAAAATTTAAGTACCAAATAAGTATAAGTTGTCAAGTTCAGGTACCTTTATATATATTAACCCTTAATATTATAAATGCCTTTGATAATTATTTTAATTTTTTACTTAATATAAATTTTCAAAAAAAAATTATTAGATGAAATAAATAGGTATCATTTAATGTAGAAATTATTAAGATAATTTTATTTTATTAAAAAATTTAAATAAATTATCTTTTTTTAAAATGAAATATTTAAATTATCATATCTATCTTTTATTCAAAAATTATATAAAAAATTATATTCATAAGATTAAAATAAAAAAGAAGTAATCTTTTAAAATCAATATTTACTTTTATTAAACAATATAATTATATTCATTACTTATATTTATTAATTTATCAAACAAATTTTTAGTATAAATTTAATACTTACAAAATTTTACAATAAAATTTAATATTTAATTTTTCATAATTTAAATTTTCAATTTATCAAACATGATCTAAATCCATTGAATTCACTTCGATTTGATTGACTAATCGTTTGCTCACCTCTAATTATTATAAATTTAACGTCCCATTTGATAAAGAAATTTTAAAGTTTAAAATTACCGACTAAAACATTAAAAATTTTGGAGGTATAAGATCCAAAGTGCAGCAGCAACAGTGTGCTAGAGAGGCCTGCTTAAATTCGGCAAGTTTCAGTGTCTTTTGGCAGTCACCAAACAAGCTTCAGCCGGCCAAACATGGAAAATTTCTCGTCTTATTTTTCCCTTTATATTCTAAAGTTTCTCAAAAACCCACAAGCATCAAGGAGTCCAGCTGATTCAATTAATAAAAACAAAATATATTACCTGTTTCACTTGTGATTTAAATTCCTAAACCCCTACACATATAGGTGTTTAGGTGAAAATGAATGTGGGCCAAAAGGTCAAGACCTAACGTCATCATAACATCAGATTCAGAGTCATGTGAAAAGTGGGATCGTTAGTTAACATGCTGGAAAACCTTGCATGCTCCATTACAGCAGTATATATATAAAAAAGGAGCCCACACTGTCTTATGGAATCCATGTGTTGCATGAAATTTTGGTTCAATTTTCGGTGTAGATTGAGAGTTCTGAAAGTTGAAATGAGAAGCTAGCAATTGCTTCCTCTCTAATGCCTTAACCCCAAAGCAAAGCGTTATCTTATATCCCTATGTCAAGAAGACACGTGCCAGTATAAGTAAGAGTGTTCATTCGGTTAATCGACCCGAATTAGCATTAACCGAATTAATCGACCTCTCAAAATTTTTAACCGTTAATCGAACTGAAATTTTTTTCAAAAAAATTAACCGAACTGAAATTTTTTCGGTTAATTCAGTCGGTTAACCGAAAATTATATGTTTTTAATTTTTGGTTAAAAATTAACCGAATTACCCGAATTAACCGAATTATCCGAAATAAATCACTACATAATTAAAAAGATTACATAAGTCCTTGAATCACTACATAATTAAAAAGATTACATAAGTCTTTGAATAACTATATAAAAATAATATATAATAAATTAAAATACATTTATAAGAAATTTTATTGATTTCATGCTTAAACTCGCTTATTAGGACTTGTTTGCAAAAGTTGCTAAATAGGGATTCTAATTTATAGAGTACTTGATTGAAATGGGGGTTTGAAGTAAGAGTCTTTAAATGGTAATTAAGATCATGTTTTAGATGATATGCATGCTTAGATGATTGTTATTAGAAAGAAGTTATGAAAGAGTAAAAATTTGCAGGGGTTCTAATTTACGCTTGGCCTTCTGCCCTTCTCAACCTTTTCTTTTATTTGTAATTTTTATAATTTAGTTGGGTTGGGTATTTGGGGGTTGGGTAATTAGGCTTGGTTGGGTAATTGGGCTTGGTTGAATATTTGAGTTTGGATTGGATTGGGTAAGTGGGCCTTTTATATATTATAATTTTATTTATTAATTTTTTCAGTTAAACTGAAAAAATTCGATTAACCGACCGATTTCGAACCGAATTAACCGTTAACCGAAAAATTAAAAAATAATTAATCGACCCCCGACCGAAAAAATTCGGTTAACCGCCCGATTAACCAAATTCGGTCGGTTAACCGAATTTTTTCGGTTTTACCCGAATTTTGCACAACCCTAAGTATAAGAGATAAGATTGACTCTATATTGATCCCTTGAGTTTGATTAACCGTCCCACTTCAAATAGAATCTATCATCCGAGCTTAAAGAGCATAATCTTAATTTAAACATTGGTAGATTACGTTTGAATTGAGACGGATGGCCAAGAGATCAATATAAAGTCAACTATATCTCTTATACAGACACATATCTTCTTAATGGAGAGATAAAACACCTTAATACGCAGCTAACTCGACAATGACAAGCCATGTATCCTACAACTCATCATTGTAAATCTTACCCTTCAACTAACTCAATGAAAATTTTTTAAAGCCAGCCACTAAGAGAATGATGTTCCAACCACCACAAAAATTTTGAGCCTACCCTAATTATATGTCCCACACTGATGCAAGTTGCTGATTAGTGATTGTGAATTCCCAATCAAGCCATACCAAGTGGGTTCCTCTAGAGCTTAGAGCCTAGAGACATATACGTGGCAACCAGCATTGGGGCGGCTAACCAGCAATGCCTAATGGTTTAAACAGGATAGAGCTGAAGCATATGAACAGGCAATGTGGTTCATATTTGACATAATTGTCAGCTTCTCAACCGTTCATACATTAACAGTTCAATTTCCACGTAATTTCCTAGCAAGACAAGAATCCATGATAGATCGACATTGGTTTGCAGTTGAAAAACATTCGTCATAGTGATGAAATAAAAGCTAAAATTCTCTAATCAACAATATGTTACAATGCCAGCTTTTAGACATACAAAACTTGGTATTTCAACATCAGGCGCAGTTAGTTTCCTGGAATCGAAATATGGAATCTGACCAGCTTTTAACTCTGCAATGCAATGGTTCTTAAAAAGATTCTAAAGTTCATCAGCTTTTTTATTTTATAGGAGTAACAAGCCTCATTGGTCAATTACCTCAAAACTGACTAACAATTAGGGGCTGAACCATTGTCCCTATCAATGAATTGAAGTTAACCCCTTTGCTTTTTCAAGATGATATATTTCATACAGAAAATGACCACCATGATGAGAAATAAATGTGAAGAATTGATCAATTATCATTGGATGGAGAAACACAGATTATAAATCAAAACCTACAAAGATGAAAGTTCATACAAACTCAGATATAAGGCTGAAGAATGTGAATCATGCATAGATTTAAGCTGCAAAGTAAGCAAATGAGTATGGCATGAACAGAAGATTGAAGTCAATAATAATCCAACATAAAGAATTGGGAGAACTTTTTCTCCCAATTATAACAAATGTTTGAATAGAGATTTTTTTTTTTTTTTTTTTTTAAATTTTATCTGTCCATATCAATATAGCAAAAGCATACTATAAGATTACAAACAGGGGAAAAAGTGAAAAAGAGAATTTTATTCTCTTAAACCACCCCCAATAACAAAAGGAAAAAAAAGAGCATCTAACCCTTTTTTCCCCTTTTTTTTTTTCTCAATTCTTCCTATACAATTCCAATCACAAATTTCTTTTTTTCCTTCCATTAAATCTAATCGAAAGCAAGAAATTATAATGAAGAACAAAAAAAGAGCCGCACCCATGTTTGTGACCTTATTGTCAGTGTGTAGTGACCTTAGATCTTTTCTTTGCTTCGCTGTAAAGCACAACTCCCATTATTGTAACAGCGAATCCAGCCATCCCCATCACGGTCACCGGATTCTTGAAGATCATAACCGACACAAACGCTGCTAATGCAGCTTTGGCATTTCCCAAAACCTGCAAAGTAAGGGCACTCGTATGTTTGGTAACCAAAAAATTTGTTAAGTTCACCAAATAAGCCACCGTAGCATTCCCAACCAACAAGAAAACAATGAAAGAATCAGTCTTGGCTTTCTCAAGTGTGATTCTTGCAACATTTCCTTCAATATATAGAGTAAACGGTAACAAAATCATTGCTGCCATAGGAGCCATATACAGCAGCAAGTTCATGGAATGTAGCTTCTCAGCTTCACTAGTTAACAAGATCCCTTGAACTACAGACTTTAAAGCACGACCAGCAGTAGAACCAACACAAACCAAGAACCCAAACAGGTTAAACAAAGGCTCACTGTTACTAGCCAACACAATCCCAAAAACCACAGGCAAAAGTGCACAATAAACCTCAGCAGATTCCTTCTTGCAAGTGATTAAGAAAGCGAAAATTGCAGTGAAAAAAGGGGTCGTGGCGCCAATAGCTTGGTTAAACGACACTGGAATGTACCTTAAAGAAGTGTTCCCACACACGACGGAGAAACAAAAAATGGCACTCAAAGCAAATATTTTGAAAAACTGCTTCCTCGACAAAATATGTTGCCTTGGAACTATTTCAAGAAAGTTTATGGCTACGTAACTGTAACAAGCACATGAGATCATGTGGAGCATGGTGAGAAAGATTGGATAACGGTAGCCATAAAAGCTGAGGAGATACTTGTTGAGTAAAAGGACCCCAATGTTGGACATGAACCATGAAGCAATGATCAGTGCCGTTAAGAGATTAGGAGAGAGATGTGATCCAACGCTGTAGATGCCGTTTCTCACCTCAGCTGTTGGGGTTGCCGGGATGTCCAAAAGTTGGTGGTCGGCAGTGGCGGTTGAGTCCAATCTTGGGTTGCTCATCCTCCTTGTAGTCCATGTTTGCGCCTCTACCATTTGAGTCCTTCGGGAGTGACAGTAAAGATGGTAGCTTTGAGCCAAAGTCTCAAAAATGAGAAAAGAAAGATTTTTTTCTTTCCCTCTGTGTTACTTAGCTGGTTAGATCTGAAGGAGGGAATGGAATGTTGAGGAAGATATGTTCGTTGAGGTGATCTGATCGGACGGTGAATAATTAGATTTGAGAAAATGGAGAAATAGGAAGCGTTGGATGGGAAGGAAGGGGTAATGGAGGGAATAAAATAAAAACATAAAAGTAAAAGTAATATTAGTAAAGATTAGATATCCTCGTGAAAGCAGGTTGGAGAGTGCTGGTGATGGATTCGCTTGCAAGACTCTTGTCTCAATCTGACCACATTTCTCATATTTTGTTATTTTTTATATTTACTTCAAACTTATTTCCCTCTCCCAGTTTTTTTCTTTTCATATAACATTTCTTCCATCCCATCTAATTTGTTTTAATTTTTTTAATTAATTAAATTTAATAAAATATATTTTAAAATTATTTTACTCATAATTTATATTTTTTTCAGTTTTTATCCATAATTAATTTTTAAGAATAAAATCTCAAAGTTGGAAAAATCTTATGTAACAATTTTATTGAGATGGGGAATACAAAAAATAAAGGTTAAAAGGTTCGAGAATTCCTTAATTTAAAAAATTTTAATTAAGCGACTAAAAAAAGTATTCAATTGAGTCCTTAAACATCAAATTTTTCATCAATTAGGTTTCTTGACCAATTATTTCCGTCATCGGCCATTAGTTTCCTAACATGACTGTTAACGATCATTGAGCTAGCCATGATGCTAAGATGGTGGTCTATGTTAGTAACAATTGTTGACATAGCATCCCCACGTGAGCAAAAATAAAAATTTTGTAAAAAGTTAAAAATATTATATTTTAAATTTCAAGTCCAAAATAAATCTAGACAAATATTATAAATAGAAATAAAAATAAAAAAATATTTGAAAATTTCATATCCATAATGAACCTAAAAAATCTTTTGTCTAAATTCATTCTCGATGTTATTTTTTAAAGGGATAATATAAAATTTGACCATTGAACTTGACAACTAGATTGACTTTGATACTTATACTTTTTTGGTCCATTTTGGTGCCTGAACTTAGCCACTAGATCCATTTTGGTTCATGAACTCGGATTCTATCAAAATTTGATGATGTGATTAGTGTTACTAGAACAATATTAGATCTGTCGGTCAGGTTGGTTGGGTTGACAATCAATCAATATAACAGTCAGAACAAAGGGATTGAATCGATTGAATCAAAAACTGCTTGAAAATTGTAAAAAAAAAAAAGGACAAAAATCGACAACTAAACAAGTTGAATCAGTTTAATAAATTTTTTTTTCTAGATTTTTATAATTTTTTAGTTATTTATTTAATTATTGTTTGGCTAGTTCAATCAATCAATTATTAAAACACTAGATGTGACACTTAGAGATTGTGACATATCGTCAAACTTTTATGTTTTCAAGTTTAAGAACCAGAATAAACGCATATTAAGTTTGAGTGGCAAAGTGGATGAAGAAAAATACGTGTACTAAAGTGGACCTAATTGTCAAGTTCAATGATAAATTTCATCCCTCTAATTTACAAAAACCAAGAAGTTAGCTCATCTACTTAATTTGCTAAAATTTAATCCTCATACTTTGTTGAAAACTGAGGTTAGACCAATTATTAGTAAGCAAATGAACTTGAATAGTTGATATTTGTTAATTTGTTGCATATAAATGTTGGATAGTTGATTTTTGTTAATTCATTGTATATAAATTACTAAATTATTGATTTTTAGGTAAACAATTTAGTGGTAAAGTTTAACAATGTTATCTAGTTGAAGTAGTTTTTTAGTTTTGTAAATTATTATGACCAAATTTCAATAAATTAACTTCTCAATTTTTATAAAGTATAAGGATTAAGTTGATAATTAAACCTTATATACAACGTAACATATAACATGTTGAATAAATTTTAACAATACAATGAAAAAAGACGCATGATAAAATGAGTGTAGACTGTAGAGGGTTTTGTAAGTAATTGAAATGATTTTAGGTATTTCAGAAGTTTAATTTTGATTATCTATATTACTATAGTTATAATACAATGGTAAATTTCAGTTTTGGTCCTTATCCTATGTTGACATTTTAAATTTAATCTATATATTTTAGTTTTAACATAATTTGGCATCTAAACTTTTACAATTCATTAGTAATCTAAATAATCACTATTGTTAACTATTTCAATTAAAATTCTAACACCAATTTTTATTAAGAATATTATTTCAACAAAAAGAATTATTTTATTAAGATGAGTTTGAATGGATGTTTTTAAGAACATTTTAATCGAAATAGTTAAGGGTGTTAATTATTTGAATTAACTAATGTCATTGTAATAGTATAAAGACCAAATTTTGCCAACATAGTGCCAAATTTAGCCCTTCACGTTTATATCTTTTGTTAATTTGACTATTATTATTAGCTAAATTTAGCCATTGGCCATTTAAAAATAATCAAATTTTACCATCAACCGTTCAAAAAGAGACAAATTATTATTTTAATAGAATTACTGACTAAAATGTTAAATTTTTAAATATGGCAGCCTGTATAACAATTCACATGTATTTCATGTTATTTTTTTAAAAAAAAATTATGAAGTTTTTAAAATTTTCTTTTGAATTTTTTTATAATTTTTAAATTATTTATTGATGTGACATAGAAGACAAATAGTGTCATGTCAATATAAAATACATATGGGTTGCAATGCAAGCTGCCACAAGTTGTTAAAAAATAATGTTTTAATTAATATTTTCATTAAAAAATGATTTAACTCTTTTTGAAAGTTTAATTGCTAAATTTAATTAAAAGAAGAATTAAGGATTAAATTGACAAAAAAAAAAGGGTAAACGTTGAGGTATAAGTTTGACATTATGCTGATTTTGTTCAAATATATATATATATATAAGAACTAAATCTCAAAATTTATACATACTAAAAGATCAAAACCATAATATGATTGAAAACACTCTACACCTAACACAAATTATACCAAATAAAAATATAAAAATTAAATCACAAATTTATTCATAATAAAGTGATCAGACCCATAATCTAACTGAAACACACTCATCCCTATTATATATATAGTATAATAAAAAATTAAATACTTGATACTATTCAATCTTTTTTTATGGATTTAATATATTGCAGACTGTTAAATTTATCATTCAAAATTGATTCATAAGGCTATAAATGAGAGTCTAAGAAATGTTCATTACCTAAATTTATTTTCATTTTAATACAAAATTTTAGTTGCTTATAACAATAAAAGCATAAGATATTCAAACCAAATATCCATTAATATATTTAAATTTTTTAAAAAAAGTAATTTAGTATCATAAAAGAATTGTAGGAGCCCATTTTCGCCCGAGCCCATTTTTAACCAAAAACAAAACAAAATAAAGCCAAAACAGAATTTAAAAGCCAACCCAAATAATAAAACCCAATAATGTCCAGTCCATTTACAGTAGGCCTAAACACTACCCAATTACAAGCCCATGAAGCCCAATTACATTAAAAATTTCTGGAAACCCTAAGGGTTTCAAGAATACTCCAGTGCCGCTCAGCCAACCCCCACGTGTGTCGTCCCACGCCAGCAGAGCGCTCGGGCTAACCCGCTTCCACGACGTCTTCACTTGCAAACAGAAACAAAAGAGCCAGCAAAGCAATAACAGAATAATAATGGAATATTGTAGAAGAAAAATGGATTTTTCATTTCTTTCGATTTGGCTATAAAAAGCCAAGCATGTTCATCTGTAATTTTTTACGGAGACTAATACAAAAATAAAAAATTCGAAAAACAGAAAAGGTGATTTTCATTTTTTTTCTCTTCGATTTAGGGTTTCTGTTTCATTTTTTTTTTACTTTGAGCATAGATACGGAAATAAAAAGAAAAAGGATTACCTTTAGGGCGATACCGTCCTCGTTCTCTCCGTCGCAATCGGGGGTGGACGAACACTTTAGCCAAACCAGACCTTCGTGAATCACTGTTCACCATTTGCAGTGGCGTTTTAGTGATTAAATTGAGGGCTTTGAGAGGCCGGTAGAGAATAATATTCAAAGAGGCTAGGGTTTGGTTTAGAAACAAAAAGGGATTAAACTGTTCTGATTGTTTTTTTTAGGTTTTATTTACTGATTCAAACCATGAGAAATGACATTGTTTGAAGCTTGATTAAGTGGCTTCAAAACGACGTCGCATAAAGTAGCCCCGATCCGACCCGACTCGAAAACTCGGAGAATCCGCGTGTTTTGTTTAAAAGGATTATTTACTGCATTGATCCTTCCGTAATTTACTATTTTTCAATTTAGTCTTATTAAACGCAACGTTTTCGCAACCAGGAATAATTGCTAGTTTAATCCCTGATCGTTTGCGTGCATTTCATTTGAGTCCTTTGATTTTCTTTTATTTTCGATTTTTGCCCCAGATTCCTGCTTTCATTTTAATTTAATCTTTTTTATATTCTATTTTCTTTAATTATTTTTTTACTTAAACATTATTATTATTATTGTTAATATTATTATTATTATTATTGTCTTATTATATTAAAACTATTGTGTATAGTATTTTATTTATTTATTAACTTACAAGTTTCTATTGTTGTTATTAAACTATTTTCATGTATATTATTACACTACAACAAAACAGACTTTTAGCGGCGTTTTTTTTGGCCTTTAGCGGCGTTTATAAGCGCCACTAAAAGTGTTTGCGGCGCTTCTGTAAGCGCCACAAAAAACGCCGCTAATACAACCGCCGCAAAATTTTGCGGCGTTTATGTGGAAAAAACGCCGCTAAAAGTCATGGTCTTTAGCGGCGCTTTCCCAAAAACGCCGCTAAAAGTCATGGTCTTTAGCGGCGCTTTTCCAAAAAACGCCGCTAAAAATCACAAAAATAAGAAAAATTAAAATATTATACTTTTAGCGGCGCTTTGACCAAAAACGCCGCTAAAATTCCTAAAAAATAAAAAAATAAAATATTATACTTTTAGCGGCGCTTTTACCAAAAACGCCGCGAAAAATCCTAAAAATAAAAAAAATTAAAATATTATACTTTTAGCGACGCATTTACCAAAAACGCCGCTAAAAGTCCTAAAAAATAAAAAAATAAAATATTATAAAAAAATTGAATTATTTAACAATTTAAATATTGGAATAAAAAGGTAGAATAGATGGTACACAAGATTTTATAAAATATTGAATAAACAAATAAATAAACTTGATCTTATAACTTCATGAATTCAGCATAACATCCAATTGTCATGACTACATCAGGAATTCCAACTTCCAAATTTCTTACAGAATCTCCAATGGCGAAGAATTATTCCCACCGCTGCAGAATAAAAAAAATTGAACCATAGCCATAAGTATATCGACTTAATTGAACTATATTATATTACCACATTCCAAAATGATACAGATCTAGCTTTTGCATGAAAAACATGCATCAAGTATATAGAAAATGCTTTGACAATAATCAATAGTCTATTTAGAAAAGCAACCAATTGCAATTTAGATGCAACACCTGAGAATACATTAACTTACTGCTAATATATCGTCAATGGTATTCTGCACCCTCTAATGCAAGCAGTCCACCAACTGAAACATGACACACTTAACGATTTGGTCATACAAAAATGACATTTATGATCAAGATACAATCAGCCATGCATTAAAACAAAAAAAAATGCTTTAGTCATGCCTAAACTTATAAAGCATGCCACAAAGCTCCATAAATTGCATCCAAGAACTTTCATCGATAGATCATCAATTCCTTCATATCCCTATTTGCCCATCTTCTTAGTTAAGAGAGGTGGATAGATGAAGCATTTATTTTTGCTGAAAAAGTTAAGATCAAACTGCCCATATAGAAATAAATAAATAGAGAAAGCGAAGCTAAGTTCACATATGAAGTAGGAGTAATAAAATAAGTAGAATGTAAGGAAACAAAAGGACAAAGAGTAGGTAAGTGGCAATTAGATTAAGCAAAAGAGCAGATCAAAGCAATTGCAAATGCTAGTAGTTGTAGAAATAGTAGCGAGATGTGAATAGGAAAAAACCAACACATAATTAAAGAACACTATAATTTAGCAAAATTAAATTTAAAAAAAAAAAGTTGAGAGTGAAGAGTAAAGAGTTAAAATAGCACACATTCTTTTCTTCAAGCGTTGAATATAAGAGAAAGAAAAGAAAAGGGTGAAATGGGCGTACTGAAATGTAATGTTGACCAATGTCCAAAATTAATGGAAATGTAATGGTTTTATAATCAGACAAAGCTAGTAGTACTCATAATCTTTAACCCATATTAGGAAAATAGCTTCACATAACATTATGTTAAACAAAATAAAGTGATGCTTTAGATATAATCAAATTAAACCAAAGGAAGTCAAACCTAAATGGCAATTAGTTGAAGACCGAACATTATAGCGTAAGCCAACAGCTATCTCCCATTCAAGCAAAGATTTGTTATAAATCCGTACATGTGACAACGAGCAAGGTTCCCGTGAAAAAGGAAACAAAAGAGAAAAATTTTCTGAGACAAGGCTAAAAATCCCAACAAAGATATACTCATTAGAAGTCCTAACTTAGTTGCAACAAGTTCATACATGTAGTATTTAATATCTCACTTTTATAATGTTAATGGTGTTTAGAACACCAATTAGAAGGAAAGAAAGAAAACAAAGTAATAAGGTTTTCTCATAATAATTAAATATACATGCTTACAAATTGTAAATTGGATGGCGAGTCGATTCCAAAGAACTCTTCATTGTGTTCAAAGAAAGCCTTGAAATTTTTGAGAAGCTACAAGAAGAATAAAAAAGAAACTCCATAAAATCAAAAATAATAAAATAAATGAAAAATAAAACGGCATAAATAGCAAAAGTACGTAAACAAGCAAGCAATTAACCACGTGAACAAGTCTCTTTTGAACCACGTAAACAAGCAATTAACCACAACAATTAAAATATTGAATAAAATATTGATACACAAGTCTCTTTTGATACACAAGATTTTATAAAATATTGAATAAACAAATAAATAAACTTGATCTTATACCTTCATACAAATATATATTAAAAACGTATATTAAAAGAATAACTTAATCATAAACAATTACAAACAATAACTTACATGTAAACATATATATCATAATATATACATAGAAAAAAAGGGATCAATTTAAGTAACTTAAGCATTTAAATTGATAACTTAAGCATTTAAATTGATCAATATGGTTAATAAGGTTAATGCATGGGGCATGCACTCGAGTGTTCATTATTGTCTTACCATGTGAATGCTTGAACTTGTAAAAAGTATACATTTTGTTCTAACCATAATGTTATTATTGTTTCTTCTAATATATCATAAACAATGACAATTTGCTTTATATTGGACAACAAAGTTAAAATTTACTATTACTCCCTATATTATTTTTAAATTCTAAATTTAATACTTATTTTAATTTAATCAATTTTAGTTCTTGTACTTTTCCAGCTCTAATCCAATTGGTAGCAATTAAATCAATTTGGATCAATTTTGCTTGTAGTCTTGTAATTAGTCTATGGTCTTCAATTTGGTCGTTCTTAAACTCTATACTTTTTCACATTTAAGTAACTTACATGTAAACATATATATAATCTGAATAAACAAAGTATTCAGGATTAGAAATTAAAACAACAAATAATCAGAGGACATTTCTTTTACACAAGCATCAACAGTTAATTTCGAAGTTCAAAATCAACTGCAAATACAAGTACTGAAGTTTACCGATTGTCTGTGGCAGCGGAGAGCGACAGTGACAGTGACGCAGTAGAGGAGACGGTAATGCAGCAAGTCCTCGGCTCGGAAGTCCTATTCAATTCTACTCACTTTCAAAATTACCTGTGAAGCCAAATTTAGAGCTTTCAGATCAGCAAATATATACAGCACGAAAACTTAATTTCACTTATTTACATTATTAAAATTTTTTAATTTAATTTTTTAAAGTCACATTTTGAAATTAATTTTTTTAATTAATAGCTATGTAATAAAAAAGTCATTATAATATGCTTGAATTTAATATAATAAATTTGATAATATTGACAATTGAACTTGTATTTTTAAATTCAAAAAAAAAAGGACTAATCAAGTCGATTTCCCAAGCATATCTTGCTGAAAAATGAAATTCAAAACCTTAGGTTATAAGGATACACCAACCAAACTAACTGATATTCTTTAAATAAACCCAAAGTATTTGTTGTGCAAAGATGTAAGTGGGTGAACAACAAAGATAATTTTTGAGTCAAAAGAAAACAAGTAACATTTAATTAAAATATATCTAGCCAATCATAAGGGTTATCAAGCCAAGTAGAGAAAGGAAAAGGAAAACGAACAAGAAGAAACAGAAAAAACGAGACAATCCACGTGAGAGTTTTATATCTTTAGAAGGTAAAACACCATGTGAGAGCCTTAATGCTCAACATGTTAAAACCCATCTTTCTTTTCCAAGTAACATTGATAGGTAAAAACTAGAGCTTACAAAATATTTCATTTGATATATATACATACATATATGTATATGTATACATATATCATCGGGCCGCTATTAAGTTCAAGCATTGATTGAGTTTGACCTTAGTTGTCTTACCTATAGGATCCATCAAGCAATATATTTGTATTGATTGAGTTTGACCTTAGTTTGACCTTAGTTGTCTTAACAATCATGAAACCTCACTGCTGCTAAATTCAGCATGACATTTGTATTCTCAAAAGCTAGTCTAGCAACAAACAGAATCGGAAGCTAATTTAACCAAGCAAAAACGTGGACCTTTCACCCCCACCATTCCAATTCAACCTAATGCCAACAGCCATCTCCTATTGATTTCAATGAATGAAAAACTAACTAAATATTCTATTCTCAAAAGTTTCTTCAAGGTAGCTTTTGGGAATTTAGATTCAAATTTTGAACCCGGATTTTAAAATATCGCAAGTTGTGTGATCAGAACACATACAAAAATAAAATTCCTGATTATTTCTCAAATCCATGGACTCATGTACCTATTTAGTATAGAATTTGAAATTCCTATAGTATCTATGAATTTGACAGTATTCATATTTTTATACTACTCAATTTTCAAATATATAAATATACTGAATCTCAACTAATTCATTAGTATTTCCATAGCTGCAAGTTTCTATACACTGCTTAGGAGGGAAATGAATCGTCACACATTATGGCTAGAGCAGAGGGACTAAAAAGGGGGGAAACGATTTACCTTGTGGATGAGGTGCCGGGATTTGTTATGAGGGAGGTCGAGAGAGACAGAAGACCAACTGGGTCATGCGTACCAATGTTCCCGATGGAGGTGGTGATTACTAATATTTTGACCGGCTGAAGCAGCGGCAGAAGCTGAACCCCAACCAAACCCTAAGCAAAGAAGGGATGTGCCTTAGTTCAGTCTCGAGGACGGGATAATAGGGCGTAGTAGCACCGAATATGTCGGAGTAGTCCCACCCAAAGATGGATGGACAAGCCAAGAGTACCAATCAAGGAAGCCTTTCACTTGTGAGAGCTTTCTTTCCTGATGGGGACTAACAAAAGGAGACGAATATAGGAAGAGGAATGAGATGAAAGTTAAGGATTTCGGGAAATCATAGATTGGGGGAACAGAAATCAAAAGAGATGAAAGTTAAGCAATTTTTGATAAACGGTAACAATACGGCGCCGTTTTACACAAATAGATTTGCGGCGTTTTTTATAAGCGCGCTATATACTCCGCTTTGCATGGCGTTTTCAAGAAAAACGCCACTAAATATACAAAACTACGTCGTTTTATTTACAACACAAACGTATTTGCGGCGTTTTTTAAGAAAACGCCACTATTCCCAATTTTAATTTTTTTCCCATTTTTCAATTTTAATTTTCATTCTAATTTTAACCTAAATTTTCCTAAGTTTTTCCTTTCAAAATTTTCTTAATTTTAATTCTAATTTTGTTATCATATATTTATGGAAAAGATAAATATAAAATATTTATAAAACAAATGTACAATTAAAGGCGGTGGAAATTTTAACAAAAAATAAATTTAACATATTTAAAAATTAATATTTAATATTTAATTAAATATTATTTTGATACTACATATTTAGAAAATTAAATTATAAATTGCAGTGTATAATTATATTGCAGGAAAAACCTAATAAATTATGTTTTTTATTTTGATTTATATTCTAAAAAACAATAAAAACCCAATATTCTAATAAATAATAATTTACATTTATCTTATTTTGATTTATATTCTAAAAAATCCAATATCAATCCCTAAATCATAAACCTTAAACCTTAAGCACTAACCCACAAACAACTAGCCTTAAACCCCAAACTCAAAACCCCAAACCTTAAATACTAGACCATAAAACTCGAACCCTAAACTACTCTAAACTACAAACCCTAAATCATAATCCGAGACCAACTTTTTGGGAATTCATGTAGCCAATGTTAGTGTAGTACAAAACATATATTTTAATATCTAACACATTAACCATAAATCCCTCATGAGGGATTTCGATTTCGGGTCATATAGATAACACCCTAAACCCTAAACCTTAAACCCTAAAATCCTAAACTAAAACCATAAACCCTAACTCAGAAACCTAACACAGTAACTATTTCCCCTCAAACCCGTAACCTTAAACCCATAAACCATAAACCATAAACCCTAAACCTAAAACCCTAATCCATTAACCATTTCATTCTAAACCCCTAACCCTAACCCTAACCCTAACCCTTAACCACTAACACTTAAACCTTAATACCAGTAAACACTAACATATTAAACACTATACAATAAACCCAGACAAAAAACTTTAAAACACTAAACCCATACACCAAAATAACAAACCCTAAACCATGAAATTAATATACTAAACAATAAACCCTAAATCAATTTTAATAGCTTAATTTATAACTTAAATGAAAACTTCTATATTGTTTAGTTAACAATTTGTAACTTTTCATAATTAAGTAACTAAAATGAAACTTTCTCATAGCTTATAAGTGAATGTATCAAAATAAAATATAATTCAAAGCGAGAAAAATGAAAAAATATGAAAAACTTTTAGCGGCGTTTTCCCAAAAGCGTCGCTAAAGATCAGACTTTTAGCGGCGTTTTCAGAAAAGCGCCGCTAAAGATCAGACTTTTAGAGGCGTTTTCCAAAAAGCGCCGCTAAAGACCAGACTTTTAGCGGCGTTTTCCTAAAAAGCGCCGCTAAAGAACAGACTTTTAGCGGCGTTTTCCAAAAAGCGCAGCTAAAGGTCAGACTTTTAGCGGCGTTTTATAAATAAACGCCGCAATATGTCCTTTTTAGCGGCGTTTTGCTAATAAACGCCGCTATTTCTCTTTTTTTTTGCGGCGTTTTTCTTCAAACGCCGCTAATTTATAATATTTGCGGCGTTTTTACTTAAAACGCCACTAAAAACGCCGCTAAAAGTCTGTTTTGGTGTAGTGTTAATTTCATATTATTTTATATATGTATTCTCTTTTAAATCTATGTACATACATATTTTATTTTAAATATATATATATCTAAACATATGATTGCCATTTTAAAAATCTTATTTTAAATTATATTTATTCCAAGCACTTTCATATTTTCATACATTATTATCTTTATACATGTATTATTACTATTAAATTTTTCATCTTATATATATTATCAATTTTAAACTAGTATATTTTGTTTTTAAGTTATTTCGTATATTACATATTTAAATTTCAAATTGTACATATTTTGAACTCGTTTATGTAGTATTATGTGTGTCTTAATTCTCGTTTTATATTTATTTGTTGTTTGAAATTCAATAGTATTATATTTCATTTGTAAATAATCGCTCCATATTGTATGTTATTATGCCATAGCATTATGTTCACTCAAAAATGTCATGTTCTAACACCATTTGAGCTCTAAAATCATTTTTACTTAAATTTTCAAAATAAGGTAATATTTTTGCGTTTGGAAATTCGAAGAAATCGTGCCCAATCGTGCTGGGTGTGGTTTTTTGTTTGACCAAATAAATGAACATTCTTTCAAATTTTGTCCATATTTTCAAAATAAGGTAATATTTGTGCGTTTGGAAATTTGAAGAAATCGTGCCCAATTGTGCTGGGTGTGGTTTTTTGTTTGACCAAATAGACAAATATCATTTCAAATTTCGTCCATATTTTCAAAATAAGGTAATATTGGTGCGTTTGGAAATTCGAAGAAATCATGCCCAATCGTGCTGGGTGTGGTTTTTTGTTTGTCCAAATAACCAAATACCCTTTCAAAATTTCAATACATGTGCTTGGAGAATTTTGGGGATGATCTAGAATTTGAGGACTCAAATTGTCGTATCCAATCGTGCTGGATGTGATACTCTATTCCTTCGGAACAAGGGAATCTCAATATTCAATCGAGTTATTTAAAATCATAGAAAAAAGGAATAGAATTTCAAAATCATTTCAAACTTTTCAACGTTAGGACATCAATTAATCAATTTGGTACCAATTTTGGGCGTTGCGAGGGTGATAATCTTTCCTCGCACGTAACCGACTCCCAAACCTATTTTTTTCTTGAAATTCATAGACCAAAATTTATTTTATGGGTGACCCGATCACACTTAAACAAAAAAGATTGGTGGCGACTCCATATTTTTAAAGTCAATTCCCATTTTTTAAGACTCGATAAAAAAATAGTTTCGACATCTTGGCGACTCCGCTGGGGATCGGTTGAGAGTTAGGCCATAAATTGATTAGTTTTTGTCCTTTTGATTGAAAATTTGGAAAATTGTTTTGAAAAATCATGTTTCTTTTGATGCATTTGTTTGTGCTATAATGTCGAGTCTCATAAAATACTTTGGCATTGCATTGCATGACCGTTGTGGTCACACCTTTAAGTGGGAGTAAGAAGCTATGCCTTCGTGAGGTTTTCACCTCCGCATGGGCTAGTGGACTGCTTCCGGGATACATTTGTACCTTTGTGCTTCGTGAGATTTTCATCTCCGCATGGCCATAGGGAAATGTATTCCCCTGAACTGAACTCGATCCATATGAACCTATAATGGGCGAGGATTGAGGAATCTGCTGGTTCAGGTACCCTCTCAGTAGAACCAAACCGCATATAGCGAATCCTAAGAGCTAATCCTAGGTAAAGCCGTGTCAAACCCTAGTGGTCACCCATTTAGGTAATCTATTTTGGTTGTTTATTTTTCTTGTGCTAACGTGTTTTGTGTTGTTTATGTTTGGATTACATTGCATTACATTATCATAGAAAGAGGATGTTGATTAATATTTTACTGCTAAATAGAGGAGTTTGTCATAAGGAAACGAATTTCTTGATAAAGTGGATTATAATACGGTTGTTCGGACATGGTCTGAGTAAACACAATAGAAGAAGGTTGATAGTCCGTGGAGGAATGCAAAACCTTGCCCGAAGAATTCAAATTGACAAAAACTACGCAAGAGCCGTCATGCTTCTATTTTCTTAAATAAGCTAATTAAATATCGCAAGGGATAAGTGACCAGCGAACCACGACACGGATCAAGCCGAGTGGAAATAAGAGAGATATCTTTTGGAAGGATTTAAAAGATTCGACCGCAGCGTTCGGATATGAAGAAGATTGATGAGGACAAAGTCGTATATATAATCTGTTTTATGTAAAGATATTTGTTTTCTAGAAAAGTTCTTCTAATGGAATTGAATTCATAATCAATGCCTCTCTTTCTTTTTGCATTCATCCCATGCATTTGCATTGCATTTCATGCATGTGCATTACATCATTTGCATTGCGACATTTTCATTACATTGCATCATTTGCATTTGTTTTTACAAAATGACCCTAATTAGGTGAAGTTATTTCAACAACCTGAGAACTGACGAAAGTCTACTGAGTTGATATCAGGGCCTTAGTGCAAGGCCTGATGGATAATAAATTAGGGAATCTGAACATCAATGACATATCCGAAGAGAGAATCGAGGAATAAAAATTTCCAAGGAAGATTTTAAACAATGGGACTATGAAAGGGATCCCTGTATTTTTAGGGTTGATCTACAGTAATATTCAAAACATGCTTGGTGCTTTAAAGCCCAGAAGCAATAAGAATCCTTTTGTGAAATGGGCTTGTGTCCAGAATTTTTATTTCAATAAAATGCATCTTTTTAAGTAAATATTTTTTCATTCTGAATGTTCGTTCATTCTTTATTCATGACCATAAAAAGAGTTATCCTTAGAATCATTTATTCTTTGGATTACCTTTGTACCTAGGTACCCAGATATCAATGACATGAACGACGTTGTTACAGACTCCCTTTTTGAATGAGATATGGGTCTAGGGGATCAAAGGACTTTGAAAATGACAAAGATTGTAGCCCATATTTTGATTTGTTAAGGATGGTAGAGCAAGTGAAAATAGACTATACTTTGCAAAGGGGTCAGTGGACGTTGCAAGGGGTAAAGATCTAAGCCTAGCTCGCCACTGAAATAAGGGAGACATCATTGAGCTATTTTCAAGAAATCCAAGATGTTTTCGCACAATCATATCAAGGAACGCCAGGCTTGAAACATAAGTATACTGTTTAAAGAGCCCATGGTAATGGTTCCATAATGGTCAAGCTAATCAGGAGGATCGGGCTAGTGGTTTACCAAGAAAAGGAAATGGCATCAGTTACGCTGTAAATGCCAAATTGGGGACAACAAGATTTATGTGCCTCTTCCATTCTTTCTATAGGTGGGGCATAGATGTTATACGGCAAATCTCACCGATACCAATTAATCTTTGTGGTTGTCAATTACTTCACTAAGAGGGTGAAGGTTAGTTCATATGCCAAAGTTACAAAGTCAGCAGTCATCAAATCCAAATCCAAATCCAAATTCAAATCCAAAATTCAAATTCAAATCCAAATCCAAATCCAAGTGCAAAAAAAAAGGCAATAAAGAATGCCAGAAAGAAACATGTTTAACATCATCACACAATGCCAAAATTTACAGTCTGTTCAAATATCAGACACCATATCAGTGCAATAAAAGTAGCAATAAAAGTAGAAAAATGACTGAGATTTGTAAAGGTTGGCATAAATAAGTTACCATTTACCCTCTACATTTCTTGAATGTCAACCAGGACCTTCACCGGGGCATCTTTCCCATTGGTTTATGAAAGGGAAGCAATTGTTGGAAGTTAAGATTTCTTTTCTCCAAGCTTTGATTGAATTAAGAATTGGATAAAACAGAATGTCTCCAGTAAGCTTGATTGAAAGTATTCATCATGGTCGAATGTACCAAAAACAAATAATACGGGCTTATAACAAAAATGGTTCGCCCAAGAGAATTTCATGATAGGAACCTGGCATTAAGAAAGATTCTTCTCATCCGAAAGGACCTCAAAGGTAGTTGCCAAATTTGGAAAAACCTTATGTGGTGAAGAAGGCTTGTTTTGGAAGATTATTAACTTTGACCAAGATGGATGATAAGGACATGCTCAGGCTGGTGAATTCAGATTTCATCTAAAAGTAGAGGCCAAGGTGAAAACCCGCAAAGGGCGCCTTGAGACATTTTAAAAAATCAAAAATAAAAAAGAAAAGAAAATTTTCAATCAAAAAAAAGAAGAAAGAAAAAGGAGAGGCCAAGGCGAAAACCCGCAAAGGGCGCTTTGAGACCAAAGGGGATTTGAGTTGAAAACCCGAAATTGGCGGCTCAAATTTTGATCAAGTGGGGCACACAGTAGTCTTGCTATACTTGAATTAACAATGAGGAGGTATTGATACGTCTTGGGGCATCGACAAAGTACTCTGGATCCCTAAAAACACATATTGAACTTAGAATGGTCCTCAATAAGTTTGAACAAAGAAGCTCAGGCTGCGATATCTAGGGCATTTAGTTTCTGTTCTACTTATTTGTTATTTGTGATTATATTATTCTTTTCAAAATATGTTCACAATAAAATTCCTTCTTGATCGCGATTGTTATCTTTGCTCAGCTTCGAGCTATGCTCCTAATTAATTTCCTTCTTGTCCATTGTTATGATCTCTTTCAAGCATTTTACATAACGATTAGTGGACTAATAATATTTTCATGAAAGGAGTTTCACATATTACTCTGGAAACTTCTGAATAATACAAGAACTTGAAATAGGACTATTGTTTAAAACCCACCAAGTTTAAGGAATAGTCTAAACTGAGACTATCTCTTCGGATTTTTGTCAAAAATGGTAGTTGAACCAAGTGACAAGATATTGCGTCAGTAGTACAATCTTGACAAGAAATTGGTGATGTTAACCCAAGTATAAAGGGGAAATCATTCTCGGAAAAAATGATATTCTGCATCTATGCGAGCATCATGCATAAAATCTGGTTGGGTCACCCAAGGAGTGATCAGTTGATGGAACAAGCTACAGATCCTATACCCCTGAGTTACAGTTGGATAGATGGAAGCTGATACGGATCCTATACCTTTGAAAAGCAATATGATGGATTGAAGAAGAAACAAATCCTGCATTTTGAAGTCGCAGTGAGATGGATGATAAAAGATTCAGATCCTGTACCCCTAAGTCATAATGAGATGAACCCTGAAGTTATAGTGGGGCAAATCTGTTGAACAGTTATAATTGTCTCCTTGAGTTTTCTGTCAAGAATACCAGTCGAACAGGATGGCAGCATAATATATCAGTGATAAGGCCTTAATCAACAATGAACGATGACACCTTAAAAAGGGATCATTTTCATGAAATCTTTCATTCATGCAAGACACATTTAGTTAGGAACATTTGATTCATTCGGATCATTGCATCTTAATCATTGTAAGAAATCATTCTTATTACATTCTGCATTCAGGAAGATGTCATCCATAATACATTTAGTTTGGAGCATTAGATTCATTCTGATCATTGCATCCTAACCATTTTGCATAAGAATAAATACATAAAATCGATTGTACAGGACAGGTCCTCCAGAGGATGGTGTCACAACATTAGTGAATTAGCAGATCTTGTCTCCCTGAGTTTGCAATGGAGCAGATCGAAGGTAACAGATTTGACATTCCTGAAGTTGTAGGAAGCAGATCAAAGACAACAGAAATTGTCTCCCTAAGTTTGCAGTGGAGCAGATCGAAGATAGTAGATTTGGCATTCCTGAAGTTGCAGGAATCAGATAGAAGACATCAGATCTTGCCTTCCTGAGCGAAGTGGATAGAAGATAACAAATCTGACAATCCTGAAGTTGCAGGAGCAGATTGAAGATAACAGATCTGGCAATCCTGAAGTTGCAGGAGCAGATCGAAAACATCAGATCTTGTCTCCCTGAGTTTGCAGTGGAGCAGATTGAAGATAGCAAATCTGGCAATCCTGAAGTTGCAGGAGCAGATTGAAGATAGCAAATCTGGAAATCCTGAAGTTGCAGGAGCAGATTGAAGATTGCAAATCTAGCAATCCTGAAGTTGCAGGAGCAGATTAAAGGTAGCAGATCTGGCAATCCTGAAGTTACAGGAGCAGATCGAAAACATCAGACCTTGTCTCCCTGAGTTTGCAGTGGAGCGGATTAAAGGTAGCAGATCCGGCAATCCTGAAGTTACAGGAGCAGATCGAAAATATCAGATCTTGTCTCCCTGAGTTGCAGTGGAGTAGATTGAAGATAGCAGATCTGGCAATCATGAAGTTACAGGAGCAGATTGAAAGTCTAATTTCCTTAAGTGGATCGAAGCGCTAGTTCCCGGACCTCAAGAGAGCGGTGGGATGGAATGAAGCTTCATTCTCGTTACATGACAACAAAGAGGGGCAGCTGTAGGAGCTTGTTTTCGCCCGGGCCCATTTTTAACCAAAAACAAAACAAAATAAAGCCAAAACAGAATTTAAAAGCCAACCCAAATAATAAAACCCAATAATGCCCAGTCCATTTACAGTAAGCCTAAACACTACCTAAATACAAGCCCATTAAGCCCAATTACATTAAAAATTTCTGGAAACCCTAGGGACTTCCAGAATACTCCAGCGCCGCTCAGCCAACCCCCACGTGCGTCGTCTCACGCCATCAGAGCGCTCGGGCTACCCCGCTTCCATGATGTCTTCACCTGCAAACAGAAACAAAAGAGCTAGCAAAGCAATAACAGAATAATAATGGAATATTGTAGAAGAAAAAGGGATTTTTCATTTCTTTCGATTTGGCTATAAAAAGCCAAGCATGTTCATCTGTAATTTTTTACGGAGACTAATACAAAAATAAAAAATTCGAAAAACAGAAAATGTGATTTTCATTTTTCTTCTCTTCGATTTAGGGTTTCTGTTTCATTTTTTTTACTTTGAGCATAGATACGAAAATAAAAAGAAAAAAGATTACCTTTAGGGCAATACCGTCCTCGTTCTCTCCGTCGCAATTGGGGGTGGACGAAGACTTTAGCCAAACCAAACTTTCGTGAATCACTGTTCACCATTTGTAGTGGCGTTTTAGTGATTAAATTGAGGGCTTTGAAAGGCGGCAGAGAATAATATTCAAAGAGGCTAGGGTTTGGTTTAGAAACAAAAAAGGATTAAACTATTCTGATTGTTTTTTTTTTAGGTTTTATTTACTGATTAAATTTTAGCCCTGTTTCCATACGGTCAAGGACACGCCCATGTGTCAAGGCCGTGTAGGTCAAAAACCTGCATTTAAACATGAAAAAAAGTAAAAATAAACTAATTAGTAGGGTTAGTGCTCGGGTTGCCTCCCGAGAAGTGCTTATTTAGAGTCTAAGCTCGACTTACCTCTCATTCGCATGGTCATGGTGGTTTGAAGAGTTGAAACTCCTCTCTCCTGCTATCAGTTCTAACATCAGAAACTCCTCTCTCCTGCTATCAGTTCTAACATCAAAATAAGGTTTAAGTCGAGTACTATTTACCTTAAAAGTACCAAATGTAGAATGAGTTACCTCGACTGTACCGTATGAGAAGACATTTAGTATCACAAAGAGAGTTGTTCTGTTTGCATTAGGCTTTGAAGTGACAACTCGATGATCCATTTTATTTAATAGTACCTGGTCCCCAACCTTAAATTGATTGGTTCTATCCTTAAGCTCGACATGGTGTTACTTCTGCTCCTCTTTGACATGAGTCCGCCATTCGTCTAGTTCATCTATCTGTAGCATTCGTCTTTCATGGATG
Source organism: Gossypium bickii (assembly GCA_025503065.1). Taxonomy (NCBI): domain Eukaryota; kingdom Viridiplantae; phylum Streptophyta; class Magnoliopsida; order Malvales; family Malvaceae; genus Gossypium; species Gossypium bickii. The sequence continues at coordinate 119,263,618 of CP106712.1, read as the reverse complement.
GTTCCATTGTTGGCGCATGAACCAGAACGTGGCTCATTTGTGTTTTTCGAAAGAGTTTCTTGTAAAGAGGGTTGAATCCCATGATTAGTCTTATTAACAGGATTTATAGAATCATCTTTATTACTTGATGTCTTAATCGAATCACGAGCTTGGAGCATGATCGTATCATCACCTACACGAAGTAGGAATTCACCTGTACCAACATCAATGATAGTTCTAGCAGTTGCTAAAAAGGGGCGTCCTAAAATTAAAGGGACATAACTATCCTCATCCATATCTAGGACAACAAAATCAACTGGGAATATAAATTTATCAATTTTTACGAGTACATCTTCAACAATACCCCTAGGAAATCTAATGGTTTTATCTGCTAATTGAATGCTCATCCTATTTTGTTTGGGTTTCCCAAGACCTAGCTATTTGAACATTTTGTAAGGCATAACATTAATACTTGCCCCTAAATCAACTAAAGCATTATTTATATTTAAACTACCAATTAAATAAGGAATAGTAAAACTCCCTGAATCCTTCAATTTGTTGGGTAGTTTATTTTGTAAGATAGCTGAGCACACTGCATTTAGCTCCACGTGCGGTAAATCATCTAACTTTCGTTTGTTTGCCAAAAGCTCCTTTAAAAATTTAATTGAGTTGGGCATCTGTGAAAGAGCTTCAATAAGCGATAAGTTAATATGCAACTTTTTCAAAAGTTTAAGAAATTTACCGAATTGTTTATTTGTGCGGTCATCCTTTGTCGTATTGGGATATGGCACACAAGGTGTATAATCCTTACTTACCAGTTTTTGTTTACTGTGGCTTTCATCAACCTTACCTTTACTTACCATGCTTTCTTACCTTGGTTCTGGTTTGGACTCAACTAATTCTTCATCTCGAGCAGTAATCGCATGGAGCTTGCTAGGCAAGCTACCTTGTGGTTTTTCTGATATCAGCTTAGAAAGATGACCTATTTGATTCTTGACCCCTTGAATAAATGCTTGTTGATTTTTAAGCGCTGTTTCAGTATTTTGGAAACGTGTTTCTAACACTAAGATGAATTTTGTTAGCATCTCTTCAAGGTTTGACTTCATCTCTTACTGGTAAGATGGTTGTTGAAAAACTGGAGAAGGTTGTGGTCTTCGATTACCTTGACCACCCCAAGAGAAATTGGGATGGTTCCTCCAACCTACATTATAAGTGTTACTATAAGGATTATTTTGAGGTCTAGAATTTTTACCCATATATTTGACTTGTTCGTTCTCTGTGCTAAGGTTGTAGGATGGATATTCTGTGTTGTTCACCCCTCATCCATTTGTATCACACTGCATCACTGGATGTACCTTTGTAGAACCAGACAAACCATCATTTTTTTTATTTAAAAGCTTTACCTGGTTAGATAACATGGTGACCGCGTCAAGGTTGAAAACACTGGTTGCTTTATTAGGCTTTGTCCTCATGACTTGCCACTGATAGTTATTCAGTGACATTTCTTCGATAAATTCGTAAGCCGCTTCAAGTGTTTTGTTATTTAAAGTCCTACCGGCGACTGCATCGATTAGTTGCCTAGTTGAGGGGTTCAAACCGTTGTAGAAGGTTTGAACCTGTAACCATAGAGGTAACCCATAGTGGGGGCACCTTCTCAATAAGTCCTTATACCTTTCCCATGCATCATAAAGAGTTTCTAAATCCATTTGCACAAAAGAAGAGATATCATTCCTCAAATTTACCGTTTTAGCCGGCGGAAAATACTTTAGTAGAAAATTTTCGGTCATTTGTTCCTAAGTAGTGATAGAACCTTGTGGTAACGAGTTCAACCACTGTTTAGCTTTATTCCTCAATGAAAAAGGGAATAACCAAATGTGAATGGCATCATCAGAAACGTCATTAATCTTGAAAGTGTTGCAGAATTCTAGAAAGTTGGCCAAATGAATATTTGGGTCCTCATCTTATAAACCATCAAACTGAACAAATTGTTGGATCATCTGAATAGTGTTCAGCTTCAGTTCGAATTTATTAGCAGTAATAACAGGCCTCACAATACTCGATTTAGTCCCAGTCAGATTGGGCTTAGCATAATCGTACATAGAGGAGCAGGATTCTGATTCACAGGATTCGCGGCAACCACACGAGGTAGCGGATTATTCTAATTTTCAGCCATCTCCTCGGTAGTATTGGTATCGTCCTCTTGCTCTTCCTCTATATATTGTCGACCTTTCCTTACTTCTCTACGGTTTCTATAAGCCGTACTTTCAATCTCACTGTCAAAAAGCAATGGTCCTAATCAGAGTAGCATCTTTATGCAATACTTTATACAATAGCCTTGTTATCAGAGTAGCTATCATGGAAAACCCTTTAACGAATTGTCTGTAGTAACCCACTAAACCCAAAAAGCTCCTAATCTCTGACACATTCCTCGGCAGTTTCCACTCAATAATAGTCGAGATCCTACTCGAATCAACTCTAATGCCATCACCAGACATAATGTGTCCTAAGAATCCGACCTCTTGGAGCCAAAACTCACTCTTGCTAAATTTAGCATACAACTGCTTGTCTCTTAGAGTCTGCAAAACAATTCTCAGGTGCTCTGCATGCTCACTCTTATCCCGAGAATAAATTAGTTTGTCGTCGATAAAAACAACTATAAACTTATCCAAATACGATCGAAAGATACAGTTTATTAAATCCATAAAGATCGCAGGAGTGTTCGTCAAACCAAAAGGCATGACGAGAAACTCGTAATAGCCATACCGCGTCTGAAATGCAGTTTTTGACACATCTTGCCACTTAACCCTCAACTGGTAATAGCCAGATCTCAGGTTTATATTAGAAAATACCGTAGCTCTCTTCAATTGATTGAACAGATCATCGATCCTTGGTAAATGATACGTATTCTTCACTGTCACCTTGTTGAGTTATCTGTAGTCTATACACAATCTCATCGACCCGTCTTTCTTGTTCACAAAAAGTACTAGAGCACCCCACGGTGAATAGCTCGGTCTTGAAAACTCTTATCAGTTAACTTTTGCAACTGAACCTTCAACTCTTTCAACTCTAACGGTGACATCTTATACGGGGCAACTAAAATAGGTGTTGTACCCGGAACTAGCTCAATGCCAAACTCGACTTCTCTAACTGGAGGTAATTCGGGTAACTCTTCCGGAAACACATCCGGATACTCGCACACCATATACACTGATTCAATCTTACCTCTGACTCTTGAGTATTCAACATAAAGGCGAGATAGGACTCATACCCTTTTCTCATGCATTTTTCAGCTACCATAGACTAAATCACTACAGGCATATTATCCAATTTACCTGATTCAACCCAAATGACATCTCCATTTACACATCTCAATTCAATAAATTTACTACCACAGTTCACTAAAACATTATGAGCAGTCAGCCAATCCATGCTAAGAATTAGGTCAAATTCATCAAACGGCAACAACAAGAGATTTGTCGGAAAATAATGACCTCTAATTGTCAAAGGAAAATTCCTACACACTTTGCCAACTAACACATATTTGTCTAACGGGTTTGACACTTTTATCTCAACTTCTGTAGACTTAACAGTCATACTCATGCTAGATACCAATTTTATGCAAATATAAGAATGGGTAGGCCTCGGATCAATCAAAGAAACAACAGAGATATCATGAAGAAAAAAAGTACCTGTTATCACATCTAGAGATGATGCCTCTTCGTGAGTGTGAATGTCATAAGTCCTTGCAGGTGCTCGACCATCTGACCTCACAGCAGAGTCTCTAGGCACATTTCTACCACTAGTCCCGCTCCCCAGGTTCCTCTATGGTCTACCCCTCGAAGGTACATTGCTCACTCTTACTTCTTGTTTTCTGTCCTTCTCATCCCTTTCTAGACAGTTCTGAATGAAGTGGTCAGGTGAACCACACTTGTAGCAAATACGGTTGTTTCCCCAACACTCCCTAGTATGTTGTCTACTACAATTTGGACACTCCAGTTTATTTGACTTTGTATTGCCCACACTTGCCGCCGAGGTGGCTTGAACTCTCGAGCCCGAATATGTATTACCTCGATTTTTGTGTGAATACCCAACTGAAGCAGTCGTCCGAGTGTTCGTTTCCTTGGACCTCTTTGATTGAGTTTGGAACGATTTACTCATTGGCCTCTTCATTGCATCTTGAGCCTCAATCATAGCTTTTCTCTTTTCCTTATTCAACTCTTCAGCCTTGCAAGCTCTATCAACCAACACCATGAATTCTTTCAATTCCAATATTCCAACTAGCAATCTGATATCCTTATTAAGTCCATCTTTGAACCTCTTGCACAAAATAGCTTCCGTAGTCATACACTCTTGTGCATACTTACTGAGTCTAACAAATTCGTGCTCATAGTCTGCCACATTCATCTTGCGTTGCTTCAATTCAAGGAACTCCTTCCATTTTTGATCAATAAATCACTAACTTATTTACTTCTTTTGAAACTCTTACAAGAAAAAGTCCCATGTTACTCTCTCCCTCGGCACTACGAATGTCAGTATTTTCCACCAACGATATGCTGAGTCCCTCAGCAATGACACAACACATTTTAAGCTCTCCTCAAGCGTGTAGGAGAGTTTAATTGAATACTCACATAGAGTTCTCAAGCTAGAACTCCGCTCTCTTAGGGTCATCATCTATGTTGACTCTAAATTCCTCGGCCCCTTGTTTTCGAATCTTATCGACTGGGGTTTAGTCATCCTTATTAAATCTACACCTTGAAGAGCCACAGGAATTGACTGAGGTATAGGAGGGGGTGGAGGAGGTTGAGCATTAGGGTTCGCTCGTACAAACTCGGTGTACCAGTTACTAATCATGTGGAGAAAGGCTTCCTTAGCCTCTTCTCCTTGACCCAAAGTCTCGGGTCTGCTTTCTACAGGCGCAGTCCCTTGCGCGGGAGCCGACGCATTACTAGCACCGTCATCAACAGCAGCTCGGTCGGGATCTATTTTTTATATGAAAACAGAGTTTAAAATTGTCAAGAGTCACCACACTATCAATATATGTTTATGGCATGTATAGCTAGACTCTTACACACACTACGGTAGTCCGAGAACCAGCTAAACCATAGCTCTGATACCAATAAATTTAACACCTTTTACCGATATTTCACACCGAAATAGGGTACGAGGCATTACTAGGCTTATACGCAATTAAACATACAATTTCTAGACTTGACTCTCCTCCTCAAATTTAAAACTTTTATTGACACCTCTTAAACAATCCTACGAGGCCTAAATCATGCTTTAGGAATGGTTTGGGATCAAATCGAACTCTTTAAAAGATCCCTAAAAGACTTAGAAAAATTTTCATTTAAACGGTCCACACGCTCGTGTAGAGGAAAGGACACGCCCATGTGGTATATCACATACCCGTGTTCCACACCCGTGTGGATTTATTTCTCAATTTGAACCTACAGGGGTTTTCACACGACCGGACACACGCCCATGTCCCTCACATGGCCTCGACACGCCCGTGTCTTAGCCCTTGTGCAAAAACCTTCACATTCTGTTTCCGACGTCATCACCCCATAAATGTCACACGGCCTAGGCACACGCCCGTGTCCTTCGACCGTGTGGCAAATTAAATTCCACATTTTAGGTGCAGACTTCACACGGCCTGGACACACACCCATGTCTGTGACCGTGCCTTCCACACGGCTGAGACACACGGCCGTGTCTCTGCCCTTGTGTTTACTAGTGAGCATACTGACTTGTAAAACTAGCATGCAAGGGGACACAAGGCCTAACCACACGCCCATGAGGCTGACCGTGTGTCACACACGGCTTAGACACATGCCCGTGTGCCTTCCCGTGTGGACAAGAACAAGGCTATTTGCCAAGCTCTTTCTATCACCCCAACTCATAGAAGCATAAATCACATTCAACCATCAACCCATTTATGCATAATTAAACCAAGTGAATCAACATGCTACTTTCACAATAATGAGTAACCTCATCTTTTCATAGATTAATAAGAAAGAGCTACCAATTATGGCCTTATACAAAAGAGTTCATTTTAGAATGAGCCAACACACATGGCCAAAACAATATGACATTCAACTAAGTCTAGTCCCTATACATGCCATACTCAAAATGCTAAGTCTAAATATACCAAGATGTGCTGATAGTGTGGGTGATCTTCTGATTATCTTCGTATCCTGAGCTGGCTCTTTGACACTACAAAACAAGGGAAAAGAGAAGGAGTAAGCTTTAAGCTTAGTAAGTCTATATGTAAACAATAAGCATCATACCATGTGCTAATCAATTAAAAACATTACATGTTATGTAAGAAAAATTCATATTCTCATAATCATGCTTACTTATCTCAACTCTTACCACATCCCAAACACATATCATAAACATTGCTCGAAATTTTCTTGCACATATACCCTGCACTTATCACCACAAGCCACATGAAATATTTACTTAAACAAGTTTTCCCGATGAACCCCTTCAGAGTGGTAAAAGTTACCTGGTGGTTTCGCACATAGCCCACCATTAATCAATAATAGGGTGGTATCGCACACAGCCCACAAACAATGATAATTACGATGGTATCATACATAGCCCACCAAAAAGGATAATAAATTCGATGGTATCGTACATAGCCCATTGTTAATAATTAATAAGGTGGTATCGCACACAGCCCACCAAAATTTACATATTTACGGATATTCATCCGTACCCATATTTCTCTTCCGAAGGTTCATCCGAGAGTTTTCACATTTTTTACTATTTCAATAATTCTCACCAATAAGCAATTTCATCCATATGATGCATTAATAGTTAAAACATTCGTAATAAAGATGTATCGTTTACACATAAACTTACTTCGATGCAAAATATGTTAATTGGCGATTTAGTCTGAAACCTTGCCTTTTCCCTGGTCAAGGTTGTTTCCGCGCTCTTCTTGATCTAAAATGATAAAATTTACTCATTTAATCACTACATAAATCAAAGCACTTCAACATTTCTATTTTGGCAAAAATGACCGTTTTGCCCTTATACTTTGGCAAAATTACGATTTTACCCCTAGGCTCGTAAATCATTTTTCATCAAATTTCCTCATTAAACAAGCCTAGCTGAACATTTATTTCTCTTATAACAATTCACAATACCAATCATTTCATGCATTTATTACTCAATTACAACCTTTACAAATAGGTCCCATTTAGATGTTTTCATGGAAACACCTTTCACAAAAATTGTATATTTAATACTCAAGATTCATTTTCTTTCATAAAAAATCAGTAAAAAAAACAAGCACTCACATGGAAAATCCCTAAACTTTCAACCAGTTTGCAAAATAGTCCCCTCATTAGCTAGCTTAAACTTTAGGGGTTCCAAAAGTACAAAAATTATCAAGAAAAACCTTTAAAATCACTTACTTGCAAGAAAATAACTTGGCTGAAAGTTTGAGCTTCAAAAACCCCTATTCTCACTTGAATTTTTGGTGGAAGAAGGAATGAGAATAGTAAAAGATGACAACTCCTTTATTTTATCTTATTTTATTCATTTTAGTCACCTAATGTCACCAAATATTGCCCAATTAAATCCTCTTGTCCCCCTTGACCGACCATCACCTTTAGGAAGGCCTAATTGCACTTTAAGGACCTCTAATTTAATATTCCATAGCTATTAGACACCTCTAGCTTGTAAAATGAAACTTTCACACTTTATGCGATTTAGTCCTTTTTCGTAATTAAACATGAAATCACCAAAAGTAATGCACCAAAATTTTCATGCACCCATATAATCTTGATATATCACATGTAAAATTATTAAAAATAATTTCTCTGGTCTCGGATTAGTAGTTTTGAAACCACTATTCCGACTAGCCCCAAAATCGGGCTGTTACATAGGGAACTACTACTATGGGGTGTAGTGGTGGGGTAGAAATTATTCTGTTTAAAACCTAAAACTGTATGACATAATTTAAATCATGTGCGTAAAAATTTGAAAATTATGTTATGATACATATGCATGAACCTATATTTATATGTCTATATATACATGGAATATGATTATTGTGGCAATTATGATGATTTGATTATCCTAAAAATTGTTGTTATGATTTCTGATATACCAGTGATGGTTGCATTTGAAAAATTGATATTATGAACTGAATTGCTATTTTTGATTATTCTATGCAATGTTAACAAATGTGTCTTAATGAGTGTCACATTGATTTTGTTGTAAATGGACTCACATTGGGCGTCAAAACTCACTTCCCCTTTAATTTCATCTTTACATATAACTCATCAGGTTAGGACACAGGCACAAAATCTGAAGGGTCTCAGCACAACCTATTTTATTTTAAGTTATTTTAGGCGTAATCTTTTGCTTTATTTTATCATTCAAAGATTGTAAGGTTTTATTTGATCTGTGACATAGGATTTAAAACTTAGATTGTTTTTATTGTTGCATTACATTTAATTATAATTTTAATTAGGACATTAAAATTTAACTATTAATTGATGACGTATGAACCTCGATTTTTATTAAAAACTTAAGAGAATATAATCTTTTCTGTCAAACTAAATAAATGTTTTGAATAAACTCCGATAACCTTGTTAGGCTATCTCGATGGTTGATGTGGTCTTCTGGATTCGAGTCTAATGTCTAAACCGGGTTGGAAGGTTACAATTATATACTTCGTTTATTTACCTTTTATTTTTAAAATATCAATAAAAGATACACTCGTTACTTTTAAAATTAAAATACTCCACCGAAAATTTACCAAATAATTATTCAAAAATTTAAATTATTTAATATTAATAATAATTTAATACTATTTTGTTAGAAATAATTAATGCTTAATTAGAAACTGCTTATTTTTTATATTTTAATTATGACCGGAAAGCCTAGGATTAATTTTTTTTTATTTATGTCTTAACTTGTATAAAGTGGTAGTTAAAATTCTTGTTAGGCTCCCATTTAGTACAAGTTCAAATCGTGTTACCTCCATCCCATCACCAATTTTTTGACTTATAAATGTGAGAAATAATGAATTATAAGGCAATTAGTTTGATAATTAAGAAAAAAGGTAAAATACATCCAAGGTCACTAAACTATTAGTAAGTTTGCGTTTTGGTCACTTAACTTCCAAATGTTACAAAATGGTTGTTGAATTATTCGAAAATTTTCATTTAAAATCATTGTTATATAGCCTTCTCTGTTTACACGGCTCGCCTACACCAATTGAAAGCTCTCATTCCATTTCTCTTCTACAATTTTTTTTTGTTATTTCACGAAATAGTTTTGAATGTCATGAACCTACGAACCAAAATCCAAACAACTTTATTCTCTGATCTCCAACATTGACAGTCATATTGACTTGGGTCTAAGGTATGTTTTTCTATTCATTAATGAACATTAATCCACCGTACTGATTGTTGAATCGTTACTTGGAGCTGACTACTTGAACTTTAAAAAAAAAAAACTTAACAACCTAATAATTTAAATAAAATAGTCTAATAATTTAATGACTTAAATGATAAATTTTAAATAATTTAATAATCATTTTATAATTTTTTGAACTAAACGATTAAAACTTACTAATCTTACTAACAGATATAAAAAAAAAAAAAAGGTAGGGTAGGGTCGATCAAATTCAAAAGGTGTAGGCTCATCATCCATGACCCATGCTTTAGCCGAAAGAGGTCTAATCATCATGAGTTTTATGTTAAACCTTTACGTTCAAGCATTTGAAATTTGAAGAACCTTTAAATCTTGCTCTTTAGTCTTTATCAGTCTAAGCACATGCTTTAAATTTTTTAAATATCTTCTTAAAATTTAATTAAATTATTTTATTCATATGTTTTATCTTATCCAAAATTGATCAAATCAGCTTATAAAATAATTTTTATGCTTATTATTTTTGATCTCGTATTAATAGAAAATAGTAGTCAAGGTTGAATTTGTAGCTGTGGATCCAATTTCTTTGATCAAGTTACCATTTTCATGGACCCAGGTGGGTTCACAACTCTACCAAGCAAACCTAATAACAATCACCATTAATGTCTCTCACATCTGAAAATGCATTACATCAAAAACAAAATCACCAAACTCTGGCAAAATCTTCTAAGCTTTCAATTTTACCTACAAACGAACGTCTATCAAAATCTGTCATATTAAAATCTTTTTTTTTTTCCCCTTCTATAATAATTCTTGAAACTGTAGTGAATGAGGTACAGCTTTCGAATCACCCCCTCGCAGCAGAGCAATGTTCGGAGAAAACCCAGTAAAACTGGACGAGAGATTGCAGCCATTACCACTATTATTACTGCTATCCACTTGAAGAGAAATGGAGAGGTTGGTATTGGCATTGTTGCGGCTAATACTAGTTCTAGTTACTTGAGAAGCTTCCCCAAGCTTTGTTGAACGTTGACGCCCTCTATGCATGTGTCTCTCGCAGTACTTGTGGTCTGGGACGGCTTCTTTGCTACATCTCCATTTCTTCCCATCTGTACGTCTACATCTTCCTGGCTCTGGATCTACCCCATTCTTATACCCCAACTGCAAGGGTCCACAACCCAAAACTGGACCAGAAAGGGAAACTTTATTAGTGCTAGAAAAATACTGTAGGGACAAGAGAGATATTTGTTTGCTTGGGGGTACTTACAACCGTAGTAAAGTTGATAAGGACTGCCGTGGAGGCCACCAAGAGAACCAGCAACACTTTTCCATATAGGAAGAAGTAGATGATGGGGAACAGGAAGGCCAGCTTCCATGTACTTGTAGATGAGAGATTGAAGCTGTAACTCCTGGAGTTGAAAGACTGTGAACCCACATGATTTAGTGATCCCAGTTGGTATATGACCGGACCCACATCCAAGCTCGAGACCTAACCCAATTGGAGGTGACCCTTCTCCTCCACTCAATCTATTACTCTCCATGTTCCACGAATCACCCAAATTTGTAAGTCCTATCCCTGAAAATAAAAAAAAATTGAGAAAAAGAAGTAATGTGGGCGTGAGAGCAAGAGGGACAAAGAAAGTTTACCCAGGTCTGAAAAATGGGAAGTCTTGAGAGGTGATGAGTCTTGGGGCTCCATCTCTTGCGTATGGGCACAATTCAGTGGCAAACAAAAGGATGCAATTGCAACAAACAGTGAACAATAAAGGTTAAAAGAGTTTTTTAAAGTCGGAAAAATTCAGTTGATGGCAGAGTAATGGGGTATCTTCCTAAATGTGTATCTGTAACAAAAGGAAAAGCCATGAGACTTATAAAAGAAACAAATGCAAGAATGACAGAAACCAAAGCACGCCCGAGTTGTGTTTAAAAGAAATGTTGGAGAGATGGATAGAGATGAAAGTGAGACTGAAAGTCATCTGACATGTCAGGTAGCCTGCAGGTGTTTACAGAAACAAACGCGGTTGTCGGGTCATGACTCGTGACAAGTAGAGCCTATTTTGGGGGGGGGGGGGACCCGCGTTATGACAAAACCCTCGGCTCTTGTTTTCTCCCACTCACGAACATGCACCACTTCGTCATAACAATTAGTACTTAATCACAACGCGTGAGCGCGCGACACCTTCACATGGACGGGGGAACTGCAGAGGATTTGGTCAGTATTGTATCGTTATTGGGTATTTTTTTTAAAAAAAAATTTTGAAAATAGATTATCATTTAAAAGAGGTGATATTTTATTTTGCGTTCGGTTTTTTAAAGGATTTTCAAAAGTTCTTTTTAAGTAAAACAAATATAATAAATGGATGCATAAATCTTATGCATCATAATTCTCCATATCATTAATGAAGAAAAAATTAAAAAAATTGAAAGATTTTCTAATAAATACTTAAAATTTTATTGAAATGTAATTAAAATTAATTATAATTTCTCATCTTTATCTCTTAATAACAATACCGAAATTTTAACTTAGAGTTCTAAAAGTCGAAGATGCCTCTTCTTCTTGTTCTTTATTACTATTGGTGCAATTCAATTTTATTATATGATTTTATTACATTGTTTAAACTTGGTTTATATGATTATGGATTTTGAGAAATTTGAGAATTATTTTAAAGTTTAAACTCTTTTAATGATGGGATACTAACTTTAAAAAAACTTCTAATATTCATATTATTGATGAGCTTCTTTAAAAAAAAGTTATGACTTTGAAAAAAAAGGAATTGTCAAAGATAAATTACCTCATGCTTCAATTAATATATGAAATTTTATGTAAATTTCAATAAAACTTTTAGGATTTTAGTTAAATTTTCACTTCAATTTAATTTTAACTCCAAACCCAAACCTTAATTATATAAGTTTGAATAAATTTTCTAAGATTTGATCAACCTCAAAGCATTTTTCTTTTATACGTTAATACATAAGGAGGAAAGGGAGAATTATAATTAATTTTAATTAGGCTTAAATAAAATTTTAAGTATTTATTAGAAAGTTCTTCAATTTTTTTAATATTTTGCTCATTAATAATGTGAATAATTGTGGTGTATTAATGGTGTATAAAGATTGTCAGTGCATAAAAAATTATCATAAAATTTTACAAGATAATTAATTTAGAAATGAAGTTTGAATATTATTTAAATCATTTTTTCCCTTTAAAAAGAAAAAAAATGCCGACTCTAAATTTGGAGTTTCCACCTTCATGTTGCTGTAAAATTTGAAGTTTCCAACTCTTCATTTACTTGTAGAACCATATTAGAGTATAGTTCAAAAACTGCCAAAAGGAGGTCAAAGCATACCCATACTTATTAAATATGAATAAAAATATTCTGCCCCTTTTGCCAGCCCCTACCTATGCCTCACCAATGTTATTAGTCCACGTTTACAATTAAATTTTACGTTCTGCTTTTTGCTAATGTCGTGTTCTTTTTCCTTTTGCTCAAGTTTCAGTCTCAACAAAGATGGGCTGCTCAAGTTTCTTTGCTTTTTTTCAAACTTTTCAAGTTTTTGTCTTAACAAAGATGGACGGCTCAAGTTTCATTTTTTATTTCAAACTTTTTAAGTTTCAGTTTTGTTATTATGGAGTACAATAAAAGAGGATGACAGAGTGAAGTAATGGAGGTTGATTCATTTGAAGAGATCGAGAGCTGGAACAAAAACAAAAGGACAAACTAAATGAAAAGACAATTACTCAGAGTAATTTTAGGGAGCTAAAAGATCGATTCCTTCTACATCCTTCCTTAGGGTATTTATAGAGAATGTCCTTTTGTCCATTAATATGATATGGTTGAATAAACATTCAATCACACTAAATACATAAATGATATTCATAGGCGTATATCATGAGGCTTTATCAATACGAGGTCATTGTGCCTGAATGGACTTCTTATCATATCAAAAGTGTGTTCACATTAAGAAAATGTTCATACTTAAAAGCGGGTGGGTGGTTCCCTTTACCTCGAACGAGTGATCTTACCCAAAAGTTTTGGGAGTGGGTGACCTACCTAGATGTTATACTTCAGATGGAGTCAACGTGAAGGTCAATGGTGTGTTTGGTGCAGACACATTTCTGAGTAGTGGAGGAGTGTGACAAGTCTTATCAAAGATGGGCAGACAAGGAGGATAAAAATACTAACAAAAGGAAAGATGGCAATTTCATTGTGGGTTATATAGATTACAATGGAAGTTTAAACATCGTTACAAAAAGAGAATAAAGGAGTAGTTCCAATGTGGCGGAGATTATCAATCGAAAATGCAGCAGGAGATTGTTGTGTATGAACTTGGAGGAAATGAAGGTATGTACAGACCTGGATATTGAGTTAGAACATGGTTCATCTTAGAGATGTTTAGTGCCATTCATGTTTCACTTCAGGTTCCACTCTTGGTTCCACTAGTACTGGTGTCAATTCTCCTATCACCAACTGTCATATCCCAAGCTTTGGTTATTCAAAACATGCCCACTCTCTTTGGATTACTTTTAATTTGTAATTGCTTGATAAATATAGAACATCAACGTTTTCAAATTTTCAATTCATCTTATAGGATGTTTAGTACGTTAATTTTTTGAAGATTTTAGTCAACAATTTTAGATGACAATCTTAGGAATGTTAAGGCTCGAGCTCGATTGAAAGTGTGGGCACAAGTAGTTTGTAAAGAGAAAATTTGAAAAGTAAAGAAAAATGGAAAAGAAAAGGAGATAAAAAAATTGCTTCTGTTAGTTTCTTAAGATTTAAAGTTGTTATTGTTAGTTTCTTGCGATTGAAAGCTATGGATGGTTCAATTTTAAAGGAAAAGAGATTTTTATCCAAAGAAAAAAAGTGTAAAGATACAATACTAGAATTATCACATCAAATAACCACTCTACCACTAAGATTTAACCCTATCTCATTCAACAAAGAATAAACCTTGTCAATTCGGATGTCGCATACTAAACTTCTATATTAAGCCTTTAAAGTAGACCGGGATACAACACTTTGTTCTTAGACATCCAACCAACAAGATTATCACCAATATACACACAAAACCTGGAAGTAGACTTGTGACCTTCAAGTGAACTCGCTCAATCAACATCACTAAAACCAGTTAAACTCATGCTCGATACTTGAAACAACGACCCATAATCAATTGTACCCTCAACATATCGCAAGATATGTTTTACAACTGTCCAATGCACATCATGAGGTTTATACATATATTGACTAACTTTATTGACAACAAATGAAAAATCAGGGCAAGTTAAACACAAATACTGCAAACTACCTACAACTTGTCGATAAAGTGTACCATCTGACAATGGCGACCTGACCAAGGATGTAAGAGTCAAAGAACTCACCATAGGAGTGTTTACTAGCTTAGCATTTGCCTTGTTTGTGCGTTCTAGCAGCTCACGAGTGTATTTTTGTTGAGACATGATAAACCTTAAAAGTAACATATTTTAATCCCACATTTAGCATATTTTTGGATGATTTATCCCTTGATTTATGTAAAAAGGTGCTCTTAATCCTTTCTTTTCATGTTTTATACTTAGGAAAGCACCGGAGGATGGAAAGAACGAGAAACGGGCTTAAAACAGACCAAATTGGGCTAAAGTGGAAATCGACATGGCCTGGACTTAAGCCCTTCATTAAAAGTCCAAACACGGCCTGGCCACGATTCACACGGGCGTGTGCCATGGCCGTGTCTTTGTCGTGGAGAAGAGTAATTCTACTCGGAACAGGATATTTAGGGGCAAAGAAACCTATTTCAAAAGCCTATATAAACCCCCTAAGTATAACCTAGAAGGGGGCGGTTAGCTAGGCTAAGGAGCCTAGCCGAAAAGGTCAGATTTGTGGAAATCACTCGAAGATAGCTAGTTGATCCATCTCAAGAAGCCGGAATTCTACTCAAGAAGGCGGATCTCTTCTTCAATTCCTTCAGGGGGTTTTAGAGATTTCTTATGTTTTGTTTTATCTTTTCTTCTGAGATGTTTTCTTTTATTGTTATGAACTAAACCCTTAAGATTCCTGAAGGGGATGAAACCTAGATGAATCTTGTTATTATTTTCTAAACTATATGATAAATACTTGATTTGTTCTTAATTTTGTGTGCTTAATTCTTGTGTTGATATTTCTGGGATATTGATTCAAGTTGAATGTGCTTAGGTTGGTGGAGCAAAAGTCCCTGCTTAAGAGTAGATCTAGCATAATTAAGCGGAGTTGATCGCGCGCCTAGAGATAGGGTGACGAGATTTTGCCGGATTAGGGTGAAACCTAATATGGGAGTCCATAAATCGAGTTAATGCGATTCTAGGGGTTTTAATTAGAAAGAGATTTCAGTTAATCAACCTAGGGTTAGACATTATTCACTTCGAGAGAGGGTTTAATATAAATTAGGGAATCCTATGGATCAAGTCAAGTGAATAATCGTCTGGTTCAGTGTTAGATAACAAGTGAAGTCTAGGTGGATTCTTCCTAAGGGTATTGTCTTAATCAACTGAGTTCTTCCTCAAGTTATTTTCCCCAATTCATTCTTTTTGTCTTTGCGTCTTTAGCTTAGTAATTAGTTAAATTTAGATTAAACAACAACTTCACTTATTTTAGGCTAGATAATAAAAAGAAAGTTAGTATTAGTACTTTTAGTTCTTTTGGGTTCGACAATCCGGTCTTGCCTAAGCTATACTACTGTTCGATAGGTGCACTTGCCTCAATCGTTGTCATAGTTAGTTTTCTAGTTCGATCATTCTCATTCATTATAAATTTAAAACTCTGAAATCAACGATCAAGTTTTTGGCGCCGCTACCGGGGAACTAAAATATTAAGAAAGCTCTATTTTTATTACTTTAGCCACTCTTTTTATTTTTTTTGCAATTTACTTTTACTTTTATTTTTGTTTTTGTTTTGTTTTTAAACTTTGCTAATTTTCTTTCTTTCTTTTATAAGGCAGGTACCTCTACTTTATGACTAGAAGGAACCCGAGAAGACCTTTAGTATACGACAGCGATATTGAAGCTACCGCTCGCAAGAATCACAAAGAAATTAGGCGAGCCCTAAATTACATAGAAGAAGAGCGAGAAGGCAGATCCAATCCTACTGAAGGGATGGACGAGAATAATCCACCACCACAAGATGTGGCAGAAAATAATGCTTCGCGTACTATATATGATTATGCTAAACCTCATTTAACAGGAGCAGAATCAAGTATTGTTAGGCCTGCTATAGCTGCTAATAATTTTGAATTAAAGCCTAACACTATACAAATGATTCAACAATTTGTTCAATTTGATGGTTTGCAAGACGAAGACCCAAATACTCATATAGCTAATTTTTTAGAGTTCTGTGATACCTTCAAAATAAATGGCATTTCTGATGATGCCATACGTCTTCGGTTATTTCCCTTTTTCATTAAGGAATAAAGCCAAACAGTGGTTAAACTCGTTACCACGAGGATCAATCACTACATGGGATTAAGTGATCGAAATTTTTTTATTAAAATATTTCCCACCGGCCAAAACGGCCAAATTACGAAATGATATCTCTTCTTTTGTGCAGATGGATTTAGAGACATTATACGACGCATGGGAGAGATACAAGGATCTCTTAAGAAGGTGTCTACATCATGGTTTACCCTTGTGGCTCCAAGTCCAAACTTTCTATAATGATGTGAACCCCTCAACGAGGCAACTAATTGATTCAGCCATCGGTGGAACCCTGAACAATAGAACTCTTGAAGCATCCTACGAGTTTATTGAAGAGATGTCACTGAATAACTATCAGTGGCTGGTTACAAGGACAAAACCAACAAAATCAGCCGGAGGTTTCAACCTCGATGCAGTAGCCATGCTATCAACACAGGTAGAGATGATGAATAAAAATCTTGATAGTTTGTGTTCTTTGCAGGTACATCCAGTAATGCAGTGCGACACAAGTGGAACTGTGGCGAATCCTGAGTACCCACCCTACCAACCGGGCACAGAAAGCGAACAGATGAACTATATAGGTAATAATTTCAGATTTAATAATAATCCTTATAGTAATAATTATAATCCACGTTGGAGGAACCACCCAAATTTTTCATAGGGAAGTCAAGGAAATCAAGGAAATCAAAGACAAGAACCTCCTCAAAATTTCCGAAATCAGCCCTATCTATAGGAAAAGAGGCCAAACCTTGAAGAGATGCTGACAAAATTCATGGCAGCCACAGATAACCGTCTCCAAGACACTAAGACCACCCTTAAGAATCAACATGCATCAATCAAAGGGATCGAGAGCCAACTTGGGGAACTTACTAAGACAGTTGGACAACTTGCAAAGATAATCTCCGAATGACCGCAAGGGCGTCTACCAAGCAACATTGAGATTAACCCAAAAGAGCAAATCCAAGCTGTCACGGCTCATGATAGTATAGGGTTAGATGAGCCCAATCCAATACAAGAAAACAATGTAGAAGAAGGTAAAGTTGAGGTAACACAAGAAAAGCCAAAACCGGTAATCAAAAAGTACCAACCTCGCATACCGTATCCTGAAGCAATGAAGAGAGATGATACAGAGGAACTGTTCGGTAAGTTTCTTAAACTTTTAAAGAAATTACATATCAACTTACCTCTTCTTGAAGCTCTTTCACAAATTCCAGATTCGAGGAAATTTTTAAAATAACTCTTGACGAACAAGCGTAAGTTAGACGAGGATCCACATGTAGAATTAAACGCAGTATGCTCAGCAATGTTATAGAATAGACTACCACGAAAGCTAAAAGATCCAGAGAGTTTTACAATTCCATATTTAAATGGTAGACTAACTGTTGATAATGCCTTAGCTGATTTAGGGGCAAGTATAAATGTCATGCCTTATAAAATGTTTAAACAACTAGGTCTAGGGAAACCCAAACAAACTAGGATGAGTATTCAATTAGCTGATAAAACTGTTAGAATTCCTAGAGGCATTATCGAAGATATTCTTGTAAAAATTGATAAATTCGTTTTTCCAGTAGATTTTATTGTCTTAGACATGGATGACGATTCTATTCCCTTAATTTTAGGAAGACCCTTTTTAGCAACTGCTAGAACTAAAATTGATGTTGGCACAGGAGAACTCATACTTCGTGTAGGTGACGAATCGATTAGTTTACAAGCTCTTGACTCAGCCAGGACAAAATTTGATAAAGGTGAGAAAGTAAATTTAGTCGATAACCAAGTTGTTCAACTTTCACCATAGGAAACACCACAAGGTTACAAACGTGAGCCGAATCATGGTCCCCATGCCAACAAAGAAGAATTACATAAGGAACGAAGCCTTAAGATCGACAAATTAGAAGAGTGGGCGACACACTTTAAAGAAGAACCGTAACCACATGAAGTAAAATCAAAGGAGCCCCTAGAAGAGTTCATAGAAACAACAAACCACTTCAAAATAGGAGACCAGGTATTGTTAGATAAAGCAGATCCTCGCATCATCAAATTAGACTTGAACACGAATGAAGAAATTCCTCTTGAGGTACACAATATTTCCCCATACGGAACAATCGAGGTAAGCAATCCTATATTCAGCGCTTTTAAGATAAACGCTTCTCGACTTAAATTTTATCAAGAAAATAGAACTGATAGCATGAGGGAAGATATTCAAACTTTTAAACCACCCTGATTTTTGCGAATACGACGAAAGTCTAGCTTAAGACTTTAAACGAGCGCTTCTTGGGAGGCAACCCGAGCACTAACCCTATTTTCTTTCGCATTTGTTTTCATTTTATTTTCTTTTCTCTTTGTCTTAAACACCTAGTTTTAAACTAACCAAATGTGTATATTTCCAGGCCACACGGCCTTGCACACCGTTGTGGCTATGGCCGTGCTGAAGTACAAAATCTCCGTACTGACAATGGCAGACACGGTACAACTTAGAAGAATCAAATTTTCGAGTCACGGACTCCAACCATCCCACTACAGGCACCCAAAAAATCCCACGGTCGTGCGATGTGGCCGTGGTCGACACTGACTTATCACAAACGGGCGTGGCAATCTGAAAAACGGGTATGGGAAGAATAACACGCTTCACAACACGACCGTGCAAGGTGACCGTATGAATCGACACGCCCACGGTACACGGGCGTGGGAAACTGTCAGACCCCAAAACTCTATTTAAAACCACCCCCTCTCCTTTTTCTCACCTACTTTCCACCTCTTTTCTTCCTTCCCTTTCTTAAATTTCTCCCCTTCCTTCTCTACACTCTTGAGCTACACCAAAACCATGTTAAAGAAGCGGAAGAAGCCAAGCACAAGTCTCCTCAAAGGAGACCGATCTACATAAGTTCATGCTGGCCACTTCATCCACTCGCCAAGCCAAGGGTCTTTGAGACCATTTATCTTTTGTTTCACTTTTATCTTCTCCTTTATTTTCCGCCTCTTTGACAATCTTATATTTAATTTAGTTTAATTTATTTTAGTTTCTTAGTGTCAGGTTCAAAAGGCTGCTAGGGAATCACACCTTGGGGACCACAACCACCACCACCACAGCCTTCGAAGATCTCAAGGCTGTTTGGGAATCACGCCACTTCCGCCACCGCCAGCACCATGGTAGCCTTAGAAATAACACCCACCTCGCGAACCATCCAACAATAAGGACCCCTTAGTCCATTCATCTTTACTTTTACTTTTATTTTACTTTCTATTTTCCTTTTCTTTAGTTTTCTTGTCCTTAATTATATATTTAGTTTATTTTAAATGTGTCTTAATAATTCCTGGCTAATTCTTCACGAGCTCCCCAATTTCTTCATCTAGCGCAGAGCTCGTTAGTAACCGCCACAACAAAAGACGACACCTCCAACATATTTTTCATATTCTCCAAGAAGATCATCCATAATTCAGGAAGTTTCACCTCTCTCCCTCTCTTTTGATTATCTCCTAATTGCTATTATCTATCCTTGCACATTGAGGGCAATGTACATATTAAGTGTGGGGGTAAAAGTGCCTAACTTTTTTCATTATTCTTAAATCCCTGAATTATATCTTGTTCTTAAGTAATTTCCTCATATTACTAATTTGGATGAAATTTCTGATGATTTATGATTTTTATTGATATGTTTTAGATTAAGTCATTGATAATTATGCACTGATGATTTAAATTTTAAGATACTAGAGAATCAAGCATGATAAGTCTATTTTTTAAAATTAAAATTTTTGCTAGGTTGTTAACCTAAATTTGAATATTACTTTAAAATTTGAAATTTACAAGGTTGATATCAAATACCCATAATTACAAGAAGGATTAAATTGCATAAAATGCTGAAGTTGAATTCTAGTAGCTATAAGGATTAAATAACTATGGAAATCAAAATTAGAGGTCCTTATATGGTAATTAGACCATCAAGAAAAGTATGTAGATTTTTCTTGGTGACTCGTCCATGGAAATATAGAAAAAGGGCAAGGACTAAATTAGAAATATCAAAATACTTGATTAATTAAAAGATGAAAAGAAAATATATCATCTTATTTTCATCATCTTCAACCTAAAAACACATGAAAACCCTAGGGGAGAGAGAGAAAAATTTTCAATGCTTAATTGGGTAAGTTTCCTTTTCCCGTTTTTAGTAATTTTGATATTTTTGAAACTGGGATAGCTTAATCTACCTATTTGGGAGATTAATTTGAAAAGTTATCAAGGTTAGGAAAATGTTCATGGATGTATATACTAAAATTTTGAAATTTATGGTAGAAAATGAAAGGTTGTTGATAGACAAACAACTTTTACAAAGTGATTTCTGATGAAAACATGTTTTAGGGACTAAAATGTAAACTTGTGAAATTTGATAAAAAAATTCTGAAATTTTATGAATACATGTGCTGTAAAGCGTGGAATAGGGAGTAATTTGCACAAGTTTTATTTTCCGAGCCTAGGGACAAAATCAAAATTTATGGAAAAGTTAGGGGCAAAATGGTAATTTTTCCTCAGATGTAAATGGGGCGCATTTAAATATGAAATGTGTGAAATTTATGGTTAAATTCATTTATATAGATCCGGACAACACTAATTTAAGGTTAGATCGAGGATAAGAAAAGGTTTCGGATTAGTAGACTTCTAACGCGAACAAGTGTTGAGGTAAGTTCGTGTAACTTAATCGGGCATGTAAATATCTTTAATTTTAATGTTATGTTGTATGGAATGTGAATTATATTGATGTACATTACTTGAATGCAATAATGAGAAATTCAATACATGCTCGAAATGGTGAAAAAGGGGTAAGTCCTTATTGAATATTGGATTCCGATGATTATATGCACTTTCTTGAAATGAATAAGGTTCTGCATTTGTTGCGGATGGGATTTAGCTCGAGCGAGTAATCCTGTTGACCTTGTCATAGAAAGGATTTAGCCCGGACGGGTAATCTTGATGTAATTAGGGTTTAGCCTAGACTGGTAACCCTAATTGAACTCTTTGAGCATACGTTATATAAAGGATTAGCCTAAACTGGTAATCCTGTTAAATGATATGTGACTCGAGAGTGTGTTCTTTGATTAAGTACCCTAATGGGTACCATCGAATAGGAATTGACGAATTATGGAACCGTGCACCTCGAGTGTACTACTTGAGCATCCATCGGAATTCCAATAATTCAACGGACCTAAAACTCTTGACATGACATGAGAATTATGAGATGAAATGATAATGTCTTGAAATTGTAATGCATGATGAGCTCATCTATTCTTACTTGCTATATATGTAAACTTTGTGACTAACATGTTTGATTGGACATGTGTTTAGGCAAATTTAACCAAATGGATGGAAAACTTGTTATTGTATGCTTAGATTAAATAAACGGGATTGGTAGGTTTAGTTTCCGTTATACGAACTTACTAAGCATGTAATGCTTACTCCATTTTATTTTCCTTATTTTGGCTCGGAAGCTCGTGAAGGTTGGAGATCATTGGAGCATCGTCACACTATCAACTAGCTTATTTTGGGTATATTTAGTAAAATCATTTTGGTATAATGGCACGTATAGGACAACTTGACCATTGGTAGCCTGATAATGATGTCTTGTAACCTAGCCATTGGAATGGCTAGTAATGGCCTATTTTGGTATGATTAGGTAGGTTATTATGATATATATTCATATGTGTCATGTTGAATACATGTAATCAATGATGTTAATACCTAGTTAATCCAAGGTAAGTTTATAACCACATATGCATGTAATGATATGCCTTGTTAATGATGAAGTTTGTTTAATTTGAATGCTTGGATTGGTTAGTATTGGTTGCGTGTTTCAAGTGCAAGTCTTGGGTGAAATTTTGGGTGAGAAATGAAGCTAGAATTGGCTTCTTTTTGTCCACAAGGGCGTGTGTCTAGATCGTGTGTGACACACGGCCTGGTAACATAGGCATGTAGTTAGGCCGTGTGTCCCCTGCACTTTAGTTATGAGAAACAGAATGCTCAAAATTGGGCACACGGGTAGAGACACGAGCGTGTATCTCAGCCGTGTGGTTGATACGGCCTTGGACATGGGCGTGTTCCACGACCTTGTGAAAACTGCACCTAAATTTCAAAAATAAAATTCGCCACACGGCTTAGCACACGGGCATGTGACTTGGCCGTGTGACTTCAATTTCTTCATGCCTTATAAGTTAAAGAGTTACACGGGTTAGGGACACGGGCTTGTGTAGTCACAAGGCCTGACCACACGGACGTGTCCCTAGACCACACGGGCGTGTGATCCCTGCAACTTAGAAATTTTTTTAAATTCGTGGAAAATTCTTAGAGGTTCCGATTAAGTCCCGACTCAATTCTAAAGTTCATATTTGGGCCTCGAGGGTCCATTTAAGGGACGTTATGAATAATCTCGGTTAATGAATAGGAATTGGTATGAATTATCTAAAAAATATTCTAAAAGTCTAGGTAATGCTCCGTAACCTTGTTCCGACGACGGATACGGGTTAGTGGTGTTACAAATAGTGTTAACGAGATGGTGTCCCTGAGTTAACAAGAAGAGAGTTGGAGAGGGATAGAAGAGGTCTGAGCCACTAGGGCTCTCTAGGTGCATGTGTAAGTTTCGGGGAGAGGAAGAGACTAAGGAAGTCGAAGGGTTTGTTGAAAACTTGGAAATAAAGAAGAGATACGCATCGATGGGTTTTTCCAAGAACTTGTTACTTTTCAGGAGTTGCGCTTTTTGATTTTTTGGCTAAAACTAGGAAGTTTCTAGAGCACCCTCTATTATTCAGCTGGATATGGGTTTGTTTTTGGGCCTTTTATGACTATTTTATTTTGGGTTTTATTTGACTTTTGAATAACATTTTAGCTTCTATTAAAAAAAAAGTAAAATAAAATATCAATATTTTCATTTACATTAAGTATTTTAACATAAAAAAATATAAAAATTACCGTATCACCATATCCGTATCGTGTCGTACCCGTATTGCTTATCCTTGTCTATGCTTCATAGTTGTCAAGCTCTTGGTATCCAATAAATCATTAGTTGATAGATAATCATTCATCCTTCTCAACTCCAACCACTCATCGATAACATTGTCGAAAAGATCCATCATCTTTCTTAAAAGAATTGTCATTCGACGCCTAATTGCCCTGCAAGTCAAGATTAGCAATAGGAAAATAATCACCAAAGTTGGGTTTTCTTAACTCTTCCAAGATACCCTGCACAATTTCTCTAAACTCCTCAGAAGTTTGAGAAGAGTCGGCTAAATCAATAGAGAAAATAGTATTTGACATAAAACTAAGCGTAGTTTTGAAAGCAGCTTGGCGTATCTCTACAGTTTCTCAGACGCGGGAACTATGACGAACATCAGCGAGGAGTTTTTCTACTCTGGTGCGCCTCAAGTATTGGTTAGCGTCAAGTCTATGACTAGTGAAAATGTGCAAATTGCGGATTTTCCTATGATTTCTCCATGTGGTTGAAACAGGCATCCAAGGCAATGTGACTTCGTGGTGTCGAAGGGCACGAAAGGCATCAGGAATGATTCGGTTGCAAGATACAGCATCATGCTTTTGGAGGATTTATTTGGCCATGGTTGTAGACGAGAAAACTACTGTAGTTATTTGCCCAAGTTTCAAAGTCATGATGTCCCCATGAACTGAGGCAAGTTTGGCAAGAGACTTATGGGGATTATCACCAAGCTGAAAGAGGTTCCCGAAGATGGGAATTGTTGGTGGACCAGGGGGAAGCTTGGCCCTTCTTCCCAATTTTCTTGTGATTGCATGGAGGGCTTGAAACAAGATCACGTAGGAAACAAGGTACATTAACCAACTCAGCATCCATCTTAATTGCTTGTTCTCAAGCTGTGCATCAACCCTTGACTATCTTGGTGGAGTTTTATAATGGGAAAAAGAAAGAAAGAAATCTAGGTAGCTCTCATAAAAATCGAGGACAGCTAAAATTTCTTCTAACTTTGATGACGTTACCTTTTGAAGTTCAACACAAGCAAGTGCGATTAAGAAACGAAAAAAAGTATATTTATTTTAATTACATTAATCTATTCACCTCATGATAAAATGTAATGTAAAAGTAACATATTATTACAAAGATAGAATCAAGCAAATATAATTTGAATTACTTAATACAAAGATAGAATCAAGCAAATATAATTTGAATTACTTGCATAAAATTACACGAAAATAATCTATATGTCATTGGCTCCCACGAAAATGTAAACAATAGAATTTTTGGAATTATTGCTATTTTAAACCTTATTTTCTAAGTTCCAATTATTTCTCTTCAATTTAACACAATATTATTAAATTGAACGTGAGATAACTCTTAATCGTTGAGCTTTCTGTAGAACAAGGTTACATGTATCATCCATGTTTAAACTTTTAAGTGTAACTCCATCTTCAAGTTCCCAGTCGAATGAATAAATAAGTGTACCCAACGTTAAGAGCAACATTCTCATGGCTAGTGGCAATCCAGGGCAAATTCGTCGTCCACTCCCAAATGGAATGAGTCCAAAATCCCTTCCTTTAACATCAATTGTTGATCTTATGAACCTCTCTGGAAGAAACAAGTCAGGTTCCTCCCAAAAATTAGGATCTCTACCTATAGCCCAGGCGTTGATCAACACTCGTGCACCCTTTGGAACCACGAAATTATGAATCTCAATATCTTCTTCAGCTTTTCGAGGAAGTAACAAAGGAATTGGAGGATGCAATCTCATCGTTTCCTTAACAATTGCTTGCAAATAAGGTAAACAAGTAACGTGGGATTCCTCCACTAGGTTTCCTTCGCCAATTCCTTGTTGCAGTTCTCTTCGAGCTACTCGTAAAGCTTTTGGGTTATGGAATAATTCTGCCATTGCCCACTCCAAAGTACTGGAAGTACTATTCGTCCCCGCTATCAACAAATCCTGTTTCAAAACAATTTCTTATTACCAAGTTATGAACTTAAATAATAAAAGACAGAAAGGAGATGAAGTTAAAACCAGAATCAAATGCTTTATCAAATTTCTGTCGAGCTCTTCGTTGCTATCTTGTTCACTGAGTTGGAGAAGAGTATCCAATAAATCATTAGTTGATATATAATCATCCATCTTTTTCAACTCCAACCGCTCATCGATCAGTTTATCGAAAATATTCATCAACTTCTCAAAATGAATCGACATCCGCCTCCTTATACCTTGCAAGTCAAGATCATCAAGAAGAGTACGGAAATAATCACCAAAATTGGTTTTTGCTAACTCTTCCCTGACACCTAGCAGAATTTTTTGGTATTCCAGAGCACTATCTGAAGAGTCAGCTAAATCGATAGAGAAAATAGTATTGGACAAAAGATTAAGCGTAGTTTTGAAAACAACTGTGGATATCTCGATCGCTTCCCCTACGTGGGAGCTATCACGAACATCAGCAAGGAGTTGTTCTATTTTGCTACGCCGCAAGTGTTGGTTAGCGTCAAGTTTGTGACTAGCGAAAATGTGCAAATTACAGATTTTCGTAAGATTTCTCCATGTGGTTGAAACAGATATCCAAGGCAATCCGGTTTCGTTGTGTTGAAGGGCACGAAGGGCACCTGGAACGGTTCGGTTACAAGATATGGCATCGTGCGTTTGGAGGATTTCTTTGGCCATGGCTGCAGACGAAAGAACTAGCGTAGTTGTTTGGCCAAGTTTCAAAGTCATGATGTCCCCATGAATGTTGGCAAGTTTGGCAAGGGCCCTATGGGGTTCATCACCAAGCTGAAAGAGGTTCCCGAAGATTGGAATTGTTGGTGGACCGGGCGGAAGCTTGTGGGTTCTTCCCAATTTCCTTCTTGTGATAAAATGGAAAGCTTGAAACAAGATCAAGTAGAAAACAAAGTACAGTAAGCAACTCAAGAAATCCATATTAATTGCTTGCTGTTATACACAATAGAAAGTACCTCTTTCCGTAAATAAGAAATACCAATTCTTTGTTTTGAATGAAGCAATAATTTGATAGCAATTTATATTATGTTACACAATTTATATTATATTATGTTTCATATATATATATGAATTTTATTTTATTTTTACAATTTAAAAAATAATAATATAAATAAAAATAAATTCCAATTTTTTTTATAATAAATTCGAGTGGGATGAAAAATAAACATACTAACACAATCGGAAGTTTCCTTAAATTGGATTTTTATAATTAAATAAAATTTTGGTTAATTAGAGAATTAATAAAACGTTCTCAAGGATAATTAAAAAATCAAATATAAATTATTTGGTTAAATATATAAAAATTTGCCTTTTAAATTTTTATATGTTGAATATTTGAAAATTTAAAATGGTTATAAATAATTTAAGTATTGAAGTTTAAGGCTTATTTTAAAACATGGAATTTATTTTAAATTTATTATTATTTGAAATTATTAAAAATAAAAATTACTAAAAAGGAAATGTTAAGAATGAATTTGGAGACGTTGTTGTCCATATTCAAGTGATTGTGGATAGTCATTTGTTAAGGTTGATTATGCCCATTAAATCAAAAAATTAAACATCCTAAAATTCAAGAAAAGGTCAAAATATAAAAAATTGAAAATTATCTAAAATTCTCGTTGTCATTTTACACCATAAATTTTATATATTAATTTTTAAAAAGGTTAAATATAAAATTAGTATCTGAATTTGTCCACTTCTCCTAGACCGGTACTTATGATTTTTTTTATCTTAAATTGGTATCCGAACTTTTTTTCCATCAACTATATTGGTACCAGAGCCTAACATTGTTATTTTTATGCTGACATGGCAGTATTGACCACTCGTATGGTGCCATGTGTCATCCTCTTTGTACCTCTTTTTTTTTTTTTCATTTTCCCTCATTTTCTTCCTTTTCTTTTTCTTTTTCCTACCCTGGCCACACTGTCTTCTTCATCTTTCTTCTTCACTGTCTTCTTCATCTCTCATTCCTCTTTTCTTCCTCACAATTCCATTCCTCTTTTCCTTTTTTTTTATTTCGTTTCTTCTCCTTTCTATCTTCTCTTCTTCTCCCTATTCCTCTTCTTCTAACCCTAGTTGTCACCACCATGAGTTGCCACCATCCATGGCATTTTCTAGCCGATCTGACCATCAAAACACTTCTCTCTTCCTTGTCTTCTCAAATCTTGCCTTGTATTTCCAAGAAAATCTCTTTAAAGTTGAAAAAAAAAAAATCAAAACTTGATCCTTGAGTGTAAAACCCTATCCCTATCCGTCACCAGAACATAGTTATAGAGCATTACCAAAATTTACAGAACATTTACAAATAATTCTTGTCAATTACTATTTATTTTCTGAGATTATTCATAATGTCCCTTAAATGGACCCTCGAGGCCCAATATGAGCATTAGAATCGAGTCAAGACTTAATCAGAAACTCTAAAAATTTGTCAAGAAATTTCAAAAATTTTCCAAGATGCAGGGCTCACACGCCTGTGTGACCCTAGGACACGCCCGTGCTACAAGCCATGTTCAAAACTAGGCAGCTTTCTAACTTGTACCACACGGTCAGCCACACGCCCGTGTGCTAGGCGGTGTGGTTGATTAAAATTTTCAAAATTAAGTGCAGGTTTCACACGACTAAGACACATGCCCATGTTCTAGGCCATGTCATACACACGGCTGAGACACACGCCCATGTCTCTGCTCGTCTACTTGATCCTGAGCATTCTGTTTCTCAAATTTAAGGTGCAGGGGACACACCGCCGGACCACATGCCCATGTATCAGGCCGTGTGTCACACACGATCATGACACACGCCCGTGTGTCTACCCGTGTAGATGAAAATATGCCATTTTAAGGCCACTTTTCTCACTCTTTCCAATATCAACCTGCATACAACATTTCCTTGTACCAATATAACCCAACCAAGCAACCAATTCAAGTCAAATATCAAGTTTTAAACCTAATGTATCATCACACTACTCATTTGTATAAACTTACTATGTAATTTCCATTCATTGACTACTAATAGATACTATTAAATACATGTACATAAACTAACATATATGTATATATACTTTTCATAACCATATTGCAAGTTTACTTTCTCCATCCTATACATGTCATATAAACCATAAGGTACTTTGTAAAAATCTATCAGAGAAAATCTGGATAGTATGGCCCGATGTGTTGATCCGATCCTCCGAACTCTTGTTAATCTACACAGAACATTAAACACACATGAGTAAGCTTATGAAAACTTAGTAAGTTCATAGGCATAAAACGTAAATCTTATAGATCATACTTTAATAAATCATTTAACTAACATTTCGCTAACATTTCTTGTCATTTACAATTCCAAATGATGAATTCACTTTATTGAGCTCAATTCCAATGATTACTAAAGTTCTATCATATTAATTCATGTAACACTTATCAAACTTTTTCAAATTTGAGAAAGTCTTACGGATTTGAATACGTCGTTAATTTGATGTCGTAGTCCAACTATGGTCTTACACGAATGTTGCCATGGTCCTGCAATGATCTTTCACTCATGATGCCATAACCCGATTATGGTCTTATACATGTACACTTACTGCCATGGTTCAACCATGGTCTTACGTTTATTGTGCCATAACTCAGTTATGGACTTTTCACTGAAATGCCATAGCCCAGCTATGGTTTTACATTCACACGTTGCCATGGTTATACCATGACTTTATCCGTCCATTCATCACTTGTCACTGTATGATTGTACTCGCTCCAACGTTCTACTCAATTTGAACTTTGGCTTCGATTTTTCATTTTATCACAATAATCATAATTCCATAACAAATATATGAAACAATACATTATATAATCTCTAATTTTAACAATCAATCATAAAATTCAACCATATGAACTTACCTAGACCACTCGGTAGAATTTGTAAAAATTTGGGGACTATTCTGTTACTTTTTCTTTTCCTCGTTTATCTTCGATTTCTTGATATGATGTAAAAATTTGAAAAACCACCTTGAGAACTCTCCTATGGCGTTTTGGCTGATGAAATATGAATAAATATCTATATTTTTCAATTTAATCTTTGTTTTATTTGATAAATTTGCAAATTTTCCAATTTTGCCCTTATTTCACATTGTTTTCTTCCTTATTTCCTTGCCCATACCGTCCAATCCATATTATTTGGGTTTATTTGCCTTTTAAATCCTTCCTTTTGACACTTAAGCTATTAAATCACTTTAGTAAATTTTGCAGCTTTCACAATTTAGTCCTTTTTAATTAATTTATTATCAAAACGTTGAAATTATCTAACAAAACTTTAATACTAACTCAATGACACTCCATAAATATTTCTAAAAATATTTATGGCTCGTTTTATGAGTTCGAGATCTCAATACCTCGTTTTTTACCCAATTTACCTAATATTTTCTTTTAATTCTCACAATTCACTAGTTCAAAAATACTTCTAAAATCAAACTTGACTAATATATACTAATTTATTAAATTTTTAAACTCACTTGTTGGATTTAGTGATCTAAAATTACTGTTTTCAATACCACTGAAAATTAGGCTGTTACATTGAGCTTTTAAAATTATACTCTCCACTTGCTGATGAAAGGCTAAGGAGGCTTTTGGTGAGGCTAAGAGCGAGTTGAGGAGCCAAAGGAAGTAGTAGCAACGCCGCTACCAAGGCAACAATAGAGAATCAATTTTCTTGGAGCCTAGTAGAAGTTCTTTAGGTCATAGAGTTAAGGGTTAACAAATTCGAGAGAGGAATTGCCCCTGTTGTTCATTCGATCCGTAGGTTCTTAGGGTTTTCTAAATTCTTGTATATCATTTATTCTTTCTAAGTCCTTGCTCTCTTTCTGGTTGTAAATTTTTTATTTTCAAATGATTTTAAATTATTGTAATTCTTTAGGTTGTTGCTCTTATTTTGGGTTCTTGATATTATATTAGGTTGTTAACTTTTTTTCTAGTTGAAATGATTTTGGGTTGAAAATGTTAAGTTCTTTGTTTGTTACTGAGATTGAAATTGAGAATATATTGGGTTATTTTTTTTGTTTTGTTTTCTTTAAGATTCTGGGTTCTTTGTTTGTTATTTGATCTTTGAATGTCTTGGGTTCTTTGTTTTGAAAATTATGGGTACAAAACCTTTTTTGAGCCCTTGATTTTCTGTTTGTTGAAAAAGACATTTTCGCTTGTTTTCTTCCTTTAAAAGATGTATTATGAATAGATAAAACCAAATAGATAGAAAGCGAAGAGATCAGGTAGAAAACAAGACATATAGTGAAAGGAAAAAAAGAAAGAGATAAAAGTGAGGTAGAAGACGAAGAGGTAGAATATGATAGTGAAAGAAAACTGAAAGGAAAAAAATTAATTTTTAAAGGAAAATGAAAGGAAAAATAATTAAAGGGGGTTCAATTTGCAGCCAAAGAGGATGACATGTGGCAACACGTGAATGGCTAGCGCTGCCATATCAACAAAAAAGTACCGTCGTTAGGCTCGGGTACTAATAGTGGACGGATAAAAAGTTTGGGTATCAATCTAGGACAAAAAAAAATTTATAAGTACTAATATGGGAAAAGTGGACAAGTTCAAGTACTAATTTTATATTTAATTTTTTAAAATTATAAAAATATAAAATTACTAGAAAGACATTTTCAGAATGAACTTAACATTTGGAATATTTCGTTTTTGAGCAGAAGAGCCGTTTTCAAATAGTGTTTGATTGACTTAGTTTGGCTTTTATGGAAGCTTTAACAATTTATGAGCTGGTTGTAGCATTAGCACTCTTATTTGCGAATCCATTTGTTTAATCCTATAAACATGAGAATTTTGTATTTTTTTTTCTTATTTTATAGCTTGGGACTTACTCCTCTCTTTTTCAAATTCTATCAAGATTTCACCCCTACAAATAATTTTTTGTTGGGACAATAATCCATGGGAAGGATTGATTTGAGGATGAGGAATTATTGCACCAACTCGCTTTCTTCCTTCCCCTTCTTAGTTCAAGAGAACCCCTTATTTCTTATTTGTTGTTTAAAGGAGTGTTGCAACAAATGAGGTATTTTGCCATTGACATGAAACCTGCCCCCTAATTTTAATAAGAATTATTATTATTGGGAATTTTCAATTGAAAAAAGAATACATTTCTAGCTAACTAGATACATAGAATATATTTTTGACTCCGTTAAGACATAGGTAAATGAAAATTCATAATCATAATAATGAATAATTTTATAAAAAATTAATAATTTATTAAAAGAAAAAAAGAAATAAATAGAATTAGAATAATTAGAATAATATAAATATGATAGAATAGAATAAATGGAAAATGAGTCAAAGCGATATGAGGTTATTGACAAAAAAA
This sequence comes from Gossypium bickii, assembly GCA_025503065.1. NCBI lineage: Eukaryota > Viridiplantae > Streptophyta > Magnoliopsida > Malvales > Malvaceae > Gossypium > Gossypium bickii. Next base: position 119,231,481 of record CP106712.1, on the reverse strand, counting down.
TATTATTTAAGGCACTCCGGTTTTATTATCCAAATTACTTAGACAAATAGTTGTTAATGTGATTTTTCCATGTTGGAATAAAAGAAATTCCTAAAATTCTTAATTTTTTTATTTTTATTTTTAATTTTCAAAAAATATTTTTTAAGACGTGTGTTAGTATAAAATTTAACATAGTCAACCAAATATTTAAAAAAAACTATCAATTTAGTTCAGATTAAATTAGAAAAAAGTTTTAAGTATTATTAATTTGCGAAGTTGAAGGGACATATTAACCCTTTTTTCCTAAGACTTGCTGAGAAAATTTTAGGCTTCCTTTGGATATAATTAATTTCCTGTTTCAGTGCGTTTAGATCACTTTTTGAAATCAATCGCACTGATATTGGTGTTTGGATTTTACCTGTCTGCCACGCTGGAGTCTTCTCATCGTGCTGCAATATCAGTGGCACCACTGGAGGTTTTACATGCAGTGAAAATTTGCAACTCCATTTGAAAGATGGAAAGTACCATTTCATTCATGCTTTTTACTTTTTCTTTTATCCTTTTATATCCTATTTTTTTAATTTAAACTTTTTTAAATAATATTATTAATATTAAATTTAATATGTATTTTTTATAATTAAAAAATTTAAATTATTTATTATTTTCACTTTTCATATTTTGATGTGAAGGTTTTCAATATTTTTATTTGTTATTTATTATATATAATTTCTAATCTGATGTCCTTAATAGTCATTTTATATTCTCACCTCACCGCTACAGCTGCGTTTGAATCCAAACACACACTCCACCATTGTTTCTAATCTCACTGCTACAGTATCCAATCTCACCGCTATAATAACTAATCTCACCGCCACCACTATTTTTAACCTCACCGGAGGTAAACACATAGCCCATCCAAACTAATCCTTAATCTCCTTCTGTTGTGTCCTCCATTTGAATGGTACAGAACACAAAGAGGACCAATTGGTAAAAGCTTTTAGATAGACTCTGAGAGAAAGAAATGAAGGAGAAAGTAAAGAGATGGGTTAGGGTGGGGATTTGAAGCTATGGAGGGGCCATCTAGTGCATGGATCCTTTGTGATGATGGAACTAGAAACATTGAATGGCAGGGCCGACCGTTTCAGTTTTCAATGAAAGCTTGCAGAGGGTAAAGAAGCAATAAACCAATGTCCGCCATTAAAGCTGCAATTTGGAATTCAAGTCATCGGCAATATCTTAAAGAGATTGAATCTAAACAACAACAGCGTTTATATGCAATTCTGGAAACCCAACTACTTCAACAGCACCTACAAACATCCAAGCTTGCTTCAAAATTAACCCAACATGCAAGAAAAATGAGAGAAAACAATCACCAAGCTGCAAAATCCTCAAGATTGGGGGGTTAAGGCACAGTGGTGGCGAGATCATTGAGGTTCAAAGCGGTCACATTGAAACCCTTACCGTTTTCTAGTTGGTCAACATCTAAGCTCTTTTTGAAGCACACTTCATACTTGCAAGGATGAAGCTCAACGAAATTATTTGCCTTAGAATTGACATTTAGTGCCATCTTAGTTTTATATTATATAATCAACATTCGTAGATAGAAAATATATTAATTTTCATACCTAACGTATTTTATTAACCTTTTATCATTCATTAAATTAAGAATGACAGAGATAGAAAAATCAGAATCAAATACATATATTATGAATTACTTAGATAAGCTTCCCAGGAATAACCTGTATCCCATTGATTCCCATGAAAATAAAAATGGTAAAATATTCACATCTTCGAGGGATACCAATTTCTCTCTTCCATTTGAAATCCTTATCATTTCTCCACCTATTTTTAATTGTGATGTCCAAAGTTGTGATGATGCCAAATAAAGTATCTATCCGTCCATTCTTCATCTAAATCATTAAAGCAAAGCTTTTAGACAAGATAATCCCTTCAACCAATAACCACATGTTCTTAACTTTTTGTAGCTTATAAATTACGTTTTATCAATAGAAAATTTGGACACCTACTTCATATCAATTAACTCGATTTTTTTATTTATTTTCTTTCATATGAGTGTAGCATGATCATGATTTCTAATCTTTGTTTTTTTTTTCCTTTTTTTTATTTAGGCCTTGTTTGATGAAATGTTGAAAAAATTAATCAACTTTAAAGTTAATATTTTTAGCAATTTAAATTTTTAAACAAGTTAGATTAGTCCTCCTGAAAACTACTAGATAGATTTTTGAGTAAACTACCTAATTTGTCACTCAACTCTTTGAGTGCTTTCATTTTGATCCTCCAAATAAAAATACTTGCAATTTGGTCACTGTCGTTAGAGAAAAATTTTATTTTAGTCACCAAAATGTTAAATCTCTAACGTTGGTTGATTAAGCACACCAAATCATCATTTTTTATAAACTTTTTGCCCCATTACTATTGTTCATCTTCTTTCCCTCCACATCACCCCTACTTCCACTATTCTTCTTTTACTCCCTACTTTGAGCAGAAAACTCAATGAAGAAACCAACACGAGTTACAAAAAAGGCTTTAAGGCATCTTCAAGAGCAGGGTGGGGTGGGGTAAGGATGGGTGCATCTAACATCCATGGAGATGATAATAATTTTTAATATTATACATCTATAGTGAAGCAAGACAGATGGTGAAGTAGAGGACGATAACTGTAGAGTGGTGAAGGATATAATAGCATCCACCCTATCCCATTCCATTGTCATCCCTATTCAGAACCTAGACAAATTTATCATCCAATTTGTTGTATAATTTGATTATAAACTTCGCAAAGTTATCCTTGTCACTTATATTTATAATGGTAATCTATTGGTGTATGTACCATTTACAATGAACTGTGCATTTCTTTAAAAACTACAAGAGCTGTCACTAGTAAGGTCCGAGGGTTTGTCGAAATTGATATATGTACTTGTAGATACACTGATAACCTTGGTACTAGGATTCTTGTCTACATAGTTTCTTGGAACGATCTTACAAACAAAGGTGAAACTCTTTCCAATTAAATGAATGAGAACTAAGCTTCAAGTAACGATGAAAAAAGCAACTTATTCCATGTAGTTTGAAGATGTATTGCGGCAGTAGTTTTTGGTTGTAGATGAAATGAACCTTCGTTAAAGTTCAAATGTTAATATTAACTGCACATTACACTGTTCCTTTTGATAGATTTATATGATTTTTATTTGATTGGCAGAATGTTTGAAAACATGAAATTTACGACACAATAACTTATCATTAGCTAAGTTTCTCTTATTACACTTCAATAATTATAGATAAAATAACCAACACAATATTGTTAATTTGAAACTGGGATAATTCTTAATGGTTGAGCTTTAGGCAGAAAAAGACCATACTTATCGTTCATATCTAAACTCTCTGGTGTGATGTTATTTTCAAGTTTCCAATCAAATGAATGAATGAGTCCACCCAACATTAAGTGCAACATTCTTATGGCCAATGGTAATCCAGAGCAAATTAAATCGCTACCTCCAAACGGAATCACCCAAAATCCCTTCCTTTAACAACCATTTCGATCTTATGAACCTCTCTGACCAAAAACAAGTCGCTCTCCTCCCGTAACTTAGGATCTCTCGCTATAGCCCATACGTTGATCAACGCTTGTGTACCTTTTGGAATGACGGTCGTGAATCTCGATATCCGCTTGACTTTTTCTCGGGAGTAACAAAGGAAATGATGGATGCAACCTCATCGTTTCCTTGACAATTGCTTGCAAATAAGGTAAACAAGTAATGTTAGATTCCTCCACCAAGTTCTACTCGCCAATTATTTGCTTCAATTCTCTTCGGGCTTCCTGCAAAAATTTTGGGTTTTGGAGTAATTCTGCCATTGCCCACTCCAAAGCACTTGCAGTTGTCTCGATTGCGCCTACAACCAAATCCTGTTTCGCAATTTCTTACCAAGTTGAACAACTTATACAACTTAAATAATAAATGACTGAAAAGAGATTATGTTACAACCAAAATCAAATGTTGATAAGATTTCTGTCGAGCTCTTCGCTGTTTCCTTGGTGGCTGAGTTGGAGAAGGATATCCAAGAAATCATCAGTTGATATATAATCATTCATCTTTCTCAACTCTATCCGCTCATCGACCATTTTACTGAAAAGATCCATCGTCTTTCTAAAAAGAATTGCCACTCGACGCCTGACACCCTGCAAGTCAAGATTAGCAATAGGGAAATAATCACCTAAGTTGGGTTTTCCTAACTCTTCCATAATACCCTGCACAATTCATAAACCGTAATATATGCATATTTTAATCCCACATTTAGCATACTTTTGGATGATTTATCCCTCGAATTGTGGAATTTGGTGCTCCTAATCCTTTAATTTCGTGTTTTATACTTAGGAGAGCACCGGAGGATGAAAAGAACGAGAAACGGGCCAAAAATAGAGAAAATGGGCCAAAGTACAAAATGCACACGGCCCGGGCCTAAGCCACACGGCCGTGTATCTATTAGCAGGCCCGACCAGGCCTGGCCTCGACTTACACATGCGTGTGCCACGGGCATGTCCCTGCCACGACCTGTTTTAATTTCACTCAGATTAGGATACTTAGGGGCGAAAAAAGCCATTCCGAAAGCCTATATAAACACCCTAGAGGCCAACCTTCAGGGGGCGTCTAGTTAGGCCAAGGAGCCAAGCCAGAGAGGCCAGAATTGTGGGATTCACTCGAAGAAAGCCAATTGATTCATCTCAAGAAGCCGAAATCATACTCAAGACGGTGGATCTTCCCTTCAAATTCCTTCAGAGGGTTTTAGGGTTTTTCTTATGTTTTGTTTTATATTTTCTTCTGAGATGTATTATTTTATCATTATGAACTAAACCCTTCAAATCCTGAAGGGGATGAAACCTAAGACAGATCTTGTTATTGTTTTCTGAACTATATGATAAATACTAGATTTGTTCTTAACTATGTGTTCTTAATTCTTGTTTTAATATTTCAGGATATTGATTTAAGTATTAATGTGCTTAGACAGAGGAGGAATAGACCCTGTCTAAGAGTAGATCTAGCATAGTTAAGCGGAGTTGATCGCAACCCTAGAGATAGGATGACAAAAATCTGCCGGATTAGGGTGAAACCTAATATGGGAGTTCATAGATTGAGTTAATGCAATTCTAGGGGTTTTAATTAGAAAGAGATTTCAATTAATCAACCTAGGGTTAGACGTTAGTAGCCTCAAGAGAGGTATTAATATAAATTAGGGAATCCTGCGAATCAAGTCAAGTGAATACATCATCTGGTTCAGAGTCAGATAACAAGCGAAGTCTAGGTGGATTCTTTCTCGGGTATTGTCCTAATCAATTGGTTTTTCCCACAAGTATTTCCCCAATTCATTCTCTTTGTCTTAACATCTTTAGCTTAGTAGTTAGTTATTTTATATTAATTAATAATTCCCTTAATTCTTAGGCTAAATAATAAAAAGAAAATTAGTATTAGTACTTTTGGTTCCTTTGGGTTTGACAATCCGGTCTTGCCACTAAACTATACTACTGTTCGATAGGTGCACTTGCCTCATGTCGTTGTCACAGTTAGTTTCTAGGCTCGATCATTCTTTATATAAATTTTTAAGACACTGACATACGATCAAGTTTTTGGCGCCGTTGCCGGGGAACTAAAATATTAAGAAATCTCAATTTTATTACTTTATCCATTTTTATTTTTGCAATTTACTTTTGTTTTTATTTTGCTTTTAACTTTGCTAATTTTCCTTCTTTTATTTTTTCTTAGTAGATACCTCTAGTTTATGACTAGAAGGAACCCGACAGGACCCCTAATTTACGACAGTGATATTGAAGTTACTGTTCGCAAAAATCGTAGAGAAATAAGGCGAAGCTTAAACTACATAGAAGAAGAGCAAGAAAATGAAACCAACACTACCGAAGAGATGGCTAATAACAATCTGCTGCCTCCTGTAGTTGCCGCAAACCCGATGGATCAAAATCCTGCTCCTCGTACTATGTATGATTATGCTAAGCCTAGTTTAGTTGGTACTGAATCAAGTATTGTTAAACCTACTATTGCTGCAAATAATTTCGAACCGAAACATAACACTATACAGATGATACAACAGTTTGTTCAGTTTGATGGTTTGCAGGATGAGGATCCTAACACACACTTAGCAAATTTTCTAAAATTCTGTGATACCTTTCAAATAAATGGTGTTTCTGATGATGCCATACGACTTCCGTTATTTCCCTTTTCTTTGAGCAATAAAGCCAAACTGTGGTTGAATTCTCTTCCATGAGGGTCAATCACTACATGGGATCAAATGACTGAAAAATTTCTGTTAAAATATTTTCCGCCAACCAAAATGGCCAAGTTGAGGAATGATATCTCTTCTTTTGTGCAGATAGATTTAGAGACACTTTACGATGTATGGAAGAGATATAAAGATCTATTGAGAATGTGCCCACACCATGGATTACCCTTGTGGCTACAGGTCCAAACTTTTTACAACGATGTGAACCCCTTAATGAGACAATTGATTGATTCAGTCGCCGGCGGAACCCTGAATAACAAAACACCTGAGGCTGCCTATGAATTCATTGAAGAGATGTCACTGAATAACAATCAGTGGCAAGTCACAAGGACAAGACCAACAAAAGCAGCCAGTGTTTTCAACCTTGACGCAGTCACCATGCTATCAAACCAGGTAGAACTTTTAAATAAAAAGATTGATGGTTTGTGTTCTTCGTAGGTACATCCAGTAATGCAATGTGAAACAAGTGGAGGTGTGGCGAATTCTGAGTACCCACCCTACGGACATGGCATGGAAAACGAACAAATGAACTATATGGGTAAAAATTTCATATCTCAAAATAACCCTTATAGTAATACTTACAATCCAGGTTGGGGGAACCACCTCAATTTCTCATGTGGTGGTCAAGGAAATCAGAGACAACAATCCCCCAAACTTCCAACAACAGCCTTATCCACAGGAAAAGAAGCCGAACCTTGAGGAGATGCTGACAAAATTCATAGCAGTGTCAGAAACTCGTTTTCAAAACACCGAGACAACACTTAAAAATGAACAAGCATCGATTCAAGGGATCGAGAACCAATTAGGCGACTTTGCCAAGATCATCTCAGAACGACCACAAGGCGCCTTGCAAGCAACACTAAGACTAACTCGAATGAGCAAATTCAAGCCATAACAACTCATTATAGTGTAGGGTTAGATGAACCCAAGGTAAGCCAAGAGAATGTGGTAGAGGAAGGTAAGGTCGAGATCAGTCATGATAAGCCAAAACCAGTAATTAAAGAGTACCGACCTCGTGTGCCATATCCTGATGCGTTGAAGAAAGATAACACAGACGAACAATTTGCTAAATTTCTTAAACTTTTAAAGAAATTACATATTAACTTATCGTTTCTTGAAGCTCTTTCGCAGATGCCAGATTCAAGGAAATTCTTAAAAGAGCTGTTGACAAACAAATGGAAGTTAGACGAAGAGTCACATGTGGAACGAAACACAGTGTGCTCAGCAATGTTGCAAAATAAACTGTCACGGAAATTAAAAGATCCAGGGAGTTTTACAATTCCATGCTTAATTGGTAGTTTATCTGTTGATAATGCTTTAGCTGATTTAGGGGCAAGCATAAATGTTATGCCTTATAAAATGTTTAAACAACTTGGTCTAGGGAAACCCAAACAAACTAGGATTAGCATTCAATTAGCTGATAAAACTATTAGAATTCCTAGGGGTATAATCGAAGATATTCTCGTGAAAATTGATAAATTTGTATTCCCAGTAGACTTTGTCGTTTTAGACATGGATGAGGACAATAATATTCCTCTAATTTTAGGAAGACCCTTTTTAGCAACTGCCAGGACTAAAATTGATGTCGACGCAGGTGAACTCATACTTTGTGTAGGTGACGAGACAATCACTCTTCAAGCTCTTGACTCGGCTAGGACATCGAGTGATAAAGGTGAGAAAGTAAATTCAATTGATAACCAATTTATTCAACCTTCTTCACAGGAAACACCACGAAGCTACAAAACTGAACCTGATCCTAAACACCGTGCCAATAAAGAAGTAATTCATGAGGACCGAAGGCTTCATATCGATGAACTAGACAAGCGGAAGACACATTTCTGCAACTTTAGGAAGATAAGATCTTCTGTTTTCAATTTGCTTCCTGCAACTTCAAGAATGTCAAATCTGCTATCCTTAATCTGATTCCTGCAGACTCAGGGATCACCAGACTGATGTCTTCGATCTGCTTCCTGCAACTTCAGGAAGGTCAAATATGCTATTTTCAATCTGATCCCTGCAAATTCAAGGATCACTAAACTGATATCTTCGATCTGCTTCCTGCAACTTCAGGAAGGTCAAATCTGCTATTTTCAATCTGATCCCTGCAAATTCAAGGATCACTAGATTGATATCTTCGATCTGCTTCCTGCAACTTCAGCAAGGTCAAATCTGCTATTTTCAATCTGATCCCTGCAAACTCAGGGATCACTAGACTGATATCTTCTATCTGCTTCCTGCAACTTCAGGAAGGTCAAATCTGTTATTTTCAATCTGCTAGGACATCGAGTGATAAAGGTGAGAAAGTAAATTCAATTGATAACCAATTTGTTCAACCTTCTTCACAGGAAACACCACGAAGCTACAAAACTGAACCTGATCCTAAACACCGTGCCAATAGAGAAGTAATTCATGAGGATCGAAGGCTTCATATCGATGAACTAGACGAGTGGAAGACACATTTCAAGGACGAATCACAATTACACGAAGCAAAACCAAGGGAACCCCTAGATGAGCTTATAGGAATAACAAATCATTTCAAAATAGGAGATCAGGTATTCATTTCAAAAGTTTCAAAAACCTCAAAATTAAGATTTCAAAACATCATTTTGCAATATATTTTTTTAAAAAAGTTTTCATTTTAAATTATGTGGCATAAGTTCTGATGTATCATTGAACATAATTAAATTAATTATTTTAGTAACAAAAGAACCCAATTGATATAAACTCAATAGTTTACTAATGTAATTGGAATATTTTGAAATTTAGAGACCAATTTAAAATGAAAATCATAGTTTGAGGATATTTAATGCAATTGACTCTTAAATTAATAAAGTAATAATAGTGAATTATTATTTAAAGATTTAATATTTTAAACAGAATATACTTTTTTCTAATCTCACCAATAAACTTAAAAAATTATGATGTGTTAAATTGTTTATATATTTATTTTATGTTTTCATATTTTATTATATGTTATAGGATATTTTATCTCCCAATTCTACTTAAAATAAACTACCAGTATATTTGATATATCCATGCCCAGGCTTTTATTTTTATTTATTTTTTGTTGTATCGCATATTAACCAATAATTTCTTGAAGGCTTGAAACAAGAGCAAGAACAAAACAGGGCACAGTAACCAAGTCAAGAAATTCATCATAATTCCTTAATATTAATATCCTATTAAATAAATAAAAATATATATATTTAGGTACAGTAAAGTCATTTTATTTTATAGCAATTCTAAGCATTAACCTTATTTGCAGGGTGAAATTAAATTTTAAATTTTAAAAAATTAAATCAAAATTTTATGGGTTAAAATATAATTTTAAAAATTTTAAAAGGTTAATACGCCCTTAGGTTTGCGGCTGCTTATTTGGAAGTTGAAACTGAACGCGGTCTCCATTTTTGACTAAAGTAGCAGCGTTGTTGTTTGGGAGTTGAAAGTTGAAACTGAATACCCAAATATTGAAGTGCCAAAATAGAGTTGGAAGTAGTGTAAATAAGCTCCCATTTCAGACGCAGCTGCTTCAACTTTGCCTGCTAATTCTTAGGATTGTAGACACAAGTGTCGTAACCATTTTTTGATAAAACAGTAAACGACGCGGTTGACTCGAGGTTTGAAAAATGAAAAGGAAGGGAGTCGCCACCGATCTTTATTTGGGTGTGATCAGATCACCTTTGTTTTAATAAAACGTCTCAGTTTATTAAAACAATGCTTCAATCTCGAAAAAATTGAGAAAAATGGGTTCGGAAGTCAATTACGCGCGAGGAAGGATTAGCACCCTCGGCACGCCCGAAATCGGTACCAAACTGATTGATCGATGTCCTAATGTTGAAAACTTTGAAATGATTTGGAAATAGATACTTTTTATTTCTAAAATTTGAAAGAATTGGAAGGGACGTTTAAGGCTCTCTCATTTTCGAAGAGATAAAGCATCATGTCCAGTAAGTTAGGGCGCAATACTTTAGGCTCCCGAAACTAAGCTTGCCTTTTCAAAACTTAGTTTTACATTTGTAGAGGATCTTCCGTCATTTGTCAAACGAGAAATCGTAACCCGATAGTTAGGCTCTGTTTTCTCGAAGTCCAAATTAGGAATATTGCCTCTATTTTAGATGAAAGAAAAGAAACTTATCTCGAAGTGTCTAGATGTCGAGTCCAGTAGTTAGGCGCGACATTTCAAATATCCGAGATTAAGTGTTTTGTTTAATATTTAAATTGCGATTTCAAAAGGGATATCCCGTTGTTTAGCTTTAAACGAGAAGAAACCGGAACCCAGTAAGTTAGAAATGGATTCACTCGAATTGCTAATACTGGAATGTCGATTTAAAACTGGAATTTGTGATTTTAAAAGGGATCTTCCGTTGTTTAGCTTAAACGAGAAAAAAAAATCAGAACCCAGTAAGTTAGGGCTCGATTCTCTCGAATCGCTAACACGGAGTATTTGGTCGTTATAAAAGTTGAGGTCTTGAGAAAAATTAACGTAAAAATGTGAAAGCATGATGTTATGCGTAAAAAAAATAATAAAAGGACACATATACGTATAAGCAAAGATAATGTATAATACATTGGAAGTATTACGTATAGTAACAGTAATAGAAAATAACGATAATAATGATGATATATAAAAATAATAATGGCAATCTCTGAATGAAATAGTAAAAATAAATAAATAAAACTATATATATATATATATAAAATAACAATATAGTAATAGTAATAATGATGGTAATATAAATAAAAAAATAGATAATGATGATAAATTGATAATAGTGAAAACAACAAATAAGAATTTTAATAAATAAGATAATAATATTAGTAATAGTAATAATAATAATAATAGTAGAAAAATAAAATAACACATGCAATCGTAAATATAAATAATAGTAATAGCAAATAATAATAATAAATAATCCATAATAATGAAAATATTAAATAATAAAGAAAATAGTAAAAATTGCCAAATAATTGAAAAATGGGTTAATATTGCATTAAAAACAGAAGTTTCGGGTTAAATCAGAAATAAAACAGAGGTTTGGGGCTGAATTAGAAACGCGCACAAACAGTGGGGGACCAAAGAGGTAATATACCCCTTCGGCCAAAACGCGCAGCAGCAAGGATGACCAGATTGCGAACCGGAGTCAATTGTAGGGTCAAATTTGAAAAAACTAAAAAAACTTAATTAAAAAAAGGGCAAAAGGCGGAAGGGCCATTTGTGCAATTAGACCCAAAAACAAAAACACGCGGATCCTCCTGGCGGGTCGGGTCAACGCGCGGGTCAGTGGCCTGGAACCACGTCGTTTTGGGCATAAATGGCCAACCTCAAAACGACGTTGTTTTGAGGGGCTATATAAGGCCCTAAAATCAGAAAAAAAATTCATTTGAGCTGCTTTCTTTAAAAAAAAAACTAATCTTTCTTTCTTTTTTTCTCTGCAGGTCCGAATGGGGGTGGGGATTCCGGTGGCCGGACCGCCGTCCTCCGTCGCCGACACCGCTGTGCCGGCCACCGCGCACGGTGGCTGGAGGAGGTAAAAATCTTCGTTTTTTTCTTTTTTATTTTGGGAATAATATTTATGTATATATATACTTGTATTGAGTGAAAGAATGAAAAAAAAAAAGAACTTCGCAAATAAATAAAAAAATAAAGCTACCTCTTTTAATCCCCCGATTTGGTTTTTAGAGGTTTTTAGTGTTTATTGCCTTCTTACTGTTTCTGGATCTGCTTGTGGGTTTGAGTCTGTTCTTGCTTTTTGGGAATCTTCTGTTACAGTGTTGTTAATCTCTGGTTTCTTTACATTAATCGAAAGAGAAAAAATCAAGAACCCCTTTTTTCAGTTTCGATTGGCTTTTTATAGCCATTTCTAAAATAGATTTCTCTCCTGTTCCTTGTTCTGTCCTCTCGTTTTTAATGTTTGCAGGTTCTCGGCGCAAGTGGCTGGCGGTGAAGATGGGACCAATGCCAGGTTCGGTGGCCTGCAAATTTCGGCGATGGCGGGCAGTGCGCGCAAGTCAAACGATCGAAATCAAGGTCGGAAAAATGCGGCGATTCGGCAGAGGGTCAATCACTACATGGGATCAAATGACTGAAAAATTTCTGTTAAAATATTTTCCGCCAACAAAAATGGCCAAATTGAGGAATGATATCTCTTCTTTTGTGCAGATAGATTTAGAGACACTTTACGATGTATGGAAGAGATACAAAGATCTATTGAGAATGTGCCCACACCATGGATTACCCTTGTGCTACAGGTCCAAACTTTTTACAACGGTGTGAACCCCTTAATGAGACAATTGATTGATTCAGTCGCCGGCGGAACCCTGAATAACAAAACACCTGAGGCTACCTATGAATTCATTGAAGAGATGTCACTGAATAACAATCAGTGGCAAGTCACAAGGACAAGACCAACAAAAGCAGCCAGTGTTTTCAACCTTGACGCAGTCACCATGCTATCAATCCAGGTAGAACTTTTAAATAAAAAGATTGATGGTTTGTGTTCTTCGTAGGTACATCAGGTAATGCAGTGTGAAACAAGTGGAGGTGTGGCGAATTCTGAGTACCCACCCTACGGACATGGCATGGAAAACGAACAAATGAACTATATGGGTAAAAATTTCATATCTCAAAATAACCCTTATAGTAATACTTACAATCCAGGTTGGGGGAACCACCTCAATTTCTCATGTGGTGGTCAAGGAAATCAGAGACAACAACCCCCCAAACTTCCAACAACAGCCTTATCCACAGGAAAAGAAGCCGAACCTTGAGGAGATGCTGACAAAATTCATAGCAGTGTCAGAAACTCATTTTCAAAACACCGAGACAACACTTAAAAATGAACAAGCATCGATTCAAGGGATCGAGAACCAATTAGGGCAACTTGCCAAGATCATCTCAGAACGACCACAAGGCAGCTTGCCAAGCAACACTAAGACTAACTCGAATGAGCAAATTCAAGCCATAACAACTCATTATAGTGTAGGGTTAGATGAACCCAAGGTAAGCCAAGAGAATATGGTAGAGGAAGGTAAGGTCGAGATCAGTCATGATAAGCCAAAACCAGTAATTAAAGAGTACCGACCTCGTGTGCCATATCCTGATGCGTTGAAGAAAGATAACACAGACGAACAATTTGCTAAATTTCTTAAACTTTTAAAGAAATTACATATTAACTTATCGTTTCTTGAAGCTCTTTCGCAGATGCCAGATTCAAGGAAATTCTTAAAAGAGCTGTTGACAAACAAATGAAAGTTAGACGAAGAGTCACATGTGGAACTAAACACAGTGTGCTCAGCAATGTTGCAAAATAAACTGTCACGGAAATTAAAAGATCCAGGGAGTTTTACAATTCCATGCTTAATTGGTAGTTTATCTGTTGATAATGCTTTAGCTGATTTAGGGGCAAGCATAAATGTTATGCCTTATAAAATGTTTAAACAACTTGGTCTAGGGAAACCCAAACAAACTAGGATTAGCATTCAATTAGCTGATAAAACTATTAGAATTCCTAGGGGTATAATCGAAGATATTCTCGTGAAAATTGATAAATTCGTATTCCTAATAGACTTTGTCGTTTTAGACATGGATGAGGACAATAATATTCCTCTAATTTTAGGAAGACCCTTTTTAGCAACTGCCAGGACTAAAATTGATGTCGACGCAGGTGAACTCATACTTTGTGTAGGTGACGAGACAATCACTCTTCAAGCTCTTGACTTGGCTAGGACATCAAGTGATAAAGGTGAGAAAGTAAATTCAATTGATAACCAATTTGTTCAACCTTCTTCACAGGAAACACCACGAAGCTACAAAACTGAACCTGATCCTAAACACCGTGCCTATAGAGAAGTAATTCATGAGGATCGAAGGCTTCATATCGATGAACTAGACGAGTGGAAGATACATTTTAAGGACGAATCACAATTACACGAAGCAAAACCAAGTGAACCCCTAGATGAGCTTATAGGAACAACAAATCATTTCAAAATAGGAGATCAGGTATTCATTTCAAAAGTTTCAAAAACCTCAAAAATTAAGATTTCAAAACATCATTTTGCAATATATTTTGTTTAAAAAGTTTTCATTTCAAATTATGTGGCATAAGATCTGATGTGTCATTGAACATAATTAAATTAATTATTTTAGTAACAAAAGAACCTAATTGATATAAACTCAATAGTTTACTAATGTAATTGGAATATTTTGAAATTTAGAGACCAATTTAAAATGAAAATCATAGTTTGAGGATATTTAATGCAATTGACTCTTAAATTAATAAAGTAATAATAGTGAATTATTATTTAAAGATTTAATATTTTAAACAGAATATACTTTTTTCTAATCTCACTAATAAACTTAAAAAATTATGATGTGTTAAATTGTTTATATATTTATTTTATGTTTTCATATTTTATTATATGTTATAGGATATTTTATCACCCAATTCTACTTAAAATAAACTACCAGTATATTTGATATATCCATGCCCAGGCTTTTATTTTTATTTATTTTTTGTTGTATCGCATATTAACCAATAATTTCTTGAAGGCTTGATATAAGAGCAATAACAAAACAGGGCACGGTAACCAAGTCAAGAAATTCATCATAATTCCTTAATATTAGTATCCTATTAAATAAATAAAAATATATATATTTAGGTACAGTAAAGTCATTTTATTTTATAGCAATTCTAAGCATTAACCTTATTTGCAGGGTGAAATTAAATTTTAAATTTTAAAAAATTAAATCAAAATTTTATGGGTTAAAATATAATTTTAAAAATTTTAAAAGGTTAATATGCCCTTAGGTTCGCGGCTGCTTATTTGGAAGTTGAAACTGAATGCGGTCTCCATTTTTGACTAAAGTAGCAGCGTTGTTGTTTGGGAGTTGAAAGTTGAAACTGGATACCCAAATATTGAAGTGCCAAAATAGAGTTGGAAGTAGTGTAAATAAGCTCCCATTTCAGACGCAGCTGCTTCAACTTTGCCTGCTAATTCTTAGGATTGTAGACACAAGTGTCGTAACCATTTTTTGATAAAACAGTAAACGACGCGGTTGACTCGAGGTTTGAAAAATGAAAAGGAAGGGAGTCGCCACTGATATTTATTTGGGTGTGATCAGATCACCTTTGTTTTAATAAAACGTCTCAGTTTATTAAAACGATGCTTTTGGTCTACGAAAATTTGAGAAAAATGGGTTCGGAAGTCAATTATGCGCGAGGAAGGATTAGCACCCTCGGCACGCCCGAAATCGGTACCAAACTGATTGATCGATGTCCTAATGTTGAAAACTTTGAAATGATTTGGAAATAGATACTTTTTATTTCTAAAATTTGAAAGAATTGGAAGGGACGTTTAAGGCTCTCTCATTTTCGAAGAGATAAAGCATCATGTCCAGTAAGTTAGGGCGCAATACTTTAGGCTCCCGAAACTAAGCTCGCCTTTTTAAAACTTAGTTTTACATTTGTAGAGGATCTTCCGTCATTTGTCAAACGAGAAATCAGAACCCAGTAAGTTAGGGCTCGTTTTCTCGAAGGTCCAAATTAGGAATATTGCCTCTATTTTAGATGAAAGAAAAGAAACTTATCTCGAAGTGTCTAGATGTCGAGTCCAGTAAGTTAGTGCGCGACATTTCGAATATCCGAGATTAAGTGTTTTGTTTAATATTTAAATTGCGATTTCAAAAGGGATATCCCGTTGTTTAGCTTTAAACGAGAAGAAACCGGAATCCAATAAGTTGAAATTTGGATTCACTCGAATTGCTAATACTGGAATGTCGATTTAAAAACGAATTTGTGATTTTAAAAGGATCTTCCGTTGTTTAGCTTAAACGAGAAAAAAAATCAGAACCCAGTAAGTTAGGGCTCGATTCTCTCGAATCGCTAACACGGAGTATTTGGTCGTTATAAAAGTTGAGGTCTTGAGAAAAATTAACGTAAAAATGTGAAAGCACGATGTTATGCGTAAAAAAAATAATAAAAGGACACATATACGTATAAGCAAAGATAATGTATAATACATTGGAAGTATTACGTATAGTAACAGTAATAGAAAATAACGATAATAATGATGATATATAAAAATAATAATGGCAATCTCTGAATGAAATAGTAAAAAAAAAAAACTATATATATATAAAATAACTATATAATAATAGTAATAATGATGGTAATATAAATAAAAAAATAGATAATGATGATAATTAGGGGTGAGCAAAACTCGATTCGATTCGAAAAAATCCAAAAAAATTCGAATTTCGAGTTAAAAGAATCGAGTTATTCGAGTTAATCGAGTTATTCGAGTCAACTTGATTTTTTCTTTTCGAATTTCGAGTTCGAATCTAGTTGAGTTTTCGAATTCGAATAACTCGAATAATTCGAATAATTCGAATATCAAACTATAATATTTTAAATTTTTACCCAAACTCCCAAACCTTTTTACTTTTCCCTCAAAACTTTTACTCCTTCCCACTTTCCCCCCAAAACTTTTACTCCCCTCCCCTCCCAACCCCCCAATCTACCCAAAATCCATTTCCCACCAAAATTTTACTCTCCCATTTACTTTTTCTCAAAATTTTACTCCCAAAAATCCTCAAAACTTTTTATTTTCCCCCAAAATTTTTACTCCCTCCCACTTTTCCCCTAAAACTTTTACTCCCTTCCCATCTCACCTCCTATCTACTCCAAACCCATCCCCAATTTTTTTAATATTTTCCTTCAAAATTTTACTCCCCTATTTATTTTCCTCAAACTTTTATTCTCCAAAACTTTTTATTTTCCCCCTAAACTTTTACTTCTCACACTTTACTCTCAAATAAAAAATCAAAATTATCCAAAAAAAAATCACTATATATAAATAGTAATAATTTTTTTATATCTACTATTTATATTATTAAATTAAATTTCACATTTTATAGTATTTATGTTATTGAATTGTTTAGTCATATTGAATATTTATATTAAAATTGAATTATTAATTATGCCATAAAAAAATTGTGTTAAAATTTTATATTGGTATAAATTTCACATTTTATCTTTAAAATAATTTTTATTAAAAAATCACATTTTTACATTTAATATATTTTTAATTCCAAAATACATAGTGACAAGAATCAAGATAATTGAAAGAACTAAGCAAGCAAAGAAGCTAACCCAGTATATAAAAGATTAATAAATAAATTATTTGGTGATGAAAGTTAATAAAAAATTTGGTTAAGATGGACAAATTTTATTACGATGGGTGATAATGGTTACAAGGACCCAAAATTATTTTTAAATTTTAACTCGAACAAATAAATTCGATTCGATTCGATTCGATTCCATCTCACTCGACTTCGATTCGAGAAAATTTCAAATCAAATTAGGATGATAAAATATGATTCGTCAACTCGATTAACTCGAAATTTTTTCATTCGATTCGATCGAACGCTCACCCTTAATGATAATAGTGAAAACAACAAATAAGAATTTTAATAAATAAGATAATAATATTAGTAATAGTAATAATAATAATAATAGTAGAAAAATAAAATAACACATGCAATCGTAAATATAAATAATAGTAATAGCAAACAAACAATACTAAAAATATAATGAAAATAAAAAATAATAATAATAATAAATAATCCATAATAATGAAAATATTAAATAATAAAGAAAATAGTAAAAATTGCCAAATAATTGAAAAATGGGTTAATATTGCATTAAAAACAGAAGTTTCGGGTTAAATCAGAAATAAAATAGAGGTTTGGGGCTAAATTAGAAACGCGCACAAACAGTGGGGGACCAAAGAGGTAATATACACCTTTGGCCAAAACGCGCAGCAGCAAGGAAGACCAGATTGCGAACCGGAGTCAATTGTAGGGTCAAATTTGAAAAAACTAAAAAACTTAATTAAAAAAAGGGCAAAAGGCGGAAGGGCCATTTGTGCAATTAGACCCAAAAATAAAAACGCGCGGATCCTCCTGGCGAGTCGGGTCAACGCGCGGGTCAGTGGCCTGGAACCACGACCTTTTGGGCATAAATGGCCAACCTCAAAACGATGTCGTTTTGAGGGGCTATATAAGGCCCTAAAATCAGGAAAAAAATTCATTTGAGCTGCTTTCTTTAAAAAAAAAACTAATCTTTCTTTCTTTTTTTCTCTGCAGGTCCGAATGGGGGTGGGGATTCCGGTGGCCGTACCGCCGTCTCTCCTCCGTCGACACATCATTGCGGCTTGCCACCACATACGGTGGTGGAGGAGGTAAAAATCTTTATTTTTTTTTCTCTTTTTTATTTTGGGAATAATATTTATATATATACTTGTATTGAGTGAAAGAATGAAAAAAAAAGAACTTCGCAAATAAATAAAAAAATAAAGCTACCTCTTTTAATCCCCCGATTTGGTTTTTAGGGGTTTTTAGCGTTTATTGCCTTCTTACTGTTTCTGGATCTGCTTGTGGGTTTGAATCTGTTCTTGTTTTTTGGGAATCTGCTATTACAGTGTTGTTAATCTCTGGTTTCTTTTCATTAATCAAAAGAGAAAAAATCAAGAACCCCTTTTTACAGTTTCAATTGGCTTTTTATAGCCATTTCTAAAATAGATTTCTCTCCTTTTCCTTGTTCTGTCCTCTCGTTTTTAATGTTTGCAGGTTCTCAGCGCAAGTGGCTGGCGGTGGACCCTAGGTCAGACGGTCAAACGGTTAGGGGTCAAGGTCAGAAGCTGAGCAGTTCGGGCAGAGGACTCTAGGTGCGGCGCACCTAGGGTTTAGTTTCATTCATTTCTGAACATTGCAAGTTGGGCTAGGTTTTTTGGTTTTAACTTTGGGCTTTAGTGGATTGAGTCACTTTGTAACTGGATTTAGGATTTAAATTCGGGTTTTATTTGGTTTGGGCTTTGAATGTAATTGGGTCTTTTTTAGACCGGGTAAAATTGGGGTCATACAATGCCCCTCTTTTGCTCGTTATCGTGTAACGAATGAGAGGCGAGACTTTCAAGAAAGACCAATTTTGCCCGGTATCACTGAGTCTTGACTGCTTTGGTGCTTTTCCACAGATAGCTTCATTCCTGTCCACCGCCTCCTGTCGCTTAAGTCCACTCTATCGCTGTAGCCTTGAAAAATGAGATTTGTAGTGATCTGCTCTATTGAGACTTCAGAGAGATATAAAGACGAAAGTGCTTTTGATCTGCTTTCTGTAACTTTAGGAAGATAAGATCTTCTGTCTTCAATTTGCTTCCTGCAACTTCAAGAATGTCAAATCTGCTATCCTCAATCTGATTCCTGTAGACTCAGGGATCACCAGGCTGATGTCTTCGATCTGCTTCCTGCAACTTCAGGAAGGTCAAATCTGCTATTTTCAATCTGATCCCTGCAAATTTAAGAATCACTAGATTGATATCTTCGATCTGCTTCCTGCAACTTCAGGAATGTCAAATCTGCTATTTTCAATCTGATCCCTACAAATTCAAGGATCACTAGATTAATATCTTCGATCTGCTTCCTGCAACTTCAGGAAGGTCAAATCTGCTATTTTCAATCTGATCCTTGTAAACTCAGGGATCACTAGACTGATATCTTCGATCTGCTTCCTGCAACTTCAGGAAGGTTAAATCTGTTATTTTCAATCTGATCCCTACAAATTCAGGGATCACTAGACTGATATCTTTGATCTGCTTCCTGCAACTTCAGGAAGGTCAAATCTGCTATTTTCAATCTGATCCCTGCAAATTCAGGGATCACTAGATTGATGTCTTCAATCTGCTTCCTGCAACTTCAGAAATGTCAAATTTGCTATCTTCAATCTGATCCCTGCAAATTCAAGGATCGCTAGATTGATATCTTCGATCTGCTTCCTGCAACTTCAGGAATGCCAAATCTGCTTTCTTCAATCTGATCCCTGCAAACTCAGGGATCACCAGACTGATGTATTCGATCTGCTTCCTGCAACTTCAGGAATGTCAAATCTGCTTTCTCCAATCTGATCCCTGCAAACTCAGGGATCACCAGACTGATGCCTTCAATCTGCTTCCTGCAACTTCAGAAATGTCAAATCTGCTATCTTCGACCTGCTCCACTGCATACTCAGGGAGACGAGATCTGCTCAACCACATTGTCTTCTTGAGGATGTAACCTGTAGAATGAGTACTTGCTTATGCCTAATGATTAGGATGCCATGAGCATGATGAGTTAGGATGTTATGAGTGCGATTTCCCATTTGAGGTGTTATCATCTATCTATCCGTCAAAGTTTCATCTTCGTTTCCCTGGCAGTAACCGTTTTCGAATGAATGACTTACCCCTGTGGAAATTTCAAGGCCCCTTTCCTTTAGGCTTTGGGACACGGGTTTGCATTGACTTCTAACTATCTTCCCCGGGAATCACAACTCCTACTCGAAGAAAACCTGACTTGGTTTGTTTTTAGATTCATTTCACAGCGATTTAGGGTTTTTGAATCTTCCCTTGTCGAAAATTGGCCTGTTATACCTTTTTCTGGGTGACTAGGTAACATCATTCACCTTGCCACGATTACTAAATCGGGCGTGGAACTTTGAAGAAATGGTTTCCATTAGGACCCTTCTTTCTCCAATGTCTTTAATCTATGTACATGGAAGTTCTAAACAATTGTCCTGTTTCGGTTTCTTATTTTATCTAGAGATTTCCAAATTAATACGTGGAACTTTCTTTTGTGAAATTATCAGTTCATCAATTATTATTTCAATGCAACATGTTTATGAATGACGGGTAACAACAGATTGACTTCAAAGAGAGTTAAAATGAATTATCAACAATGTGAGGAGATGACTGGGAACACATCATTTTTGTGAAAAAAGAATCCAACAATAGTGAAAATGAGTAATACATAAGTCAAATGCCCTAGACACCGCCGATTGGGCTTTTATACAAGTTTCATGAAGGATGCTTTGAGCTTTTACATGTGTTTAGAAGACTCAAAGTACTTTGTTGATGCCCAATATGCAACGTGCTTCCTCTTCTGTTGATTCCGGTGCTGCAAGATCGCCATGTGTCCAATCAAAATTTGAGTCGCCCTTTTCGGGTTTTCAACTCAAAAGCCCTTTGGTCTCAATGCGCTCTTTTGTGAGTTTTCGCCCTGGGCCTCTCCCCCCTTTTTTTTTCGAAGTCTCAAAGCGCCCTTTGCGGGTTTTTGCCTTGGCCTCTTCTGTTTCAAGCAAAGTACTTTTTAACCGAATTCGAGTTCACGGGATTGGGTAAGCATTTCCCGTCCATCTCAGTCAGAATCAGTGCACCTCCCGAGAAAGCTTTCTTTACCACATATAGCCTTTCCCAGTTCGGCATCCATTTTCCTCTGTGATCCTTTTATGTAGGAAGGATCTTTTTCAGCACGAGGTCCCCTTCATGAAATTCTCTTGGCCGAACTTTTTTGTCATAAGCTCGCATCATCCTTTTTTGGTACATCTGACCGTGACGAATGGCCCTCAATTTCTTTTCTTCAATTAAATTCAACTGATCATATCGAGCTTGGATCCATTCGGCTTCATCAAGTTTTACTTCCGACAACACTCGAAGAGAAGGAATTTCCACTTCAATAGGCAGAACCGCTTCCATCCCGTAGACCAACGAGAAAGGTGTTGCCCTCGTAGAGGTTTTGATGGATGTCCGATAAGCATAGAGTGCAAACGGTAGCTTCTCATGCCAGTCTCTATAAGTCTCAGTCATCTTTCCCACTATCTTCTTGATGTTTTTGTTGGCTGCTTCCACTGCCCCATTCATTTTTGGACGATACGGTGATGAATTGTGGTGTTTGATGTTGAATTGGCTACAAACCCCTGCTATTGTGCTATTGTTTAAGTTCAGTGCGTTGTCTGATATGATCCTCTCAGGCATTCCATATCGACAAATGATCTCCTTTTTCAAAAATCGACTAACCGCTGATTTAGTGACGTTAGCATATGTAGCCGCCTCTACCTATTTTGTGAAGTAATCAATGACCACAAAGACGAAACGATGTCCATTCGAAGCCTTTGGAGATATTGGCCCAATAACATCCATGCCCCACATGGAAAATAGCTATGGAGAAGTCATAACATGTAAAGGTGACGGGGGCACGTGAATCTTGTCTCCATAAATCTGGCATTTATGACATTTCTTGGCATAGTTCATACAGTCTCCCTCCATGGTGGACCAATAATATCCAAACCTCATTATTTTTCTGGCCATTGTGAAACCATTAGCGTGAGTTCCACAGATACCTTCATGGACTTCTTCCCGGATTAACTTAGCTTCGGCGGCGTCCACACATCTCAGCAGCACTTGATCCTTCCTTTTCTTGTATAAGACTTCACCATCCAAGACGTAATCATAGTCTAGTCTCCTCAGCGTCTTTTTATCATCCTCAGTCGCTTGATCTGGGTACTCACGATTTTTCACATACCGCAATATATCGTGGTACCATGGTGGGCTAGTTTTCCCTTCTTCCTTGACATTGTAGCAATGGGCTGGGTCTTGATGAATGCTCATTTGTATTGGCTTCATATCTTTATTTTTGTTTATTCGAACCATGGAAGCCAAGGTGGCCAGAGCATCAGCCATCTGATTCTCGTCCCTGGGCAGGTAATTAAAAGTGATGTCATCGAACTCTCTGATTTATTCTTGGGCCAATCTTTTGTAGATAACCAGCTTTGGATCTCTCGTTTCCCATTCTCCTTTGAGTTGATAGATTACCAGAGCAGAATCTCCATAAACTTCTAATACCTTGATTTTGTATTAGATAGCGGTGCGGAGCCCCATGATACAAGCTTCATATTCAGCTATATTATTAGTGCAATCGAAATCCAGCTTGCAAGTGAATGGATAATGGTCTCCTTTTGGGGACATCAGGACTGTCCCAATTCCATTGCCCACGGCATTTGATGCCCCATCGAAATTCAATTTCCAGTGGTGATCTTCGAGGGTACCTTCTTCAGTGTCTGCCACATACATCAAATCCTCATTAGGGAAATCAAAATCTAAAGGCTCATAGTCTTCAAGGGCTCTACTGGCCAGAAAGTCCGCTATCGTACTCCGTTTTATCGCCTTTTGGTTTACATAAACGATGTCAAATTCAGAAAGTAGAATCTACCATCTAGCCATCCTTCCATTCAAGGCGGTAGATTCCATCATATATTTAAGGGGATCTAGCTTTGAGATGAGCCATGTCGTGTGATACAGCATATATTGCCTCAATCTTCGAGCTGTCCAAATCAAGGCACAACATAATTTCTCGATTGGCGGGTACCTCGTTTCACATACGGTGAATTTTTTATTAAGGTAGTATATTGCTTTTTCTTTCTTTCCTGACTCATCATGCTGACCCAGCACACATCCCATCGAATTATCAAGTACTGTTAGATAAAGGATCAGTGGCTTATCTGGTTGAGGCGGCATTAGTACCGAGGCCTGGGACAGGTATTGTTTTACCTTTTCGAAGGTCTTCTGGCATTCTTCATCCCATGTGCCTGGGTTGTGTTTTTTGAGGAGACGGAATATGGGGTCACATCTCTCGATCGGGCCAGAAATGAACCGGCGATGTAATTCAAATTTTCCTAAGAAACCTCTAACTTCTTTTTGGGTACGTGGTGGAGGTAATTCTTGTATGGCTTTGACTTTATCCGGGTCAACCTCAATTCCTTTTTCACTGACTATGAACCCGAGCAGCTTCCCGGACCGAGCTCCGAAGGTACACTTTGACGGGTTAAGCTTCAACTGAAATTTTCTCAGCCTTAAGACCAATTTTCTCAAGACCTGCACATGCTCTTCTTCAGTTTGGGACTTGGCGATCATATCGTTGACGTAAACCTCAATTTCCCTGTGCATCATGTCATGGAATAAGGTTACCATGGCTCTCTAATATGTCGCCCCCGCATTTTTTAGCCCAAATGGCATTACCTTGTAGCAAAATGTTCCCCACATGGTTATAAACGTTGTCTTGTCCATATCCTCAAGATGCATCTTTATTTGGTTGTACCCCGAGAAACCATCCATGAAGGAGAACAACGAATAGCCTGCTGTATTGTCTACCAAAGTGTCGATGTGAGGCAACGAGAAATTGTCCTTCGGGCTGGCCTTGTTCAGGTCTCTATAGTCCACGCACATCTGTAACTTCCCGTCTTTTTTGGGGACAGGGACAATGTTAGCCACCTAATCCGAGTACTTGACCACTTGTAAGAACCCGGTATTAAATTGTTTCTCGACTTCTTTTTTTATTTTTAACAAGACGTCTGGTCGCATTCTTCGAAGCTTCTGTTGGACTGGCTTGCATCCTTCTCTTATGGGTAATCGGTGTACTGCGATATCAGTATTTAATCCGGGCATATCTTGGTACGACCAGGCGAACACATCCTTGAATTCATGGAGTAATTCGATGAGGTTCCGCTTGGTTTCTGCAGCATAGTCGGGCCCAATCTTCACTTCTTGCCCTCTCCTAGATTCACCATTTCTCCGACTCTTTATGGGGTAGGATCTGCTTTTTCTTCTTGCTCTACCATTCTCAACAAATCTGGAGGCAAGTCGCATTCTGTGTCATTTTCAAAGTCCTGAGACTCCTCTGAACACATGTCTTGCTCAAAGCAGACTTCTGACTCTGTAGTATCGTTGCTCACATCATTGATGTCTAGAGACCTGTGTTGGGTGTCAAAGGGTGTACAAAGAATAATTGAATTTGAGGACAACTATTCACATGATATGAATAAGACAAATGATAAATAGTAAAAAATGTAAAATGAGAGAATGTTTAGTAGAATTGAAGATGTATTTCATTAAAAAAAATGTCAGAACATGAGCCTATTTCACAAAAGAAATCTCATTGTTTCTAGGCTTAAAAACAACAAGAGTGTTCCGAATATTACTCTGTATAATCTCTAAAAACTACAGGAAATTCCTCTGTAGTCCAATTGTCTAAAGTGCTTCCAGGTTCATACGAGCGAATGCCCGACAGATTTCCTTGATTAGTCTCCTCCTCATGTATAGCATTGATGTGAGGACATTCATCTCCAGGAGATTCTTTTCCCGGGTAAATCATTCCTCTTGATACGAAGGTGTGAGATATGTGGGGGAATGTCATCGGTTCCCACTTAACGTCCTCTCCATTTAGCCTGGCCTTTCTCCTTTCTTGCTTCTTTTCCATTTCCTTCTTCATTTGTTTAGCATCTGGTTTGAAACCTAAACCAAAGCGATCCCTTTTTTCCTTTAGCATCGGGGTCTGAACTTTCTCTTGGAGATATTTGCCCAACCCTCTTCCGGGTAGGGCTCCTTTTCCCACTGTCATTTGTAATCCCATCCTGGTGGTCTTGGATAGCTTGGGTATCGGAACTTCACTCCCTTCCGAGATGAATGTTGCGTTTACGAACTCCAAGGACCGGAAAGAGCATTCGATGGCCTCCTCATTCGTTTCTAGATAGGGCGCTTCGTTGGTAACGATCGCTACGATATCTTCTTTAGCGTTTATAGTTACCAGCCAATTTTCTGTTACCAGTTTCAGTTTCTGGTATAGCGATGAGGGTACGGCTCCCGCCGAGTGAATCCATGGCTTTCCCAATAAGCAGTTGTAAGAGGGCTTGATATCCATGACCAGGAAGTCCACTTCGTAAGTGTTAGGCCCGATCAATAAAGGTATGTCTATTCTCCCTATCACTCTTCTTTCCGTGCCATCAAACGCTCTCACTATGTTCTGGCATTCTTTCATGTGAGAACTGTCTATTGGCAACCTTTTGAGTGTAGCCAGTGGTAGGACATTTAACGCTGACCCATTATCTATTAGCACGCTTGGCAGAGTGTATCCTTTACAGCGGGTAGTTATGTGTAAGGCCTTCATTGATCCCAAGCCTCTGGGTGGGATTTCGTCATCGCTGAAGTAGATGAAATTATCAGCGCTTATGTTACTAACCAGACGGTCCAACTTGTTGACAGATATATCCTTAGTAACATAGGTCTCATTTAGTTCTTTCATTAATGCTTCGCGGTGCACTTCTGAGCTTAGAAGTAGGGTTAACACGGAGATACGGGCTGGTTGTCTGTGCAGTTGTTCCACCACGCTATATTCGCTGTGTTTCAAGAATTTCAAGAATTCTTTGGCCTCTTCTTCTTTTACTGGTTCGTTGATAGGGGCTTCGGGTTCTTTTTTCCGTCCAATCAGCACAGTCTTCGGTTTCATTGGTTCTTCTCTTCTATTTTCAGGATCATAACGCTTCCCACTACGCGTATAGAACTCTTCATTCTTGCCCTCCTCAGGACTGCTAGTGGAACTTTCCGCCCCCGGCATTGTCACATTACAATTATAGTTCCAAGGTAACTTTTTACTATCTTTGTAGGGAAAAGAAGCAGGTTTCTGAATTATGATTTTTGGCCTTCCCTGTACTACGCCTTCCGTATTTCGCGAAATGATGATTCTCGGGTAATTAACTCTAGGCTTTGTCAATTCTTCCTCGGTCGCGCATATTTCTTCTTCCTCTACTCCTTCTTCACAAAACTCCAGTTCTTTGTTGTCCATAAGGCCTTGTACCAAAATTCTAAATTCGGCGTATTCTTGAATCTCGTGTTCCTTTGTCTTATGAAGTTCGCAGTAGTTCCTTATATGCCTCCCGTTCTCCGCAAGATCTGAATCTATCAATCCTCTTTTTGCCATTTCCTTCCAGACTATTCGCAATGGGGTCTTCACTTCTGTGACATCCTTCTTGATCTTCCTCACCCCTTCCTCACCAATCACGTTTACCCCTCTATCTTCATGATTGGGCAGTGGGTTCCCCTTTTTTACCATGTCGCCAAGTGTTATAACCTCAATCTTTATTAGCCTCTCGACTACGTTTTTAAAGGCGAGGCAATTCTCTATCGAATGCCCCTCTATCCCTGCATGGTAATCGTAGTGAGCGTTAGAGTCATACCACTTAGGGTATGGGGGCTGCAATGGTTGCAAATAGAATGGGGACACGATGTGCTCATTGAATAAAATCTGGTATAGCTCTTTGTACGTTATCGGAATTGGCGTAAATTGAATCTTTTGGATGCTCGGTCTGGTTCCTGATTCCTGTCTTGCCGGTCCTTGTTGTCCAGTCGTAACTACCTTTGCATGATTAACTGTGATCGCCTTCGAGTACCCCTTATTGTATGTACTCACGTTATTTACTTCACCGTCTTTCTTCTTAGGAGTGGCCCTCCTAGTGCTTTCTCCTGCCTCGATCTTGCCACCTCGTATAGCATGTTCAATCATCTCCCCTGCCATCACTATATCGGCAAAACTCTTAGTTGTACTTCCTATCATATGGGTTATGAAAGGGGCCTTCAGGGTGTTAATGAAGAGCATGGTAGTTTCTTTTTTTAAGAGGGGTGGTTAGACCTGCATGGCGACCTCTCTCCACCTTTGCGCATACTGTCTGAAACTTTCATTTTGTCTTTTCTCCATGCCTTGCAAAGTAATTTTATCCGGTGCCATGTCTGTGACATGGCTGTAATGCTTCAGAAATGCTTGAGCCAAGTCTCTCCAGGAACTAATGTTAGCCCGGCTAAGTTGGTTATACCATCTGGCTGCTGCACCCACCAAACTTTCTTGGAAACAGTGGATTAAGAGCTGATCATTGCTCACGTAGCCAGCCATTCGCCTGCAGAACATGGTGATGTGGGCCTCGGGGCAGCTAGTCCCACTATATTTTTCGAATTCAGGTATTTTAAACTTATGGGGCAGTACCAAATTGGGAACTAGACTTAAATCTTTTGCGTCGATCCCCTGATGATGATCGATACTTTCCAGCGCTTTGAATTTTTCTTCTAGCCATTTGCAACGATCCTCTAGTTGTCTTGAGGATTCTATTCTCGACCCCATTTTCTCTACTGCATCTAGATCGGGCACAATAGGGTTGGCCGGGCTATCGCCAGGCTGGGATCCTGAGCCGACATGATAGCTCATAGGAGGTCTAATGTCATTCTGCCCTTGCTGGGGTCTGATTGTAACCGGTGGCCTTTGGAGACATTCCTCAGGCTGTGTTCTCGCGTGTGGCGGGGTAAAGCCCGGGGGACGCCATCACTATCCTCTTCGACCGGCGGCATGGGACCTTTCCCCTTATCCATTGCCCCGTTCATTATTTGGGCCATCTGGGCCATCATATTCCTCTGGGCCTCCAGCATTTGGTCCCTCATTTCCTGCTGGAGTTTTAACATTTGCTCTTGCATTTGTTCCTGTATTTCTTTCTGGAATTGCTCGAACCTTTGATCCATTTTTCTGGTTTTAGCGCGTGTTCCGTAGTGATGTTCCGCTTCCAGATTTCCTCTTTTCACTTTCTTTTCTCTCTGATAATTCTAACTAATTAGGCCCTTCTTATAAACTTAAATGCATGTAATGTGATGCAATGCAAATGCATGAATGCAAGAAGAAGACATCGATTCTGATCAACTTCATTTTAGAAGACTTTATTAGAAGGCAAGACCATTTACATAAAACAGATTACAAATATGCTTTCGCCCTTAAGCCCAGAGTTTTGATTTTTCTAAGTAAAGAAGTCAGCTCTTGGCTACGATCTACCTGTAGCTCATATTTCATGCTTAGGATCTCAGCTTGAGACGCCAGGGCCTATAGGTGATCAGCCACTTCCCGAATCTAAACTATCGCTTCACTTATGAAGTAGTCTCGATCTCTAACTTGATTACGGGAACGGTGAAGCTCCTCTTCCCAATGCTCTTCTCTTGCTTCCAAAAGCTCAATTCAGAGCTCGCAACTATGTAATGCTGACTCTAACTCTTCAATCTTGCTTTTCATTTCCTCAATTTTGTCGAGACTTAATTTCAATTCGCTTTCCGAGTTTCGACTTCGGTAGAGATGCAGGGATCATTCGAGCTCAGTCACCCTAGCTTTTAGTCCTTTCTTCTCTTTTTGGCATGTCTTTTCTTAGAACCTCGTTTTGTGTTTGCATTTCCTAAAACTTTTTCTCCCAACTGCTTGCTTTGGCTCTTTCCTCTCAGATTTTGCGCCGCCATTGCTCCGGGGTTTTCCCTAATCCGGCATTTTTCATTGTCAAACGCATCTTCTTATATTCTATCTTCAGATCATCTCGGTCTTCCTCTATTTTTCCTTTCTCTTTTATTAGCTTTTCAGCTTCCGACTTTTGCCCATCTACGTCAACTTGAGGAGTATATTCTCTTCTTCCAGCCTCTCTATCTTTCTTTCGAGTTCCGAACTCATCCTTTCAAAATCTCGTTTCACGATCTCCAGTTCTGATGGGACCACTCGCAAATATTCCTCTTTTGACCGGGCGCCCTCTGGATTCGGTGCGGGGATGTTATCATTGATCCTCCTAGTCCTCCATTCTCTGTACTCTAGGGTCGTCATCGGGCCTGCAGATAATCTTTTCATTCTATGAATTTGATTCCAGGCACTAGAGATCTCCTTAATTCTTTTCTTATAGCTTCTCCCTTCGTATAAGAACTCGCACTGAGCCAGCCCGTAGCTTGTCGGTACGAACTGTCTTGAACTATATTGCCTTAGGACCAGCAAAGGAGCATATGCAGTGGCACCCCAAATTCCCAGTAGAGGAACCCAGTCGAAGCTTCCGCAATGATAAAGGATCTTGTCAGAAATCATCCAAGGAGCCTTCCACTTGATGTCGTCTTCTTGAAGGTTTTGAAGGAGTGCTATCCAGTTTTCTTCGGACACGTCTTCTTTCCTAGGCGTAGCTACTATCTCGTCCAATGGGGAGTAATTCTCCGATAAAAACCGATAAGACGCTTTCTCTACTTTCCGTAAGTGACTATGGAACCAGTGCCAATAACAATCGCGCACATCCAATAAACTCGCCTCACCCATTCTCCGACATGCAGTCAAGGATCTGAACGTTTCGGCCAAGATGGCAGGAACAGGCGTGACCCCTTTGTCTAATCGACCGAATAGATCAATAACTGCTTCATCAATGTGTCTTAGAGCTTTTGGGAAGATCACTAAACCGTAAATACACAAGGCCAAGACGTCAATCTTTTTCGTTGCATCAGGATGCGTTAGGATCAGGTCCCTCAAACATATCTAAGGTACGCATTTACCCTCGCCCTTTTTCTGCATTCTAGCTGAGACCCATTGTTTGCTCGTTCCCGTGATACTCATCAACTTCTTTGCAAAAGTCGGGCCATTAACTGCTTTGGAATAAGCTTTATCAACTTGAATTCTCGGACAACGTAGCAAGGTCGTGTACTCCTCTATCGTAGGGACCAAATCTACTTTCTCGAATGAGAAACAGCTATAAGCAGCATTCCAGAACTGAGTCATTGCTCGGAATAGATGCTTATCTATTTTGACATCAAGTAGGTATGGTAGATCGCCATAGGTACTATAGAACAACTGCTTTGTCTCATCATCCCACTGGGTCCATATTTCCTTCAACTCCTGGAGTTCATTCTGCGTGACACTGATGTTGGCGAAATCACGTAGTTCTGACACATATCCCTCAGCTAAGCTGTCCCCTTTTTCTAATTGGCTTTGCTCTGACTATGTGCGGGCGGCTGCATTGTCTTCCACTTTATCAAGGAATTCGCTTTCCATAACCAGCTTTCTAACTTAGAAACTGATCGTGAATCGATGCTTCTTAAAATATGAAATGATATGCACACAAGAATAAAACACAAAAAGTTAGTACCATGAAAAATAAAGCAAGTGAAATAAACAAACACTTATCTGGGTAACTACTAAGGTCTGGCATAGTTTAGCTCGGGGTGGGTCCTTAGGCTCTTTACGTGTGGTTGAGTTCTAACGTTCGAGGTACTTAACCAGTAGATTCCTCGATCCTCACCCATTATAGGCTCATACGGACCGAGTTCGGTTTAGGGGAATACATTTCCCTATGGCCATGCGGAAGTGAAAACTTCACAAAGACATAAGTACAGATGTATCTCGAAAGCAGTCCACTAGCCCATACGGAGGTGAAAACCTCACGAAGGCGTAGCTTCTTGCTCCCACTTAAAGATGTGACCACAATGGTCATGCAATGCAATGCCAAAGTATTCAAGAGATCCAATATAACATTGAAAGTACATTTAAAGAAACATGAATTCCGAAACCATTTTCTAATTTTAATCAGAAGGACAAGGATCAATCAATCTATGGCTTGACTTTCAATGAATATGTCCCCAGCGGAGTCGCCAAGCTGTCGTAACCATTTTTTGATAAAACAGTAAACGACGCGGTTGATTCGAGGTTTGAAAAATGAAAAGGAAGGGAGTCGCCACCGATCTTTATTTGGGTGTGATCAGATCACCTTTGTTTTAATAAAACGTCTCAGTTTATTAAAACGATACTTTTGGTCTACGAAAATTTGAGAAAAATGGGTTCGGAAGTCAATTACGCGCGAGGAAGGATTAGCACCCTCGACACGCCCGAAATCGGTACCAAACTGATTGATCGATGTCCTAATGTTGAAAACTTTGAAATGATTTGGAAATAGATACTTTTTATTTCTAAAATTTGAAAGAATTGGAAGGGACGTCTAAGGCTCTCTTATTTTCGAAGAGATAAAGCATCGTGTCCAGTAAGTTAGGGCGCAATACTTTAGTCTCCCGAAACTAAGCTCGCCTTTTTAAAACTTAGTTTTACATTTGTAGAGGATCTTCCGTCATTTGTCAAACGAGAAATCAGAACCCAGTAAGTTAGGGCTCGTTTTCTCGAAGGTCCAAATTAGGAATATTGCCTCTATTTTAGAAGAAAGAAAAGAAACTTATCTCAAAGTGTCTAGATGTCGAGTCCAGTAAGTTAGGGCGCGACATTTCAAATATCCGAGATTAAGTGTTTTGTTTAATATTTAAATTGCGATTTCAAAAGGGATATCCCGTTGTTTAACTTTAAACGAGAAGAAACCGGAACCCAGTAAGTTAGGGCTCGATTCACTCGAATTGCTAATACGGAATGTCGATTTAAAACTGGAATTTGTGATTTTAAAAGGGATCTTCCGTTGTTTAGCTTAAACGAGAAAAAAAAATCAGAACCCAGTATGTTAGGGCTCGATTCTCTCGAATCGCTAACACGGAGTATTTGGTCGTTATAAAAGTTGAGGTCTTGAGAAAAATTAACGTAAAAATGTGAAAGCACGATGTTATGCGTAAAAATAATAATAAAAGGGCACATATACGTATAAGCAAAGATAATGTATAATACATTGGAAGTATTACGTATAGTAACAGTAATAGAAAATAACGATAATAATGATGATATATAAAAATAATAATGGCAATCTCTGAATGAAATAGTAAAAATAAATAAATAAAACTATATATATATAAAATAACAATATAGTAATAGTAATAATGATGGTAATATAAATAAAAAAATAGATAATGATGATAATAGTGAAAACAACAAATAAGAATTTTAATAAATAAGATAATAATATTAGTAATAGTAATAATAATAATAATAGTAGAAAAATAAAATAACACATGCAATCGTAAATATAAATAATAGTAATAGCAAACAAACAATAGTAAAAATATAATGAAAATAACAAATAATAATAATAATAAATAATCCATAATAATGAAAATATTAAATAATAAAGAAAATAGTAAAAATTGCCAAATAATTGAAAAATGGGTTAATATTGCATTAAAAACGGGAGTTTTGGGTTAAATCAGAAATAAAACAGAGGTTTGGGGCTGAATTAGAAACGCGTACAAACAGTGGGGGACCAAAGAGGTAATATACCCCTTCGGCCAAAACGCGCAGCAGCAAGAATGACCAGATTGCTAACCGGAGTCAATTGTAGGGTCAAATTTGAAAAAACTAAAAAACTTAATTAAAAAAAGGGCAAAAGGCGGAAGGGCCATTTGCGCAATTAGACCCAAAAACAAAAACACGCGAATCCTCCTGGCGGGTCGGGTCAACGCGCGGGTCAGTGGCCTAGAACGACGTCGTTTTGGGCATAAATGGCCAACCTCAAAACGATGTCGTTTTGAGGGGCTACATAAGGCCCTAAAATCAGAAAAAAAAAATTCATTTGAGCTGCTTTCTTTAAAAAAAACTAATCTTTCTTTCTTTTTTTCTCTGCAGGTCCGAATGGGGGTGGGGATTCCGATGGCCGGACCGCCGTCCTCCGTAGCCGACACCGCCGTGCCGTCCACCGTGCACGGTGGCCGGAGGAGGTAAAAATCTTCGTTTTTTTTCTCTTTTTTATTTTGGGAATAATATTTATGTATATATATACTTGTATCGAGTGAAAGAATGAAAAAAAAGAACTTCGCAAATAAATAAAAAAATAAAGCTACCTCTTTTAATCCCCCGATTTGGTTTTTAGGGGTTTTTAGCGTTTATTGCCTTCTTACTGTTTCTGGATCTGCTTGTGGGTTTGAATCTGTTCTTGTTTTTTGGGAATCTGCTATTACAGTGTTGTTAATCTCTGGTTTCTTTTCATTAATCGAAAGAGAAAAAATCAAGAACCCTTTTTTACAGTTTCGATTGGCTTTTTATAGCCATTTCTAAAATAGATTTCTCTCCTTTTCCTTGTTCTGTCCTCTCGTTTTTAATGTTTGCAGGTTCTCGGCGCAAGTGGCTAGCGGTAGAGATGGGACCGATGCCAGGTTCGGTGGCACCGCAAATTTCGGCAAGATGGCGGTGTGCGCGAAGTCAAACGGTCGGGTCAAGGTCGGGTCGAAAGCGATTGGGCGAGAGAACCCTAGGTGCGGCGCACCTAGGGTTTAGTTTCATTCGTTTCTGAACATTGCAAGTTGGGCTAGGTTTTTTGGTTTTAACTTTGGGCTTTAGTGGATTGGGTCACTTTGTAACTGGATTTAGGATTTAAATTCGGGTTTTATTTGGTTTGGGCTTTGAATGTAATTGGGTCTTTTTTAGATTCGGGTAAAATTGGGATCATACAACAAGTCTTTCAAATTCAATTACACAAAATCAATGAAAATACGAGGTTTAAGGGAAAGCACTCTAAAACACAAATATATCAACATTCCATATATTCCCTTTTTCTTTTCTTATATTTTCCATATAAGTTGCTGCTACGGCTCTTTACCAGTTACCGAGTTGTTTTTAGGCGGATGATTTCTCAATTTCTAATTTTTTTTTTTTTGCATTTTTATTATACAAATCAACAATTAAATTATAAGGGTATATCAAACACACATAAATTTATCACTAGTCAATAGCAGGATTAGCAATTTATTGAACTACTTATTACCTTTTTTCTTCAAGATACCAATAAATTAACTCTTTAGTGTACGAGACTCATATACCGACTCTACTTGTGTATCTTACATGTGTCTCATATTTTTGTTTTATTTTTTAAAATTTTGGAGAGAGAAAGAGAGAAAGGGAATAAAGAGAGAGAGTTTGCTTAATTTTGTGTTTTTTTTATGAATTGTTTTATCATATTATTTATTGTTGTATTTTGACATGATTTGTATGTTGATATTAATTTTTTATTTTTATTTTAAAATTTTATTATTTATTTTGAAGGTAATGGCCGTCGAAACCACCAAATAAAAATTCCTACGATAAAATAACTCTAAATAGTAGTAAAAAGTAATAAGGTCAAGTCCACAGGGATTGGTAATTATGATCAACT